>CM035842.1:244658553-245886424 GCA_020510985.1 Pholidichthys leucotaenia | reverse complement strand
CTGTTTTTTTCTTGTAAATTTGCAGCTTTTTCTCAAAAAATTTCTTGGGTTTTTTTTTCTTGTAAATTTTCAACTTTTTTCTCAAAAATTTGCAACTTTTTCTCAAAATTTCTTGTTTTTTTCTTGTAAATTTGCAACTTTTTGTCTCAAATTTTCTTGTTTTTTTCTTGTAAATTTACAGCTTTGTTCTCAAAAATTTGCTTTTTTCTAAAAAATGTTATTGTTTTTTTTCTTGTAAATTTGCAACTTCTTTCTCAAAAAAAATTCTTTTTTTCTTGTAAATTTTCAACTTTTTTCTCAAAAATTTGCAACTTTTTCTTGTAAATTAACAACTTTTTCTCAAAATTTTTCTTGTTTTTTTCTTGTAAATTTGCAGCTTTTTCTCAAACATTTTCTTGTTTTTTCTTGTAAATTTGCAATGTGGGCTGCACGGTGGCGGAGTGGTTAGCACTACGGCAGCGCAGCAACTCACCCTTGGCCGGGGGATCCTGAGTTCGATCCCAGCCCCCGACCAACAGTGATCTGTGTGGAGTTTGCATGTTCTCCCTGTGTCTGCGTGGGTTTACTCCGGGATTTCTCCGGTTTCCTCCCACATGCCATAAGCATGCAAGTTAAGTTAATTGACATCAAACTGGGGATTCTAAATTGTCCTTAGGTATGACTGTGAGAGTGAATGGTTGTCTGTCTCTCTGTGTTGGCCCTGTGATGGACTGGCAATCTGTCCAGGGTCTACCCTGCCTCTCGCCCAAAGATGCAGGGATAGGCTCCAGCCCCCCAGCGGAAGAAGATGAATGAATGAATTTGCAATGTTGTTCTCAAATTTACAACTGTTTTCTTGTAAACTTGTGACTTTTTTCTAAAAAATTTGCAACTTTTTTCTTCAAAAAATGCAGTGTTTTCTTGTAAATTTGTAACTTTTTTTCTCAAAAATTTTCTTGTTTTTTTCTTGGAAATTTTCAACTTTTTTCTCAAAAATTTGCAACTTTTTCTTGTAAATTAGCAACTTTTTCTCAAAATTTTTCTTGTTTTTTTCTTATAAATTTGCAACTTTTTTCTCAAAAAATTTCTTGTTTTTTTTTTCTTGTAAATTTGCAACGTTGTTCTCAAATTTGCAACTTTTTTCTTGTAAATTTGTGACTTTTTTCTTGTACATTTGCAACATTTTCTCAAAAACTTGAAACTTTTTTCTCAAAATTTTCAGAGATTTTCTTGTAGATTTAATACTTTTCTTTTAACCCCTCAGCATTCCAATGTCCCTAAATTTAGCATATGCAAAGAAAATAGAGCAAGTAGAAAACAGTACAGCAGGAAATTTGAAACGTCCCGTCAGCAGAACACCAGAATTTTAAAAAGTTAAATTTACAACTTTTCTCCTCAATTTTCTTTTTTTTTCTTGTAAATTTGCAACTTTTTTCTCAAAAAGTTTCTTATTTTTTTCTTGTAAATTTGCAGCTGTTCTCAAAAATTTCCAATTTTCTTGTAAATTTGCAATGGTTTTTGTGTATATTTGCAATATTTCCTCAAAAATTTGAAACTTTTTTCTTGTAAATTTGCAGCTTTTTTCTTGTACATTTGCAACATTTTCTCAAAGATTTTCAGTTTTCCTTGTAGATTTGATACCTTTCTTTTAATCCCTTAGATTCTAGGCAATTTTTCTAAATTTAGCATACATAAAGAAAATCATATTCCTTCCTCTGAATGGCAGTAGAAAATTTGAGACATCCCATTGGTGGAACACTGGAATTTTTTAAACGTTAATTTTTTTTCTTATTTAGAAAGAAAGCCAGTATTTTAAAAAAAATTACCAAATTAAATTAGTTTGCTAAATGTGGGAAAAATATTGCTGTTAAATTCAGCGCGTGCTACTTTAGAAGTGGCGCACTGTAATAAAGCTTCATAATGTGTATTTGCTGAAATTAGAGCCAGAAAGTCTGAAACCAAAGAGAACAAATGAACACTGGAGACAGGCTTCAGGACTGAGACAGATCATAAAGGACAACCTCTGCGCTGATCAGATTAAAACCATTTCAGACAATCAAATCTGATACATAAACGCAAGAAAAACAACCTACAGTCAGGTTTGGTTCACAATCAGCCTTTTTATATTAAACTTGTTTCCTCTGTGTTTGTCTGTCATTGTCCACACTTGTGTTCAGCGTTCATCACTGACGGCAGCAGCGGCATCCTGCAGATAATGTCTTCATCAGAGCAGACACACATCATTGGCCGTGCTCCGAGTTGCTGGCGGGAGCTCAATAGACCCAACGCCATTACACACATGGCGTCAGTAAGGACCCACACTGCTAACACAGCAGCAGCAGCACAACAAACATCTGAGTGTAGGGTTAAAAAAAAGCCTCTGGAAGCAACACATTCATATCTGATAAAGACACAATATTGCCACAAATAAAAAATAAATTAAAAAAATCCTTTACTGACTCTTTACAATCGACTAAAGAAAATCTTTTCTGGTATCAGGAGCTGTGGGTCTGTTATTAAATATCCCAGACGGTGTGATGTGCTTTCTACCTGTGAGACAAAAGCCTAAATAAAAGCATTATCATAAAGGAAAATAAAGAACTCGGTAGAGTCTGAGCTGATTTTTGATTTTCTGTGTATCTGGACTCATTCGTACAGGCTCACAAATTTAAAAATGCTAGAAAAAGTTTCAGTTTTTAGTGGAAAAATGACATGTTTCTAATCATATGGACCCATGCTGCAGACAGGGAGAGCAGCACAGGTTGGTGACACAGGTCTGTAGTATTTTACTGTGAAAATAAAGAAGAGAGCCTGGCGGTGGAGCTCCCGGAGACAGAAATGAGACTGATGAGTTGTGGAAGTTCGCAACCAGAATGAACTTGAGAGTTGTGTTCTTAATGAGACTTCAATCTAAATGTTAAGTATTAAATCTAAGTTATAAATATACATTAAATTACTAGATGTTACATGATAAATCTAAACCTAACTGTTAAATCTATATGTATATAAAAGAGAATCTGTGGTGTGGGTATGTATGTATGTACAGTATGTATGTGTCAAACTTTGTCCCCCTACTAACTCAGAAACCACTTGACTGTGGGCTCTCATCTCTTGCATGGCAATGTTACAATACCTGAAGAGTAACCTTGACATGGTTTCACTGACCGCTTGACCATAAAAGAGGTCAAAAGTGACTTTTTTAATCAAACTTTATCGGTGGAGGTGTGCGCTGTGGGAAGAATCAAGTGCACCTGACATAGTCGGTGGAGTTTAAGATCCGTAAGTCTCTCTCCACAATACAGGAGTTGTGGACTGATGGGGAGACGGAGGTACAGGATACCGCTGGGTGCTGGGACACCAAAATTGTATTTACATTTATTTCTTTAATTGTAAACTGCTGTTTTTAAGGACAGTGCAGGTTGATGAACACTGATATCAATCAATGTAAACTTGCCAGATTGTAGCCAGTAGCTAATTTCCATCTGTTGCCCTTGGGCTACAATTTTTCCTTCCCCCATTCTATTATGCTGAGCACCATAATATGGTGGGAAGTCCATCCATCCATCCATCCATCTTCTTCTGCTTAATCCTTTTCGGGTTGCCGGGGGGGGGGGGGGGGGGCTGGAGCCTATCCCAGCATCTTTTGGCCGAGAGGCAGGGTACACCCTGGACAGATCGCCAGTCCATCACAGGGCCAACACAAAGAGACAGGCAGCCATTCACTCTCACAGTCATACCTAAGGACAATTTTAGAATCCTCAGTTTGATGCCAATTAACCTAACTTGCATGTTTTTGGCATTTGGGAGGAAACCGGAGAAATCCTGGGGTAAACCCACACAGACACGGGGGTAACATGCAAACTCCACACAGATCACTGTTGGTCGGGGGCTGGGATCGAACCCAGGATCTCCCTGCCAAGGGTGAGTTGCTGTGCTGCCACAGTGCTAACCACTCCGCCATCATTTTTATATGGTCTTTTGTATGACCCAACCAGGGCTTGAACCCATGACCGCCCAGCTGAGAGGCAGGTGCTCTACCACTAGGCCACCATTCCACCAAGCTGCTCACATAACCCATACTAAGGTGCATGCTGGTGATAGAATTGAGTGCACCCTGACCATTCATGTCGGCTGTGACTGGAAGCAGGGACACTAAGCCTACATGTAATCCACTCATTTCTATTTGTGCGCTGCTTTGAATGCATTTGTGCGTTACCAAAGCGGCTTTCTGCTGTGTCCAGTAACTTTTGTTCAAATCACAAGAAACAGGAAAAAAAGACAAGACGTGACACAAATCGGTATGTACACCAGCTGCCGTCATCTAATTTAACAATGTATATAATTACTAGGGTTAGGACAAGTCATACAAATGTTCTGTGTTTGCTAACTTCTTCAATATTTTTTGAATTTGGACTGTTGTTTATCCCACTTGCTTTGTAAGTGTGGGAATTGTGAAGGGCACAATTGTGACCCGTGCTGAAAAAATGAGTCGGAATGCACACTGCGTCATTATGAGCTGCAGGCAGGAGAAGTCATAAATCATGACTCTTTCTTTGTTTGCTAGCGGCAAGTCCCAGGAAAGCCCCCATGAGTGCCTGATATCATTGTAAAGCTTAGAAATCATACTTTCTAAAAAAAAAATACATATGTTTTGGCAGAAGACATAACTCCCGACCAATCGAACGTGAGTTTTAAACCTAGCCAAAATATAAACAAATTGGCTTTTTCTGGGTCCGTTTTTGCGTACTTCCTACAAATTAAATATCATTTTGAAGGTCTTTTAATACAGAATTTTGGAAAAAAAAAAAAAACCATTACCTCAGTTTTGATAATTTCCTCAAAGTGACTCATTTTGCCAGCACGGGTCACAATTGTCTCCTATTTAAAGTAATGTGTTTAAGCAATATTGACAGCATTCTAATAGAAAGTGTGAGTTATTGTGGATTTAAAAAGTTTGTAAAAACACCCAGGAATTTTTTTTGACCATCCATCCCTCTATCACCAAAACCTTAAAATGGACCAAAAAACAGAACTTCTCTTCCAACAAAAACATTAAAAAAATAAAATTGGATAATTGTCCAGATCTGAAGGCAAAAGTAAACCATTACACCAAACAAAAGTTTAACCACCATCCCTATGAACATTGCAAATTTACATGAAAAAGTAACAGATTTATGAGGGGAAAAAACTGGTAAGTTTGACAGTTTTGAATTGACAAAAAAAAAAAAAAAAGCTAATTAGAGGATAAAAATTGCAAGTTTATCAAAAAGCTCCAGCTCTATAACAAAAGTTGCAAATTTATAAGAAAAAGTCAAATTTGAGGAAAAAATTGTGCACATTTATGACAGACACAAATGTAAATGGTAAAGTCAAGTTTCTGAGAGAAAAGCAGCAAATTTACAAGAAAGAGGAAATTTCAGAAAAATTAATTTCACTGAAGTAAGACAGCAGTAAAAATGAAGGGACATACAAGAGTAAAACACTATATCATGGGTGAAGAGTAAAGTGATGCATTAAGTAAATAAATGCAAATTATCCCTACATGCTATTATCATCCCATGGTGCATTTTACTTTGTGTGATAAAAAAAACTAATGAAAAAATAAATGCTTTTTAAATCCTTTATATACCCTTGACTGTTATGACCCGAGCGTCGGTTCTGATCACGCTCGGGCTAAGCTATGTCTTGCTGCCGGCCTTGACAGCTGCGGGCGGTATTCTGGCCTCTCCGGGCTCTTATTGTGAAAGTGCTCGGTGGGGCTTCCGCCTGTCAACGGTCGGTCAGCTGAGTGTCATTATCGTCATTAGTGCTTCGCCCATTTAAGCCCAGCACTGGCATCGGTAGGACGCAGCAGTGTCTGGTCGCTTAACTGGTCGCCAACCTGATCACTTACCTGTTCACCCACCGCCATGTTGCGGATGCCTGGACTGTTTTCACACCTCGGCTGCTTTGGGCTTGACCGTCATTCCCCGGTACCAGTAAGTGTGCTGTATTAGCCTTATTCCTCCCGGCGTGTATTGATCTGTAAGTCCCTGCCTTAGCAGCCCGTGTGTTATTATTACCAAGCCTGCCTGTGTGTGACTGTCTCCTGCTCTGGACCTATAGTGTGCTGTATAGCCCTATGCCTCCTGTTCTGTGAAGAGTCTTGTCATTATCTCAGCAGCTTGTGTTATCACCCTTTTCACCGTAAATAAACTCACTGAAAACTCACTGGTGACTCTGTGGCGTCTTATGGTGGCTCGCGAGGGCCACCACATGACAGTACACTGCTGCCAAAACAGCGTTTACGGTGACGCCAACCTGAGACGCAATTCACCAGTGGGTTTGAGTTTTGGACGTTGCTTTTCCCTGTCTGGGTCCTGTGTATGTGAGGAATGCCGTCACCGAAGAACCACGTGCTGACAGGCGTTTTGGAAGCCGTGGATGAGCTGCTCATCTCTGCTTCCCTGCTGGACTATGACCACGGCATACATTGGTACCTGGACGCCGCCGAAGATGTTCTCTGTCATCTCTCTCCCCGCTACGCCAACCACCCGGAAGTCGACGCGAGGAGGGAGGACATTGCCGCACAATGCGAAATATTCCTGATGATGGAGGAGGAACGCGGCATGAAGCAGGAGAAGAGGCACTCCTGCTCTTCGCCTATGGATCCTGATCCTGCCTTCAATCCGTTTCGGGAGTTCGCACCATCTGGGGGCCGGCGAAGGCGTCGGCGTCACGGCCGGGCGCATCTTCGGCAAGCTCCTGCTCCGGATCCAGTTCCGGGCCGCCGGGATGACCCCCTCAACCAGCCAGCTGCTGAGAGTGAGCTGAGTCCTGTACCGGTGGGCTCCGTCCTTGGATCCTTTTTTTACCATCCAGCGAGCAACGGAAGGAGCAACGTCCGCTACAGCTGACATCATCCTCTCCCCGGGAGACAGGCAAGTCCAAGTTCACTTTCCTATTAATAATAGTGATCTGTCTTGTCTGACTCCTGGGGGTGAAGCTCGGGGTTTGCAGCTCCCTGAGTCACTTTTCCCAGCTGTAGCCACTTGTATTAAACCTGCTGCCTCTGTGTCTCCTCCTGCGGAGCGGTCCTCGGCGTCAGTCCCACGCCGTCGAACGAGGGGGAGGCCTGCAGCTCTGGGAAATATCCCGGCCCTGCAGCCTTGCTTTGGACAGAGAAGAACGGACTGCAACGAGGAGCCAGAGTCGACGAGAGAGCGTCCCCAGGGTTCCTCAGGGATGCAGCCCGAGTCAGCAGGTCCAGGGTCCTCAGCCCCCACGCCATACGGGTTATTGGCGTGGACGCCAGCGCGTGAGGATCCAGCTGCAGAGACCATCAGGCCAGCTGTGGAACCCGACGCAGCCGAGTGGGAGCCCGACGACGAGCTTCTTTTTGAACCTGGATCGGCGAAGTCCTGGACGGCTCCAGAGCCCGAGTGCAGGCAAGTGCTCTTTCTTGTTTTCCTGTATGGTGTGTTAGAGCATTTTTGCCTGCCTCATGGGAAGGCGAGTGAGGGGCAGCCGTTCGTTGCACCCGAGCTCGTCTCGCTGGGCTCTGGCGCTGCCGGTGGAACTGATCCCGGTTCTCTCCTGTTTTCTGAGCACCTCCACAGCGTTACCGGTCCGGAGCCAGTCAAGGTCACGGGACTGGGGGTTCCAGGTTCGGAGATGGAGGTCGTCGCCGGAGCAGTCCTGACCCAGTCGGGGTCCGACGTGTGGGCCGAGATGACCCAGTCGGGGTCCGACGCGTGGGCCGAGGTGACCCAGTCGGGGTCCGACGTGGGTGCAGCAGTGACCCAGTCGGGGTCCGACGAGGTCCAGTGGGGGTCCAGAGCAGGTGCGGCTGTGACCCAATCAGGATTCGAGGGGGTCCAAGTTTTTGGTTGTCCCCCTCTCAGGAGCCGCCAGCTGGGGGCCGGTAGAGGGTTTTGTTTGGCAGAACGGCGCTCCCCTGTTTTGTCGTTTTCAGGTGAGCAGCTGCATGCAATCCCTCCACGGTCCTGTTGGTTGTGGGATGCGGGTCGGCCACCCGAGGCACTGCATGGTGCGTTCGGCGTCTTGGGTTGGCCACCCAATAAACTGTGCTTGTTACGGGGTGACCTGGTTCGGCCACCAGAGGACTTGTTTCTGGGGGCCCGGGACTGGGGCAGGCCACCTGATCATGTACTGTGGGACTTTCTGTGGGCCCATACGGTGCCAAGTCATGTTTAGTACGTCTAGCAATTTTTGTTGTTTCACGTAGTCACAGTCATAGTCGAGTCTAAGCAATTTTAGATTGCCTCTTGGTTTTTTTTTGTAAGCCACAGTCATAGTCATAGTCAAGTCTAAGCATTTTTAGATTGCCTCATGTTTTTTTTTTTTTTTTTGGAAAGCCACAGTCTTGCCATAGTCAAGTTAGGTCAGGGCAATTTGGTTTGCCCCATGTGTTTTGCAATCCTTAGTCTGGTTTTGTTTTGCTATTGTTTTTTCTCCCCTTTTTGTTTTTTTGAGGGGCTATGGTCAAGTTTTGTCTTTGTTGTTTTGTTCTCCACTCCTTCTTGAGGGGCTATAGTATGGGGGTTTTGTTCATAGTTTCCAGGTGTTTACATGTATTTTTGGTCTCGTGTGTTTTTGTTTTTTCATTGTCGCCGTGTTTAGCACGTATTTCTTTTGTGTCCATAGTTACAGTCATGTATTCTTTTATAGTCATGTGTTTCCACAGTTAGTCATGTATTTCTTTCCTTTTTCCAGAGTCATGTGTTTGTATTTATTTCTTGTTTTGGTTTCCATAGTTATCGTGTGTTTCCATGTGTTTCTGGTATGTTTTTTTTGTCTGGTCTTTGTCTTGTTCATGGGTTGGTTTCTCTCCCTCCGCCCCTGTCCCCCAACCTCCCACCCTGGGGGTGCGGGGGGGGCAGGGTGGTTCCTTGGGGCGTTCGGAGTCCGCCCGTGGAGGGAGGGTACTGTTATGACCCGAGCGTCGGTTCTGATCGTGCTCGGGCTAAGCTATGTCTTGCTGCCGGCCTTGACAGCTGCGGGCGGTATTCTGGCCTCTCCGGGCTCTTATTGTGAAAGTGCTTGGTGGGGCTTCCGCCTGTCAATGGTCGGTCAGCTGAGTGTCATTATCGTCATTAGTGCTTCGCCCATTTAAGCCCAGCACTGGCGTCGGTAGGACGCAGCAGTGTCTGGTCGCTTATCTGGTCGCCAACCTGATCACTTACCTGTTCACCCACCGCCATGTTGCGGATGCCTGGACTATTTTCACACCTCGGCTGCTTTGGGCTTGACCGTCATTCCCCGGTACCAGTAAGTGTGCTGTATTAGCCTTATTCCTCCCGGCGTGTATTGATCTGTAAGTCCCTGCCTTAGCAGCCCGTGTGTTATTATTACCAAGCCTGCCTGTGTGTGACTGTCTCCTGCTCTGGACCTATAGTGTGCTGTATAGCCCTATGCCTCCTGTTCTGTGAAGAGTCTTGTCATTATCTCAGCAGCTTGTGTTATCACCCTTTTCACCGTAAATAAACTCACTGAAAACTCACTGGTGACTCTGTGGCGTCTTATGGTGGCTCGCGAGGGCCACCACATGACATTGACAATGTAGGAATGCTGGAGCAATAAATCTCCCTGAATGCTACACAAAAACAACACATTACCAATGTTTTGAAACATCAGCTTTTTAAGTCACACTGACACATGACATTATGTAATGCCGACTTTGTCACATGTAGGGGGCTGTCTGGGAAAGGGACCAATTGTATGGAAGGCCATCCCATTCAAAACGTTGCTACAATGTGCAGTTATATTTCTGGAGAGACATGTCACGTCAACATAAGCTACAGTACATATTCATAGCAGCCCAGTTGAACTCTTGGAGGAGCAGAAGTTGGTCAGCAGGTCCTTGATAAAACTGTTGTAGTATTATCAGAACTAAAGACTGCATGTCTTATTCATCGGGCAAACATAAATTTTGAATCAAAATACTAACCTTTGACAATAAATGTCTATCAAATATGCAACAGTGCAGGTGTCTGTAGCTTGGTAGCTTGGTACTGAGACTGCTGATTTGACCAATCATTTTTTGAGTTTCAAGGGCAAGCTAGCAGGCATACAATTATGTCAGCATTTTCTTCTCATCAAATTTTCTTCAGATCTTCTCAGAAGTAGCAATTGTTTCTTGCATTTTCTCTCCCTTTGTTTTTTTCTCTCTCCCTCCCTATCTCCCGACACCCACCCCTTCCAACCACTTAATATCCATTCAATTAACTCCTCCATTCCTCCCATCAGGTCATGCATAAGTATGATTATTTTAATAAACTATTAAAGTCCAGGGAACAGACATTGAGATGGGGACATCTTACAAGTACCTGGGTGTTCACCTGAACAATAAACTGGACTGGTCGCACAACACCAATGCGCTTTACAAGAAGGGGCAGCACAGGCTGTTCCTCCTGAGGAGACTCAGGTCTTCTGGAGTGCAAGGGGCACTTCTGAAGACCTTCTATGATTCTGTGGTGGCATCAGCCATCATATTTGGAGTGGTCTGCTGGGGCAGTGGCATCACGGCAGCCGACAGGAAAAGATTGAACAGGCTGATCAAAAAAGTTAGCTCTGTTTTGGGGCAACGCCTTGACCCAGTGGAGGAGATAGGAGAGAGGAGGATGGTGGCTATTCTGTCATCTCTGCTGGAGTCCAAGTCCCACCCCATGCAGGACACACTGAATGCACTGAGGAGGTCATTTAGCGGTTGGCTGTGCTATCCTAAGTACTCGAGGGAGAGATTCCACAGATCTTTCCTACCTACGACTGTCAGACTTTATAAAATAACTGGTGCTGCTAGTAGAGGTCATATTAAACGTACTAAACATCAAACTTTGCACAATAGAGATTGTCCCCTCCAATACACAACTAAGACGATTACAATTATTATTGAGGGTGGCAACAACACTGTTGATTCAAATGTGAAATATACTGTCTGGGTCCATATTTATATTCTGCCGGGTAATTTAACTAACTATAATGCTGTTGATACCGTCTAGCTGCAATGCTCCTGCGCTGTATATATAACTGTGTACATATGTATATTTATTTACTGCTTTGGCTGACCAGTTCTTATCTTCTTATCTTATTTACTATTGCTCTGAGTGCTGCTATCCCTTTGCTGCTGGGATCCTGGAATTTCCCGATTGTGGGACTAATAAAGGGTATCTTATCTTATCTTATCTTATCTTAAAGTTATTATACAACAAGAGGAGTCTGTAAATGCTATTTATAGACAGCATATATCAAATATATACAGTGGGGCAAAAAAGTATTTAGTCAGCCACCAATTGTGCAAGTTCTCCCACTTAAAAGATGACAGAGGTCTCCAATTTTCATCATAGGTATATCTCAACTATGAGAGACAAAGTTAGAAAAAAAAAATCCAGAAAATCACATTGAAGGATTTTTAATTAATTAATTGGTAAATTCCTCAGTAAAATAAGTATTTGGTCACCTACAAACAAGCAAGATTTCTGGCTCTCACAGACCTGTAACAACTTCTTCAAGAGGCTCCTCTGTCCTCCACTCGTTACCTGTATTAATGGCACCTGTTTGAACTCGTTATCAGTATAAAAGACACCTGTCCACAACCTCAAACAGTCAGACTCCAAACTCCACTATGGCAAAGACCAAAGAGCTGTCAAAGGACACCAGAAACAAAATTGTAGACCTGCACCAGGCTGGGAAGACTGAATCTGCAATAGGTAAGCAGCTTGGTGTGAAGAAATCAACTGTGGGAGCAATTATTAGAAAATGGAAGACATACAAGACCACTTATAATCTCCCTCGATCTGGGGCTCCATGCAAGATCTCACCCCGTGGGGTCAAAATGATCACGAGAACTGTGAGCAAAAATCCCAGAACCACATGGGGGGACCTACTGAATGACCTGCAGAGAGCTGGGACCAAAGTAACAAAGGCTACATCAGTAACACACTACGCCGCCAGGGACTCAAATCCTGCAGTGCCAGACGTGTCCCCCTGCTTAAGCCAGTACATGTCCAGGCCCGTCTGAAGTTTGCTAGAGAGCATTTGGATGATCCAGAAGAGGATTGGGAGAATGTCATATGGTCAGATGAAACCAAAATAGAACTTTTTGGTAAAAACTCAACTTGTCGTGTTTGGAGGAGAAAGAACACCATACCTACTGTGAAGCATGGGTGTGGAAACATCATACTTTGGGGCTGTTTTTCTGCAAAGGGACCAGGACGACTGATCCGTGTAAAGGAAAGAATGAATGGGGCCATGTATCATGAGATTTTGAGTGAAAACCTCCTTTTTTCAAGAAGCATTTCAAGGTCCTGGAGTGGCCTAGCCAGTCTCCAGATCTCAACCCCATAGAAAATCTTTGGAGGGAGTTGAAAGTTTGTGTTGCCCAGCGACAGCCCCAAAACATCACTGCTCTAGAGGAGATCTGCATGGAGGAATGGGCCATAATACCAGCAACAGTGTGTGAAAACCTTGTGAAAACTTACAGAAAACGTTTGACCTCTGTCATTGCCAACAAAGGGTATAAGTATTGAGATGAACTTTTGTTATTGACCAAATACTTATTTTACCGAGGAATTTACCAATTAATTCATTAAAAATCCTTCAATGTGATTTTCTGGATTTTTTTTTCTTCTTATTTTGTCTCTCATAGTTGAGGTATACCTATGATGAAAATTGGAGACGTCTCTCATCTTTTAAGTGGGAGAAATTGCACAATTGGTGGCTGACTAAATACTTTTTTACCCCACTGTACCTGTGCAGTACCCGGGGGCGCTTGCTAAGAAAGATTAGAGTTGGACTGCTGCTCCCCTATCAAACATGTCATAAGAAGTGACTAAAGAGGGTTGTGCATTGGGCCAGCACCCCACCACGTAAAAAATCCTTTTGCTACAGAAACGCTCACAACAACTGAAAGACATCAACCCTTGGGTGACGTGCTGGGGGAAGAGGCTTCAATGCCTCGGATGAAGAGTAGGGATGAAATCCAAAAGGAAGTTTCTTCTCCGATGGAGTCTTTGGTGAAACCCAAACAAGTGAGAGTGGCAGCATGGAATGTATGAACAGTGTACGAGACAGTGAGATCGGCCCAAATTGTCAAAGACATGAGAAGATATAACATCATCATCCTTGGAGTCAGTGAAATGAGGTGCACTGATTCTGGGATTTTAACACTGAACTCAGGAGAGACAGTTTGCTAGTCTGGGTGAACGGATGGGCAACACCAGGAAGAAGTGGGCATCATCATGAACAGAGAAACAAGGAAAAGCCTATTAGTTTGGGAGCCGATCAATGCTCACATCATCAGAGCCAGATTTTTTTTCAAAGTTTGCAAAGATAACCATCATTCAAGGCTATGCTCCCACAGAACAAACATCAGAGAAAGAAAAACACACCTTTTACAGCAAGCTCCAAGAGGAGATTGACAAAACACTTTGACATGACATCATCATCGTCATGGGAGACTTCACTGCAAAGGTTGAAGCAGACAATGTAGGATATGAATCCTGTATGGGGAGAGAGGGAGTTGAAGAAAGGAACAACAACGGACAACGGTTCATAAACATGTGTTTAGACAATGGACTCATGATAGGTGGCACCATCTTTTAGCACAAGACCATCCACAAGCTGACATGGGTTTCCCTAGATGGAAGAACTAGTAATAAGATCGACCACATCGCCATCAACCAGAAGTGGAGAAGATCAATGAAAGATGTGAAAGCAGTTAGAGGAGCAGATGCCTGCAGTGATCACTATCTCATTCTCTGCAAACTGCAACTGAAGCTGAAAAGAACAATGAAGAAAACTAGTAAACAGTTATTTGACTCTAACAGCTAAAAGATATAGAAGTAAAGTTGAAATTTGTCTTGGAATTGAAGAATAGGTTCCAGCTTCTACAAGACACCAGCTGATGACATCAATGCTCTTTGTGATGACATACAGAACACTTTCCTTGAAACAAGCAAAAGTATGCTCAGACAGAATAGAAGAGGAAGGAAAGAATGGATTTCTGATGACACATGGAAACTCATTGAAAAAGAAGAAAAGCAAAACACGATTTTCTGGCAGTAAATGAAGAGGAGAGGGCAACAGTAGCTGAAGCTTATAGACATCTGAATATAGCTGTGAAAAAGTGTTCAAGGAAAGATAAAAGACTACGCAGACAACTTACCAAAGGAAGCCCAGTTAGCAGCTGACAGAGGTGACACAAGAACAGTATATAAGATCACAAAAGCACTCACTGGAAGCTTTAACAACAAGACAACAGTAGTGAAAGCCAACGAGGGAAAGGTGCTGATGAAGGAAGAACACAAATTGAAAAGATGGGCAGAACATTTTAAAGAGACACTTAATAGACCAGATCCAAAAGAAGAGACTAACATCGAGAGCATGGGATTCCACACTGAAATGAAACAAGGGTGGATAACAAAGCAGGAGACAGAAGAGGCCATCAAACAGACCAAAGGAAACAGAGCACTAGGAGAAAATAAAATCACCGCAGACGTGCTGAAGGCAGACCCTACAACAAGTGCAGAATCACTCAAGGAGCTTTTCAGCAATGTTTGGAAGCAGGAGAAAGTCCCCGGAGCATGGAAGAAAGGCATTATTGTCAGACTACCAAAGAAAGGTGATCTATCCATATATGGCAACTGGAGAGGAATCAACCTATTTTCTGTCCCCGGAAAGATCTTTTGCAGAGTCCTTCTTCAAAGAATGAAAATGGCAATTGAGAGAATTCTGAGAGCTGGATTTTAAAGCGGCAGAAGATGTGTAGACCTATCTTTGTACTGTGCACAATAGTCGAACAGTTACTTGAATGGAACTCCTTGCTCTACATCAGCTACATTAATTTTGAGAAGATATTCAACAGCATCCACCATCCATCACTGTGGAAGATTCTAGTAGCATATGGATTTCCATCAAAAGTCATCAACATCCTGAAAGACGTGTATGCCAACAACCAGTGCTGTGTCAGACATGATGCACAGCAAAGTGAGTGGTTCTGACAAGACTGGGGTCAGACAAGGATATGTGATTTCACCAGTCCTCTTCCTTGTTGTCATCGACTGGGTGATGAGAAGAGCCACTGAAGACCAGCCAAGAGAACTTGTTTGGGGACTTACCGCTTGACTTAAAGACAGCAACTTTACAGACGACATCGCAACTTTACAGACGAAAGACAGCAACTTTACAGACGAAAGATATTCAGAACAAGACGAACAAAGTGGACCAGATAGCAAGAAGTGTAGGGCTAAAGATAGACCCTGACAAGACCAAGATCATGAAAGCAAGAAACAAGAGCACCAAGAAGACCAGCATACAAGGGACAGAGCTTGAAGAAGTTGAACACTTCAAGCATCTTGGTAGTTTTATATCTGCTGACAGCAATTTTGAGAAAGATATTACTACTAGAATAGGTCTTGCAGCACAAGTCTTCAGTAGACAGCAAAATATCTGGAAATCTTCCTATCTGACAACAAAGACCAAGTTGAAGATCTACAAATTCAATATAAGATCAGTCCTTTTCTATGCCTCAGAAACTTAGAGAACAAATAAGAAGATTGAAAGTCAACTTAGAGGTTTCAAAGGTAAATGTCTCCACTGGATCCTTAGGATTCATTGGGAACAACGGGTCAACAACAAAGAAGTGAGTAAACAGACAGGCATCAACAGCATCATCCTGGAGGTGAAACAGCGCAGATGGAGTTGGCTTGGCCATGTCCTTAGGATGAACAACACCAGACATACAAATGCTGCTCTGAGATGGGCATCACCTGGGAAAAGGAAGAGAGGCAGGCCACTGGGCACTTGGAGAAGAACTGTAGAAAATGAAATGAAGGAGTCAGGTAAGACCTGGAATGAAATCAGCTGGCTTGCTCAAGACAGAGATGCCTGGAGGAAGTTTGTCAGTGCCTAATGCTCCATTGGGAGTGAACAGGATTGATGATGATGATGATATATCAAATATGAGCAAATGCAAGTAAACTTTGTCTGATGTCTTTAAAAGAAACCAGCAAAAAGTGTTTCAAATATCATCTGAGGTGAGAAACAGTTGGCACAATTTATGAATCTGTTTTTATTTGACATCAACGTTTGGTGTGACATCGTTGCAGCCAAAGAACCCTGTTTGGAGCGTCCGCCAGCAGGGTGAACAGGGCATAACCACTGGAGCCACAACAAATGACTGACATGTCTATGCACTACTTGGCAAATCCACACCAGCTGCACCCGAATAGTTGATGTATCCTTCCAACTTCAGCAACAGCTTGCGATCCCAGACCTGTCGCCACAAGAATGCATTGCTAGGTGTCCTCCAGAGACAGTGAGTTTGAAGCAGAAAAGAACACAACACTTAGGCCAGATGCCAAAGTGTGAATGCATCTGAGGTGAACTGTCTGACCCAACTGGAATTCATTATTTCACTCTAAAAATCATCTTGTATACACAAGACGGCGGCGCGTGCACAACGCGAGGCTCAGCGTCTCTTCAGATTTTGTGGATTAGCAGTGTTATTTCTGCTCATTTCGGATCTTTACACCCGAAATGAGCTTTTGGACATTGGATTACAAAATAACGATAACGATCTTTTTATCAGCAACCTACGTCTCATCCCTGAGCTCCAGAGAACACCCGACGCTCAGCAAGCTTCCCGGCCGACCGGAAGTGCTCGCAGGCGGCGTAGAGACCGTGAACAAAGGCGGGGGAAACACGGTAGGCTAAGAGCTAAGCTAAAGCTAACACCGTACCGGCTTTCTCTACCCAGTATTTTCCTCGCTAATGTACGGTCACTGGCGAACAAAATGAATGAGCTACGGCTTCGGATCACCAACAATAAGAGACTTATGAACTGCAATATCAGGATTTTCACGGAAACATGGCTACACAGTGGAATACCCGACAATGCTATTGAGCTAGCCGGCCTACACACGCTCCGGGCAGACAGAGCAGCAGATGACTCCAGTAAGACCAGAGGTGGGGGAGTGTGCATTGATATTAACAAGGCTTGGTGCACGAACTCTGTCACTGTTGAGAGAGGGGGGCAATGGATCAGCGTTCTCGTCGCGCCCTCAGCCAGTACCCGGGCTCGCCTGGGGAAGCTAATGATCCTACCAGCAGACTAAATTCGAAGAGACGACGCCTCTGTGCCAAGTCAAAGAAGAATCCTAGTCACAGTCCTAAAGCCGTAAGCAAACAGCCCCAAGAGCACTTTGTGGTAGGATCTGCCCTTCGCATATTACAACTAAACGTTGAAGGCCTATCTGCAGCCAAGCGAAGCCTTATCGAAGTCCTCGCCTTCCAACATTCGATTAATGTAATCTGCCTCCAAGAGACTCATATTGGCACAGAGGAAGCTGGCCACTTCACCATCAAAGGCTTTGACCTCCTGTGCTATGTTCTACATGCTAAACATGGACGTGCCACCTATGTGCGTTCTGACATAGTTGAAGCAAATCACCTGATAACAACACATTTCTCAGACACCATAATCATTGGTGGCTTCCATATTGTCAATGTGTACAAGCCCCCTAATGCCAACTGGGATCTGCAGGTCTTACCCACCCTACCCCATCCTGCCATCTATGTGGGGGACTTTAACAGCCATCACCCTGACTGGGGGTACCCAGCAGTGGACAGTGATGGGAAGGCACTTTCAGACTGGGCATCCAGAAATGACCTCGCTTTGATATACGACCCCAAACAAAGAGGAACCTTCCACTCTGCTAGGTGGAAGAAGGACTATTCTCCTGACCTGTGTTGGGTCAGCTCTTTGAATGGGGAGCCATATCCTACACAGATCCTCATTCTTGATGATTTTCCACACAGCCAACACCGGCCCCTGCTTGTACACATTGGCCTACAACTTCCAGTCATATACAGCCCAAGGAAGATGCGCTGGAACTTCCGCAAAGCCAACTGGAAGAAATTCAGTGAAACTCTGGACCGGAGCGTTGTTACCATCCCACTCCACACCATCACTGTAAATGAAGCATACAACCGCTTCTGCAGCACAATCTTCAAGGCTGCCCATACTGCAATCCCACGAGGCTACCGACCCCTCTATGTCCCATGTTTGGACGGAGAAAGTGCTGCCCTCCTACAATCCTATCAAACATCAGGGGACCCAGAGATAGCAGACCATCTCATTGAATCGCTAAATACAGCCCGGCGAAAGAAATGGGAGGAGACAGTTGCTGACCGGAGCTTTACCCACTCTAGCAGGAAATGTTGGAGCCTCATCCGTCGCCTAGGAGCTGCACAGAAGCCCCCTAGCCAAAGCCGAGCATCCGTCACACCCAACCAAGTTGCATCCCACCTACTGACTATCGCCAAAGCACCCCAAGACAAAGACACCAGAAGAGCAGTTACAACTGAGCTAAAAAAAAACACCAAAAAATGCCTGTAGAGGAAACGTACCCTGAACCCTTCGAGGCTGCTGAACTGGAGAAAGTCCTACAGGGCCTGAAATGTGGAAAGGCAGCAGGATATGATAACATCTTCCCAGAATTCATGAAAAATCTTGGCCCCCGAGCCCTAACCTGGTTGACACAATTCTACACAAGGATCACACAAACAAACTCAATCCCAAAGAAATGGCGGACAGCAAAGGTCATTGCCATCCCAAAACCTGGCAAAGACCACAAACTACCAGCAAGCTACCGCCCAATCTCCCTACTCAGCGTTCCTTACAAAATCATGGAGTGCCTAATACTGCAACGCATTTCCCCAGAAATAGAGGATATTCTAAGTGTGGATCAAGCAGGTTTCCGCAAGGACCGCAGTACAGGAGAACAAGTACTGGCCCTAACCACCTTCATCGAAAATGGCTTCGAGAGCAGACTGAAGACAGGGGCTGTGTTTCTCGATCTTACAGCCGCCTATGATACGGTCTGGCACAAAGGCCTCCTCCTGAAACTTATAAAGGCGATCCCTGCTTGGGCAACAGCAATTATAAAAACCCTGCTGACCAACCGAAGGTTCAGAGTCCACCTCAGTCAGAACACAAGTGTGTGGAGAATGCAGAAAAACGGACTCCCACAAGGCTCAGTTCTAGCTCCAACTCTGTTCAACCTCTACATAAACGACCTGCCTACTACAAAATCCCGCAAATTCATCTATGCAGACGACATCTGTTTGGCATTCCAAGCACCAGACTTTGAACCACTGGAACGGGTGCTCACGGAAGATCTTGCCAAACTGGACCAGTTCTGCAAAATCTGGCGCCTAAAACCAAGCCCAGCAAAAACCGTCTCCAGTGTATTCCATCTCCACAATGCAAAAGCTGCCAGAGAACTAAACATCCACCTGAGCGGACTCAAGCTTAAGCATGCCCCAAATCCAACTTATCTTGGAGTGACCCTTGATAGGACCTTATCCTTCAAGGAACATCTAAAGGGGACGGCTGCTAAGGTGAAAGTACGAAACAACCTGCTCTGCAAGCTCGCTGGTGCAAAATGGGGGGCGGCAGTCTCCACCCTGCGCACCTCAGCACTGGCCCTTTCATACTCTGTAGCAGAATATTGTGCCCCTGTCTGGTCCAGGTCATCTTACACACACCATGTAGACACCCAGCTCAACTCAACCATGAGAACTATAACTGGAACAATCCGCTCAACACCACTCCCCTGGCTCTCTGTACTGTCAAACATAGCCCCTCCACACATCCGGCGAGCAGCATTAACTCAAAGGATGCTCCAAAAAGTTAAAGATTTTCCTCACTTACCAATCCATGCAGATATCTACACCCCACCCACTGCCCGACTTTCATCCAGACGGCCGATTTGGAAAAACCCTCCCCCAGCTGACTTTACCATCCAGACAGCTTGGCAAGAGGAATGGGAGACCAAGGAGGTCCCAAACAAACAGCTGGTGATAAACCCCAACCAACAGGTCCCGGGCACCAACCTTCCAAGGAGACAGTGGTCTACACTCAATCGCTTCAGGACTGGACATGGCCCCTGCTTGGCCAGCCTTCACAGATGGGGCAGTAGCCCTAGCCCACTGTGCGCATGTGGAGAGGAGCAAACAATGGAACACATCATAGAGGCTTGCCCGCCCAAAGACTGGAAGGAGGATTACACACCCTCCATACAGCAAACCAGGAGGCAACTGCTTGGCTTAAGGACTTTGCATTCGCTAAATAAAAAAAAAACTGTTGAGAGACACTGCTCAGCTAACCTGGAGTTTCTCATGGTTCAATGTAGACCTTTCTATCTGCCACGTGAGTTCACTTGTACCATCATAACAGCCGCTTACATTTCTCTGGATGCTAATGCTAAGCTTGCTATGAAAGAACTGCATGCAGCTATTAGCAAACAACAAACTGCACACCCAGAGGCAGCATTTATTGTGGCGGGTGATTTTAACCACTCTAACATCAAGACAGTGCTTCCTAAATTCTACCAGCATGTCTCCTGTCACACAAGAGGGGACAAAACATTGGACCATGTTTACACCAATACTGTGGGAGCCTACACAGCAACTCCCCTCCCCCACCTAGGTCAGTCTGATCACTTATCTTTGTTCCTTACCCCCAAGTATGTACCGCTCATCAACCGGGTGAAGCCATCAGTGAGGACCATCAAAGTGTGGCCAGAGGGGGTTCACCCTGTACTCCAGGAAAAGTTTAGGAACACAGACTGGAGTATGTTCACTTCTCAGGCTACCTGTGGCTCCCACATAAACATCGACTCTTACATCCACTCAGTCCTGGACCATATCAACACCACTATTGACAGTGTCACCACGGAAAGACAGATCACCACGTACCCAAATCAGAAGCCGTGGATGAACAGAGAAGTGCGGCTTCTGCTAAAGGCACGTAACAATGCCTTTAGATCTGGTGACGCACAGGCCTACAGTTCATCCAGGGCAGATCTTAAGAGGGGCATCAAGAAGGCCAAGCACAGCTACAAGCTGAAGGTGGAGGAACATTTTGGGGACTCTGACCCCCGACGCATGTGGCAGGGCATTCAAGCTATCTCTGATTATAAGCCCAGCAACTCCATACCTATAGCCATGACTGTGCCCTTTCTCAATGAGCTAAATGACTTCTATGCTCGTTTTGACAAGGACAATAACGAAAAGAACATCAATTTCCCACCCTCTGACGACCTCCACCACCTCACACTCACCCACACTGACGTCCGTAACGCACTGAGTCATGTCAACGTACGTAAGGCTGCTGGCCCTGACGGCATTCCTGGGCGTGTGCTGAGGGCATGCGCTGAGCAGCTGGCAGGGGTCTTCACAGACATCTTCAACCTGTCCCTGGCCCAGGCCGTGGTACCAGCGTGCTTCAAGACCACTTCTATAGTACCAGTGCCGAAACATTCAACACCATCGTGCCTAAATGACTATCGCCCTGTGGCACTGACGCCCATAGTCATGAAGTGCTTTGAGCAACTGGTCTTGGCACAGCTCAAAAAATGCCTGCCCCCTACACTGGACCCTCACCAGTTTGCCTACAGGAGCAACAGGAGTACAGAGGATGCGGTTTCTACAGCGCTGCACTATGTACTCTCACACCTGGATGACAAGAACACCTACGCAAGAATGCTGTTTGTTGACTTCAGCTCAGCATTCAACACAGTTATCCCCTCCAAATTGATCACTAAACTTGGGGACCTGGGAATCAGTACCTCCACCTGCAACTGGATCATGGATTTTCTGACCAACAGACCCCAGCATGTTAGGTCAGGCCCCAACAGTTCTTCCGTCATCACACTCAACACTGGTGTACCACAGGGCTGTGTGCTCAGCCCATTCCTCTACTCCCTCTTCACCCATGACTACAGGCCTATGTATGGATCCAATTCCATCATAAAGTTTGCAGATGACACCACGGTGATTGGACTCATCAGGGACAACGATGAGTCAGATTACAGGACAGAGGTTGAGCACTTGGCTACTTGGTGCGCTGACAATTACCTGCTCCTTAACACCAGCAAAACCAAGGAGCTCATAGTGGACTACAGGAAGGAGAGGGGAGAGACACATGACCCCATCCATATCAATGGCATAGACCCACATCTCGGAGGACCTGTCCTGGTCAGTTAACACCACCAGCCTGATCAAGAAGGCCCATCAGCGCCTCTTCTTCTTGAGGACACTGAAGAAGAACCATCTGTCAACTGACATCCTGGGCAACTTCTACCGCTGCGTGATAGAGAGCACCCTGACCAACTGTGTCACAGTCTGGTATAGGAGCTGCTCTGTCGCTGACCGTAAGGCGCTGCAGCGGGTGGTGAAAACCGCCCAGCGCATCACAGGGACTCCACTTCCAGTTATAGAGGACGTCTACAGGAAAAGATGTCTGCGCCGGGCACGCAGCATTCTTAGGAACTCCAACCATCCTGCTCATGGACTGTTCCAGCTTCTCCCCTCCAGAAGGCGTTTCAGAAGCCTTCGGACTAGAACCAGCAGGTTTAGGAACAGTTTCTTTCCAACAGCTGTCACGTTATTGAACTTAGTTCCCCGCTGACTCTCTTACCATCATCTCTTACCATCCTCACCTGTACATAACTGCCCATTTAACTTATTGTACATTATTTGCACATAACAGTACTCTTAACTTTCTGCACTGCTGCATATATTTGCATATATTTGCTTAAATTGCACATACTGTCAATTACTGTATATACTGCACTGCTGTCCTTTGCACTTCTGATTGGATGCTAAACTGTGTTTCGTTACCTTGTATTCATACATGTGTAATGACAATAAAGTTGAATCTAATCTAATCTAATCTAATCTAAAAAAATGGAGTTAAAATGAACACAAAGCTAAGATGTAGATTTCTCAGAACTCTGAACATCTGCTTGGTTTGAGCTCATCATCCTGGCTGAGATTCTGAGCCAATAAATGACCACGTCATCATATTAGAGCTGCTAACTGTGTGAAATCATCAGTGCGAGAACAGTGCTGCAGTAGCTTAGACACATTCCTGCTGATCCTCCTTAACTTTGACTTTGACTCTACACCTGATCAATACTTTACCTCACTTCACTTAAGGAAGCTCAAAGACCCACGCATCACCACTGATTTCACAACACATTGTCTGCGCCATTGTCAACCTCTTTTTAAATTTAGAAATAATTAGTGTTATAATATAATAGTGAAGCGGGCTTGCATCTGTCTGTGTGGAGCATCAATTTAAGGTTGCTGCATGGACATAAATGGCCCTAAAAATGTTTCTTTCTGTAAAGGCTCCTGAGTCCTGTACAAAGCAAATGACCAGTTAATCCACCCCTGCTAAGTGCATACATTTTAATGCGTAGGTGTAAATCAAAGGGGGGACGGGAGGGCATGCCCCCAACCTGGGAAAAAAAGAGAACCCCCCCCCCCAGTGTCATCATAAACCTTTGTATAGCATGCTACAGAACTGAATAAAATATTTTAAGCACAAATGGTAATGACACATGCAATTTTTTTTTCTTTTGGGGGGGGTGCCTCATTGATCAACTTTTTTCATGTAAATTTGCAATTTTTTTTTTTTAAAGTTTGCAGTTTTTTTAATTTAAATTTGAAGGGTTTTTTTCTCATTAATTTGCAATGTTTTCATGTAAATTTGCAATTGTTTTTTTTTTTTTTTTTTATCTCCTGCCGGACAAAGTCCAAAGGGTTCAACCAGCAACCCCTTTGGAAAAAATCTCCTTTGAAATGAAT
Source organism: Pholidichthys leucotaenia (assembly GCA_020510985.1). NCBI lineage: Eukaryota > Metazoa > Chordata > Actinopteri > Cichliformes > Pholidichthyidae > Pholidichthys > Pholidichthys leucotaenia. The sequence continues at coordinate 245,862,787 of CM035842.1, read as the reverse complement.
GGCAAGAAAGAAATTATCTTTTGATCATGATTGAATTTTGCCACGAGTTACACATATGATGTTTGTCATTTAAAAGATAATTTTCCATGTAATTAAAGTTGTCAGTTGTTGTATAAAAAAATAGTTATATTTAGTTTTTGTGAAAACACTTAATGGACAACATCCCCCATCATCCCACTTCACCAGACACACCCACTTCCTGTTTTCTGACTGATGAAAGAAGGATCCAAAGAAGAGAAAGACAACACAAATATATCATTTTGCATTTTGAGAGCTGCAGGTGACCCAGAGGACTGTTAGTTACTTCACCTGGGTGCCCTTTGAACATGTGACGTCAGGTATGTGCCTGTGTTTGTAGACTTTTAATTTTCCTATTTTCATAACCTTATACCTTAACATTTAGACAACAACTTACACTGTTATTTACATGAAAAATCATCTTTTAAATTGACAAACATCATATGTGTAACTCGTGGCAAAATTCCATTGGGATCAAAATATAATTTCACTCTTACCATTCATTTCAATGGAGATTTTTTTTCTGATTTAAGGTCCCATTGCGGAAGTAGAGGGGGGCGTGACTTAGGCTTTCTATAACTACTGAAAGAAATGATGTTGCCTTTTCAAAATGATGCAGTACTTGTATCTAATACACATCTTGGACAATTTACACCCTTAACAAACTATGGGTTTGGGGTCAAGGACACTTTTTTAGAATAGGCTTTATTGTCATTGTACAGTTGTACAGTACAACAAAATTGTGGGTGCTCCACCAGGCTACTGCGCAATAAAGTAAGAGAGAAGGATTAGATAAAACACGGTTACAGAACACATGATTAAACATATGCCTGAAATAAAAATAACCCACAGGTGTGGTAGTGGCTTCACGGATGGAACTATGTACATAAGAGTGCGGAGTGCAGAACACACGGTTGAATAAAATGGCCCAAGGATTATAGAAAATATACACAGGAATGGTAGTGGTTTCACAGATGGGTCAATGTACATGAAAGTGCGGAGTGCAAAGACAGGTGTGTTATAGTGATAATTAAAAGGTCCTCCGTTCTATGCATGTGAGCGATCAGAGGGAGGGGGTTGGGGCCTCTGACTGTTTGCAGTTCGGATGGCCCAGGGGAAGAAACTGTCAGTCTGCTGAACTGTTGTCCAGAGGGGAGCAGGTCAAAGAGGTGGTGGGTGGGATGTGAGATGTCTCCTGAGAATCTCCAGTGTGTTTTCTCATTAATTTGCAACTTTTTTTATGTAATTTGCAAATTTTTGCTCATTCACTTGAAACTTTTTTCATGTAAATTTGAAACTTTTTTACATGTACGTTGTATGTATGTATGTTTCATGTTTCATAAATTTGCAACTTTTCACATTATTTTGCAACTTTTTTTTATTAATTTGCAACTTTCTCAATGAAATTTTAAACTTTTTTCAGGTTATTTTGCTACTTTTTTTTCTCAATTTGCAACAATTTTGGACATTTTTCTTGTAAATTTGCAACTTTTCTTTTACATGGATGCTGATTAAATTATTATTCTATGTAATATCTGTTTTTTTTAAAGAATGAGCCCATTTTATTGTATACACACACACACACACACACACACACACACACACACACACACACACACACACACACACACACGTGCCGTGGACAAAATTGTTGGTACCCCTCTGTTAATGAAAGAAAAACCCACAATGGTCACAGAAATAACTTGAATCTGACAAAAGTGGTAATAAAAATTCTATGAAAATTAACCAGTGAATATCAGACAATGCTTTTGAATTGTGCTTCAACAAAACTACTTTAAAAAACAAACTCATGAAACAGGCCTGGACAAAAATGATGGTACCCCTAGAAAAGATTGAAAATAATGGGACCATAGGGACATGTTCAACCAAGATGTGTCCTCTAATTAACATCACAGGTGTCTACAAACTTGTAATCAGTCAGTCGGCCTATTTTAAAGGGTGACAAGTAGTCACTGTGCTGTTTGGTGACATGGTGTGTACCACACTAAACATGGACCAGAGGAAGCAAAGGAGAGAGTTGTCTCGGGAGATTAGAAAGAAAATTATAGACAAGCATGTTAAAGGTAAAGGCTATAAGACCATTTCCAAGCAGCTTGATGTTCCTGTGACTACAGCTGCACATATTATTCAGAAATTTAAGATCCATGGGACTGTAGCCAACCTCCCTGGACGTGGCCACAGGAGGAAATACGAATGGTAACAAAAGTGCCCAGAACAACCTCTAAACACATTCATGGTGAACTCAAAGGTCAAGGTACATCAGTGTCAGATCGCACCATCCGTCGTTGTTTGAGCCAAAGTGGACTTCATGGGAGACGACCAAGGAGGACACCACTGTTGAAAACAAATCAGAAAAAAGCCAGACTGGAATTTGCCAAACTGCATGTTGACAGGCCACAAAGCTTCTGGGAGAATGTCCTATGGACAGACGAGACAAAACTGGAACTTTTTGGCAAGGCACATCAGCTCTGTGCTCACAGATGCAAAAATGAAGCATACCAAGAAAAGAACACTGTCCCTACTGTGAAACATGGAGGAGGTTCTGTTATGTTCTGGGGCTGCTTTGCTGCATCTGGCACAGGGTGTCTTGAATCTGTACAGGGTACAAAGAAATCTCAAGACGATCAAGGTATTCTAGAGAGAAATATGCTGCCCAGTGTCAGACAGCTTGGTCTCAGTCGCAGGTCATGGGTCTTGCAACAGGATAATGACCCAAAACACACAGCTAAAAACACCCAAGAATGGCTCAGAGTGAAACATTGGACTATTCTAAAGTGGCCTTCTGTGAGCCCTGATCTAAATCCTATTGAACATCTGTGGAAGGAGCTGAAACATGCTGTCTGGAGAAGGCACCCTTCAAACCTGAGACAACTGGAGCAGTTTGCTCATGCGGAGTGGGCCAAAATACCTGCTGAGAGGCGCAGAAGTCTCAGTGACTGTTACAGAAATCGTTTGATTGCAGTGATTGCCTCAAAAGGTTGTGCAACAAAATATTAAGTTAAGGGTACCATCATTTTTGTCCAGGCCTGTTTCATGAGTTTGTTTTTTAAAATAATTCTTTTGAACCACAATTCAAAAGCATTGTCTGATTTTCATTGGTTAATTTTCATAGACTTTTTATTTATTACCACTTTTGTCAGATTCAAGTTATTTCTGTGACCATTGTGGGTTTTTCTTTCATTAACAGAGGGGTACCAACAAATTTGTGTGTATAGTACATACACACATACATACATACATGTACACACACACACACACACACACACACACACACACACACACACACACATATATGGCATATTGAGAGAATGGTCAGCTCACGTGCAGGGTGCCACACCACAGAAAACACACACATGACACAGAGAAGCTACATTAAACGGGCAGTAAGCTGGACGGGCAGTAAGCTGCCCGTCCAGCGCCTGGTGAGGGAGATCGCTCAGGACTTCAAGACCGTCCTGCGTTTCCTGAGCTTCGCCGTCATGGCTCTGCAGGAGACCAGCGAGGCCCACCTGGTGGGTCTCTTCTTCGCTAAGGGGGTCACCATCATGCCCAAAGACTTCCAGCTGGCCCGCTGCATCCGCGGAGAGAGAGCTTAGACTTTCTGCTGCACATTCACCAGCCATAATGCTCTGCACTGTGTGTCTATATATATACATTTATAGTAATATGGACATATGTTTACTAGATGTTGTTTTTTCTTGCCTTCTGATTGTTGCTCTGAGTGTTGCTATCCCTATGCTGTTGCAATCCTGGAATTTCCCCATTGTGGGACTAATAAAGGCTTATCTTATCTTATCTTATCTTAAACCACAATTTATTAATCCAAAAGGGAACGCAGAGTTAGGGAAAGATGCCACTCGCCAGAGGAGGACTCAGCCTGTACGAAGGAGACAAGAGCTGGTTAGTAGGAGGAGGGAGACCGGGAAAGGGGAATGACAAAATACAACTTACAGGAGCTGAGCAGAAAACCCGACAGAGAGACCCAGCAGGAATAGACGAACCAGCGGGATGAAGATGGCAGGGAGTAGGGAAAGAGTGGAGCTGGGTGAGGTGTCTGACCGGGTGGAGATAGGCAGATGAAGCAGTGATGAGGGTGATGGAGCAGGTGAGCGCACAACAATCCCCGAAGATGCACCGCACAGATGGCAGCAACCTGGGAAGAGGAAAAGAAGAGGAATTAAACACAGTATCCTCAGAGTATTAATATAAACGTACTTGCTTGTTGAGAAGGCAGTATACCCAACAAGCCAGCGCTGAAACATTCACGAATTGGTCCTGAAAGCGCTGGCAGGGTAGAGACAGCAGGTGCATCCACTCACGCAGGTGTGTTGATTACCTGCGGAGCCGAGGAATCTCTCGCAGCAAGGGAGGGAGGCGCGCACTCACCTGATCATGACAATATATACAGTATATGCACACATACTGCTCCCTTTGTGATTTCTCATTTTTTTGTATGTTTGTCATACTTAAATGTTTCAGATCATCAAACAAATTTAAATATTAGACAAAGATAACACAAAATGCAGTTTTTAAATGAAAGTGTTTATTATTAAGGGTAAAAAAAATCCAAATCTACATGGCCCTGTGTGAAAAAGCGATTGCCTCCCCCCCATTAAAACATCTTGGGAAAGTTGAGTTTAATCTCTCTAGCCACACCCAGGCCTGATTACTGTCACACCTGTTCTCAATCAAGAAATCACTTAAATAGGACCTGCCTGAAAAAGTGAAGTAGACCAAAAGATGCTCAAAAGCTAGACATAATTTTGCGATCCAAAGAAATTCAGGAACAAATGATAAACAAAGTAACTGAGATCTATCAGTCTGGAAAAGGTTAGAAAGCCATTTCTAAAGCTTTGGGACTTCAGCAAATCACAGTGAGAGCCATTATCCACAAATGGCGAAAAGATGGAACAGTGGTGAACCTTCTCAGGAGTAGCTGGCTGACCAAAATTGCCCCAAGAGCACAGTGACGATTCATCCAACAGGTCACAAAAGGCCCCACAACAACATCCAAACAACTGCAGGCCTCACTTGCCTCAGTTAAGGTCAGTGTTTATGACTCTACCATAAGAAAGAGACTGGGCAAAAACAGCCTGCATGGCAGAGTTCCAAGACGAAAACCACTGCTGAGCAAAAAGAACATAAAGGCTCATTTCAGTTTTGCCAGAAAACATCCCGATGATCCCCAAGACTTTTGGGAAAATACTCTGTGGACTGATGAGACAAAAGCTGAACTTTTTGGAAGGTGTGGATCCCATTATATCCAGCGTAAAAGTAACGCAGCATTTCAGAAAAGGAACATCATAGCAACAGTAAAATATGGTGGTGGTAGTGTGCTGGTCTGGGGCTGTTTTGCTGCTTCAGGACCTGGAAGACTTGCTATGGTAAATGGAACCATGAATTCTGCTGTCTACCAAAAAATCCTGAAGGAGAATATCCAACCATCTGTCCACGACCTCAAGCCAAAGCGCACTTGGGTTCTGCAGCAGGACAATGATCCAAAACACACCAGCAAGTCCACCTCTGAATGGCTTAAGAAAAACAAAATGAAGACTTTGAAGTGACCTAGTCAAAGTCTTGACATGAATCCAATTGAGATGCTGTGGCATGACCTTAAAAAGGCAGTTCATGCTCAAAAACCCTCCAATGTGGTTAAATAACAACAATTCTGCAAAGATGAGTGGGCCACAATTCCTCCACAGTGCTGTAAAAGTCTCATTGCAATTGCTGCTGCTAAGGGTGGCCCAACCAGTCATTAGGTTTAGGGGGCAATCACTTTTTCACACAGGGCCATGTAGGTTTGGATTTTTTTCCCCTTCATAATAAACACCTTCATTTAAAAACTGGATTTTGTGTTTACTTGTGTTATCTTTGTCTAATATTTAAATTTGTTTGATGATCTGAAACACTTAAGTATGACAAACACAAAAAATGAGAAATCAGGAAGAGGGAAAACACTTTCTCACACTACTGTGTACACTATATTGTGTGTGTGTGTGTGTGTGTGTGTGTGTGTGTGTGTGTGTTTCCACATTTTATAGGGTTTGAATTCTTCCCCATTAAAAAATCTTGGATATTGCCCCCAAAGCCCAGGAAGGGACCTGAGTACAATAATACTTAAACTGTCCCCCTCAATACTTAAAAACATTCTGTGCATTGTCTCTCCCTCCCCCCCCAGCAATGAAATGAAATATCCGCCTATGTTTTTATGTACATATCGCAGTTAATGCAATTATCATTTATTTGCATTCAGAATCCCCTCATGGATCGTCACCTTATCGTGGTGGGGGGTTTGGGTGCCCGAGTGATCACTGGAGCTTTGTTGTCCAGGGCAATTTGCCTCTGGTAGGGTCACCCAAGACAAACTGGTCCTGGGTGAAAGGCCAGACTAAGAGCGATCCAACAGACTCTCATGATGAATGCTCGAACAAGGATTCAGTGTACCCCGCCCAGTATGGGGTTACAGGGGCCCCACCCTGGGGAAAGGCCTGAGGGAGGGGCTCAATGACTAGCACCTGGTGGCCGGGTTTATGCCCATGGGACCCGGCCAGGCTCAGCACAAAGGAGTTACATGGGTCCGGGCTCCAGTGGGCTCACCACCTGCAGGAGGGGCCATGGGGGTCCGGCGCTATGTGGATCAGGGGGTGGTCGAAGGCAGAGACCTTAGCGGTCTGATCCCAGGCTTCCTAAACTGGCTTTTGAGACGTGGAATGTCACCACTCTGGTGGGGAAGTAGCCTGAGCTGGTGCATAAGGTTGAGAGATACCGGCTAGCCTGGTAGCTAGGTGAGTCAGCCTCACCTCAACACACAGCTCTGGTTCTAGAACCAATCTCCTGGAGAGGGGCTGGAGCTTGGCCTACTCTGGAGTTGCCCCAGGCAAGAGGCGACGAGCAGGGGTGTTCTTGTATTGCCCCACCTTGCTGCCGCTTTACTTGAGTATTCCCCGGTGGATGAAAGGGTTGTTTCCCTGCACCTTCAGGATGGGAAATGGGTGCTGACCATCATTTGTGCCTATGCACCAAATGATGGTTCAGAGTACCCCCCTTGTTGGAGTCTCTGACTGGGGTGCCGGAGGGTGCTCCTCTTGAAGATTCTGTTGTATTGTATTGGCAGGCCAAGCAAAGTGCAGCTCGGGAGGTTGCTGAAGCAAAAACTCGGGTGTGGGAGAAGTTCAGTGAGGCCAAGACTTTCGGTCAGCCTTGAAGAGATTCTGGCAAACTGTCCAGCAACTCAGGAGGGGGAAGCAGCTCCCTGTCCATACTGTGGATGGTACAGATGAGGCACTGCTGACCTTGACTGGGGATTTTGTCAGGCAGTCGAAGGAATACTTCGAGGATCTCCTCAATCCCACTGACTCACTTTCCACAGAGGAAGCAGGGCTTGTGGACGAGGGGGATGACTTGCCCATCACAGGGGCTGAGGTTGCCAAGGTGGTTAAAAAGCTCCTTGGTGGACGGGCCCCAGGGGTGGTTGAGATTTGCCCTGAGTACCTCAAGGCCCTGGATGTTGTAGGGCTGTCATGGTTAACATGCCTCTGCAACTGTCACGTCTCGCCGCTCATCAGCGGCGCCAGCTGTGCACACACCTGCACCTCGTCAGCGGCGAAGGATTTAAGCCGCCTTGCCCTGGGCTTCGGCCTGAAGCCATCTGTTCACATCGTCATCACTTGCTGCAAGGAACCCCCTTCACCAAGCAAGATACCAAGTAAGGATCTCTTACCTTCTCCTCCCAGTCTGCTCCCCTGTGCACAGGTGGATTTCCCAGCGGCGGACAACGTTCTCCAGCCATCATCTCCTCGCTGCTGCGTCAGGTGCTCCAGGTCACTGTCTACCGGGCTACACCCTTGCTACGCCAGCCACCTGCCCAAACCAAGTAAGCCAACGGTCATTATCATATATCCTGTGTTGGTGTGGTGCCCGTTACCCTTCTCCCTCTGCTTCTCCCATAGGGTTGTCCGGCTGAACGGCTTCCTGCCCCCGTGCCTGACGCAGACGCCATCACCAACACATACACATCTCGCAGACATGCACCCATACACACTTGTTGTCAATAAAGCTATTGGATTTACCCTGAGCCTGCGTGTGTGTCTCCTGAGCCGTGCATTATGTCAGTACGGCTTCAGCAGAGCGGCTTGGCAGACAGCAGGCTCGCAAGACGCCTTTCCTCCCTTGAGGCTCGGGTGGATCTAATAGCCCACCAACAACAGGTGATTTTAAATCAATTAAGTATAATAACTAACCGATTGGACCGCTTGGACCCCCAACAGCCGTTCCCCCCGGCTCGTCTGGGTGGCGTGGCTCCTGCTGCTCCCGTGGCCGTCCAGCCTGCTCCGGCTGCACCGGCACTGCTCACACCTATTCCGACCCCCGCCCGCTTTAGCGGTAAGCTCGGTGGAGCGCGGGGGTTTATCATGCAGTGTGAGTCCGTGTTTCACCGCGTGCCCGGAGACTTTCCCTCTGACCATAGCCGGATTGGCTACATAGGGAACCTCTTGGAGGGGCGAGCGCTTACCTGGGCTTACGCCGTAATGGCGAAGCCCAGTTACGCCACCCTCACCTATGGCCAGTTCGTGAGACTGTTTCTGGAAAGGTTCGATCATTCGCGTACAGAGAGCGTTCAGGTCGATCGTCTTCTCAGCCTTCAGCAGGGAAGCCGGTTGGCAGCTGACTACGCGATCGACTTCCGGGTCACTGCGGAGGAGGTTGGCTGGGGAGAATGTTCTCTCTGCGGCATCTTCCTTCGCAGTCTCAGCACTGGTCTGAGGGATGAACTGGCTGGACGGGATATCCCGGAGACATTAGCGGAGCTAACTTCCCTTGCCATCAGTTTGGATAACAGGTTGCGCAAGCGTGCCACGGAGCGGAAGTCTTCTTCTTCTCGCCCTCGAGGTGCCTCGTTTCGCCTGCCCCAAGCTCGCCCCCTGGTGTTGCCGTCACCGGGGTACTTCGAGGAGTCGGAGCCGATGGTGACAGGCTGGACAAAGCTCCCCCCAGCGGAGAAACAACGCCGCTGTGAGTTGGGTCTCTGTATGTATTGCGGAGACAGCCAACACACGGTGGAGCTTTGTCCACAAAAGCCAAACGGGGAGGTCCGCGAGTCACTGTAGGGGGCCTTGCGGATGCTAATCGGTTAACTCCCCTCACTCAGTTGATGCTGCCCATCCGTTTCTGTCATAATCCAACAGGGCACCTCACTCATGCACTGGTGGACTCAGGCGTGGAGGGCAGCTTTATTTCACAGAGCCTGGCAACCCGATTGGGCATCCGTTGCCAAACCCTCCAGTCTCCTCTCGCCCTAGTCAATCTCTCCCATGTTTCCCTGAGAAAAGTAACACACCAGACCATCCCCGTCCCTGTAATTATCTCTGGAAACCATCGGGAAGAGATCTCCTTTTACGTCCTACCAAATTCAGTGTCACCCGTCATTCTTGGATACCCATGGCTCCGCCTCCACAATCCTGTCCTGGACTGGAAGTCCGCCAGAGTGTCCGCCTGGAACTCCTTCTGTATGAGCACCTGCCTTCAATCCGCTGCCTGCGCCCCGTCCTCTCCTCCTACTCCCAAGGATGCCGCGCCTCCGGATCTCACCCTGGTGCCCTCGGAGTTCCACGACCTGGGTATGGTTTTCAGCAAATCCAAGGCGATGTCTCTTCCTCCGCACCGTCCCTACGACTGCGCTATAAACATCCACCAGGGGGCACCCTTACCCTCGGGACGTCTCTACAGCCTGTCTGCGCCGGAGAAGGAGGCCATGAATACTTATCTGAAGGAGTCGCTGAGTGCTGGAATTATCCGTCCCTCCGATCCGGGATCCGGGAGGGAGACGAGTGGAAGACAGCCTTCCTTACCCCGAACGGCCATTTCGAATACCTGGTTATGCCGTTCGGGCTGACCAACGCTCCAGCCGTCTTTCAGCGCCTTATTAATGACGTCCTCCAGGATTTCATCGGCCTGTTTGTGTTCGTCTATCTGGATGATATCCTCATCTTCTCCAGATCCAGGGACGAGCACCGGGTCCACGTGAGGCGGGTCCTTCAGAGGCTGCTGGAGAACCGGTTATATGTCAAGGCAGAGAAATGTGAATTTTACGCCAAGACTACGTCCTTCCTCGGGTTCGTCATCTCTCACGACCAGGTGCTCCCGGACCCAGCGAAGGTTAATTTGCCCCTGAGGCATCAGAAGACGCAGTCCACACCATCTTGCCCAGGTCATGCATCGTGGGGGCCATCTCGTGGGACATTGAAAGCAAGATCCGGAAGGCGCAGGAATTGGAACCGGACCCTGGCAGCGGACCGGAGGGGAGGCTTTTTGTGCTGTCCACTGTCCGGGGGGAGGTCATCCACTGGCTTCACACATCTAAGCTCACCTGCCATCCTGGGTCCTCCCGGATGATCGACCTACTCCAACGATCCTTTTGGTGGCCAGGTCTGCGGAGGGACGCTGCCCGCTACGCCCGGGCCTGCCCCGTCTGCGCCACCAGCAAATCAGGTAACGCCCCCCCCCCCGCGGGCCTGCTCCAGCCCCTGCCCGTCCCTGGCAGGCCCTGGTCACATATCGCCCTGGACTTCGTCACCGGTCTCCCTGTCTCCAACACCTTCGACACAGTCCTGACCATCGTAGATCATTTCTCCAAGGCTGCTCACTTCATTCCATTACGGGGGCTTCCATCTGCCTTGGAGACGGCGGACCTCCTCATCCAGCACGTGGTCAGGCTGCACGGGATTCCGGTAGACGTGGTCTCGGATCGGGGTCCCCAGTTTTCCTCGGATGTTTGGAGGTCTTTCTGCAACACCCTGGGAGCCAAGGTAAGCCTCTCCTCCGGCCATCACCCCCAATCCAACGGGCAGTGTGAGCGGGCCAATCAGGAGCTGGAGGCTGCGCTCCGCTGCGTCACTACATCCAAGCCTGCGTCCTGGAGCACACACCTCGCCTGGGTGGAATACGCCCATAACACAGCCCGCTCTTCTGCTACCGGGATGTCCCCGTTCAAGGCATCCCTAGGCTACGACCCCCCTCTGTTCCCTACGCAGGAGAGTGAATTGACTGTCCCCTCAGTTCGGGCGCACCTTAGGCGGTGCCGCTGCATTTGGTCATTGGCGCGCAGCGCACTTCTACGCACGGCAGAGCGCAACAAGTCTACGGCGGACCGGCACAGGAGACCTGCCCCTGCCTATCAGGTAGGCCAACGTGTCTACGTGTCCACTCAGGACGTCGTTCTTAAGGGTGAGAGGAAAGGAACCCCCTTCACCAAGCAAGATACCAAGTAAGGATCTCTTACCTTCTCCTCCCAGTCTGCTCCCCTGTGCACAGGTGGATTTCCCGGCGGCGGACAACGTTCTCCAGCCATCATCTCCTCGCTGCTGCGTCAGGTGCTCCAGGTCGCTGTCTACCGGGCTACGCCCTTGCTACGCCAGCCACCTGCCCAAACCAAGTAAGCCAACGGTCATTATCATATATCCTGTGTTGGTGTGGTGCCCGTTACCCTTCTCCCTCTGCTACTCCCATAGGGTTGTCCGGCTGAACAGCTTCCTGCCCCCGTGCCTGACGCAGACGCCATCACCAACACATACAAATCTCGCAGACACGCACCCATACACACCTGTTGTCAATAAAGCTATTGGATTTACCCTGAGCCTGCGTGTGTGTCTCCTGAGCCGTGCATTATGTCAGCAACATTGCGTGAATGTTGGGGACAGTGCCTTTTGCATGACAAACCGGGGAGTTGGTTCCTCTCTTCAAGAAAGGGGACCAGAGGGTGTGCTCCAACTTTAGAGGGATCACACTCCTCAGCCTCCCTGGGAAGGTCTATGCCAAGGTACTGGAGAGGAGAGCCCAATCGTTGGTCGAACCTCGGATTCAGGAGGAGCAATTTGGTTTTCGTCCTGGCCGTGGGACATCGGACCAACTCTTTACCCTCTCAAGAATCCTCGAGGATTCGTGGGAGTTTGCCCAACCAGTTTACATGTGTTTTGTGGACTTGGAGAAGGCACTCGACCACGTCTTTCATGTTTTGTTTTGTTTTTTTTGGTGTGTGTGTGGGGGGGGGGTTGCGTCGGGAGTATGGGGTATCGAGCTTGTTGTTATGAGCTATCCAGTCTCTATATGACCATTGTGAGAGTTTGGTTTGTATTGCCAACACTCGGTCGGACTCATTCCCAGTGAGAGTTGGACTCTGCCAGGGTTGCCCTTTGTCACCGATCCTGTTCACAATTTTTATGGACAGGATTTCTAGGTGCAGCAAGGGAACGGAGGGTGTCATGCTTGGTAACCACAGGATCTCATCTCTGTTCTTTGCAGATGATGTTGTCCTGTTGGCTTCATCCAGCAATGACCTACAGGTCTTACTGGGACGGTTTGCCACTGAGTGTGAAGTGGCTGGGATGAGAATCAGCACCTCCAAGTCCAAGTCCATGGTCCACAGCCAGAAAAAGGTGGATTGTCCTCTCTGGGTTGGGGACAAGCTCCTGCTCCAAGTGGAGGAGTTTAAGTATCTTGGGGTGTTATTCATGAGTGAGGGGAGAATGGAGCGAGAGATTGACAGACAGATCGGGGCAGCATCTGCAGTGATGCAGACGTTGTACTGGTCCATTGTGGTGAAGTTGGAGCTAAGCTCTAAAGCATAGCTGTCGAGTTACCGGTCAGTCTATGTTCCTACCCTCACCTATGGTCACAAGCTTTGGGTAATGACCGAAAGAATGAGATCGTGGATACAAGCGACTGAAATGAGCTTTCTTTGTAGGATTGCTGGACTCACCCTTAGAGATAGGGTGAGGAACTCATTCATCCGGGAGAGGCTCAGAGTAGAACTGCTGCTCCTTCACATTGAAAAGAGCCAGCTGAGGTGGTTTGGGCATCTGGTCAGGATGCCTCCTGGATGCCTCCCACTTGAGGTGTTTCAGGCACATCCCACTGGGAGGAGACCCCGGGGCAGACCCAGGACTTGCTGGAGAGACTATGTCTCCCAATTGGTCTGGGAACACCTTAGTATCCTCTCTGAAGAGCTGGAGCAGGAGGCTTGGGAGAGGGAGGTCTGGGTTTCTCTGCTTGAACTGCTGTCTCCGTGACCCGGACCTCTGGAAAAGCGATAGAAGATGGATGCATGCATGCATGCATTCAGAATTCCTTTAGTGCATACAGCTATTCTGACATTTTGACAATGATGTACCCAATATACAGACACCAAACAGACAACGATCTTAAGCAAAAAGTGGTTAAGTACCGTCTTTGGCTCCCACCGCCCCAGCTTCAGCTCCAGCAATACATGGTAAGACTGTAGATGGGAAATGAGATACCCCGGGCCCGGGGATTTGCTCAAGCCTTACAGTTTTTGTTGGAGATGAAGAAGGTTGGTTTGATGTCCGTCATAACAAAATAGGAGATCCATCCACAGAGAATCCAGATTCTGCCTTGGCATGATCCAGGTAGGAAATCTTGAGGAGGGTGAAGGTATTGTGTGTTAGAAAAAGGTAAATGTATTTACCAGGTTTGAGGTGATAAGAGAGGCATGCCATCCAGGAGAGCTCACTATGGTAGGAGCTTCTGGTGACTGCATGGAGAGCAGTCTAACAGTCCCACGAGGAGTGGAGGAAATGAGCCTGTTTATATACCTGGCAGATGATTAGGTGCAGGTGGCAGTAATCAGCACAGGTGGAGAGAATCAGGAAATCATTAATGACGATAATGAGATGATTGATGCCATGAGTGTGTTCAAACCTGGAATTCCACATATTTAACATTCGCCAAAATGTAGTTGGATGAAAACACTATTTACGTAAGACACCAGCACCAAGGACATTATTGTTTTTGATATATAATAACACCAGATATTTGTATTTTTCTTACATCATCTCTTTTTTGTTACATTCTTAGACAAAAGGAGAATAAACACTAAACCTTCACCATTACTTTGCATTAATTCTACCATTAGTAACCATTAGTAAGGACAAAAAAGGCTCAAGGTTCTTTTTCTGCTGCGGTGCAACAACTCAACTTATCCCACACGAGTGAGACATTTGTTTGCTTTATTTTGAAAGACTTTCTGTTTCCAGCATTTTGTCCTCTAAATACCCCACGACTCTGAACACGTAAGCTTCTCAATGCATCACTGTTTACATGAAAATAACCTCTACTTTTAGGAGGACTTTTCCTGCGCTTTAGAGGCAAAAACCCTCCTTTTTAATGCACCGGTTTACAGGGCAGAGAGCACAGACCCAAAAAACAACATTAATCCTAAAATGAGGCCGGAAGCCTTTGAAGAAATGAAATGACTGCCTGTTCAGTTTCTGTCTGAATGTGAGCCAAATTTAATTTCACTGAAAAGATAAAAGCAGTGTGTCAGACTTGTCCTCCTCCCTCCATTTATACACACCACACCTGGATTCCCTACCATCTTCTTCCTTTTCCCTTTCTTAACCTTTCATTCTAACTCCCACTCATTTTCAGCCCATCAAATGGGTTCAATCGTGGCACAGCCTGCAAATTGCACCATTAAGTTTAGGTGTGAGTGCTGTGGCATCACCAAGGGGTTTGAAGGGCAGTTTTTGAATGGGTTCTCAGTGGCAAAGTGCTGACTCGAGGCTCCTAGCAAGAACATTTTCTGTCACTTATCTTCCATGCCTCCTCTTCCTCCATCTCCTTTAAGTGCTGTGTGCAGATAAAACAGTGACAACACTAGGAAGACCACTTACACTTCAATGCAATTAAGATGGCTGCAATTTGTCTCTAAACTCTGGTTGTTTAAGGTTGGATGAGTAAAGAAATACACTTTAAAAAATGGATGAAGTGGGGGTTTACATCAAACCATTAATTGCAGCCTATATTTCTGAGTGATTTTGTGGCACAAGACCAATACACAATATCACCAGTAAAGACAAAAACAAGGATTGCAAGGACACAAGAAGGAGCCCGTAAAGACTTGGTCCATGAGTCAGTTGCTGGAAGCTAACAAATGCCACACCCTTTGGAGTGGGACTTGTGATTGCAGAGTCAGGCAGCCAGCACCATACTAGCATTGGGCAATTTGACATTAAATCAGCATCATGATTTTTTTTAAGTTTTTAACTCCGTTTTGGGGCTTCTTTGTTCTCCCTTATAATTCACTGACAAAGCTCTTACTTCAATTTGCAGAATTTTTCTCCTCAATTTTCAGTTTTTTGCTTGTAAATTGTGATGATCCGAGCTGTGTGTGTGTGATTTGTTCTCTCGCTCTCTAATTATCTTCCACAACTGCAGTTCCACTCACACCTGCACCTCCTAATCAGACTGCCTTTATAAGGAGTGGGGCCCTCCACTCCTGCACGGAGACGTCAACTCTGGGAAAGAGCTTCACGATGCTTCTCAACTCTCCTCGTCAAGCTGCGAGCTTCACCTCCCTTTCTACAACATCTACTCTACTCCTTGTCGGCTGGGAGTTTCGCCTCCCTGTCTACAAATTGTAAGCAGACTGTTTACTTGCTCTCATCCACCTGCATCATCCTCTCCTTGTCCTCTATACCTGTGCACAGGTGGACCATCCTCCTGATGGACCAACTCCACTCCAGGCGGAAGACCAGGACTCAGTCTACGAGCTGGAGGCTCATCATCCTCATCTGCATCTCGTAAGTGCCTCAGCACCAAGACTGAACTTTCCCCTTCCCTCCTTAGTTGAAGATTCCTCTGCACAGATCACTGTACATATCTGCACTGGCACTTCCTCACCGTTGCGGAACTACGGTAACCTGGAGAAGAACAAGGCTGCAAGTAGTTTCACTCTCATCCATCCTTGCGCCGTAAGATTATCATTTACTCCATTAATTCCTCATTGTGTTTCAAGATACTCATATCTCCTTCTCTCTCTTCCTTGCAGGGTTGCCAGACTCCTCCTGCTGTGCACTCACTCACACACACACACACACACACACACACACACACACACACACACACACACACACTCACTCACGTTCAATAAAGATCATTGTATTTCTAACCGAGTCTGTTGTCTGCTCCTGGGTTTAAGCCTTAACTCATGTCAATACGTCTCCGTCAGTCAAACCCAGCAGACGGTGCAACCGCACAAAGATTAAACATCATGGAGGCTCAGTTAGATCAGCTTTCATACCAACAACAAATGATCTTGAACAAACTAACTCAGATAAATTCTCGGCTTGATCAGCTTACCTTAGCACTCCCCTCTCAGGCTGCTTTAGGGGGTTCAGCCATACCGCCACCTTCATCCTCCCCTTCAGTTCGGCAGCCTCGGTTAACACCAGTTCCCACACCAACCCGTTTTAGCGGCAGACTGGGGGAGGCCCGGGGGTTCCTCCTCCAGTGTGGCCTTGTTTTTCAGTGGGTATTTGAATGAATTGAATGAATGAATTTATTTCGGATAGTACAGTACAGGTTAAAAGAAACTGTATAATATAACAACAAGGTCAAATTAGACAAAGACTCCTCCTACTATACAATTCCACGTAAGTTATCCGAAATGGGTGATGGCTGAAGCCGCAGCTTATATTGCCCACCCATGCGGCGGATGATAAAATAAGGCAGCGATGCT
Source organism: Pholidichthys leucotaenia (assembly GCA_020510985.1). Lineage (NCBI taxonomy): Eukaryota > Metazoa > Chordata > Actinopteri > Cichliformes > Pholidichthyidae > Pholidichthys > Pholidichthys leucotaenia. The sequence goes on along the minus strand of CM035842.1, from coordinate 245,846,214 downwards.
GAGGTTTTAAGGAAGTTTATTATATCATACTGCTGTCACGAGCTCCTCTCCCGGCGCCGTGCGTGCGCGCCGGGAGCGAGCCCACGGCTCTCAGAGAAGAGGGACACAATGTCTGTGTCCTGCAGCAGCAGTTGCAGAGTGAGATTGAGAGAGTGAACATGAGATTCAGACAGCTTATATACTCAGCTACAACAATACATCAAAGCATTCACATGGGTCGATATGAGCATTTGCATATGAGAGGCACAGACAGGATGCATGAACACAATGCATGGATGGCACATTAACCTCACAGCAGTGAAATGCATAAATGGCAGATTAGATCACAGCATGCAGCGGAAAAAACCCAGGAGTAGCGAGCTGTCTGTCCCTGTGTGTTGTGGGGGGTTTCCCAAACCGCCACAGCTCCCCCCCAGAGGGCTCGGCAGGTGGCCGAGACCTCGATAGTGCAGCTTGGGCAGCGAGCAGGGAAAAGCTCTGTGCAGGAGGGGGTAGAGGGGGGTGGGGGGTAGTAAAAGCCGGCCGGAGACGATGAAAACGTCCGGGCCGCGCAAAAATTGCTTGTGGGTCCGCGATGTCGAAGGGCTGTCCCGTTGAACGTGCAGAAGGTCCACAAGAAGAAAAATTAGTCACTGGCTCCTCCCGCGATTAAGTCCTGCAAGGATTAATAGCGGCCATGAAGAAAAGACGAGGCTGCGTGGCGGCTGTGATGAGAGCAGGTACCGGAGGATTTCCCCACAAACCACAGTCAAATTAGTTACGTGGTGAACCTGCTAGAGGGACGGGCTTTGACCTGGGCTTATGCTGTAATGGATCACCCCGATTATCCCAATTACACATATGACCGATTTGCTTCGGAATTCACTCAGGTTTTTGATCATTCAGATCGAGATAATGTCCTCACCACCTGCCTTCTTAGTCTCCGACAGGGGGCCAAGTCTGTGGCCGATTACTCAGTTGATTTCTGGGTTGTGGCGGCTGAAGTGGGATGGGAAGATGCCTCACTCTGTAGTATCTTTACTCGCAGTCTTAGCCCTAGCCTTCGGGATGAGTTGGCCCGTCTAGAAAAACCCTCCTCATTACACGAGTTAATCTCTCTAGCCATCAATATTGGTAATGGTTTAAGGGAGGGGGCTAGTGAGTGCCGTTTTACTAACCGTTCAGGCTCCCAGCCGCATCTCCTCTCTCAGCCTCTCCTCCCACCCACCCCCACCCCCGAACCCTCTAACACTGGGGAACCTATGCTGGTGGGCCGATCTAGGTTCCCTCCTGCAGAACGACAATGACACCGCAATCTCAGATTGTGCATGTATTGTGCTGGTGTCGATCACGAGGTCGCTTCTTGCCCCAATCAGCCAAAGGAGGGGGGGGGGGTCCGTTCGTCACAGTAGGGGAGCTAACAGATGTAGGGAGGCCTAAAACCCTTACACAACAGATGCTACCCATTCGATTTCAACACTGCCACACTGATTTTTCTACTAATGTTCTCACTGATTCAGGCGCAGAACAGAGCTTTATTTCGGAGAGTCTGGAAACCCGGCTGAAGCTCCCTTGTCATAATCTGGAAACTCCATTGAATTTGGTTGCTGCTTCCAAAGAGCCTCTCCCCAGAGTTACTAAGAAGACTGCTCCCATTTCAGTTTTGGTTTCAGATAACCATTGGTAGCACTTGAGTTTTTTTTTTTGTTTTGTCCATCTCTGACTCCCCTGTCATTTTAGGGTATCCTTGGCTTAGACTCCACAACCCAGTTGTTGATTGGCAGGCAGGAAGGGTCATTTCATGGAGTACTTTTTGTTTAGCCGCTTGTTTACAGTCTGCAGCCTATTCTCCCTCTGTGTCTATTAGTTCCTCGCCCACCCACATGCCCGATCTCACTTCAGTTCCCCGTGAGTACCATGACCTTGCTCCAGTATTCAGTAAAGCGATGGCACTTTCTTCCCCTCCCCCCCCACTGCCCTTATGACTGCACCATAAACCTCCTTACGGGAGCTCCGTTGCCATCCAGTCGGCTTTATAGCCTCTCTGCCCCAGAGCAGGAAGCAATGGATAAATACGTGAAAGAGTCATTAAGTTCAGGCATTATCAGGCCTTCTTAATCGGTGGTGGGGGCGGGTTTGTTTTTTGTTTTTTTTTGTGGGCAAAAAGGACAGCTCCCTTCGACCCTGCATTGATTTTAGGGAGCTTAACAACATCACTGTGAAAGATAAGTTCACTCTGCCACTCATTAACTCTGCTTTTGACTCGCTTCAGGGGGCCACTGTCTTCACCAAACTGGACGTGGGCAACGCCTACCACCTGGTCCGGATCAAGGAGGGTGATGAATGGAAGACAGGGTTCCGCACACCGAGTGGCCACTTCGATATTTGGTGATCCCGTTTGGGTTAACTAATGCACCGGCAGTGTTCCAGTAGCTCATCAACGACATGCTGAGGGACTTTTTGGATTCCTTTGTGTTCATGTACCTGGATGACATTGTCATCTTTTCTCGTTCTATAGAGGAACATCAGGTACACGTGAGAAGGGTCCTTCAGCGACTACTGAAGAATCAACTCTACGTCAAGGCTGAGAAGTGTGACATCCTCTACCACCTTCCTGGGGTTTGTCATTGCCCATAAAGAAATCTGGGTTGATCCAAGTAAGGTGAAGGCAGCGGTGGAGTGGCCTGTCCCTTCTTCCTGTAGGCAGCTGCAACAGTTCCTGGGACTCACCAATCAGCGATTTATCCGCGACTACAGTGTGGCTGCTCTGCCGCTCACCCGCCTCACCTCCACCAAAGTCCCTTTTCAGTGGTCCGAAGAGGCTGAGGTGGCGTTCTCTGAATTAAAGTCTCGCTTCTTCCCCCCCCCCCCCCCCACACCCCATCCTTGCCCAGGTGGATCCATGCTTACAGTTCCTGGTGGAGGTGGATGCCTCTGGCTCCGGAGTGGGGGCGGTCCTGTCTCAGCGCTTGACCTCCAACAATATGGTCCATCCCTGTGCCTACTTCTCCAGACGTTTGTCTCCTGCCGAGAGGAACTATGATGTGGGGGATCGGGAGTTGTTGGCAGTCAAGTTGGCCTTGGAGGAGTGGTGCTGTTTGTGGTTTGGACTGACCATAAGAATTTGGAGTACCTCAGAACAGCTAAACAGCTGAACTCAAGACAAGTCCGCTGTTCCCTATTCTTCAGCAGGTTCAATTTTACCATCACCTATCACCCAGGGTCCAAAAACATCAAGCCTGACATGTTCTCGAGACAGTTTTTCCCAGGCACAGCCTTGACTGAGCCACATCTTATTGTGTCTCCTTTGTGTGTGGTTGGCATGCTCTCCTAGGAGATCAAGGAGAGGGTCAAGAGAGCGCAGGACGCAGAGCCTGACTCAAGTGGGGGTCCGGCAGGACTGGTTTATGTCCCTTTCTCAGTCCATGGTGAGGTCATCGATTGGTTGCACTCCTCTAAGGTCCTGTGCCATCCCAGGGTGTCTCGCACCTTGTCCCAGCTGCAGAGGACCTTCTGGTGGCCATTGATGAGGAGGGATGTCAATGAGTTCATTTGGTCTTGTCCACAGTGCGCCACCGGCAAATCGTCCTCCTCTCCCCCCTCGGGACTGCTGCACCCTCTACCCATCCCCAGCAGACCATGGTCCCATGTGGCTCTGGATTATGTGACCGGGCTTCCCCTCTCCGTTGGACATAGTTATCCTCACCATCATGGACAGGTTTTCTAAGGATGATGATCGATGGCGGGCCAGCATTCAAGGTCAACTGCATTATGGACGTACGACACAGAGGGCGAGGTCTTCAGTACCTGGTGGACTGGGATGGGTATGGACCTGAGGAAAGATCATGGGTCCAAGCTTCATTTATCACAGATCAACAGCTGATCAGGGTTTTTCATCGGACTCACCCTGGCAGGTTGAGTCGGCCGCCGGGAGGCATCCCGTGAGGGGGGGACACTGTGGTGATCCGAGCTGTGTGTGTGTGTGTGTGTGATTTGTTCTCTCTCTCTCTATTTATCTTCCACAGCTGCAGTTCCAGTCACACCTGCGCCTCCTAATCAGACTGCCTTTATAAGGAGTGGGGCCTTCCACTCCTGCACGGAGACGTCAACTCTGGGAAAAAGCTTCACGACACTTCTCAACTCTCTTCGTCAAGCTGGGAGCTTCACCTCCCTTTCTACGACATCTACTCTACTCCTCGTCAGCTGGGAGTTCCGCTTCCCTCTCTACAAACTGTAAGCATCCTGTTTACTTGCTCTCATCCACCTGCATCATCCTCTCTTTGTCCTTTATACCTGTGCACAGATGGACAGCCCTCTGTACTGTACATATCTGTACTGGCACTTCCTCACCATCGCGGGACTACGGTAACCTGGAGAAGAACAAGGCTGCAAGTAGTTTCACTCCTACCCTTCCTTGTGCCGTAGGTTTATCATTTACTCCATTAATTCCTCCGTGTGTTACAAGATACTCATACTGTATCTCCTTCTTTCTCTTCCTTGCAGGGTTGCCAGACTCGTCCTGCTGTGCACTCACTCACACACACACACACACACACACACACACACACACACACACACACACACACACACACACACACTTACGTTCAATAAAGATCATTGTATTTCTAACTGAGTCTGTTGTCTGCTTCTGGGTTTAAGCCTCAAATCATATCATAAATTTGCAGTTTTTTTCTGGTAAATTTGTAACTTTTTTCTAAAAAATTTGCAACTCTCTTCTTGTAAATCTGCCACTTTTTTCTTGCAAATTTGCAACTTTTTTCTTGTAAATTGCTCATTTTCTCACAAATTTGCAGCTTTTTTGTTGTACATTTGCAATTTTTTTTAAAAAAATTGGCAATTTTTTTGTTGCAAATTTGCAACTTTTTTCTGTAGATTTTTAACTTTTTTCTCAAATGTGTACAGCGTTTTCCTATAAATATGCAACTTCTTTCTCAAAAATTTGCAACTTTTTCTTGTAAATTTGCAATTTTAAAAAATGGCAATTTTTTTGTTGCAAAGTTGCAACTTTTTTCTAAAAAAAAATTGCAACTTTTTCTTGTAGATTTGAAGCTTTTCTTTTAACCTCTTAACATTCCATCCAATTTCCCTAAATTTAGCATATGCAAAGAAAATCAAATTCTTGCCTTACTGAGTGCAGTAGAAAATTTGAGACGTCTCGACAGCGGAGCACTGGAATTTTAAAAGGTTGAAAGAATGCATTTATCATTCAATGGAAACAGAGTAAATGGCGTCTAACATCATCTGTATTCAGAATCTTGTCTTTGGATCTCTGTTGCCGTACACACACGTGCTCCTTTCCACGAATGTATGAACTATGTCCCTCTTTGTGAGATGAGATCATCTTCATGTGTGTTTTAACTGCCTGAAAAAACATCAGACACGCCTCCATGAACAGGGCTTTCCCCCCATCAACTCTCAACACCAATATAAGCGCCCCACAGGAGGCATTTGTTTCTGTACAGGGAAAAAAAAATCAATTTTCCTTGCAATAAAAATGTAATTGGAAAACTGTACAGTCCTTTCATGTGCTCCTGCAATAGACAGGCTTATACACAATCAAACATCAAACATCAGACTGTAAATAAAACTGCTTATACTTGTCTCTGGGGAAACTAACAACTCTGAATAAGTTGAAAATTTACAGGAAAAAAGATGCAAATTTTAAGTTTTTTTTTTTATGGTTCAGTTTGTAATTACAGCTCCTTGTTTGGCATTAGTGTGAACACAGCTCATCAGTTCCGCCAGAGGAGCTTTACTGTAACTACAATTGTGATGATGATAATTATTATTATTATTATTATTATTGGCGAGAACCGCTGATAGTGCCGGGTGAAACAAACAGTATATACAGTGCTAGGTGAAGAAAGTGTTTCCACAACATACAAATACAGTGTATTGGAAGGGGATGGGGGGGGGTGAAATGTTAATGGTTGTCAAATTTGACTAAATGTGGTTTATTTTTCAACATAGTCTCCCCTTCGGTCCACACACTTCTTCCATCATTGTTGCAGTGCTTGGATCCCTGTGGTTGAAAAATAAACCACATTTGGTCAAATTTGACCACTATGAACTTTTCACACACACACCCCTGTATGTGTTTGTGCGTGCAAGGGTACATGCATCCACACTGCCCCTATTGTTCAAGCATCTATCAACAAGCATTAGAGAGGTTACAATAATGACATGTTAAACAATCAAAAGGCAACCCCCTTTGGTCCAGGGGGACAGGCAGAACGACCCCACGTTGGCAGCACTGGCAGCTGAGCAATCCACCCCAACCCAGGCCCTCCCAAACAGGAATCCACCCCATGGGGGTGGGATGGTGAGCAGCAACACAGGGAGGAACCAGCAAGCCACCCGGACCAAAAACAGAGCACCTTGCCCAAGAATACCCACCCACCCACCAGAGGAGCGTGGCCACCACTCGGGGACCCCGACCTGGAGAAACCAACCCCCCGCCCCAGCCCCGGTCCCTGCCCTCACCAGTGGCAACCGGCACATGACCCACCACCATGCAAGTAACCCAGCCAAGGGAGCCCCCAGCCAACAGCAAGATGACCCTGCAGCCAGCCCAGCACTGGCAAGGCCACCCCCAGCGGGAGCCACCAGGAAGAGGGAGCGAGAGGAGAGCCCCCAAGCGGCAACCACACACTGACACCCCCCCCCCTACATACACACACACAGGGAGGGACAAGAGAGGGGAGAGCCACCAGCCACCACCCCACCGCCCACTGCAGCAGGCACAGCCACCTCATGGCAAACCCGCCAGAGTGTGCATGCACCGCCAGCACATCCCAGGCAGGCCGTACCACACTCAACATTTGCCCTGTATTTGAGTATATGTGTATACAAGTGCGAAAAATGAAGCTGAAACAAAAGGTCATGGGGGGGGGGGGGGCTGAAAAGTTCATAGTGATCAAATTTGAATAAATGTGGTTTATTTTTCAACCGCAGGGATCCAAGTGCTGCAACACTGATGGAAGAAGTGTTTGAAAAATAAACCACATTTGGTCAAATTTAACCACCATGAACTTTTCACCCCCCCGTCGTTTGCATCCTGGGAGCCAGTGGGCTCATATGACTGGGGGATGCAAGCAGGACTGGGAATCATCAGTATTTTCCAGCATCGATTCAATTCAGATTCAGGCTGTACTGATTAGATTCAATTTCGATGCAATCCCATTCGATATAATATAGACTCAATCAGGGATTTTAAGTTGTAAATTTCTAAGAAAAAATGTACAGATTTACGAGAAAAAAGTCACAAATTTTGATGAAAAAAGTTGCCCATTTATGAGGGAAAAAGTCATCACTACAGGTCTATTGGTCTAGACTCTTGCTTTGGGTGCAAGAGGTCCAGGATTGAACTCCCAGACTAACCCCTTTTGCATTAACTTTCTATAAAAAGGTTTCAATGCAAAGTTTTTAAATGTTTAGAGCGTTAAAGTTATGTGTCTGTGGGACTGTCTTGTGAGAGAAATTGTGCAATGCTTTACCACTAAGGGCTTGTTGGTCTAGGGCAGGGGTCACCAACTAAAACTGTAAGAGGTCCAATAAGTCGGTCCTCCTCCCCAGCTGAGGTCCAGATTAGGTGAGGGAATCTTTAGGCACCTCATGATTCCATTATGAGTCAGAGGCTCTAGTTTGATTCTCAATGCATCTTCATGCAGTTTTTGTCTATTCAGGAGTTTTCCTTCCCACTCTGTGACAACTTGGTACTTTTAAAGAAAAAGTATTTGCAATGGCCTATGAATTTACTTCCAGTATCTTTGAATTAAACAAATGGAAGAGAATTGTGTCATGTCACATGGACAAATTTATCTCAGAATGTGGTTTCAAGGACAGTCACCCCTTTCATTGACATTCTTTCAGAAGACCACAGCTGTCTCCAGACAGGCCAGTATCATTTAACTTGCTTTCACACATTATTTCATTAAACTCATGTTTCAGATGCTTTCAGTTCTGTATTAATTTTTTTTAACAAAAAAATCAAATGAATTATTTGCTCAATTAAAAAAAGCAATGTAATATAAAATTTAATAATACAGGGGAACACTAAATGTGTTTGTTGACTCCAAATAAATAGCTATAAAATTCTACAATCTAAAACTAAAATTATAAAAGTGTAAAGTTTTACAGGAGATACAAACTACATAGCATTGCATTTAAAAGATTAATATATAACAAATAGAATTTCACAAAAAGTCCACCTCTGTACTACATTTTAGGTGTTAAAAAAACAGTAAGCTAAAAAAAAAGACAAAAAATAATAATTCCACACTACAGAATTCTTCAGACAATTTGCTTGTAAATTTCAACAGTAAACTCTGTTCCAGCAAGGATAGAGCTATAAGTCCATGATTACAGGGAGAGGGGAGATGGAACTTCTCATGTTAAGTAACACACAGAGCTTTTACGGAGTTTTTAATTCACCCCTGCATCCCAGCATAAGCTTATAAATTTATTTATAAAAAGGGACAGTGCATATTAATGAACATAAGACATGAAAATATGTAGCATACAAGATTATAGCTGAAGCTAATTTCCATCTTGTGTCCCCTGGCCAGCCAGTGCCGGCCACATAAAACAGATTACACAATACAACAGTAATAAATGAACACAACAATAATAAAGCAAATGACACAATACAACAATAATAACAATAGCAGTAGGATTGCACACCGATAGGAAGAGAGAAACCAACGAACAAAGTTAAGATGAATATTGTTGATCTCAGACCAGTAAAAAGTACCACAATGACCAAGGTGTTACTCGCGATGTTTAAGTGTAAAGTACTAAGGTGCATCGTGTAGTTTAGTAAAGTGCGTGTGTAGAATTATATGATGCATAAATTTAAAGTGCTTGATGGATTGCACACGGCTCTACTTACAGTAGCTGTGTGGCCTAGGGTCAGAGAAACGGAGATAGGCGCCGCCCCATACACCAACCTGGTGTGAAGGGAATTAACTAACTAACTAACTAACTAACTACTGTACATGTTTCAGCACATACAGACATGTGTGTGCTAATGATATTGCACCAGGTTTGCATACAGTGCATCTGGAAAGTATTCACAGCCCTTCATTTTTTCCACATTTTGTTAGGTTACAGCCTTATCCCAAAATAGATTAAATTCATTTTTTTTCTCAAAATTCTACATACAACACCCCATAATGACAACACGCAAAAAAGGTTGTTTTTTTGTTTTGTTTTTTTAGATTTTTGCAGATTTATTAAAAATAAAAAACAAAAAAATCACATGTACATAAGTAGTCACACCCTTTGCCATGAAGCTCAAAATTGAGCTCAGGTGCATCCTGTTTCCACCGATCATCCTTGAGATGTTTCTACAGCTTAACTGGAGTCCATCTGTGGTACACTCAGTTGATTGGACATGATTTGGAAAGGCACACACCTGTCTATACTGTATAAGGACCCACAGTTGACAGTGCATGTCAGAGCACAAACCAAGCATGAAGTCAAAGGAATTATCTGTAAACCTCTGAGACAGGATTGTCTCGAGGCACAAATCTGGGGAAGGGTACAGAACCCTAGGATGTAGGATGTAGGATGTAGGATGTCACTACAGTGAAGACCATCACTATGCGGGGTAATCATAAGCCCTGGATGACTGCAGAGGTGCGCTCGCTGCTTACAGCCAGAGATGCAGCCTTCAGAGCGAAGGACAGGATCGCTCTCCGCTCAGCCAGGTCTGCGCTCTCAAAGGGAATTAAGGCGGCAAAGTGCGCCTATGCGGAGAAAATCCAGGGACACCTCTGTGACACTAGGAACACCAAGCAGATGTGGCAGGGAGTTCGGACACTGACGGGCTATAAGTCTAGGCAGGGGGTCGATGATGACGACGCTTCACTTCCAGACAGGCTTAACGACTTCTTTGCACGTTTTGAAGCATCAAACTCGACAATCAGAGGGAGGGCTGGCCCACCCCCACCATCGGTTGGACCAGCTTTTACCATCAACACAGTGGGCACACGGAGGACCCTAACCAGAGTCAACCCACGCAAAGCTGCAGGTCCGGACAACATTCTGGGACGTGTGCTCTGAGACTGCACGAGCGAGTTGGCGGATGTCCTGACTGACATTTATAACATCTCCCTGAGTCAGGCCATCGTTCCCAGATGCTTCAAGACCTCTATCATTGTACCGGTGGCAAAGAAACCAGTTGTGTCCTGTTTGAATGACTATCGTCCTGTTGCACTGACACCAATTGTGATGAAGTGTTTTGAACGGCTTGTCAAACCACACATTACAACCTGCCTCCCTGCATCACACGACCCGCTCCAGTTTGCATATCATTCAAACCGCTCCACGGAGGATGCTATAGTCACCACCCTACACTCTGTCATCACCCACCTGGACCAGAAAGACACCTACGCCAGGCTCCTGTACATTGATTTCAGTTCAGCATTCAACACCATTATTCCCCAGAGACTGATGGAGAAATTACTCCTTCTCGGTCTGAACACCGCCACATGTCTCTGGATCCTGGATTTCCTGAGAGACCTCAGTCTGTCCGGGTTGGTAACATCTCCAACTCTGTCACGCTGAGCACCGGATCCCCTCAAGGCTGTGTACTCAGTCCACTGTTGTTTACACTTCTAACACATGACTGTGTATCCAGACACAAGGGGAACCAGATTATTAAGTTTGCAGACGACACCACGGTGGTGGGACTTATTCAGAGGGATGAGGAATCAATGTACAGGGAAGAAGTGAGAGACCTGGAGGGCTGGTGCGGGGAGAACAATCTGGTGCTCAACGTGGACAAAACGAAGGAGATGATTATCGACTTCCGGCGGTCACAGCCTGAGCACGTCCCCCTCAGCATCGGCGGCCGTTTAGTGGAGAGAGTAGAGAACATCAAGTTCCTCGGAGTGCAGATCTCGCAGGACCTGACCTGCAGCAAGAATTCCTTGGGGATCAGGAAGCGGGCTCAGCAGAGACTGCACTTCTTGAGGAAACTCAAACAGGCCTCTCTCTCCATCTGCATCCTCAGGACCTTCTACAGAGGTGTGGTGGAGAGTGTTCTGACGTACTGCATTGCTACATCAGAATCAGAATCAGAATCAGAATCAGCTTTATTGCCAAGTATATTTACAAGTAAACACACGAGGAATTTGACTTGACATTGGACGCGCACGTTAGGCGCATCCAATGACGCGTCGCCATACAAGGCGCCTGTCAACAGTGGAGGTAAAGAGGGGAGGGGAGGGGGAGGAAAACACAATAGGAGAGAGAAAAAACATAGTAATCAGAATAAACGCTCGTATATGAGCCAAATTTTGACTACACAGAAAAAAACCCTCATGCATTAGCAGACAATAGATACAATCACACAGCAGAGGGAGGGAGAGCAGTGTGTGTATACATAATTTGCATGTCATTGTGTAGTGTGAGTGTAACAGTTGTTAGTGGGCAGCAGAGGGCGCCTCCAGGCAGTGGATAGATGTTATAATCATGTGACTTATAAACAAGACCAGAGATCAGAGTCTGTCTCTCTTTTCCTCTTCCTTGCAGAAGGCACATGGGCATTGTCCTCGAGAGACCAATCCGCTGACGACAACAACTGATTGTTGATGTATGGGTAGACATAAGCCACTTCTCTGGCGTTATCTTATCGAGGAGGAATGTAAACAAGGGTACCAAAACACAAGGTCAAATCTGCACAGTGCACTCAGAGAATAAAAAAATTTCTCTCTCTTCAATTCTGTGCTTCAATTTCATACAGGCTTGAATCATACTTTAGATCATTCTCTGGAGAGCACTCAGCGATCCACAGATGTTATCCACCTACCGAAACATAGGTAAAACATGTCCAGAGAGTTCGTTCTCTCTTCAATGCATGCCAGGTAGTAAATTCCATGTTAATCCTGCCGCTGACAGTCAGTGCTCCCCCCAGCTGGACGAATTGTTGAATTTGTTAAGGGAGCTACGCCGGGGTCCGCATTTGATTAGCTCACCCAGATAATTTCGATACACTAGGAAAACTCCAGGGGCCAAAACAGAAGATCCTGTGATCAGTTCAATCTCAGTCGAATCACACAGACACATGAATTCCAATGCCATGAGTCTCCCTTGGGTTCCCCCTGACCCGCTTCTTCTTTTAAAGGTGACAATCGCATATAAGCCGCTTTCCAGATCCATAATTTCCATTTGGATTAAGATTCAGCCAGGAGAAGAGTGACATTGCAAGCTGGGATCAGAAGGGAGAGGATTAGGAGGGAGAGGGAAGAAAAGCGTCTGCTCTCTCTCAGAAGCGGAAGTAGACATGGTACTCCAGCTGCAGTATGTCAGACAAAAAAGCCCTGCAGAGCATAGTCAAGGGGGCTGAGAGGGTAATTGAAGTCTCCCTCCCCTCTGTCCAAGAACTTTTTCAGAACCGTTGTAGGAGCAGGGCACTGAACATTGTCAAGGACCGTTCTCACCCTCTGCATAAACACTTTGAACTTCTTCCATCTGGTAAACGATTCCGAAGCATCAGAGGCAGAACCACCAGACTGATCAACAGCTTCCTTCCACAAGCTGTCAGGATGCTGAACAGTTGACCCGGAATCTCTCATACACACTACTGCACCTACGGACATTTTGTATATTATTTGTATATTATAGTTAGTTGGGGTTTTTTTTTGTTTTTTTTGTTTTTTCTCCAAGTATGTCTCAGGGATGTGTGAATGGATGGGGGGGGTGGGGGTGGGGGTGGGGGGTGGAGCTATGTGGGAGTGTGTCTTAAATCATGCTGCTTCTATTTATATGGATGCCGAGAGAAACGCAATTTCATCTTGCCTGCACTACAGTTGTATGTACAGCAATATAACAATAAAGTTTGATTTGATTTGATTTGATTTTGAGAAAAAATTCTGCTGCTTTGAAGGTCCCAAAGAGCACAGTGGCCTCCATCGTCTGTAAATGGAATAAGTCCAAACCACCAGGACTCTTCCTAGAGCTGGCTGGCCGTCTAAACTGAGCGATCAGGGGAGAAGGGCCTTAGTCAGGGAGGTGACGAAGAACCCAATGGTAACTCTGTCAGAGCTCCAGCATTGCTCTGTGAAGAGAGGAGAACCTTCCAGAAGGACAACCATCTCTGCAGCAATCCACCAATAAGGCCTGTATGGAAGAGTGGCCAGACGGAAGCCACTCCTTAGTAAAAGGCACATGACAGCCCGCCTGGAGCTTGACAAAAGGCACCTGAAGGACTCTCAGACCATGAAAAACAAAATTCTCTGGTCTGATGAGACAAAGATTGAACTCTTTGGCATGAATGCCAGGTGTCATGTTTGGAGGAAACCAGGCACCGTTCATAACCATGCCAATAGTGGTGGCAGCATCATGCTGTGGGGATGTTTTTCAGCGGCAGGAACTGGGAGACTAGTCAGGATAGAAGGAAAGATGAATGCAGCAATGTACAGAGACATCCTGGATGAAAACCTGCTCCAGAGCGTTCTTGACCTCAAACTGAGGCAACGGTTCATGTTTCAGGAGGACAACAACCCTAAGCACACAGCCAAGATACCAAAGAAGTGGCTTCAGTACAACTCTGTGAATGTCCTTGAGTGGTCTAGCCAGAGCCCAGACTTGAATCCATTTGAACATCTCTGGAGAGATCTGAAAATGGCTGTGCACCAACAGTTCCCATCCAACCAGATGGAGCGTGAAAGGTGCTGCAAAGAGGAATGGGCAAAACTGTCCAAAGATAGGTGTGCCAAGCTTGTGGCATCATATTCAAAAAGACTTGAGGCTGTAATTGCTGCCAAAAGTGCATCAACAACGTACTGAGCAAAGGCTGTGAATTCTTATATACATGTGATTTTTTAGTTTTTTATTTTTAATAAATTTGCAAAATTCTCAAAAAACTTTTTTCACGTTGTCATTATGGGGTATTGGGTGTAGTATTTTGAGTAAAAAAATGAATTTAATCCATTCTGGAATAAGGCTGTAACATAACAAAATGTGGAAAAAGTGAAGCACTGTGAATACTTTCCGGATGCACCGTACATGGTTAAACCCATGCACACAGGGTTATTGACGTTATGCAAATTAGCATACAAGCATATGTACGCACAAACAATCACAGAAACACAAACATGCCTAGGTCATATGACAGCCATAAATCTGGCCTGTTTTAAACAAATTCAAAACACATCATTACTATACATGAGTCACTGGTGTTGGACATCTACACAGGTTTGAGATAATATGAGCCGCTCCTTCACTTTACTCTTAAAGGTGGCAAAGCTTGGAATACTCTCGGCAGAATCGGAGGCAGGATCACCACAGGAGATACAGTAAATTTCACAATAGCACTTTGTTTCGTGGATACGGACAGGGAATGAAGCGTTTCTGTCTGGGTGGATATCCTAGCCTGTGTGTGTGGTGCCCACAGCGAACCATGATTTTGCTGTAGGTCCAACAGTCGGACCCATAGAGTCTCTGTAAGGAGCGAGTGTCAGTGGGACAGCAGAGAGTGGAGAGCGCCCGAGGGCTCACACCAAAAACTGTTCAGGCAGCCACCAATACAGCATTTCATTTCCATTTTTTTCTTTTGCCAAAACAAAAGTCTCCCTTTTCCTCAAATTGTATTAAAAGGCTTTGGGGTCCAGATGGAGAACTCTCGGGGTTTGACTCCGGAATGGAGTCTGCCAGTTGGTGACCCCTCCTCTAGGGTTTGATTCTCGCTTCAAGGGCAAGAGGTCCTGGGTTTAAATCCTGGAAGAGCCCTATTGTTCTTTAGTGTGTATGTTGCCAAACTGTGACATACCCCCTAGTGGTCAAAAGTGGTAAATATTTTTTGTCAATAAAATAGTTCAGATTTCCAAGGCTATAACTTGAAAGCGGTAAGAGATAATGGCTTACTGTCAATTAGAAAGATGTAAAATATGATCCAAAGTTTCAGATAGGAATAAATTTATGCATCTAATTTACATAATGTCATGGCACCTCTTTAAATTCCATAACTCGGTCAAAACTGGACTTTGGACATATTTACACAAAAAATGGTTCAGTCTTTTGACACCGTTTTTTGTACAGAGGTACCTCATCATCTTATCTTCAAAGTATATGAACAAGAAATCAGTACATTTAAAAAAAACAAAGAAATTTCTCACTTACTTTTGACAAAGTCAGAGTGAGAAGGCAGGTGCAGTGCCATGCTCTGCCACTAGGGGCACACAAATTCTCAAACTCAAAGGATTAACTCAGCAATGGTGCTGGAAAATTAAAGTGACTCCAAAAGTAAAGTTACTTGCTAACTACCCTTGTCCATTCCCATAACCCTTAGGGTGCATTCAGACGGCCACTGTGGCTTCCATGGATAGTCCGGTTCATTTGGTGCCATCTGAATGCGCGTTGGAACTCTGGTGCACACCAAACAAGCAAAGTCTGGACACCCTGAAAACGGTGGTCTCGGTTCTCTTGCAAATGAATGTCTGGTGTGCTCCACTTGCAGCGTGAATCCAAACGAGTATCCATTGGACCAAAGGGCGGAAGTGCTCCTCGGTGTTTGTGTAACCATAGCAACACATAGTCTGAGAGGAGGAAGTGGCGTTTACCATAGTACATTTTGGGTAGAAAATAACAGACAACCACACAAATCTGAGAAATCCTTTTACCAGTGAAAGCCGAGGAGAAAAGTTAAAAAATGTCTCATTTGTGTCAGACAAACAACCCGGCTGAAGGGAACTGATTTCCGTTTTCAGTCCTGCTCAGTTGATGAGCCTGATTTTTCTTCTTCACTGAGATTTTTTTTCCTGGTTAGTGGTGGTTTCGGCTTCATGTCAGGTCAGGCACTGGTTTGGTTGCTACCAGATAACCATGAAAACCGATACTACCTGTCTCATGGGTCAGGCCATCGGCGACTCAACCGGCAACCCCACACTTCCAAGGGCGTGGAGGGTGAAACTGGCCATTCTGGCAGAACTAAAAACAATATCTGTCACAGGTCTGTGGTGGACCACTCCCAGTTACACGGGGTGAGACTGGACATCCTGGCAGATAAGCACATCTGTTGCAAGGTCTGTGGTGGACTTTTGCCAGTCAGTGCATCATGACATGCAGACATGCACTACACAAAGAGCAGAGATAAACAAACCTATCATCTGGTCAGTCCCTGCAACAGATACTGGAGTCAGTTTGTCTTGGCCTGTCCTTGCCACTGAAAATACCTCTATCTGCCAAGAATGTGCCACTAGTCCAGCAAAAGCTAGCGGTACTCAAATACTTTGCAAGCAGTTTCATGAAATGGTCAGTCAGAAAGCAACTCATGCCAGCTCAGACGTCGCCCGGGTTAGCAAGGTCAGGAGTTCCTGGTAGCGGAAGGTGAAGGACAGAGCTGCATGGAGGAATCTGATCAGACCTAAGTGAAACAGTCATTGTCGACCCTGACAGACTGCTATGATGATGGTGGTTTCGGCTACAGCGCCCCAAACAAGCAGTTGTTGTAACTGCATGACATTGTCGAAGCAGTTTGGTCCGCTGCAGTGTGAATACAAATCAAATGAAGGTGTAAAAATTCTCTGCATTCCTCGCCCAGTCGAACCGAGACTCCCGGATTATCCTGGTCTGAATGCTGCCTTTGTGTAGGATAAGGAATTGTGAATATGAATGTTAGTTGACAGAGTATGGACATAACCTCAATGGTCAGGTTCTGGATTATTTCTTACTTGGATTCTTATTCTAAATTTGACCACTATGAACTACAACTTGTCTGACACCCTAAAGAGGAGCCTGTTTGTAGCTACTGTGGAATCCATCTTATTGTACGGTTGTGAGGCCTGGACTTTGACAGTTCAGGTGGAGAACAGGCTGGATGGATGCTACATCTGCATGCTACAGAAAGTGCTTGACATCTCCTGGCATGACCATGTTTGCAATGGCATATTGTATGGGGACTTGCCACAGCTGTCTGCCAAGATCAGGGCCAGGAGGATGCAGTTAGCAGTGCATTGCTTGCGGCATTGCGATCTGCCTGCACAGTCTTGTACTATGGGAGCCCAAGCATGGTCAAGCTCTCCGTGGTGGCCAGAGGCTAACCTACGTAGACCAGCTCAGGATGGACACTGAGCTCCAGTCATCTGTTGAAATAAGATCCATCATGCTGGACAGACCATCATGGCGTGTCGTCGATGGTTGTTCTCGAAGAGACTTCACCTCATAGTAGATAGATGTACTTTATTGACCCCAAACTGGGAAATTACAGTGTAGTAGTAGTAGTCGTAGTAGTATTATAAATTACAAAAGTTTACTTCAAAGTTGTTAAAATGTTTACAAAATAAAATCTGTGTCTGTCAGGAAACCCCACGTAATATTGATCTTATTCTTTCTATTCCATTGGGTTTGTGCTACTGTCAGCTGAGAGAAAGATGAAGATGGAACATCAGTAAGGGCGCATTGGTCTAGAGCGGGGTTTGGCAACCCGTGGCCCTTCAGCCCCCATGCTGCGGTTCCCTGCAGTTATATCTCAAAATACATGGAAATTAATGAAGCTTAATTATTTTATTTTTTAAATTACTGTTTATTGCAATTGGATACATTTCTCAATGGAAACACATATTTTTATGAAAGTAAAAGATATATTTTTTTTAAATTATTTATTATTTGGTCAACCATGCGCGACTGTGTCACATCTGACAGCAGCTGTGATGAGAGCTGCTAAGCCTCTCTTCAGTGCACACAGACAGTAGCAGCTTTCTGCCACTCTCGGTAAGACATGAACAGATCCAGAAAAAGAAAAATCACAGAGGAAAATAAAGAGTTTAATTCTGTGTGGACAGATTCATTTGTGTTCATGTATGCTTGTTATGTGGAGAGAATTTCTCCACGAGAACACAAACAGTGGAAAACAGCTGCCGCATCAGTGTCTACATGTCCATAAAAAGTTTTAAATGTGATTATCTAAAATCAACACCTTAATTATCCTTAAAAATGAGAAACAATCCTTGAATTCTTGCTCAATAACCTTAAAATTAGTCGTCTGCACCATAAATGCTGGATTCACAGACATGACCGAAGTCTGAATTAGTGTGATTTTTTTTTTCACCATCACAACTCAATACTTCCTGAGTGGTGTCAAAATAAAAGCCCTCTACAGCAATTCAGTTTTCAGAATGGTTGTTTCTGTTCTGTGCTTTTATTATGAAACACCATCAACCGGATATAGAGGGGTTGCATGTGACATTAGTGGTCATGTGCCACATTGTTTTTCTGCCATTTTGGATGGCAAATTGCGTGGGCCCTCTGTTGATAATAATAATAATTCCACTAGCGCCTACTCAGCCCGACTCACCACAGTGTTGTTCGTTTTCCATTACAAGTGAGTACCACCTTAAGTGAGTGAGATCTTTACAGCAAGGCAGCCCAACACTCCCATGACATCATTTGTATGTGACAAGCAAAACACAATGTCATGGTTGGTGAGTGCGTGCCCCCTCCTTCCCATTTGTTTCTCCTCAGGTGATCAACGCACCTGGGTGAGGAGATGCACCTGCTGCCTCTCATCTGCCAGCGTTTAAAAGCCTCAGCTCTTCAGTGCTTTGACGCTGGCTCGTCTGGGTATACTGCCTAGCAGAATCCTAAAAAGCAAGTATCGTTTATGCCTTTAGGTGAAGTTTCTGTACTCACTTGTCTCTTTCTCCCTTCTCCAGGTTGCTGCCACCGTGTGGGTGCGTCTACGGGGACTATGTACGTTCACCTGCCCCATCATCCTCGCTCAACAGCAACCATATTCCACCCGGTCAGGCACCACCAGCTCCATCAAGCTCAGAATCAGAATCAGAATCAGAATGAGATTTATTGCCATTGTTCATGTAGTACACAAACTAGGAATTTGTCTCGGTGCAATGCTGCAACATTAAACATGGAGTAGCACTAAAGATAAAAATTTAAAAAAAAACTATGCATGCAATAAAATGTAGAATATGAATGAGTAATACTAATCTATGCAATTTTTAAATATCTTAACAAGCAGCAGATATTGTGGAGTTCCACATAGTGCAGTCGGTAGTGCAAAAGAAAACAGTGATAATTATCATGAGTCCGGTTGAGCTGCTGTACGTAGTGCACGAGAGTCTAATAAGTCACTTAGTGTTCAGCAGTCTGATGGCAGAGGGGAAGAAGCTGTTCATGTAGCGGGAGGTTTTAGTCTGAATGGACCGAAGTCTTCTACCTGAGGGGAGGGGGGAAAACAGTGCGTGTCCAGGGTGTGAAGGGTCGGCTATGATCCGACCTGCACACCTCCGGGTCCTGGAGATGTACAGGTCCTGGAGGGATGGGAGCTTGCAACCGATCACCTTCTCAGCAGTGCGCACAACGCGCTGCAGTTTTAGTCTGTCCCTGGCGGTGGCTCCTGCGTACCACACGGTGATGGAGGTGGTGAGGATGGACTCGATGATGGCCGTGTAGAACTGCACCAACATCTTGGTGGGTAGCTTGAGCTTCCTCAGCTGCCGCAGGAAGAACATCCTCTGCTGGGCCTTTTTGATGAGGGAGCTGATGGTCGGCTCCCACTTGAGGTCCCGGGTGATGGTGGTGCCCAGGAAGCGGAAGGAATCCGCAGTGGTGATGGGAGAGTCTGTGAGAGTAAGGGGGGCAGAGGGGCTGTGACTTTTCTGAAGTCCACGATCATCTCCACTGTCTTCAGACCGTTCAGCTGCAGGTTGTTGTGGCTGCACCAGGATGCCAGCTGGGCCACCTCTCTCCTGTAGACGGACTCGTCGCCGTTGGAGATGAGCCCGATGAGGGTGGTGTTGTCCGCAAACTTGATCAGCTTGACAGACTGGTGGCTGGAGGTGCAGGAGTTGGTGTACAGGGAGAAGAGCAGGGGGGAAAGTACACAGTCCTGGGGTGATCCGGTGCTGATGCTAACAGAGTCTGAGACAGTCTTTCCCAGCCGCACATGCTGCCTCCGGTCCGTCAGGAAGTCAGTGATCCACCTGCAGAGGGAGTCAGGCACGTTGAGCAGGGACAGCTTGTCCTGGAGCAGAGCGGGGCGGATGGTATTGAATGCAGAGCTGAAGTCCACAAACAGGATCCTGGCGTAGGTTCCCGGGGAGTCCAGGTGCTGCAGGATGGAGTGGAGGGCCAGGTTGACTGCGTCGTCCACAGACCTGTTGGCTCTGTAGGCAAACTGCAGCAGGTCCAGGAGGGGAGTGGTGATGGTCTTGAGGTGGGGCAGGACCAGGCACTCAAAGGACTTCATGACTACAGAGGTGAGTGCTACAGGTCTGTAGTCGTTAAGTCCAGTGATCCATGGCTTCTTGGGGACAGGGACGATGGTAGAGGTTTTGAGGCAGGTCGGCACGTGGCATGACTTCAGGGAGGTGTTAAAAATGTCTGTGAAGACAGGAGTCAGCTCTTCCGCACAGTGTCTCAGGGTGGAGGCAGACACGCCGTCCGGACCGGGGGCCTTGCGCGGGTTCAATCTGGAGAACTGTCTGTGCACGTCCTGCTCACTGATGGCAAGGGCAGGGGGGAGGGGGGCACCTTTGATGAAGTGGGGACCATGGAGGCAGTGGCGCTGGGGGGAGGGGGGGAGTTGGACACAGCTGACGAGGTGTCAAAACGGGCATAGTGTTGGGACAGTCTTTGACAAAGAGCTTTGTCATCCTGTCCCTTAGAAGCCTGAGGCCGATAGTTGGTGATTTGCCTCAGTCCTCTCCACACAGAAGCAGAGTCGTTAGCAGTGAACTGCTGCTGGAGTCTCTCAGAATACACAGATTTAGCTCTCCTCAGCTCTCTGCTAAACCAGTATTTGACCTCCCTGTAGCAGTCCCTGTCTCCACTTTTCAACGCTGCTTCCTTCTCCTTCCTGATCTGTCTGAGCTTAGCTGTGAACCAGGGCTTGTTGTTGGAGTAACTCACCCTGGTGCATGATGGAAGAATGCTCTCCTCACAAAAGTGGATATATGAGGTCACAGTGTCTGTGTATTCATCCAGATCATGCGTGGCTCCTTTAAACATGCCCCAGTCAGTTATTTCCAAGCACGTGCTCAGCTCCTCCCCAGCTTCACTGGTCCATTTCTTCGTAGTGCTCACAACAGGTTTTGTGAGCTTCAGTCTCTGTCTGTATGTGGGAATCAGGTGGACCATCACGTGATCAGATAGTCCGAGTGCAGCGCGAGGAACAGCGCAATACGCGTCCTTCACTGTAGTGTAACAGTGATCCAGCGTGTTCTCTCCTCTGGTGGGGCATTTAATAAACTGTTTGTATCGGGGGAGTTCGTGGCTCAGGTTGCTCTGGTTAAAGTCGCCAACCACAATAACCAGAGAGACCGGAAAAGTCCGCTCCACTTGCTGAATGTGATCCGCGAGCGCGTGCTGAGCCTCGCGCACGTCCGCGTCGGGCGGGACATAAACAGCGGTCAGGATGAATGAAGCAAACTCACGCAGGGAATAAAATGGCTTGCAGTTGATGAATAAATATTCCAGAGCAGGAGAACAGTGTTGGGAGATCACAGTTACATCGGAGCACCAGCTGCTGTTGATGTAGAAGCAGACTCCTCCGCCTGTGGTCTTGCCGGAGAGCCCCGTATCTCGGTCTGCACGAAACAGCTGAAATCCCTCGAGGAGGAGCGCGCTGTCCGGTGTCTTTTCCTTGAGCCAGGTCTCAGTAAAGCAGAGGGCACACGAGGTGGAGAGGTCCTTAAATCGCATCAGCAGTCTCAGTTCATCTACCTTGTTATAGAGAGAATTGATGTTGGACAGAAATATCCCAGGCACACCCTGCTTTGCTCGTCTCTTCCCCGCTGGGTCCCTGCCGGTTCTCCCTATTATTTCACATAAGTGGCAATTTTGCTCTCCCACTTTCCCGATCTCCATTCCTCCTCTCACAGCTCTCGTTCTCTCTCCACAGGCTGTTTCCTCTGGCGAGTGACATTTTCCATAGCTGTGTTTCTGACTTTTTGAAACTCAATAAATCCTCAAACGTGTTTTTGTGGTTTTGATTGTTCCTTTGTTGCTGCATTGTGCACATGGGCTGTCTTTATTAATAATCATGACACACAAGATGGATATCGAGGCGAGCCTGCTGCTCGCTGGCTTTTTGTCAGCATAAAGGCAAAAAAAGAAGAGCCAGAGAAAGTTACAGGCGGCGAGACGAAACACTCTGGAGAAGTACTGGAGAGTTTAGGAAGCCATGAAGCAGTATAAAAGCCAAAAACATCAGGATACGAACTAAATCACATGTGAGGGTAAGCTAATGATTGTTAATGCTATCCATCCATCCATCCATCCATCTTCTACCACTTTTCCGGAGGTCCGGGTCATGGAGGCAGCAGTTCAAGCAGAGAAGCCCAGACTTCCCTCTCCCCAGCCACCTGCTCCAGCTCTTCAGAGAGGATACCAAGGCGTTCCCAGACCAGCTGGGAGACATAGTCTCTCCACCGAGTCCTGGGTCTGCCCCGGGGTCTCCTCCCAGTGGGACGTGCCCAAAA
Source organism: Pholidichthys leucotaenia (assembly GCA_020510985.1). NCBI lineage: Eukaryota > Metazoa > Chordata > Actinopteri > Cichliformes > Pholidichthyidae > Pholidichthys > Pholidichthys leucotaenia. Next base: position 245,823,772 of record CM035842.1, on the reverse strand, counting down.
CACCTCAAGTGGGAGGCGTCCAGGAGGCATCCTAATCAGATGCCCATACCACCTCATCTGACTCCTTTCAATGTGGAGGAGCAGCGGTTCTACTCTGAGCCTCTCCTGGATGACTGAGCTCCTCACCCTATTTCTGAGGGTGAGTTCAGCAATCCTACGGAGAAAGCTCATTTCAGCCGCTTGTATCCGCGATCTCGTTCTTTCGGTCATTACCTAAAGCTTGTGACCATAGGTGAGAGTAGGAACGTAGATTGACCGGTAAATCGATAGCTTTGCCTTAGAACTAAGCTCCCTCTTCACCACAACAGACCCGTACAACGTCCGCATCACTGCAGATGCTGCTTCGATCTGTCTGTCAATCTCTCACTCCATTTTCCCCTCACTCGTGAATAAGACCCCAAGATACTTAAACTCCTCCACTTGGGGCAGGAGCCTGTCCCCAACCCAAAGAGGACAATCCACCTTTTTCCGGCTGAGGACCATGGACTCAGACTTGGAGGTGCTAATTCTCATCCCAGCCGCTTCACACTCAGCAGCAAACCGTCCCGTGTGTGTGTGTGTGTGTGTGTGTGTGTGTGTGTGTGTGTGTGTGTGTGTGTGTGTGTGTGTGTGTGTGTGTGTGTGTGTGTGTAAGATGACAACTAACCTGACCCGTAGGTTTTGGTTCTGTTTCTGCTTTCAAAAGACTTCTCTTCTCCACCGCTGCTGCTCGTCACCACTGGCTGCCCCCAGGTGAAAATCCACAGAATAGGTATGCGGGACTAAAATGTTCTGAATGAGGCTTTAGAAAGCTCTGAATCAGTTTGTAAATCACTGGATTGAAAATGTACTTGTGCATGTACAGATTGGACCCCGGGGTCCACTTGGGGTGCTCACTTGGTCAGGGGTCCACTTGACCTGTTCCCATTTAATGCTCTCTTGCCTCACTGAGAAGCAACTGGATGTGCTGCTGGTCCCGGTTCAGCAGACCTTCAGCCTGGGGTGGGACTCTAGAACGAAAATACACGCACAACTTAAGTACATGCACAGCACAAAAGTGCAACATGTAAAAAAACTACTTTTTAACCAGGATTAGCACTAGTTTATTTCATCAGATGTTGTTGATACAAGTGCAAAATACAAGCAGAGCACGGAGTTAGCATTGATGGCTAACTAACTAGCTCATTGTCTGCATACAGGAGACAACAGTGTGGTTTGTTCAAAATGAGCTTTCCACCACTAGGATAAATAACAGCAAAGATGCAAAATATCACATCAATCACCATCCTCTATCACTGTTTTCAACAATGATGATGCCGTGGTCGAGTCTATGCCACTCTGCCTCTCGTCTGCCTTCGCTGTGGCCATGAATTCTTTTCAAGTCACTCCGTCCAGCTCCCTCTGTATTTCTTTAATCAGCTACCAAGCACAGAAAAGTCTGCACCTCATTGTTGGACCACAGTGTTGATTTGTGTGTAGTCTTTTATCTCACTGATGACACTCACTCACGCTTGCTGGTGGTGATTTGACTGTTCGTTGCCATCCAAAATGGCGTAGTAAACAAAAGACACATGACCCGTGTGATGTCAGTGCAACCCCTCTATACTTGTCTGAAATCAGCAACATACAGCTGACAGGTTTTCCTCACAATTTGTAAAGAAACAAGAAAAAAAATAGTAAAAGGAGTTCAAATGAGTGAAAAGAGGAGAGAAGATTGACAGTGATGTAGCGGTGAGCCTTTTATTTTAAGGATGTTTTCAGCTTTTTCTCTGTAGGATAACTACGAGTTCGTCACCTGTGGGGTTTTGGACAGAGAAATATATGTGCAGATTGTCTATTAGTACCACACATTTTTTTTTTAATTACTGTATAACCAATATTTAGCTCAGCAGAAGAAGATATTTTTCCACTCTGCTGTAATTATTTCTAATTGGCTTAATTTACACCAAATGATTTTAAAATTTATATTATTTAGAAATTTGTTTAGAATTCTTTTTTTTAAATTCCAAAATAAAGAAGAATATCACACAACCAAATATCAACCAGTCCACTAGTTGTCAAACTGAAAGTCTGCAGAACAGGTGAAGGATACAGATTTATATTATGTTAATACATTTGAATAAGGAGCATTATGAGGAAACATTAAAAGGATGAATGTCATGTCTGCTGCGTAAATACGCAGCGCACAAGTGAAATGATACAAGCCCAAAGTGCAGTGAAGTAAACGTGTTTATTAACAAAGGGAAAATAACATACAAAAGTGTCCATGAAACTGTCCAAAATGAGGAATAATGGTGAGATGACTGGCTACAAACTCAGATGGCAAGCCCCACACGCTCCCAGGGTGGAACTGGGCAGCGGAGAGAAAGGGCTGAAAATAATACAAAGGAAGACTTGCATAAATCTAGCAACGCTAGATTTAAATCTAGCAACGCTAGATCCAGGAGCTTTAGCTAACTATAGACCAATCTCTAATCTCCCTTTCATTTCAAAAATCTTAGAAAGAGTTGTTGCTACGCAATTATTTGACTACCTGCAGGGAAATGGTTTACTTGAAGAGTTTCAATCTGGGTTTAGAATCCATCATAGTACTGAAACAGCCTTAGCGAAGGTCACTAACGGCCTCCTCATCGCATCTGATAATGGACTGGTTTTTGTACTTGTCCTTTTAGACCTTAGTGCAGCTTTTGATACTATCGATCATAATATTCTACTTGATAGATTAGAACACTATGTTGGACTTAATGGAATTTCGTTGCAGTGGTTTAGATCTTATTTATCTGATAGGTTCCAGTTTGTTCATGTCAATAATGAGTTTTCTTTCAACTCAAAGCTTAGTCATGGAGTTCCACAGGGATCTGTGCTAGGCCCTACTCTTTTTAGTTTATATATGCTTCCGTTAGGCAACATTATTAGAAAGCACTGTATACATTTTCATTGCTATGCAGATGACTCACAATTATACCTGTCAATGAAGCCAAATGATAGTAATCAATTAGCCAAGTTAGAAGCCTGTCTTAAAGAAATCAAAGCTTGGATGACTTGTAACTTCCTGCTATTAAATTCAGATAAGACTGAAGTCATTCTTGTTGGTCCAAAAAACCTTAGAAATTCCTTTCCAAATCAAACTTTCAGTTTGGATGCGGTTACTCTTTCTCTTAATAGCTCTGTGAGGAACCTTGGAATTATTTTTGATCAAGATCTGTCCTTCAATTCACATATTAAATTTGTTTCTAAGACTGCCTTCTATCATTTGCATAATATTGCCAAGATTAGGAGCATCTTGTCTCAGAGTGATGCTGAGAAACTGATCCACGCTTTTGTTAGCTTGAGATTAGATTATTGTAATTCTTTATTATCAGGCTGTCCTAAAACATCTTTAAAAAGTCTTCAGCTGATCCAAAATGCTGCAGCAAGAGTTTTAACAGGTACTAGAAAGAGAGATCATATCTCTCCGGTTCTGGCCTCCCTTCACTGGCTTCCCATAGAGTTTAGAATTAAGTTTAAAATCCTTCTTCTTACTTACAAAGCTCTAAACAATCAGGATCCTTTTTATTTAAAAGATCTGATACTACCATATTATCCTAACAGAGCACTACACTCCCAAAATGCAGGATTATTTGTAATACCTAGAATCTCCAAAAGTACAATGGGAGGCAGAGCCTTCAGTTATCAAGCTCCTCTCCTGTGGAACCAGCTGCCAATCTGGATTCGGGAGTCAGACTCGATCTCTGTTTTTAAGAATAGGGCTAAAACCTACCTTTTTGATATAGCCTACAATTAGGGAGGGATCAAGTGTTTCTTAACCCTCCCTTAGTTATGCTGCTAATAGGTTTAGTCAGTCAGGGGACCTCCAATAATGCACTGGGCCTCACTCCTTTCCTCACTCTCAATGAAATATTTTTTTTTTGTTGGTCATTAACATTTGTTTGTTCTCTCCCATAGATTGAGTCCCCATCGTGCTGTTTGCTCTCTACATGTCTGTTCTTTCCATCTTCTCTATCTCCTCACCCCCCAGCCAGTCGCAGCAGATGACTGCCCCTCCCTGAGCTTGGTTCTGCTGGAGGTTTCTTCCTGTTAAAAGGGAGTTTTTCCTCTCCACCATCGCCAAGTGCTTGCTCACAGGGGATCGCCTGATTGCTGGGGTCTTTCTGCAACTGTGGGGGTTCCCCCTACAGTTGATAGTGCTATGAGATGACTGTTGTTGTGAAATGGCGCTATATAAATGAAGTTGAATTGAATTGAATTGAATAAATGTCGAAGCGGAACGGGCTCTGGAAACAAAGACACTTTAAAAGTCCAAAGACAGGAGAAACCACTCTTGAGTGAGCCAGGACATCCAATGTAGATTGACACCGACACACTGAGTGTTTCCACTGCAAGCCACAAATACCCCCAGAGGCTAACGAGTGGCAAGTGGAAACAGGTGCGCGGCGACAGCCAGTGAGTGAGAGGATGAGTAAGAATGTGTGTGTGTGTGTGTGTGTGTGTGTGTGTGTGTGTGTGTGTGTGTGCGTGTAAGAGTGAGTGTGCATGTATGTGCATGTATGAAAGAGTGGGCTTGAGTGCATGCATGAATGTGAAAACACCCAGGTGATGGCAATCAGCTGATAAGTGCCTGGTAGACAGAGGTGAGAGGAGGGGCAGTGGCTGTAGACTGGCAGGGAGCCAGCTCAGAGGCTCTAATGACCTGTCAGCTGGGAAAATTAACAACAAACAGGCAGACTACAGCCACAGATCATGAAACGAGGTTGAAACATCAACCCCGTTCATGACAATGAAAAGTAGCTTCTTCTAAAAAAAAAAAACAACTTTCATCTCTATTAAAATATCGGGAACTAAAGCTCTGTGATCACTGTTGAAAGTGATCACAGAGCAATAATGGATGATGTCTTTCATTTTTAAATGATTTATGAATGTGCTGATAATTAAAAAACTATACAAAAAATTTGGTCAGATATTCAGAAATTTATTTTTCAGCACAAAACAATTTGTAAAATATTTCTAATACTTTTATTTCACAAATGAAGCTATATAAAAAGCTTGACGTTTTTTTTAAACTGTTGTAGTATGAATTCCCCCTCATGGATCGTCACCTTATCGTGGTGGGGGGTTTGCGTGCCCTAGTGATCCCAGGAGCTATGTTGTCTGGGGCAAGTTACCTCTGGTAGGGTCACCCAAGATAAACTGGTCCTGGTTGAAAGGCCAGACTTGTCATGGGCGGTAAGAGTGCGCCCCCTCCTTCCCGTTCATCTCTCCACTGCTCATCAGCGCACCTGAGGGAGAGGACACACCTGCGCCCTCTTATCAGCCAACGTATTTAAGGAAGCTCTCTTCAGTGATTCAACACTGGCTCATCTGGGTATACTACCACAACAGACAAGTAAGTCGTATCTTACACAACGGAAAAGAAGTTATTTATCCTTGTGTTTTCTCTCCTTGGTGCAGGTTGCTGCCATCGTGTAGGTGTGTCGCTGAGGGCTGCGCACACTCTCCTGCCACAACTTTTTCCACGACGGAAACCTCCGCCCAGTCAGACTCCACCCGCAGTCCCTTGCCAGTTCGTCTATTCCCCGCTGGGGTTCGGCCTGCGCTCTCTCAGAGCCCACGTAAGTGGTAATTTGGCTTGCCCATTTTCCCTATCTCCATTCCTCTGCTCACAGCTCTCACTTTCTCTCCACAGGCCCATTCCTCTGGCGAGTGACTGTTCTGTAGCAGAGCAGGTTTTGATATTTAATAAAACATTCAAACGTGTTTACTGTTTGTCCATTTGTTGCTGCACCTTGCACGTGGGCTGAATATCCTAATCAGTCATGACAGAACGAGCCAGCCTTAACCTCGGCTCAGCAGGTGCAACAGGGGGACAATCTGCTATGGATCGCTTAGAAGCAACCAAGCAACAGGTCACCATGATGAACCAGCAGCTGCAAACTACGATGCAGCAGTTGGACACCATCACGCGTCATTTGATTTGCATGGCTCTGATTAACACCAGATCCATCACAAATAAGACTTTTATTCTAAATGACTTTTTTTTTTTACTTCACATTCCTTGGATTTTCTCCTGTTGACAGAAACATGGGTTAAACCAGGTGAGACTGCCTCCTTCTCTGAGCTCCTCCCTCCCAGCTGTTCTTTCTTCAGCTCCTCGCGAGCATCTGGTCGGGGTGGGGGTCTGGCTTCTGTTTTTAATGACTGTTTTAAATGTCGCCTTCTTTCCACAAATACTTATTCCTGCTGTTGAGCTGCAACTACTGTATTTGTGGTGGATCTCACAAGTCGTGTTATTTGCTGTTGTCTATCATCCTCCAAAATATAATAAGGACTTCATTAATGAGTTTTCTGAATTTTTGATAGATAGATAGATAGATAGATAGATAGATAGATAGAGAGAGAGAGAGAGAGAGAGATACCAAACTGGGAAATTACAGTGTAACAGCAGCATGACAGTTGACAACCAAACAACAGAAACACACACATGACAGACAAAGGGATTACCCATGGAAAGTAAAAAAAACTAACACGACTATAAAACCTATATACAGTACATCATAGCTTAATATATGATGACCTGTATAAACACATGAATCATCCCATTGCACAAAGAAGGACTATCAGGAGCAGAGTGAAAAGTGATGTACCAGTTAGTCTGTAAGATGCAGTGTGGCAGCATAGCTATGCCAGAATACATCATAGTGAATTATTGTACAGTGAAATTGCATGTGGCAGGAAAGATTTCCTGTACCTGGCTGTTCAACAATGAAGCTGTAGTAGTCTACTGGAGAAAGTGCTTCGCTGTCTATCTAGTGTGTGGTGGAGGGGGTGATCAGGATTGTCCATGATGGATCGCAGTTTATTTAGTGTTCTCCTCTCCATCACTGTCTCAAAGGTCTCCGGTCTGAGACCAATTACAGAACCAGCCCTCTTGATAATCTTATCAAGTCTGTTGGTATCGCTGGCCCTAATACTGCTACCCCAACAGACTGCAGCAAAGAAGATGGCGCTGGCGACAACGGTCTGGTAGAAAAGCTCCAGCATCCTGCTGCACACGTTGAAGGATCTCAGCTTTCTCAGGAAATAGAGTCTGCTCATCCCCTTCTTGTGCGCAGCATCGGTGTTGGATCTCCAGTCCAACCCGCTGCTGATCCTGACACCCAGATATTTGTAGTCCTCAACCACTCCCACATCCTCCCCCCTAATCTGCAGTGGCTGAGAAGGAGCCTTCCTCTTCCTGAAGTCAATCACCATCTCTCTGGTCTTGCTGACATTCAACCTCAGGTGATTCTGCTCTATCCACTCCACAAATCTGTCTACCAGTGCCCTGTACTCCCCCTCCTCTCCTCCTCTTATACACCCCACAACAGCTGAGTCATCAGAGAATTTTTGCAGGTGGCATGACTCAGTGTTGTACTGAAAGTCAGTGATGTATAAGGTAAAAAGAAAAGGAGAGAGCAGAGTCCCCTGTGGCGCTCCCGTATCACTAGCCACCACTCCAGACAAGACACTGCCCAGCTGGACAAACTGTGGTCTGCCTGTCAGGTAGTCAGTAATCCAGGAGATCACAGAGCTGTCAACCCCCATCACCCGCAGCTTCTCGCCCAGCAGCAGTGGTTGGATGGTGTTAAAGGCACTGGAGAAATCAAAAAAAGTGATTCTTACAGTACCTCCTCCTCCATCCAGGTGCAGATGGGCTTGTTGCAGCAGGTAGATGACAGCATCTTCAACTCCTAAATGGGGCTGATATGCAAACTGCAGAGGGTCCAGCCACATCTTCACCTGCGACCTCAGGTGGGCTAAGATCAGTCTCTCCAGGACCTTCATCACATGAGATGTGAGGGCAACTGGTCGGTAGTCATTCAAATCCGATGGAGATGACTTCTTGGGGACAGGAACCAGGCAGGATGTCTTCCACAGCACCGGTACTCTCTCCAGACTCAGGCTCAGGTTGTACAGGTGTTTCAGTACCGGAGCTAGTTGGTTGGCACAGATCCTCAGGGTCCTTGCGGAGATGCCGTCAGGGCCCGAAGCCTTCCACTGACGGAGTCTCTCCAGCTGTTTCTCCACCTGATCTGTAGTCACCGTGAAGTGAGGGAGGGTCCTGGTGCCCCCTGAGGAGGAGGGAGATGGAGAGAGGTTCTGCACGGGAGCGTGGGTGGGGAGGGGTGCATGGGGGTCTGGTTGTGTTGCCCGGGTGACAGGCTGTGAGTTGAATCTATTAAAAAACAAATTCAGTTCCTCAGCTCTCTCCTGGCTCCCAGATGGCTGCCGGACTCTCCTCTTGTACCCAGTTATTTGTTTCATTCCCTCCCACACATCTTTAGTGTTGTTTTGCCTGAGTTTCTCTTCCAACTTCCTCCTATAATTGTCCTTGCACCTCCTCAGCATCTATCTCAGCTCATGCTGCACTCCCCTCAGCTTCTCCTTGTCTCCAGCCCTAAAAGCTCTCTTCTTTTTGTTCAGAAGTGCTTTCAGATCACTGGTGACCCATGGTCTGTTGTTGGAGAAGCAGCGTACAGTCTGAGCTGGCATGGTCATGTCTTCACAGAATCCAATGTATTCTGTGATGCAGTCAGTCATATTGTCTATGTCCACCCCATGTGGTTCACAGAGTACGCTCCAGTCCGTCTTCTCGAAGCAGTCCTGTAGTGCATCATCAGTCTCCTGTGTCCACCTCCTCACAGTCCGTGTATAAGCAGGCTGCCTTTGCACAAGGGGGACATACTTGGGTGATAACATGACCATACAGTGATCTGATTTACCAATGGGGGTAGAGTTGTGGCACTATATGCATCCCTAACATTGGCATACAGTAAATCCAGTGTTTTGTTCTCTCTGGTGAGACAGTCAACAAACTGGTGAAAGTTTGGTAGTGTTTTTCCCACTGAGACATGGTTAAAATCACCTGTGATGGCCATGAATGCATCCGGGTGTTTCTCCAGTAATGTGGCCGCAGTGCAGCTGATGACGTCACAGGCCACCGCTGCGTCAGCTGACGGAGGGACGTAGACGATAACAATTAAAGCGCACTTCATTTCTCGCGGCATATAATAGGGTCTCATACTCACAGCCAGCAGTTCAATGTCCGGGCTGCAGCATTTTTCCTTCACATAAATGTGCCTGGGGTGACACCATCGTTCATTAACAAGAAGTGCCACGCCTCCTCTTCTCTTTTTCCTGCTGTTTTTCACGTCTCTGTCCCCTCGTATAGTCCTGAAGCCAGGTATCACTACGTTTACATCCGGGATCTGTGAGTGTAACCACATCTCGGTGAAACACATGAAACTACACTCACGATACTCCTTTTGTGTCCTGACCAGCGCTGTAAGCTCATCTGTTTTATTTCCCAGCGATCACACGTTCCCGGTGATGATCATCAGGACAGCCGGCTTATGCTTCCTCCTCCTCCTCCTCACCTTCACTCCAGCCCTTCGCCCGTGGTGTCTCCTCTTCAGCTCATCCGGGATGAGGGGTTTCACTGCCGGCCGCAGTGCTCCAGGCGCCGGCCTCCTCAGCGCAATCAGCTGTTCACGTGTGTAAACAATGTGTCCGCCCCCACCTCTGTTGATCTCCATTGTCCAAGGAAGAGAAAAAGCGACAAAAACTAGAAAAAGACTGACTAAAATAGAGAAAAAAAAGTTGGCCAGTCTTAGTCCGAGTATTCCTACAGAGCCCTGGTTAATAAGAGACACACTATATACAGGTATAAACAGATAGAAACACAAAGGCACAAGAGAGTTGCTGCTGGTATGACCACCCTGCCTCCGGCGCCATTAAAAAAAAAAAATTGGCAGATGTCATGCCAAAATATGATAAACTTTTGATCTGCAGGGACTTTAATATTCATGTCTGTTGTTCATCTGATCAGCTGGCATCTGATTTTAAGACTGTTGGTGACATTTAATTTAAATATTTTAGCTGACAAACCAACACACCGTTGATGTAACAGAATTTTATCTAAACACTTTAAAGGTCCTGGGGTAAATAATCAGACGGATCTGTAGGTTAGACAGCCTTTTATTGCTGTCAGCCATGAGAGGAATGGCAGCAGGAAAAAAGTCAGCTCTGCCCCACAGAGAGTAAAACAGGTACTTTATATGACCATCAGAAAAAAAAGAAAAACACTTTGAGATGATAAGGCAGATGAGGAAAGAGAAGGGAGGGGGAGTGAGAGCATGCAGACCTTAGCAGGTCAATGTGACATTAAACTTCATGCTGGAGCACAAAACATAACAGACATATCAAACAGCGAGTTCATATATGGATATAAGAACTATTCATATATTGTGATACACTTATAAAACATATGATCCCTAGTTACTCATCAGATTAAGGCATAGGCAATAAATTTCCACCACAATTCCCTCCTCTTGGTCATGTATGACCATTTGTACAAGACTGTCAAAGTGAAAAATCAGCAAAAGTACACCCTGTCAGGTTTAAACTGATGCATCATGAACAGTGACATAGAACAATAGCATGCGTGAAGAGTCACAGGGGGCTGTTTTTGTGAGTGTGAGCACTCAATGGAGAGCAAGCAAAGATATAAAATAGTTGCATTACATTTTGGTCTTTAGTCATGTAATCACCGTAATCATCAGAGAAAGGGAGTTCAGACATTTCCAAATCATCGTAATCCGACATTGGCGGGGCTGAGGCAAGAGTCACATCAGGGTCAAAGGTGGTGGCTGGCATGTAATGCAGCATGGTGGAAACAAACAACTTTGATATCATGTGTCTAATAATTGGGAGTATACAGCAACCACAAAACATGAGAAGCAACAGAACAACAGACAAAAGTATACCAATACGAACAAGCCAATCTCGCCATCCACCACTGAACAACCAATCATAAATACCTCCTCCCCGAACATTATCGAGCAGGGAGGCATCACGAAGTGCTGTGAGGTTTTGAATGGCTTGGGAAATAATTCCAGTGTCGGCATCATTAGCAGGGACATAGGTGCAGCAGTCCGTTCCCACTATCGCACAGATCCCACCCTCTGATGCTGTTAGCTGATCTAACACCATCCTGTCCTGTAATTCCATTAGTCTAAGGGCATGCAACTCATCTTGAATTCCCTTAAGGGCTAAGAGAGTCATGTTTGCAAAGGTTCCCACACGATAGTCTAATGTCTCCATGCGCAGCAAGAGCTTACCTATGCCAACCCATGGAAACAGAGAAAGAGCGACTTTCTGAGCATCTGTCCAGAGCGTATGGGTCTTAGGCACGTCAGTGCCCCAAATGGAATCATGTAGGGGCACATCCCTCCGTGACCTTTGACCAAACCCATCCAAGGGATTAGCAGTTACAATGAAAGAGTGGTCAGTAGTACGCACTGCGGCGCAACGGCCCACCCAATTCTCAGGCAAAGCCTGATACATATAAGCACGGCATAGCCACAGAAAATCATCTTGTGGCATTACTCCCATAACATCAGGGACCGAATAGTAAGGCTTGCATGTTGTACCTGGCAGGGCCTGAGTGGTGTTAGTATGACCCTGGTCATTAGTGGTACATGGTGAGTAAGTATGGGAAAAATAAGCTCTGGGAACAGAGCCCATTTTTACCCCGGGCAGGGTGAGAGTGAAATTATTAGCGTAACATATACATTTAGAGTTAAATTTAGAGAATTGCAAGAGATTGCATCTGTGGGGGACGGTGTGATGGGGCATAGAAACAAACCATCAGATAGACGGTCAAGTTGACCAACAATAAGATAAAAAGCCCTGTACACAGGAAGTCCCATGTGGTCCAGTCACGACATCGTCGTCGATCCCGCTGATTGTCATTCACAAGCAGATGTTGGCATAAGTTCGAATTGTCCATCGGAATGTCAGTATCAGTGTAAATGGTATGCATGGTGTGTGTTTCTACTGAGCAGCATTCGGCGTACACTGAGGTTGTTTGTGACGACTGTCAAGTGCAACAGTATGTGGCCTTATGTCGTCACACGGCGATTAGGTGACAACACTAGTCGCACTTCTTCTTTTCTCCTTTACGTTGATAACCAGACAGCCTGCTTTTCTATTGCAAACACCGGTACTGGACACCAGAGGGTGCTGTCAGCTGACATTTGCATAGACAGACAGTCACTGTCTTTGTCGAGGAGTCCAAAACCCAGAGGATCCAGCTGAAGAAGCCTCCAAAGATGAACTGGGAGTTGGCTTTCAAGTTAATGGGGGGGGGGGGGTAATAATGAAGCTGGTGGTGGTTTTGGCTAACCACTTGGACATCTGCTTCTCGCCCTAGTCTGCAATGTGGGGTGCTGATTGTGGCTAATCACCATCTGCTTCTTACTCCTGGTCTGGTCTGGGTTCTTCTGGCTTGACCCCTGGGACCTTTCTGCAGTGTGTTGCGTGGATCCACGTTGCCCTTTCAGCGATTTTCACAGCCGTGAATGTTGTCAGAAGGACCTGGTATGGACCCAACCACCGTTTGCTGTGCCAATTCTTCCTTTGAATTTTTTAACCACCACCCAGTCACCTGGTCTTATGTCATGGAGGACTCCCTCGGCAGGTTTGGGCAGGGCAGCTTTTACCCGTTGAGAAATGTTTTGCAGTTGGCAGGACAAGGCAAAGCAATAAGATAACATGGCATTTTCAAAATGTGACATGGTTAGAGGAGGTGGTATCTTCCTCTCTGCCGAGAAACCTAGAAAGGGAGGGCGAGCAAACAAAATCTCAAAGGGTGACATATTATATTTCTTCCTGACTTGCATGCGCATGTACATGAGTGCCAACGGCAGACATTTTACCCAGGGTAGGCCAGTCTCATCCTGGAGTTTGGCAAGCTTGTTCTTTAGGGTACCATTTTCATGCTCAACAGCACCACCTGATTGCGGGTGGTAGGCACAATGTTTTCTCAAATCAAAACCCAATGTAGTACTCAAATTGGTCAATGCTTCGTTTACAAAATGTTTACCATTGTCACTGGAGATTTTCTCTGGTATTCCCTATCTGGGAATAATTTCTGACAGTAATGCTCTGGCCACAAGTGTTTGTTGCATGTTTGGCTGGAAAGGCCTCTACCCATTTGGACCACATGTCAACTATTATCAAACAGTACTTTTTATCCTCAGCTAGGTTTAGTTCAATAAAGTCCATCATGAGATGTTGAAATGGTCCTGCAGGGGGCGGATGTGCTGCTGGAATCCATTTGGGGACTCTGTGGGCATTGTTAGTGGCACAAATTAGGCATTCTTTGCAAAAATTGTCAGCATAAACAGTGAAACCAGTAGTAAACCAATTTGCATGCAGTGGTTGTATCGTCCCTTCTCTTGACACATGGTCTCTCCCGTGTGTCAATTTAGCAAAGTGACTGAAGAAATGAGCCGGTAAACAGGGGAGGCCATTCAGGCCTCTCCACACACCAACCTGGTCTATGTGACAGCCTTTGTTGGTCCACTTCTGACGTTCCTGTGGAGATGAAAGAGATTGCATAGAAATGAGGGAATCAGTGGGTGTTAGTGAAGAGGAGGCAGGAAAGGGAGGGGGAGGAGAGGGAGGAGGAGCATGGGTAGCAGAGAAGGAGAGAGCCGCAGCCTTAGCTGCAGCATCAGCACGAGCATTGCCCCGAGAAACAAGGTCAGAAGAGGAAGTATGGGCCATGCATTTGCACACTGCCACAGAAGAAGGAAGGAGGATGGTATCAAGAAGGCTGGAAACATAAGAGGAGTTCTTTATGTTTGAGCCTGCAGACGTGAGGAAGTTCCTTTCACGCCACAGTGCACCAAAATCATGAACTACCCCAAAGGCATAGCATGAGTCAGTGTAAATAGTAACAGACTGACTTGCTGCATAAGTGCAGGCCTCTGCCAAGGCGACAAGCTCTGCAGCTTGTGCAGAAAGATGAGATGGCAAGGAGCCAGAAAGCAACGTACAGTGGTCATCACAGACTGCCCAACCCACGTTGTTGCAGCCTACAGAGGGGTCAACAGATGCAGAGCCATCAACACACAGAACAAGATCTGGGTTTGGCAATGGAGTGTCGGAGAGGTCAGGTCTGGGAGAGGTAACAAAGTCCAGCAAGGACAAACAGTCATGGTCACAGTCTGTGTCATCGTCACAAAAAGGTGGGGGAAGATTGGTGGCTGGGTTTACTGACTGTGCAGAGCGTTTGACAGTAAAGTTTGGCGATTCAAGGAGGGTAGAATGATATCCAAGCCACCTTGCATGCGATGACTTCTGCTCATTCAGAAGCAGTGCAACAGCATGAGGAACATACAGAGTGAGAGGAGAATACAAAACAATGTCTAGAGATGCCTCTACAGCATGTTCTGCCGCAGCCACAGCCTGGAGAGAGAGCGGAAGCCCTGCTGCAACAGCATCCAATTTGCAGGAGTAATACGCAACTGGGCGAAGTCTGTCACCATGGGGCTGCAGGAGAACGGAGGTCATGCATCTGGACTTCTCATCAACATACTGAACAAAAGGTTTAGATGGATATGGAAGTGAAAGTGTTGGAGGAGCCAAAAGAGCTTTCTTCATGTTTTCAAAGGAGTCATTAGCAGCAGGTGTCCACTCCAGAGGGAAGTGTGAGGGACCCTTTGATGGAATGATGTCACACATTGGTCTCTCAATTCATGAAAAATCAGGAATGAACGACCGGCAATAGGATGCCATGCCAAGGAAGGAAAGAAGTTCTTTCTTGGTTTTAGGCTTGTCCATGTGACAGATTGCTTGTGCATGCTTTGGAGAGAGAGATTTGCCTTGATTAGAAATTTGATGGCCCAAAAATGTGACCATTGGTTTGCAAAATTGCAATTTTGACTTTGAAGCCTTGTGGCCTTCTGCAGCAAGGTGACACAAAAGCTTCAAAGAGTCTGCTTGGCATTGTGCCTCGTTTGGCACGCACAGCAAAGGTCTGCTTTCTGACAGTTAAACAGAGCTCAAAGAGCTCTTAAGAGCCGCGTTATAAATAGTTGGGCTTTCGCAGTAGCCCTGGGCCAATCTGGTGAACGTGTAAAGAGCCCCATTGAATTGGAATGTGAACCAAAACTGTGAGTTTTTGTGGATGGGGACGCTGAAAAATGCGTTTGACAAATCCACCACTGTAAAATAGGTTGAATTTGGAGGAATTTGGGTCAAAATGGTATGAGGGTTAGGGACTACAGGGGCAGGTTGGACGACGCCAGCTTTAACGATCTGGAGGTCTTGAACAAAACACCATTCAGCAGGATGGCCCTCGTCTCTGATCTTTTTTACGGGAAAATTTGACGTACAGACTGAAGAACCTGTCGCAGGGACAATAATCCCTTCTTTTAAAAGTGATTCAAAGACAGGAGTGATGCCATCACATGCCTCAGGCCTGACTGGGTACTGCATGGATTTGGGTCTGAAATTAGATTTTGGGGTTATAACGACTGGAGGGCAGTTTTTTATAAGCCCCACGTCATATTTGTGTGTAGCCCACAGATATGATGGAACACGCGACGGCATGTGGTCCACCTGACTCTGTACAGAGGGCATGATAACAGGTTTCATCCATCTGTACCGCCTGGTGTCACCCAAAGTTTGCATGAAATGCTCACAGGAAAGTGAAACTGCGTACTCTGCACGATACATCTGCAGAGTGGGGGAAAATGAAACTGTACTGAGGCTGATGTGGTGTAGTGGTGCAGATGAAACCCAGTCATCAGCGCGATGAGCGGCAAGGGCCCGTGCACCCATATCGCTCCACGCTGAGGAGGGGGCTTTTGTGAGTGAGACATGTGGGTGGCTGTGTGGAACTGAGAACACTGTAGACATGCTAGGTGTGAGTGCAATCATCAAAAAACTGAAATCTGCTGCCCACACAACGTGTCATTTGCAATAGGGTAGATTTAACTTGTAACCATTGATTTTCATATTCTGTGTCAGGGCCCTGTGAGAGATGTGTTGTGCAGTGTGTTCTGTGTGGTGGCATAGAAACTGTAGCTTGTGGCAAGAGCTTCTTTCCCATTTCAACCAAATGGAAACTCTGCCCTTCATCTGTCAGTGCCCATTCATAAATATACAGCAGAGATGGAATTTTGGCAAAGGTCGAGCTGGAAGTTTCAATTTGAGTTCCCTGTGGTGTGCAGGAGAGTGAGAGTGACAAACTGCACATCAGATCTCTGCCTAACAAGCTGAAAGGGCACTGAGGTGAAAACAAGAAATTGTGAGTGAATGTTTTCCCAGCCACTGTACATGACAATGGTTCTGTGAAAAGCTCGTGTGAAACCTCCACTTGCCACCTGTGATGTGAGTGAACAAGAGGTGAGGGGAGGTTTTAACCCAGAGGAGGATGACAAAACTGAATTTGTGGCTCCACTGTCGACCATAAAATCTATCATCTTTCCTGAAACCTTAACAGGCAAGATTGGTAAGTCCCTGAAATGAGAAGTAGAATATGATGCAAGTGTCAATTCTGTGTATTCAGTATGAGATGTGTGTGTGGCTGCAGCGTGATTTTTATTGGCAAGCACATGTACGGCGTCTGCTGGGGGTGAGGGTAAAGAGAGAGAGCATTGTCCAGTCTTATCCACCTGGCGTCACTGCTGAGGCTGTTGGGGTTGGGGTTGAGGTGGTGGTGGTTTGGGGAAAGGGTGTGGTGGCTGGCCAGGGTTTTGTCGGGGCCAGGATGCACGGTAGCCTTGCTGGAAGTTATCTCTGCCCCTCCCCCTTCCACGAGGTCCAGATCGTGGTCTTACTGGGCATACTGTAGCCCAATGTCCAGCTTGCTTGCAGTAGCTGCAGGTTGACAGCTGTGGGCACTGTCTCATCCAGTGTCCTTCTTGGCCACAGTAGCGATACTGGTTAGGGCCAGCAGAGGAGCCTGGGTGTAGCTGTGTCGGAGTGGGGGCCCACTGCGCCATCGTGAGCAGGGCCTTTTCCAGGTTGTCCTCCTTGCTTTTTGTCTTCTTCTTCATGGTTGATTCATGTTTACGGTGGTGATGGTTGGCATGGTGGAGGACAGTCTCACAATTTTCCTCCTCCCAGCCGATGCAGGTCATTTTTATATCTGACCCAAGGTGAGGATGTAATCCTACCATGAACCACATATTAAGATGTGTGCCATATGGTCCCGTATCTTCCATATAGTCATTTGGGGCATGGATGCCCGCTGCACCATTAACCCCTTGCACTCTGGTCAGTTTCCCTAAAAATGTCAAAAAATAACATACCCAAAGTAAATCAAAAGCTGTTCTTCAACCCTTTGCAGCCTCTTCATGGGGTTGGTCTCATTTAAAAGAAAACACTTTGAATTTTTTGGCAAAACAGTCATAATCTCTCTAAGTGCTCCTGCCACTGAGTAACAGTCATCTAAACATACTGAACTTGAAGAAAATAAATTTCGCCTGGGTGTTTTTTTGGATACAAATGCTTGCAAATAACACACAGCTGTCAGATCCGGGCTGGAAAATGCAACAGAAATGTAGAACCAAGTGTTATCCAGTTGAGGTCAAAATTTTGTAACAATACCACAAAAAATGAATATATTACACAGCTTTTTTCTTAGCTTATTCCCAGGCCTTTTGAACTGTGCCAAATTGTGCCAAATGGCACAGTTTGGAAAAACATCTGTAACTTTTGAATGATTCAATATAGAAGCTTCATCTTGGGCTCTAATGAAAGGTGAAGGGCTGTGTGTGTGTGTGTGTGGGGGGGTATTCATTCATGAATGAATGAATGAACAAACAAGCCCCCACACACAAAGAAGCATTCCACGTAAAAAATGTGTGGCTTTTTTTTACAAGAAAAAATAACCTACAGTGCAATAAAAAATATACTAAAATTTCTGTAATGTAGAAGATAACAACTCCCCCCCACCCCCGCTACAGAGGATGGACATCGTCCATCGACACATGCCGTGGGCCACGGTGTACTACGCACAGTTGTACTAAAATATCTACGGGTCCGTCATGTTGCAATGACGCACAGTTGTAATTTACCGATCGGTCAAAAGTCATTTTGATTACAATTTTCAGGGATAAAGAATAATTTAGCTTATTCAATTCAATTCAATTCAACTTTATTTATATAGCGCCATTTCACAACAACAGTCATCTCATAGCACTATCAACTGTAGGGAGGACCCCCACAGTTGCAGAAAGACCCCAGCAATCAGGCGATCCCCTGTGAGCAAGCACTTGGCGACGGTGGAGAGGAAAAACTCCCTTTTAACAGGAAGAAACCTCCAGCAGAACCAGGCTCAGGGAGGGGCAGTCATCTGCTGCGACTGGCTGGGGGGTGAGGGGATAGAGAAGATGGAAAGAACAGACATGTAGAGAGCAAACAGCACGATGGGGACTCAATCTATGGGAGAGAACAAACAAATGTTAATGACCAGCAAAAAAAAAAAAAAATATTTCATAGAGAGTGAGGAAAGGAGTGAGGCCCAGTGCATTACTGGAGGTCCCCCGGCTGACTAAACCTATTAGCAGCATAACTAAGGGAGGGTTCAGAAAACACATGATCCCTCCCTAATTGTAGGCTATATCAAAAAGGTAGGTTTTAGCCCTATTCTTAAAAACAGAGATCGAGTCTGACTCCCGAATCCAGATTGGCAGCTGATTCCACAGGAGAGGAGCTTGATAACTGAAGGCTCTGCCTCCCATTGTACTTTTGGAGATTCTAGGTATTACAAGTAAACCTGCATTTTGGGAGCGTAGTGCTCTGTTAGGATGATACGGTAGTATCAGATCTTTTAAATAAAAAGGAGCCTGATTGTTTAGGGCTTTGTAAGTAAGAAGAAGGATTTTAAACTTAATTCTAAACTCTATGGGAAGCCAATGAAGGGAGGCCAGAACCGGAGAGATATGATCTCTCTTTCTAGTACCTGTTAAAACTCTTGCTGCAGCATTTTGGATCAGCTGAAGACTTTTTAAAGATGTTTTAGGACAGCCTGATAATAAAGAATTACAATAATCTAATCTCGAGCTAACGAAAGCGTGGATCAGCTTCTCAGCATCACTCTGAGACAAGATGCTCCTAATCTTGGCAATATTACGCAAATGATAGAAGGCAGTCTTAGAAACAAATTTAATATGTGAATTGAAGGACAAATCCTGATCAAAAATAACTCCAAGGTTCCTCACAGAGCTATTAAGAGAAAGAGTAACTGCATCCAAACTGAAAGTTTGATTTGGAAAGGAATTTCTAAGGTTTTTTGGACCAACAAGAATGACTTCAGTCTTATCTGAATTTAATAGCAGGAAATTACAAGTCATCCAAACTTTGATTTCCTTAAGACAGGCTTCTAACTTGGCTAATTGATTAGTATCATCTGGCTTCATTGACAGGTATAATTGTGTGTCATCTGCATAACAGTGAAAATGTATACAGTGCTTTCTAATAATGTTGCCTAATGGAAGCATATATAAACTAAAAAGAGTAGGGCCAAGCACAGATCCCTGTGGAACTCCATGACTAAGCTTTGAGCTGAGAGAAAACTCATCATTTACATGAACAAACTGGAACCTATCAGATAAATAAGATCTAAACCACTGCAACGAAGTTCCATTAAGTCCAACATAGTGTTCTAATCTATCAAGTAGAATATTATGATCAATAGTATCAAAAGCTGCACTAAGATCTAAAAGCACAAGTACAGAAACTAGTCCATTATCAGATGCAATGAAGAGGTCGTTAGTGACCTTCGCTAAGGCTGTTTCAGTGCTATGATGGATTCTAAACCCAGATTGAAACTCCTCAAATAAACCATTTCCCTGCAGGTGGTCAAATAATTGCGTAGCAACAACTCTTTCTAAGATTTTTGAAATGAAAGGGAGATTAGAGATTGGTCTATAGTTAGCTAAAGCTCCTGGATCTAGCGTTGGCTTTTTGAGTAAGGGTTTAATTACAGCCGTTTTAAAAGCCTGCGGTACATGGCCTAAAGTTAATGAAGAATTGATTATATGAAGAATAAAGCTACCAATAAGTGGGAAGACTTCTTTAAATAACCTGGTAGGAATAGGGTCTAAAAGACAAGTTGAAGGTTTGGATGAGGAAACTATTTTGTCTAACTCACAAAGGTCGATTGGAGTAAACTCATCAAGACAGACATCAATAGAAGGAGTTGTAGTAGTTACAGTATTTAAGTTAACTGTGGGAAGAATCTGATTGATTTTATCTCTGATGGATGAAATTTTATTATTGAAAAAGTTCATAAAGTCCTGACTAGTAAGCTCTAAGGGGATGCTAGGATTGACAGAGTCCTGACTCTTTGTCAACCTGGCTACAGTACTGAAAAGAAACCTGGGATTATTCTTGTTCTCTTCTATTAATGCAGAGTAATAACTCGTTCTAGCTTTTCTAAGAGATTTTTTATAAATTAAAAGATGATTTCTCCAAGCTAAATAGATTTCATCTAAATTAGTAGAGCACCATTTTCTTTCTAATTGACGAGTCTTCTGTTTTAAGCTACGAGTTTCTGTGTTGAACCAAGGAGTTAAAAATCTCTGATTAGACTTTTTCTTTTTTAAGGGGGCCACCAAGTCTAGAGCCTGATGCAGAGAAGCTGAAACACTATCCACCATGTTATCAATTACAGAAGGAGCAAGCTGTCTATAGCTTATTTCCGTTGTGTTGACACATGGCATAGAGGAAACAATCTGCATAAATTTGGAAACAGCATCATCTGAGAGGCATCTACTGTGATAATATTTTTCTTTAGGAGCCAAATAGTCAGAAATAGTAAAATCAAAGGTTAACAGACAATGGTCTGACAGTACAGGGTTATGAGGAGACACTACAAGATTTTCTATTTCTATGCCATATGTCAGAACAAGGTCCAATGTATGGTGGAGGTAATGAGTAGAATTTCCTACTTTCTGAGAAAACCCAATCGAGTCTAATATTGAATTAAAAGCCACATTAAGGCAGTCACTATCTACATCCACATGTATATTAAAGTCCCCTACTATAATTATTCTATCAGATTTCAGCACTAAATCAGCTAAGAAATCAGGAAATTCGGATAAAAATTCTGAATAGGTTGATGGGGGACGATAAACTATGGCAAATAAAATTGGGTTTAACCTGGAATTGCTAAAGTGCCCAACACTGAGGACCAGGCCCTCAAAGGAATTATAACATGTTTTTTGCTTTACATTAACTAGTAATTTGGAATGATAAATTGATGCTACTCCTCCTCCACGACCAGAACTTCTGGGATTTTGACAGTTTAAATAACCAGAGGGAGTTGATTCATTTAAACCAACATAATCCTCTTGCCCTAACCAAGTCTCTGTAAGGGAAATTAAATCAATCTGATGATCAATTAACAGATCATGGACTAACAGAGACTTGGGAGTTAGAGACCTAATATTTAATAAACCACATTTAATTTTTAAATTATGAGGAGGAACAGAGGCCAAATCATTCAATTTAGAGGCTTTATGTTTAATTTGAGTTTTACCAATATTTTGCTTTATCACTTTGGGATGCTTATACATTATATTTTTATTTACTTTGGAGGGAGCAGACAACGATTCTCTGATGGGGAAGACAGGGGCTAAGCTGAGGGGTGGCGGATGAAGAGGAGCTGCAGAGAGGCGTGTAAGACTGCGACTCTGCTTCCTGGTCCCAACTCTGAGTAGTCACGGTTTTGGAAATTTGGATAAAAAAGATGCCAGATTGTTAGATAAATGAGAAGCACCATCCAAAGTGGGATGAATGCTGTCTCGTCTCATAAGACCAGGTTTTCCCCAAAAAGAGCTCCAATTGTCAATGTAGCCCACGTCATTTTTAGGACACCACACAGACAGCCAGCGGTTCAAGGATGACGAGCGACTAAACATGTCATCACTGGTCAGATTGGGGAGGGGCCCAGAGAATACTACAGTGGCAGACATCGTTTTTGCAAACTCACACACCGATTCTACATTAAGTTTCGTGACTTCCGACTGCCGGAGACGGATGTCATTAATGCCGGCGTGAATAACAATTGTGGAATATTTACAGTTACTTTTAGCCAGCATTTTCAAATTTGACTCGATGTCGCCTGCTCTGGCCCCAGGAATGCATGTGACTATGGCCGCTGGAGTCTCTAGGTTCACGTTTCTGACTACAGAGTCGCCAATGATCAGAGTTTTTTCCTCAGCGGGTGTGTCGCTGAGCGGAGAAAAACGATTAGAAACGTGAACAGGTTGGTGGTGAACCGGGGCTTTGCGACTAGGCTTCCTTCTCACCGTCACCCACCCAGTCTCCTCGCTGCAGAGGAGAGCCGGGGAACCGGTGACAGGGGGACCTAAGCTAGCTAGCTCCGCTGCAGCTAAGGGGCGTCCGTCGAGATTAACTGGCGCAGACGGTGTTTCAATGCAGCGGAGCCGGGATTCCAAATCAGACAACCTCGCCTCGAGCGCCTCAAAAAGACAACATTTATTACATTTACCGTTATCACTAAAAGAGGCAGAGGTGTAGCTAAACATCTGACAGAGAGAGCACACCAGAGGAGGAGAGGAAAGAGAGCTAGTAGCCATAGCTAGTGGCTCGAGAGCTGGAGAGCAAACCACACAGGCAGACAGCAAAACAGGAAGTGACGATACGTTACCACAAGGAAGTGACGATCTCTTATAACACTTACCTGTCCACAACAGCAGTGTCGCTGGCGAACTTCTCTTCCTCATTGTCAGACGAACATGACGCTGGTCCGCTTGTTACGGACTCGTGGTTCTGGTCATGCGACCCAGTCAAACCATAATTCCATTTTTGTGGTTTTGCGCTTCCATGATTGCGGTTTTGACAAACGATTTTTCAAAACAAATAAGAACAGTAGTAAAAAAAAAAGACTGGCGAACGCGTGTGTGTCACCCAGCGGCTTACACAAAACAGATTTTAGGCAAGGGACGCATGCTTTTGAACTTCTGTGCTTCAATTGGCTTGCTGTATTTGCAGCTGTTGGTAAGCAGGTCCTTCTTGCTAGGTTTTCAGTCATTGGTTCTTCAAGGTTTCAGAAACCCAATTCAAGGCTCTTATTAGTCGAATGAGAGGTCTATCACATCTAAACCAATCAAAGCACTCCTTTGGCTTTTTGTTCACGGCTGTGTCTGTAGTGGAAGAACGGAAATGCAGCTTTTTTTTTCAGTGCGCACTAGGACGCACAGTGTGCATCCTAGGGCGCCCTTGTGCGCCCCAGGACGCAGAGACGTGACCACCCGCGGTACACCGGAGTGCAAGAGGTTAAAAACCTTGTGCAACCTGTGGAAGTAGTCTCCAGGCACCTCGTCATCCTTCTGTTTGCATTGGGCCACCTTGGAGAGATCTGAGGTCTTACGGCATTGATCCTCAATCAGCCGCACGAGTGCCTTTATCGCGTCTTTGTAGTTCTTATTGCTGGTATTGTCCCCCCAGACATAGTTGTCAGAGTGCACATCCACAGCAAACGCAGGCATCAGCTTGGCCATATTGGTAGAGGTGCACTTCTGAGCCATAATTCTTCGCAACTCGGAGAAGGTGGGGCGGTAGGTCTCACAGAATGCCCACAATTGTTCACAGAAGTACGCAGGGTTGCTCCCCAGCTGGGGCAGCGTAGCTGCAAACTTAGGAATGTCTTCAGGAGCCCACGGGTGAAACACCAAGTGTGGACCTCCGTCCCCTGCCACCTCCACCATAGGCATGTTGGTGTCCGGAGGTTGGTCATGTTCTTGCTTTGGTGTTCGGTCAAGAAAAAGTGGAGGTTCTGTGCGCGTGACTGCTTTGTGCTGAGATAGGGGTTTCTGGTCAGTCAACGGTTGGGCAGCAACCCCTCCTATCGCTCCTTGCAGCCCCTCGTCCATCCCTTCCTGCAGTGCTGGGTCCTCTTGGGCATCTTGATGGGCTGGCCCCCTTCTAAAGCTGTCATCTTCTGGTGTGAGAGCATATGGGCCAGGTAGTGCTGGGTATAATGCCGCAGTGACAGGATTAGTAGGGTGGGGTTGAGGTGGAATGGGTCGTTCACGTTCATAAGGTGGAGGGAAGTTAGGGTCCCCAGCAGAGTGTAAAAATTGTTTTTGTGTAATTTGTGTATTTTCTCTATCCTTTCTCTTCCATTCATTCTCCTTTCTATTCTGCTCCTGTTTCTCTCTACGTGTCTTTGCCTCAGTGAGCCACATCTCAACCCTGGCCTTTTCTAACTGTAACTGTGTCAGCTTTTCTCTGTCCTTCTGACTCTGCTTTTTCCTTATTTGTACCCTGTGGATTTCACCATTTATTTTATTCCTCAAAGTAGTAATAATTTCTACAGAAAGTGACCCCCCCTCAGGGAATCCATCCTCACAGATCCATTTTTGCAGAAATTCAACACTTCCAGGACCGTACTTATCAGTCATGTATTTCACCTTTGGTCCACTCATGCCAGAGAGGCACCGTTTGGGTTTTGATTTACAAGACCCCATTACTGACCAATACAACCGTCAACTGTCACGAAATGTCTTAAGTGCCCAGTATGACGCGTTCTATTATTGACCACTGGTTACCGCCAGTGTGTCTCACTGTGTCTCAGACTATATCCCCAAACCTGTTTATAACAGGTACCGTATACTGTCTGTAGTGGGACTCTAACCCACTATCTGTACACAGATATTGGTCTAATTAGGTGGAATGTATGACTGATCACTCTTACAAATTAAAAAAAAAATGTAATAAAATATTATTCAAATTCTTTTCTTTTGGAGGCTTCCAAGACGGTTCTTTGGGATAATGTGTCACGATTCCTGTCAGGCAACTCGCTCACATCACCTGAAAGGTGGAAAGAGCCAAACTGCATTCGGGGATGATCAGTCCACGTCAGCCGCTGGAAATCCGTGATCAATTATCCCACTTCTTGACACCACTGATGTAACCAAATTTTATCTAAACATTTTAAAGGTCCTTGGGTAAATAATCAGACGGATCTGTAGGTTGGATAGCCTTTTATTGCTGTCAGCCATGAGAGGAGTGAGAGCAGAAAAAAAAGTCAGCTCTGCCCCACAGAGAGTAAAACAGGTACTTTATATGACCATCAGAAAAAAAAGGAAAAAAACTTTGGGATGATAAGACAGATGAGGGAAGAGAAGGGAGGGGGAGCGAGAGCATGCAGACCTTAG
The DNA here is from genome assembly GCA_020510985.1 of Pholidichthys leucotaenia. Taxonomy (NCBI): domain Eukaryota; kingdom Metazoa; phylum Chordata; class Actinopteri; order Cichliformes; family Pholidichthyidae; genus Pholidichthys; species Pholidichthys leucotaenia. The sequence continues at coordinate 245,798,768 of CM035842.1, read as the reverse complement.
CAGGTCAATGTGACATTAAACTATATGCTGGAGCATAAAACATAACAGACATATCAAACAGCTTGTTAATGTAGCTTATACCCTTATAGGTTACAATAGGCAGTATAAAAAGAGTTCATATATGGACATAAGAACAATTCATATATTGTGACACACTTATAAAACATATGATCCCTAGTTGCCCATCAGATTAAGGCATAGGCAATAAATTTCCACCACACCGTCTTGGTCACACTCTGAACCTTATCTCTTTTGGGCTCTCAATCTCTCTCAAAGGAATTTCTGAGTCTGTCATCTCAGATCATTTCCCCATTATTTTTGAATTACTGACCCCTTCATCACCCAGCAAGCCTGTGGCTCCGTCATGCTGGCGTCGCATCATCACTTCTTCAACGCCAGAGGAGTTTTCTGCTGATTTTAGGGATTCAGTTTTTTGCTTTGAATGGACTCGTTTCCCCTTCCCATCCGGATAATATTCTTTCCTCCTTTCATACCACCTGCTCTGGGATTTTGGACCCTATTGCCCCATTTCGGCTTAAATCAGCTAAACCGAAAACAGATCCCTGGCTAAATGACCCTACCCGTGCCATTAGGCAACGGGTCAGGCAGGCTGAACGGAGAAGGAAAAAGGACAAATTACATGTGTCTCTGGGAATTTTTAGGGACTGTCTTGCTGATTACCAGAGGACCGTGCAAAACGCAAAATTTCAGTATCTCTCTAATATTATTTCGAGAAGCAGTCACTGTCCTAGAGTGCTGTTTAACACAATTAACTCTTTTATAAACCCACTGCACTCTGACTGTAACAGATGATTTGTTTACAACATGTGAGACTTTTCTTCACTTTTTTGTTGATAAAGTGGACTCTGTCAGACAAGCTATTAATAACAGTTTTAATGGGAGCTTGTCTGTTGTCCCGGGTTACTCTGCTGTGTTTGAACAGTTTGAGTTGGTTTCTTTATCATCACTTACTGATATAGTGAAGTCTCTGAAGCCGACAAATTGCTCACTGGATGTTGTTCGTGCTGGAATACTGAAAAGGGTTTTTAATACTGTAGGGCCTGGTCTTTTGGATTTTATTAATTCCTGCCTTAGTTCAGGATTTGTCCCACCTGCTTTTAAACATGCTGTGGTTATGCCCCTTCTTAAAAAACCTCACCTTGATCCTTCAGTTTTATCTAATTTTAGACCCATTTCTCATTTGCCTTTTTTATCTAAGGTTTTAGAAAAAGCTGTTTTTTATACAGTTTCAATCTTTTTTAGAAGACAATTCTATTTTTGAGAAGTTTCAATCTGGGTTTAGATCTCGTCACAGCACTGAGTCTGCCCTGCTAAAGGTGCACAATGATATTACTGTATGTCTGCTGATGCCAAATGCCCTGTGGTCTTAGTGCTGCTAGATCTTACAGCAGCCTTTGACACTGTGGACCATACTATCCTTTTGTCAGGCGTGAATCACCATGTTGGCATCCATGGCACTGCACTTAAGTGGTTTGAATCCTACCTATCTAACAGAACTTTTTCTGTAATGATTAGTGACATGTCTTCTTCTAGTGCCTCTCTCTATCCTTGGCCCTATTCTGTTTTCATTATATATGCTGCCACTCGGGTCAATAATAGCCAGGCACAACATGTCTTTCCACTGTTATGCGGACGATTTGCAGCTTTATTTATCTTTGAACCCAGAACAAACAAACTCACAAAGTGTTCTATTGGACTGCATCACTGACATTAAGTTGTGGTTAAGACAAAATTTTCTCCACTTAAATGAAGAAAAAACAGAATGTATTGTAATGTCAGGGCTGTTTTGGGGGGGAGTGCAGCGATTTTCCCCAGCATGCTTTGCAACAGAGGACGTTATTGTATGTGTGTATTAAATGTTATTACTGAGTTATTATACTGCTGTGTCATTATAACTGCGTTATAATCACCCAGCAGTGTTTCATAGGCAGGATTAGGGCAAGATTTATTATGTGTGTATAACCATGATTTAAATGGAGGTCTGGGAGAATGACCTCCCCTCCTGCCTGTGCTCAGAGTGTGTGTGAATAAAGCCTGTTCGTCACAACTATCTGCTCCTCTTCTTTGTGTGAACCTTGCCTACGTCACACTGGTGTCAGAAGTGGGATGGAGCAGATGGAAGCCAGGATCAGAATGGAGATCCAGCAGCTGGAGCGACTCATTGCTCAGCTGACGACGGACGATGGGACCAAGACACCACCCCTGGGAGCCACTCGCCGGGACGAACAAAGCGGCGGACCTGACGGGGCCAGCGCACCCCGCCCTCTGCCTTTTTCAAGGCAGAGCGGGCAGAGCAGAGCAAACCAGCCCCGCATCCCGCCCTTTTCAGGGCAGGACAGGCCGGCGATCCCACGGCGACCAGGAGTGGCAATCAATCAGGAGGCGATCGTCCCATCCGTCCGGCAGCGGGCCAAGATCCCCCGCTTCAATGGCGAGACCCCAATGGATGACTACCTGGCCCAGGTCGAGCTGGCCGCTGCGCTGAACGGCTGGTCACCAGAGGAAACCGCCGTGCAAGTCGCGCTGGCCTTGGAAGGGAGGGCTGTCTGCACGCTCTCTGATCTCCGGCCTGAGGAGCGCTACAGCTGGCCAGCGCTACAAGGAGCGCTCCAAAGACGATGTGGGAGAACGGCGGATGCTGAGCACGCCCAGAAACAGCTGACCCGCCACCGTCAAAGCAACCAGGAAAGCCTAGGAGCCTATGCTGCAGACATACGGCTGCTAACCCGGCGCAGCTACCCAGATTTCACACCGGAGGTGGTAGAGAAGCTCGCCCTCCGGAACTTCATCCAAGGTCTCCGCCCGGCCCAGCTCCAGAGTCACGTACAGATCCACGCCGCGAGTGACTGGGAGACTGCGGTGGCAGAAGCAGAGCGGGTGGAGCCGCTAATGAATCGCACAATTGAAGCACCAACGCACAGACAAAGAACCTTCCAGGCCACAGCTGAGAGCGAGGAGGAAGAGGAGGAATTAAGGCAGACCACGGCGGCGCGTCCACGGAGAAGATGGCCACGGCTGCGCAAGAAAGGGTGCTTCCGCTGCGGAGAGCTGGGATACATCGCACGGTACTGCCCCGCACCCACCCCACGACAAACTGGCCCCTCGCCAGCGTTAAACTAGAGCGAGGTGGCGTGAACGGGGACAGGCCACCTCCCGCAGATGTTTCTCCTGAGGAGCCGGCGCCATGCATGGGCCGAATTGGACACTCTCCAGGGATGTATCTACAGTGCAGCTTGGAGAAGACATCGATCCGGGCCCTGATTGACACCGGCTCTACAATCTCCTTGGTCCGACCCGGTGCGCTGCCGGGCACGAACAAGATGTTCCCACGGGGGTGGGAACCCACCAAGCGCTGTGTCACCACGGCTACCGGTGAGCGCGCCAGACTGAGGGGGCGGAGAGTCCTCGTGATGGGGGTGGCCGGTCAGAACATAAAACACCCGTTCTGGCTGGCTGACATCCAAGACCCCTGTATTATTGGACTAGACCGGACCATCACACTCCACAGCAGAACCCAGAGAAGGAACACGGGGGCCTGCGCGATCGAGGGACCACCAGGACGGACCAGACCAGGCGGGCCACCGCGAGGACCGGACACGATGACGCAACCAGCGCGGGCAGAGAGAGCACGAACACACACAGGGACAGCAAGGGGAGGGGTCAACGTGTCAGCAGAGACGCAGCAGGCGGTCGAGGAATTATTTCAGCGTAGCTGCAGCGGGCTGGACCCGGAACAGAGACGCCAGCTGTGAGAGCTATTGGACTGTTATATGGGTGTTTTCGCCGCGAAGGATGAGGAATGCAGCCGGACCAGTTTGGTGCAGCACAAGATCGACACCGGTGAGACCAGGCCGATTCGACTCCGCCCACGCCAGCTGCCCTTTTCAAGGCGGGCAGCAGCAGAACAAAAAGTGCGAGAAATGCTGGAGGCAGATGTTATTGAGCCCTCCAGCAGCCCCTGGGCGGCGCCGGTGGTGCTGGTCAAGAAGAAGGACGGGTCGTGACGGTTCTGTGTGGATTACCGGCGCCTGAATGACGTCACCCGGAAGGATTCCTACCCCCTGCCCCGCGTCGATGGCGCGCTGGACCACATCACCGGCTCCACCTGGTTCAGCTCACTGGATCTACGCAGCGGCTATTGGCAGGTAGAGCTGTCACCTGAGGCCCGCCAAAAAACAGCCTTCTCCATCGGGCAGGGACTGTACCAGTTTAAAGTGATGCCGTTTGGACTCTGCAACGCTCTGGCCACCTTTGAACGCTTGATGGAGCGAGTGCTGGCTCACGTGCCCCGGAGTCGCTGCGTTGTTTACCTGGATGACCTACTGGTGCATGCAGCTGATTTTGACAGCGCCCTGCCAAATCTCCGAGAGGTGCTGGGTGCCATCCAACAGGCGGGGCTACGGTTACACCCTAGAAAATGACACCTATTCCGGCAGGAGACAACCTTCCTGGGCCATGTCGTCAGCGCAGCGGGAGTCGCCACCGACCCAGAAAAAGTGGCAGCGGTGAGAGACTGGCCAGTGCCGTGGAACGTGGGAGAGCTGAGGAGTTTTCTTGGATTGGCCTCCTATTATAGGAAGTTTGTGAAAAACTTTGCCACCATCGCCAGCCCGCTGCATCAGCTGATGCAGAAAGGACACACGAGCTGAAGATCGAGACCAAGCCGCCCCATGGGCTGCTGCTCTCCTGGCCGCTGCGAGCAGGAATAATGCAGCGAAGCGCAGCCCCTCCTCGGATGATCAGGCAGCCTTCCCCAGCGATGACATCACAGAGGTCCTTGGCACGCAGCAGCTGCAGAGCGAGCAGGATAGAGACCCGGTCATTTCTCGGGTTCGGCAGTGGCTGGACGCAGGACAGCGGCCCACCTGGGAGGTTGTGTCTGCGCTGGACCCAGAGACTAAGGCCCTAAACTCCCAGTGGGCCAACCTCCGCTGTCACGAGGGCGTGGTGTATCGACAGTGGCAGACTCCAGCTGGGCAGCGGCACGTCTGGCAGCTGCTGGTTCTTCGTCGACTCTGGCCCAATGTACTCCAGCTGGTTCATGGGGCGGTAGGAGCGGGCCACTTCGGAGTGACAAAGACGCTGCAGCGCCTTCGAGCCCGGTTCTACTGGCCCGGCTGTCATCAGGACGTGGAACTCCACGTTCACCGCTGCGACACGTGCACAGCTCAGAAAGGGCCAACTCAGTGATCCCACGCTCCCCTGCAGCAGTACCGGGTGGGAGCGCCGATGAAGCGAGTGGGAGTGGACATCCTGGGCCCTTTCCCGACCACGGACCGGGGGAACCGCTACATGTTGGTTGCGATGGATTATTTCACTAAGTGGCCAGAGGCGTACCCGGTCCCGGACCAGAGCGCCGCTACGACGGCATCAAAGCTGGTGGACGAAATGTTCTGTCGGTTTGGCGCACCAGAGGAGCTGCACAGTGATCAGGGTCGGAACTTCGAGGCAGAGGTCTTCGGAGAGGTCTGCAAGCGGCTGGGCATCCGGAAAACCCGGACCACCCCGCTGCATCCACAGAGCGACGGCCTGGTCCAACGATTCAACCGGACCCTCACCACCCAGCTCGCTATCCTAGTGGACCAGCGACAGTGAGACTGGAACCTGCATCTGCCTTTTGTTTTGTGGGCGTACCGGACGGCAGCTCAGGAATCTACTCGGTGCACCCCTGCAGCGCTCATGTTTGGACGCGAGCTGCGCACACCGGTGGATTTGGTATTCGCCCCCCCCCCCCCCCCCCCCCCGAGCCGGAGGTGGAGAGAAAACCCGGGTTGGATTATTTTTTTTTGTTTGAAAGAACGTCTCCACACGGTGCATGAACTGGCTCGAGAGGCCCTGGCGGCGGCAGGGGGTCGGCAGAAGCGAGCGTCCCTCCCCGCTGCCAGGGGAGGGACTTTGCACCGGGAGATCGAGTCTGGGTTTTCTGCCCTGAGAGGAAAAGAGGACGATCACCGAAGCTGGCGAGCCATTGGTCGGGACCGTGCATGGTTCTGCAGAGACTGTCGGATGTGGTGTACAGGGTGAGGCTTAGGACAAGGGACCGGGTTGTGGTCCTTCATCGTGACCGTCTCGCCCCGTATCAGCCATCCGCACCGCTGGTGGACGAACCGGAGCCTTCATCCCGACCAGATACTCCGACCGAGACTCAGATGGACACTAGGGGGCCTGTACGTGCTGGTCGCCGGCACCGAAGGCTGCCCCAACACCTGGATGAGTTTGTATTGGACTTTTGAACTGGACTTTAATTTTTCTGGGGACAGAAACCAGTCCAGGAGGGGGGCAGTGTAACATCGGGGCTGTATTGGGGGGGGGGGGGGGGGGGTGGAGCAGCGATTTTCCCCAGCATGCTTTGCAACAGAGGACATTATTGTATGTGTGTATTAAATGTTATTACTGAGTTATTATACTGCTGTGTCATTATAACTGCGTTATAACCACCCAGCAGTGTTTCATAGTCAGGATTAGGGCAAGATTTATTATGTGTGTGTAACCATGATTTAAACGGAGGTCTGGGAGAATGACCTCCCCTCCTGCCTGTGCTCAGAGTGTGTGTGAATAAAGCCTGTTCGTCACAACTATCTGCTCCTCTTCTTTGTGTGAACCTTGCCTACGTCACAGTATTATGTTTGGGGATACTGTAACGGCTGGCTTTCGTACCCTCTCTTTAAGGCTCAGTTCAGCTGTCAGAAATTTGGGGGTGATTTTTGACAGCCATTTAAAATTTGATAAACAGATTGACAATGTAGTCAAGATGAGCTTTTATCAGTTACATCTGTTATCCAAAGCCAAACCTTTCCTGAGCCGTCATGATCTTGAGCTAGCCATCCATGCTTTAATCACTTCTCGACTTGATTATTGCAATGCACTTTATGTTGGCATCTCTGTTTTCTCTCGGCCGCCTTCAACTTGTGCAAAATGCAGCGGCCCATTTTTGACCAACACACCTAGGCGAGAGCACATTACTCTGATCCTTTTTTCACTTCATTGGCTTCCAGTCCATTTCAGAATTAATTTTAAACTTTTGCTTTTTGTTTTTAAAGCCTTGCTCCAGTTTATCTGTCTGAGTTTTTGACTGCCCATGACCAAGGCAGGGCTTTGAGGTCATCCAATCAGCTTTTGCTGGATGTGCCCAGGTCTAGGTATAAACATTGGGGTGACCGAGGCTTTTCTGTTGTCGCCCCCAAGGCTCTGGAATAATCTCCCCCCCTGACCTACGTGCTATCTCTGACCTGGCCCTTTTTAAATCAGAACTTAAAACATATTTGTTTAGGATGGCTTTTAATACCCAGTAGTGGTGATATTTGTCTTGGCATTTGTTTTTATTTTATTCTTATTTTTAGGTATTTATTCTTATTTCTTTGTTTATGTTATTTGTTTTTAATGCTGTGTGTGTTTTTAATGCTATTTAATTTTTTGTAAAGCACTTTGGTCACCTACAGGTTGTTTTAAAGGGCTATACAAATAAAGTACATTACATTACATTTGGCTGGGGCAACTCTGCCGGCTCATCCTCCTCAGCCTGCTCCCGTTATTCATCCACCAGTTCGCCGTACCGCCTCTGTTCCCTCACCTGCCCTGTACGCGGGGGAGGTGGGGAAATGTAAGGAGTTTTTACACCAGGTACGGATGTATTTGGAGCAGGTTGGCGGGGGGGGGGGGGAGTACCCGACGGATATCGCGAAAATTCAGTTTTTCACCCTACTGCTACGGGTCCGGGCCCTTAGTTGGGCCCGGGCCACAGCAGACAACCCGGAGGGCCGAAGTTACACGTTTGACCAATTTGTGGCCGCTTTTTGTCGTGTGTTCAACCACACCGAGAGTCAGGGGAACATTATGAGCCGCCTTATAACTCTCCGTCAGGGGGCTTGGTCTGTGGCCTAGTTCTCTCTGGAGTTTCGGGTCGAAGTGGCAGACTCGGGATGGAATGAGGTTGCGTTATGCAGCGCATTCCTCCACGGGTTGAATGACCATCTCTGCAACGATCTAGTGGTTCATGCTGTTCCTGAGACGCTCGATGGTCTTATTGATTAGGCTGTGGGGTTGGACAACTGCCACCATGAGCGCGCGAAGGAGCAACAGGCCTCCTCTTGCTGGTCCGCCGGGCGTGTGCCCGCCGCGGGGACTGACACTGGGGGGGCCAGACCTCCTCCCGAACCGATGGATCTCAGCCAGGTTTGTCTAACTGAGGCTGAGCGTCGGCAAAGGAGGAGAGCTGGCACGTGCTTGTACTGTGCTTCCCTGGAGCATGGTCGGAATGAGTGCCCCCAGCGGCCAAAAGACGCGGCCCATCAGTAACCGTGGGGGGGTTCTGATGGGTGGGACCAAGTCAAGTCCCCCCAGCAATTTCTCTATTCCGGCCCTCGTCCAATTGCTGGGGGTCGAGAGGAGGGTCATGGCATTAGTCGATTCAGGGGCAGAGGGCAATTTCGTGTCGGCCCGGCTTGTGCGGGACCTGGGTATTCCCACTCTTAAATTGTCCCCCCCAACAACGTGTTACCGCCATATCTGGCAGCGAGGTCGCGGTAGTCGCTGAATGCACGCGGCTGGTTGCCATCCTCTTGTCCGGGAATCATCGGGAGGAACTAACGTTCCTAGTTCTCCCAGATTCATCTTACCCGATGATTCTTGGTTATCCGTGGCTCCGGAGGCACAGCCCCATGATAAATTGGGGGCGGAATTCCATCTCCTCCTGGAGCCCGTTTTGTTTGGCCAATTATTTAAGTTCAGCGGAAAATGTGCTCCATCTCTCCGGGTCTCTGTTCCTCCGGTTGAGCCACCGGATCTCAGCTTCGTCCCCCGGGCTTATCATGATTTAGGGGAGGTCTTCAGCAAGTCAAGAGCGCTGTCGCTGCCGCCTCATCGCTCTTAGGACTGTGCTGTGGACCTCATCCCAGGGGTAAAGCTGCCATCCAGCCAGCTCTACAGTATTTCGGGGCCGGAGAGGGAGGCCATGGAGAGGTATGTTAAAGAGCCGCTGAACGTTGGCCATCTTCAGCTCCTCTCGGGGCTGGGTTCTTCTTTGTCGGCAAGAAGGATGGTTCGCTCTGCCCATGTATCGATTACCGTGAGCTCAACGCTTTAACAGTTAACCCTCATCCTACCAATATATTTTACATACAAATAGTACCAACTGGGGTCCGTTTGGACCCCACACAAAATTTAACTGTTAATTGGATTATTAAGCAATACCAAAGTATTTTTTTTCACTTAAAATGTTTTATTTGGTTAAAACAAAGAGTTGTGCTTGAAACATGATCCAAAAATCCCGGAATGGGGCTAGTTTGTCGGTTGCCTGCCTTTCAGCACGAGTAGCCCGGTTGTAATGTGTTTTTCAACCAGTGTGCCCTGGTGCGTTCAGGTTTTTGTGGGAAATTATCTAATTTCACTTCTTAATTGGTACAAGAAATGCAAATACTTTGCCATTGTTGTGCATGTGTTCTGTAAGGCCTACAGAATACAATGCTACATGCTACATGTAGCATGCTACATGTATGTAGCATGCTACATGTAGCATGTACTACATGTATGTAGCATGTAGTACATACTAGCATGTATACTAACATGTACATGCTAGTATACAATGCTACTTTGCTACAATGGCAAAGTATTTGCATATTTGCATGGCAAAGTCTACCTCGTTGAGCCATCATTCACTGAAATATAACACAAAATTCATACATTTAATATCATTAACATCATATTTTTCTCTGGGGTCCGATTGGACCCCAATGAAAAATCTGAACTGACAGTACAGAAGAAAACTGTATTTTAAATCAGATTTATTTTTTGTGATTCACAGATGATGACAAACAAAGTCAGAAAGCATGATAGCTGTGATCGATAATATGTCCGTGTTGTGCATAAGAACATATGTGTGGGGTCAATTGGGACCCCACTCGGTAGGATCAGGGTTAAGGACAAATATCCCCTGCCCTTGATGAACTCCGTGTTTGAGCTCCTTCAGCGCTCATGGGTGTTTACCAAATTAGACGTATGCAACGCGTACCATCTCATTCGCATTTGTGAGGGGGACGAGTGGAAGACAGCGTTTAAAACACACTTGGGGCAATTCGAGTATTTGGTGATGCCATTTGGGCTCACCAATGCCCCCGCTGTCTTCCAACGGTTAATTAATGACATCCTCCGCGATATGCTCTACCAATTTGTGTTCGTCTATTTGGATGACATTTTGATTTTTCTCCCGCTCGCCAGAGGAACATGAGGTCCACGTGAGGGCTGTTTCACAATGGCTCTTGGAGAGCCAGCTCTATGTTAAGGCCGCGAAGTGCAAGTTCTCCACAACATCTACTTCCTTTCTGGGCTTCATAGCAGCTGAGGGGAGACTGATTGCCAACCCAGCCAAGGTGAGGGCAGTGCTTGATTGGCCGACACCCCACTCCGGCAGGGAGCTTCAACACTTCCTCAGGTTTGCAAACTTTAATCGCAGGTTCATCAGGAACTATAGTTGGGTTGCACTGCCCTTAACACAGCTGACCTCCGTTAAGGTCCCCTTTCGGTGGGCCGAGGCAGCGGAGCATCACTGATACACCAATCTTGGCCCAGGTCGACACGCAGCTCCAGTTCATCCTTGAGGTGGATGCTTCTGATTCGGGGGTGGGCGCTGTCCTCTTGCAGTGCACATCCTCCGACCAGAAGCTCCATCCGTGCGCGTATTTCTCTCATCGGCTTACGCCGGCCGAGAGAAGTTACGACGTAGGGAACAGAGAGCTGCTTGCCATTAAACTGGCATTGGAGGAATGGAGACATTGGCTAGAGGGGGCTATGCACCCCGTTATTGTGTGGACCGATCACAAGAACCTTGAGTACTTGTGGTCAGCCCGCTGACTTAACGCCAAGCAGGCCCGCTGGGCTTTATTTTTCCAGCGGTTTAATTTTACCATCACCTACCAGCCTGGTTCTCGGAATACGAAACCAGACACACTATCGCACCAGTTTGATTCTAAGAAGGTAGTGCCCCCTTCCCTCCCCCAATCCATTCTTCCCTCTTCGTGCATCCTTGGTGTCCTTACGTGGGATATCGAGCGGAGGGTCTGTCAGGCCCAGTGTCAGGAGCCTGTGCCGGCAGGGTGCCCCCGGATCGCCTGTACATCCCCGCTGCCCTCCGCAGTGATATCATCCACTGGGGGTCACACCAGGCATTTTGCCTGTCATCCTGGAATCACCTGTACTATCAATCTGGTTTGGCGGGGGTTCTGGTGGCCCGCGCTGCGGCAGGACGTGCGGGAGAGCATACGGGCCTGTCAGACCTGTGTCCGGGGCAAGTCCGATTCCCCCCCCCCCCATCTGGACTCCTCCATCCCCTCCCCGTCCCTGGTTGACCATGGTCCCACATCGCCGTGGACTTTGTCACTGGACTTCCCCCCTCCCGCAGCAAAACTGTGATTCTAACCATCGTAGACCGTTTCTCCAAGGCTGTCCACCTAGTGGCACTCCCCAAACTTCCTTCAGCCTTGGAGACGGCCGTCCTGCTGACGGATCATGTTATTCAACTCCATGGCATCCCAGTGGATATCGTGTCTGACCGGGGGCCACAGTTTACATCTCAGGTCTGGAAGGCCTTCTGCCACACCTTGGGAACCACAGTGAGCCTCTCCTCTGGGAACCACCCGCAAAGCAACGGGCAGGCAGAGCGCGCCAATCAGTCCTTGGAGGCCACCTTGCGGTGCGTGGCAGCCAAGCACTCTTCATCGTGGAGTTCACATCTGACCTGGGTGGATTATTCTATGTTTCCATGTCTACGGGGCTTACTCCCTTCGAAGCATCATTGGGGTACATGCCTCCACTACTGCCTATGGCCGAGAGGGAGGTTGTGGTTCCTTTGGTGGGGGCTCATGCTCGCAACTGCAGGCACATCTGGAGGTCCACGCGGTCCGCTCTTACCCACTCTGTGGAGCGCAACCGGGCGGCGGCGGACAAACACCGGATGCCCGCACCCAAGAATGCAGTAGGACAGCAGGTCTGGTTGGCGGTCAGTCAGGTGCCCTTGAAGACTCCGTCCAAGAAGCTGTCTTCGTGCTTTATCGGGCCCTTCCCGATCTCCAGAATTATCAACGACGCCTCGGTTCAGCTGAGCCTCCCACCCGCCCTCCGTATGAACCCGACCTTTCAGGTCTCTCACATCAAGCCCCTCTCGGTCAGTCCTCTGTGCCCCCCCCCCACCCCCCGAAGCCGCCTCCTCCTCCCCGGATCATCGACGGTCACCCCACCCACATGGTCCGCTGGATCTTGGATGTTCGCCGTCGGGGCGGGGGCTCCAGTATTTGGTGGATTGGAAGGGCTACGGCCAGGAGGAGCAATCCTGGGTTCCTTCGGCCTGGACCTTGGATAAAGAGATGCTCCGGTCCTACCATCAGGCCCATCCCGATAAGCCTTGTGGACCGCCAGGAGGCTCTCCTAGAAGGGGGGGCCCTGTCATGGGTGGCGAGAGCGCGCCCCCTCCTTCCCGTTCATCTCTCCACTGCTCATCAGCGCATCTGAGGGAGAGGACACACCTGCACCCTCTTATCAGCCAGCGTATTTAAGGAAGCTCTCTTCAGTGATTCAACACTGGCTCATCTGGGTATACTACCACAACAGACAAGTCGTCTCTTACACAACGGTAAAGAAGTTATTTATCCTTGTGCTTTCTCTCCTTGGTGCAGGTTGCTGCCATCGTGTAGGTGTGTCGTTGAGGGCTGCACGTGCTCTCCTGCCACAACTTTTCCCACGACAGAAACCTCCGCCCGGTCAGACTCCACCCGTAGTCCCTTGCCCTGCCAGTTCATCTATTCCCCGCTGGGGTTTGGCCTGCGCTTCCTCGGAGCCCACGTAAGTGGTAATTTGGCTTGCCCATTTTCCCTATCTCCATTCCTCTGCTCACAGCTCTCACTTTCTCTCCACAGGCTCATTCCTCTGGCAAGTGACTGTTCTGTAGCAGAGCAGGTTTTTATATTTAATAAAACATTCAAACGTGTTTACTGTTTGTCTCTTTGTTGCTGCACCTTGCACATGGGCTGAATATCCTAATCAGTCATGACAAGACTAAGAACGATCCAACAGGCTGTCATGATGAATGCAAGGGTGAAAATCCCATTTGACAATAAAAAGGAAAATTTAAGACCTTAATTTTTGAGGGACATAAAAAATGTCATTTTTGCTGTGTTGTCTGATACTTTCTCAAATGTCTTATATAATGATATTAAATAATTATGTCATTGTTCTTTATTAGTCCATATCCTACCTGTCTACAGGTTTTTACACGATCAGCCAGCAATACCAAAAGTTGTATTGGGTGGTTGGTGTCAGCACCATGTATGATCTAACAAAATGTCTTTGGTCACCATGAACACTGGTCTGATCCCCACCACAGCAGCTTTACAAGAATTTAAAGCTCAAAAAGTTCTAAAACTAGAAGAAATACATTAATGGATTTATTAACAAGCAACTACAAAACAAAATCTCAATATGTCTTAAAACAAGGGCTGTCAAATGATAACATTTTTTAATCTTGTAACACTCTTCTATGACATAGAATATTACTAATACAAGGGATGAAATGATTTCACTCTTAACAGGCTCGTATGGTTTTATGGATTATTATTATAGTTCAAATGTGCACAAAATAATGTTTACACAGCAAGAAATTCCATACACCTTAATTACCACCCCACAATGTATTTACACTATTCACATTCGCATAAGAATAATTCAATATAGTGTTCAAGTGTCCATTATTTCCATATCTTCGCCGGCCAGCGTAACCAAAAAGGAAGAAAAAAAATAGGGTTCCAAGGTAGTCACCAAACACCCAGAACATTTGTTAACCCCGAAAAAAACCTCCCCCTGAGCTCAGTCAAAGTGATTATGATAAAAAATGATGAGTGGGAGACAAGAGGGAACGATCTCGCCGTCCTTAGGTCCGCTGCCCTTCAGGTTACACAGCGAATTCCCTGGTCCAGCGTCCTCCTCCCGGGCCAACCAACCTGCCGTTTCACGGCGAGGAATGCGCTATCAGCCGCCGGTCCCACGTGGACTCCCAGCGGACCAGCGCTCCTCCTGGTTGCTCCAATTGTCTCATGAAAGGCCCTTCTTTCAGTTGTCCATGTGACAGCCACTCCTGGTGAAAGCGGGCCTGTCAGTCTGTGAGTCTGTAAGTGAATGAATGTCTTGTGGCGATTTCCACCTTCCTAATAACGCCACTCACAGCTGCTGGAAATCCGCACCTGACAGTGCCTAGGGGGGTAGGACCAGCACAATTTATAAACGATCTGATTAATCATAGTGATACTGTGGATTAATTGACAGTAATGATTATTACCCATCCATTATCACTTATGTTTCTTTTTGTGGAGGCAAAAAGACTCATGACTGAAGAAATGAACAAATATAGACAAAAATGCATCAAAATAAACAAAGAAAACAAACACAATTGGCAGAAAAATCTAGAAAAAATGAACAAAACTACCCAGACTTTATGGGCAACATGTCATGAATCTGGGTTTGGAGGCCAAACCCAACTCTGACTTATTGTTATGCTTTGCTCTAGTTTCTTCCTGACAGCTTTGGCACGCCCCCTCCTCCTGTCAAGTGCTGTCAGCTGCACTGTCACGGGTGGTCACACGCATACACACACGAACACACACACATGCACACGCTGCATTCACTCTCATTTCACACGGTCTCTCACACACCTGGTGCCCATCAGTCCTGCCCACGCATTCCCACACCGGCAATCTCTTTCCTCGTTAGCTTAAGGAGTATTTGTTTGCCGCTTCAGAGGAGAGAGATTGTCGGGGCAGTCGCCTCCATACGCGGCAGCCAGTTCTCATCGTATGTGATTCATTCCCTGCATTGTTCTCCAGCCCATCACCTCAAGCCTGGTCCTTCTTTTGGTGTTTCGGCTGGCCCAGCTGCTCTATCCTTGTTCTCCAGACTGCACGGTTCGCCCCAGATTAGCTCCAGCCTTGTAAGTGTCTGTTTCGCCTTTTCTCTTGTGCTAAGCAGCCCTGCAGCGCTAGGCTGATCGCCTTTCTGTTTTGTGCGTATTGCAGCCCTGCAGCACTAGGCTCCCCATAGACCAGGCTGTAGAGCATCCGGTAGGCACCCTGTATGTCTGGTGGCCTAATCCTGTCATTACACCTCTCTGTATTCTTGTGTGGTTAACCTGAACTGTACTTGGTGATTACTGTACTTGTTATTTTGTGGTGAACTTTAATAAACATGGCACTCTCTACTCCCGCAATTCGTTTTTTCATTCTCTCCCTCATGTGCCGTGTTATGGCGCACGGGGGTTTGTGACAGAATGCCCAGACCGTAAAAAAATCCCATCGGAGAAGAGTTGTGTTTTATTTTTCCCCTTCTGCCTTTCCTCCTTGTTCGACGTTCTGGACGGACGAGGAGCTGGAAGCCCAGGATTTGCTTGAGGAGGTGGGCTTCAGCTTTCAGTGGCCTCAGTTTCCCGAGGACCGGGAGTGGGCATGACTCGTCGCAGACGACGTCGAGCCGGGTAATCCATAGGGTAGACGCCATCGTCTCCGTCATCCTTCCCATCCCTGACGTGGAATTGGAGGATGCCTCTCCGCGATGGGAGCCGGCTTCTTGCCAGAAGAAGCGCTCCCGTCGGAGGAAGACAGCGGTGGAGCGCCACGAGAGACAGACATGAGGACACGCTTCTCCGGCAGAGAAGGTTCCCGTCCCCTTGTCTACCCAATCCACGGATTCGACGGAGGAGGAGTGGTTGGCCCTGTTTGCTCTGCTGGATCACCGGGTGAAGGAGGAACACCAGATGAAGGAGGTGCAGAGACTGGCCCGGCTCGACTGCCGGATGGAGGATGAGCTGGATGAGGCTCCCCCAGCGCTCGAACTGTCCGCGGCCACTCCGCCTCCCTCTCCGGAGAAGACGGAGTCTCTCTGCGTGGGTGACTCGCTGCCCTGCATGGTGCTCCGCTTCCCGGATTACCTCATCCCCGCGTCACCCAAGAGGAGGAGAGGGAGGAAGCCCTGCAGCAAGAAGCGTTCAGTCCCACGTACTGCAGCTTCGCCTTCCCACTCCGAGCTATGCTCTGCCCCGTCACGGGAGGAGATGGAAGAACACAGGCAGGCTCTCCTGGCTGAAGCTGATCTCATCTTGGAGGTGAAGCCGTGGCTCCATGGTCCCGGAGATGGCTGAAAGACTTAAAGAACTTTCCCCGAGGAAGGAGGAGCCTCAATCCGATGAGGAACGACAGGAGAGTAGAGAGGACACCTCGGAGGCGGCTGGGGACCTCCAGTGCCAGGAGAACAGGCAAGTCTCTTTTCATTCAATTTTCACAGTCGATGATCAATTTTGCCTGCCTCCTGGCAAGGAGACTCGGGGTGTTCAGTCTCCTGAGTGCTCCGCCCCAGCGGCAAATAGTACTCTCATGCCTGGTCTCACAACTCCTTTCTGTGTGCCCCTACGAGCCCATCGGTCCCGGATCCAGGTCGCTCGGGGGAGGAGGAGCCAGAGGGCCAGAAGGGTCCAGCCCACGGGCCAGCGGAGGAGTTGTCCACGGCCGCCACGCCAGAGCGATCGGAGGCGTGGAGGATGGCGCACGAGAGTTCCACTCCTCTTACCATCATCACACCTGCTGTGGGGGCCGCCACAGTGGAGTCTTCCCCCGGACCGGACCTCCAGCCAATGGGCCCCGGGGCATCATCATCAAAGTCCTGGATGGCGGTAGAGCTTAAGCACAGGCAAGTAATCTCTCCTGTAGTTCATTTGTTGATGGTGGAGGGATCTTGCCTGGCTTTTGGAGAGGGAAGTCTATGCTAATTTATTTAAACTATGCTGTTCAAATAAAACATGTTTACAATGTGATTTTTTGGGGGTGGACAGCTTTATGGAAGGGGGGGACATGACCCCTGCATCCCCCCTGGGATTTACGACCCTGGATGAATGTTAGAACAAGGATTCAGTGTACCCCTGCCAGTATGGGGTTATCGGGGCCCTTCCCTGGAGCCAGGCCGGAGCGAGGGGCTCGATGGCTAGCGCCTGGTGGCTGGATTTCTGTCCATGGGACCCGGCCAGGCTCAGCCTGAAGGAGTTGCATGGGTTCACCCTCCAGTGGGCTCACCACCTGCAGGAAGGGCCATGAGGGTCCGGTGCTATGTGGATTAGGTGGCGGAGACCTTGGTGGTCTGATCCCAGGCTTCCTAAACTGGCTTTTGGGATGTGGAATGTCACCTCTCTGGTGGGGAAGGAGCCTGAGCTGGTCCATGAGGTTGAGAGATACCAGCTACATATAGTCAGCCTCACTTCAACACACAGCTCTGGTCCCAGAACCAGTCTCCTGGAAAGGGGCTGGAGCTTGGCCTACTCTGGAGTTGAACCGGGCGAGAGGTGACGAGCAGGGGTGGGTATTCTTGTATCCTCCCACCTTGCTGCCTCTATATTGGAGTTTCCCCCGGTGGACGAAAGGGTTGTTTCCCTGCACCTGCGGGTTGGGAAACAGGTCCTGACCATCATTTGTGCCTATGCACCAAGTGATGGTTCAGAGTATCCACCCATTTTGGAGTCTCTGACTGGGGTGCTGGACAGTGCTCCTCTTGGAGACTCCATTGTCCTACTGGGGGACTTCAATGCGCATGTGGGCAATGATAGCGAAACCTGGAGGGGGGTGATTAGGAGGAACGGCCTTCCCGATCTGAACTCGAGTGGTGTTGAGTTATTGGACTTCTGTGCTAACCACAGTTTGTCCATAACAAAAACCATGTTCAAGCATAAGGGTGTCCATATGTGCACCTGCCACCAGGACATCCTAGGTCGCAGGTCAATGATCAATTTTGTTATCGTGTCATCAGACCTGCGACCATATGTCTTGGACACTAGGGTAAAGAGAGGTGCAGAGATGTCAACTGATCACCTGGTGGTAAGTTGGATCTGATGGCAGGGGAGGATGCCATTCAGACCTGGTAGACCCAAATGTATAGTGAGGGTGTGCTGGGAATGTCTGGCTGAGGTTCCTTTCCGGGAGGTCTTCAACTCCCACCTCCAGAAGAACTTCAACCACATTCCGAGGGAGTCTGGAGACATAGAGTCTGAATGGGCCATGTTCTCCACCTCCATTGTTGAAGCAGCTGCCCAGAGCTGCTGCTGCAAGGTCGTCGGTGTGTCTCGTGGTGGCAACCCCCAAACCAAGTGGTGGACACCAGTGGTGAGGGAGGCCATTAAGCTGAAGAAGGAATCCTATTAAGCTTGGTTGGCTTATGGGACTCCCAAAGCAGCTGAGTTGTATCATCAGGCCAAGCGGAGTGCAGCTTGGGTGGTCACTGAAGCAAAAACTCTGGTGTGGGAGCAGTTCGGTGAGGCCATGGAACAAGTCTTTTGGTCGGCATTGAAGAGATTCTGGCAAACTGTCCAGCAGCTCAGAAGGGGGAAGCAGCTCCCTGTCCACACTGTGTATGGTGCGGATGGGGGGCTGCTGACGTTGACTGGGGATATTGTCGGGCGGTGGAAGGAATACTTCGAGGATCTCCTCAATGACAATAAACAATACACATTGTTTAGTTTATTCACACACACATCACATATTATCAACAGCATGAATGAATTACAATATGAGTTATCAACAGCATGATTAGCAGTATACAATAGGCTTTTTTTACATTATTTTGGAGTGTGAATGGGTCATCCCAAATAAGCTATTTAAAGCTTTTAGTAGGGAGCCCAATTCTATAATGAAATGATGAAGGAAATCAGCCTGATATCTTTGTGTGAAAAAACAAACAAACATATGACAGACATATAGCACATAATCCCAGCACTTGTTTACATTGAAATAGTAGGTGAGTTCAAGCTATATAGTCAAGTTATTAAATACTATTGGAGTGAATCAACATATAAAAAAAAATTACAATGGCGTAACAGCTCATCAGTAAGCAAGTTTGTGTAGCAAATAGCAGATTAATTATATAATGATAGGAGTTGCATTTTTAGCTTTTTCTTGAAGATGGAGATGGAAGGTGACATTTTTAGATTCTCATCAAGCTCATTCCAAATCTGCGGTCCTCTGCACACAATACTAAACCTGGTGGATTTTAGTCTTCGTTTTTTCCCAGTAATTTGGTTTTAATTTCTAGTGGTATAAGTGTGCATGGGAAGGAAGGTTGGAATGAGTTCACATAATTTATAGTTGAGTTTATGGACAACCTGAATCATTGTAGGCATTCTGGAAGTATGCTCAGCAAGTAGAAGATTATAATGATGGCAATGAATGACTAGTAGGAGAATTATATTCAGACCATGATAAGGCACGTATGACTTTCTTTTGGAGAATTTCTAGCTTTTTTAGGTGAGTTGGAAATGTGTTTCCCCATATGATATTGCAGTAATGTAAGTGAGGCTCAAATAAAGTTTTATATAGAGTGAGAAGTGCTGAAAGTGGTAGAAAATGTCTCATTTTAAAAAACAGAGCAGCGTATTTGGCCAGTTCCTTGGTTAGATCGTCAATGTCACATTTGAAATTGAGAAATTCATCAATGAGGACCCCCAAGAATTTTATAGAGCTAAGTCTTGTAATATACTGTCCATTAATTTTGGGGCAAAGTTCCTTGGTGTCCGGCTTTTTATTGGAACGGAATACAATATGATAAGTTTCAATCCCACTGGCATGCCTTCCACAGAGTAAGCAGGGCTTGTGGACGAAGGGGACGACTCTCCTATCACAGGGGCTGAGGTCGCCAAGGTGGTTAAAAAACTCTTTGGTGGCCGGGCCCCAGGGGTGGACAAGATTCGCCCTGAGTCCCTCAAGGCCCTGGATGTTGTAGGGCTGTCATGGTTGACATGCCTCTGCAACATTGCGTCGAGGTCGGGGACAGTGCCTTTGGCATGGCAAACCGGAGTGGTGGTTCCTCTCTTCAAGAAGGGGGACCAGTGGGTGTGCTCCAACTTTAGAGGGATCACACTCCTCAGCCTCCCTGGGAAGGTCTATGCCAAGGTACTGGAGAGGAGAGTCCGGCCGTTGGTCGAACCTCGGATTCAGGATGAGCAATGTGGTTTTTGTCCTGGCCGTGGCACATTGGACCAGCTCTTTACCCTCTTGAGAATCCTTGAGGGTTCGTGGGAGTTTGCCCAACCAGTTTACATGTGTTTTGTGGACTTGGAGAAGGCATTTGACCGCGTCTCTCGTGGTTTTTTGTGGGGGGTGCTTCGAGAGTATGGGGTATTGAGCTTGTTGTTATAAGGTATCCAGTCTCTATACAACTGTTGTGAGAGTTTGGTTCATATTGCCAACACTTGGTTGGACCATTTTATTTATTTATTTATTTATTTATTTTGAATGTGTAACATCAAGCACTCAGTGACAGTGATGTAGGAAACTGTCACAAGCCTCTTTGTGCGCTTTTACACAGCACATGGAGGAGGGGAAGGATGAATGGATTTATGCGCAGGATTCACCACAGCACATTTATTGAACATAAAGATGATGACAACAGTTCCCAAAAAGGTGAAGACTTACAAAAATAAAAAGAAACACTTACAGTTGGCGCTGACGATGCCCAGCGAACACATGGAGAGGAGACGTGTTAATCACGGTTGCGCCCCAGAGTCGACATCGCTTCAAGGGCGCAACAGAACCATGGCTGTGTGGAGTGGCTAACACGTCATGATAGTGTTGACAATATTTGCTGGCTAACAACACGGCAGATGAAGCAAACAAAACGTGAAAAGCTTGGGGTTGACTAAGTACAAAAGGACGCTCTACTGTAGCTGGAGGAGGAAACTGGTCTAGGCTTAACAGTTTGTACTCACAGCCAGGAGCAGTCCAAAAAGCCCAAGTCACCGACGAACATACACCAATAACAGCTACATTGAGTGGAATGGCGACAGTGCAGCTTTCCCTGAAAGACAGTTCAACCGTGCGGCAATTAAGGTCCGCATGGCAATGCACAATGGTCCAGCAGTGTTTGACTGGCAAGAGCCGCCTAAGTACAAACACTGCTGGAAACACAAATTGGACACACCTGGGTGAGGCGCAGGAAAGATTATTACCAAGGCAAATCAGCTGGCTGTCAGAGAGGGGGTGTGGTCGGACCGGTGAATGTAAGACAGCGCCCACCAGAAAGTGGGTCAAAAGAGGCTGCCTGACAACCGCCGCCCAGAGCAGCGGCTACAGGCATGGAAAAGAAAAAGAACACAGACATCAAAACAACAAGAACTCAAAAGATAACAATACATAATAACCCCAATGCCTGAACCACAGGGAACAGTCAGAACTGAGCCTACAGAAAAACACCGGCTCGGTTCCTGACAGAGCCCCCCCTTCTAAGGGTGGATTCTAGACACCCACGGTAACATCACAAGGAGAGAAATCCCCTGCCCTCCCCTTCCTCACCAACCCCTACAGGAACAACAACACAAACCCGGGTGGGAGGTTGGGGGAACAGGAAAGAAGGGATCAAAATACACCACCCAGGATCCACAATTAACCCGCCTGCCCACTGGGAGGCTCGCTGGTGGGTGATCGGACCAAAGGGAGGGAACCCCCATGGCGTCGGACAGGGAGGGCTACAGCGTCCTTAGGCTGACCCACAGCGTCCTCGCTGGTCCCAACTTGGGACACAGCTGTACACAAGGTGGACCCCGACTGGGCCAATGCCGCACCCGCAGTGGCTCCCGGCTGGAGCTCTGCAGCACCCGCGGTGGCTCCCGGCCAGAGCTCTGCAGGACCCACGGTGGACTCCAGCTGGAGTTCAACAGCACCCGTGGTGGGCCCCGACCGGGCCAATGCTGCACCCACGGTCAGCGGGCCAACCCGCCAAAGCACCAAGCTGAGGAGCCGATCGATAGGGGGAGCCCTGACGACCCTGGCAGGAGGAGCTGGAACAGCGGCGTCCTCCATTGGTCAGACCGGACCCACAACAACCTCTGGCAATGGTGCACCCTCTCCTGGGTGTGCCATCTCCCAGGAAACTGGGCTACGCTAAACAGTTTGTACTCACGGCCAGGAGCAGTCCAAAAAGTCCAAGTCACCAACAAACATACACCAATAACAGCTACACTGAGGGGAATGGTGACAATGCAGCTTTCCCTCAAAAACGGTTCAACCATGCGGCGATTAACGTCCGCATGGCGATGCACAATGGTCCAGCAGTGTTTGACTGGCAAGAGCCACCTAAGTACAAACACTGCTGGAAACACAAATTGGACACACCTGGGCAAGGCACGGGAAAGATAATTACCGGGGCAAATCAGCTGGCTGTCAAAGAGAGAGGGGGTGTGGTCGGACCAGCAAATGTCAGACAGCGCCCACCAGAAAGTGGGTCGAAAGAGGCTGCCTGACAACTGCCGCCCAGAGCAGCGGCTACAGGCGTGGAAAAGAAAAAGAACACAGACATCAAAACAACAAGAACTCAAAAGGTACCAATACATAATAACCCCAATGCCTGAGCCACAGGGAACGGTCAAAACCGAGCCTACAGAAAAACACCGGCTCGGTTCGTGACAGGAAACATTGTTAAGAAAATAAAAATAAAATATATATCAAAACATAAGTCACCATACAGGTGGCACGGTGGCAGAGTGGTTAGCACTGTGGCAGCACAGCAACTCACCCTTGGCCGGGGGATCCTGGGTTCGATCCCAGCCCCCGACCAACAGTGATCTGTGTGGAGTTTGCATGTTCTCCCGTGTCTGCGTGGGTTTACTCCGGGATTTCTCCGGTTTCCTCCCACATGCCAAAAACATGCAAGTTAGGTTAATTGGCATCAAACTGGGGATTCTAAATTGTCCTTAGGTATGACTGTGAGAGTGAATGGTTGTCTGTCTCTCTGTGTTGGCCCTGTGATGGACTGGCGATCTGTCCAGGGTGTACCCTGCCTCTCGCCCAAAGACGCTGGGATAGGCTCCAGCCCCCCGCTACCCAAAAAGGATTAAGCGGAAGAAGATGAATGAATGAAAATGAAAGTCACCATACAAAACATAAGTTTCACTATGCACATAATTCACGTACACTACCGTTCAAAAGTTTGGGGTCACTTAGAAATTTCCTTATTTTTGAAAGAAAAGCACTTTTTTTCAATGAAGATAACTTTAAACTAAACAGAAATACACTCTATACATTGCTAATGTGGTAAACGACTATTCTAGCTGCAAATCGAGTCCGAGTTCCACCCTATGCAGGACATACTGGATGCACTGAGGAGCTCATTTAGCAGCAGACTACATCATCCCAGGTGCACAACCGAAAGGTTTCGTAGGTCCTTCCTACCAACGGCTGTCAGACTGTACAACCTAAGCAGGGCTGCTCGCAGAGATAGCAAAAAGATGTAACAAACTAATAGTTTTTTGAATGCAAAAGATGCAATAGACTTACACAATGGTCCCCTCCGGCATACAACTAGGAACATACCGGTCGCCATGGAGGGTGAGAATATGTATGGGCACATAATCATACCATGTAGGATAACTAAGTAGACGGTTATGCTATTTCATCCCATCTAGCAACAATGCTCTGCACTGTGTGTGTTTATATATTTACATATTTATTCCATCTAGCTACAATGCTCAGCACTGGGTGTGTTTATATTTATATATCTATATATTTATTCCATCTAGCTACAATGCTCCGCACTGTGTTTTTATATATCTACATATTATTCCATCTAGCTACATTGCTCCGCACTGTGTGTGTTTATATACTTGCATATTTATTCCACCTAGCTGCAATGCTCCATACTGTGGGTGTTTATATATTTACATATTTATTCCATCTAGCTACAATGCTCTGCACTGTGTGTTCATATATTCATATATTTATTCCATCCAGCTACAATGCTCTGCACTGTGTGTCTGTGTGTGTGTGTGTATATATATATTTTATAGTAATATGTACATATGTATATTAGCTGCTCTTGCTTGCTTGTTTTTTTTTTTTTTTTCTTGCCTTCTGATTGTTGCTCTGAGTGTTGCTATCCCTGTGCTTGTTGCAATCCTGGAATTTCCCCGTTGTGGGACTAATAAAGGCTTATCTTATCTTATCTTATCTTAAATGTCTGGTTTTTGGTGCAATATCTAGATAGGTGTATAGAGGCCCATTTCCAGCAACTATCACTCCAGTGTTCTAATGGTACAATGTGTTTGGTCATTGCATCAGAAGGCTAATGGATGATTAGAAAACCCTTGTGCAATCATGTTAGGTCTGCAATGCTGTAATTGCTGCAAATGGAGGATTCTTTGACGAAAGCGAAGTCTGAAGGAAAAAATTATTATTTCAAATACAAATCATTATTTCTAACCTTGTCAATGTCTTGACTATATTTTCTATTCATTTTACAACTCATAGTGGTAAATAAGTGTGACTTTTTCATGGAAAACACAAAATAATTGTCTGGGTGACCCCAAACTTTTGAACGGTAGTGTACATATCCGAAAAGGAGTGGGAAGAAGTCTAAACTTATTTAAGCCCAGTCCTTCTCCACAAATCATTGATTTCTATTCATTTGCTTCCTAGCCATACACAACACTATATATACTGTATATATACAGTATATGTGTGTGTGTGTGTGTGTGTGTGTGTGTGTATAATTTAAATAAAATCATAGAAAATAATAATACATACATTTAATAAACAATATTCAGAAATGCAACTTCGTTCAAACACCTTCATCCTTGCACCTTGCGAAGAGCTTTTTTTTATACATCCTTTTAAATTGTTTTATGTTTGAACATTGCTTCAGTTTATCATTCAGACTGTTCCATGATTTCACTCCACAGATGGATACACAGAAACATTTCCTGGTTGTTCTTACTGTTTTAAAATTAAATAATCCCCTTAGATTGTAACTGCCTTTCCTTTCTGTAAACAAGCCTAGAATATTTTTTTTAATTTGATTATTTTTGACTGTAAACATGATTTGTCCAGTTTGGTATTTTACTTGATCCAGAAATTTTAATATATTTGACTGCGAGAACAATGGATTTGTGTGATCCCTATAACCAGCTTTATGAATAATTCTTATTGCTCTTTTTTGTAGAATAATTAGTGGATGTAGCGTGCTTTTATAATTATTACCCCAAACCTCCACGCAGTAGCTGAAGTATGGTGAAACCAGTGATCTGTAAAGAATGAGGAGTGATCTGTGATCCACCACATGTTTTGCTTTGTTTAAAATTGCAATTGTTCTTGATATTTTTGAGTTTGAATGTTTTATATGCCATTTCCAGTTAATTTTATCATCAATTATCACCCCAAGAAATTTGATTTCATTGACTCTTTCAATATCTTTTCCACCTATTTGTATTTTTGTTTGAATTTTTGTTCTACAGTTGCCAAATAACATCATTTTTGTTTCGCCTAAGTTTAGCAATAACTTGTTTATGTCAAACCACATCTTCTGTTTTTCCATTTCTATGTTTATGTCATCCAGTAATTGCTGTAGGTCTTCTCCTGCACAAAAAATGTTTGTGTCATCAGCAAACTAAACCAGTTTTAATATATGTGATACTTTACAAATGTCATTGATATAAAGAATGAACAATTTTGGACCCAACACTGACCCCTGGGGGACACCGCAAACAATATCCAAACACAAAGAGCATCATTTACCCAAACTCACAAACTGTCTCCTATTACTCAAGTAACTCTTTATCCATTGCAACACAACCCCTCTGATACCATATCTTTCCAATTTTCTTACTAATATATTGTGATTTATTGTGTCAAATGCCTTTTTTAGATCGATGAATAGTCCAACAGCATGTTTTTTCTGATCAATGGAATGTGTTATATCCTCTATTGTACTGTATCTAATAATGAAAGTGATGTGGATCTGTTTGATCTGAGCCCATATTGACTGTCAGTTATTAAATTGTTTTTATCTATGTATCTGTCTAGATGGTTATTGAAAAGTTTTTCAAGAATTTTGGAAAACTGTGGAAGAAGTGAAACGGGTCTATAGTTCGTGAAATGATGCTTGTTACCAGATTTGTACAGCAGAATGACTTTAGCTGTTTTCATTTTATCAGGGAAAATAGCAGTTTGAAATGATAAGTTAAATATATAGGTTAATGGTTTGGAAATCCCATCAATGACCTTTTTCACCGCTATCATATTAATGTCACCACAATCCGCTGACTTTTTGTTTTTACGCGTAATAACAATATCAATCACCTCTTTTTCATCAACAGGATTAAGAAACATTGAATTTGGATTCCTGTTTATCAGCTCACCAAAGATTGTCCTACCTTGGTCAGGAATTTTTTTCTGCCAGATCTAGATTAACATTGACAAAAATTGTTGAAGCTATTAACTACAACATCCATATTGTATTCATCCTTATCATTAACAACAAAAAAACTCTGGATAGTGTGAATGTCTAGAGCCATTCTTGGTTATACTGTTCAATATGTCCTATATTCCATTCATATTATCTTTGTTTTTATCGAGTATTCTCTTATAACAATCTTTCTTGTTATTCCTAATAATAGTAGTTAACTTATTTCTATAATTTTTGTATTTATTTTCTGCCTCTTTCATTCTTTGTCTTATGAATTCTCTATACAATGAGTTTTTCTTTTTGCAGACATTTTGTAAACCTTTGGTTATCCATGGACATTTTTTATATTTTACTTTTTTATTTATCTGAATTATAGGACAATTTCTATTATATAAAAATGTAAATATTTTAAGAAATTCCTCATATGTACCATCCACGTCTTTAATTTGATATAGGTCATCCCAGTTATATGATACTAAGTCATGTTCTAGAGCAGCCAGCAAGTCATCTATTCTCACCTGTTTGTTTATTTTAATTCTGTCGGGTTTAATTTTCTTATAGTTCTTGCCATAGACTGTAAAAATTGGTAGGTGATCACTAATGTCATTTATTAATAGTCCACATGTTGCATTATTTTCTATGTCATTAGTGAATATATTGTAAATGAGAGTGGCAGAGTAAGATGTGATTCTGGAAGGTCGAGTTATTTTTGGATGTAATCCCATACTATACATTGGGAGCTTTGTCTTTGTTTGGGTTCAGCAAATCAATATTAAAATCTCCACAAATAAAAGTGGTTTTGTTTCTTAGTTTTGAAAAGGTTTCCTCAATCCAACCATTAAAAAATTAAACATCATAGCCAGGTGCTCTGTAAACACAACTGACAATTGCATTTTTTTGCTTCTGAATGCAGATTTCAACCGTGATAATTCCAATATATTATCAATTGCTGTTGTCATATTTTCCAGAACCTTAAATTTTAAATCTTTGTCCACATACAGAGCTACTCCTCCTCCACCTTTATTACGTCTATTAATATATAGGAATTCATAACCATCCAGATCAAAGTCCGTGCCTTTAGCTTCATTTATCCAAGTTTCTGATATTGCAATGATGCTGAATGGTTTTGAAAACTGATCTATGAATTCTTTAATATGGCTGAAATGTACATATAGGCTTCTGCTATTAAAATGGATTATTGATAATTTTCCCTCTACATCAAAACTATTGTTGTATTGATCGATGGTATAATAGCAACAGGTGTTTAGAATGGAGGAGAAGAAATTATTGTCCTGGTCTATATCGTGTGCTATGATCAGTCCTGTGTGCTATGATCAGTATATTCAAATGTCTGCAGCTCTGGCTGGTCGCGCTTATAAATGATCTGCTCCATTTAGTTATAGTCCTCAGGTGTAGGTAGGTGATTTCTATTAGTAACTGTCATATCTATGTGAGTGGATGATTGTTACCTTTTTTAAAAGGTCATATTAATCCTTGGCATTTGTCCAGCTCCTCCAAATCCTTGATGAGTAGTGTTTTGGCTCCCTCTGGTGTTCCATTTAACTTTGTAAATATTTTGCAGTTTGTTGTCCAAGTGCTCTGAATTTTCCCTTGTTTCTTCAAGTAATGCACCTTCCTGGCTATGTCGACATTGTGTTTAATTAGTTGTTCATTGATAAAGACGTTGGTCCCCTTTAGCTTCCTTCTCTGTTTGAGCAGTGCTGTTTTGTATTTTCTGTTGACAAATCTAATGATGACTGCTGGTTTGCTGTTAGGGCTCCTTTTGGGAAGGGGGTGGCATGCCTCGATGCTCTCAGCCTCCACGTCTATCCCCTTAGACTGCATGAAAGCCACTACCTGTTGTTCCACGGAGCTAGCATCCAGCTCACCAGGCTCCCCCCCCCCCCAATTGTCAGCCGTCACTGCATATGACCTTAGCTTTATCTGGACACCAGTGATGATTACATCCTTTGTCTGTGTATATTGCTCAAGATCTGTGATCCTGCTCTCTAGGTAAGCAAGCCTCTTGTCCTTTTCTACATTTTGAGTTCACAGAACTTTTACCTCTTCCACCAAGGCAAGGATACGTTTCTGCTGCAGCCTGACAGCAGAAACTTCTTAGGCCAGAAAGTCAAGTCATTTTTTAATATCCTCAATCTCCTCAATCTGAATCTTCTTTGGACCCATGTTGGTTAGCTTGGTAGCTAGCTGAAGCCCAGGAGCTGATGATAGCAGGATATATTTCCACTGGTGCTGCCAGTATCTGGTCCAGCTGACCTCGGATCCAGCTGGGGCCTCAGTTAGCTCCTCCGCCCTCAGTTAGCTCCTCCGCTGAGCTCTGCCACTTACCACCGCTGTAGTTGAGCTCTGATCCGGTTAACTCCGCCACAGCTAGCTCCACCGCTTATCGCCACTGTAAATGAGCTCCGATCCAGCCAGGACCTCAGGTAGCTCTGCCGGATGTTGCCACTACAGGTGTGCTCTGATCCGGCCGGGGCCTCAGTGAGCTGCACCACTTGCCGCCGCTGTAGGTGACCTCCGATCCGGCTCCCCCGGATAATTGAAGATGAATGTTGAAGATGGAGCTTACCGGTGTGGTATTTAGAAGTAGCCCAACTTCAGTTGTTCGTCCCCGGGTCGGAGAGCAGAAGAAGTCCGCTTTACACACTATTTACAGTTTTTTAGAAATCTCCTCATCAACATTTCCAGTGAGCGTTGGACTCCGCCAGGGCTGCCCTTTGTCACTGATCCTGTTTCTTAATTTTTATGGACAGGATTTCTAGGTGCAGCCAGGGAACGAAGGGTGTCATGCTTGGTGACCACAGGATCTCATCTCTGTTGTTTGCAGATGATGTTGTCCTGTTGGCTTCATCCAGCAATGACCTACAGGTCTTACTGGCAGGGTTTGAAGTGGCTGGGATAAGAATCAGCACCTCCAAGTCCGAGTCCATGGTCCTCAGCTGGAAAAAGGTGGATTGTCCTCTCCGGGTTGGGGACAAGTTCCTGCCCCAAGTGGAGGAGTTTAAGTATCTCAGGGTTTTATTCACGAGTGAGGGGAGAATGGAGCGAGAGATTGACAGAGGATCAGAGCAGCATTTGCAGTAATGCAGACATTGTACCGGTCTGTTGTGGTAAAGAGGGAGCTAAGCTCTAAGGCAAAGCTGTCGATTTACCGGTCAATCTACGTTCCTACCCTCACCTATGGTCATGAGCTTTGGGTAATGACCGAAAGAATGAGACGGCAGATACAAGCGGCTGAAATGAGCTTTCTTTGTAGGATTGCTGGACTCACCCTTAGAGATAGGGTGAGGAGCTCAGTCATCCGGGACAAGCTCAGAGTAGAACCACTGCTCCTCCACATTGAAAGAAGCCAGTTGAGGTGGCATGTGTGTGATCAGGATGCCTCCTGGATGCCTCCCGGATGCCTCCCACTTGAGGTGTTTTGGGCATGTCCCACTCGGAGGAGACCCCGGGGCAGACCCAAGACTCGCTGGAGAGACTATGTCTCCCAGCTGGTCTGGGAACGCCTTGATATCCTTTCTGAAGAGCTGGAGTAGGTGGCTGGGGAGAGGAAAGTCTGGGCTTCTCTGCTTGAACTGCTGCCTCCACGACCTGGACCTCCGGAAAAGCGGTAGGAGATGAATGGATAGATGATGGATAGATGGATGGATGTATGGATGGATGGATGGATGAATGGATTCATAGTATGAATTCATCAATGCCACATAAAATTCGGAGCTATGTATATTAAAAACTTTATAAGCAGCATAATCTTTATTTTAAAAGTCAAATTGCCATTGCGGCCCTCAGCCACTTCTATTTTAGTTGCAGACAGGCAAAATGGCTCTTTGGTTGGTAAAGGTTGCAGACCCCTGCTTTAGCAGTATGATTTTAGCTTTGGGTGTGAGAGGTCCCTGGTTCACATCCCAGATGATCCCTTTTTGCCTTGTCTTTATCTGTTAGTGCTATTGCCAGAAAATGAAGACTATGTTCAAAGATATCTTAGCAAGAACTTGCCATTCATGTCTCATGATCCATGCAGCAGTTTAGGAGCAGCTGCGTCCAGTGTTAGGAAAGTTTGCACTAGCATTAGTTGCAAGGTTGAGATTAGCTGAATCCCAAGTATTCTATGCTGAAAAGGAACTGGCGAAACAACATTCAACCATCCTCTCTCTCCAGGAAGAGAACAAATCACTTATGAGAAAGCAGGAACAAGCTCGCATAGAGCAAGAAGATACCCAAGCTACACTTGATCAGGCGTTGCTAAATTTGGAACAAGCAAAGCAAGAAAAGCAATGACTGGTAGAAGACAATACCTCGTTTCAGCAAGAAAACGAGGAATTAGGAACTGCCCTTCTGGACAGAGAGAACCAACTCAAAGAGAGTTGAAGGTCAAGTGGATGACAAAAAATCCGACTATAGGAAATGTAAACTGCTCCTACAAGAAGCACAACAAGGCCTTCAGGACGTCAAAGAAGAGCTGGAAGACTACTGCAAACAAAGGGACCCGAGACCAGAAGCCATGAACAGGCTGGTTCCTTCAATAAAGGGGGGCATCCCCTCATGGGACGGGGACTCCCCCGGCGCGCACTCGCCCGACCCATTCAACAGACCCAAACGGCAACGCGAAAGACGCTTGCAAATCCCGTCCGACAGAGACCTCGATAAGATCGCTCGCCACGTCACCAAATTTGACCCCTCAACCAGTGGATCACCTGATACCAGGGTTTATTTGCAAGACATTGACTACTACTTGCGTAAATACCCTGATGCTACGGTTGACAATCGCATTTATTTGATCAAGTTGACATCCAACAGGTTGGTATGAAAATTTATAAACCGGCAGCCATTGGATATCAAGATGAACCACCGGAAACTCTACAAAGCCATTGAAAAGGAGTTCTCCGATGACTGCCTACAGTCAGGGCTAGCGACAGCCCTAGCTGTGAAGCAGGGTCACTCAGAGCCCCCTCAGGCATACTACCAGTGACTCCTGCGCGCATATTTCGGATCTTCTCAAAACACGCCAGGGATGGAAGAAGACTACAATTTCAATGCTCTCTTGAATCTCCATCCCAAGGTCGGACACCACCTTGGAGTCATGGCTAACCCAAGGTCAAACTTGATAAACCAGCTAAGAGAGATCATACATTATGCATTCCAGAAACAACAACAAAGTAATCAGAAGCATACTGAGTCTACCACGGTGTTGGCTGTCAACACCGCATCAGACACCCTGGACCTAGAAGGCGTCCCAAAGCCAGCCCCTGTTCCAGCATCTCGGTCACAAGTAAAATCACAACAGCCCTCTAGCCAAGCTAAGTCGAGTAAGAGCCCAACCAGATCTTCTACACCAAGCTCAAAGTCAACATCACCAAAGCCTGACTACCATCAGAGGTCAAGCCCACCAGGTAAATCACGAGAATACGGTATGGCTACCCGGGATGACAGATATCGATTTCGAGAGCGGGAGATGGACACCTCCCTCGTACCACCGGAAAAACTTCGACAGGGAAGCAAGACCTCCCCTGGTAAGTTTAGCTCCAAACCCTGAGAGAAGAAAGAAACGGCCAGTTTCAGCTGAGAAGACATGGAAGCTCTCAAACGTATACTTGACGAACTGAAGAGGAAAAAGGAGAAGAAAGAGGACAAAAAGCCAGATGTCCTAGCCATAAATATTGTGATAACCCCAAACGATCCTTTAGGGTTGCCACAACTCAACCCTGAGGAACCTCCTACTACAAAGGGGGGGGGGATACCGAAGACACAACCAAGTATCCTCCACCCGAAACACCGGGGAGGGGGGCAAAAACGCAATGCCACCCAGTGCCATTTTGGTAGTCCAGCTACCTGGAAAACTTCACTCGCCCGAAACAGGCTACTCCTTTATCCTCGTTCAACCACCGGTCCAACAATTTCTGTGTGATTTGACCGAAAGGGGGGTTGCACAAAAATTTTTCCTTTCATTGACCCTGGAAGATGTGATGACACATGAAGCCCTATTGGATACTGCAGCGAACATCACACTAATGTCACAGGACCTTTTTGACCACCTACATGTCACTGCTTACCGCGCACACAAAGACTTGAAACTAAGACCTTGCTCCTTAGCTATTAACCTTATGCACCCTCAAACATGACTCTGTCACATATGCCGTTGGTAAAGATCTCCATTGGACCCATGACCTTGATCCATCCAGTCTATGTGTCCAATCTCAACTCAATTCCATTGTGCGCGGCAAGATCGGCAAGGATCTGCTTAATCGCATTGAGCCACTGATAGATTTCAAGAATCTCAAACTGTGGGCTCAAGTTCGACAACCTCACCCAACCACTCTACCTGAAGCAACCGGATCACAGTGCTACACTCTTGACACCTTGGATGTTCCAGGAGTCACTCCAGTCGCACTGCTGACCGAACCAAGTTTGACTGAAGGTGACCTTGGGGACTGGGTCGAAACAAGCACTCCTTCCCATGAACATAGTTCATTCCTTTGCACCCTAAAACCAGGGGCAGCCAATGACGAGTACTGCTCCCAAGTGGTCAAAGGACTGGTTATCCAAAGCTCCCATGTAGAAGACGTGGTACTGGCTCTCTGGGCTGATAAATCCGTGATCAGCCAGAAACTTTTTGACTCCCTGCACAAGAAATACCCTGACCTTATGGTCACTAACAAGTCTTTTCGTTTCCCTGCTGGGACCAAATCAAACAAAACATTGGTTGCCACAATTATCTGTGCCCTCCACCTTCAGTGGAACCACAGACTGCTAATTCATCCTTTCTTGGTTGTTCCCGACCGGCCACATGCAGTCTACATCGGTAGTGATCTTCTTGTGAGACTTGGAGCTCAGGTGGATACCATAAACAGTGCTTTATGGTCTCACCCCAGTCTGAGATGCTCACTCTACACCAGATCTCAATGCTGTAAAGTCAGGCTAGACCATCTCTGAAGCCTGCCAGGTACTGAACACTCAACACTGTGTCACACCTGCTAATGTCACGTGCTACCCGGTCCAACTATGCATTCAGACAGGACAGAAACTCATGCATCCGCAAGCATTTTTCCAACCGGCTCCTTTGTTTGACAATCTAGGCTTAACTCTGGAGGCCATGCCCCTTTTAAGCCTAGAATATAGAACCACCATGTTACCGGTAAACAATCCCATGGCAGAGACCATCGTCCTGCCCAAGGCCACACCTCTCGACTTGCTTATCACCACTGATTTTCACGATTTTGAACTGACTGTTCCTATGTTAGGTGGCCTCCCTGATTCTCTTTGGGCTGACTCTCTTGAATCTACAGTATATACGTTAAGCCTTCTAAGGCCATCACTCTTGTGTCAATGTCAACCCCCGACAAACAGTCAGTGGGACGGATTTACTTGACCAACAATGATCAAATGCTTGTCCAAGCCACTGAACTCCTTCCATCGGCGTCCAATCAGCAGACCAATGACAATCCCAGCGATGCTCCACCGAAATCGGTCCCCACCATCGATGAAGAGATTGTACAGGTGGTAGCTGATGCTGATGCCCTACCCTCTGATGAAGAATGTGAAAAACTTTGCCAAGTTCTTCTTAAGTACGAACAATTGTTTTCCAAAGACTCCTTGGACTGTGCTAACTGGGTTAACCACAATCCACTCTGTACTCATCCCTACACCACCTGACACTCCTCCCACCTACGTCAGGCAGTACAAGATTCCCTTGGCCTCGTACGGCCCAGTACAGGAAATAATCAATGACCTACTGGACTGTGGCATAATCAGGCCATGCAACAGTACCTACTCGGCCCACTTATGGCCTGTCCTAAAGCCCAATAGTAAGTGGTGACTCACTGTTGACTACAGGAAGTTGAACACTCAAGTTCCTCTCTCTAGGTGGCCTATGACTCAACTGGAGCAAGAACTTCCTAGGGTCAAAGATGCCAAATACTTCTCAACGCTAGACATTGCTTCTGGTTTCTGGACTATTCCTATCCAAGCTGAAGACCAACACAAACTGGCCTTCACGTTCGCAAATCGCCAATATACATTCACCTGATGCCCTTTCAGTTATGCCATGTAACGTTGTGGCCTGAGGCAAGAGGCTTTCAATCAATTTTTCAATTAACAGTTTTTCAATTTATTCCAAAAACTTACAGGTATTAACTCCAAAACATCCGACACGATTTATCACGACTTGAATTTGTCCATCAATCATTATCATTGATCCTCTCGACAACACTTGACAACTCTCAACAACTCTCGACAACTTGACAACTAACTACTAACCAACAACAGCTGTTATATACTATTGAGCTAATTAACATCAATTAGAACATCCCATATGTCCCAGGTAAAACAATAACATTTTTCCATTTTCCACATATACCCACTAACATCTAAAAGACATCTAAAAGGCTGCACGGTGGCGCAGTGGTTAGCACTGCGGCAGCACAGTTTACCCTTGGCCGGGGGATCGTGGGGATTGTGGGATCATGGGTTCGATCCCAGCCCCCGACCAACAGTGATCTGTGTGGAGTTTGCATGTTCTCCCCGTGTATGCGTGGGTTTACCCCGGGATTTCTCCGGTTTCCTCCCACATGCCCAAAACATGCAGGTTAGGTTAATTGGAGACTCTAAAGTGGCCCTAGGTGTGAATGTGTGTGTGAATGGTTAAGGGATAGCGCCGTATCGTGGCTGCTTCATCCATCCAAGTGGTGGATGACCCTCAATTTCCCATCTGGGGATCAATAAAGTATACTAAATCTAAAAAAAAAATAAATAAATAAATAATTCCCCACCTATATACAGATTAAATATAACTAACACACAATAAATAACACCATAAATAATTCAATAAATAATTTAACCCCTATTTACAAATTTAAATCACCCCTCTAACTCACCATAACATGCTTCCTTCCTGCTGGTGTCCTTTAAAAGGCATTCAACCCCTAACAGAGTCTTTTGCCCGGACACCCTCAGGAAGCATGTTGGCAAAGGTATTTGGATTAAATAATTACCAATTGTTTACCCAAATAATTAACCATAGCAATTATCTCAAAGGCATTCAAATTAGACAAAGACAGATCCTAGAAATAATGTGTGTACTTTAACAAATAATCATAATAACATTTACAATATTACAAATATAACATAATCACACAATACAATAAATCATAACAGTGGGGACACTTCGTCGTCACATTTCCTCCCCCCTTTTCCCAAGAGTACAGTACTCTAAGAGTCATATACTCTTGAGAGACTATCTGCCACAAGGTTGGTCTTCCCTGCCACATACCGAACAGTAAAATCATACGGTTGAAGGGACACATACCACCCTGTGAGACGACTGTTTACGTCCTTCATCCTGTCCAGCCACTGTAAGGCCCGATGATCTGTCTCCAACACAAAATGACGCCCCAGTAAATAGTATTTGAGAGACCCTATTGCCCATTTCATGGCAAGACATTCCTTTTCTACCGTAGAGTATCTTGTCTCCCGGTCCAACAACTTACAGCTCAAGAACAGTACTGGGTGTCTCTCTTCCTCTCCTCCTGGAGAAGTACTGCTCCAATGCCAACTCCTGAAGCATCTGTCTGTAAAATGAACTGGCGAGCAAAGTCTGGACTGTAGAGA
Organism: Pholidichthys leucotaenia; assembly: GCA_020510985.1. NCBI lineage: Eukaryota > Metazoa > Chordata > Actinopteri > Cichliformes > Pholidichthyidae > Pholidichthys > Pholidichthys leucotaenia. The sequence continues at coordinate 245,762,888 of CM035842.1, read as the reverse complement.
ACCTTCTCACCAGAAATAGCCCTCTTCAGATCTTCAAAAGCTCTATTACACTCCTCTGTCCATTTTACCCTATTAGGTGCTGAAGCCTTAGTGAGGTCAGTCAAAACTGCAGCTCTTTTGGCAAAGTGGGGGATGAACTTATTATACCATCCTACCATTCCCATGAACGATCGTACCTTCTTCTTAGTAGTGGGCACAGGGTAGGTCCGGATGGCATCCACTTTACCTACTCGTGGTCTAATGACCCCCTGACCAACCACATGTCCCAGGTACTCCACCTGCTGCTGTCCAAACGCACATTTGCGTGGATTGATTGTCAGTCCTGCCCTTTTAATCAACTGAAGGACCAAAGGTGTACCAAATGTTCTTCCCAAGTCTGACTATAGATGACCACGTCATCCAAATAGGCAGCTGCAAAATTTGATACCCTTCTTAATACCTGGTCCATGAGCCGCTGAAAAGTTGCAGGTGCCCCCGGAAGGCCAAATGGCATGACCCTAAATTGGAAACTGCCATAAGGTGTTTTAAAGGCTGTAAGTTCTTTTGTTTCCAGTGCCAATGCCACCTGCCAATACCCCTTGCATAGGTCCAGTGTAGAAATAAACCTAGCCCTGCCCACTTTTTCTAAGAGTTCATCAATCCGGGGCATGGGCTATGACTCAAACTTGGACACTGAATTGAGATATCTGAAGTCAATACAGAATCTCAAAGAGCCGTCCTTTTTGGGTACCAGCACAATCAGGCTACACCACTCACTGACTGACTCCTCGATCACTCCCAGCTGCAACATCAAGTCAATTTCCTGCTTCATCTTTGGAACCAATCGCTCCAGGATCCTATAAGATTTCCTACGTGGAACAGCTTCCTCTTTCAAATGAACCTTATGATGCACCAACGTGGTGAAACCAGGTCTCTTCTGAAACAATTCTGGATCTAATAGTGCCTTGAATTCTCTCTGCTGATCCACCTGCAAATGAGACACTTGAAACAAGTAAGGCTCTGACACATTTGTGGGAAAAGACTGTTCTCTCTCCTCATCCACTTCCGTCGCACAAATGAAGAGCTGATGTGCCTCCTGAAGAACAGGTTGCTGCTGCTGATGACCAGGCTGCTGAAACTCTTTCGATAAGTTAATGTGGAAGGTCTGATGTTTTACCTTCCTGTCAGGCATATATAGTTCATATGTCACTGCACTTAGTTTTTTTTAGATTTCATACGGCCCCTGCCATTGAGCCAACAGCTTACTGTCACACGAGGGCAGCAATAACAAAACCTGCTGACCTGGATGAAAAACCCTTTTTCTGGCCTTCTTATCATACCAAGTTTTTTGTTTGGCCTGCGCCGTCCTCATGTGCTCCTGAGCCAAAGCAGTCATTCGATCCAGTTTCTCTATCATCTTAATAACATATGAGACCACATTGTCCTGATCACTCGGTGGATTCTCCCAGTGCTCCTTTAATAAGTCCAGTGGGCCCCTCACCTGACGACCATGCAGTAGTTCAAAAGGTGAGAACCCTGTTGAAGCCTGGGGCACCTCCCGATAAGCAAACAATAAGTATGGTACCTATTGGTCCCAATCCGAGCCCGTTTCAGAAACAAATTTCCGCAGCATGTTTTTTAGAGTCTGATTAAATCGCTCCACTAGTCCATCAGTCTGAGGGTGATATGGGGTGGTCTTAATACCCTTAATACCCAACAGCTTATATACCTGCTGCAACAGTTTGGACAAGAAATTTGTTCCACAGTCTGTCAGAATTTCTCTAGGTATGCCTACCCTTGAAAATAACTGGATAAGGCAGTTGGCAACCTGCCTAGCCTTGATAGATTTCAGGGGAAAGGCTTCTGGGTACCGAGTAGCATAGTCACAAATTACCAAAATGTATCTATTACCAGAGGAGCTTCTCTCTCGGGGGCCAACTACATCCATCCCTATTCTGTCAAAAGGTGTTCCAATGATTGGTAATGGTTGCAGTTGGGCACGGGCTACTCCCCTAGGTGATGTAATCTGACATATTGGGCACGATGTGCAGAAGTCCTTTATCTGGATATACATTCCCGGCCACACAAACCTTCTAACAATTCTCTGTAGAGTTTTCTGAAATGCTAAACGACCTGCCCAAGGGATAACATGTCCCAGTTCCATAATCTTTGGTGTGAGGTCCTGTGGCAAAGCTATGGCCATAACTTCACCTTGTTGCTGGTATAAAATGCCCTTTTTAATGACATACATGGACTCAGCCAAACAATCCGTTCTACCCTGTTTCACACCCTCAATCTCCAAGACTTTATTAAACCATAGTCTAAGTGCTGGGTCAGCTTTCTGTAATTCAGCTATGTCAGGAGGGATGTCAAACTCTACTGACTGACTTAGTTGTGGTGTTTCTTCACCCCAGGTCTTTACAGAAGCTAACACCTTATCTCTTCTCCTTTGAGCCTTGGATTTAGGTTGTTTACTAGGGCCTGCCTCTATCTCAGAATCATAAAAAGGCAGCTCCTGAAGAGCACTGGCAGCCCTCTGCGCCCTCTGCGCCCTGGTTGTCACCATATTACAAATTTTTTCAACAGGTGCATCAAGCCTCTGCTCAATAGCGCCACCTGCCTGTCCCTCAGTTTGTTCATCTCTAACCTGTTGTATGATGTCCAACAAAGTTGGAACATCATTGCCAAGAATAATTGGATAAGGCAAATCAGGCACAAGAGCTACAGAAAGGAGATAAGTTTGACCTCCCACTGTTAAGTAAACCTCAGCGGTCGGGTACAATTTCTTATCCCCATGAACACAACTAATATTTATTTCAGACTCATTCCACAAATCCCTAGGGACCAAACTGGGCAGCACAACCGTTTGAAAACAACCTGAGCCTAACAGGGCCTCTTCACACTGACCATTAAGCAACACCTTCGTTTTATACACTCCACTGTGCACTGGGGCTGAAAAAGTGGGTCTAGGAACTGAACATAATAGTGATGGTTTGCTATTTCTTGTGGCAGGACATGAATATTGTGTGTGGCCAATTTTGTTACACTGGTAACAGCATATATCGTGACTTGGAACAAAACGTGACTTTCTACTCCCACTATGTTTGCTAACAGTGACCTGACTGGAGCTGGAATACAGTCTTTTCTGCGCTTGACCACCCCTTTCACCCCCATCAAACTTACTCCGTGCGGTGAAAGAGCTGTCACGGCCGAGAGTAGTTCTCCTGCTCCCAGACCTGGCCGACAGAAAAACCTCCGCCAGACGAGCAGCGTCCTCTGCAGTCTTCGGGTCCCGCTCTTGTATCCAGATTCCCAGTTCCGGGTTCACCATCCGCAGAAACTGTTCCAAAATTATACGTTCCATAATGTCTTTCACCGTTAAGGTCTCTGGTTTAATCCATTTATTGCACACGTCTTTTAGATGAACATATAGTTCACGGGGGGTTTCGTCCTGATGAATGTCCAAAGCACGATCCTATATGTGTCTTCCTATATGTGTCGGACATTATTTCGTATTTGTTTAAAATTGCTTCCTTCACTTTTCCATAATCAGTCATGTCTGCAATGTCCATCAGAACATACGCGCTCTGCGCTTTACCTGTAAGCAGAGGAGCTAGCTGGATAGCCCACTCTTCTTCACACCAGCGGCAGACTGTAGCGATCCTCTCGAACGTCGCCAGGTAGTGCTCAATGTCATCCTCGGGAGAGAGAGGATTCAGCCTGGGCTCGTGGTGCGTTCGTGTCCTCCTCGGCTGCACCTGCAGTGGCAAATCATCCTCCTGCAGGCCGACCCGACTGGCCATCACCCCGGGGTCCTCCCCCGAAGTGCCGTCGTCACCACTACGTTCAGCCCAGCTCCCATACTCCTCTTTCAGCTCCGTAACCCGTGACTCCATCTGACGAATTTGATCATCCACAGTCCGCCACCTTTGGTCCTGAAGAGCGGCTTCTTCCTCCATCCGACAATCCCTGACAGTCAGCGAACGAACCAAAGACTTCACTACGCACGTTAGCTCCTCGAGCTCGCCCAGTCCGCTGACTCCCGGCTCTTCGGCTGCCATACCTGCATCCAGGTCAGACTGCTCCTCTTGTCTCGTCACTTTCCTTCTCGCCATCGCTCCTTCCGTCCCATGCTCTATCCACCACTTCCACCAAACGTTACCTCATCAGGGGCGGACCACCGCTTTCGCCGCAAAATATAGTGTCCTCCTGGGAACGGAGCACCGCTGCCACCAAATGTAACGTTGTGGCTTGAGGCAAGAGGCTTTCAATCAATTTTTCAATTAACAGTTTTTCAATTTATTCCAAAAACTTACAGGTATTAACTCCAAAACATCCGACACGATTTATCACGACTTGAATTTGTCCATCAATCATTATCATCGATCCTCTCGACAACACTTGACAACTTTCAACAACTCTCGACAACTTGACAACTACTAACCAACAACAGCTGTTATATACTATTGAGATAATTAACGTCAATTAGAACATCCCATATGTCCCAGGTAAAACAATAACATTTTTCCATTTTCCACATATACCCACTAACATCTAAAATACCATAAATAATTCCCCACCTATATACAGAATAAATACAACTAACACACAATAAATAACACCATAAATAACACCATAAATAATTCAATAAATAATTTAACCCCTATTTACAAATTTAAATCACCCCTCTAACTCACCATAACATGCTTCCTTCCTGCTGGTGTCCTTTAAAAGGCATTCAACCCCTAACAGAGTCTTTTGCCCGGACACCCTCAGGAAGCATGTTGGCAAAGGTATGTGGATTAAATAATTACCAATTGTTTACCCAAATAATTAACCATAGCAATTATCTCAAAGGCATTCAAATTAGACAAAGACAGATCCTAGAAATAATGTGTGTACTTTAACAAATAATCATAACATTTACAATATTACAAATATAACATAATCACACAATACAATAAATCATAACAGTGGGGACACTTCGTCGTCACATGCCAACTCCCCTGCAGAGTTCAACATCTTCTTGAACAAAACATGTCCAGACACCCGAGACAGAGGTAACCTCATCTATGTTGACGACATTCTCATTCGGAGTCCAACTCTGGATGCCCACCTGACTGAAATTGACCAAGTCCTTAGCCAGCTCACACAATCAGGAGCCAAAATTTCTCTTTCCAAGTCCCAATGGTGCAAAACCAAAGTCAACTATGTTGGTCTCTTGGTAGGATCCAAAGGGGTCCTACCATAAACAGCAAGAATTCAAGGTGTCCTAAACATCAAGGCCCCTACCAACATCTCCAAACTCCGGAGCTTACTAGGGGTATGCAACTACTCACGCCAGTTCATTGAGGATTATGCAGACTTGGCAAAACCCCTTACAGACCTCCTATGAAAGGACACCCCTTTCATTTGATCAGAGGCTCAAGAACAGGCTATGCTAGCGTTGAAGCAAAAGTTATGCACAGCACCCTGTCTGGCCTATCCCAACTGCGACCAGCCATTCTTCCTACAAGAGGGGTTCTCTGCCAACTGCTTAAGTGCTGGATTATACCAAATCTACGACCATGACAAATGAGTCATGGCTTATGTCAGCAAAACCCTCTCTGGTCCGGAATTGAAGTACTCGGACTGCGAAAAAGCTCTTCTGGCCACTGTATGGGCAGTGAAACATTTCTCCAACTACGTGAGTGGCCAGAGAATCACACTTAAGACTCACCACCAACCAGTGGTTTTTCTTAACAGTCAACGCATCAGAAAAGGCACTGTAACAAATGCCAGAATAGCCTCCTTGTTGATGGCTCTACAAAGCTTTGATAAGGAGGTCCACTACGCACAGAAGTTGAGAAGTCTTCTTGGCACAGACTTGGCTGCCTGCCAACGGTGCTCCGAGGACACTCCAGGACCATCCATTTGTGCAGAGCCACCTACAATCACTGAAGACCCGAACCATCACTACTTCGACCAGAACATCTGTCAAGATATGATCACCGCTTATGTCGATGGTTGTTCTTTCCACCATGAAACTCACATCCGTGCTGGTGTGGGAGTGGCATGGTTGAACAATCAGCCTTGTGAACCCCACAACTTTCAACTGGGTTCCCAATCATCCCAGTATGCGGAAATCGCAGGTGTGCTCATTACACTGCAACTTGCCGTAGACTATGGCATTCGCACATTGGTCGTCTGCACTGACTCCAACTACGCACGCCTCAGTTTCACATGTCATTTAGCACTCTGGAAGGCCAAAGATTTTGTAGCCTCCAACCGCAAACCGGTTAAACATCAAGACCTTTTCAAGGCATGTGATCACCTGGTCACCTCCAACAACCTCCAGGTGTACTGGAAAAAGGTCAGAGGTCACTCGCGCACACCAGGTCAGGACAAAGAATGGAATGACCTTGTGGACTCACTTGCAAAACAAGGAGCCATACAAGGCCCCCCCGGTCCTTTGATTCTGCTCTGGTGCCGACTACACAATCCCATCCACCCACCCCTACAGTCTGTGCGGTCACCAGAGCCCAGACAAACAGCGCCCAGGACCCGACACAAACCACAGGTCCCCTCGTGGTTGACCCTGTTTTCAAACCCTTGACCCTGCGATCCATAAAATGATACAATATCTCTTGGATCCTGTACTCAAGGCACCATCCGACTCGGATCTTGATGACATTGCAGACTTGAAACCACTTTATGCCACACGATTGTCCTTGCAGCTGCCAATGGCATTCTAGTTCATGTTTCCGATGAACTCCCTGCGCCTGTGCTTGTGGTCCCTCATAACCAGATGGGGGTGATGATTGTTCATGCCCACGATCTCCCGACTGCAGGACACAAAAGCGTCAAAGCGACGTACAACGCGCTCAAACAAGTGGCATATTGGCCATACATGCAAAAGGAGGTAGCGGACTACATCAAGGGATGTCTCGTATGTTTCCAGTTTCAACCAACCAACCCGACTCACTGAGCATCCCTACAGAAAAGAGGCATATCATTCCCATGGTCTGACCTCCAAATCGACTGGGTAGGTCACCTTCCACGGTCAGCCAGAGGTAACAAATACTTCCTCACAGTCACATGTGCTTTCACCAAATGGGTCGAGTACTTGCCTGCTCCTAATGACACGGCAGAAACCACGGCCTACTTGTTGATGAACCATGTAATCTCCGGATTCGGTCTGCCAAGCCGAATCAACTCTGACCGCGGCACTCATTTCACCGCCGAAGTCATGCAACAACTGTGGGAAACCTTGGGAGTTTAAGCTAACTTCCATATTAGCCACCACCCACAATTCTCCGGACAGGCTGAAAGAGCCCACCAAACTGTGATCAACATACTGAAGAAGTATGTTTCACCACACCAAAAAGACTGGGATGCAAAACTTCCGCTGGTCTTGATGGCCATCCGAGCCACACCCCATGAAGCTACTGGGGTCTCACCTTTTGAAATGATGACAGGCCGGCAAATGATTTTGCCCCTGATTTACTCTACCAACCTGGAGAGGCCAGTGTCGCCACAGCTTGCACTACTCACCAATACATGACTGACCTGACCAAACATCTCCAACAGACTTTTGCCTTTGCCCAAAAACATTTGGACCAATCAGCTGAAGGACGCAAAGCCTACTATGACCAGAAAGCCTCACATGACAAACTCCAAGTTGGAGACAAGGTTTTCTACTACTCCTTCATTCCTCAAACAGGCTAGACTAACACATGGGTGGGAAAATTCGCTCAAAAATTCCTCCCCAGGTGGACGGGTCCATACAGGATCACAGATAAACTCTCACCGGTTGTTTTCCAAATCAAGATACGCAAAGGTTGCCAGGACCCCATCTCCAAATGGGTCTATCATAATCAGATCAAAGCTCACAAAAACCCCATGGGACTCGTCAGGGACAACACTGTTCCATTAAGTCAGTAAACAAACTTAAAGTAGAACTGAACTCACCTTTTTGCCAAAAAAGTAGAATAGCAGATTAATTCCTTATTACCTATTGTATTTTTCAACACATAAAATAAATTTTTAGGCCGTGCGATGGCCAAGCTATAAGCCGATAAACTTTTGCCTCTGGCTGGCAGTGCCAAACAAACCGGAAGTAGTGCAGACGACGCTGCGTGACGTCACGAGTGTGACCCTTATCAAAACAACAATGGCAGATGATAGCAGTTCCAGCAGTCAAGAACACCAGAGTTTTCAGAGTGAAGAGGCATTCAGGATCGGTGACAAGACAGAGGAGGATGCAGGAGTGTCAAGTGAACAGGAAGAGAGCGAGGGAGGCATCGAACCGTACAGATTAGAGCCAGAATTTTCGGGGGATTCCGGCACCGACTCAGACCGCAGCAGTGATGGGGAGGAGAGTCGCTTATTGAATACAGAATGGTGAGTCTTTACTTTGGCATGTTTGGGGTGTCAGGATAAGGAAAATTAACAATAAAAAAGAAAGGGAAAAAAAAAACCATCAGCATTTTTCCAACTTATTACAGTGATCCCTCACTTATCGCGTTTAATGGGGACCAGAACCGACCGCGAAAAGTGAAAAACCGCGAAGTAGCGTCACCCCCCCCCCCAAGGGCATCAGAAGCACTATTTTGCACAAAAAGGCACAAGAGAACAGCGAAAAGTGCCACTAAGCAACACGAGCGATAAAGAACAATGAATGCGGTCTTCTTTCGCTGGGTATAGGCGCTCGGCAGGGAGCGAAGCTGGGTAAAACGTCTCGGCCAATCAGCTTGCGACATTCCCCAGCGGTGAAGAGGTGGGTGGAGAGGAGTGGAGCGGTGGTCAGAGAGGTAGATTTTCAGTTGTGCGGGCTCTCCGTGTTGATACCTGATGTTCTAATGTAGAAGGCAGGGAGAAGGCAGGGAGACTACATTAGAACATCAGGTATCAATACGGAGAGCCCACACAACTCAAAATCCACCTCTCTGACCACCGCTCCACTCCTCTCCGCCCACCTCTTCACCGCTCGGGAATCTCGCAAGCTGATTGGCCGAGATGTTTTACCTCGCAAGCTGATTGGCCGAGACGTTTTACCCAGCGAAGGAAGACCACATTCATTGTTCTTTATCGCTCGTGTTGCTTAGTGGCACTTTTCGCTGTTCTCTTGTGCCTTTTTGTGCAAAATAGTGCTTGTGACGCCCTTGGGGGGGGGGTGACGCTACTTCGCGGTTTTTCACTTTTCGCGGTCGGTTCTGGTCCCCATTAAACGCGATAAGTGAGGGATCACTGTATATCTAGAAACACATCGCTTCCCGGTCGCTTTTCCTCCCCCTTTCTTTTCTTTCGTCGCCATGACAGCTTTCCTTGGCCACTGAACAGATCTTCCCAGGTGTTGGAAGTGTTTTGTAGTCTACTATCACGACAAAATGCACCAAAAACAACCAGTGTCGACGTGCTCGCAATGGTAAACATGAGGACTGGGTCACACTCGTGACGTCACGCGGAACTCCGGCTGCACTTCCGGTTAATCGGCGGATTCGTCTGATTTTTCAAGGCGGGAAATTCAAAATCGCGATTTTCTCCAAGATTCCGGGATTTGTGGAGGGTGTGCCAATGATAAATTATCTTTATAACTGTATGTACTATCACCCAGTGCCGTTCAATGCCGTTCAGTTCAGTTCTACTTTAAAGTCTTGTCTGAGCCCGATAGATAACTGTTAGCTAACTATCAGCCTCAGGTATACTCAGTCGCATTTCTCTCCCTCAATCAGTTAACTGCATTAAACCTCCAAAAGAAAGAGTTAACCCAAACTAACTGACTTCCTTAAAACCTAACTTCAAAAGACCCTGCAAAGTTTCGTTCAGTGTCATCAATTACTATTTTAAAATAGTACACACAAAACCTCCAATATCACTAGCTTAAGTCAATAACCACAAAACCCCACTAAAGGTGATAAAACACTAAAAGCCTAGAGCTCAATCTCTAACAAAGTTGTTCCACCTCTGAGAATAATTTTCACCTACCACTCAAGTATCTCAAGAAAAAAAAAACCCAAGAAGCTCAAAATTAAAATCATTCATTTCTATGTGTCTTGCCAGGATGATGGCCTTCCTGCTGTTTGGTTTAACCCTCTGCCTAACCATCGCGTCTACCTTCACTGACCTTGTGAGCGAGGGTCCCGAGTCTGGAATCACTTTGATCGACCAACCAGGACTTCTGATTACGGAATGTCAAATCCACACTCAAAAGATCTCCATGTGTTTTGATCCCTACAGTGGTCTACCAAAACCTTCCGCAAAGCTCAGGCTTGTCCTCTTTGGCCGGACAACGCTGGATCAAGCAAGCTATAGACCATGCTGAAGCCCATATCACACATGTTCTGGAACAACTCGAGAAGTTCACCATTACCCAGTTCAACTTAACCACACCCAAAGTCAGAAACTGACGAGCTATAGGTGGATTCTTAGCAGCTGCCTCAGCCTTAGGATCGCTTTTTAGCTTAGGTACCTACGCCGTCAATTCGGTCAATATCAATACCCTAAAACGTCAGGTAGGTGAGCTACAAGCTGAACTCCCTCAGATTCAGGCCCAACTGGCGGTCCAGAAAATGAGCCTACAAGCTGTTCACACCACCTTACAAGGTACGGTGGTAGTTGTGAACACTCACTCTCAAGCTTTGGTCAAACTCAACAAGTTGATGCAGTCGATGTTCTCTGTACTTCAGGTTGACTTTGCCCAAGCACAGCTAGTGTCTATGTTACTGTCAGACATGATTAGGGACATCAGCTCTTCCGTTGACGCTTTGGCAATGGGCAGAATTCCACCCTACCTCGTCCCCATGTCATTGATTACAGACCTGCTTGCTACAGCCACTCAGAGAACTGTCATACCACTCCAAGCCCATGTAGCTTTTACCTTGGGCAACGCCATTCTCATCTACTTTGACCCTGAAAAGCACCAGATGGCTTTCATTGTCAACCTACCTATGATCACCTACGAGAGCATCTACCGGTTGAAGAAGGTTGTCAGTGTTGGGATTTGGAAGCAGGACACTCATGTCAAGGTCAAAACCCCCTCAGTGGTGGTGTATCATGACAACAGCACTGGCCTTTACTTGGTCCCGAACCTACGCATGTGCACTCTCACCAGGGATGTCCACTATTTGTGCCCTAGTAAGCCTTTTTTTAAGGATAGCACCGGAGGCATCTGTGGGATCCAAGCATCCTCTCAGGATATGACTTGTCCCACCATCCTCACCCCACGATCTCAATTAACCACCACACAGGCCCACATTGTTGGAAACCGGTGGCTTGTTAACACCCCAGTGCAATCTGCTACCGTCACGTACGACCAACATGACACATTTTCCCAGATCACACTTCCCTTCAACACTTTTTGGGTTCAAGTTCCTAAAGGCTCACTCTTTCATGTCAGCAATTTGGCCCTGTATCACCTCAACACTGACCAATACAACGGCAGTGTTAATATGTCCGATTTCTTCTCTAAGCAAGCACTCAAACTCAGCTCTGAGATCGTGGATAAAGTCACTCTTGAAGGCCCTCAAGTCATTGACTTGGTTTCAATAGGGAATGAGCTCCAAGTCCTTGAGCCAGACCCTAAACCACTACTCCATGCCAGTTCGCACTCCTGGTCTGTGCCAGATGCAGTACTCATGTACCTGGTCATTTTTGGGTACTTCCTGACATTTGCCGCAGCTGGTACCTACCTCTGGCAAATTAGAGCCTTCCAAGATCAACTCAACCACTTAGCTACAAGTACTAGGCATAGTTTCAGATGCCAAGACCTAGACCTGAGTCCCAACATTGAGAAAATATTTCCTGAAAAGGAGATTTTTGGTCTAGAGGAACGACCCATCAAAGTTGCAGAAGTGGAACCATAAGCGGGTCTGCTAAACGGACCCCATGTGAACCTCCCTGAGTTACCTCAATATTTTTTGGGGGGGGGACTTATTTTGTACCCTTAGGTAGATTTGTTCTGCAGTCCGGTGACAAGCCACCAGCTGTCGGTCGCTGCGTGCGCAAGCGCCCCTTAACTCCCTAACCTGCATGTTTTTGGCATGTGGGAGGAAACCGGAGAAATCCCGGAGTAAACCCACGCAAACACGGGGAGAACATGCAAACTCCACACAGATCACTGTTGGCCGGGGGCAGGGATCGAACCCACAATCTCATGATCCCCGCGATCCCCCGGCCGAGGGTAAACTGTGCTGCCACGGTGCTAACCACTGCGCCATCGTGCAGCCCAATATTGCTTAAACATCTACCTCAAATAAGCAATAATTTTTGCTTGTTTTGTATCCTTTGTTTTTGATTTTTACTCTTAGAATTTTTGAATTTATACAGTTTGCATGCTTATATACAGTACAAATGTATATATTCCTTGCACTCTATTTGATCTTTGTGCACAATTCAAACTATTTCTGAACAATTCTAATAGCTGCTTTATTGTAAACCAAAACACTTACCTCAGGTATGTAAAACTACATACTTTTTATCTCTGTACCTTTGTTACCAGAATTTCTTTTGAGTCATTTCAAGACATATACCTTAGCTTACTACTCTCAGACAATTTTACAATCTACATTTGTCCATATTAAAATTATTTTTGGAAATTCCTGGAAGTCTTTCCAGTAAACTAAATTCAAAGATCTCTACTTAGTAATAGATACCGTTTACATGCTAGTGTGTATGGACATCAAAACCTTTAGTCCAGTATTTAGGTCAAGTGTTGCCAAGGAGACGCAGCTGCCATAGACATATACCAACGCTGACCGACGCTCACCATTGCTACAAAGGGGGGGGGGGGGGGTATGTAGCATCAACGTCTCCTCAGGCCAATCCAGGAGATCACTTTTCTTCATTTTACAGAAATTTCACTTTTCTTCATTTTAGAGCAACTCTCACGCAAGGTCTGGTCAAAAATGCTGTGTGTCTTCAACAGGACCCCAGTGTAAACAATTTCACTTTTGCAGAGACACTCGATAAGAATGTGCTTTTAAAGGCTTAAATGGACCATAAAGTCTTGAAGTCAAGATCCCAAAATGGACAGTTCATGCTGATAGTATCCGCTCTACCAGGAGCTGATGCTCTTAAAAAAAAGTCATAAACTTCTTAAGCTGGCAGATATATGGCCCTTTGCTTCCTTTAGATATCTCCCAGAGCACTCTAGGTCCCCTTTGCCCGCATTCCAGAGACCTAAAAATGATCTACAGCTCAACAGTACCTCCTAGTGGATATATATGGAATATGTTTCATTGTGTAATCTGATTGTTAATTCTGACAAAACATTAAGCTTTTCTTCCAGCTATCATCTCCCCGGGATTCTAAGGACACTGTGAAAATCATCACCCTTATGATCACCAACAATGGTTTGCAGTAATTCTTTAATCCTTAATTTAAATGTGAGTGTATGTATTAGGAATGTTTATTTTCATGAGTGTTATTCAAATGAACGTTAATATTATTAGTAAGGGTATAAATGCATGATCACTGAATATTAGCCCTGAGTCACTTAATTTAGTTAGATTTTACATTGAACACATAATTTCATAAGAACTGAACATCAATCTCTGTTCATCCTCACTTTCATGATAATCAATCACTTGGCTGCCTTCCACTGGATAACGCCCCTTTGCATTTGATTGGCTGTTCCCAATGCTTCTTCCAGTTGTGAACCATTTGAAAGCCGAGCAACAGTCACTTTCTCCCTGGATTCCGACCTTATACCACTGGCTGGCGCTGACCACCGTATAACACGTGTACCTACAACTGTTCGTAAGTGAGCCTCCCCTTGTTCCTATCTGCTGGGTCTAAACGAGATGTCCGGAAAATTTCAATTACAATTGAACATAGCTAACTAACTAACTAACTAACCTGCACTTATATAGCGCTTTTCTAGTCACAAAGACCACTCAAAGCGCTTTCATTAATACTAACCCTCTATTCTAAGGGCCTATAGGAAACAAATATCTAGGGACAATTTAGAACAGCCAATTAACCTAACATGCATGTTTTTGGCATGTGGGAGGAAACCGGAGAAATCCCGGAGTAAACCCACGCAACACGGGGAGAACATGCAAACTCCACACAGATCACTGTTGGTCGGGGGCTGGGATCGAACCCACGATCCCACGATCCCCACAATCCCCCGGCCAAGGGTAAACTGTGCTGCCGCAGTGCTAACCACTGCACCACCGTGCAGCCCCATAGCTACTATTTCATGGTACAATTAGTCCCTCAGCCGTAGGGCAAAGCTATAAACTGAAGGAATATTCTTATTCATTTTTAAGTAACCTCCTTTCATTTTTTTTTTTTTATTTAAGTTTTTGTAAAGGGTATACAGGTCATTACAGCATTGCATTGTTTACATTTTCATCGCACGTTCCCTTATATTTTGCTATTTGACAACATTGGTAGAATAGTTATTACAACACTCCCTTTTTTTTAAAGTGAAAGAAAAAGTGAAATTAAAGAGAATTAAATTTTAAAAAAAAACAAAAAAACAAACAAACAAAAAAACCCCGAATAAACAAACAAACAGAACAGCAAAAAACAAACAAACAGAAAATTAAGTAATTAAAAGTAAAAGAGCATCTGAGTAGCGTTGGAACAAAGAGTGGGACCATCACTGAAATGAAGATTAATTCAGAAGTTCCTTTTTAGATAATCAGCTTATGGAATTTTACCCCATAAAATTGTGTTCTGTTTTGTTAGATACTTCAGCTTTCCATTATGGTTGAAACATAAAATCTGGTTTCCTCTTGGTTCCACAAAGGTTTAACTATACATTTTATGCTCAGGAATCCACTAACAGTTGATGTGATATTGAACACCTGTTTATCATTTGAATCTGTTTATTCATCATTTGAATGCCATGTCATGTAACCTGAATGAGTTCATTTAATAAAACTGTAAACGAGAGAAGTTGAAGCGGTTTTCCTTTGCATATATGTTTTCTAGGTCACGGCAGTAAAAGAGCTCACTAAATTTTGAAACTGATTCGTTAAGTAATTGAAGGTACGGAAACTAATTAATTGAGATTAATTCATTAACAAGTTGTTCTTTTAGACCTGCTGCCCCCTTTTTACGAGTGCTTTTCTATTTTATTTAGTGAGTGTAGGGGTGACGGTTTAACTCTGTCTCCTCGCACACCCACTATTAAATAAAATAAATAATTCTTGTACCTTACTACACTATATTTTATCAAATATCAGTACACAGGGGTGTCCAATTATGTGCGATGGAGGGCCAAGACCCAGCAGGCTTTACCTCCAACCAGTGTCTTCCACAGCAGATTCCACTGAATTTCTTCCCACTGATTGCTGATCAGTGAAAACACCTGCTGAAGAGACTGGGTAGAGGAGAAAACCTGCAGGGTCTTGGCCCTCCATGGCACATGATTGGACACCCCGGTACCATGGTTATAACACTGGTCAACACCAAATTTATTGTCTAAGTTTTTTTAGCTGATTTGGGACAATTTTGATGTGCTGAATCCAAAAGTCGCATTGGTTTTGTTCAATCAGGTCAAGTTTTTGAACTATGGCCACATGTTTTTACGTTTTTGTTTACATGTATGGGTATTTTCGCTTCATATGATGCAAAATTCTTTTTTATTTCTTGAAATTCTCTGAATTTTGAACAATGATGACATAACATTCAATTTGCATGTACTTACCTTTATCAATGTCTATTATTCAATTTACAGTACAAATGTACATCTGCTGTACAACTGCTTACAACTTAGCATAAAAACCTGACTGATCAAGAGAAACAGATGTCATTTTCGGATTCAGCAGTGCAAAATTGTCTTAAATCAACTGAAAAAACACAGACAACTTACAAAAAAAATATTTTTGTTATGTTGTGATAATCAGAGGCACACAAGTAGATAGAATACCACAGACTAGCATACTGTATGTCAAGGTTTAGTCAGGATATTGTGTTGAAGTCATTCAGTATTTTATAATGGCAGCAAATAGTCACACCAGTTACTGACCCGATGTAGTCTGACTGTTTTAAAAAGCATGACGTATAAAATGATCACACAATTCAGTGTTACACCTTTTAGTCAACTTGTTACCACAAATTTAATGTTCATTTTTCTAATGTATGATATAATAGACCTCATTCACATTAAATTATGCCTCATTTTTGAGATAAAAAAGAAGGATTATTATTTTTTACTATAGTTAGGATCAGAGGCACACATACATTAACTCTGTGTGTAGGTGTGGGTGTGTGCGCGTGGGGGCAACTTCATCATAAAATCAAAAACAGAGAAACTGTCTGTGAGTGTGTGTGTGTCTTTGTTTGCATGATTAGGTTACGGTGGTATGGGTTCTGCAAATATGTGTATTGCATTTTTAGCACCTGATGCTGGTTTTGTTGGTGCTTGTGCAGAATTGGTACCTTTTCCTTTTGAGTGATGGGGGAGGAGGAGCTGCAGATGAATCGACCTCTGCAGCTTCAATTCAATTCAATTCAACTTTATGTAGCACCATTTCACAACAACAGTCATCTCATAGCACTTTCAACTGTAGGGGAAACCCCCACAATTGCAGAAAGACCCCAGCAATCAGGTGATCCCCTGTGAGCAAGCACTTGGTGACGGTGGAGAGGAAAAACTCCCTTTTAGCAGGAAGAAACCTCCAGCAGAACAAGGCTCAGGGAGGGGCAGTCATCTGCTGCAACTGGCTGGGGGGTGAAGGGATAGAGAGAAGAAAAAAGAACAGACATGTAGAGAGCAAACAGCACGACAGGGACTCAATCTATGGGAGGGAACAAACAGATGTTTATGATCAGCAAAAATATTTCATTGAGAGTGAAGAAAGAAGTGAAGCCCAGTGCATTGTTGGAGGTCCCCCAGCTGTCTAAACCTATTAGCAGCATAACTAAGGGAGGGTTCAGGGGCACCTGATCCCACCCTAATTACAGGCTATATCAAAAGGAAAGTTTTAACCCTATTCTTAAAAACAGAGATCGAGTCTGACTCCCAAAACCAGATTGGCAGCTGGTTCCAAAGGAGAGGAGCTTGATAACTGAAGGCTCTGCCTCCCATTGTACTTTTGGAGATTCTAGGTATTACAAGTAGCCCTGCATTTTGGGAGCGTAGATGATAGAGTAGTATCGGGTCTTTTAAATAAAAAGGGGCCTGATTATTTAGAGCTTTGAAAGTGAGAAGAAGGATTTTAAACTTAATTCTAAATTCTATGGGAAGCTAATTAAGGGAGGCCAGAACCGGAAAGATGTGATCTCTCTTTCTAGTACCTGTTAAAACTCTTGCTGCAGGATGTTGGATCAGCTGAAGACTTTTAAGAGATGTTTTAGAACAGCCTGAAAATAGAGAGTTACAGTAATCTAATCTAGAGCTAACAAAAGGGTGGATTAGTTTCTCAGCATCACTTTTGAGACAAGATGCTCCTAATCTTGGCAATATTACGCAAATGATAGAAGGCAGTCTTAGAAACAAGTTTAATATGTGAATTAAAGAACAGATCTTGATCAAAATAACTCTAAGGTTTCTCACAGAACTATTAAGAGAAAGAGTAACCACATCCAAACTAAGAGTTTGATTTGGAAAGGTATTTCTAAGGTTTTTTGGACCAACTAGAATGACTTCAGTCTTATCTGAACTTAATAGCAAGAAATTACAAGTCATCCAAGCTTTGATTTCCTTAAGACAAGCCTCTAATTTGGCTAATTGATTACTATCATCTGGCTTCATTGACAAGTATAATTGTGTGTCATCTGCATAACAATGAAAATGTACACAGTGCTTTCTAATAATATTGCCTAGCGGAAGCATATATTAACTAAAAGGAATAGGGCCTAGCAGATACCTGTGGAACTCCGTGACTGAGTTTTGAGTTGGAAGAAGAGTCATTATTGACATGAACAAACTGGAACCTATCAGATAAATATGCTTGGTCAGCTTCCATGACCAAGCTGGCAATGGCTGGCATGCGGGGAAGTGCCTGGTATCTTCTCATGAGAGGTGTTACAAGTTCTCTTCAATTTCATCTGGCATAAACACATCAAATGTAGAGTTTATACTATCAGCACAAGAAATGGCATACCTTGTTGGCTCTCTGGGCCCCCCCTCTGCACCCAACATACGCTGTTGGTCACTTGGAGGAATGGAGGACCAGAAAATTTTTGGATTGGAAAATCCCCTCCATGGATTGCCACCTTGTTGTGGTGGAAGGGACCCGAATGATCCCAGGAGCTATGTGGTTGGGGGCAACTTGCCCTAGGTAGGGTCTCTATAGGCAAACTGGTCCCGGGTGAAGGGCCAGACTAACAGTGGTCCAGTAGATCTCCATGAAAAATGTTACATCAAGTGTGTGCGCGTGTGTGTGTGTGTGTTCATTGTGCTGGAAACGCAGTAGTACACTGCACCACTTAATGTGGTGGGGTCAAATTGACCCGGGAAGACCATAGATGCTATAAATTTTAATAAAACACACATAATTCAACAAAAATAGTCATAATTAATTTTACTTGCAAAAAGCATAGTATGGAACCATTCATGTCATTTTTTATATGGAGGAACTAATAACATACATCATGTAGTGATGTAACCTGGAAACATCATCAGTGATGTTACCTGGGGTCCTCGAGTGTTTTGGGTCTTTCAAACATCTTGAAGGACGCTTGAAGGACAAGCTGCTGCGCGCAGGGGTGGACCAGCACCTGTCATCATGGATCCTGGACTACCTCACGAACCGGCCTCAGTTTGTGAGAACCCGGGACTGTGTGTCCGACACGATCATCAGTAGCACGGGGGCCCCCCAGGGAACGGTGCTGGCTCCCTTCCTGTTCACTCTTTATACTGCGGACTTCTCACACAACACAACACACTGCCATCTACAGAAGTTCTCTGATGACTCTGCGATCGTTGGCCTCATCTCCAATGGAGATGAAGCTGAGTACAGAGGGCTTATCCAGGACTTCGTGGACTGGTGCCATCGGAACTGCCTCCAGATCAACGCGAGGAAAACTAAGGAGCTGGTGGTGGACTGCCGCAGGCATGGGCAGCCCCTCACAGTACCAGTAAATATACAGGGAACAGACATCGAGATGGTGACATCCTACAAGTACCTGGGTATTCATCTGAACAATAAACTAGACTGGTCACACAATACTGATGCACTCTACAAGAAGGGACAGTGCAGGCTGTTCCTGCTGAGGAGACTCAGGTCTTTTGGTGTACAAGGGGCGCTGCTGAAGTCATTCTATGACACGGTGGTGGCATCAGCCATCACTTTTGGAGTGGTCTGCTGGGGCAGTGGCATTACTGCAGCCGATAGGAAGAGACTGAACAAACTGATTAAGAAAGCTAGCTCTGTCCTGGGGCAGCGCCTTGATCCGATGGAGGAGATAGGAGAGAGAAGGACGGTGGCTAAACTGTCATCTCTGCTGGAGTCCGAGTTCCACCCTATGCAGGACATACTGAATGCACTGAGGAGCTCATTTAGCAGCAGACTACATCATCCCAGGTGCACAACCGAGAGGTTTCGTAGGTCCTTCCTACCAACGGCTGTCAGACTGTACAACCTAAGCAGGGCTGCTCGCAGAGATAGCAAAAAGACGTAACAAACTAATAGTTTTTTGAATGCAAAAGATGCAATAGACTTACACAATGGTCCCCTCCGGCATACAACTAGGAACATACCGGTCGCTATGGAGGGTGAGAATATGTATGGGCACATAATCATACCATGTAGGATAACTAAGTAGACGGTTATGCTGTTTCATTCCATCTAGCAACAATGCTCTGCACTGTGTGTGTTTATATATTTGCATATTTATTCCATCTAGCTACAATGCTCAGCACTGGGTGTGTGTTTATATATTTATATATCTACATATTATTCCATCTAGCTACATTGCTCCGCACTGTGTGTGTTTATATACTTGCATATTTATTCCACCTAGCTGCAATGCTCCGTACTGTGGGTGTTTATATATTTACATATTTATTCCATCTAGCTACAATGCTCTGCACTGTGTGTTCATATATTCATATATTTATTCCATCCAGCTACAATGCTCTGCACTGTGTGTCTGTGTGTGTGTGTATATATATATATTTTATAGTAATACGTACATATGTTTATTAGCTGCTCTTGCTTGCTTGTTTTTTTTCTTGCCTTCTGATTGTTGCTCTGAGTGTTGCTATCCCTGTGCTGTTGCAATCCTGGAATTTCCCCGTTGTGGGACTAATAAAGGCTTATCTTATCTTATCATACACTCTCACCCAGGTGACCCAGCAAGGGGTGATCAAGCCCATGCTTGTGTCCAAGTATCGCTACCCTACCCACGGATCTCCTTTTTTGATCCACAGCCACCATGAGGCAACTTCTGCCTCTGTGGCCTCCTTGATGGCCCTCTGCCTCCTGGCCCCTGTGATGCCCAGCATGTTATAGATCCTGCAGAGGGACTGGCCTGTGAGCCCCCTGCAGCCCACCTCGATGGGCTCGCATCTTGTGCGCCACTCATTTTGTTGGCGTTGCTCCATCAGCTCAGCATATTTGGCCCTCTTCCTCTCAGCGGCCTCCTCAATCCGGTCCTCCCAGGGGACAGTGAGCTCCAAGAGAACCTGCTTAGAGGTTGTTGAAATCAGAACCAGATCTGGTCTGAGCATCATTACAGCTACCTGTTCTGGGAACTTTAGTTGTTTCCCAAGGCCTACCCTTAGGTCCCAGTCTTCTGCTGACACAAGCTGTCATGGGCAGTGAGAGCGCGCCCCTCCCCTCCTGTCGCACCTTCGTCAATTCATCACTGCACCTGAGGCAGAGGACACACCTGCGCCCGCTCATCAGCCAGAGTATTTAAGGAGGCTTCCTCCGCACAGTCAATGCTGGCTCGTCTGGGTATACTGCCCTAAATTCAGGCAAGCAGGTCGTATTTTGCAAAGATTAGGCACGCTGTCTAACCTTCGCCTTTTTTTCTCCTTACAGGTTGCTGCCATCATGTGGGTGTGTCTCAGGACTGCGTGCACTCTCCTGCCACCTCACCATATCCTCAGCAACGGATCTTCACCCGGTCAGGCACTACTAGCTCATTCCCCCTTACCCTACTGGTTCATCTATTCCTCGCTGGAGTCCTGCCGGTCCTCTCCCGGAGTCCCGAGTAAGTGGTAATTTGGCTCTTCCATATTCCCTACTCCACTTCTCTACTGACAGCTCTCACCACAGGTGGATTGATCTTCTGGCGAGTGGCTGTTTATCTAACTGTGCACTGTTTTCTATATTTAATAAACTGTTGAACATTCCCCCCTTTTGTGGTTCCGTCCTGTGCTAGCATCGTGCACATGAGCTGTCAGCTTAATCATGACACAAGCAGGACAGAGGAAATGGACCTGGCAACAGTTAATGGTTTTTCCCCAACCCTGACAAAAGCAATGGTCTTTTTCACTGGGAGGAGGCTCTTACAGTGCTCAGTTCCACTGCGGATGGTATTTGCTACTGCCTTCAACACTCAATCATGACAACAGCGGTAGCACCCTTCAACAAGGGCTTTTGAACAGCAACTCAGGATATGCTCCAGGGTCCCTCTTTCTTGGCACAAAGCACAAATTAATGACTCCACCTTCCCCCAGCAGAACAGGTTGGATGGGCTTGGTAGTACGTAATAGACAACCTGGATCAAGAAACGTATGTGCTGAGGCTTGGCTTTCCACAGCTCAGTCCATGAGACTTTGCACTCCACTGCTTGCTCCCCTTTTGTCCAAGCTCCATGCTGTTGCATCCTAACTGACCTGCTGGCTCACTCCTCCTCTACTGATGCTCACACCTCATCCTGGATAAGTGACCTCCTGTGCTTCCCCTTTACACTGCTGTAGCAAGGTGTTGCAATGCTGCCCAGGCCCTCTCTTCCCTGGGTTACTGACCCCATAAGCTCCCTGTGCCTTAGCCTTGACACAGCCACATCTACAGCCTCAGCTGCCCTCCACTTCTGTCCTGTCCTGACCTCGATCCCAGCCTGAACGACTGTTGGCCATTTGACTCTTGGTATTGCAGCACCTCCCTAGCATGGCTAACCTTAAATTCCTCACTCGGACTGCTGATGGGGAGCGTCAACATGTTGTTGTTCACATGCAGGGCTATGCTGCTCAGACTCCGAGGCAGACCCAGCCACTTCTTTAAGAACCTACTGATTCTCCTCTCAAAGCCCTCAATTGTGGAAATCTGAACTTCATAGACCAAGAGGGGCCAGAGGATCTTTGGGAGTATCCCATGATGGTATATCCATGTCTTAAACTTGCCTGGCAGGCCTGATCTGTCAACTATGGCCAACCAGGCCTTCAGCTCTTGGTTGGTTGAGCAGATAGATGCTGTATCTCTCAGGCTGCAGTTGAAGATTTTAGCCAGGCTCTTTACTGGCTTCCAAGTGTGAAGTGGAACTTGTCGGTAACCTTCCCTTTCTTCAACATGAGGGATCTGGATTTTGCTGGTTTAAAGCTCATTCGGGCTCCACTAAACAGCTCCTCCAGGCCCTTCAGAATCCAACAACCCCCCTGGGATGTGTGGTGTTACAGTCAAGTCGTCCATGTAGGTCCTAATAGGTGGCTGTCGGACACCAGACTTGGTGAGGGGCCCTCTGCACTGGATCTCAGCAGATTTCACCATCATGTTCTTAGCTAATGTGAACAGAATCACTGAGATAGTACACCCAGTAATGATCCCCTTCTCCAGCTTTCGCCAACTGGAGTTTGTTGTTCCAGCCGAGACTCTTAGGCTGAACCCATTGTAGTAGTCGAGAAGGAGGTCTCTGATCTTCCCTGGGATGTGGTGCTGGTACAGTGCCTCTTCCACAAGCTTGTGGGGTATGGACTCATACGTATTTGACAGGTCTAATCACAGCACAACCAGGTCGCCTTTGTTCTCTCTGGCTGCCCTGATCAGCTGTGTGACTACTCCTGTATGCTCCAAGCACCCCGGTACCTTGGGGATCCCTCCTTTCTGGACTGTTGTATTGATGTATGAGTTCTTCAGTAGGTAGTCTGTCAGGCACCTGGCAACAATGCTGAAGAATATTTTCCCTTCAACACATAACAGGGAGATGATTCTAAACTGATCGATGTTTTCTGACTCCGTCTCCTTTGAAACCCACACCCCTTCTGCGAACCGCCACTGTTGGGCCACTTTTCCCCTCCTCCGTATTACCTTCAGAATCTGTCAGAGTCTGTGAAGTAACTTTGGGCAGTTTTTATATTCCTTATTATATAGACACTGAACCCCCAGTTGCTCCTGGTGGGTCAGGCCAGTGCCAGTGTATGGCAGCTATGCCACCATCAGTGTGTGAATGTGTGTGTGAATGGGTGGAAAGCAGGATCTGTAAAGTGCTTTGGTCATCTAGAAATGAGAGTAAAAATGCTATATAAGTGAATGCCATTTACCATTTATAATGTACCCCACTGGGCCCTGGGGCTGAGCTTGCCCTTGCTTTCTTGACCACATCCTGGATCTCCTTCCAAATGGGCTCCCTATTCTCAAAGTCCAGTATTGGTCCGGGTGGCTCGATCAAGGATTGACAGTGGCCCAGCTCTTGCTCCCTGGATACGTCACTAAAAGTACCACTAAGGTACTGATCATTCTCATCTTTAGAACAGGTGAGCTTGCCGCTACACTTCTTTCCCAGCAGTTGTTTTGTGAATCCATATAGGTTCTTCAGAAAGGCTGTTCACTTCCTTGCTCTTTCTTTCCTCCTTCTCCTGTGCCACTCGGCCCTCGTCAAGGTCATGAGCCTCTTGCAGAGTATGTTGCGCAGTTCTATCAGAGGTCCCCTCTCCTCTAACCTCGCCTGTTTGAACTGCCACTTCAGGCTCTTCAGCTCCTGCCTGAGTTGGTGGATCTTGTTTGCCCGGTTGTTCTTTGTGTAAGGAAGTTTATCTCTCTTCTCCACCAGATCGAATCACTCTGCTCCCAGGGTGATGATGATGGCGGTCATGGTGTGGAGGCGTCGATCCACTTTCCCCTTGGCTGTTGCCTCCAAGATGTTATTGGTGTTTTCTTCAAATTGGAACCATTCCTTCTCCTTATTGGCTCGGGGCCACTTAACCCTATGATGTTCTGATGGTCTGTGTAAATTTGGGGCTTGCACCACCTGGAGGTTCTGGGTACTGTGGGTTGATTCTGGACCTAGCTACTCCTGCGTCTCACCGTGGTGGTCCCTGAGCACTGTGACACCTTCTCCATCTGTACACATCCCATCTTGGCCTGGTGGATCTTCAGACCACGTGGGTATTTACACACCTTGCCACAAAGGCATTGTGTTCTAGTTATCGTGTTTCCATTGTTAAATGTCGTCATCCTAAAATCCATCCTGGTGAGATCCTCATTCTCCCCCCCCTCTCGGGAATCCCTGGGGGTATTTCTCCGTAAATTGATCTGTCACTTTTAGTGGGTTCTTCCTCTCGGAAGATGCAGAATGGGCTGCTAACCCTCCCTGCCCCAATGCTGTCTTTCCAGACTGTCCAAAACCAAAGTTATGACATTAACTTTTGAAAATGGGTCAAATTGACCCAAAGACAACAGGAGGGCTAGGACAGGGGTCTGCAACCTTTGCCAACCAAAGAGCCATCTTTCCCATCTTCAGCTAAAATAGAAGTAGCTGACGGCTGCAACAGCAATCTGACCTTTGAAATAAAGATTATCCTGCTTTTAAAGTTTTTTTATACAGTAGCTCTGAATATGATGTGGCATTAATGAATTCATACTACAACAGTGGAAAAAACTGGCTTCATCCATGAAATAAAAGTATTACAAATATATTACAGATTGTTTTGTGCTAAAAAGGCAATATCTGAATATCTGACCATAATTTTTTCTATTGTTTTCAATTATCAGCACATTCATAAATTGTTTAAATCTGAAAAATATAATCCATCTCCTACTTTCAACAGTGATCACACAGCTTTAGTTCCTGATATTTTAATAAATTAGAGACAGAAGTTTTACTTATAAGAAGCTACTTTTCATCTTTTTTACATTTCCTCATAATGCTCCTTATTCAGATGTATTAATACCAGTACATACCGGTGCATACCCGTGCATGCCCGTAGAAACCAAGTATAAGCAAGTATTTCTGCATGCCCGTTGCTGAAGGGTCTCCTCCTGTCTCAGACGGCTGTGTTGTTCACAGTCATGCCTGCGGCGTACTGCTGGAACCTGAGGTGTTTCATGTTCACGGTATCCTTTCTGACGTGCAGCAGTTCTCCTCATTCTATTGCTCTCCATCTGGTGGGTCTTCTTCTTCGTTCAGACCACTGGTTGAGGGATAGGTGCGTTGTAATTCTAGTTCATGGGCAGGATCATGAAAATAGAGCTGAGCAAAAAGTGGCTTTCAACCCTGTTCAGGAAGGCCCATGCATGCCCATAGGAACCAAGAAACCAGAGCACCCAGAGAAAATCAGTGCTTTGCTTGGCATTTCACACATTTGTAGTGTAGACTGGCATTCTTCAAGATACACATTTTTACTGTGTCAGCACCTCTTTAAAAACGACATTGCTGAGAAAGTGACGCTATTGCTTAGTTTCTTCATCTTGGCAACAATACGAAGACTGTCTGTATGACATCATAAAGACACATTTGTCTATGTGTCCTATGATGCCTGAGTTCAAAGACACATGGTCTATATGACATCATAAAGACAGACACATGGGCTATGTGACATCATAAAGACACATTTGTCTGAGTTCAAGGACACATAGACTATGATGCCTGAGTTCATAGGACGTCCTATGATGTTCAGGCAGAGATCATAGGCCGTCCTATGATGTCCTATGAAGCATGACACACAGACACACACACAGAGATTTCTTGCTTTTATAGAGTAATAATATAAATCTGTATCTTTCACCTGTTCTCCAGACTCTCAACCAGTGGATTGGTTGATATTTGGTTGTCTGATATTCTGTATTTTGGAATAAAACAAAAAAAATTGTAAACAACTTTCTAAATAATATAACTTTAAAATCATTTGGTACAAATTAAGCCAATTAGAAATAATTACAGCAGAGTGGAAAAAAATGTTTAAAAAATACCTTCTTCCACTGAGCCTTTTAGTTTGGTTTTTTTTTTAAATGTGTGGCAGTGATAGAGAGTCTGCATTTAAAATTCACTGTCCAAAACCCCACAGATAACAAAGTAGCAGTTATCCTGCAGACAAAGAGATTAAAACATCCTTAAAATGAAAGGCTCACCTCTTCATCATTGTCAGAAAATCTTTCACTCATTTGAACTCCTTTTACTATTTTTTTCTTTTTTATTTACAAATTATGAAGGAAAACTGTCAGCTGTAGCTTCTATTTCAGACATGTATATCCAGTTGATGGCGTTTCATAATAAAAGCACATAAACAACCATTTTGAAAACTGAATCATTATAGAGGGTTTTTATTTTCAGTTAACTCAGGAAGTATTAAGCTGTGTCGGTGAAAATAAGTTCACACTAACTGACTTTGGTCATGGCTGGTCAATCCAGCGTTTATAGTGCAGGCGACTAATTTTAAGGTTATTGAGCAGGAATTCAAAGATTGTTTCTCATTTTTAAGGATAGTTAAGGCGTTGATTTTAGATAATCACATTTAAGAAATTTTATGGACCTGCAGACACTAGAGGCAGCTGTTTTCTTTTTTTTTTTCGTTTGTGTCCTTGTGGAGAAATTCTCACCATAAAACAAGGATACATGAATCTGTCCACACAGAATTAAACTCCCTATATTCCTCTGCGATTTTACTTTTTCTGCATTTGTCCATGTGTTACTGAGGGTGTGGGAGGATAAGCAGGAAGCTGCTGCTCTCTGTGCTCCCCACATGCATTGAGGAAAGCCTGTCAGATGTGACACAGTCACACATAGTTGACAACATAATAAATCATTAATATATAAAATATTACATTCATAAAAGTATGCATTGACAAATGCATCAAATTGCAATAAACAATAATTTGAAAAATAAAACGAACGTGATTAACTTCCATGTGTTTTGAGAAAAACCTGCAGGGAGCCACAGCATGGGGCCCTTCAGCCCCATGCTGTGGCTCCAGGATTCTGAGTTGCTGACCCCTGATCTAGGGGTATGATTCTTGCTTTGGGTGCAGAAGGGCCTGGGTTCAAATCCTGGATGACCCCCATTGTTCTTTAACTCTCAGCAGTGGTGCCGGAAAATGAAAGTGACTCCAAAAGTTAAGTTACTTGCTAATTACCCTTGTCCATTCCCATAACCCTTAGTGTAGGATTAGAAATTGTGAGTATTAGCTTTAGTTAACAGAGTATGGATATAGACCTCAATGCTCAGGACCCTTTTTAGTTCTTACTTGTTCTCTTAGTCAAAACTAGAAGTTTAACTGCAAACTCTTTCAAATGTCATAGGGCATAAAATTTGTGTTATTGTTCATGGCTTGTGACAGAAATTGCAAAATAACAACAAATCCCAGACTACAGTAGCTCCTTCTCATTGACTTCATGTCGAAAGGTTTAAATGCAAAACCTCTTAAATGTTGGGAACGTTAGTTGTGTCTGTGCTATTAGTTTGTGAAAGAAATTATGAAAGCTGTTACCACTAAGGGCTTGTTGGTCAAGGGGTATAATGCTCTTGTTAAGTGCAAGAGGTCCTGGGTTCAAATCCCACACAAGCTTGTTTTTGTTTTTTTGTTTTTTTAACTCTTAAGCTGCATTTAGAACAAACATCAACGAGCAACACAAATGCATGTAAAGTTAATGTAAACATGGAAAATATGAATTTGAGCATTCACACATCTGAGGGATTGGTAGCTCTAGCTAGTAATCAGCCTTGCGATTCTGCCATCACTGTGGTTAAAGTATCAAAACTCGAGAGTAAGCTAGTTTGAAAATGAGACTGCCATTCACCTGCAGACCAATGGACCAGAGCTCTGCAGCTGAATTGGAGTGTCAGAGTTATTCACCCACTGGTTCCTGCCGTGGATGTGCTAATGAGGGCTAGCAGCGTAAACAGCCATCATCCAGGTGAAGTTTTGGAGGCAGGGACAAGTTTTCCACTTGACAGCCCCGTCGGATAATGTAAACCTAAACATAATGATGTTTTGAGGATTTCCACAGCAGGTAGAACACAGCCACAGAAATTATAAAGGCAACTCCTCACTCAGATGGTGAATTCATGTCTCTTCGCATGTTTACACTGAGTTTACATGTAATTGCACCGCAAGAAAAATTTGCGTACAGTACAAAGTACAATGATAAAAAAAAAAAACACACACATTTGACATAGTTTGTCTTACCTTGGACCAAACAATTCTCACTTCCTGCTTGGATGACCATGCCTGTCTACCTTTAATGTCTCACTTGTGGACCACAGCTAGAGGGGACATCACACCTCATGTACTGTTAAATGAAGTTCAGAATGTGTGAGGGGAGAAAATCTATACAGATCGATGAAGACTGTTTACGGCTTCTTCTTGTTTTTCTTTTTTGCTCTCTCCACACATTTCAGAATGCCTGAAGCTTTGGTGAAGGAGGAGAGGAGATAAAGAGGCTGACAGTGCACAGCTGTAAATACTGATGGAGATAAAAGTGTTATTGCTGCAGTGGCTGTTTAGGCGTTTGTCTTTGTTCCATTCTTTGCCTGGTCCACCTTGAATAGGATTTTGAAAAAGATTAAATTGGCCCCGAGTTTAGAACCGTATAATGGCTCAAAATGGTTCTTCCTGCAGCAGATGTTGCCATCCCCCTGGGCTGGGATCATTAATGACAGTATGTGTCCATGACCACAGTTCAGTCCACATATTATATGGAGGAGATGGCTGATCATAACTGAAAATCAACCTGGAAAAAACAGAGACTAGTCCTTACCATCATCATAAACCTTTCTATATCATGTTACAGAACTGAATAGCATGACTTTTAAGCACCAATAAGGATACATGTAAAATAAATATTTATTGGGGGAAATCTGCAACTTTTCAGATTTTTTTTCGTATAAATTTGTTACTCCCTCATGGATCACCACCTTATTGTGGTGGTGGGGTTGCGTGCCCTTGTGATCCCAGGAGCTATGTTGTCCAGGTCAATTTGCCTCTGGTAGGGCCACCCAAGATCATGGGCGGCGTTAAGGTGCGTTCACACCAAACGTGAACAGGCAAATTTTTCATGCGGCACGATTACATTATAACTCAATGTAAACATGCGAACAGACATTAATAATGAGATGCAGACAGGCAAAGTTGTCTTTGAAACTTCTGCAGCTGTGGAAATTCCCAAAATAACATGATGTATGGCGCTCACCTGAAAATGTTGTATCGAGCCTCCAAAACTTCACAGATGATGGGTGTTTCCGCTGCTAGCTTGTTAGGACATCCGTGGCTGGAAACCATGGGTAAATAACTCCAAAATCCTGATTCAGCTGAAGAGTTCCCAGTCCTCCTGTCTCCTGGTGAGTGAGTTTCATTTTCAAACTAGTTTACTCTGCAATGGTGATACCTTTACTCCGGTGACAGCAGAATCTTAAAGCTAGGAGTGAGAAAAGTTGTGATTATAAAATTTTAGTTTGTCTTTGACAAGTTGAAATAACATCCAAAACATATTCAGCAGTGTAACTGTCAGAGAGACAGTTTTTCATGGTAAAGTGTGTAGGTGTGTTTTTGTAATTTATTTGGTTGATAAAATTGTTGTTGAAATGTGTGATGAATAATTATTATGGCTAAAAGGAGTTTAAATATGATTTTAGGGACAACCAGGTTATTTACACTTTGTTAATAAAGTTGTTTATGTGAGGGTTGCGGGTCACATGACTGGGATAAAAGGGCGTGACTGAGGCATTATGGGTTAGAAAGCTTATGTGAAAATTGTCAGGAACCACAGTCAATAAGGCATGTATTGTTATCTTGTAGGAAATTTAATCAGGAAAGGGAGGAAATGATTCAACAGCTACAGAAAATAGGACAGGTAGAAAAGACTGTAAAAAGCATACTGGACAACGGGGAATGTGGGCAGGGGAGGAAATGGATAATGCAGTTCCTAAGAGCCACCAGACTGGACAGACGGATGTAAAGCATGGTGGTTAGAGGCGTGTGGGAACCAGAAGGTGGCAGCAATGCAACAATACGGATGCCAGTTGCCGTTAAACTGTAAAGAAGAAGAAGAAGAAGCTTTATGGGTGAGAAAGAAAATGGAGGCAGCAAGAGATGCCCTGAGATTGTCATTATACCTGCACATGGTTCAAGAGGTGCAAAACGGTTTGTGTTTATTATTTGTAATTGTATAATTTATTTCTGCAACACCAGTCTAAACATTGTGAGACATATGGACATTTTATTGGACTTTATTAATGTCTTTGCAATTATGCTAGCATGTTTGGGATCTGAGTATTGCTTGGCAGGGAGACTGTCTATGGGCTGGAAGAGAAGAGTTCTAGTTGTAATCTTTTTGTGTTTTGTGTTGTTTTTTTTATATATATATAGTTTTCATGGTGTTATATTTCCATCAATGGTTTCGTATCATCGTTGGTTGCTCATATCTACACCAGAGAAAATGAGTGATTGAATAAGGCTTTGGAAAAACATCAGTATGAAACACAGCCTTTATTCAGGGAACCAGTGCATCTACAAGTAGTTTGTTGTTTAAACTTTTTAAAAATGAAAATGAAAACATCCCCGCCATGTAAATGTATGATCCCTCTGATCTGTATCCACTTTATTCCTAGGCCCCATGATGCCTTGCATGAATTATGGTAGCAACTTCCGGTACTAGTTTAGAACTTATGGTTGTCACTGAAACGGGACACTTTTCCTTTTTAAAAAACAATGACTTCAGCATCAGAAATGCGGGAACACTGCCTTTTGCTCCTCAAAAACAGTAATATAATCATACTACTTCCCACGACTATCTAGGGATAGGAAGATGACCTTAAAAAGTGGCCTGGCAAATAGTAGTGTTACTGTATATTGGGAATAACACAGGACGGAGAGCTGTCTCTGGGAACATACAACTTAACTTTATTGAGTTTTCATTCCAATTTATATCCCTACCGTAGCCCGCCTGACATCACTCACTCCCCCCACCCTGGTGGTGCTACGGCAAACCCCAAAGTCCAATTTCCATACATAACACACACACAAGTTTCAAACACAACATAAATTCAAAATCAACACAAGCAAACATCATATACACAGTTTGTTTTTTTTAACTATAGACAAGTGAACATATGGGGCACCTGGGTAGACTGCCAGGATGCCCCGCCAGGTTGGAGTGGGTATTCTGCTGCTAGTTCCAACTGGCACTGTCCATAACAGTTTTAGCGACAAAGTCATCAAGGTATTTAGGCCTCCGACACACTCTAGCCGGGCGTACCCTATGAGGAGACTCTGCACCTGGCACCGTCAGTTCAGCAGGTGGGACTGCCCAGTCCCAGCTCTCCCTGAGATGCCCCATGGCCACCGAATCCCTCTGGCCAGGCAACGAACGTCTCAGTCTGCTGGCATGCCACCTGGACCCATCATTGAGTTCAAAAGTGTCCGGGCCCCACTGCCTCGTGATCTGCCATGGCCCTGTTCACAGTGGCTGCAACTTGTGAGTCCGGACAGGATGCTTGATCCAAACTTGATCCCTCTCCCTCAGGCCGTGGTCCCTCACTTTGTGCTTCTTGTTGAACCGGTGCTTCGTCTTGCGCTGCTGAGCGGTGACCCTGCTCCTTAGTGCCCCCATGTTCCTCTAGGGAGACACCACCGGTGGTCTCAGGTTCACCAGCAAGGGTAGTTCTCGCCCCAGCGTGAGAGCCACCGGGGAACAGCCTGTCGTGGCATGGACCGACACCATGTAGTGAAGCAGTATGTTCTGGTGGGCAACCGAGAAGGTGAAGCCATCTGCCAGATGTGCTGTCAGTCCATTCTTTAGGGTCTTATTAAACCTCTCAACCCCTCCATTGGCCTGTGGATGATAGAATGCCATCCTCACATGCTCCACACCCCTGCTGCTCAAAAACTCCTCAAATGCCCCTGATACAAACTGCGGGCCATTGTCCGTCATGAGCATGTTCGGGGTCCCCCACCAAGCAAACAAAGATGCCAGGAACCCCGTAACCACTTCTGTCATTACTGAGGTAGTAGGGAGCACCTCCAGCCACTTCGAGAACATGTCATAGGCCACCAGCAGGAATCGGCTGTTCGAAGGCGCTGCATGGAGTTCACCGCAGATATCCAGCTCAAAGTGTCTCCAGGGCCCTTCTGGATATGCAACTGGCCTTAGTGGTGAAAGAGGAGGTCTACCGGTCTTGCCACTCTCCAGGCATGGCACACAGTGCTTCACCATGGTCTCAATGTCTTTATCAATGCCCAGCCACCAGACCGACTCCCTACTACGTTGTTTCACTCGCACCACCCCCAGGTGGCCGTCATGCAGCCAGGACACGTGCCCTCAGGGAAGATGGGATCAAAGCACACTGACCCCCAGCCACACACACCTCGTTCCAGCAACTTAGCTTGTTTTTGAAACAGTGGTAGGGTGCCAGGTCA
The DNA here is from genome assembly GCA_020510985.1 of Pholidichthys leucotaenia. Classification (NCBI taxonomy): domain Eukaryota; kingdom Metazoa; phylum Chordata; class Actinopteri; order Cichliformes; family Pholidichthyidae; genus Pholidichthys; species Pholidichthys leucotaenia. Next base: position 245,730,453 of record CM035842.1, on the reverse strand, counting down.
CCTTGCACTCTCACTGGCCATCCTTCTCTGATCACTGCACGTAATTACACCAGAATCGGGTCCCGGTCTGACTCCTCCCTGAGCTCCTGGGGGGAAACGACCACCTGGAGTGGTCTGCACAGTGTGTTGATTAATTCTTCCTCAGCTGGATCAGTGTCATCATTGTCCGCTCAGGGAGTCTCCGCCGTGGCTCGGGATAGGAGGTCCGCCACTATGTTTTCCCTGCCTAGGGTGAACTTAGTGGTGAAGTCAGAGGCTCTCAATCTCTCAAACCACCTATGTATCCTCAGTGGTCTATGGCCCGACCCAGACATCTCCAGCAGGGTTGTGAGCACCCGGTGATCAGTCCTCAAGGTGAAACGGCGCCCGTAGAGGTATATATGCCACCTCTCACACACCCAGAAACAGGCCAGTGCCTCCCTCGCACCCACAGCGTGTTTTTGTTCCGCCGCTGAGAGGGACCTTGACACAAATGCCACTGGTCTTTTCGTACCCTCCCATACTTGTGACATGACTGCCCCCAGCGCCGAACCAGATGCATCGCAGGTCACCACTGTCTCAAGGTCAGGGTCAAAGTGTGCCAACACCGGTGGAGGGGTGAGCTGATGCTTCAGTTTGGACACTGCCACCGAACAGGCTGGTGTCCACTTCCATGGCACATCCTGCTTCAACAGGGCCCGGAGAGGCTCAATCATTTCCGAATAATGGGGGATGAACCGCCCATAAAAGTTCACCATGCCTACGAACAACGAGATCTGGGCAGGCGTAGAAGGGTCCGGGATGGGAAGGACTGCTTCCATGTTTGAGTGTAGTGGTTGGAGGCCCCTCCCTGTCAGCCGAAAACCCATGAACTCAATGGCGTCCACCGCGAAAAGACACTTTTCGCCATTCAGGGTGAGTCCATAGTCCTGAAGTGTTGTGAGTACTTTCTCAAGCCTCTCATCATGCTCTTCCCTTGACACGCCATGAACCACGATGTCGTCCAAGTAGGCTACCACGCCCTTAAGACCTGCCAACATTGTCGACATCACTTTCTGGAAGCAGCTAGGAGCGGAGCTCAGGCCAAACGGCATCCTGGTGTACCTAAAGACCGCCATGTGGGTCACGAACACCGTCAGGTTCCTGCTGTCCAGATGAAGCAGCACCTGTAGATAGCCCTGTCGGAGGTCCAGCTTCGTGAACACTTGGGATCCACTAAACGTTGCTGTGAGCTCCTCCATGGTTGGAAAGGGGGTATTTGTTCGGGATCCTCGCCTTGTTTACCACCCGCAGATCTATACAAGGCCTGATGCCTCCCCCTTTCTTCTTCGCTACCACCAGGTTGGAAAGCCATGGTGAGGCATCCACCTTCTCGATGATCCCCGATTCCAGCAGCCTAGATAGCTCCGCCGAGACTTCATCATGCAGCGCTACGGGTAGGAGGCACAACAGTTGAATCTTGGGTGTCACGGTCTCATCCACCAGAGGGCGATGATAGAAGGCATCTATCCGGCCCAGGCCCGTAAACATAGCCGGCCAACGAAGTTGCCAGTCAGTGTATACTGTCAACACTACTAAGCCCTCCGGGTCCCGTGTGGAGAAGCCCAGCTCCCACAGCAGATCAACTCCTAACAGGTCTGCCCCCTGTTGTGCCACCTGGAAAGTGAACTTGGGCACCATCTTCAGCCCGCACGTCACAGCAAACTCCGCCGTGCCCACCATTTCAATCTCTGCGTGGCCATAGCTGAACATTTTCATTGCTCCTGCTTTGACAGTCTTCACTGGGAACAGCCTCCTCAGCGTAGCCAAACTCAGGATGGATCTACCGGCCCCGAGTCCACCATAAGGGGCACCTCCACGCCATTGAGCTGAACGACATACCATTTGAGTGGCCCTCTTCCCACACGTGCTACACACACACGGCCAGTTTCACCGAGTCCTGCCCTCACTGGGTCTGTAGACGTTCCATGGGTCCTGTCTCACGCCACTGGCCGCCTTTTCTTCTTCTTCTTAGCCCGCCCTCAAGGCCCAGTTAGCATGTTAATCATCGCCCCTGGCGGGGAACCACAGTCCACCAGCTCCTCACTAGCTGACATGCTTAATCTCTGTAGAGCCGCAGACTCCCGTTGTTTCACCAAGTCCACTACCCCAGCTAGGGATAAAGGCTGTTGGGCTAATCTTAGCATACTTCCCAGCCACGAACTGTTTGTGCTATGGGCTAACTTGTTCCTCACTAGCTTGTCCGTTAGGTTCAAGGTTCAAGGTGACTTTATTAATACCCGTAGGTAGATTGTTTTACAGTCTGGAGAGGGCATCTCAAACACACAACTTTGAACATCAAAACATTAAAAACACAGGACACATACATCAGGCAATTTAAAAACAGCACAGACTAAAGACATGGACAGGTACTCCAGAAACTTACTGAATATGGTTAAAAAGACTAAAAATAGATGGATAAAAAAACCCAACTAAAATAAATAAAAGAACCCGTAGCAAACCAGATAAAAGCATTATACCACACCAGGGACTAGTAAAACAGTAGATAAGATAAGACCACATAAAAAGGCCTGACCATCCATCCATCCATCCATCTTCTACCGCTTTTCCGGAGGTCCGGGTCGTGGAGGCAGCAGTTCAAGCAGAGAAGCCCAGACTTCCCTCTCCCCAGCCACCTGCTCCAGCTCTTCAGAGGGGATACCAAGGCGTTCCCAGACCAGCTAGGAGACATAGTCTCTCCACCGAGTCCTGGGTCTGCCCCGGGGTCTCCTCCCAGTGGGACATACCTGAAACACCTCAAGTGGGAGGCGTCCAGGAGGCATCCTAATCAGATGCCCATACCACCTCAACTGACTCCTTTCAATGTGGAGGAGCAGCGGTTCTACTCTGAGCCTCTCCCGGATGACTGAGCTCCTCACCCTATCTCTGAGGGTGAGTCCAGCAATCCTACGGAGAAAGCTCATTTCAGCCGCTTGTATCCGCGATCTCATTCTTTTGGTCATTACCCAAAGCTCGTGACCATAGGTGAGAGTAGGAACGTAGATTGACTGGTAAATCGACAGCTTTGCCTTAGAACTAAGCTCCCTCTTCACCACAACAGACCGGTACAACGTCTGCATCACTGCAGATGCTGCTCCAATCCGTCTGTCGATCTCTCGCTCCATTTTCCCCTCACTCGTGAACAAGACCCCAAGATACTTAAACTCCTCCACTTGGGGCAGGAGCCTGTCCCCAATCCGGAGAGGACAATCCACCTTTTTCCGGCTGAGGACCATGGACTCGGACTTGGAGGTGCTGATTCTCATCCCAGCCGCTTCACACTCAGCGGCAAACCGTCCCAGCAAGAGCTGTAGGTCATTGCTGGATGAAGCCAACAGGACAACATCATCTGCAAACAACAGAGATGAGATCCTGTGGTCGCCAAGCATGACACCCTCCATTCCCTGGCTGCGCCTAGAAATCCTGTCCATAAAAATTATGAACAGGATCGGTGACAAAGGGCAGCCCTGGCGGAGTCCAACTCTCACTGGGAATGACTTCGACCGAGTGTTGGCAATACGAACCAAACTCTCACAATGGTCGTACAGAGACCGAATAGCTCGTAACAACAAGCCCGATACCCCATACTCCCGAAGCACCCCCCACAAAAATCCACGAGGGACGCAGTCAAATGCCTTCTCCAAGTCCACAAAACACATGTAAACTGGTTGGGCAAACTCCCACGAACCCTCAAGAATTCTCGAGAGGGTAAAGAGCTGGTCCAATGTGCCACGGCCAGGACGAAAACCACATTGCTCCTCCTGAATCCGAGGTTCGACCAACGGCCGGACTCTCCTCTCCAGTACCTTGGCATAGACCTTCCCAGGGAGGCTGAGGAGTGTGATCCCTCTAAAGTTGGAGCACACCCTCCAGTCCCCTTTTTTGAAGAGAGGAACCACCACCCCGGTTTGCCATGCCAAAGGCACTGTCCCCGACCTCCACGCAATGTTGCAGAGGCGTGTCAACCATGACAACCCAACAACATCCAGGGCCTTGAGGTACTCAGGGCGAATCTCGTCCACCCCCGGGGCCCGGCCACCAAGGAGATTTTTAACCACCTTGGCGACCTCAGCCCCTGTGATAGGCGAGTCATCCCCCTCGTCCCCAAACCCTGCTTCCTCTGTGGAAGGCGTATCAGTGGGATTGAGGAGATCCTCGAAGTATTCCTTCCACCGCCCGACGATATCCCCAGTTGAAGTCAACAGTGTCCCATCCGCACCATACATAGTGTGGACGGGGAGCTGCTTTCCCCTCCTGAGCCGCCGAACAGTTTGCCAGAATCTCTTTGAAGCCGACCGAAAGTCTTGTTCCATGGCCTCACCAAACTCCTCCCATACCCGCGTTTTTGCTTCAGCAACCACCCGAGCTGCACTCCGCTTGGCCTGCCGGTACACCTCAGCTGCTTCGGGCGTCCCACAAACCAACCAAGCTTGATAGGACTCCTTCTTAAGCTTAATGGCCCCCCTCACCACTGGTGTCTACCGCTTGGTTCGGGGGTTGCCACCACGAGATGCACCGACCACCTTGCTGCCGCAGCTCTGGGCCGCCGCTTCAACAACAGAGGTGGAGAACATGGCCCATTCAGACTCCATGTCTCCAGACTCCCTCGGAATATGGTTGAAGTTCTTCCGGAGGTGGGAGTTGAAGACCTCCCGGACAGGGGCCTCAGCCAGACGCTCCCAGCACACCCTCACTATACGTTTGGGTCTACCAGGTCTGAATGGCTTCCTCCCCTGCCATCGGATCCAACTCACCACCAGGTGGTGATCAGTTGACAGCTCTGCACCTCTCTTTACTCGGGTGTCCAAGACATACGGTCGCAGGTCTGATGATACAATAACAAAATCGATCATCGACCTGCGACCTAGGGTGTCCTGCTGCCAGGTGCACATATGGACACCCTTATGCTTGAACATGGTGTTCGTTATGGACAGACTGTGGTTAGCACAGAAGTCCAATAACTGAACACCACTCGGGTTCAGATCGGGCAGGCCGTTCCTCCCAATCACCCCCCTCCAGGTTTCACTGTCGTTGCCCACGTGCGCATTGGAGTCCCCCAGTAGGACAATGGAGTCTCCAGGAGGAGTACCCTCCAGCACCCCAGTCACAGACTCCAAAAAGGGTGGGTACTCTGAAACATCATTTGGTGCATAGGCACAAATGATGGTCAGGACCCGTTTCCCAACCCAAAGGCGCAGGGAAGCAACCCTTTCGTCCACCGGGGAAAACTCCAATATAGAGGCAGCAAGGTGGGGCGATACAAGAATACCCACCCCTGCTCGTCGCCTCTCGCCCGGGGCAAATCCAGAAAAGGACAAGCTCCAGCCCCTCTCCAGGGACTGGTTCCGGAACCGGAGCTGTGTGTTGAGGTGAGGCCGACTATATCTAGCCGGTATCGCTCAACCTCGTACACCAGCTCAGGCTCCTTCCCCACCAGAGAGGTGACATTCCACGTACCAAAAGCCAGTTTAGAAAGCTTGGGATCAGTCCGCCACGGTCTCCGCCTTTGACCGCCACCTAATCCACATAGCACCGGACCCCCATGATCCCTCCTGCAGGTGGTGAACCCACTGGAGGGCGGACCCATGTAACTCCTTCGGGCTGAGCCCAGCCGGGTCCCATGGGTGGAAACCCGGCCACCAGACGCTAGCCTTCGAGCCCCTCCCCCAGGCCTGGCTCCAGGGTGGGGCCCCGGTAACCCCATACCGGGCGGGGTATACTGAATCCTTGATATACAATTTATCATGAGAGTCTGTTGGATCGTTCTTAGTCTGGCCCTTCACCCAGGACCAGTTTGTCTTGGGAGACCCTATCAGAGGCAAATTGCCCACGGACAACATAGCTCCTGGGATCACTGGGGCACGCAAACCCCCCCATCACGATAAGGTGACGATCCATGAGGAGGAAAAAATTTAAACTCTTGGGTCTGGCCTTTTTCTTTCAAAAAGAAAAAGGCCAGACCCAAGAGTTTAAATAAAATGCATTAAGGCCTGTTTAAAAGAATGATAGCAGCAGGAACAAAACTGTTCCTGTACCGTGTGGTTCTGCATCTGGGGACTTTGAACCTCCGTCCAGAGGGTAAAAGTTGGAACTCACTGGCCAAGGGATGGGAGTCATCAGCTGTGATAGAGGTGGCCAGCCGCTGTACCTGCCTGATGTACAGGGCCTCCAGACTCAGCTGTGACTCCCCCCAATGAGACGACTGGACCATTTAATGATCTGGGCCAGTGAGTTTCTATCTTTGAGGGGCAGGTTTCTAAACCATGACACTAACGAGAAAGATAAAACTGATTCAATAAAAGCACGATAAAAAGGTGTCATGATAGTCCTATCTACATGGAAATGGGACAACCTCCTCAAACAAAACAGGCGCTGGTGTCCCTTCCTGTTTATGGCCTCACAATTCAATTTAAAATTCAAAGTATTATCAATAATTGTGCCCAGATATTTATAAAATGTGACTTGTTCCACTATTTGCCCCTTAATCTTAGTCGGTTCAGGTGTGTTGGCATTTCGCCTAAAATCAATGACCATGTCTTTAGTCTTGCCTATATTCAGTTGTAGGTGCAAGTCCTCACACCATTGGACAAAGTCCTCTGTGATCGGGCCATGACTGTTTTCAGTCCCTTGGAGCAGGCTCACGATCACAGTCACCTGCATATTTTAAAATGTCTATTTTTAAAAGCACTCTAACACATATTAGTGTACAGAATAAATAACAAGGGTGAAAGCACACACCCTTGTGGTGACCCAGTGGAGGAACACACCTTGTCTGATAAAAAGCCATTAACTTTAACCCTCTGTGTCCTGTCTGTTAAAAAGTTTAAAATCCAGCCCACAATATTATTACTTAGATTAAAATGCTCTAAAAGTCTCCAGGTTAAAATGTGTGGCTGAATTGTATTAAAAGCAGACGAAAAGTCAATGAATAAAAGCCGTGCATGAGCCCCACTCCCCTCCAGATGTTTAAAAAGCAGGTTAAGGAGAGTAAGAGTCGCGTCCTCTACTCCCCTCTTAGGCCTATAGGCAAACTGCAAAGGATCAAGCACATTCTCTGTATTTTTAAGAATTTCTGAACGAACCAGTTTTTCCAAGATTTTCATAATTATAGAAGTCAGAGCCACTGGTCTAAAATCATTTAGTGTTGTGGGGCGACTAGATTTAGGAACTGGGACCACGACAGCATCCTTCCAAATCCTGGGGACATGGTGTGTTTCCACTAAGCCTTTAATTGTGTGACAGCAGGCATTTCTCTGTGACACAGGAGGACGTTGAAAGATCCTTTCGTTCCACAAAAGTCAACAAAAGTCCAGGACCTGACAACATTTGTGGTCGGTTAATCAAAACCTGTGCAAAAGAACTGAGTCCAGTCTTTCATAAGATATTCATCAGATCCTTGGAAACTGTATTTCTCAGCTAAAATCAAACATGTTAAAATGATTATAAAAGCCATTAAGAGCATTAGCAAATTCAATATCTGAGCTAAAACCATTTAAAGTGACGCTAGAGCTACTGGTTCTAGTGCTCTGGAGACCAGTGATCATTTTCATACTGGACCAGGCTGAACCCAAATTACTGGAAGCCATTTTGTTCTCCAGTAAGGTTTTATAGCTCTGTTTTGCCCTTAAAATCTCTATTTTCAGCTCTTTGGTGGCTATATGTAAGTCCAGTGCCTCCCCTTGTTGAAAAGCTTGTTTCTTTTTCTTTATGGAGGACTTAACAGACTTGTTAACCCAAGGTTTATTATTAGGGTATATTCTGACCCTCTTACTGGGTATAAACATATCCCTGCAGAATGCTGAATATGAGCAGACGACCTCCGTCAGTTCGTCCAAGTCTTTGCATGATTCCTCAAACATTCCCCAGTCCGTTCAGTCAAAACACTCCTGCAGAGAACACACAGCATTATCTGTCCACACTTTCACCTCCTTGGTTTGGACTTTCTCCCTCTTTAAAACAGTCTTATAAGTGGGGAGAAGATACACGCAGTTGTGATCTGCAGAGCCCAGAGGGGGGAGAGGGAGTGATTTAAAAGCGTCTTTAATAGACCCATAACACCGGTCAAGTGTCTTGCCACGTCTAGTTGGACAAGAGACATATTGATAAAAGTTGGTTAGGGTCTTTTCCAGTGACACATGGTTAAAATCACCCAGTACAAAGTTGGGAGCCTCTGGTGAGATGGTCTGCAGTTTCTGTATAACCTCATATGTAGTGCGGGAGGCGGAGGCGGCATCTGCCTTGGGGTGAATATATACAACTGTTATAAAAATCTGAGGAAACTCGCGGGGCAAAGGCACATTTTCCTGCTAGGCTGCGTAGCTCCATGATAAATGAAAGGGTAGACTCACCAGCATGCTGTTGACGGTCAAAAAACTCGTATCTTCATTCAGTGACGGTGGAGTGGTCACCGAAAGTTTTGTCCATCATTAACAAACCCTCTTCCAGCGGACTGTCACCACACAGCCCAAAGAAAATGCGCTGTCCTTCTGCGCCAAGATGGTGGACCACCAAGCTCCTCCGTCTTTTGTCGGTGATATCGCCGAGTGCGGCCGCTGTCACATAGACCTTGAACATATTTTTCCACCGTGCCCATGGTATAGCTGGCGTACCCTGACACTGCAGGAATCGAGGTGGCTTTGTGATACACACGCCCATTTGTTTTCTGTTGTCGCCAAATGTTATATCGGGAATAACACAGGACGGAGAGCTGTCTCTGGGAACATACAACTGAACTTTATTGAGTTTTCATTCCAATTTATATCTCTACTGTAGCCCGCCTGAAGTCACTCACTCCCCCCACCCTGGCGGTGCTATGGCAAAACACTCGTCGAGTCAATGGAGAATGACTAGGCTTAGTAGTAAACGGTGCCACTTTTACCTCAGCAACTTACCAAAAACTTAACAGATTTTGAACTTCTTGGTATGGAGACACAGGTTATAATCTTGCGCAACCGGTGAACTATAGAAATCGAGTTCACATTATGTTTAGAGGCCGTGGGAAGGCTGGATAATCAGAAAAGTCAAGCCAAGGCGAGTCGTTCTGAGTAATACATGAAGTTAGTGTGTTTAGGCATGTTGTCATAATAATAGACCTAATGATAGTCCTATATGAGTAAACTAAAATATGCAGTGCGTTAATCTTGCTATTAAGTGGCTAGGCCTAATGTAATTTGCAAAATATGGGATCACAACCTTTTCATAAAGGTCCTATTTAAATTGAGGTAAAATTTTGAGAGACAAAAGGCCTCACATATTTTCTGTGATGATGTAGATCTAGGCCTTGCTATACATAGCCTATTTAACTAGTATACCGTAAACTAACCATCAGTGTTGGGAGTAACACGTTACTTTGTAATGTTACTTTAATGCCACAACTTTTGCAATAATGTGCTGTGTAATGAAATTACTGTTTAAAAATTCAGTAATGTTTTACAGTTACTGAAATTTGATCAGATGTGTTACTCGCTTTATTAATATGGATAGATTTTTTTAGCGCAAATAAATACAAACTGACCCTATGTAGCTGACACAGCCGTCAGTCAACCTGTTGCAGAGAGCCTGTTCACTATTGAGTGGAGGAAAAGATGAAGCTACTTTCTTTTTCCTTTGTCACAATTAAGGACAAAAACTTATTGGTGGGTTGCAAGCTAAATGCGGTTGAGACCGACTGCAATCTTCAGAAGCACCTGAGAGCAGCAACAAGATCCAACAAAGCTAGTGCTATGCTATGCTAACACCGTGTAGTGGATCTACTGTATTCTGAACAGCCACGGCTGAATTTCAAGCACAGGTATGCATCTGGACAGTTTGTGACCCAGCAAGAATTAAACCGACTGATTGCCAGATACGTTGTTACGGAATGAAGATCTGATAACAGTCATTTTCCATCAGACACCTGAGACTGTGATCCACTGAAGTTAAAACACATTTACTTACTACCTCGATAAAGATTATTCAAAAATGGATTTGATCTCCAAAAGGGCTAGATCATGTCTCTGTCACAGCAGACATTTGGACTGTGGATAATGGACATTTTCTTTGGATCACTGCACATCGGATTAAATCCATAATATTAAAAGTAAGAAACATTGACAGCTTTATGCAGTGTTGCCAACTCACTCTTTTGGAATGATTCTCACTCTTTTTCCCTCTCTCTCACGCCACAAACCCTATTTCTCACTCCAAAATGAGGAAATTACTGGCAATTTTGTGCTGATTTTCTTCAGATTTTTCCCACAATAAGAGCTCTCAAGGCAGGATAAAGCAGACTGAACATGTTCCAAAAGCTCTGTCTGAAACAGTCTGTTTTTAGCCTGACATTAATAAGCCCCTAGTGTAATCCATTAAATAAATTATCTTGCTAAGTGTGCAAGATGATTTAAGTTTGCATTTAAAAGTAATGTAAAAGTTACTTTTCCAAGTAACTAGTTACTATAATCATGAAGTAATTGGTAAGTCAGGTACTTTTGAAAAGAAGTAACTAGTAACTGTAACTAGTTACTATTTTTTGTAACTTGCCCAACACTGCTAACCATATATTGAAATAATTTGTCACACTGTGAAGAATAGGCCCAAATGAATAAAACTTGAGGCCTAATGCTAATTCTTATATAATTATCTTCACCAATTTTAGGATTCTGATCCAATCTAAAACATGACACCTTCCCTCCTGCTTACACATCCTGGACTTGGGACCAGGCCATGGTGCAGTTAAAGGTGATTGGTATTCAACAAAAATGGGCATGTACAGTAGAATTGATCCAGTGTTGATTGGTAATCAGCAGTTGATGACCAGCATCGAGAATAATTTAGCACGGATATAAACACTGTCAGATGATGAGGAGTCAAAAGTTCTCCTTAGATGTCTTTGATGATCACTTTTAATGGTAAGTGTGGTATATATGACTCTTATATCCCATATCTACATATGTTAGAACAAGTGGAAATGTTTTGTGACAGCATATGTAAGGAACTTCACACCTGGAAAGGACAAAGGATCTCCCCCGCCGGGTTAAAGTCAATGGACCTCCCAAGACGCGGCGGCGGAGATGGACTTGACACCTTTACCCCCTAAGGCGAGAGGAGGAGTTCCCATCACCTCCCAAGACAAGGAGAGGAGATAGCAGAACAATGGGGGGGTTAAGATAACGGGGGGATGTCAGCTTTTTCAATGTGTGGCTCTGATGTCAGCTTTTTCAATGTGTGGCTCTATGTGTGCTTGTATTTAACCAGCGAGCGGAGCAGAGATCACTCTCTTGCCTTCTGCCAAGCTCTACACCTGATGAGACTCGATAGAAGAGCTATTCATTAAAAACCCTGTTTTTAATACAAAAATCGCCTTGTTATTTCAGCTCCTCTACAGTAAGTATATTATAAATAATTCAGTCATCATATGTGTACCACCATCATGACCATTATGCATTAATGACCAGCATCACAAGTAAATTGAGTTCACAGATATTTACACTGTATGATGACCAGCAGCCTCATTGAATTAACTTTTTCAGCATGCTGGTCATCAGGTTTTGCAAATTAGATTAGGCCTCGGCACTTAATAGCAAGATTAAAGCACAGCATATTTTAGTTTACTCATATAGAACTATCATTAGGACTGTTATTATGACGACATGCCTAAACACACTAACTGCATGAATTACTCAAAGAACTACTCACCTTGGCTTGACTTTTCTGATTATCCAGCCGTCCCACGGCTGCTAAACATACAGTAATGCCACCTCAATTTCTATAGTTCACTGGTTGCACAAGATTATAAGCTGTGTCTCCATACCAAGAAGTTTAGGCGAGATTAGGGTATGGCGCCCCTCCCCCCCCCAAAAAAAAAACTTTATACCCTCTCAGGTCCTGAAGTCACTGGATACCAGCAGCAGACCAGGGAACTCACATTACTGCTCATAAAAAAAAAATTGCATAAGCCCCTTTCAATGGAGACTTGCCACTGTTATCATAGTGAGTCCTATGATGCCTGCATTTGATCTTTGATGATGTCATAGCGAGTCCTATGATCTTTGATGATGTCATCATATAGACATCATAGGCTGATGGAATAGCGAGTCCTGTGATGCCTGCATTTGATCTTTGATGATGTTATAGTGATTCCTGTGATCTTTGATGATGCCATAGTGAGTCCTATGATCGTGAGTGATGCCTGTCTTTGATCTTTGATGTCCTATGATTGTGAGCGTGAGTGATGCCTGCTTTTGATCTTTGACGTCCTATGATCATGATTAATGCCTGCCTTTGATCACACACAGATGCCCGTAGAAAGCAGGTGTATCGTGACATCGTCGCCGAGATGAAGTTCCAGCTCCTGGACACGGTCCAAGGACGGATGTTTTTTTCGCACATGGGGAGTTGTTCAGAACTGGTTGCCAACTGCCAATCAAATCTAAAAGAAGAAGAAGAGGAAGAAAGCAGGTGTAAGCAAGCATGTAGTGACATGCTTGCTTACACCTGCTTCACAGGCTTGCTTAATGCCTGCCTGTGACTGATGATGTCATAGCGACATGATCGCTATGACATCATTGATCACACTCAGACACACACAGATTTTCTTGCATCACTATACTATGGTGTCTATATGAGGTCATATAGATATAATGTATAGAGATCATGAACATCATAGTTGATCCTGTGATCTTTTAGCGAGTCCTATGGTCGTTTACAGTGTCTATATGATGTCATATCATGTAGAGATCCTAGGAACATCAGTCCTATGGTCTATAGGACCATACATATACTGTATGTATGTGTACCGGCTCGGACGTCGCCCAGGTTAACAAGGTCAGGAGTTCCTGGCAGCGGACGATGAAGGACAGAGCTGCGTGGAGGAATCTGATCAGACCTAAATGAAACGGTCATTGTCGCCCCCAACAGACTGCTATGATGATTATGATGATATATATGTGTGTGTGTGTGTGTGTGTGTGTGTGTATATACAGTATATACTGTATATGTGTGTGTGTATGTATGTATACCGTATATACTATATACTAGTGCATACCTGTGCATGCCCGTGCATACCTATGCATGCCCATAGAAACCAAGTATAAGCAAGTATTTCTGCATGCCCGTAGAAAGCAGGTGTAAGCAAGCGCACCACCACTCGTTCAGTGATGCCTGCCTTTGATCTTTGATGATGTCATCACGAATCCTATGATTGTTGATGTCATACCACTCTTTCAGTGATGCCTGCCTTTGATCTTTGATGATGTCATAGCGAGTCCTATGATCTTTCATGTCATAGTGAGTCCTGTGATCGTGCGTGATGCCTGCCTTTGATCTTTGACGTCACCAATCGTTCAGTGATGACTGCCTTTGATCTGCGATGATGTCATAGCGAGTCCTATGATCTTTCATGTCATAGTGAGTCCTATGATCATGCGTGATGCCTGCCTTTGATCTTTGACATCACCAATCGTTCAGTGATGACTGCCTTTGATCTGTGATGGCTGTCTTTGATCTGTGATGATGTCATAACAAGTCATATGATCATGAGTGATGCCTGCTGTTGATCTCTGAAGATGTCATAGCGAGTCCTATGACTGTGCGTGATGCCTGCCTGTGATCTTTGATGATATAGCAAGTCCTATGATTTTTTTAGCGAGTTCTATGATCGTGAGTGATGCCTGCCTTTGATCTCATAGTGAGTCCTATGATTGTGACATCGTGACAGACAGGGTTTGATGATGTCGGCTATGACATCAGGCATCACTGAGCCTATGATGTGCCTATGATTTCTATATGACAGTCCTATGGTCGTGAGTGAAGCCTGCTTTTGATCTTTGATGATGTCATAGCGAGTCCTATGATCTTTTAGCGAGTCCTATGATTGTGACATAGCAAGTCCTATGATCTTTGATGATGTCATAGCGAGTCCGATGATCGTGAGTGAAGCCTGTCTTTGATCTTTTGGTGTCTATTTGACATCGTATAGACATCATGTAGACATCAAAGGCACGTCCTAGGCGATCCTATGATCTTTTAGAAAGTGCTATGGTCGTGACAGACACACAGATTTCTTGAATTATATATAGAGTGAAGTGATATGTGTATATACTGTATATGTGTGTCATTAATACTGAAGTATGTATACAAGAGGGAAGATGTTTTACAAGATGGTGTTTTGACAAGGCAGATTGGGGAAAATTTAGGCAATACTGTTTTCAATCGTGTCATTTGGTAACATTAGAAGGTGGCATAGAAGATTGTTCAAGTCAGGTAACCAATCATATTCTGAATGCTGCAATAGCAAGTATACCTAAGAAAACAACACAGGGTAGGAAGAAGGTTGTACCCTGGTGGAATGACAAATGTAGTATTGCAGTAAAAGAGCGAAACAAGGCATTCAGAGAGCTGAGGAAGAGTATGAATAGTGAAAACTTAATAGAGTACAAAAAGAAAATGGCAGTAGCTCGAAGGATTATACAAAATCAAAAAAAAAAAAAAATCAAAATCAAAAAGGTCAACATGGAGAGAATTTTGTTCCACCCTTGGTAGGAAAACAGAACTAGGTGATGTCTGGGGTATGTTTAAAAAAATGAGTGGGGAAAGGGTATCAGTTAAAATTCCAGCTTTAGTGGATGGGGACAAGATGGATGTTTCAGACAAAGAAAAGGCAGAAGTCCTAGGTAGAGCATTTGCAGCAGTGCATAGAGGAGGCCATCTTGGTCCCTTTGACAGCAAAGGGAGCATAAACTCAGAGAAAATGCGAACTTAAAAAATGAAGTGAAAGAAGACATGACTGCGTTAGACCTCGAGCTCACAATGTCAGAGCTTAAGAGAGCTTTGCAAGATAGTGGAAACACGGCTCCAGGATATGATCAATTAAGCTATGCTATGTTCCGGCAGTTGCCTATGCAATCAATGGAACTGGTGCTGAAATTGTTTAACAGAATATGGAAGGAGGGGGTTATCCCAAGTAGGTGGAAAAAGGCTTTAATTTTACCATTTAATAATAAGCCAGGGAAAGATCCAGCTCATCCAGGCAACTACAGGCCAATAGCATTAACATCACACTTAGGGAAATGGATGGAGAAGGTGTTACTTTACAGACTCTCATATGTACTAGAACAAAGACGATTAATAAACAACTATTAGAATGGTTTTAGAAGAGGAAAATCACAGTGGATGCTCTAGTTAGGGTAAGTAATGATATTGAAAAGACTCAAAATGAAAGAAGTAATGGTTATAGTTTATCTAGATATTGAAAAGGCTTATGAATCGCTGTGGAGGGATGGACTTCTTATCAAATTGGATAAAATGGGCATTGTTGGTAGGATGTATAATTGGATAATGGATTTTTTAACACACAGGACAATTAGGGTTAAAGTAGGATCAGAAGTTTCTAATGACTTTGAAATAGAAAATGGTGTTCCTTGGGGGAGTGTGATAAGCTCTGTTTTATTCAATATAATGATTAATGACATGTTTGAGGATCAAGAGGGATCCATCAAAACAGCACTATATGCAGATGATGGAGCCATATGGACGAGGGGAAGAAATGAGAAATTGGTGTTCAAAAACATCAGGAAAGCAATGGAGAAAGTGGAAAAGTGGTCGTATGACTGGGGATTTAAATTTTCAAACAGTAAAACCTGCTATGTTACTTTCACAAAAAAGCGCAGAACTAGTACAGAACCATTAACATTATATAATCAACCAATAGAGAAAGTGAGTGAGTTCAAATATCTACGATTGTGGTTTGATAGTGTATACACATGGAGAGTTCATGTTGAAAATCTGGAGACAAAGTGCAAAAAAGTTATTAATCTCATAAAAGCTGTAGCTGGATATGAATGGGGTGTAGATAAACAGGCATTAATTGACATTTACAGAGCACTAATGCAATCGACAATAGACTATGGATACATGATTTATGGAGCAGCAGCGCTACACACTATTGATATTGCTAACACCAGTCCAGTGAGTAATGTTCCCCCTTGGCTGTTTCTGGGAATAGAAGTAGACGCTAATCTGCTAATGAGGAAAAAGGATTGGCATTTGAGTGAAGTTGGTGTTAAAACAAGCATTTACCTCAGGAACAATTACTATAACTTCTTACAGCTCTATACTGACGGTTCAAAGAACAAAGAGGGCTCTGTTGGAGTTGGAGTATACATCCCAGAATTTAAAGTGACCATCGCAAAAAGACTCTTCAACAACACATCTGTGTTTACAGCAGAGATGGTGGCAATAATTATTGAATTGAATTGAATTTATTTATTTATTTCGGATAGTACATTACAGGTTAAAAGAAACTGTATAATATAACAACAAGGTCAGATTAGACAAAGACTCCTTCTACTATACAATTCCACGTGAGTTATCCGAAATGGGTGATGGCTGAAGCCGCAGCTTATATTGCCCACCCATATTCCATCCAAGAATTCAAAGGAGAAAAAGAGAAAAACAAGACAAGAGCGATTACAATTTAAAACAAGGCTAAGACAAAATGTGACTGAGAGAAAAAAGAAAACTGAGCTAGTCTAAGTTAAGCGGTTACTATTCAAAAACAAATCTAAGACATAATGTCACAGAGAAAAAAAGAAAAACTAAGCTACAACACAACACAGGCTGGAAATGTCAATCCTTATGTGAGTTTACATGTCGTCTTGTAAATATGTTTGGAGTATTTCTTCCTTTAGTTTTTGTTTTAATTGTCCAAGCGTTGTACATGATTTTAATTCAGGTCCAAAATCGTTCCATAATCTGACTCCTTGCACTGAAATACAGTGTTGCTTGGTGGTTGTTCTCACTGTAGGCTTTTGAAATATACATGTTCCTCTGAGGTGATATCGTTTCTCCCTTGTTTGGAACAACTTTTGGATATTTGCGGGCATTGATAGATTCTTCACTTTGAACATTATTATTGCAGTTTTAAAGTCAATCAGATCTTTCACCTTGAGAGTTTTTTGTTTAAGAAAAAGTGGGTTTGTTGGTTCCCTGTAAGCTGCTTTGTTGATTATTCTAATAGCTCTCTTTTGAAGCATAAAGAGTGGATATATGTTTGTTTTATATGTATTTCCCCGTACTTCATTACAATATGTCATGTATGGGAGTATTAATGAATGATACAAGGTGTATAGTGTGGGTGTATAGTGTGTATAGTGTAGGTGTATAATTATTGCTTTGCAGTGGGTGGAGGAGGTCAGACTGGACTGGGTGGTGGTGTGCACGGACTCTCTTGCAGCGCTAAATACCATACAGACGCTAAAATCTACAAGGGAAGACTTGGTGATTGAGCTATATCACAGTTTATTTAGGGTACACAGGGGTGGTGGAGAAGTTCAGTTTTGTTGGGTTCCTGCACATGAAGGGTTGAAAGGGAATGACTGTGCAGACAAATTAGCAAAAAGCGCAGTTGGGAAAGAAATAACTATACCATTGTCTCTTGGAAAAGGTGAAGGGAAAGCAGTCATCAAGAAAAAAGGAACTGAGCTATGGCAAAAAAAGATGGGATGAAGATCATAAAGGCAGATTGTATTACAAAATACAAAAATCTATTGCAATAAAGAATAATTCTTTATTGCAATAGATTTTGCAATAGAACAACCAAAAGGAGGGAAGACATCACTGTGGCAAGGCTGTCTGTGTGTCTGCGGTAAATGCGGTAATTTGTATATAATTCACATGGGTGTATTTATGGAAAAGAGGAGATGGAATTTATAAGTGTTCACTTCTTCCTTCTCCCTTTTGAACACTGTATACTGTTACTTTATTGCATTTGTCATTTGTTTTGTTTTTGTTATACTTTTTTGTTTGAAATAAAGTATCTGTCTATCTATCTATCTATCTAGACTCAGACTGGATCACACAGGTTTAAATGGCACTTTATTCACCATGGGGAGAAGCGAAAGTGACAAATGTGGAGAATGTGGAGTAAAAGAAAATGTCAAGCACAACTTATTACACTGTCACAAGTATGGAAATGAAAGACAGATAATGAAAAATGAAGTTCGAGAGGCCAGTAGGGAATGGGATTTAACTAGGATTCTGGGAACAGATGGAGAAGGAGAGGCAATAAGAATCACGAGAAGGGCTCTTTTCTCTTTTTTAAATAACACAGGATTACGTCATAGAGTTTAGGGGTCTGGCTCAAATGACATATTGTTACACACTCTTGTACAGTGGGTGGCGGTATGTACCTTTCAGTTGTTTGCTATCCGCCAGTAACCGAGAGAAGAAGAAGAAGAAGATGCCGAGAGGACACAGTCCAAGGGCGGATAATTTTTTCACAGATAAGGAGTTGTTCAGAACTCCTTATACAAAGATATGGAGTGATGATAATCAAGTCAGTGGCAGTAATGCACCTGTAAGTTGGTTGCCAACTGCCAATCAAATCTAAAAGAAGAAGAAGTATATACTGTATATGTGTGGATAGAGTGACCTGTGGGCTGGTTGCCAACCACAAATCAGATCTGGAAGAAGAAGAAAGTAATGCACTAGAAGAATATAGAGTGGGGCCAGATAGAGTGTTATAGACATCATGTAGACATGGAAATGTCACTGGAGGAGGAGGAGGATGAGAAGGAAGAAGAAGAAGAAGAATTAGAAATCTTCCTCCTTATACAGTAATGCTGCATCTTGGCCAAGATGTGTAGAGTGGAGTGATGTCTGAAGATAGAGTTGAGATTCGATTGTACACAGCAATGATGATAGAAAGTCTACAGCTCCTGACCAGACAGAGTGATGATTTCGAGTGAAGTATGTGGCGGTAATGCACCTGTAATGACAGACGCACTATGTTCTTCATCTTTTAGATTTGATTGGTGGTTGGCAACCAGCTTACAGGTGCATTACCGCCACGTACTTCACTCTATATCATCACTCAATTATCGAGACTGTGAGTAAATTTAAGAACAAAAAATCAACGGACTGGAATGAAATTGACATGACAATAGTGAAAAAAGTAATTGAGGGAATTGTTAAGCCACTCACCCACATCTGTAACCTGTCATTTCAAACTGGTACATTTCCAGACAAAATGAAAATAGCAAAAGTAATACCTCTATACAAAACAGGAGACAGTCATCGCTTCACAAATTACAGGCCAGTCTCTTTACTCTCACAATTCTCCAAAATACTTGAAAAAATCTTCACTAAGAGACTGGATGATTTCACTGAAAAACACAACCTCCTTACAGATAGCCAGTATGGTTTTAGAGCAGATAAATCTACATCTTTGGCACTGATCGAACTTATAGAAGAAATTACTAGTTGTATAGATAAAAAAAAATGTTGCTGTAGGAGTATTTATAGATTTAAAGAAAGCTTTTGACACCATTGACCACAGAATACTACTAAGGAAACTGGAAAGGTATGGGATAAGAGGGGTTGGACTGAGTTGGGTGGAAAGTTATTTAATTAACAGACAACAATTTGTACAAATTGGAGAGCACAAATCACCCTTCATGGACATCACTTGTGGTGTGCCCCAGGGGTCAGTTTTGGGACCCAAACTCTTTATTTTATATATAAATGACATATGCCAAGTATCAAAAATTCTGAAATTTATTTTGTTTGCAGATGACACAAATATCCTTTGCACTGGTGAGAATTTGCAGCAGGTTTTAGAGGTGGTCACAACTGAAATGAAAAAATTAACGCAGTGGTTCAACAAAAATAAATTATCTCTAAATCTAAAAAAAACAAAGATTATGTTGTTTGGAAATTATAAAATAAATCATGAAATAATGGTAACGATAGATGATACCAGAATAGAAACAGTACAGGAAAATAAGTTCCTGGGGGTGACGCTTGACAATAAAATCTGCTGGAAACCTCACATCAGTCACATTCGGGCCAAATTAGCAAAATGTATAGGCATACTGGGGAAGACAAGACACTTCTTGGACTATAAATCATTGGTCTTATTGTACAATTCACTGTTTTTACCTTATCTTAACTACTGTGTAGAAGTCTGGGGAAACACCTACAAAACCAACCTACAGTCAATATGCACATTACAAAAAAGAGCTATAAGGATAATAAACAATGCAGGATATAGAGACCATACCAATTTGTTGTTCTTAAAGTCACATGTCATAAAGTTCATCGATTTAGTTAAATTTAAGACAGCACAAGTAATATACAGGGCAATTAATAATCAACTACCAACTAATATACAAAAAATATTTAAAAAAAAGAGACAATGATCATAATTTGAGGGGAGACTTAAACTTTACAAAACCCAAGATACGTACTACCAAGAAAAGTATGTGCATATCTGTCTGTGGGGTGGATTTGTGGAACAGTCTAGAGCCGGAACTGAAACTATGTACAAACGGAAATCAATTCAAAAAGAGGTATAAGCATCATTTGCTGAAAGGGTATATGTTAGAAGGGTAGTAGTTATATGTACGATTCATTATGTTCACTCTGGGATATTATGGGACACTATGGAATGGTGGGTAGGACAGCACGGTGTATATCTGTGTTGTTTGAGGCTGGTTTTGTTGTATGGACATCATTGTATGTTAGAATGGATGGGTGTTAATGTTGATTTGTAAAAAATACAGTAAATTGTTTACTTAGGGTCTTAAAGGTGGTAATTTGTATAAAATTCACATGGGTGTATCTATGGAAAAGAGGAGATGGAATTAATAAGTGTTCACTTCTTCCTTCTCCCTTTCGAACAGTGTATAATGTTACTTTATTGCATTTGCCATTTGCTTGTATTTGTTATATTTTGTGTTCGAAATAAACTATCTATCTATCTAACTCTATCTGGTCAGGAGCTGTAGTCCCTCTATCATCATTGCTGTGTCCAATCAAACCTCAACTCTATCTTCAGACATCACTCTTCTTCGCCTCCTTGTACTTCACTCTATATAATCACTCTACACATCTTCACGGCCCCCAGAGGGGCATCCTATCCGACGCACTATGTTCTGATATGAGGTCATGTTCAGAACTCCTTATAAGAACTCCTTATACGAAGAGGATAGAATAGAGGAGAGACATACGTATATAGAGTGTGTGAAGGATCTAGATGATATAGCGTAAAGTATGTGACGGTGTAGAGTGATAATTCAGCATACAGAGTGGAGTGATGTTGGTAGCAGTTGCCACGGCCAAGATATATAGAGTGATGATACAGAGTGAAGTATGTGGCGGTAATGCACCTATAAGCTGGTCACTAACCGCCAATCAAATCTAAAGAAGAAGATGCATACATACATACATACATACAGTGGTGTAGCCAGGAATTTGTGAAGGGGGGGCTGAACCCCAACCACCACCACCATTCTGAATGCCCAGGGCGAAGCTGTAGCTTCAGCCCCGTCAACTACAGATTTATAATCCAGTGCGCCTTATGTATTAATTCTGGTTGTGCTTACTGACCTCGAACCGATTTTATGTGGTACACGGCGCTCAAAAATCTGTCAAAAATGTTTTAGTACGACTTTGGTAAGCTACGAAGCCAAACCGCTTGATGGATTGTCGGAGCATTACGGTAGTCAGGAGCCTCGCGGAGTAATATGTGCTTCAACATAATGGCCAGATGGCTTTTTCCACAAATCTCCATCACTATTGATCTGCCACTCCATGCGCGCCCATCTCACCGATACTGTCAAAACCCAAGTGAAGCAAACTAATTCGGAGCTTGCCATCATTCCGGGTGGATTAACCAAAGAACTCCAACCGCTATATTGGTGTCAACAGGTCGTTCAAAGTTAAATTGCTAGCGAGTTACGCCACTATCTGCCAACGGATCGTGGATCGAAACTGCTCCTGTTTAGCTGTAATTAATATTCAAAAATGATATTTTCGGGACGAAAGAATTCAAGCGTCCTGGCATTTGTTTGCATTGTTTACTTCTCGGGGCTGCCACCGGAGAGCGAGCCATATCGAGTACCGAGCGAGTACCGAGCGAGTATCCTGGCCACTATGGCGATGTAAACAGCCATGGACCAAAAAACGTACATTTGCTCGTGGAACAGGTTATTCACACTTGCAGACAATTGCACTATATGTGTCTATAATGACTCTGGATAGGATTTTCTTTCCATGCACGCAAAAAAAAAAAAAAAATTCCCAGATCCGACTACCTCGCGAGGTAGTCGATACCCAAAAGCCGATGGTGTATAGAACACGTATATTAGGATTTGTATGTGAAATTTCGGCATCGAAACTGCTCCCATTTAGCTGTAATTAAATATTCAAAAATGATATTTTTGGGACGAAAGAATTCAAGCGTCCCGGCATATGTTTACTTATCAGGGCCGCCGCCGGAGAGCGAGCCGTATCGAGTACCCAGCGAGTACCCAGCAAGTATCCTGGCCAATATGGCGATGAACAGCCACGGACTAAAAACATTCCGCCTGCTCATGGAACAGGTCATTCACACTCGCAGACAATCGCGCTATATGTGTCTATAATGACTATTGATAGGATTTTCTTTCCATGCACGCAAAAAAAAATTTTTTTTCCCGGCTCCGACTACTTCGCTTTAATGCGCCTTATAATCCGGTGTGCCTTATGTATGAAAATAGACCTTCAAATAGACCGTTCATTGATAGTGCGCCTTATATGTGAAGCTAGGGAGATTTACATCCAGCTCCCGAAAAATTAGTACTGGCGCCCCCCAAGGATGTGTCCTTTCCCCACTGCTCTTCTCCCTCTACTCCAACGACTGCACCTCAGAGGACCCTTCGGTGAAGCTCCTGAAGTTTGCGGACGACACCACAGTCATCGGTTTGATCCGGGATGATGATGAGTCTGCATACAGGCGGGAGGTGGAGCAGCTGATCCTCTGGTGCAGCCAGAACCATCTTGAACTTAACCCAGCCAAAACGGTGGAGATGACTGTGGATTTCAGGCGACACCCCCCTTCATTCCCCCCACTCACCATCCTCAACAGCACAGTGTCCACTGTGGACTCCTTCAAGTTTCTGGGTACCACAATCTCCCGGAACCTGAAGTGGTCCTCCCATATTGACACTGTCCGGAAAAAGGCCCAGCAGAGGTTGTTTTTTCTGCGTCAGCTCAAGAAGTTTGATTTGCCTCAGGAGCTGCTGGTTGTCTTCTACACCGCCATCATCCAATCTGTCCTCTGCTTTTCCATCACTGTCTGGTTTGGATCTGCCACTAAACAGGACAAGACCAGACTGCAGCGGATCATTAAGTCTGCGGAGAGGATCATTGGTACCGACCTACCCTCCATTGAGAACTTATATCGGTCCATAACCAGGAAACGGGCGGGAAACATCTGTGCTGACCCATCACACCCCGGCCACAAACTGTTTGAACTTCTATCTTCTGGTCGTCGTTACAGATCACTGAAGGTCAAAACCACCCGTCACAGGAACAGTTTCTTTCCTCAAGCCATCACTCTGATGAACTCCTAACATTCACCTAGTCCTACCTGTTTGCTGTACTCATGACTTTTCATCCATTATTACATTGCACATAACTCTCACACTGCTTTTTACTTCATTCACATTATATCACTGAATCTGAGTCCACATTGAAATACTGTGTGATTGTATATTTTTCATATATTTCTGCAAAGTGTGGTTAGTCCGAGTAAATAACTGCATATATTCCTGTATATATTTGCATCCTTTTATAGAAACGTGGACAGACTGTAATTTACTGTACATACTCTGGTTGTCATTGAATCCTTATTTAAATCCTTCACCTGAACAACGAGAGCAAGTTTTTAGCCAAAGTCAAATTCCTTGTATGTGTTGTGCATACTTGGCCAATAAAGCTGATTCTGATTCGGATTCTGATTCTGATAATCCGATGCCCCTTATAGTCCCAAAAATACGGTACTCAAAACCTGCTCTTTATTTACATTTGTCTTTTCTTTTTTTCTCCCTTTCTTTTCTTTTGTTTTGGGGGGGGGGGGGCTGCAGCCCCCTCAGCTACCCCCCCCCCGGCTACACCTCTGAATATATATATATATATATATATATATATATATATATATACAGTATATATATATATATATATATGGATATTGCCCCCCAAAACCCAGGAATGGACCTGACTACAATGATAAGTGTCTCCCTCAGTATTTACTCTTGCAAAAATATTCTTATTGTCTCGCCCGCCAAAAGTGAAGTGAAATATCTGCCCATGGTTCTGGCCATAAATGGCTCAAAACGTTTCCTCCCACAGTAGACGTTTCCATCATAAAGGAAAGTACGTGTCCATGACCACAGCTCGGCCCACATGTGGAGGAGACGGCTGATGTGAATTAATCCCATCAGACGTTTGGTCGCCTCAGCTTCCCACATGCAGCCTGATTTTGACTGATTTCATTAGAAAGTGCTTGCGAGTCGCCCGGAGGTGAACAGAGCTTCCACATCAGTCAGACTGCGACGTCCCAGTGACGCTCGCAAAGCTGATTTCTGGGTCGACAGCAGTGTTGGTAAAGAGGGGCTGCTCACTTCTGTTTCTGCCGTTTTCATCATCACGGCGAGGATGTTGACAAGGTTTCAGCTTTTTACGCCACATAAAATCAAAGCTGTACTATAGAGATATTAAGTTTCAAACCAGGAACTTTTACATATTTATGAACGTGGCAGTGAAGTTTGCAAGCGTGTCCAAAATCTCCCTCCTATATTTTAATGACTGCATCTAAATTCCTCTGTTATTTTCTAAGAATGACTGTGATCTCAGTGCTTCTCTGGTGCAAATTTTAAAGAAACATGTTGCCAATATTCAAGAGAAATAAAAGTAGAACATTTTCAAGGCAATAAAAGCTTATTTAAAATTTTAAAGAGTGACTCCCAGATTCACCCCTCCAGTTAACGTAGCGTTCCAGCCAATTTCCCTAAATTTAGCATACGCAGAGAAAATCTAATTTTTTCTTCACTGAGTGGCAGTAGAAAATTTGAAACGTCCCACCAGCGGAACACAGGAATTTGAGAGGTTAAATTTGCAACTTTTTTCTCCTCAATTCTGTGTTTTTCTTGTAAATTTGCTATTTTTTTCTCAAGAATTTGCAACTTTTTTCTTAAAAATTGCAATTTTTTTCTTGAAAAGCTGTAACTTTTTCATGCAGATTTGCAATTTTTTGTCAGAAATTTGCAATTTTTTCTTGTAAATTCATAACTTTTTTCTCAAAAATTTGTAACTTTTTTCTTGTAATTTTGCAACTTTTTCTTGTAAATTTTGCAACTTTTCTCTCAAATGTTTGCAGGTTTTTCCTATAAGTTTGCAACCTTTTTCTCAAAAATGTTCAATTTTTTTCTTGTAAATTTGCAACTTTTTCTCAAATATTTGCATTTTTTTCTTTTAAATTTACTTTTTATTGCAATTTTGCAACTTTTTTCTCAAAAATTTGAAACTTTTTTCTTGCAAATTTTTAACTTTTTTCTCAAATGTTTGAAATTTTTTTCCTATAAATTTGGAACCGTTTTCTCAAAAATTTGCAATTTTGTAAATTTATCTTATTTGAAGGCTGACTCAAACTATTGTGAGCTTTAATCTGTCATTTTGCCCATCATGAACAAGCCTGGTGATTTTCAACAGTTAGTTTTTAGCTAACGTTAAACGTTACCGAGTTGGAGAAATTCCTGATTACACACACTTACATTATCTGTAGTTTACAAACACAAAGTTTCCTTTACTCTTTCCAAAAACTGGCATTTTTTTCTGCTGGGTGAGCTAAACCATCACCACCCACAATTCGTTAGCCATTAGCCGCTGCACTCCCAGTTTCCCAGTTTACCGGAGTGGTGGCTCAGTTGGTAGAGCATCCGCCCCACACCCGGGAGGCAGGGGTTCAAATCCCGGCCGGGTCATGCCGAAGACCATATAAAAGTGGAACTTCCTGCCGTCCAGCTTGGTGCTCAGCAATAATGGAATGGAGGAGGGAAATTTGTGGCGGCGCCTTGCATGGCAGCGGCCCTCTGATTCTGCACTTGGGGTGTGTGTGATTAACACAGTAGATAGGTAAAACACAATCTCGTTCTACTGTACATGATTGGTTGTACAGTTGAATGACAATAAGGGTGATTTAATTTAATATCCTCTGCTTTTGTGTATGGTAAAAATCATAGATCAAGTCTCCATAATGATCTGTTCTTTCCCTGATTTGTACACCTTAGTCAGTGATCCCCAACCACCAAGCCACAAAGAATGCAGAGGAAAAAATAAACAACGTATACAGTTCTAGTAAATCTGCCTGGTGTTTTATTTTGAAAAATTATCTTATCTTAGTATGGGTAATGCGAGAATTGAACCTGGTGAGCTGGTTAGCCAGTTTGGCTGGCTGGTTTGGGCCTTCCTTCTACCAGCTTCTGCCAGCTGGTGCTTGATCTCCTATTTTTGCTTTCAAGAGAGTTTGAGCATTGCTTACCAACCACGGACTACATACCACAGAGGAGCAGACCTGCAGCCCCTAACGCAAGTCAAACCCACAAGCGGTGGAAGACCGGCTGCCTGGGAACACGAATGACAGCAGAACTGAAAGTGCTCCACCGATGCCATGACTGAAGTCAGGGTGGAGCATCCCGAGACTGCCACGGAAGCACTGGAGGCCCCGCTCACACTTCCAATCATGGGGCGGGATCCCCAGCAGCAACAGCAACCAAGACAAGGCACTGAAGCAGACTGGACACGGGAAGCTCTCACCAAACTGCAGTACATCAACACTAATCAGCATTCAGAAACAGTTTAACCTCTTGCACTCCGGTGTACCGCGGACGGGCACGTCTCTGCGTCCCAGAGCGCACGAGGGCGCACGAGAGCGCCCTCGTGTGCTCTAGGATGCACGAGGGCGCTGCGTCCAAGCGCGCACTGAAAAAAAAAAAGAAGTTCTTCCACTACAGACACAGCCGCGAACAGATCAGATATGATTGACCTCTCATTCGACTAATAAGAGCCTTGAATTGGGTTTCTGAAACCTTGAAGAACCAATGACTGAAAACCTAGCAAGAAGGACCCACCTACCAACACTGTGAATGCAGCCAGCCAATTGAAGCACAGAAGTTCGCGAGCTGTTTTGTGTAAGGCTGGGTGAAGAGAGACTGACTGCTGCAGCAGATGAAAAAAAGGACCCGCAGGAAAAACCTCCTACAGACCCAGCAGCACGGAGACCACCCACAAGTGCGACCTGCACTTATTCCAGCAGAATAGACGTTTAGGATTCTCTTCCATGGTTATCATAGACTGACGGAGGCCGACGACGAAGGTCGTAAATCATTCGCCAAAACCGCAATCATGGAAGTGCAAAACCGCAATAGTGGAATTATGTTTTGACCGGGTCGCCGAGACCAGAATCACGAGTCCGTAACAAGGGACCAGCGTCGCGTTCATCTGACAATGAGGAAGAGAAGTTCGCCAGGACACTGCTGCTGTGAAGAGGTAAGGTGTTATAAGCTAAATTATTCTTTATCCCTGAAAATTGTAATCAAAAATTACTTTTGACCGATCGGTAAATTACAACTGTGTGGCGCACGAAGTCCGAAGTTCGTGCGCTGCGGTACACGGGTCATGTGCCGCGTCCGGACCGTGAACGCCCTCCCCCCCCGCTAATCTTCTGTAGCGAGGGGGGGGGAAGCCGCGGTGGCTGCGCCGCGGTCGCCACATGACTATTCCGTCATGTAGCGATGGCCGATGTCCGTCCTCTGTAGCGAGGGGGGGGGCAACCCCCCCACACACACACACACAGCCCTGAGTGTCACCTTGCATTAGAGCCCAAGATGAAGCTTCTATATTGAATCATTCAAAAGTTACAGACGTTTTTCCAAACTGTGCCATTTGGCACAGTTCAAAAACGCCTGGGAACTACCTGAGGAAAAAGCTGTGTAATATATTCATTTTTTGTGGTATTGTTACAAAATTTTGACCTCAGCTGGACAACACTTGGTTCTACATTTCTGTTGCATTTTCCAGCCCGGATCTGAAGCTGTGTGTTATTTGCAAGCATTTGTATCCAAAAAAACACCCAGGCCAAATTTATTTTCTTCAAGTTCAGTATGTTTAGATGACTGTAACTCAGTGGCCGGAGCGCTTAGAGAGATTATGACTGTTTTGCCAAAAAATTCAAAATGTTTTCTTTTAAATGAGACCAACTCCATGAAGATGCTGCAAAGGGTTGAAGAACAGCTTTCGATTTACTTTGGGCACGTTATTTTTTGGCATTTTTAGGGAAATTGACCAGAGTGCAAGGACCCACAATCAACCAAGTCCTTCACAGCTGGTCAGCAATTTGGAAGAGAAAAAAGTAAACTCTGCAGGTGAGTTTTTTTAATAATACACTTTGTTTTCATTCATTTTACACACACCCCCACCACCAATATACACTTACAAAAAACTCTTTTATTACTGATGCTGACAGGACAGTTTATTATCATAATTTGGCTGTTTTACCTTCATTTTCAGGCTCTGATATATCCAGTAGCTCCATGCAGGTTTTACATTTCAAGATATGGCCCCCATATCAAGAGCTCCAGTGAGTTCCACCATTACCAACGGTCTGATGGTATTAGTACCTGGATGCACAGTTTAACTAAAGTACTGTATGTGTTGAAAAAGATTATTTTAAATCTTTTATGGACACTTGTCCCCCCAAACCAAATCTGCTTAAAGCACATTTCCTTCCTCCACCTACTTAGATCTTTTCTCCAGTTGTTTGTAAGCTGAAGCTCACTTAAAGGCGGTAAATCCAGTTTAATTCCAAAAATAATATGCCAGCATGCAAGCGGTGGGAAATAAAAGTATAATCCCCAGGAATGTGCACATTAGAGGATTTCAAAAGGGAATCAAAGAAGCAGCCAGTCACTCTTTGTGTAGGATGAATCTGCAGACAACTTGTTGTGGGATGGAATTATTCTTAGCATAGAGTTTCTTTTTCTTTTTTTAAAGCAGCAATTGTTCGGAGTGTGAGGTTTCTAAGAATTTTCTGCTACCACTAGAACACTTATTTCAGTTTGAAAATCAGTTAATTTTTAGGATTTCTAAAGCCATTCAGTGAAGTTTTCATAGGGCTGGGCAATATAGCTAAAAAATGTATTGTGATATTTCTCTGTATCGCGATACAGAATACACATCATAATATATATTAACCTCTTGCACTCCGGGCAATTTTCCTAAAAATGCCAAAAAATAACGTGCCCAAAGTAAATCGAAAGCTGTTCTTCAACCCTTTGCAGCATCTTCATGGGGTTGGTCTCATTTAAAAGAAAACACTTTGAATTTTTTGGCAAAAAAAACATAATCTCTCTACGTGCGCTGGCCACTGAGTTACAGTCATAGCACAGCCTGTACACTGCGAGCAACCCCTTGTACCGCGGCGCACGAACTTCAGACTTCGTGAACCGCACAGCTGTAATTTACTGATCGGTCAAAAGTCATTTTGGATTACAATTTTCAGGGATAGAGAATAATTTAGCTTATAACACCTTACCTCTTCACAGCAGTGTCCTGGCGAACTTCTCTTCCTCATTGACGCTGGTCCGCTCTGGTTCTGGTCTCGCGACTCGATCAAAACATAATTCCATTATTGCGGTTTTGTGCTTCCATGATTGCGGTTTTTGGCGAACTATTTTTCAAAACAAATAACAGTGGTAATTAAAAAAAGACTGGCGAAGGCGTGTGTGTCACTCAGCCTTCGTCGTCAGCCTCCGTTGGTCTATGACCATGGAAGAAATCATAACGTCTACTCTGCTGGAACCAATACAAAATAAGCACCGCCTGTGGCCGAACATGCCGATCCACGAATGGCACTCCCTGTCACACAGGTTGCATTTGTGGATGGTCTCCATGCTGCTGGGTCTGTGGGGCTCTTCCTGTGTCCTTTTTTGATCCGCTCCAGCAGCCAGTTTTCACCCAGCCTTAAAAAAAAACAGCTCGCGAACTTCTCTGCTTCAACTGGCTCACTGCATTCAAAGCGTTGGGAGGCGGGTCCTCCTTCCTAGGTTTTCATTCATTGGCTCTTCATGGTTTCAGAAACCCAATTCAAGGCTCTTATTAGTCGAATGAGAGGTCAATCAGATGAACTAATCTGTTCGCAGCTGTGTTTGCAGCTTTTTTTTTCAGTGGCGCTTGGAGGCCACACCACCTACACCACCACCATCAATATCCTTATCATGCGTCCGAGGGCGCACGAGTGCGCTCTCGTGCGCCCTCGTGCGCCCTAGAACGCAGAGACTTGCCCGCCCGCGGAACAACGGAGTGTAAGAGGTTAAGCACACTAAATGTCCTTTAAATTTGTTTTTATTTATTTTACTTTCATCACTTTTTTTACTTGTATATACAGAGAGAGAAAGGTACACCGAATCATGTTGTGTGGTTACATTAACATGGCAAATTCTATTCAGTAGGTGAAATATAGGCATTTTATGTATCATGCAGAGACAGATGTACTGATACATGGAGTGTACTTGGTGTATCGCCCAGCCCTAAGTCTTCAGTTTCAAATCCAACTTTAGATTTGGTACTGTCTTGGCACCAATTTGTGTTGCCTTGAAATGTGTCAGGCAAATCTAATGACCAAATCCGCCAAGGAGGTGGTGTAATCGGGGCGGTTTGTTTATCTGTCTGTTAGCAGGATTAGGCAAAAACTATTGGATAGATTTGGGGGTATGGATGAAGGGACAGACGGATGGAGGAACCCTTTAATGTTCCTCCACCCTGGTTGTTTTTCCTGGTAAAACTGGTTTACCTGTAAGAACAAGTCGGTGGCGCAGGTTGGGCAGCTAGGTGACACAGTGGTTAGCACTGTGGCAGCACAATAAGAAGGTCACGGGATCAATTCCACCCCTGACCATCAGTGACCCTTCTGTGTGGAGTTTGCATGTTCTCCCTGTGTCTGCGTGGCTTTACCACAGGTACTCCGGTTTCCTCCCACAGGCCAAAAACATGCAGGTTAGGTTAATTGGAGACCCTAAAGTGGCCCTAGGTGTGAATGTGTGTGTGAATGGTGAAGGGATTGGCGCCGTACCTTGGCCGCTTCATCCATCCAGGTGGATGCCCTGAATTTCCCTCTGGGATTAATAAAATATGCACAATACAAATAAATAAATAAATAAAAGTGAAAGTACATCAACATCTGTGTGGATAAGACAGGAAATGGATACCACCCAGCCAGCATGCCCATGTGGGCCACACCAAAGGTTGAATCTGGGCTGTCTTATGGGTCCCATGTGGGATTTTCCACGGGTTTTGTCATGTTCAGGTGATCGCACGCCCCCTCCTTCCTGTCAAGGATTCCCCGACTCCTCAGGCAATCAGTACACCTGCGTGAGTGGACACACCTGCCGCTCCTTCCTTGCCAGCGCATAAAGCACCATCAAGCGGAGGCTTCGGCGCTGGCTCGTTGGGTATACTGCCTGGAATACTAGCAAGCGAACTAACATTATAGTCAGAGGATTTATGCCTTAATCTTCGCCTTTTCTCCTTCCCAGGTTGCTGCCATCGGTGCAGTGCGTCTTCGGGGATCGTTGTGCGCTCACCTGCTCCATCATTCTCACTCTGCCTCAGCTACCTGTCTCCACCCGGTCAGACACCACTCAGCAACTTCCCTCTCCTACTCCCTGCCAGCTTCATCCTGCTGGTTTGTCTATTCCTGCTGGGTCTTTCTGTTGGGCTCTCTGCTCAACTCACGTAAGTGGCAGATTTGTCTTTCCACTTCCCTTCCTCCCTTCTCTTATTAATCAGCTCTCGTCTCTCCCCACAGGCTGAGTCTTCCTCTGGTGAGTGACGCTTTCCTTAACAGTGCTCCATATTTTGAAATTAATAAATTGTTTAAACGTTGCTTCTCTGTGTCGTGTGTTTTCTCTGGTGTAGCGCCCTGCACGTGAGCTGACCATTCTATCAATATGACAGGTTCCATGTTGGCCCCATCTGTGTTTGCCCACATGGACTTCACCTGTGGTACAGGTGAGCAGGTAATATGTTTACCCACTTTAAACCCAACTGGGCCCCAATGGGCTTAATGTCGGTGAGCGGGTTTCAGTAACACTGGCATCACAGGCAAAATGACAAGAAAAATGTCACAAATTTTTGAGAAAAAAATGTGAAAATTTATAAGAAAAAAGTGACAAATTTACCAAAAGAATAGTACCAAATTTATGAGGAAAAAAGTCACAAATTTACTAGAAAAAAAGTTGCAAATTTGGGAGAAAAAAATTGAAAAAGTTGCAAATTAAAACAAACTAGCAAATATATGAGTAAATAAATTGAAAATTTATGAGAGAAAAATTCCTAAATTTATGAGAAAAAGTTGCAAATTTACAGTAAAAAGGTTGAAAATTTTGAGAAAGTTACAAATTTACAAAAAAAAGTCAAAAATTTATTGGAAAAGGTCATAACTTTACAAGAAAATAGCAAATTTACATGGAAAATTTTCACAAATTTCTGAGAAAAAGTTGCAAGATTACAGTGAAAAAGTGGCAAATGTATGAGAAAGTTCCAAAATTACAAGAAAAAGTTACCAAATTTGCAAGAAAAGTCACAATTTTACAAGAAAAACAAATTAATGCAAAAAAGTTGCAAATTGATAAAGTTTCAAATTTTCAAGAAAAATGTATCAAATTGGGAGGGGGGAACATCACAAATTTACAAGAAAATAGCAAATTTATGAGAAAATTAGTTGAAAATAGATCAAGTCCATGTGGGCAAATACAGATGGGGCCAGCATGCATTCCACGGCCCCACCCACATGGGACCCATAAGACAGCCCAGATTTAACCTTTGGTGAGGCCCACATGGACATGCTGGCTGGGCAGCTGCTGATTCTCAATCATCTGTTGTCTGAAAAGCAAGAAGCAGGAGCTACTGCAGTGATTGTATCAGTGAAAAGGAGCACTATTTTGTAGAGGCAAAGGAGGAAAAAAAATACTTTATTAATTCCTTTCCTACACTGCAGTTCCTGTGTTAGGTGTCATGGTGCATTCACACCAAATTTGAAGGGAAAAACCTTATCACTCTATTTCCCAGAGTATAACGGTGAGAATTAAGCTAATATGCCCTGCGGAGGTTCAGGGTTAACGCAGTACCTTTTGTTGCTACCTTGTGCCAGCTTCGAAAATCCCATAGATGTTGTGGGATTGGTTTCAGGATTTCACAGATGGATATAAAGCACGTGCATGCCATCTCAGCTACGAAGCACCTGTCCATCAGTTTATCCTCCTTTATTGATTCTCACTCCCAGTGACGTCTGCATAATGTTGACGGTGACTGGCTAACTGTGACCAAATGACCTGAACAAAATTCGACTGAGGTGGAAAAAGATTTGCGTATATCTGGATCGCCTGTGGCTTTCCATTACCTTTCCAATGGAACTGCACAGAAAAACAGTTAGCTTTGTGTTTGGCATGAATGCACCACAAGGAAAACCTGGTATCCTTAGATTCCCCCAAAGGTGTAAGAACAGAAGACGCCAAAGTCCAAGATGACATCACATTATTATTATTTTCACTTCACATTCCAAACGAAAGGATACTCAAATAAGAAAACACATCAAACCCAACAGTAGGGTGTAAACAGTGGTCCTGGCTTGACATTAGTTAGCCATTAGCCACTCAGCATTATTACTAGCCATAAGTTTGTAGTTGATAGTTAAAGGTTTTTTCTATTCATTGGAGTGTAGAAATAGAACAGAGTTGGACTATTACAGCATCAGGGTCCTTTTTACTTTAGATGCCTTTGGAGAAGATGACTGTTCTGCTGAATTCCACAAGAAATTGGCCAGTTAGCTAGTGCTAATGTCAAGCCCCTCTGACCAGTGAGAAATAAGACTTCCTCCAGGTTTAAAACTAATAGAAAACTGTTACATATACCTATTACACACATACTATATCATACAGTCCTTTCACACCACACTTACACATGTGGACAAAATTGTTGATACCGCTCTGTTAATGAAAGAAAAACCCACAATGGTCACAGAAATAACTTGAATCTGACAAAAGTGGTAATAAATAAAAATTCTATGAAAATTAACCAATGAAAATCAGACAATGCTTTTGAATTGTGGTTCGACAGAATTCCTTTAAAAAACAAACTCATGAAACAGGCCCGGACAAAAATGATGGTACCCCTAGAAAAGATTGAAAATAATGTGACCATAGGGACATGTTCAACCAAGATGTGTCCTCTAATTAACATCACAGGTGTCTACAAACTTGTAATCAGTCAGTCGGCCTATTTAAAAGGGTGACAAGTAGTCACTGTGCTGTTTGGTGACATGGTGTGTACCACACTAAACATGGACCAGAGGAAGCAAAGGAGAGAGTTGTCTCAGGAGATTAGAAAGAAAATTATAGACAAGCATGTTAAAGGTAAAGGCTATAAGACCATCTCCAAGCAGCTTGATGTTCCTGTGACTACAGTTGCACATATTATTCAGAAATTTAAGATCCATGGGACTGTAGCCAACCTCCCTGGACGTGGCCGCAGGAGGAGACGGATAATACGAATGGTAACAAAAGAGCCCAGAACAACCTCTAAACACATTCAAGGTGATCTCCAAGGTCAAGGTACATCAGTGTCTCAGTGTCAGAGCGCACCATCCGTCGTTGTTTGAGCCAAAGTAGACTTCATGGGAGATGACCAAGGAGGACACCACTGTTGCAGCATTGCACCGAGACAAATTCCTAGTTTGTGTACTACATGAACAATGGCAATAAATCTGATTCTGATTCTGAAAACAAATCATAAAAAAGCCAGACTGGAATTTGCCAAACTGCATGTTGACAAGCCACAAGGCTTCTGGGAGAATGTCCTATGGACAGACGAGACAAAACTGCAACTTTTTGGCAAGGCACATCAGCTCTATGTTCACAGACGCAAAAATGAAGCATACCAAGAAAAGAACACTGTCCCTACTGTGAAACATGGAGGAGGTTCTGTTATGTTGTGGGGCTGCTTTGCTGCATCTGGCACAGGGTGTCTTGAATCTGTGCAGGGTACATGAAATCTCAAGACTATCAAGGTATTCTAGAGAGAAATGTGCTGCCCAGTGTCAGACAGCTTGGTCTCAGTCGCAGGTCATGGGTCTTGCAACAGGATAATGACCCAAAACACACAGCTAAAAACACCCAAGAATGGCTAAGAGCGAAACATTGGACTATTCTAAAGTGGCCTTCTATGAGCCCTGGTCTAAATCATATTGAACATCTGTGGAAGGAGCTGAAACATGCCGTCTGGAGAAGGCACCCTTCAAACCTGAGACAACTAGAGCAGTTTGCTGACGAGGAGTGGGCCAAACTACCTGCTGAGAGGTGCAGAAGTCTCATTGACAGTTACAGAAATCGTTTGATTGCAGTGATTGCCTCAAAAGGTTGTGCAACAAAATATTAAGTTAAGGGTACCATCAATTTTTGTCCAGGCCTGTTTCATGAGTTTGTTTTTTAAAATAATTCTGCTGAACCACAATTCAAAAGCATTGTCTGATTTTCATTGGTTAATTTTCATAGACTTTTTATTTATTACCACTTTTGTCAGATTCAAGTTATTTCTGTGACCATTGTGGGTTTTTCTTTCATTAACAGAGGGGTACCAACAATTTTGTCCACGTGTGTAACCTTGATAATCTTTTCCTCTTTGATAATCAGTTGCATGTTCTGTTATTGTCTTCCGCCTCGAAGGACCATTTATGTCAGGGTGAAATAAAGATTCTTAGTCAAAAGTTGGGTCACGTTGGGTCCATTCTGTTTATTCAGAGAGTGTTCTGGTTCACAGTTTCAAACATTTCCATCTTATACACAGAGAAATAGGTCACAATGCCATGGCAACCCTGATAAGTCTTGTGACGTGTCCACTGTAGCATGACAGCATCTACATAACGGAACACGCTGCTTTTTTGACTCACGGGTCCAAAATGTTATGTGCAACTGATTATCAAAGATGCAAAGATTCTCGACGTTAAGTGTGGTGTGAAAGGAGCGTATGATATAGTACATGAGTACTAAGTATACGTACGTAGTAACTTTCTATCAAAAACACAAAACATACTCCTCCCTGATTGGGTGTTCAAGTTTGCACAAGATGCACTTTTTTTTCCTATAAGGCCTGCTTTTGTTTGGCAAGCTGGCAAACCATCATGCTATGCCACAGCCGGTCTGGTCCCTGCTAGAACAACGCGTAGCTGAATTTATCACCAATAGGCAGCGTCATCCACTTTTCTCCCCTCCAGTAGCCTCTTCTCACTCCTGTCACAATCAAAGGCTCTTAACTTTCAGAAGTAAGTAGCAAACATGACTGCTGAGCATTCGCCAAGAGGTTCTTGGCAGACATACAGCAGAGGTCCTGGTTTCTTTAGTTTGTCTTTTACTTCCTGTTGTTGGTTTTTTTTAGTTCAGCCCAGCCCTCATGGACTCTGCTGCTCCATGTTATCAATCAAAGGGTCTTTCTTCATGAACTGCAGATGTCTGATGGACCGCCACACCCCGACGTAGCTGTCGTTGAGTGACGGAGTGGAGGCGGCGCTCTCCCTGTGGAGGTGCTCCCTCTGCATCTCCAGCGCCTCCTTCTCTGTCATCACCCTCGAGTTCATGCCTCCCTCTCCATCTCCTGTCCACACCACTCCGTTTGCCATGTGCGCTGTCCCCGGCGCCGTGTCCCCCTCTTCTTTCCCATCACCGCTCAGCGCTCCTTCTGTCTCTGTCTGTCCAGGATCCAGTGGTGGCTTCTCTTGGTAAGGCTCACCAGGCGGACCACCATCTTTCCCTGCCTCCTCCAGATCCTCATACATGCTCTTCTTCTTCGCCTCAAAGTATTTGACTACGCAGTAGGTGATGGAGCCAATGGTGTTCACCACGACACCGCCGATGAACAGCTTGGTCGGCGCCACGTCGTTGAATGCCAGCATGCCGACAGTGATCGTGGCGATGCTCTTGACCACGCCGACAAAGCTGGTGGTGACAGCCGAGTTGATGTAGGTGCAGTGCAGCGTGGTGAAGTTCATGGCGCAGCCAATGAAAATACAGAAGACAAAGATGACGGTGATGTGGGGGTCCTTCCAGCCCTCATACGACCACATGTTGATGGCGTCCATGGAGATGAAGGAGCACACAAACAGCACCTGCAAAGGATGGAACAAGAAATGTTGAGAGAAGAAGAAAACAGGTGGAGAAAAAAGAACAGAAATGAGAAAGCACAACTTGATACCGGTGAGGCCATGATGGCAATGGCGTACTGCGCAGTGAGTGGTCCATACTCGCTGTCCAGGCTGGTTTTCTGGATCAGAACCAGGTAGGAGGCGTGGATAATCACCGCCAAAACACCAGTGACGTAACCAAAGGGATCACCCGTGAGGTCACCAGCACCTGGAAGGTATATCAGACTGTCAGTCTCCTCTCACTTATAATTAACAATCTGAAACACTTGAACTCCTCCACAGGAGCTCGTCCCCAACCCGGAGAGGACAATTCACCCTTTTCTGGCTTAGGATCATGGACTCGGATTTGGAGGTACTGATTCTCATCCCAGCAGCTTCACACTCAGAAACAGCCGTTAGCATTTCATGTTTAATCACAGATGGTGAAGTGTTTGAGTAAGACAACTGATAACAACAGCACTAGTAAGCATCATGAAGCATCATCACGCTTGAGTTTAGCATGTCTAAACTGCTGTACTGTCAACCGAAGAAAATTGCCTGAACCGGCCAAAGTGGAGTAAAAATGGAAACAGCCTTAAAACCAAACTATTTTTACAAAACCAAACTGGACACTCTTTCAGGTTACTCTAATGGTAGAGCAGATTTTATCTTCCTGCATCATGTATGCCATGTTTTGCCATTTAGTAGTTTTTAGTAGTGGTGTCACTTTTGTGTTTGATGGCTTTCGCCACTATTCATTACACACAAAGTGATATGTTTCAAGCAGAATGTAGCTTTAATTGTGATTCATCACATGAATTTGCATCTCACTTCATGCATTTAACACAGTTGAACTCACCCTTATGCGATTAATCGTGATCAAAAGCTATTAATCACAATTAAAGTGACATTACTAGTTTTTTGTTTAAAATAGTTTAGTTTATCCAGTGTAGTTCATAAAAATAAAAGACGAGATGAGGAAAAGGAAAAAGGAAACCATGATAAACTGAAAGGGTGTAGGTTGAAGCAGTCGCTTATAAAACTCATAAGGAAAATTAAATTAATCTCATAATTAGCCATTCATATCAAGTAAAATAATATAATACATCAAAGTATATACCACAACATAATTTACCTTATTCATTGTACTTGATAATCTTGCAATTTCTATACATTTTTTAATGGTGTCACTTTTAATCACAGTTAATAACATTTAGATGACAGGGCAGCTCTCTTCTTCTGAATCACATCTGTAACCCAGCTGAGAAAATGACCCTTTTTCTCCGATGTAAATTGTATTAATGCAATTGTGTGATTTTATTTTGAAAACCGATTCTCTTGGGGAAGAGGAAGTGCGATCCTCGTCATCCAACTTTTGAATTTCCGGTTCATGGTCATGTTGGGTGATCTGGGTCTTTCTATTCGTTAAGAGCAATATTAGCCCCGCCTTCCGAGCAAAGTACTTCAGCATACTGTTGGGAACTGAAATCACATTTAGGGAAACCATACAAACACAAAGACAGCCTTTTCCATTGCTTTTAAACAGAAAAAAATCCACTTGCGACTAGCATTAGCATAGCGCTAATGTTAGCATAACATTAGCATGTATCTGACTCACCAAAGATGAGATTCAGGATGAACACAGCAGAAGTCACCGCTTCACGGCCTCTCAAGCTCGTGCTGCCATCAACTTAGGATAATAAAGGTTGCAAATTAGCGTTGGGAGAGTGTTTAGATCCATTTATAGTATTTATCTGAATTAGCTTACCAAGAAGAGGTGTCAGCGTGAGGACAGATCGTCCTACAGTTCCTCTCCTCCGCTCGCAGATCGTGAAAAGAACGATTTCCAGCATAGCGCCTCAGCACTTTGCTCGGAAGGCGGGGCTAATATTGCTCTTAACGAATAGAAAGACCCAGATCACCCAACGTGACCATGAACCGGAAATTCAAAAGTTGGATGACGAGGATCGCGCTTCATCTTCCCCAAGAGAATCGGTTTTCAAAATAAAATCACACAATTGTATTAATACAATTTACATCTGAGAAAAAGGGTCATTTTCTCAGCTGGGTTACATATCACTCTAATAAGTGTTTTGTGATGATCAGGTGAGTGTGCTCTCCCTCCCCTCCTGTGTGTTTTCCCTCTGTTTTCCGGCTCTGGAGCTTCTTCTTCTTCTTCTTTTAGATTTGATTGGGGGTTGGCAACCAGCTTACAGGTGCATTACCGCCAATGACTTGATGAGCCGATTATGCACACCTGTGTGATTGGACACACCTGCCGCTTCCTCTTCTGCCAGCGTTTAAAAGAGCAAGTCTGTGAATGCTTCTCCACTGGACCATTGGGTATTGCTGCCGAAGACTAGGTCAAGTTGAACTAAACGTCTTATCTAACCTGTGGTTAATCCCTTTCTCCTCTCCTCCTCAGGTTGCTGCTATCGCAGTGGTGTGTCTCCAGGGCTGTGCACGCTCACCTGCTCTTCCACCATCCTGCCTGGCCTTCACCTGCTTCATCCGGTCAGTCTACAACTCTTCTCCTTCCCCTTGCTACTCCTTCTACCTGCTGGTCCCGCTCCTCCTACTCCTGCCATCGTCCTTTCCCCTGCACACTGGGTTCACAGCCGGGCTCTCTGCTCGCAGTTGTAAGACTACTCTCCTCTCTCTTTATCATTTCACCTCCCTGATTATTCCTCACTAATCCTCTCCTCTGTTCCTCTCTTCAACGACTGTGCTGTCTCAAGTGTGTGCCCTGTTTGTTTTTGGTTGTCTTTTTAATAAATTGTGTGCATATACAGTATATCCACGTCTGTGTATTCTTCTGGTGTTGCGCTCTGCATTTGAGCCTCAGGCTAAGTAATAATGACAGAACGGTCCAGCCAGGAACGAGGCTCAGCAGGCGCTTCATCAGGGAAACATTCAGCTCTTTCCTGATTAGACACCATGGAGCGTCAGGTTGCCATTCTCACTGAATAGTTGCAAACCATCACCCAACAACTGGCTACCGTTACTGATCACCTGTGTCATCTGTCTCGTTTGGCTCCTCCTCCTCCTCCTGCTGCCCCAACAGTCTCCACCATCTACCAGACCATCACCATCCCTTCTCCTGCCCTAGACGCGGGGGGGGTGGGGGGATGTAAAGGGTTCCTGCTTCACAACCGGCTCTATTTTCAGCAGGTGTGTGTTGGGGCGGGGTACCCAGACGACACGTCTAAAATACATTTTATGACCCTGCTGCTCAGGGACCGGGCACTTACAGTTGGGCCCAGTCTGTTTTGAGCAGCCCAGGGGGGCTCCACTCTACGTTTGATCGGTTTGTTCAGTTCTTTCTGGCATTTGATCATACAGTAAGGGGAATATTGCGAGTCAACTGATGGTGTTTCAGCAGGGAAATCGGTCGGTTGCCAATTTCTCGATCGAGTTCAGGGTTGTTGTGGCGGAATCCGGATGGAATGACGTCGCACTGCACAGCACCTTCCTCCGGAGTCTCAATGCTAACCTCCGCGCTGACCTGGCAATCCGAGCCAAGCCCTCCTCTCAGGATGAGTTGATTGAGCAGGCCATCAGCCTGGATAACCGGCACCGCGAGTGTGCGAAGGAGCAGAAGGCCTCCGCCTCTCCATCTACATCGCAGTCGTCCCCTCCGTCCGCTCGTTCCGATAAGTCGGCTTCCTCTCCAGAGACAATGGTCCTGGGCCAGGCTTGCTTGACACCGAAGGAACACCAACGTCGAAGAAAGACAGGGACCAGCATGTACTGCAGTTCCATAGAACACATGCTGCCAAATTGTCCCATAAAACAACTGGTGCAGACCGGGACATATCACGGTTAAACAACACTGCAACAA
The DNA here is from genome assembly GCA_020510985.1 of Pholidichthys leucotaenia. Lineage (NCBI taxonomy): Eukaryota > Metazoa > Chordata > Actinopteri > Cichliformes > Pholidichthyidae > Pholidichthys > Pholidichthys leucotaenia. The sequence goes on along the minus strand of CM035842.1, from coordinate 245,689,573 downwards.
AGACATGGAGTTGCTAGCTGTTAGCATGCGGCCTACATATCTCCCGAGGGAATACTCACACGTGATCTGCATTGTTATTTATGCAAATCCGACGGCAAACGCTGGGACAGCGCGTGACGTCATCCACTCAGTAACTGGCAGGCTGCAGACAGAACACCCAGATGCTCTTCTCCTCATCTCAGGCGATTTCAGCCATATTTCACTGTCCCCCATTCTACCCACGTTCACCCAGTATGTCACATGCCACACTAGAGACAATAAAACACTGGACTTATTCTACGAAAACACTAAGGAGGCGTACACCTCATCACCACTCCCCCCACTCGGCAGATCGGATCACAACTTGGTTCATCTCCTGCCGGTGTACAAACCCCTAGTGCACAGACAACCTCCGGTCATGCGCACAGTGAAGTTATGGTCTGAGGAGGCAATGGACACTCTGAAGGACTGTTTTGAAACCACTGCCTGGGAGCAGCTCTGCGATCCACATGGTGAGGACATCGATGACCTCACTCACACCATCACGGACTACATCGGCTTCTGCGTGGACAACACCGTACCCACCAAGACCATACGGTGTTGCTCAAACAACAAACCCTGGATCAACCCTGACATAAAAACACTTCTGAGAGAGAAGAAGAGGATCTTCAGGTCAGGGAACAGGGAGATGCTGAAGTCCGTACAGAGGGAGCTGAGGAGGAAGATCAGAGAAGGCAAGGACAGCTTCAGGAAGAAGATGGAGGACAAGCTGCAACAGAGCGACATCGGTGGGGTCTGGAGAAACCTTAAAACTATCTCTGGGCTCTAGAATACCTCCCCCCAGGCCACGGGGGGCAGGGAGTGGGCGGACAATCTGAACCTGTTTTTTAATAGGTTTGACCAACTGCCCTCCCCCCCCCCGATTGCACAACAACCACTACTGCCTCTAAAGACATCGAGTCCTGCTGCCCACACCCCACTCCACCAACACCCCCCCACTCCCAACACACAACCCCCCAACATGACTCTCACTAAGACCCAGGTGAGGACGGAGTTGAGGAAGATCAAGGCGAGGAAGGCGTCGGGACCGGACGGCATCAGCGCAAAGCTCCTCAAGTCCTGTGCAGACCAGCTGTGTGGGATTGTGGAGCTCATCTTCAACCTGAGCTTGAAGCTGGGGAGGGTACCACAGTTGTGGAAAACATCTTGTGTGGTACCTGTACCAAAGACTTCCCGCCCCAAAGACCTGAACAGCTACAGACCAGTGGCCCTGACGTCCCACATGATGAAGACCCTGGAGAGACTGCTCCTTGCTCACCTCCGCCCCCTGGTGGGACCAGCGATGGATCCACTCCAGTTCGCCTACCAGCATGGCATTGGGGTGGAGGATGCAGTGATCTTCCTCCTTCACCGTTCTCTGTCCCACCTGGAGAAGCCCAGGAATGTGGTGAGGATCATGTTCTTTGACTTCTCCAGTGCTTTCAACACCATCCAACCGATGATCCTGAAGGACAAGCTGCTGTGCACAGGGGTGGACCAGCACCTGTCATTATGGATCCTGGACTACCTCACTAACCGGCCACAGTTTGTGAGAACCCGGGACTGTGTGTCCGACACGATCATCAGTAGCACGGGGGCCCCCCAGGGAACGGTTTTGGCTCCCTTCCTGTTCACCCTTTATATTGCGGACTTCTCACACAACACAACACACTGCCATCTACAGAAGTTCTCTGATGACTCTGCGATCGTCGGCCTCATCGATGAAGCTGAGTACAGAGGACTTATCCAGGACTTCATGGACTGGTGCCATCGGAACTGCCTCCAGATCAACGTGAGGAAAACTAAGGAGCTGGTGGTGGACTGCCGCAGGCAAGGACAACCCCTCACAGCACCAGTAAACATACAGGGAACAGACATCGAGATGGTGACATCCTACAAGTACCTGGGTGTTCATCTGAACAATAAACTAGACTGGTCACACAATACCGACGCACTCTACAAGAAGGGATAGCGCGGGCTGTTCCTACTGAGGAGACTCAGGTCTTTTGGTGTACAAGGGGCGCTGCTGAAGACATTCTACGACACGGTGGTGGCATCAGCCATCACTTTTGGAGTGGTCTGCTGGGGCAGTGGCATTACAGCAGCTGATAGGAAGAGACTGAACAAACTGATCAAGAAAGCTAGCTCTGTCCTGGGGCAATGCCTTGACCCAGTGGAGGAGATAGGAGAGAGAAGGATGGTGGCAAAACTGTCATCTCCGAGTCCCACCCTATGCAGGACATACTGAACGCACTGAGGAGCTCATTTAGCAGCAGACTACATCATCCTAGGTGTGCAACTAAGAGGTTTCGCAGGTCCTTCCTACCTACAGCTGTCAGACTGTATAACCTAAGCAGGGCTGCTCGCAGAGATAGCAAAAAAAATGTGACGACCTAATAGTATTGAATGCAAAAGATGCAATAGACTTACACAATGGTCCCCTCCAGTATACAACTAGGACAATATCGGTCGCTATGGAGGGTGACAATATGTATGGGTACATATTCATACTATGTAGGATAACTAAGCAGACGGTTATGCTGTTTATTCCATCTAGCTACAATGCTCCGCACTGTGTGTTTATATATTTATATGTACATATGTATATTCACTGCTCTTGTTTTTCTTGTCTTCTTGATTATTGCTCTGAGTGTTGCTATCCCTGTGCTGTTGCATTCCTGGAATTTCCCCATTGTGGGACTAATACAAGCTTATCTTATCTTATCTTAAAACCAAAAGATTTGGCCTGACAGTAGCTGTGGGGGGTCTGACGGGCGGATCTTCAGCTAATCCTCCCTGGTAATTTTTCTCTGCCGGTGTTGTGACATTTTACCATAGGTCATCACAATACCATATCCTGGGTTACTACGCATGTGTGGCATGCACACACATGCGTAGTAACAGGAAATGCACTTCCGCTCATCATTTCAGCATACGATACAGCTGACGGAAACAGCTGACGGAAGATACAGCTGATGGAAACAGCTGACGAAAACAGCTGACGGAAGGTAAGCGATGCACACGCGTATAACAGGAAAGGGGCTTGACGCTGATTCAAAAACGTGGCGCGATTGTGCAGTGTTACCAGTCTATGGTCTATTTCTGATGGAAGATAAGCTGTTAGTGTTATATTTGCAGTCCAACTTTTATATAATATTAATTTTGTTGTTGCAGTGCATCTCTTATATAGTCAGGCTGCAGTTAACTTAAAAAAAACGCCGTTGTACTGGCTAAAATGGCGGACAGTCCATGCCTGTGTGTTGAACTAAATTTGCCATGTTTTATTAAATGTTATGTTGTTTCTTTGTCTTAATCCATCACAGCTGTACTGTATGAAAGTCTAGTTATTTTGTAGTTTTCTGTAGTTATTTCTCGTAAGTGCAGCAAGGTCCTGAGAGCTTACAAGGGGGTGGGGGGGTTCTCTGGTTCTCGGTTATGGACATAACAATGCTCTACCTCTAGGCCACCACTCTGGTGTAGTTCAGTATCCAAATGTGGTTTATTTTTCAACATAGTCTCCCCTTCAGTCCACACACTGCTTCTGTCGGTGTTGCAGCGCTTGGATCCCTGCGTTGAAAAGTAAACCGCATTTGGTCAAATTTGACCACTATGAACTTTTCAGCCCCCCACCCCCCTTGTAAGATGCTAACCATATTGTTTTATTTAATGCTAGCACCCGCCACTCCATTTTAATGTAATATAGCCTAAATGCTCTGGTATATCTTTTTGTCCTTATATACATTGTATATACAGTATATACATATTATATATACATATATACATGTATACATATATACATATATACCTAATATACATCCTTATATACATGTATATTAGGCTGTATTAGAGTCGGATGAGTTCATCCAGTTTGTTTTAAAAATTATGTTTTATCATTTTTTGAAAAATGTGTAGTGTGTATCCAGAACTATGGAAAAGAAGTGGCACAAGATTTTCAGTTTCCTTTCCAAGGGGTCATATCCGCCAGAGCTGAATTACGGACAGAGGCAAACCCTTCGAAAATACTGTTCTAAATTCATCATTCATGGTCAGTATTAAACGTTCAGAATTAATTACTGTGATGTTGACGATGCTATTTGTATATTAATATTTTGATGATCACTGAAACCCTAAGATGGCAAACTATTCTTCAAGGGCCAATGAAGAGTGATAAAGTCAAAGAAGGAGGCCATGAATCTTTTTAAGGAATTTCATGCCCCACCAATTGGAGAACATACTGGTGTCCTGAAAACAAGAACTGCCATGTCTTTAATGTTTTACTGGTATGGCATGACAGCAGATATAGAAAAATGGGTATATGCAGTTGTTTGTATATCATTAAGCATAAATGTACATATCTCTGTATGAAACTAAACACTGTTATTTTCAAGGTGGCTGAATGTGACCTGTGCCAAAGGGTGGGACCACTGTTGAGTGCAGTTAAAAAGCTGGACTGCATCAAGGTGAGCAACTATTGCAATACACTATATTAATTCACTGTAGTGTTAGCTCAGGGTAATTAAATATTACTGTAGATCACTGGCAGGTATCTGCTGTTTGAGAGCTGGTTGGAATTGACCTCACAGGTCCATTTCCAAAGACATCCTCTGGGTTCCAATACATTTTAACAGTCACAGATTACTTTTCCAAGTGGGTGGAGGCCTTCCCTCTACAGACAAAGACTGCAGTGAAAGTGGCGGAAAAACCTCTGCAAACTTATTTCCAGTCATGGCTGTCCCCAGCGTATTCTCTCAGACCAAGGACGGGAGTTTGTAAATCAGGTGAGCTGTCCTGGATAAATGTTGTAATAGTTATGAGAAGTCTGTTTGTGACGTCTTGACTTTATGCAGAGTGGAACTGTAATGTGCTTATTTGTTCATTAAGATTAACAGCAAGCAATGTGAACTGCTCTCCACTGAGAGAAGTGGAACTGCTGCCTCCCACCCACAGACAAACGGTCTTGATGAGAAGACCAACAACAACATCAAACGGTAAGAATGAGATGTATCTGTCGTGTTCTGAAGGAATGAAAAACTACTTGCAATACGGTTTAGTTTTTTATTTAGTTCTCAGAGCAAACATAATGTACAGCCTCAACATTTGCGTTTGTGATAATTGTGTAACATCAGATTATGTTAAATTTGGGTAGTTTTTTGTCTTGAAATACACTCATCTCTATAAAAGTAGAACTGTGTGTGTCCATACATTATGAGAATTATTCTATTTTTAATATAGTTGCTCCAATTTCCCATATTATTAATGCAAAGCCATTTTAAATTACTCTTCCTAGAGCACTTCAGAAGCTGGTGAATAGGCAGCAGGATGATTGGACATATACCTTGATGCAACACTTTTTTTTCACTCCGCTCTAAAGTTCACACCAACACAAAATTCTCTCCATTTTTCTTGACGTATGGAAGCGAGGCAAGGTTGCCCTCAGAAGTGCCTGTTGAAATGCCGGTGAGTGTCCCTCTCTCTGGCTGTTTGTCTCTCTTAAAACAAAGGGGGAAAATCACATTTTGACTGAACAACATACTAGTGTATGATTTATATATTGATGTTCAGCTGAAAAAGTAATTTGGTTTTGCTCATATCACCCAGCCCTATTTGAAGTGTAAAGTTAACTGGGTATTGTATGGACCTTCACAGGTATGTTTCTGTATGTAATGTTATATAATGGAGCATGCACTGTAAAAATCATTATCTATTTTTCCCACATATGTCATGAACCGAGCCTGTGTTCTCCTGCGGGCTCGTTTCTGATCATTCTTGGTCTTATGTTGTGTTTTGAGTTCTCTCCTGTGTCTTATTTCTACGTTTGTGGCTGCTGCTCTGGCCGGCGATTGTTAGGCAGCTGTTTAACCCACCTTCTGGTGGGTGCGGTCTAACATTCGCCAGTCCGACCACGCCCCCCCTCTCTCTGACAGTCAGCTGTGTGCCCCGGTAATTATCTTTCCCGCGCCTCACCCAGGTGTTCCCAATTTGTTAGGCCAGCGGTGTTTGTACTTAAGCAGCTCTTTGCTAGTCAAACACCGCTGGACCATTATACAAGTCACACGATCGTTCTCCGTCGTGTGACCGTCACATCGTTGAAGGACTTATGGTTTGTGCTCGCTGGGAGAATTGGACTTTTTGGACTGTTCCTGCTCGTGAGTAAATTGTTTAGCGTTTCTCTGTGTGGTATTGCTGCTATACTTATCTGGTAACGTTTCTCTCCGCAGTTCTACTGCTACGCTTAGGCTGTTGCCCAGTTTGCTTCCCCTGAGTCAGTTGAGCTTCCTAGAGTCTTCCTCTCTCTCCCGAGCGCATCTGTTATTGCCTTATTTTTCTGTGGCCATGGTACACAGTGGCTGCCCGCTGTTCACTTTTGCGTCTGCCTTTTTGTGTACACTGTTACCTACCTGTTAGTCTCTATTTGTGAACTGTTTCATGTCAGTAAATGTGTGTTTGGTGTAACCCCGCATTTAAGTCCATCCTTCCTTCTCCTCCTCCGTGCGCTGTGGAAAAGGACGCCAAGGGGAGTTTATGACAACATAGCTGTCTACAATAATACTCCCTGAACACTGCAATCAGTTCATTAAGGAAAAACAGGAAGCTTAACATGGCATAAGAGAAAAGGTTGAGGACAATATCATACAGGCACAACAGAAAATGACAGAAGCATTTGAAAAAATAGTTCAGAAAAAGTACAGAAATGAAGAGTATAAAGTGGGAGATGAAGTGCTCTTGCTGAATATGTGAAAGAGAGGTAGGAAAGGAGGAAGAATAGAGGCAGATTACACTGGACCCTACATCATTCAGGCACTTTCAGGGAAGACTGCCACGCTGAAGTTATGGCAAGGTGACTGCTTAAAAACAAAATATAATATCAGCCACCTCAAACCATATAAAAGAAGTGTAGAAAGTGTAGTTGACCCTGCTTTGGAACACACAGATGAGAGGTCAGTGCACAGTAGCCTTCAGCACTGCTGCACAGGCCATCAAGAAAAGATCAGTTATCACTTATGCTGGAAAACCAAAACAAATTCTGTTGACCAAGACTGAAGACCAACAGGCAAGAGCAAGACTGCAGTCACCTCCAGAGATTCATCTTCAGTCATCTCAAGAGATCCCTCCTCAGTCCCCGCCAAAGGCCCCATCGTCATGGAATAGTGTTCATGAGCGAGGTCCATAGTAACTAAAATATAAATGTTCTGGTTCTGAGTTGTTGGTCATGGGTTCTAACCTGTTGGTCAATTTGATTGTACGGTCCTTTCATTACTCAACCTGTTGGTTGTACGTTCTGACTGGCTGATCATTTCATTAAATGCTTTTGCCATGACCCTACATGTAAACCTAAATATTCACAAGACTAATTTTATGTTGCTAATTTTATGTTGACTAATTTTATGTTGTTTTATGTTGCATCTTAGGGTTTATGAGCGGGGATGTTGCAGTCTACAAACTGTGGTTGTCAAAAGATTCAGGCAAACTGGAAGCAATTATTGGACCATACAAACTGTATGACACATCATTTCGAACACTTTCTGGGAATGGCTGGCTGTCAGATGAAGTAAGTACATTTTTGTTGCATGCAAAAAATGTCACATTGCTGTTTCAGTGATTAACTTACTAACAACTATTCTTCATTTAAACAGATCAATGATGCATACTGTACCTTCACTGTATTGTGAAACAAGGGGTAAGGGGAAAGCATGTCAGCAGTTTCTTGTTATGATCCCTTATGCGCTATTACGCAGTGCACGGAGGGAAGAATGACAAGCCCTCGACCAGAGATTGGTTTGTGCACTTTATTAACAAAACCCCCAAACCTTGTCCAGCAAACAGTCCCACAATGAACGGGGAGTGAAAATGATGAGACATAGGCCACCAGATATACGGGGACACCACCTGGATGCTCTACAGCCCGAGGAGAGGAATGCCTAGTGCCGCAGAGCTGCTGTTGGCATGGGGTGAAAGGCAAACATTGGCTTACAGAGCTGGAGCGATCCGGGTGGTCCATGCAGCCCGGTGGATGAGGAAAAGAGGCAGGAACAGCCGCTTACACCAACAAACTGAAAGTCATGTAGCGCAAGAGAAGACAATATAGTCAGGCTGAAAATAAACAAAGGTAATGACAACTTACATTCACAGAGGTACATGCTGCCGTGAATGAAGCACATCGATTGCTCCGGCGATCTCTCTCAACTTTCCCAGCATTAAAGTAATCATAACACTAACGAGGAAAGAGACCGCCAGTGTGAAGATGAGTGGGCTGGACATTACTGACAGCGTGTGTGCATGAGTGACTGTATGAGCTGTGAATGAGAATGAATGACGTGTATGTGTGTGAAACACCCATAATGAGGATCAGCTGGCGATACTGACAGGAGGAGGGAGGCGTGCCCGAGCTGTCAGGGAGCCAGGACCCAAAGGACTCCCTGAAGCGCCTGATAGAAAATAGAGAAGCGGGCCAAAATAACCACGGGTCAGGACTGGATTTGGAACCGCCAAACCCAGGTTCATGACAGCCCCCCCCCACCAGGGGTAGATACTAGACACCCCCCGTACCACCGCCTCAACCACCTCAACCACCACCTCAACCCTAAACACACCACAAGGGACCCCCCCTCCCCCCCAGAGACAAACAATTACCCAGGGTGGGAGGTGGGGAAAACAGGTTAGGAGGGAAGCAACCAGTGAAAAATACAAAAAACAATATGCAAACTATAGGACAGTGACCCTCCTAACAACCCCCACCTAGGACACTAACTCCCCTCCCCAGGAGTTCAAAGTTCAGGGGGTCGACCAGAGTCCCAGGCCCCAGGCATGGCGAGGGGTGACTGATCGGGTGGCCTGCCCAAGTCTCACATCCAGCAGGCAGCCCGCAGAACAGCGTTCGGCGGCCTGCCCGGGCCGATGGGCCACCCAATCCAAAGGCCAAGTCTTTCGGGTGGCCGACCAGCATGGTGGAGCCACCAGGACCAGAGGGGAAGGCGGAGAGGCAGCCTACCCACCGGGGAACCTCAGTGGCCAAACCGAGGCACAGGAGCCCCCCTGCCCTCCGAAGCTTGGAGCAGGGGAACCATAGTACCCGCGATGGTCCTGGTCTGGGACGTGGCTGCACCGGCGGTGGACTCCAGCTGGAGCTCTGCTGCACTGGCGATGGACTCCGGCTGGGGCACTGTTGCACCGGTGGTGGTCCCCATTGCTCCCGCCGTGGCCTCCCCAACAGGGGAGGTAGGGTCCTCCATGAAGCCTGGTGCATTTTTCAGCAAATCGCTAAACCAAACTGAGCGTAAATACAGCACCTTTGACAGGGAGCTGCTAGCGCTTCATTTATCCATCCGCCACTTCCAGTTCTGTTGGAAGGGCAGCGTTACACGGCTTTTGTAGACCACAAACCGCTCACCTTTGCGATGGCTAAAATTTCTGAACCGTGGTCAGGCAGGCAACAAAGACAGCTAGCTGCGATTTCAGAGTTCACCACAGACATTCGACATGTGGCAGGCAAACTTAACGTGGTAGCAGACTGCCTCTCTCGCGCTGTGACATCGCCAGAGCGCGAGGAGACAGATTATACTACCTCAGCCGCAGAATTCTTCGCCAATGCGGACACATACGCAGCCCCAATCCACGTAGGGATAGATTATGCAGCCATGGCGGAGGAGCAAAGTAGTGACGCGGACGTGCGCGCACTCCTGTCTGGACCAACAGGGTTAAGGCTGGAGGAAAGGGGTTTACGCGACGGTGTACCCCCCCCTAATATGCGACATCTCAACCGGCCGACCTCGCCCGGTAATCCCAGCTGCATGGCACCGCCGTATTTTCGACTCAATTCACTCCCTCGCGCACCCAGGTGTGCGCGCTTCGGTTAAAATGGTCACCGAAACGTTTGTGTGGCCTGGCCTGCGCAAAAACGTAAAAGAATGGGCAAAGACTTGCATTTCTTGTCAGCGCGCCAAAATACACAAACACACAAAAGCCCCTCTAGAGCCTTTTCGAATCCCTGCTAGAAGGTTCGACCACGTTCATGTCGACCTCGTGGGACCACTACCTTCCTCCCAAGGTTTCACACATCTGTTAACGATGATAGACCGCACTATGCGCTGGCCGGAGGCGGTTCCTCTGGTGTCAACCACAGCGGAGGAAGTCGCTCGCGTTTTTTTGACAAACTGGGTGGCACGTTTCGGCGTCCCATCGGACATCACGTCCGATAGGGGGCCTCAATTTGTCTCGGAGCTTTGGTCAGCCATGGCCAGCAGCTTAGGAGCAACAATTCACCGCACCACCGCTTATCACCCTCAGGCTAATGGGTTATGCGAGCCTTTTCACAGGTCTTTAAAGGCCGCCCTCAGAGCCTCACTAACGGATACAAATTGGGTAAATAAACTTCCTTGGGTTTTATTGGGGTTGCGTGCTGCACCTAAAGAGGATCTAGACGCCTCCCCAGCAGAATTAGTTTTTGCACAACCTCTCAGGCTCCCAGGTGAATTTTTACCAGAGAACCCAGAGCCGGGGCATCTTCCAGCCCCGAGGTTTTTAGGCAGCAACGGACCGGACTCTCTCCCCGGTCCGGCACATCACTCTTTTCCACGGGTTTTTGTCCCCCAAGCTTTAAAAGACGCTGAATTCGTTTTTGTTAGGCATGAAGCTTTAAAACCAACTTTCCGCCCACCATACGATGGACCATTCAGAGTGCTGGAACCTGGTGATAAGCATTTTGTGCTTGATTTTGGGGACAGAAAAGAAACAGTCAGCATTGACAGACTTAAACCTGCCTTCTTGTTGAGAGATGAGCCTGCACGGTTGGCCAGAGCACCTCGGCGGGGTAGACCCCCCAAGAGAAAAGACTCAGCCCCCCTGCAGGGAACAAATAACCACTCTCCTTCCCAAGCTGCAGATTCCTTACAGGAAGGTCCCACCAGGACGCCCGAACGGACCCACAGCAGATTCGGAAGAAGATTTAAGCCCAGACGGCACAGGGACTGATGCAAACTACTCAAAAGTTGTTCACTAATTGTGCTGTAACAGTTTAGGACTGATTTGTGATATTACTATGCTGTTATGATTACCACTGAATTCTCTACAGGAGCATAGCTGCTGGAAAGTTTCTTCTTTGTCAAGAGGTGTAGCAGTTAGTATGTCATAATAATTATCTTAAACTGTGAATTTTTCTATTGTCCTTTTCTTAGTCGTTTGGGGGGGCTGTGGTCTATATTAATCATATATCCCATAACCTACATACGTATAAGCATGTGAGAATGTTTGGTGACTACATATGTAAAGCGACTTCACACCTCAGAACAGGACAAAGGGTCTCAACCGCCAGTGAAGATCAAAGAGCATCCGAGGCACTGCGGTGGAGACCAGATAGGTCGCCCTGACCTCCCAGGGCCAGGTGGAGGGGTACGGAGACAAAGGAGGGGATTAAGTAATGGGGGATGTCAGCTTTGATATGCATGTCTTTTGTTGTGTGTGAGTATAAGTACACAGAGCCGAATGTGTTCGCTCTCTTACTTCTTCTGCTGCTGCACAAGATGAGACTTGTTAGAGGAGCGAAGCTGATAATAAACTTTGGTTTATAAGTCACATCGCCTCGTTATTCCAAGCTCTTCTACATCAACTTTAATTGATTCGGAAGCGGAGCAAAATTTTATTTCACAGGGGCTGGTGCAGAAGCGAAGGATTCCCACAAAGCATTTACCAACCCCGCTAAATGTCTCAGCCCTTTCCAGCTGCAGACTAGCCGCAGTAACACATCAGACCGAGCCAGTGTCAGTTCTTGTATCTGGTAACCATCGCAAATTCCTTTCATTTTTTGTTCTGCCAAGCTCATCTTCTCCCACAGTCCTGGGTTGTCCATGGCTCCGTAAAGACAACCCCATCATTAACTGGGGACAAAATTCCATTTCTTCATGGAGTCCTTTCTGCCTTTCTTCGTGCCTCCGCTCAGCCACTTGCTTGCCCTCTTTTGCCCTCTCTCCCTATCTCCTCCCCTCCAGCTGAGCCGTCGCACCTCAGTCTCGTACCCAAGGTTTATTCAATTCAGTTCATTTCAACTTTATTTATATAGCACCATTTCACAACAACAGTCATCTCATAGCACTTTCAACTGTAGGGGAAACCCCCACAATTGCAGAAAGACCCCAGCAATCAGGCGATCCCCTGTGAGCAAGCACTTGGTAATGGTGGAGAGGAAAAACTCCCTTTTAGCAGGAAGAAACCTCCAGCAGAACCAGGCTCAGGGAGGGGCAGTAATCTGCTGCGACTGGGTGGGGGGTGAGGGAATAGAGAAGAAGAAGAAGAAAAGAACAGACATGTAGAGAGCAAACAGCACGATGGGGACTCAGTCAATGGGAGAGAACAAACAGATGTTAATGGCCAGCAAAAATATTTCATTGAGAGTGAAGAAAGGAGTGAAGCCCAGTGCATTGTTGGAGGTCCCCCGTCTTTTCTGATATGTCCATTTTGGCCCAGGTTGACCCAGGTTGACCCACACTTGCAGTTTGTGGTTGAGGTCGATGCTTCTGATTCAGGGGTGGACACTGTCCTCTGTCAGCGCTCCAGTTCCGATCAGAAGCTACACCCTTGCACGTATTTCTCTCGGTGGTTGACTCCAGCCAAGAGGAATTACGACGTAGGGGACCATGAGCTGCTGGCCATAAAACTGGCATTGGAGGAATGGAGGCACTGACTAGAGGGAGCTACCCAGCCCATCATCATCTGGACAGATCACAAAAAGAGTATTTAAGATCAGCCAGAACATTAAAGTTCAGACAGGCCCATTGGGCCCTGTTTTTTCTAAGGTTCAATCTCTCCATCACTTACCGCCCTGGTTCCCGCAACATAAAACCTGACATTCTCTCTCGCCAGTTTGCCTCCGACTCTTCACCTTCCTCTCTCCCTCTTTCTGCCTCTTTCCTGCATTGTAGGTGCCCTCTCTTGGGAGATCGAGGAGAGGGTCTGGCAGGCCCAGTCCTCTGAGCCCATTCCTGAGGGAGGCCCAACTAAATGTCTGTATGTCCCCTCTGCCCTCCGTAGTGATGTAATCCAATGGGGGCACACCAGCTTCTTTGCCTGTCATCCTGGAATCTCTCGGACCATTGAGCTGTTACGAGTGTTTTGGTGGCCGACCCTGCAAGCAGATGTTCAAGAGTTTGCCCTTACTTGCTTTAAATTTATGGCAGGAAAGGAAAAATTTGACCTTGTCTGTATCGTAGAAATTCTAACAGATACAGACACAGTGTAAATTGGAAAAACATTGCAAATGACCCAAAGTTTATGACTGGAGAAATTTCATCCATGAATTTTGCAGAATTTTGCATAATGTGACCTAATTTGCATATTGCAACTATCAAAATTTCAAACACCTGTATCTTGGAAATTATAACAGATACAGACAGACTGCAAATTGGAAAAATCTCTCAAAAGTTCCAAGGCATCACTGTCGGTACTTACTGTGGAATCTCCCATTGAAACCAGTCGTTCTGCCACGTTGTCCTCTCCAGCCACATGGCGCGTGCACGTGCGCTGGCACTGTGGTGCATTTTGGACCATTCGTCCACGTCCAGAAACCCCTTGACCATGATTAGGCAAAACTGAAAAATCTTCAGAGTGGCTCCTGTGCCATTTGGCACTGCACCAAACACAGAAAAAACACAAATCACAACGCCGTCAGTCTTTCGCCGTCAGTTAGTTTCACTTTTGGTTGAAGATCCAGCATGGTCAGAGGCTTGTAATCCTCAGTGGATAAAGGGTCTTCTTCTGAATCGGAATCTGCCCAAAAAAGAGCATAGCCTTCCCTCTGGTGCACGCACGCTTGGCCATCTTGACTCTGCGCTCGCTAACACGCGAATGAAAAAGTCCCTGGTTCAGACCGGAATTTACCCAAACTTTGCATTTGGGAACATCCAGGTTTGGTGCTAGGAGGAAAGCTATACCGGTCTGCCATCCTGTGGTGTAAAAAGGTTTGTACATCAGGGACTGTGTTTAACAGTATGGGCCGGTTTTGAGAGGTATGCTGACGGGTGCAGATCGGCACCATTATGTGGTTAAAGCATGTCAGGTCTGCGCCACTAACAAATCGGACTCCTCACCACCTGCCAGTTTCCTTCATCCCAACCTGTTCCAAGTCGCCCCTGGTCACACATAACAATGGACTTTATTACGGGTCTCCCTCTATCTCAGGACAATACTGTCATTCTCACAATTATTGACCGTTTCTCAAAAGCTATCCATTTAGTGCCCCTGCCCAAGTTGCCCTCAGCCACCGAGACCGCCAATCTCCTCACCCTTCATGTCATCTGCCAACACGGGATTCCAATGGACATTGTTTCTGACCGGGGTCCACAGTTTACATCCCAAGTTTGGAAGGCTTTCTGCCATTCCCTTGGCACCACCGTCAGTCCCACCTCCAGTTACCATCCACAAAGCAACAGGCAGGCCGAGCATGCCAACCAGTCCCTGGAGACTGCCCTGAAATGCATAGCTTCCTGCAATCACACCATCTGGAGCGCCCACCTGACCTGGGTGGAGTATGCGCACAATAATCCCGTCTCATCTGCCACCGGACTGACTCCCTTCAAGGTATCTGTGGGCTGCCCCCTTACCCCTTTGCCCATGGTGGAGAGGGAGGGAGCTGTTACATCCATGGAGGCCCACACTCACCGCTGCCACCGTCGGTGGAGGTCAACTTGGGCTGCCCTCCTCCGCTCATCCGAGGGGAACCATCATTACGCCAACAGCAGACGCGCACCGGCGCCCAGATACACGATCGGCCAGATGGTGTGGTTGTCGGCCGATCAGGTTCCACTGAAGACTGAGTCGAGGAAACTGTCACCCCATTTCCTGAGTCCATTTCCCATCTCAAGAATCATTAATGATGTGACCTTTCGGCTCAAGCTTCCTCCGGCACTCCACATTCATCCCACGTTTCATGTCTCCCGGATTAAGCACCTCTCCACCAGCCCACTCTGTCCTCCACTGAAGCCTCCTCCTCCTCCCCGGATCCCCGACAGCCAGACCACCTACACCATCCAGAAGATTCTGGACGTCCATCGCTGGGGCCGGGGTCTTCAATATCTGGTCCATTAGAAGGGTTATGGATCAGAGGAGAGGTCGTGGATTCCCGGGTCAAATTTCCACGACAAGGGCATGGTTCGATCTTTCCACCGGGCGCATCCTAACAAGCCCGGAGGGATGCCAGGAGGCACCCCTTGGGGGTGGGGGGGGCATTGTGATAATCAAGTGAATATGCTCCCCCTCCCTTCCTGTGTGTTTTCCCTCTGTCTGTTTAATGGCTCCAGAGCTCATTACGTGCACCTGTGTGATTCAAAACACCTGCTGCTTCCTCTTCTGCCAGCGTTTAAAAGAACTAGTCTGTGAATGCTTCTTCGCTGGACCATTGGGTATTGCTGCCGAAGACTAGGTCAAGTTGAATTAAACATCTTATCTAACCTGTGGTTAATCCCTTTCTCCTCTCCTCCTCAGGTTGCTGCCATCACAGTGGTGTGTCTCCGGGGCTGCGCACGCTAACCTGCCCTTCCATGCCTGTCTGGACTTCACCTGCTCCATCCGGTCAATCAACAACTCCGCTCCTTCCCCCGCCACTCCTTCTATTTGCTGGTCCCGCTGCTTCTACTCCTGCCATCGTCCATTCCCCTGCACACAGGGTTCACAGCCGGGCTCTCTGCTCAGTTGTAAAACTACTCTCCTCTTTCTTTATCATTTCACCTCCCCGATTATTCCTCACTAATCATCCCCCCTTTCCTCTCTTTTACAGACTGTGTGCTGCCTCCAGCGTGTGCCCTGTCTTGTTTTTGGTTGTCTTTTAATAAATTGTGTGCATACATATCCACATCTGTGTGTTCTTCTGATGTTGCGCTCTGCATTTGAGCCTCAGGCTAAGTAATCATGACATGTTATAGTGCATTTAATCGCATTTTAACTGCATAGTGAGATTAATCGCATTATTGTAATTAACTCAACCCAGCTCTCTCTTGCCTAAATGCTGCCTATATGACAAAAATTGTATTAATTGTGATTAAATGATTAACTCATTAATTGTGATTAAAGTGACACCACTAATTTTTTAAAACAATTTCAAGGAATCACATATTTCAGTTGTATCAGGACAGTAATTCCTGAGATTAACACTCACAACAGCGAAACAGTGACATTTTATATTAGTCCTAACTTTGGCTTTGTCATGTTTGCCCTTTTCAGGGCATAAATAAGGTGCCAAGTGCCGACAGAGAGTTTGCTTGTCTATTCACAAAAACACAAAATAAAGAGCCACGTGGGGCAAAACACATACTACTGAATGTTGAGCACTAATAAAGAACACAAAGACCCAAACCAGGGAGTAGCGAGGGCGGAACCTGATGCTAAAGAATAAACACTTACAATAGACGAAGCGAGGACGA
Organism: Pholidichthys leucotaenia; assembly: GCA_020510985.1. Taxonomy (NCBI): domain Eukaryota; kingdom Metazoa; phylum Chordata; class Actinopteri; order Cichliformes; family Pholidichthyidae; genus Pholidichthys; species Pholidichthys leucotaenia. The sequence goes on along the minus strand of CM035842.1, from coordinate 245,673,152 downwards.
GCCAAACACAGAAGGGAGACTGGAGCCGGACGTAGGGACTCCAGTCATGGTCGACGTAGGTTGCAGCGAGAAGTGAGCCTCAGCTGCTCCCTCAAATACTAATGGCAAAAAGCAATGAACCAAACAGGAGAGGAGGAAACGTAATTACCAAAATCATAATCAGCTGTAACGGTGCCGGCTCGACTTGGCAGCCGGAAGTCCGGCCACGGCGCTGTCACAGTAAAAGCCCTGGGAGAACCAATAATAATAGAGCAGAAATAATAAGGGAAAAAAGGGAAAATACTGAGTGACCCGGGCGCGGGTTAGCTCAGCGCTCGGATCACCACAGGGTTTTTCAAAGACTAAATGTCCTCTTAGTTTATATTTGCTCTTCCTCATATAAAACAGCTCCTGGATATTAGGTGGTAATTGCTTATTCTTTGCTTTATACATGACTTAATTTATAATCAGCTAATTCTTTAAATTTGAGTATGTGTAATTCAATGAATAATGTATTTGTTGGTTCACAGTAGGGTTTGTTAGTTAATGTTGTTATGGCTTTCTTTTGTAATAAAAGGACTGATCTTGTATTTGTTTGATAAGTGTTTCCCCAAACCTCAGTGCAGTACATCGTATATGGAACTATTAAAGAATTATATAATATACATAATGATTTCTGACATAAAGTATTTGGCTTTATAAAATAATACAATTGACTTAGACATTTTGTTTTTAACATAGTTTATGTGACTTTTCCAGTTTATTATCAACAATAAACTGGGGTGTGTAGGGTGTCCAGGGAGGGGTAGTATCTCTGGATGGAGACTTGTCATGCCCTTTGGGGGTAGTTCGTCCACCTTTGGTCCCCACCTGGCACTCAACTCTCACCTGTGGTTCCAAGTAGCTGTAGCATGTGCAGCAGCTACATCCCGGTAAACTGCTTTGGCAGGCGGGCTAAACCAGGTTGAGGGTAGCTGATAGGTCTGAAACCCCCAGTGAATTAGGGACCTGCTTATCCTGCATGTGAAGACTGCTTTAGCAAACCAGGCAGAAGAAATCTCTGTGATTCAACGGCTGGGAAGGCGGTGCAGCACAGCATTGTGGAATGCGTAGGGCATGACAGAGTACATAAGACATGGCCATCCACTGCAGCTGAGGAAGCCTCCAGTCGTGACAACTCTCCATACCACTGGACCATGATTTCCAAGGCCGAGAGAGTGGCACTGCCCCCATGTAACGGCTCTACCACTGTAAAAACTTTTCCACACCGATTTACTCTGCAGCCTATCTTCCCAAGACCTATGACAATGGGCAAGTGGTAAAGCAACAGGTGAAGATGATAGCTGGCAGTCGAAGTTATGGACCTGTATGTAGGCGGCCCTTGGACTAGTGGTCGCTTGTCTTTGACCCCGGGGGCAACTGAAACATTCAGCAGCACCCAGAGCGACTGGGCAGCCTCTTGAGGCTAGCATTGCCCACTCTCACATGAGGGAAGGGATTAGAAAAGATACCCCAAACATTGCTTGCCTCTTGGCATCCGTCTAGCTTACTGTGGCTGGTGGATCATCTCTCAAGTGGTCAACCTACAAGACCTACAAAATGGCAAAATGGAAAAAGACTCCTAGTAGGACCATGGGATGTCCGTACTCTCATGGACAGAAACAACACTGCAACGCCTAAGTGAAGGGCAGCTCTTGTTGCTGAAGAGCTTGCAAGGTACCGGATCAACATCGCTGTGTTGAGCGAAACCAGACTGTCAGGCGAGGGGATGCTGAAGGAAGCAGGAGGAGGTTATATCTTCTTTTGGCGAGGAAAGGCAGAGACTGATGACAGAATACATGGAGTAGGGCTTGCCATAAGAACCAGTATGATGAAATCCATCTCTAGCCTACCTGTAGGAATAAACGAGCATCTCATGAAGCTATGCTTCCTGCTGAACAGATCCCGCCATGTCACCATCATCAGTGCCTATGCTGCCATGCTTACCAGCACTGACAAAGCTAAAGAACAGTTCTACGAGGAACTTGACTAGCTCATTACCTTCACACCAGCCAGCGATAAGTTACTTATCTTGGGCAACTTTAACACCAGAGTTGGGAAAGACCACAACAACTGGAAGGGCCCACATGGAGTTGGGAAGCAAAATACCAAAGGTCTGCTGCTAATGAGCAAATGTGCTGAACACAGGCTGTGCATTACCAACACCTTCTTCCATCAAGCGGACAAGTTCAGAAACAACTGGATGCATCCAAGATCTAAGCAATGGCATCTGATAGACTACATCATAGTCAGGCAGAATGACCTCCGTGACATTCATATCACACACTCTATGTGAGGTGCCAAGTGTTGGACTCACCACAGGTTACTGCGAGCAGTCCTTCAACTACATATCGCACCAACTCAGCGGAGGCGTTCGAAAGTCATCAACATTCAACACAGCTAGCTGCATTCAACACAGCTAGACTGCACCACGCCTTTTACCACTAGAGATTCCAGGAAATACTTGATGAGAAGCTTAAGGCAGAAGCCCCACTCACAGAGGACAGCACTGAAAAGTGGAAACAATTCAAGACCATCGTGATGGACTCTGCAAAAACCACCCTTGGCCCAAAGAAGTACTTGCACAAGGACTGGTTCAATGAAAATGATGAACAGATCACACAACTTCTGCAGAAGAACAGTGCCTACATGGTGTGGCAGAATAACCCCAGTTCCACCTCCAAGGCTAACAGGTTCAAACACCTGAAAAGCATGGTCCAGAAACAACTGCACAAGATGAAGTGCAAATATATGCTGAATCTCACAACTTCAAGCAGTTCTTCAGCGCTCTGAAGACCATCTATGGTCTGTCCAAATCTGGACCCACACCCTTGCTGTCAGCAGATGGATCAGCACTGATCAAGGACCAGGACAGCCTGAGAAACTGGTGGGCCGAGCACTTCAGTACCCTGCAGAATAGACCCTCCACAGTCTGCCCCTTTGCAATAGACCAGATCCCACAGTGGCCCATCATGGAAGAGCTGGACCAACCACCCACTGTGGCCAAGCTGGCAAAGGCCATAAAGCAGATGCACTCTGACAGAGCATCAGGAAAAGGCAGCATTCCTGCTGAAATATACAAAGCTGCAGGCCCAGGTGCCATTGAAGCCTTCCATGAGATCATCAAATGCATCTGGGAACAACAGAAGATGCCAGAAGACTTTGGTGATGCATTGGTCATGGCTCTGTACAAGAACAAGGGCAGTAAAGCTTACTGCAGAAATTACAGGGGCATCTCCCTTCTGTCCATGGCAGGAAAGATCTTTGCCCACATCATCTTGAACAGACTGTAAGAAGCCAACCTGCCTGAAGCACAATGCAGATTCTGTCCTGGTTGCAGCACGATTGATATGATTTTTACAGTGAGGCAGGTCCAAGAGAATTGCCTGGAGCAGAACCTTGACCTCTACTCTGTATTCATCGACCTAACCAAGACTTTCAATTCCATCAACAAAGAGGCCATATGGTCAGTGCTGGCCTCTTACGGTTGCCCACACAAGGTCATCCAGATGATCAGGCTCCTCTACGATGGCATGACTGGGCAAGTGATTTCCAACGGTGTCCAGTCAGACTCCTTTGACATCTCTAATGGGGTGAAGCAGAGCTGTGTCCTGGCACCAGTCCTCCTCAATCTGTTCTTCACCTGCATCCTCAAAAAGGCAGTGCAAGATTTGGAAGAGGGAGTGTACATCCGTGAGCGGTACAATGGCTCCATCTTCGACCTGCACAGACTGACTGCAAAAACAAAGATGCTCACAAGTCTCCTTCAGGAAGCACTCTTTGCTGATGACTGTGCCCTGATGGCCCACAAACCAGATGACCTTCAGATCATGTTGAAAAAGTTTTCTGAGGCCTCCAAACAGTTCGGACTGACCATCAGCCTGGGGAAAACTGAAGTGCTCATTCAGTCAGCACCAAACTCCATTGCCTCAAAGCCCACCATCACCATTGATGACACTGAGCAACTGTCACGGGGCTTCTCCTTTTTTTTGGGGGGGGGGGGGGGGTCTTTCTTTTTCTTTGGTGTTACCTTGGGGTGTCTGGTATCCACCCCTTAAGGGAGGGCTCTGTTATGGGGCTGAGCGCGGTGTGTCACCGTGCTCAGGCCCTTAAATTATGTCTGAATATTTCCTGTATTTTTCCAGTGCTGTGTGTTATTTTCCTGTGTGTTGGTTTAAGATGTGTTCTTAGTGGTCAGTTGTTCTGTTAGTTATTCATGTCCTTAGTATTATTATTATCCTGTCAGTTTCTGTAGACATCCTTTGTCCATGTAGTTCTTAGCGTTTATATTTTGTTTCTTTGTGGCATGAGTTCTCCACCTCCTCTTCCAGACACTCCAACCTTGTCATCCTCTTGCATTGGTTGTTTATTCTCTTTGAGTTCACTAGTTGTCACAGCTGTGAACTGTCTATTAATTAGGTCAACCTGCCTGCTCATGTGACCCACACCTGTTATCATTTGTGATCATTTGTTTCTGGCTCTACTTAAGGACTGTTATTTTTCTTCCTTATTGCTGGAGTCTAAAGAGTCATCCTTGTGTCAGAACCCTGTCCCCGTTTTGATGTTCTTTTCCTGTGTGCATTCTGTCTACTCCTTTGTTTTCTCCGTTCGTAAGTTTGCTTTGTGCACGGTTTGGATTTTTGTGTTTGTGCACTGTTTGAACTTTATGTGTATTGTCAGTAAATATGACAAACTACAGCCCAACGCGTGGGTCTCCGTTTCTGCCCCGAGGGGCAATTCATGACAAAAACAGTTGAGAGCTTCAAATATCTGGGAAGTGCCGTCTCCAGTGACGGCTCTCTTGACAGTGAGATTGCGGCCAATAGGACGACTCCAAAATAGGGTCCTTAACCACCACAATGTGACCCTTGCTATGAAGCTTGAAGTGCACAGTACAGTTGTCCTCATGTTGCTGCTGAACAGCTGTGAAGCCTGGACCATCTACCAGTGCTACCTCAAGCAGTTGGAGAAGGTCCACCAGCATGCCCTGCACTCCATCCTGGGCATCAAGTGGCAGGACAGGGTCACCAACGTGGAAGTCCGAGAGAGAGCAAACGCCATCTCTATCGAGGCCACACTGCTGAAGACAAGACTCCATTGGTCAAGCCACATCATCAGGATGAAGAATGATTGCATCCCCAAGCAGCTTCTCTTTGGAGAGCTTGCACAAAGGCTCAGGAACAGAGGCCGTCCCCGCAAATGCTTCAAAGACACTCTGAAGGACAGTCTGAAGTGGTGTGCGGTCAAACCTGCTGAACTTGTGCACACAGCTCAGAACAGACAGCAGTGGCATGCCCTCACAAAAAGCACCTCAACATTCCTTGAGGGAGAACACGGAAGCCAGGCACAGGCTGCCAGAGAACATCGCCACAGAGCAGCGTCCACCCCTGTATTGACGATGGAATTTCATTGCCCCATCTGCTCCCAACTCTGCAAGCCCAGGCTTTGTCTGCAGAGCCATTCACGAACCCATAGATAGCTGCCCAGCGACATGTCATCCTTGACACCGAGGGATCACCACGACATCAACAATAACTCCTAGAAACTAGGTTTCAGAAACTGTCGATTTCAATGTCATTGATTTTAATTTTAATTTTATTTTTTTAATGTCCAATTTCCAAATAAGATGCATTTCATTTTATACCAAGGTGAAGGGATAATTTGATGGCATCAAACCATTTTTTGATGATCCAAAGTTCATGTTCCATTTTATCCAGAAGCTGTTTCAGATTATCCCTGCTACAAAAAAGCATTGTGTCATTGGCAGTGGTGGTGTAGTTGATAGAGCATCCACCCCACAACCGGGAGGTTGGGGGTTCAAGTCCTGGCTGGGTCATACCAAAGACTATATAAAAATGGTACTTCCCACCTTCTAGCTTGGTGCTCAGCATAATAGAATGGGGGAAGGAGAAGTTGTTTGTGGCAGCAAACCCTGTGATTAACATTGTAGATATGAATGTAATTTTGTTCTACTGTACATGATTGGTTGTATGGACTGAATGACAATAGAGATGGCTTCTTCAAATACAATTCAGTAAGTTTGAAACCAGACATAAATCATTAATATACAATATAAACAACAAAGGCCCAAGTACCGAGCCCCGTGGCACCCCATATGTTACCTTCAGCAACCCAGAATTAGTATAATTAATATGTAGAAGTTGGTACCTATTTTCTAAGTAGCTGCTCAACCAGTTATAGGTCAGTCATTTGATACATACTTATTTAAGAGCAGTTTGTGGTCAACAGTATTAAATGCTTTGTGCAAATCCAAAAGTATTGAAACTGCATGCACCCTTCTCTCTGTTGCTTCTGTAATTTGCTCAATAAAATCCATTAGTGCCAATGAGATAGTCCGCTTTTCTTGAAATCATATTGTTGGTTACGAAGCATATTATCCCTATTAATGAAATTTTCAAGCCTGTTAACAAATATTTTTTTGTAATATTATTGAAAATTGAGGCAACAGTGAAATTGGCCTGTAGTTTGAAAAATTTCCCAGCTGTCAGAGACATGCTGCATATGTAGGTAAAATGTTTAGCTACACAATCAATATTTTTTAACTTAAGTACATGTTAAGACCATTCCAATCGGCTGATTTTTTTGTTTTGTTTTGTTTTTAAATTTATGTACAATGTCATTAATTTCATTTTCGTCAGTTTCTTTAATACAGATTGAATGGGTATTTATGTAAATGGTACTGTCAACACCATCAGTTTTGACTGATGCCTTTATTGATTGATGGATGCCTTTATTTCGAACATGTAAAATTACATTAAAAAAAATCAAAGTTAACAGCAACAAAAGTAGAGAGGAAAAAAAGTAGTTGCAGAGCAATTCCATTCACAATGCCCATTTCCACCATACTCATGTCCAAAATGGAGTAGGTCAGAAGAAGTCAGTACTTATACAAACCTACCCCATAATTGATTACAGTTATTTCAGTGTTAACTACTCATATGCAATCCCAACCAGTGATTCCATAATTTTTTTTAAATTTTTTTTTTTCTTCAACGGCTCACGTTTTGTCAATGTAAGTAGCAGCATTATAATTATGTCCCTATTTACAAACTATATACAAGGCACCATGAATTCAAACACCCAGGTGATCGCTGAATTCCCAAAACCCGACCATCCATAGTGCTTAACAAAGCCATCTTCCTCCCTGTATTTAGCTAGTTTCTCGTTTTTGTACTTTTTTAAAAACTCAAAATGTTTGGACATTGTTTTAACTCCATATTTAATCCATTCCACAATTTGACCCCATAGATCGAAACACAAAATCTTCTCCTTATTGTTTGTGCACCCACTGTCTTTAAAAAGTAACTCCCCCCTTAAGTGATAATCCTTTTGTCTTTCAAAGAACATGTTTTGGATGTTGACTGCCTGTAAATTGTTCCTTACTTTGTACATTATTATTGCAGTTTTAAATTCTACCAGATCAAATAATTTCAAATTTTTAGACTGTAAAAATAAAAAAAAAATAAATTGTGTGATCACAGAAACCAGCACCATGGATAATTCTTATTGCTCTTTTTTGTAAAACAACAAGTGGCTGTAATGAACTTTTATATGTATTTCCCCACACCTCTGAACAGTAATTTAAATATGGTAAAACCAGTGAACAATACAGAGTATGGAGTGATTTCTGATCTAGTATGTGCTTTGTTCTGCTCATGACTGAAATACTTCTAGACAGTTTAGCTTGTACGTATTTAATGTGAGGTTTCCAGCAAATTTTTTCATCTATAATCACACCTAGAAATTTATTGTCTTGAACTCTTTCAGTATTAATGTTATCTATCCGTGTCTTTGCTTGAATATTTGCTTTACCATTTCCAAATAACATGAACTTCGTTTTGCTCAAATTTAATGATAATTTATTTTTATTAAACCATTCTTTTACTGTACTGAATTTGGCAGTGATTATGTTCAAAAGTTGCTGTAGATTCTCACCAGTACCCAGAACAGTTGTGTCATCTGCAAACATCACAATTTTCAACAGTTCAGAAACATTACAAATATCATTGATGTATAAAATGAAAAGTTTAGGTCCCAATACTGACCCCTGAGGGACACCACAAACAATGTCCAAACTCTCAGATTTATACTGTCTCACCTTCATGAATTGTTGCCTGTTTTTTAAACAGTTTCTGACCCAATTCACTTCTACCCCCCTGAGTCCATACTGTTCCAATTTATTAAATAATATTTCATGATTTAACATGTCAAATGCTTTTTTTTTAAGCAATAAATACTTCCGCCGCAAATTTCTTTCTGTCCATAGAAATAGAGATTTCTTCTATAACATCCATTAAAGCTGATGATGTAGAGTGGTTCATTCTAAATCCATACTGGCTGGCTGTGAGTAATTTGTGTTTAGCTACGAACTTGTCTAATCTGACATCAAATAGTTTTTCTAGTATTTTTGACAATTGGGACAGAAGAGAATCAGGCCTGCAGTTTGTGAAGTGGTGTTTGTTTCCAGTTTTGTATAGAGGTATAACTTTAGCTATTTTCATTTTACTTGGAATTGTACCAGTTTGGAATGATAAGTTACAAATGTGTTTCAATGGTTTAGCAATTTCCTCAGTAACCTTTTTAACAGTTACCATGTGTGATATCCTACCGTGTAGCAATGATCACACTTGAGTTATTTCTTTGGCTAACTCTGCCGTTTATTCTGCAACACACATAATATGGCTGAACATGGATTCTGCGCGAGGTTTTCACACTCTTGTTCTAATGTGTCCCCTTAATAGTAGTGCTGAACAATACAGGTAGTTCCCCCTAGAGGCATGTGCCAGTAATGTTTTAAATTAGACTTGCAGTCTACCACATCCCTCCCCTCTAGATTAAACTACTTTTAATTACACTAGCCAATTATGCTAGACATCCTGGAACTCCCATTTAACCCTAAACAATCACAGTTACTTTTAACTTCTTAAACACATGTGCCATACACATAATTTCTTTCTCTTTTTTTTTTTCTTTTTTTTTTTTTTTTTTTTTTTTTTTTACATGTATAACACACATAACAGTCTAACTGGGGATTTGGTTTGACTACCGCATCCCAGTGAGGTTCCAGGACGCATTCTTGTCCTGTGGCTGGGGAACTCACTACTGACTAAGTATAGTCCTTCAAGTAGTCTGGATGTATTAAGTCAAATGTTGACCTCAACTTCCTTCCACACAACAGCTCAGCTGGTGACTTGCCAGTTGTAGATTGGGGTGTTATTCAATAGCTGAACAGAGCTCTCGACATTCGGGTTTCAATAGAGTCTCCTGTCATCTTTTTCATGAGTGACTTGAATGTCTGCACGGCCCTCTCGGCTAAGCCGTTAGAAGAAGGATGGTATGGCGCAGTCGTGATGTGACGTATGCCATTCTTTTCAGAAAACTCTTGGAACTGTTCACTCGTAAAACATGTACCGTTATCTGATACTATGATTTCAGGTAGCCCATGTTGGCTGAAACTCTTTCTAAGACATTCAATGGTAACAGTAGAAGTAGAGCTACTCACAGAATATGCATCGATCCACTTTGAGTATGCGTCAACTATGATCAGGAACATTCTTCCCATCCATGGACCTGCGTAGTCAATGTGAATTCTTCTCCATGGTTTATCTGGAACTTCCCAGGGATGTAGTGGGGCTGCTGGAGGACTGTTCCTGTTCTCCTGGCATGCCGCACATGACTTCACAAGCGCCTCCACCTCTGCATCCATGTTGGGCCACCACATGTAACTCCTCGCCAACGCTTTCATGCGAGTGATGCCAGGGTGTGCTTGGTGTAGTTGTTGCAGTAAGGCATTCCTACCAGGTGGTGGAACAACCACGCGTCCTCCCCACAGGATACAACCTTCCTGGGTGCTGAGCTCATCCTGTCGTCGGGCATAGGGAATGAACTCAGGACTGTTCATTTTCGGCCATCCTCGCAAGATGTATTCTCGCACTCTTGCTAGAACAGGGTCTTTGTCTGTCCACTTCTTTATTTGTTGTGCGTTCACCAGGGGCACGCCGATATCTTCAAACAATAGCACTCTCTCCTCCTCCTCAGGCGTGCTGTCTCTTCCTCCATCCAAGGGTAGCCTACTCATCGCGTCAGCATTCGTATGGTCCCGTCCGGCTTTGTAAACGATGGTGTACTCATACGCTGCTAATGTAACGGCCCATCTCTGAATTCTCTGAGATGTCATCTGGGGTATGGCTCTCATTTCACTGAACAGTGAAATTAGTGGCTTGTGGTCAGTCACTATAGCGAACTGTCTCCCGTACAGGTATTTGTGGAATTTTTTTACACCAAATACTACTGCAAGGCCCTCCTTGTCTAGCTGGGAGTAGTTTTTCTCAGCTGCACTAAGAGTTCTTGAGACGAACCCTATGGGTCTCTCTGAGCCATCCTCCATACGATGAGAGAGTACAGCACCCACACCGTAGGGTGATGCGTCACACGCCAGGATGAGTGGTTTGTTTGAATCATAGTGCACTAACACACTACAGGACTGAAGTAGCGCTTTGGACTCTTCAAACGCCTTCTGCTGCTTGACCCCCCATGACCATTTTTCTTCCTTCTTAAGTAAGGTATGTAGTGGTGCCAGCAGCGTGGAGAGCTTTGGGAGGAACCTATGGTAATAGTTCAACAAGCCCAGGTAGGCTTTTAACTCAGTAACATTTTGTGGCTCAGGTGCCTCCGCAATGGCTTCCACTTTGTCTGTTAGAGGGTGTAGACCACTGGCGTTGATCTTGTGGCCTAGGAACACCACCTCTTTTCCCATGAACTCACACTTGCTTCTTTTCAACCTCAGACCGCTTTTCTCCAACCGTTGAAGCACTTCCTCCAGCGTTTTCAGATGTTCTTGTTCATTTGGTCCTGTACAAAGGATGTCATCCAAATAAATGGCAACATTCGGAATTCCACCTAGGATGCCCTCCATAGTTCTCTGGAATATAGCAGGACTGGAAGCTACTCCAAATGGTAAGCGTGTGTAGGTATATAAGCCTTTGTGTGTATTGATGGTTACATACTTTCTTGATTCTTCTTCCAGGACTACTTGTTGGTAGGCATGACTCATGTCTAATTTCGTGAAGTGTCGGCCGCCGTTCAGCTGTGCGAAGAGGTCCTCCACTTTAGGAATTGGATACTGATCCACCCGTGATGCTCGATTGACAGTGAGTTTGTAATCTCCACATATTCTAATGGAGCCATCCGGCTTTCTCACTGGGACTATGGGCGCCGCCCATTCTGCAACCTGCACTGGCTCAATGATCTTGTCATCCCGCAGCCTCTGTAGCTCGCTTTCAACCAGTGGCTTGACTGCATAGGGTACCGGTCGGGGTTTGCAGAATCGTGGTTGGGCCTCCTTGTCCACATTAATCTTTGCAGTGACACCTTTTAGCTGTCCTACGCCTTCTTTGAACACCTCAGCGTGTCTTTCGAGGATCTCCTCCAGCTGCAATTTGGGCTGAGATTCCACTTTATTCACCAACTGATCCATCATGGCCAGTTCTTGTAGCCAACTTCGCCCTAGTAGATTTGGTCCTTCGCTCCCAACTACTACTACAGGTAAGTCCTTTTCTTTGTTTTCGTGTTGCACCTTCACTTGTGCCATGCCTAGCACGTCTAGCTTCTCTCCTGTGTATGTTTTTAATTTTAATGAACAGGGATTTAATTCTGCTGTGTCTGTTTTCTTCCACAGTTGTGTATATTGCTGTTTACTTAATATGGTTACTCCACAGCCTGTATCAACTTCAAATGTTACTTTCATTCCATTAACATTCATGGTACGCGTGATGGGCGCTACCTTGGTCAGCTCCTCTGACGTGTTGTAAATTGTGTGAAAACCCATGTCTTCTGTATCACTTTCTCCCTCCCCTCTCAGTTGATTCGCTTGCTGTTCCTTTCCTGGGCCCTTGTTTTCATACTTTTGCCCATTAACTGTCGCTTTCAGCACCTGTGCGCTGTCCACCTTTATTCTACATGCTTTCTTAATGTGCCCTCGCTTGCCACAATTATGACACAGCTCAGTGGCAAATTTGCACTCGGCGGCATTGTGCTGGCCTTTGCAGCGATAACAACTGGGGAATTTGTGCTGAGTTTTGTCAGTCAACACTTTGTGGACACCTACTTGGGTCTTAGGCACACGAACATGCGTTGCTGTGTCCTCTGTTAGCTTCCTTTGCATTTCTCTCACATCTTTAGATGCTGTTTCCATCGCTTGGCATAATTCCAAAGCCTTTGCAAAAGTGAGTTTTGTTTCAGATAAAAGTCGCCGTTGCATTCGGTCATCATTCACTCCACACACAAGTCTGTCTCTTAACATTTCTTCCAATGAGTCTTTGTAATCACAGTGCCGTGTTAATTTCCTCAATTCTGCCACATACTCTGCTATGGACTCAGTGTTCCTCCTTATGCGTGAATTAAATTTGAATCGTTGTACGATTTCACTCGGTTTGGGGCTGAAGTGCTTCTGAAGCTCAGCAGTAAGCTGGTCGTACGTTTTATCTTTCGGTAATGCAGGGCTTATTAAATTTCTCAACAAACTGTAAGTAGTTGCACCAACTCCACTCAACAGTACAGCCTTCCTTTTGTCTGGCTCCTCAATGTCATTAGCTTCGAAGAAAAAGTCCAACATTTCACTATATTCTTCCCATGACTGAGTCGAGTTATCAAAAGGGGTTACCGTTCCGATTACAGCCGCCATTGCTCGTCGTGGTGGGGAAACCTCGTTTTTCCTCCTCTGAACTTGCACTCGAACTACTGGAGTCACTTGAGTTCGCCACACTTGCAATGTTCTCTGTTTCTCGCCGCTGATTTTTTTCTTTTAATCCTCGTCGCCAATTGTGTGATATCCTACCGTGTAGCAATGATCACACTTGAGTTATTTCTTTGGCTAACTCTGCCGTTTATTCTGCAACACACATAATATGGCTGAACATGGATTCTGCGCGGGGTTTTCACACTCTTGTTCTAATGTGTCCCCTTAATAGTAGTGCTGAACAATACAGGTAGTTCCCCCTAGAGGCATGTGCCAGTAATGTTTTAAATTAGACTTGCAGTCTACCACACCATGTCAACATCATCACAGTCAGATGAAACTTTATTTTTTAATTTATGTACAAGCTCACTGATTTCCCTCTCTTCCACTACTGTTTAAAACATTGAGTTTGGATTTCTTTTGATTAATTTACTATTCCCATTTTCAGATATAAATGGACCAGGGATTTTTTTTCTGCTAATTTTGATCCTGTGGAAATGTGAAAATGACGAGGCAGAGTTTATCTCATGAGTCAGGTTTATTCACATCTTCCAACATCAACAAAGCAGAAAGAGGAAAAACACAGAAGCATTCGTCCTTTATATACCAGGACTCTCCCAGTTCACAGTCACATTGCATTTCAATCACAAGTAACAATGCATCTACTCTTTGATCCTATAACCTCCTTTTCATAGTCTTCGGCCACCCGGAAATCCCCCAAGGCCATCTCTTGCATACCAAAGGCTAAACTTTCACATCCTCCTGTTATCTCCAAGGAGACTCAGTTCTTTGTTCTAACCTGAGATGTGAGGCCTAAAGCGATACATATGTGTCCCACATGACCCCCCCCCCCCCCAAACATCTAAGATGGAACAACAGAATAACAGTCTGCATGTCATGATAAAATCATTACACATCAACCCACGTGCTGCTTGGGCCTCAGCCTCCTCCCGTATCTGCTGTAAGTGGGTTTCACCACTTCTGCGGCGTCATCATGCTGAGGGGCTGCTGTCTGGGGGTGAAAACTGTTTGTCAGTCCCTGTGGGTGTTCTGGGGAATTTCCCCGAGGGGGTCTGCCGCACCGAGGAGCCCTGGCCAACAGCACATCCTCGTCAGCCACAACAAAGGCGAGTTTGAGCCTGTTAATGCCAATCTTTTCCTTCCTGCCCCCCAAATCTAGCAAAAAATGCTTGTCCCCTGTTTCCAGCACTCTAAACGGTCCATCATAAGGAGGCTGCAGCAGTGGGCGATGAGCATCATGTCTGACAAAAACAAACTCCTCATTTTTCAAAGTCTTAGGTACAAAAACGTGCAGAAAACTGTGGTGAACAGGGCCAGGCAGCGTGCCCGATTCCATGCCACGCTGCAACAGCTGAGACGGGGAGCTATCTGGCGCAAGATTATCTGGGAGAAACTCCCCGGGCAGCCGAAGTGACTGCGCAAAAACTAGTTCAGCCGGGGAGGCTTCTAAGTCCTCTTTAGGTGCAGAACGCAACCCCAATAAAACCCACGGTAGCTTGTCTACCCAATTTGCATCCATCAGTGACGCCCTGAGGGCCGCTTTCAATGACCTATGAAAATGCTCGCATAACCCATTAGCCTGCGGATTGTACGCGGTTGTGCGGTGAATTGTGACACCCAGGCTGCGGGCCATTGTTGACCAAAGTTTGGAAACAAATTGAGGGCCTCTGTCGGACGTAATGTCCGACGGGACTCCAAAACGCGCCACCCACGCAGTTAAAAATGCGCGTGCCACCTCTTCGGCTGTGGTTGACGCCAGTGGAACCACTTCCGGCCAGCGCGTGGTGCGGTCCACCATGGTCAGAAGGTGTGTGCACCCCTGTGATGGCGGGAGGGGGCCTACGAGGTCCACGTGAACATGATCGAACCTCTTAGCCGGGATGTGAAACGGCTCCAAGGGAGCTCTCGTGTGTTTGTGTACCTTGGCTCGTTGACACGCCACGCAGGCTGCTGCCCACTCCTTAACTTGTTTGCACAGGCTCGGCCATACAAATTTCTCTCCTACCATTTTGACCAACGCGCGCACTCCTGGGTGAGCCAGAGAATGAATCGAGTCAAAAACGCGGCGGCGCCACGCGGCCGGTACCACAGGACGCGGTCGTCCAGTGGAGATGTCGCAGATTAGGGGGGGCATACCGTCTTGCAGCACCCTGTTCTCCAGCCTTAACCCTGTTGGTCCAGACTGGAGCGCGCGCACTTCCGCGTCGCTAGCCTGATCCGCGGCCATGGCTGCATAATCTATCCCTACGCGGACTGGGGCCGCCACGGCGCGCGAGAGGCAGTCTGCCACTACATTAAGTTTACCCGCCACATGCTGAATATCGGTGGTAAACTCTGAGATCGCGACCAGCTGTCTCTGCTGCCAGCCTGACCACGGTTCTGAAACCTTGGCTATCGTGAAAGTCAGCGGCTTGTGGTCAACGAACGCGGTGAAACGGCGTCCTTCCAGCCAGAACTGGAAGTGGCGAATGGCCAAATGGAGAGCTAATAACTCCCTGTCAAACGCGCTGTATTTACGTTCACTATCACGCAAAGTCCTGCTGAAAAAGGCGAGCGGCTGCCAAGCCCCGGCTACATGCTGCTCCACGACCGCCCCTATAGCCACATCTGATGCGTCAGTAGTGAGCGCTATGCGGGCCGTTGGTTCCAGATGCGCCAACAACGCAGCATTGGCCAGGGCTGCCTTGACTTCCGAGAACGCTCGCTCTTGCTCCGGGGACCATTCGATTTTATTTGCGGGTTTTTGTTTTTTGAGCGCGGCGTACAGTGGTTGCATGAGCTGCGCTGCGCGGGGGAGGAAACGATTATAAAAATTCACCATTCCCAAAAACTCCTGTAACGCCCTGACCGTTTGTGGCTGGGGAAAATTTGTTACCGCGCGCACTTTGTCAGGTAACGGAACCGCTCCTTCTGGAGAGACGCGAAGCCCCCAAAAATCAATCTGTGCCACCCCGAACTGACACTTCGCTGGGTTGATTATTAAACCGTGCTCTCCCAACCTCTGGAAAACTGCCATGAGGTGGTTTTCGTGTTCGTCTTCGGACGCGCTGGCTACTAAGATGTCATCCAGGTAGACGAATACGAAAGGGAGATCGCGCAGCACTGCGTC
This sequence comes from Pholidichthys leucotaenia, assembly GCA_020510985.1. Classification (NCBI taxonomy): domain Eukaryota; kingdom Metazoa; phylum Chordata; class Actinopteri; order Cichliformes; family Pholidichthyidae; genus Pholidichthys; species Pholidichthys leucotaenia. The sequence goes on along the minus strand of CM035842.1, from coordinate 245,657,247 downwards.
CATCATGCGTTGGAACGTCTGCGCAGCACCTTTAAGCCCAAATGGCACGCGCAAAAACTCGAATAGACCAAACGGAGTTATTACCGCTGTTTTGGGTATGTCCTCAGCGCGCACTGGGACTTGGTGGTAACCGCAGACCAAGTCTATCTTAGAAAAAACGCGCGTCCCCGCCAAATGAATGGAAAAATCTTGGATATGGGGGATTGGGTAGCGTTGTTCAACCTGCGGAAATCTCCGCAAGGTCGCCACGAGCCGTCAGCTTTCAAGACCATGTGAAGCGGGGAAGCCCATGGGCTGTTAGAATGCCTGATGATGCCCAACCTTTCCAGGTTGGCGAACTCCTCGCGCGCTATGGTCAGTTTAGCTGCATCCAAACGCTGAGCTTTTGCAAAAACAGGCGGGCCGGTGGTAGTAATAAAATGTTCCACCCCGTGTTTAGCGACGGCTGCTGAAAATGTGGGAACCGTGAGTGCTGGGAACTGAGTGAGCAGTGTGTGGAACTTACCGCTTGCAGCTGTGACGTTGGCTTGTGCTGTTGGCGGGGCCACTCGGGCTGTACAGGGAATAGAATCGAAAGAAAGTGCATTAACCAGGCGCCTGTTAGTGAGATCAACCAACAGACCATGTGAGCACAGAAAATCAGCCCCCAACATATTGAAATTCACTGCTGCTATGACAAAAGTCCACTCGAATGTACGGCCGTGTAAAGACAGAAGCAGAGTCCTCTCACCAAAGGTCTTAATCTCCGAGCCGTTCGCTGCTGCCACCCCGGGACCTCTGGAAATTGCCAGCCGGTCAGGGGAGGAGGGTGTGATGAAACTCAACTGGGAGCCTGTGTCCACGAGGAAATGCCTCCCCGAGCATGCATCCTTCAAGTAGAGCAGCTTGTTCTCCTCCCCGAGGGTCGCAGCTGCTACCGACCCCCGGTCTTGGCGTTTCCCGAGCGCTTGAATTGGCACGGTGGTATACATTTGCGTGCCTTCTCTGCAAAGCGGCAATGGTAGAAACAGAGGGTGTCTCCTCCGCGATCCTTGGCCCCCGCCGCCGCCGTCATCGGTGATTCTGCTACTGCCGTCTCTGACCCCCCACCATCTCCGGCCGCCACGCCGAACTCCGTCGCTGCTGCAGTGGCCGCGCGCTGTTTGCTGGCGTTGAGAATCCGATGCGCCTCCTGGGCCAGCGCGCGGAAGTCCCGCTGGGCCAACAACGGTGAACTGGCCAGGGCCGCTCTCGTGGCCGACGATAGGGTCCTGAGGAAAATGTGGGTGAAGATGAAGTCGTCGTTGTCTGAGCCCCTCAGCCTCAGCATGTTCTCCATCAGGTCAGTGGGCGTGCCATCTCCCAAGTCGTTCAGAGCCAGGAACCTCTTCGCTCTCTCCTCGACTGAGAGAGTGAAGCGCTGGATAAGCGCAGCCTTCAACCTGCCGTATTTGTCGTTGGCCGGTGGCCACTCCAATAGGCTCTCCACATGCCGAGCCGTGCGGTTGTCGAGCTTTGCAATCACATGGTAGAACTTTGTGTCATCTACCGTTATCCCCCGGAGGGCGAACTGTTCTTCGACCAAGTGGAACTAGGAGTGCGGGTTGTCCTGCCAAAAGTCCGGTAACTGGACAGTAGCGGCATACACTTGGCTGGGAGCTCCTGACTCGGCTGACCCGGGGGAATTTCTTTCATCCATGATACTTCTTAGGGTCACCAGTGTGGAAATGTGAAAATGACGAGGCAGAGTTTATCTCACGAGTCAGGTTTATTCACATCTTCCAACATCAGCAAAGCAGAAAGAGGAAAAACACAGAAGCATTCGTCCTTTATATACCAGGACTCTCCCAGTTCACAGTCACATTGCATTTCAATCACAAGTAACAATGCATCTACTCTTTGATCCTATAACCTCCTTTTCATAGTCTTCGGCCACCCGGAAATCCCCCAAGGCCATCTCTTGCATACCAAAGGCTAAACTTTCACATCCTCCTGTTACCTCCAAGGAGACTCAGTTCTTTGTTCTAATCTGAGATGTGAGGCCTAAAGCGATACATATGTGTCCCACAATCCAATATTTACAAAGAAATCATTAAATCTATTTGCTGCATCATTTATATGATTAATATTTATATCATTATCTATAAAATATTGAGAATAATTATTTTCTGTCTCCATTTTGAATTACTTTGTTTAATATATTCCATATATCTTTAGTATTGTTTTTATTACCTATTAATTTACTATAGTATTCCTTTTTACTTACATTATTTTCACAATATTAGTTAACTTATTTTTATATTTTTATATCTATTTTCTACCTCCTTAGTTCCATGTTTTATGAATTCTTTATACAGCATATTTTTCTTTTTGAAGGCATTTTTTAATCCTTTGGATGTCGTGGTTCGAGCGCCGATCTCGTCCGCGCTTGGGCCATGCAGTATTTTCCTCCCAGCTGACGTGTGTGTTCCTATGGCTCTTCGAGTTTTTATTGTGACAGCGCTCGGAGGGGCTTCCGGCTGTCAGAGCTGAGGCCCTGACAGCTGAGCTGCATTTGGTCTCATCAGCTGCTCCCTACTTAAGAGGGCAGCTGAGAGTGAAATGTGCGGCAGTCTCGTTGGACAAACCCCTCGTCTGACATCTTCGAGCATCCCTCGGGTCAGACATTTACAACCCTTCATCTATTATAGTAAGTTTATTCCATTGTGATTTTGTTCCTCCTTGTCATAGACTGTGTAATAGTTATAGTGTGTTTTACCCCCCCCCACCCCCGTGGCTCGATATTTCGTCCTTTTTCTTTCCTTTAATAAACTGTGCAAACTCACCGGTGATATGTGGCGTCTTTTGATGGCTCGGGAGGGCCATCCATGACAGTAGACTGCCGCCAGACTGAGACGCCTGTTGCCATGAGTTATGCCTAAATTGGACGTTTGTTTTTCCCTGGCTGGGTACCTCTGTGCTGGGAGGTCATGTCGTCACGCAGGGGCCGCGCTCGGAGCCTGGGCTATGAGCTGGTGGACGCCCTGGACTACATTGACGGAACTATCTTCACGGCTGGCCTCTACGACCCTCCCAGTAATGTATGCCGGCACCTGGACCTTGCTGTGGACATTATCAGTCGCCTTCCCCGCTACTCCAACCACCCGGAAGTCACGGCGAGGAAGGCAGACATTGCTGCGCACCGGGAGAGACTCCATGGGCTGGAGGGGAACTCCGGCAGGAAGCCCAAGAGGAGGCATCCTCGCTCCTCACTTCAGGATCCCATCCCTGTCCCCGTTCCAGGCCAGGAGTTCGCACCGCCCAGGGGTGATCCCCGAGAGAGTGTGACATTGGTCGGGATTCCCCCAGAGAAGTTACAACAGTCAGCTGTTTCCATCCGGGACCAAGTGGCTGCAGCTTGCGCCGCTGTTCACCCCACGCAAATTATAAAGCATGTGACGGCGGCAGTTAGGCTGGTGGAAAGGAAGTGACTTTCCAGATTACGCCGACCTGCTTGCTTCTGTTTCCGCGCAGGAGCAGCGTTTCCCGAACCTCTCCTTTGCCTCGCCCTCTGCCGGTAACCGTTGTCACACTGCCAACTCTAAGACTCAGCGAGAACCCCATCCAGATCCTGTTCCGGGTCGTCGGAGGAATTCTACCTCCCAGTCAGCTGCCTCTTCGGCGTCTGATCAGGAGGGAATTCCCGCAGCTTCTCCCCCTGGGTCATCTTTCCCTGCTGTCCCGTCAGCTCCTCGTGCCCGGATCGCCTCGGCTGTCGTCCCCTCCTCCTCGACGTCTTCCCCGGCTGCTTGTGAGTGCCACGAGTCCTGCTCCGGCGAAGCCCGTTATCGGACCATCGCGAGCGGCTCCTCATCGTCCTCCCAGGGGGCCCTCCGTCACCATCCAGCAGGGAAAGGGAGGAACAACGTCCACTACAGCAGGCACCATCCGTCCCCCAGAGAACAGGCAAGTGCAATTTCATTCTTCTCCTCGTTGTGGTGATTTGCCTTATCTGATTCCTGGGGGTGGAGTTCGGGGTTTGCAGCCCCCCGAGCTCTCACCACCTGCTGTAACCTTTGACATTAAACCTGCTGCCTCTGTGTCTCCCTCCGCTGAGTGGTCCACGACGCCAGGCCTACGTCGTCGGACAAGGAGGGGGCTTGCAGTTCTGGAGAGCCTGGTTCCAGCCACGTCATGGGCAGAGGAGGACAGCGGACTGCAGCATGGAGCCTGCACCAACAATGAAATGTCCCCGGGTCTCCAACAATGAGCGGTTCGATCCAGCGGGTCGAGGATCCCCTGCCACCACGCCGTGCGGGTCGTCGGTGTGGACGTCAGCGCTGGAGGGTCCTCAGGCTGTGGAAACCATCATGCCGGCTGCGGAGCCCGCCATAGCCGAGTGGGAGCCAGACGACGTCTTTCTGCCTTCGGAACCCGGATCATTGAAGTCCTGGACGGCGACAGAACTCGAGTGCAGGCAAGTGCTCTATTTTGTTTTCCTTCTATCTATTCTTGAGCATTTTTGCCTATCTTTCGGCGAGACGAGCCAGGTGCAGCCGTCCGCTGCATCCGAGCTCGTCTCACTGGGCTCTGTCGCTACCAGTGATCCTGATCCCGGTTCTTCTTCTTCTCCTGAGCCTTCTCCCAGGGTCACCGGTGCGGAGTTAATCCCGGTCGCTGTGCTGGAGGTTCCGGGTTCGGGGTTGGAGGTTATTCCTGGTGCTGCGCCGGCCCAGTCGGCCCACCAGGGTCCGTCGTGGGTGCAGCACTGACCCGATTGGGGTCCAGCAGGGGCGCAGCGCCGGTTCGGTTCAAGGTCGGTGAGGGAGCTGTAGATCCTCTGCCGCCTGACGCTGGACTGGCTCACCGTCATCGTCATCATCATAATCATCCCAGCTCATCTCCACCGGGGGCCGTTGAGGTTCTCAATATTCGGCCCGGCTCGCCCTCGCTGTTCCCCGCTACAGGGACGCCATTGTCGTTCTCTCCCCTGCAGCCCTGGTGGCTGAGCGATGCAGGTCGGCCGCCTGAAGGACCGCCTCACCCGTTTGGTGTTCTGGGTCAGCCACCTGACCAACTGGACTGTCTGCCTGGCGACCTGGTCCGACCGCCAGAGATCCTGTTTTTCCGGGCCTGAGGCTGGGGTAGGCCGCCCGAACGCTCCCTTTTCCCCTTATTAACTATTTGGACATTGGACGCAGGGAGACCACCAGAGCTGTTCCTCTTTCATTGGACTCTGCCTGCCGTCATCCCCGTGTGTTTCTTATTTTTCGCTAATGGTAAGGTCACTCGGGTGTGTTGTCATTTGTTCTATTTTGATCTGTGTATTACCGCTGTTTAGCGTGTTTTTTTTTTCTCCTCTCCCCTGTCTGAGGGATGACTTGTATTTTCCGCAGTATGTCTTATAGGCCTGTGTGTTGTAGTTTTAGGTCTCCTGTCATTTTCATTTTTTGTCTGGTCTATGCATCATCCTTGCCTTATGGAGTATTGTGTTTTTTTTCCCCCTGCCATACTCTGTAATTGCGTCGTTTTTTCCCTGTCATCATCTTGGTGTTTTTTTGGTCTTTTCTGGTTCTCACCCTCCAGGCCTTTCCCCCATCCTCCCACCCTGGGTGGGGTGGGGGGGGGGGGGGTGTCATACGCCTCTGGGGGAGGTACTGTTGTGGTTCGAGCACCGATCTCGTCCGCGCTCGGGCCATGCAGTATTTTCCTCCCAGCTGACGTGTGTGTTCCTATGGCTCTCTGAGCTTTTATTGTGACAGCGCTTGGAGGGGCTTCTGGCTGTCAGAGCTGAGGCCCTGACAGCTGAGCTGCATTTCACCTCATCAGCTACTCCCTACTTAAGAGGGCAGCTGAAATGTGCGGCAGTCTCGTCGGACAAACCCCTTGTCTGACATCTTCGAGCATCCCTCGGGTCAGACGTTTACAACCCTTCATCTATTATAGTAAGTTTATTCCATTGTGATTTTGTTCCTCCTTGTCATAGACTGTGTAATAGTTATAGTGTGTTTATAGTTATTAGTGTGTATATAGTTATAGTGTGCCTTTAAAGAGTTTGTAGGAAAAGGAAAAAGGATTTCTACCTATAACGATAAGCCATCATGCACACACAAACACACACGCTTCTTGATTTAGTCCAATTTGCATTTCCATAGAGAATTGAAGGCTGTCCCCTAGATCAAGACCTTTTTGGGTTTTCATTATTTTAAGCTATTTTTATTTCATTCTTGTTATTACTGACTTCATTTTATTCTATATTTGTATCTGTAATTACTGAGCTTAGCTTTTTCGTCCTTTTTCTTTCCTTTAATAAACTGTGCAAACTCACCGGTGATATGTGGCGTCTTTTGATGGCCCATGAGAGCCATCCATGACACTGGTGATCCATGGACTATCAGAATAGTTTTGCTTCTTATTGATTTTTTTTTTAATTGGACAATTTTTATCAAATAATAATTTAAATATTCTTAAAAATATTTCATATGCTTTGTCTGTGTCTTCTTCATTATATAGTTCTTCCCAGTTCTGTTTTGCTAGATCATTTTTAGAGCATTTATTGATTCTTCAGTCCTCACTCATCTGTACATAAGTGCTGGGTTTTTTTGCATTTCTTTCCTATAATCAATCAAAAACTGTGAATACTGGCAGGTGGTCACTGATGTCGTTGATTAAAAATCCACTTTTTGTTTTGTTATACATAATATTTGAAAAGATGTTATCAACAAGTGTAGCACAATGAGATGTAATTCTGCTGGGTATAGTGGTCTTAGGATGAGGGCCTAAACTCTACGTTGTATTAATAAATTCTACAGTGGGTTTATGGTTATTTTGGTTTAACAGATCTATATTAAAATCACTGTGTATGTGACTGATGTGAAACAGTGAATGTTTCCTCTATCCAGTCCTTAAAAGTTTCCATTTTTGACCCAGGTGTTCCATATATGCAGCAAACCAACACATTCTTTTTCTTTTCTCTACAAATTTCAATAGTCAAATACAGTATTTGAGTAAACCTCCAGCCAAAGTTGTCATGATCTCTACCACTCTGAAATGAAGATTTTTATCAATATACAAGGTCACTCCTTCTCCACATTTGTTCTCTCTGTTCTTAGAGGACAGTACATACTGTATCCGTTCAATTCAAAGTCCACACCCTTCTCAGGGTTGATCCAGGTTTCCGTTATGGCAATTATGTTAAATGAATGAGAAAACTGTCTTAAATATTCCTTGATTTTGTTCAAATTTGAATACAGACTTCTACTGTTAAAGTGAATAATGGATAGTCTATGTTCCGTCTTGATGTCCTTGTTGAATTGTTCATCTGAATAAAATCAGCAGTTATCATTCAAATTGGAAAAGAGTTGTTTTCAGGGTCAAATATCACATTCCATGTCCTTTGAGTTTGAGTGGTCTTTGTGACTAGAAAAGCGCTATATAAGTGCAGGTTAGTTAGTTAGTTAGTAGTTAGTTATGTTCAGTATATTCATATGTTTTCAGTTCTAGGTCATCAGAATCAGCAATCCTCTGTGGTAAATTATCTCCAAATGTGGGTGAATGATCTTCTATATCGTGTGCTATTTCTGTGTAATGTGTAATCTGTCACCCAATAGGAGTATTGGCTGACAGTATCAATAGAAAACACAATCATTTTTCCAACATTAGCAAAATATTCACTAAATTTATTGGCTATCACATTTTTATCACAAATAGTTTCATTATTAGAATACAAATAAGATGGATAGTTTTGACTGGGTTTATCACTTTTTATCATTTCATTTAGCACCTTCCATGTGCTATTCATTCTTCTTCTTCTTTTGGCTGCTCCCTTTAGGGGTCGCCACAGCGGATCATCTGCCTCCATGTCACACTATCCCTTGCATCTTCCTCTGTAACACCAACCCTCTCCATGTCCTCCTTTACTACATCCATGAATCTTCTCTGTGGTCCTCCTCTTTTCTTCCTGCCTGGCAGCTCCATCTTCAACATCCTTTGTTCAATATATCCACTATCCTTCCTCTGCACATCTCCAAACCATCTCAGCTTTGCCTCTCTTACTTTGTCGCCAAACTCTCTTACTTTGTCGCCAAACAGCTCAACCTGAGCTGTCCCTCTGATGTACTCATTTCTAATCTTGTCCCTTCTAGTCAGTCCCAATGAAAATCTTAGCATCTTCAACTCTGCCACCTCCAGCTCTGCCTCCTGTCTTTTTGTCAGCGCCATTGTCTCCAAACCATACATCATAGCAGGTCTCACTACTGTCTTTTAAATCTTCCCTTTCACTCTTGCTGCTACCTTTCTGTCACAAATCACCCGACACTCGTCTCCACCCACTCCACCCTGCCTGCACTCTCTTCTTCACCTCTCTTGTGCACTTTCCATTGCTTTGGATGGTTGACCCCAGGTATTTAAGCTCATCTACTTTCACTACCTCTACTCCTTCCATCTTCACCATTACACCTGCCGCCCTTTCATTCACACTCATGTATTCTGTTTTGCTTCTACTGACTTTGATTCCTCTTCTCTCCAGAGCATACCTCCACCTCTCCAGGTTCTCTTCCACCTGTTCCCTACTCTCACTGCAGATCACAATGTTGTCTGCAAACATCATGGTCCACAGAGACTCCTGCCTGACCTCGTCTGTCAGCCTGTCCATCACCATAGCAAACAAGAAGGGGCTCAGTGCCGATCCCTGATGTAATCCCACCCCCACCTTGAGCACATATGTCACTCCTATAGCACACCTCACTATTGTCTCGTTGTCCTCATACATGTCCTGCAACACCTTCATATACTTCTCTGCCACGCCTGACTTTCTCATACAGTACCACACTTCCTCTCTTGGCACCCTATCATATGCTTTCTCCAGATCAACAAAGACACAGTGCAACTCCTTCTGACCTTCTCTATACTTCTCCATCAGCACTCTTAGAGCAAACATTGCATCTGTAGTACTATTTCTTGGCATGAAACTGTACTGCTGCTCACTGATTGTCACCTCTCCTCTTAACCAGGCTTCAACAACTCTTTCCCATATCTTCATAGTGTGGCTGATCAACTTTATGCCTCTGTAGTTACTGCAGCTCTGAGCATCACCTTTGTTCTTGAAAATTGGTACCAAAACACTTCTTCTCCACTTCTCAGGCATCTTCTCACTCTCCAAGATTGTGTTAAACAGTCTGGTTAAAAAGTCCACCGCCATCTCTCCTAAACATCTCCATACCTCCACAGGTACAGTATGTCATCTGGACCAGCCGCCTTTCCATTCTTCATCATCTTCAAAGCTGCCCTCACTTCTGCCTTGCTAATCCTCAGGACTTCCTTGTTCACCATCTTTCCTTCATCTATCCTCCTCACGCTCTCATTTTCTTTATTCATCAGCTCTTCAAATTACTCCTTCCACCTTCTCAACACACTCTAGTCATTTCCTAGTACATTGCCATTTTTGTCCTTAATCAACCTAACCTGCTGTACATCCCTTCCAGCTTAATCTCTGTCTAGCCAGTTGAGAGAACTCCTTTTCTCCTTCCTTAGTGTTTAGCCTCTCATACAACTCACTATATGCCTTTTCCTTTGTCTTTGCCACTTCTCTCTTTGCCATGCACCTAGATTCCAAATACTCCCGTCTACTTTCTTCATCTCCCTGACAATCCCACTTTTTCTTTGCTAACCTCTTCCTTTGAATACTTTCCTGTACCTCCTCATTCCACCAAGTCTCCTTGTCTTCCTTCCTCTGTTCACTGGATACACCACATACCTTTCTACCCATTTCCCTCAATACGTTTGCTGTACTTTCCCAGCTTGTATCAACTCCTTCCTGAACTCTGTGCGACCTTCTTCCTTCTGTAACTTCCCCCACTGCCTTTATTGTTTTCCTCTTCTTGCTTTGTAAAGTCATCTTACAGACTACCATCCAATTCTGTCTAGCTACATTCTCCCCTGCCACCACCTTGCAGTCTCCTGTCTCTTTCAGATTTCTCCTTCTGCATAAGATGTAGTCCACCTGTGGGCACCTTCCTCCACTCTTGTAAGTCACCCTCTTCCTCTCTCTTCTTGAAGTACGGTGGTGTGAACGTTTTTGCCCCTTTCCTGATTTCTCAATTTTTTGTGTTTGTCACACTTAAATGTTTCAGATCATCAAACAAATTTAAATATTAGACAAAGATAACACAAGTAAACACAAAATGCAGTTTTTAAATGAAGGTGTTTATTATTAAGGGTAAAAAAAAAATCTGAATCTACATGGCCCTGTGTGAAAAACTGATTGCCCCCCCCCCCATTAAAACATAAATTAACTGTGGTTTATCACATCTTTGGAAAGCTGGGTTCAATTTCTCTAGCCACACTCAGGCCTGATTACTGCCACACCTGTTCTCAATCAAGAAATCACTTAAATAGGACCTGCCTGACAAAGTGAAGTAGACCAAAAGATAATCAAAAGCTAGACCTCATGTTGCAATCCAAATAAATTCAGGAACAAACAAGAAACAAAGTAATTGAGATCATCAGTCAGGGAAAAGGTTATAAAGCCATTTCTAAAGCTTTGGGGCTCCAGCAAACCACAGTGAGAGCCATTATCCACAAATGACGAAAACATGGAACAGTGACGAACCTTCCCAGGAGTGGCCAGCCGACCAAAATTACCCCAAGAGCGCAGCGACGACTTATCTAAGAGGTCACAAAAGACCCCACAACAACATCCAAAGAACTGCAGGCCTCACTTGCCTCAGTTAAGGTCAGTGTTCATGACTCCACCATAAGAAAGAGACTGGGCAGAAATGGCCTGCATGGCAGAGTTCCAAGACAAAAACCACTGCTGAGCAAAAAGAACATAAAGGCTTGTCTCAGTTTTGCCAGAAAACATCTTGATGATCCCCAAGACTTTTGGGAAAATACTCTGTGGACTGACCAGACAGAAGATGAACTTTTTGGAAAGTGTGTGTCCCATTACACCCAGCGTAAAAGTAACAGCATTTCAGAAAAGGAACATCATACCAACAGTAAAATATGGTGGTGGTAGTGTGATGGTCTGGGGCTGTTTTGCTGCTTCAGGACCTGGAAGACTTGCTGTGGTAAATGGAACCATGAATTCTGCTGTCTACCAAAAAATCCTGAAGGAGAATGTCCGGCCATCTGTTTGTGACCTCAAGGTGAAGCGCACTTGGGTTCTGCAGCAGGACAACGATCCTAAGCTCACCAGCAAGCCCACCCCTGAATGGCTTAAGAAAAACAAAATGAAGACTTTGGAATGTCCAAGTCAAAGTCCTGACCTGAATCCGATTGAGATGCTGTGGCATGACCTTAAAAAGGCAGTTCATGTTTAAAAACCCTCCAGTGTGGCTGAATTACAACAATTCTGCAAAGATGAGTGGGCCAAAATTCCTCCACAGCGCTGTAAAAGACCAAAAAAAAAAGCCAGTTATCGCAAACGCTTGATTGCAGTGGTTGCTGCTAAGAGTGGCCCAACCAGTTATTAGGTTTAGGGTTTGGTGACACATGGAGAGTGCATAACAGCATCTTAGACAAGAACAAAGAGCAGAGTTTCCCTGGGAGATAACAGGGAGGTGTGAAGGATGAATGCAGTGTGATCTTTTGTGTGTTAGAAACTTCTAGAAGGATGTTAAGGGATTAAGGAAGTGAATGCAATGTGACCTTTTGTGTGTTTGAAGCTTCTAGAAGAATGACATGCTTTTTAAGAGGAGAGTCTCTGCTGAGTATTCATTCTGACTATGCTTCTGTGTGAGATGTGTAATAAACTGTCTGAGTCAAATCCGGCTCATTATTTACACGCTCCACACTGGTGACCCAAGACGAATAATGGAACACGGCGAAAGATCCCCGGAGCCAGCCTCGTTGGGAGCCCCCAGCCAAGCATATGCTGTCGCAATCAAGCTACCAGATTTTTGGCAGCACAATCCGCGCTCTTGGTTCCACCTAGTTGAGGCGCAGTTCGCCCTCCGGGGGATATCGGCGGATGACACGAAGCTCTACTATGTGGTCGCAACGCTCGACGCCCGCACGGCTCAGCACGTGGAGAGCCTGCTCGATCAGCCACCAACCAACGACAAGTACGGCGTGCTGAAGGCCGCACTCATCCAGCACTACACACTCTCGGATGGTGAGAGAGCAGAGAGACTCCTGACGCGGACTGGGTTAGGAGATGGGTCGGCCATTGACCTGATGGAGAAGATGCTGAGATTAAAGGGCATGGACGACGACCATTTCATTTTTACCCACCTCTTCCTCCGGAACCTTCCGTCAGCGACGAGAGAGACCCTGGCCAATTCGCCGTTGCTGGCCAAGCGGGACTATCGTGCGCTGGCCCGAGAAGCAAACCGGATCATCATCGCCAGCAGAGAGTTCACGACCATGGCGGCAGCGACGGAGCTCGGCGCGACGGCCGGAGGAGGCGAGGAGCCATCGATGGCAGCAGCAGAGCCACCGACGACAGCAGCAGCGGGGGCCAAAGAACGAGGGGGAGACACCCTTTGTTTCTACCACCGCCGCTTCGCAGAGAGGGCACGCAAATGTATACCACCGTGCCAGTACAAGCGCTCGGGAAACACCAAGACCGGGGGTTGGTAGCAGCCGCGACCCTCGGGGAGGAGAACAAGCTGCTCTACTTGACGGACGCACGCTCGGGGAGGCATTTCCTCGTGGACACCGGCGCCCAGATGAGTTTCATCCTGCCGACCTACGCCGACCGGCTGGCAGGATCTAGTGGCCCCGAGATGGCAGCAGCAAACGGCTCAGAGATTAAGACCTTTGGTGAGAGGACTCTACTCCTGTCTCTACACGGCCGTACATTTGAGTGGACTTTTGTCATAGCAGCATTGAATTTCAATATACTGGGGGCTGATTTTTTGTGCACACATGGTTTGTTGGTTGATGTCGCTAACAGGCGCCTGGTTAATGCACTGTCCTTTGATTCTATCCCCTGTATAGCTCGAGCGTCCCGGCCAACAGCACAAGCCAACGTCACAGCTGCATGCGGTAAGTTCCACACACTGCTCACTCAGTTCCCAGCACTCACTGTCCCAACATTTTCAGCAGCCATCGCTAAACACGGGGTGGAGCATTTTATCACCACCACCGGGCCGCCCGTTTTTGCAAGACCTCGGCGCTTGGACACAGCTAAACTGGCCATAGCGCGCGAGGAGTTCGCCAACCTGGAGAGGTTGGGCACCATCAGGCGTTCAAACAGCCCATGGGCTTCCCCGCTACACATGGTCCCTAAAGCTGAAGGTTCGTGGCAACCTTGTGGGGATTTCCGCAGGTTGAACAATGCTACAGCACACAACCGCTACCCAATTCCTCACATTCAGGATTTTTCCATTCACCTGGCAGGAGCGTGCATTTTTTCTAAAATAGACCTGGTCCGCGGTTACCACCAAGTCCCAGTGCGCGCTGAGGACATACCCAAAACAGCGGTGATAACTCCGTTCGGTTTATTCGAGTTTTTGCACATGCCATTTGGGCTTAAAGGGGCTGCACAGACGTTCCAACGCATGATGGATGCAGTGCTGCGCGATCTCCCTTTCGTGTTCGTCTACTTGGACGATATCTTGGTAGCCAGCGCGTCCGAAGACGAACACAAAACCCACCTCACGGTGGTTTTCCGGAGGTTGGAAGAGCACGGGTTAATAATCAACCCAGCGAAATGTCTGTTCGGGGTGACGCGGATTGATTTTTTGGGGTACCGCGTCTCTCCCGAAGGAGCGGTTCCGCTGCCTGACAAAGTGCGCGCGGTAGCAGATTTTCCCCGGCCGCAAACGGTCAGGGCGCTACAGGAGTTTTTGGGAATGGTGAATTTTTATAACCGTTTCCTTCCCCGTGCAGTGCAGCTCATGCAACCACTGTACGCCGCGCTCAAAAAACATAAACCCACGGATAAGATCGAATGGTCCCCGGAGCGAGAGCGGGCGTTCTCGGAAGTCAAAGCAGCCCTGGCAAACGCCGCATTGCTGGCACATCCAGACCCAACGGCCCGCATAGCGCTCACCACTGACGCTTCAGATGTGGCCATAGGGGCGGTCGTGGAGCAGCACGTAGCCGGGGCTTGGCAGCCGCTCGCCTTTTTCAGCAGGACTTTGCGCGACAGTGAACGTAAATGCAGCACGTTCAACAGGGAGTTGCTGGCTCTCCACCTGGCCATTCACCACTTCCAGTTCTGGCTGGAAGGGCGCAGTTTCACTGCGTTTGTTGACCACAAGCCGCTAACATTCACGATGGCCAAGGTTTCAGAGCCGTGGTCGGGCCGGCAGCAGAGACAGCTGGCCGCGATCTCAGAGTTTACTACCGATATTCAGCATGTCTCGGGTAAACTGAATGTAGTGGCAGACTGCCTCTCACGCGCCGTGGCGGCCCCAGTCTGTGTGGGGATAGATTACGCAGCCATGGCCGCGGAGCAGGTTAGTGACGCGGACGTGCGCGTGCTCCAGTCTGGACCAACAGGGTTAAGGCTGGAGAGCAGGGTGCTGCAAGACGGCATGCCCCCCCTAATCTGTGATGTCTCCGCGGGGCGACCGCGTCCCGTGGTACCGGCCGCGTGGCGCCGCCGCGTGTTTGACTCGATTCATTCTTTGGCGCACCCGGGAGTGCGTGCGTCGGTCAAAATGGTAGGAGAGAAATTCGTGTGGCTGAGCCTTCGCAAACAAGTGAAAGAGTGGGCAGCAGCCTGCGTGGCGTGCCAACGAGCCAAGATACACAGACACACGAAGGCTCCCTTGGAGTCGTTTCGCATCCCGGTTAAGAGGTTCGACCATGTTCACGTGGACCTCGTGGGCCCCCTCCCGCCATCACAGGGGATGCACCTTCTGACAATGGTGGACCGCACCACGCGCTGGCCGGAAGTGGTTCCAGTGGCGGCAACCACAGCCGAGGAGGTGGTGCGCGCGTTTTTAATAGCATGGGTGGTGCGTTTTGGAGTCCCGTCGAATATTACGTCCGACAGAGGCCCTCAATTTGTTTCCGAACTCTGGTCAACAATGGCCTGTAGCCTGGGTGTCACAATTCACCACACAACCGCGTACAATCCACAGGCTAATGGGTTATGCAAACGTTTTCATAGGTCATTGAAAACGGTTCTCAGGGCGTCACTGACGGATGCAAATTGGGTAGACAAGCTACCGTGGGTTTTATTGGGGTTACATTCTGCGCCTAAAGAGGATCTGGAAGCTTCCCCGGCTGAACTCGTTTTTGCGCAGCCACTTCGGCTGCCCGGGGAGTTTCTTCCAGATAATCCCGCGCCGGGCAGCTCCCCGTCTCAGCTGTTGCAGCATAGCATAGACACAAGCACGATGCCGGGCCCTGCTCACCACAGTTTTCCGCGCGTTTTTGTGCCTAAAACTTTGAAAAACGTGGAGTTCGTTTTTGTCAGACACGATGCCCATCGCCCTCCACTGCGCCCACCTCATGATGGACTGTTCAGAGTGCTGGAAACAGGGGACAAGCATTTTTTGCTAGATTTGGGGGGCAGGAGGGAAAAGATTGGCATAGACAGACTCAAACCCGCTTTTGTTGTAGCGGACGAGCAAGTGCTGTTGGCGAGGGCCCCTCGGCGTGGAAGACCCCCACGGGGAGCTTCCCAGAGAAAAGATTCCCCAGAGCACCCACACGGACAGGCTTTTACCCCTCAAACATCAGCCCCCCAGCATGACAGCGCCGCAGAGGCGGTGAATCCTGGTTACAGCAGATACGGGAGAAGACTGAAGCCCAAGCAGCATGTGGATTGATGTTTAATGATTTTACCACAGCATATGGACTGTCATTCTATTGTTCTATCCAAGACGCTCGGGGGGGTCGTTTGGTGACACATGGGGAGTGCATAATGGTATAGCATCTTAGACAAGAACAAAGAGCAGAGTTTCCCTGGGAGATAACAGGGAGGTGTGAAGGATGAATGCAGTGTGATCTTTTGTGTGTTAGAAACTTTTAGAAGGATGTTAAGGGATTAAGGAACTGAATGCAATGTGACCTTTTGTGTGTTTGAAGCTTCGAGAAGAATGTCATGCTTTTTAAGAAGAGAGTCTCTGCTGAGTATTCATTCTGACTATGCTTCTGTGTGAGATGTGTAATAAACTGTCTGAGTCAAATCCGGCTCGTTATTTACACGCTCCACAAGGGGAACAATCACTTTTTCACACAGGGCCACGTAGGTTTGGGTTTTTTTTTTCTCCTTAATCATAAACACCTTCATTTAAAAACTGCATTTTGTGTTTACTTGTTATCTTTGTCTAAAATTTAAATTTGTTTGATGCTCTGAAACGTTTAAATGTGACAAACATACAAAAAAATGAGAAATCAGGAGGGGCAAACACTTTTTCACACCACTGTATGTGTTCACCACAGCCATTTCCATCCTTTTAGCAAAATCCACAACCATCTGTCCTTCCACATTTCTCTCCTTAAGACCATACCTATCCAGAATATCCTCGTCACCTCTGTTCCCTTCACCTACATGTCCTTTAAAGTCTGCTCCAATCACCACTGTCTCTGCCTGGGAACACTCTCTACCACTTCATCCAACTTACTCCTGAATTCCTGTCTCTTCTACCTGATATCCAACTTGTGGGGCATACGCACTGACAACATTCAACATCACACCTTTCACTTCTAGCTTCAAACTCATGATTCTGTCTGACTCCCTCTTTACCTCCTGAACACTCTTCACATACTCTTCCTTCAAGATTACTCCTACTCCATTTCTCTTCCTATCTACACCATGGTAGAACAGTGTAAATCCCCCTCCAATGCACCTAGCCTTGCTCCCCTTCCATCTGGTTTCTTGAACACACAGAATATCTACCTTTCTTCTCTCCATCATATCAGCCAACTCTCTGCCTTTACCAGTCATAGTCCCTACATTTAACGTCCCAACTCTCACCTCCACACTTCTACCTTTCCTTTTCTCTCTCTCCATCCTGACACCCCCCCCCCCCCTTCCTCATCGATCTTCAACCAACAGTAGCCCAACTTCCACTGGCACCCTGTTAGTTAACAGCACCGGTGGTGGTCGTTGTTAACCCGGACTTTGACCAATCCGGTGTGAAAGTCTCATTCATCATGATCCACATGTTTGATTTGGCAAAGGTTTTTATGTCGGATGCCCTTCCTGACACAACCCTCCCCATTTACTCGGGCTTGGGACCAGCACTAGGAGTACACTGGCTTGTGCACCCGCTGTGGCTGGGTTTCCATGTGCTATTCATATTCGTCATATTTTTAGTAGTGTCACTTTAAACGGGGTTAATCGTGTTGATGGGTTAATAGTCTAATCACGATTAATTGCAATTTTTGACATAGGCAGCACATACTGTAGGCGAGAGACAGCTGGGTCAAGTTAATCACAAAATGCAATTAATCGCACTATGCAGTTAAAGTGTGATTAAGTCCCCTAAAACATGGACTACATCTGCTTCTGTGTGGACAACACCATACCCACCAAGACCATACGGTGTTGCTCAAACAACAAACCCTGGATCAACCCTGAGATAAAAACACTTCTGAGAGAGAAGAAGAGGATCTTCAGGTCGGGGAACAGGGAGATGCTGAAATTCGTACAGAGGGAGCTGAGGAGGAAGATCAGAGAAGGCAAGGACAGCTTCAGGAAGAAGATGGAGGACAAGCTGCAACAGAGCGACATCGGTGGGGTCTGGAGAAACCTTAAAACCATCTCGGCTCCAGAATACCTCCCCCCAGGCCACGGGGGGCAGGGAGTGGGCGAACAATCTGAACCTGTTTTTTAATAGGTTTGACCAACTGCCCCCCCCCGATTGCACAACAACCACTGCTGCCTCTAAAGACATCGAGTCCTGCTGCCCACACCCCACTCCCAACATACAGCCCCCCAACATGACCCTCACTAAGACCCAGGTGAGGACGGAGCTGAGGAAGATCAAGGCGAGGAAGGCGTCGGGACCGGACGGCATCAGCGCAAAGCTCCTCAAGTCCTGTGCAGACCAGCTGTGTGGGATTGTGGAGTACATCTTCAACCTGAACCTGAAGCTGGGGAGGGTACCATAGTTGTGGAAAACATCTTGTGTGGTACCTGTACCAAAGACTTCCCGCCCCAAAGACCTGAACAGCTACAGACCAGTGGCCCTGACGTCCCACATGATGAAGACCCTGGAGAGACTGCTCCTTGCTCACCTCCGCCCCCTGGTGGGACCAGCGATGGATCCACTCCAGTTCGCCTACCAGCATGGCATTGGGGTGGAGGATGCAGTGATCTTCCTCCTTCACCGTTCTCTGTCCCACCTGGAGAAGCCCAGGAATGTGGTGAGGATCATGTTCTTTGACTTCTCCAGTGCTTTCAACACCATCCAACCGATGATCCTGAAGGACAAGCTGCTGTGCACAGGGGTGGACCAGCACCTGTCATTATGGATCCTGGACTACCTCACTAACCGGCCACAGTTTGTGATGATCGTGTCGGACTGTGTGTCCGACACGATCATCAGTAGCACGGGGGCCCCCCAGGGAACGGTTTTGGCTCCCTTCCTGTTCACCCTTTATACTGCGGACTTCTCACACAACACAACACACTGCCATCTACAGAAGTTCTCTGACAACTCTGCAATCGTCGGCCTCATCTCTAACGGAGATGAAGCTGAGTACAGAGGACTTATCCAGGACTTCGTGGACTGGTGCCATCGGAACTGCCTCCAGATCAACACGAGGAAAACTAAGGAGCTGGTGGTGGACTGCCGCAGGCAAGGACAACCCCTCACAGCACCAGTAAACATGTGTGTTTATATACTTGCATATTTATTCCACCTAGCTGCAATGCTCCGTACTGTGGGTGTTTATATATTTACATATTTATTCCATCTAGCTACAATGCTCTGCACTGTGTGTTCATATAGTCATATATTTATTCCATCCAGCTACAATGCTCTGCACTGTGTGTGTGTGTGTGTGTATATATATATTTTATAGTAATATGTACATATGTATATTAGCTGCTCTTGCTTGCTTGTTTTTTTTCTTGCCTTCTGATTGTTGCTCTGAGTGTTGCTATCCCTGTGCTGTTGCAATCCTGGAATTTCCCCGTTGTGGGACTAATAAAGGCTTATCTTATCTTATCTTATCTTAACATACAGGGAACAGACATCGAGATGGTGACATCCTACAAGTACCTGGGTGTTCATTTGAACAATAAACTAGACTGGTCACACAATACCGACGCACTCTACAAGAAGGGACAGCGCAGGCTGTTCCTACTGAGGAGACTCAGGTCTTTTGGTGTACAAGGGGTGCTGCTGAAGACATTCTACGACACGGTGGTGGCATCAGCCATCACTTTTGGAGTGGTCTGCTGGGGCAGTGGCATTACAGCAGCCGATAGGAAGAGACTGAACAAACTGATCAAGAAAGCTAGCTCTGTCCTGGGGCAGCGCCTTGACCCAGTGGAGGAGATGGGAGAGAGAAGGATGGTGGCTAAACTGTCATCTCTGCTGGAGTCCGAGTCCCACCCTATGCAGGACATACTGAACGCACTGAGGAGCTCATTTAGCAGCAGACTACATCATCCTAGGTGTGCAACCGAGAGGTTTCGCAGGTCCTTCCTACCTACGGCTGTCAGACTGTATAACCTAAGCAGGGCTGCTCGCAGAGATAGCAAAATAACGTGACGACCTAATAGTATTGAATGCAAAAGACGCAATAGACTTACATAATGGTCCCCTCCAGTATATACAACTAGGACAATATCAGTCGCTACAGAGGGTGACAATATGTATGGGTACATATTCATACTATGTGGGATAACTAAGTAGACAGTTATGCTGTTTATTCCATCTTGCTACAATGCTCCGCACTTTGTATATATATTTATATATTGATGTGTATGTATGTATATCCACTGCTCTTATTTATATCTTCCGTATCTTCTTAATTATTGCTCTGAGTGTTGCTATCCCTGTGCTGCTGCAATCCTGGAATTTCCCCATTGTGGGACTAACAAAGGCTTATCTTATCTTATCTTATCTTATCTTAAAACACTTACTAGTGCAATGTGATTCAGAAGAAGCAAGCTGCCCTGTCATCTAAATGCAATTAATTGCAATGAAAAGTGACACCACTAATTTTTTCTAATAAATGATTGTAATACATTTTTCTACTATACCTCAAAATATTAGTCAATTTAGCTAACTTACATGTATAGTGAAAGGTGTGGCATCATTGCTCAGCAAAATTAGAATATTGTGATATTTTCTTTCACCCTGGGGTCAAAGTTTACACTGGGACTATTGTGAATCTGAAAGGCTTTTCAGACAGTTAGGGTGCTTTCACACCTAAATTCCTTTAATTTGGTCCGAATCAGTTGACAAGTTTGTTACTTTGAATCATTTTCTCCTTGGTTTGGTCCCCTTTAACACAGGCAAAAATTCAAACAGACCAAACTGCATCACGTTAAATCTTGCGACACTTCAGAACATTCTCTGTTCTTACTGGTCAGATTTTTTTGCCACGAGAACAGGAACGGTAAATACAGGAAGTAGGATGACTACTGTGTATTTATGCATTTCTGGGGAGAAAATAATACAAATCGTAGCGTAACCTACGGGGTTTTCATTGCCCTGGTTATCGTTTATTACGTACGTGCATATACCACTTTCGGCAAATCGTACAGTTTGAAAATGAAGCGCTGCTACGGATGGGAAGTAACATGTTAATGTTCATTAATCCTCCAGAACCGTGACGTGTTCAGCCCTAGAGATTTTCAAAGATCCATCAGGTATGTACAGTGACATAAAATGTTTTACCATTTGCCGCTGGTCCTGTTTTAGTACGCTTGCTTTCTCACCTGCAGGACCGCATCAGAGTTCGCCTTTTGATTTGAATCGAGGCCACCTCTTTCAGGAGGTCTTGGTACGGTTGTGTTGGTGCACGTTTGAGTGTGATTGCCATGTTCTCACAAGGCAATCGCACTAACAGAGAAAATGAACTTGAGTTCGACTGAAACAACATAAAGCCTGTAGGTGTGAAAGCACCCTTAAACAGTGTCACCTCATTCAAAATACTCCACTGGGTCGTGTTTTTGAAGAATTGGAACAAAAAAACAGCACATGTGAATGTATTTGTTAGGGGATTTTTCTTTTGTCTGAAAACGCTGTTATTATGTTGTGTTTTTAGGCGAATCTTGAGAAAATCACATAACTATTTCCAAAAAAGATTTCTGAAAAATGCAGATTTAATTTGTTGCTTCCTCTGTAAAAAAAAAAAAAAAAGTTATCATAGATCTTTCCATGACATTTATAATCTACTCATTTCACAGTTTCAGACCCTCCCTGTGCAGCATCGGCAACAGGAGATCACATCAGGAAATGAGTTATATCAGCAGTTTTCTGCTTGGCTTCAGGGTCATTAACTGTAAATAGAAGAGCAACATTTATTGCTGGGAAACACAAAGAAAGGATACGATTGAACATGGAATTAATGTTAACCCATAATTTGCTTTGACTGGGATAGATGTGGAAAAGATGGGAGTTTCTGGCGTTTTTTCAACCCGGTCTCAGTAAATGTTTTCCACCCCCCTAAAATCGTACATTTGCACGTTAAATCAAAAAATAACGTGTCTCAGCACGTTATTTACAAGCCAAGTCCTCGAGTCCATGCCTTCACTCACTGTGCATGCGCAAAACACTCCTAGTCCTCAACACGCAAGCGCAGAAAAGCGCCTCTTTTACTTAGGTTTCTCAACGCCTATTCGGTTTGTGGACAGTTAATTACACGGATGTTCAAGCAACGACATAAGAGCATGCAAGTTTGAGTCTCATCTTTGAGTGACTTTTTCATTTTTTTTTCAGTTTGCTTTTCACTCCACTAAATGAGAGTTTAGATTTATGCATTACCTCCTGTGAGGTTAGGGTTAGGGAGTGGGTTAGTTGCTCGATGATAAAAGACAATAAAAGAGACAGGAACACAAAATGGCAAATATTAAGCTGCCGTTAGACACCTTTTTTAAAGCTGTAAACCCCATGTGTCCACTGCACATGAAAAATCTTTTTTACGTGCCTGTGTACGATTTCACTGAGTGACAAAACATGCAATTTGACGTTTTTTGGTGAGACTGGGCTTGGGGGGGCTTCTCATTTCAGCATGAATCAACAGATTGTGACAAGAAGGAACAAAAAAACCTTCTGTTCTACTGTGCAATAACCTCATACTACAAGGGGGGAATAAAGTATTTTCCCGTTACACAGAGTATTTCAGTGACTATAGAAAGTTTTTTTTTTTTTTTTGTTACCAAAGTGTCATACAAGAAACATCTCATGGTGGGCCAAAGCCAAGAGCAAATACAAGGAAAACATCTCATGGTGGGTAAAAGTCCTGAACTCACACAAGAAACATCTCATGGTGGATAAAAGCCAAGAGCTCATATCAGAAACATCTCATGGTGGGTAAAAGTCAGGAACTCATACAAGAAAAAATGTTTCATGGTGGGTAAAAGCCAAGAGCTCAAACAAGAAACATCTCACAGTGGGTAGAAGTCAAGAGTCATACAAGAAAAACATCTCATGGTGGGTAAATGTCAAGCGCTCATACAAGAAAAACATTTCACGGTGGGTAGAAGTCAAAGAATACAAGAAATGTTTCATGGTGGGCAAAAGCCAAGAGCTCTTCCAAGACCTTCACAACATGATTGTTGTAAAACACAATGATGGGTTTGGTTACAGTGGTAGTGTTGTAGTTGAGACCAGACTGACAGCAGACTGAGACCGGAGTGTAGAAAGGCCAAGTCAAAGCCAAGCCAGACAGAGACCAAATCAAGATCAACACCACTGTGTAAGTCGGTCTTGGTCTCAACATGGTTTTGACCTAATATCACAGTCTTGGTCTTGGTCTTGCCTGGCCTTGTCTTGGTCTTGGTAGAATCTGGTCTTGACTATATTAGGTTAAAGAGGAACTGTATATCAAAATTTCTGAATTTTCCAGTAACCATTATCCACTTGTGGATAATGGAGGAAGGGCACCACACTTCACCCAAAAAGCACTACTCTCACTGTAAAGGTTGGAGGTGGAAGCATCACCGTCAGACTTCATATAAATGATGGAACAAACAATGAATTTTGTGCTTGATTCGAAAAGAACAATGACTGTGTTTTGTTGTGTGTGGATAACGTGTGACATACCGGCCAGTGCAGCTCCCCCGGTGGTGATGAGCACGGCAGTCACCACGCCAGCAGACGGCACGCCGTTCCTCAGCACGCACACGCCAATGCTGAGCGTGAAGAGTGGCAGGCAGCGCTTGAAGACCACGTACATGGGCAGGCTGAGGCCGCGCAGGGACCAGAGGGTGAGGGTGGACTGCAGCGTGGAGAGGACGCACACTGATGCAAACTCCTGCACACAAACACACACATAAACTTCATTAGCATTAACGTTTTTTTTTTAACTTTTTCCTGTGAATTTTCAGCTTTTTCCCCATAAATCTGCAACTTTTAATAATAAATTAATAATAAATTTGCAAAAAAGTTTGTGCAAATTTGGAACTTTGTCCTGAAAATTTTCAACTTTTTTCTCATAAATTTGTAACTTTCCTCTCAAAATTTCTGACTTTTTTTCCTCAAAAATATGCAATTTTTTCATAAATTTGCAATTTTTCCTCATACATTTGTAATTATCATAAATGTGACTTGTTTCTAATAAATTTGTAATTTTTTCATAAATTTTCCATTTTTTCAGAAGTTTGCAATTCTTCCTGTACATTTTCAACTTTTTTCTCATAGATTTGCAGCATTTTTCATGTAAATTGGCTATTTTTTCTTACAAATTTTTTTCTCAAAAATCTACAGGTTTTTTTCACATAAATTTTATACTTTTTCTCACAAATTTGAATATTTTCTCTCAAAAATTTCTGACCTTTCCCTTGAAAATTTGCAAATTTTTGGGGTCATAAATTTGTACATCATTTTCTCATAAATTTGCAACTTTTTTCATAAATTTGCAAATTTTTATATAAAATTGCAATTTTTTTTTCTCGTAAATTTGTATTTTTTCCTGTAAATTTTCAATGTTTTTTCTCATAAATTTGCAACTTTTTTCTTTCATAAAATTGCAATTTTTTTCTTGTAAATTTGCAGTTTTTCTGTAAATTTTCAACTTTTTTCATGTAGACTTGCCACTTAATCCTCAAAAATTTTCAACTTTTGTCTCATAAATTTGACTTTTTTCATGTAAATTTTCAAGATTTTTTTCTTATAAATTTTCAGCTTTTATTCTCATAAATTTAGGACTTTTTCTCAAAAATTTTCAACTTTTTTCTCATAAATTTCTTTTTTCCCGATAAATTTTAAAGTTTTTTTCTCAGAAATTTTCATTGTTTTTCTCATAAATGTGAAACTTTTTTTCTTGTAAATTTGAGGAAACCTCAACATACAGAATTTTTAGTAGAACCTGAAAGCTTTTGAAGAGTTAACATTTTTTATAGTTTCAAAACACTATTTTCTTAAATACAGAAAAATGGTGTGAAAGTAACTTTTAATGTTTATTTAAAACAACATTTTGTGTAATGACGTATTGGGTGTTTAATTACAGACTCTGAAGAGCAGGTGATAAATAGTGAGTAATGTGATGTGGTTGTAGTGACATCCCTGCCAGTAACGTTAATGAATCTTGCAGGTTGGCCACTCACCTCATCTGTCAGTCAATTATCCAATCCATTAATCAATCAGCCAATCACTCAGTGGGAAATACTAATAGGCAGTTTCACTAATACTGAGGGGGACCAAAAATTCCTTTGGTCTGTTTAAACCAGTCTAACCTAATAAGACTTATACTGTCATAATACTGCTGTGGTAAACTAATTATATTTGGTGATATTTTGATATTTGCTACCTGATTTTTGTTGAATCATTTAACCTCTTAAAATTTCAGTGTTCTGCCAGAGGAACATTAAATTTTCTACTGCCACTCAGTGAAGAAAGAATTTGATTTCCTTTGCATATGCTAAATTTAGGGAAATTGGACGGAATGCTAAGGGGTTAAAAGGAAAGTTTCAAATTTACAAGAAAAAGTTGCAAATTTTTGAGATAAAGGTTGCAAATTTATAGGGAAAAGCTGCACAAATTTGTGAAAAAGTTTTTTAAAAAATTACAAGAAAAAAGTTGCAAATTTTTGAGGAAAAAATGTGCAAAATTGCAAGAAAATATGCAGATTTGCAAGAAAAAATATTTGAAAATTGAGGAGAAAAAGTTGCAAATTCTGTATAGTGATCATTACATTCAAATTGTTTAGTCGACGCCCTCCTCCTCACTCCACTGGTCCTGTTGGCTTCTTGCACATCTTCTGTCATGTAAATTGCTCGTCCTTTTGTCTACATGTGAATCTTAACACCTCTATAAAAACCTTACGCACCCTTTAGCGGTGGCAGTTTTGCAGAGAGCAACAGGAAGGTTGAGATCTCTCCAGACTGACCACTTCTGCACATTAAAATATATAAAATGAACTCAGTGGGATTCTTGATTTCATCTCTCTCCATGCACAATGCGTCATATTTCTCAGAAGGGCCCCTTTTCACAGCACGGAGATCACTGATAGACTGAGTCAATTTCTGATGCTTGGGATTGTTTGAGGAGACCGTGGTGACTGTGGCGATCATTGAAGCTCATTGACAGATCAAAAATTGGCCAGATCACATGCAAGTTGCCAGAAATGTAATTTTTGGTAACACAATGATGTCCCAAATATTTACACAGAAAAGGTAGAAGGGCCCTCAGTCCAAAAGCTAACATCAAACATCAGCATCAAACATGGTATCTGTTACATATGGAAAACCAGGGAAGCCAGCAGTAAGATGGCGGCTGGGCTGTGCCATGGTGGAGAAGTGGTTGGCACTCTACTTTGTAGTGGTGATGCCAACCAGGGTATATAAGGGATGGCAGGGGAGAAGCATTTCCTCTTTTCGCCTTGGACAGCTGGACAGAGCACTGTGGTCACTGCTAGCGATTAATGTGAGTTATTTAATAAAGCTTGTGAAACTGCCCTCCGCCTTCCTCATCATTAACATTAAGTATGGACACAACATTTGGCGACGAGGTGAAGACGGTGATGGAGCGTGCCACTGTGAGTTTTCGGCCATTTCTGGAGGCCCCGGGCGAGCCTCTTGTGCCTTGGCCCAGGTGGTTCAACGCATTTGAAAACTACTTGGTGGCTCTTAACCTCGGTGAGTTGGAGAAGCTGAGGGCTAAAGCGTTGTTAGTCCATTGGTTAGGCATGGAGGGACAGGGGATACTCGGAACGTTAGGCGTTGCGGATAGCTTCAACAAGGTGGCAGCGCTAATGGGGCAATATTTATACGCGGCAGAAAATGTCATCGTCTGGCGTATTCAGTTTCAACAGCGCTGCCAGCGGCAAGGGGAGTCAGTGATGAGTTTTGTCACTGATCTGCGCCAACTGGCGTCGGATTGCAAGTTTGGAGCCCTGCATGATGAGATGGTTCAGGATCAGCTGGCAGAACATGTATGCTGTGCGGCGGCCCGGTCAAAGCTACTAACGTTCCCGGGTGATTTGAAATTGGCTGATGCCATTAGAATCACGCAGCAGTGTGAGGTAGCTGATAGCTTGGCAAGCGACCTCAAGGGAGTGTCGCCTCTATCAATGATTGAGCCTCAGGTAAAAGCGCTGACAGCGGACCCCGGAGACGAAGCCGACGTCGAGGCAGAGGAATACGCCTCCATTGAGAAAATGAGGTCCACCCCGGGCGTGCCAACTTGTTTCAGTTGTGGGTCCGCTAAACACGTATACAAGTCCAGCGAGTGTCCGGCGAGGGGCAAGCGGTGCATGAGATGCAACTCACTTCACCACTTCGCGAGGGTCTGCAGGAATTTTGGACATGGGGAATGTGGCAGGCAGATGAACCCTTTCACGAGGTCCCCTACTGTTATCCATGTGGTGTCACCGGAGCAAGACGGTCGGGTTTACTGCACGATATCACTGGATGGAGTCGGGGTATCGATGCTCGTAGACACGGAAGCGGCAGCTTCGGTGCTCAACTTTCTGGCAGTGAGGAGACTGTTTCCCCGATACCGCATCCAGACAACAATGATCCCTTTCTATGGCTACGGATGCAAGAGGATCTCCATTGAGGGATTCGTGATGATGAAGACGGAGTACGGGTCTCGGTGTATGGCGGATGCCCTATTAGTAGTAACAGCTACGGGAGCCAATGTCATGGGCTGTGATATGCTTTTCGGGCTGGGCTTTTCTATCAACAATGACATCGGTGAAGAGTGGTCCGGTGACCTGTGGCTCTGCCCTTGGAGAACAGTGGACTATGATGTGGTGCAGAATGACGAGTGGGCCAGATAGGCTAAGGACAGCGAGGTAAAATGCAGGAAGGCACCTCCCTGTGACGGACCTGGTACCGATACTCCAGCTGCCCTTGATGTGGGAGTGGAGCAGCACGGCGGGGTCCCCGGGTCGGACGGCAGCACCCAGACAGCAGCGCGAAAGCTTCAGGGGGCGGACCGAATGGAGCGTTGTCAGAACGTACCAACGGATGGTCTTTGGACAGGACCTCAGGCCGGGCTGAGCGTATGATCAGCTGTAAATGGGAGGCCCCCTCATGGGTTAAGGATCTGATGAGACCTGGAGCTCCCCTGGATATCGGGAATACGGTTTGTTCCAGGGCGGGAGCTCGGTCGAGGCGATTCTGTTTGAAACGTGGGCGACTGAAGAACCAGGGAGGATCCTGGAGGGACAGCGACAAGGTGCTGTTGGAGCGGAATGTTGAAGCAGTGGCGAGCCGGGTTGGTCGGTGGTGAAGGAGACCTGACACGGTTCGCCTCCTGAGTTTGAGAGATTGAAGAACTCCAGCCAGGACCCACGAGTTGGCGGTCCTGGGAGGCATCCATCTACGGGATAAAGAAACTGTGGGCTGGGGTATTGTGACTTAGGATTTGATTGTTTAGGCCATTAGTCACTGTGTATAGTAGTTAGTACCACTGGTTGTGCTCCGTTGTTGTTATTATTGGTGCCAGGGTTGGAAGGGTCTGCAAAAAAAAAAAAAAAAAAAAAAGAGATTATAGTAGAGAGGAACAAGGAAATTGTGGCGAGACCTGATAATAAATGTTGTATATTGTGTATGACGGGGCCCACCCGCAGGTGTGTGCAGATAGGCTCGGCGGCGACCCCGCTGGTAGATTTGATTATGATGCCCCAACATGGGTTGTGTTTTCTTTCCTCTTCTGTATGCCCTATGTTGGGTGGGAGTGTTGGGGTGGGAAAAAGGGGGCAGCCAGTGGGTAGGGGGTTTTGTGTTAGTATGCTTAATCGATCTGGTTGTTCCTGGTTCATGGTTTTCCATATGTTTGAGGGATTATTTTGCTTATTCTAGGTGAACAGCAATTTTCGTTTGGACTCTATAGACTGAAGGCAGCGGAATAACCCACCTGGCCGTGTGTGTGTTGGGGGGGGGTAGTTTACCCGGCCTCCCAAGCTTTTGTTGTGTGAATGGATAGGTTTTGTTTATGATTTTTGTATATACTGTTTTTCTGTTAGTGTGTGATTTGGCCAATAAATTTGGGTGGGCTGTTTGTGTACCTGCATTTTTCCAAGGGGGAAGGGAATGTTACATATGGAAAACCAGGGAAGCCAGCAGTAAGATGGCAGCTGGGCTCTGCCGTGGTGGAGAAAGGGTTGGCGCTCTACTTTGTAGTGGTGATGCCAACCAGGGTATATAAAGGATGGCGGGGAGGAGTATTTCCTCTTTTCGCCGTGGACAGCTGGACAGAGTGCTGTGGCCACTGCTGGCGAGTTCTGTGAGTTATTTAATAAAGCTTGTGAAACTGCCCTCCGCCTTCCTCATCATTAAGTATGGACACAACAGCATCGATATTAAATCTCAGAGAAACGACAAAAGAGGAAGGGTGGGGTGAACATTTAAAGCATTTAAAGCTGTTCTGAGGAGAGCTCCTTCCCCATGTGTAAAATGGTGCTGCAGTAATTAAACCCTGATGTGTTCTGACCAAATCGCATCACCTCTGGGAGCTGTGTAACATGCGAAAAAGAGCAGAATAGGAGCTCTTTAATATTACTGCTGCTTAACTACTGGATCAGAGTCAGTTTCCCTGGTTTAAATTTTAGGGTGATGGAGATGATGGTTACTATGGTGATAACAAACAACATTTGTACTTTCCCATAAAATTGCAATTGACTTTATTTAGCAATTTACTTCTTATTTTTTCTTATATGTGAGCAGCCATGGAAAAACCAGGAACAAGTCTCCCGAAGGGTATTTTGAGTTATTTACATATTCCCAATGATGACTGACACATGGAAATCCAAAAAGATTTAATGAAGATGTGACCATTTGAATGTTAGCACCTCTCAAACTAATTTTCTGAGAAAACCAGGTTCAAAGTTTCCGAGGATTGTCACATTCTCGGGGAGCCAGGTGAGGGGCGGTAACAAAAGCTGGTCATTTGCATGACTTAGCATGAACCCAACCCCCTACAATGCTTATCAAAAGGAGCTCTGGACAAGCTGCTAAAGTAGCCATGTGCTTCTACCTGAACGGGATGCTGATTGGCCGAAATGAATAACAAAGACGTGTGAAAAGCCAAACAAACCGGATATGTAAATCAGCTGTGGTAGCCACGCCCCTGAAACTAGGAAGCGGTCTGGCTGACATTTCCCTCTGAAACTAACAAGTTTACGGTGTTAAAATCTCCCACACTGTTACTTGAAGTATGGAATAGCTTCTCCATGATTTCAACTAGCCTATTCTGAAAAACAAAAAATCACAAATCTAAAAAATAAAAAAAAGATATTTCTGTGTTTTTTAAGAATCACATCAGGCTGACTTGTTGCTGGTTTACTCGTGGCTGGTCACATATTTTTTTTAGGCAACTTTTCATCTTTTTCTCCACTTTCGTCCCACCCCATGCAGGACGTGCTGAACGCACTGAGGAGCTCATTTAGCGGTAGGCTGTGTCATCCTAGGTGCACGACGGAAAGGTTCCGCAGGTCCTTCTTACCTACGGCTGTCAGACTTTATAACCTTACCAGGACTGCTCGTAGAGGTTGTATTACGTAAATGTACTAAACGTAACAGCTTTGCACAATAGAGATCGTCCCCTCCAATACTCAGCTAGGACAAAAACAATCATTACTGAGGGTGGCAACAACACTGTTGATTCAAGTGTGAAATATACTGTCTGGGTACATATTCATATTCTGCAAGGTAACTTAACACACCACAATGCTGTTTAAACCATCTAGCTGCAGTGCTCCTGCACTGTGTATATATCTGTGTACATATGTATGTTCATTTACTGCTTTGGCTAACCAGTTCTTATTATCTTGTTGACTATTGCTCTGAGTGCTGCTGTCCCTTTGTTGCTGTGATCCTGGAATTTCACGATTGTGGGACTAATAAAGGCTTATCTTATTTTATCTTATCTTTCTTGCAACTTTTTTTTCCCCTTGTCCTGTCAGGCAGCTAGGTGAGCAGAACAGAAATGTGCTTCCCTTATTGTGCCAAACAGGTTTACTTTGCAAAAGAACCTTTATACAGTACCTATGTACTGTATATTGTTGTAAACTCCTCTTGTAATAACTTTTAACACTTTATTTAAATTGTTTTACCCATGAAGGACCCAACAAGATGGGGAATGAGGAAAGGAGGTGTGGGGAGGGGGAAAGAAAAGGGAAAGGAACAGACAAAAAAGACAAACAAACCAACAACTAAAACAAACAGAAGACAGACTGCTTCTTCCACCGAAAAGGTCTCAACTCGAGTCTGGTATCCGCACCTGTTAAAGGAGAGACTTTTGTGTGTGTGCATCCGTGTGCATGTGTATGAGAGCACGCGCAGAACTAAGTGTGTGCATATGAGTGGTTTGTCAGGAAACATACAAAGAGGGCGGCCAGTCGCAGCAACTCCCCCGCCCCCCAGAAACCCCGAGCAAGCAGGACAATACCACCAACCCCCACACAGCACAAATGTCCGAGCACAACAAGCCCCAGGAAAGCCAGGCATCCACCCCAGGAGGGATGGGCGAGGGAGGCCAGGCCGCCAGGCGACCGGCATGGCGGGCCCATGCCCCCGGACCCACCAAACCCCCACCCCTCCAGCGGGGCCAATGCCAGCTCCTGGGCCCCAGGCGCCGGGAGGCCAACGCCCCCACCCCCTGGGCTGGAGATCGGCCTGCGCCCCTGGCGCGAGCCCCCCCAGACACCACCACAGCATGCCTGCCCCCACCCCAGCGCTGCACACCCCAGGGACCCCCACGCCCAAAGAAGCCCCCCCACTCCACCCAGGGGAGCCAACATAACCAAGCGGTACTATCCCCTCAATCCAGCACTTCCCGACCAGCAGACACTCCCATTCCCACGCATTCACACCCTCATGCTCTCATACGCACCCACACGCACTCACTTACTCTCACTCGCCCTCTCCCCCACACAATCCCACACTCGCACTCCCAAACCCACCCACTCTCTCCCACTCCTGTACCCATTCAATCTCGCTCCCACTCCCACTCGCCCTCAGAGTCACCCGCACTCACTCACGTTCAACCATACACACACTCTCACCGGTGCTCCGACCTACTCACATCCATTCGTGCTCCCCCACACACTCACCCACTGAGTGCTGCTATCCCTGTGCTGCTGTAATCCAGGAATTTCACCATTGTGGCATTAATAAAGGCATATCTTCTGTTAGCTTTCTTGCAACTTTTTCGATACATCTGTATGATTTTTCTATTAAACTTTAGAATTTATTCGACTATTCGGTATGTAGTTTTCTTTTTCTTTTGCAACTTTCCATAAAGTTGCAATTTTTTTTTAATTTGTGGTTTTACTCAGAAATTTCCAGCTTCCGTTTTCTAATAATATTTTCAACTTTTTTTCCCACGTAAATAGGACCCTTTGCTTGCAACTTTTCTCATGAATTTCCAAGCTTTTTCCTTTAAATGTGTGACTTTATTGAGCAATTTTCTACTTACTTCCACTTATTTTTTTCAAGCAAATTTCATCTTTTTCTCCTGTAAATGGGACACTTTCTTGCAACTTTTTCGATACATTTCAATGCTTTTTCTCTTCCGTTTGAGGATTTATTCATCTATTCACTACTTACTTACTTTTCTATACCTTTTAAGGCAAATTTGCAGCTTTTTCCATGTAAATTATAGAAACTTTTCTTTTGACAAGTCCCTTAAATTGGTGCTTTTACTCAGAAATTTACTGCTTACTTTTCTAATATTTTTGTATCAAATTTGTGAGTTTCCCATGCATTTGCAATCTTTTTGCTTTAATTTTGTGACATTTTATATTTACTTCTACTTGTATTTTTTCAAGCAAATTTTCAACTTTTTCTCACGTAAATATGACGTTTTGATTTTTGACATGTCCCATAAATTAGCATTTTTTTTTTCATTTTAAATTTGTGGTTTTTCTCAGAAATTAACATTTCTTGCACCATTTCCCATACATTTGCAAGCTTTTTCCTTTACTTTTTCTTGTATTTTTAAAGCAAATTTGCATTTTTTCCCCTATGTAAACTGGACCCATTCCATGCCACTTCTCCTATGCATTTGCATGCTTTTTCCTTTAATTTTGTGACTTTAATTAGCACGTTCCCACGTACTTATTCTTAAAAGTTTTCCCCCCCAAGGAGCCAGGACACCTTTGCTGCAAACTACAGCCACATAATTTGTTTTATTGAAAGTTGTAGGGTCTTGAACTCTAGAAGATGAGAAGGATTTATCCCTTTTTCCTCTGAGCCATAACTTTTCCACCAGGTGTGACCCCCCCAAAAACCACATATAAAACCTGCTTTACCTTGGAGAGCTGCAGGCTAAAGGGGGGGATGTGGATCTTGCCCAGCCTCCGCAGGGTCTCCAGGGTGAGCACCGCCGTGCTGCTGGTCAGGAACTGGATGAGCGTTAGGAAACCGAAGTGATAGTTGGTGATGAGGAACTTCAGCAGGATGTTGAGGGAGCCGGAGAAGACGCCGTGCGCCACGGCCACGGAGATGCCCAGGAGGCGGCTCCTAAACACGTCCATGGCTGCAGGTGTGATGGCGTTTATTTAATTCTTTAAAAATGGGAAAATTTCAGTGGGGCAGAGCGCTCTCGGATGTCCAGAACGGAGGGGCCGCTTTGGATTTTACGCACAGCCACGACGCGCTGCTGCTGCTGCTGCTGGAGGCACAAGGGGAGGAGGAGGTGAGGCTGTGGGGAGCCTCCGTGAGCACCATCAGAGGAGCCCCGTGAACACGCATCAAGGAGAGTTTAATGTAATTATATCTTAAAATAATAATAAAGTGGAGATCAGAGTTCGCCTTTGGCCTCCTTCTCATTCATTTCCCTCGGAAAACCTCCCAAACTCTGTCATCTGCCACAGCCGCTCATCTTCTCCTCCACAACAGCTCCTCGTGTCTTTCTCTGCTCCCGGAAATGATCTGGTGGGGGGAAATCTCCTGCAACGGTTGGAAGAGCGAGAGAGAGAGAGGAGACGGGAGAAGGAGTTCCTGGGAATGAGAGCCGCTGTGCAGCAGGAGCAGGAGGAGGAGGAGGTGTGCGCCACAGGGGAGGTCGTCCTCTGGGAGCGCAGCCACTGAAACATGACATTATACCGCAGAGAGAGAGAGAGAGAGAGACACAGAGAGAGAGAAGATACTCCTCCTAATTTACTCCCGTACTCCTCCTGCACCACTACTGCAAACAACCTACGAGCGGCATCAGGTTGCTAATTAATGAGAAAAAGTTGCAGATTTAGGAGAAAAGTATCGCAAATCTATAAGAAAAGATGCAAATATACAGTAAAAAAAAAAAGTTGAAAATTAACAAGAAAAACGTAGCAAATATATTAGGGGAAAAAGTTGCAAATTTATATGAAAAAGTTGCAAATTAAAGTGAAAAAAGTAGCAATTTTTTGAGAAAAAAGTTGCATATTTGTTATGTCTGAAAACCTGGAGAGACTAACAGAGTGGTGTTGACTTGGAACACAAACTTTATTCCACAACTGTTAATAATACAGTACAGATATGTAACTGCGTATTGCGTCAGCTGGGGAAGACGCCGTGAGATGGCGGCTCTCTCCTTATAGTCGTCCGTGTGATGACGTCTCCCTGATGGCTTCATCACCATGCCGGATTAACCCTTCCCAATTTGGTAACACATAAAACACAACTACCTAGGGCTAGCGGGTGGACCACAGCGTAGCCTAGCGCTGCTGAGTGAGTTACTCTGCCACTCTCACTTAACAGCCCCGCCCCTAGCTAAACAGTCCCTTTTTTTCTCTTGAGGGAGCCGTTCAGTCGGAGGGGGACCCTGAGGCGAGCTCGTGGTGGACCCACCCCTCGAGGCGCCAATTTCAGCAGGCCCGGGTGCCATCCTGCTGGAGCCGCGGCACACCCGTCAACAATGTCCCAGCTGGGATCCCATACCAGCTGGGTTGGCTCCAACGCCTCGAGCCGCGGCAGCTGCTCTAACCTTCCACAGATGGCTGGCCTGCCATCTCGATCCAGCTGCCATCTGAACAGCGGCTGGTCTCAGCTACATTGCGATCTTCATAAATGTTGTTGGTGGTGATGATGTCAAGGCCAACTGTGAGCCCAGTCGCTTGGTTCTGAGGACCCAAACCCAGTTCATCACTGTGAGTGGTGCTCTGTTCGGCTGCGTTCGGCATTGTGGTTGTGATGTTATAACTCTCACGTCTGCTGCAGGGCATCCACTAGGCTGTGGTGGTTCTACTACATCCTGTTGGATCACGGACTCTTCATCCTGCGTCTCAGCAGTGGCTCCTGGAGGCTCATGCCGGTCATGGATTCAGAAGACATCTGGAGACTCTACTGCTTTCTGTATGATCGCCGACTCTTCATCCAGCGGCTTGGTGGCGGCTCTTGCAGACTATTGCTGTGCGTGGATTTGGAAGCAGTCCGGTTCTTTCTCTCTTTCACTGCTAGTTGAGGTCGGGGTAATGTATCACTGTTGTCAGTAACAGGACACGCGTAAGGCTGTCTTCAGTCACCGGGGTCCCCTTTCTCCACAAACTCCCTCTCCTGTGGCTCCATGGAGATTGTCTGAAGCTCACGCCTGGCGAGGATCAGAGGTGAGTTCAGTTTGTTCTCCCCTTCTCCAGGGAAGTCTGGTCATGGTGATATGCCACTATCATCATTGTCAAAATCTGCACCGGGTTATTGTGTGCCGGGGTTCCCGATAGACGCGGGCTCCCTCTCCTGCAGCTCTGCAGCAGCTCCCTGAGGCTCACGCTGGGCGAGGAACTGAGGCAAGTCTGGTCGCTGCTCTCCTTCCGTGTTGTGTTCATTTTCTGTGTCGTGTTCACTCTCTGTGCTGTATTCTCCCATTAGCCTGACACTGATTAGCTCGTCTGCTAAGAGCCCGAAGGTGCACATGGTCACTAAGAGTTGGACCTCCAAGACATAATGTTAAATGACTCACCCGTCATTTGTTCGCCCCTGAAGAAAGCCACTCTTCAGGCCGTAACGTTGGTGCAGCCATAGTAATGTCTCTCTATCAGAATCACACATTCGTCCAATGATCCCGCTTGACCCAGAGTATAAAGCATGCACTGTCCTTCCTTGCCTAGACCGAGAGCCAGTACGCTCTTTAGCTTCTTGTCATCAGTGCCATTCAGGCCAGCCGCATCGACATAATCCTTAAACATGTCGAACCAGCGGTGCCACAAGACGGGCAGCTCACCCAGGGTTTCCAGAAATGGTCAAAGTGACCCCACACACACTTCCATGGTTTTACTTTTATAGCCAAATGTTATGTCTGAAAACCTGGAGAGACTAACAGAGAGTGGTGTTGACTTGGAACACGAACTTTATTACACAACTGTTAATAATACAGTACAGATAGGTAACTGCATATTGAGTGTAGGAAAAATTGGTTATAAGGTACAAATATTAGTTAATTTATACCTATAGGTGTGTGGAAACAAAGGTTTGCTTTGGGTCTACGCACACACCGGGAAAAAAAAAACAATTTTTGGGACACCAGTCCAAAACTTGGACAATTTATTAATAACTAATCTTTATACCTTCAATCAATCAGTCTTAAATATTCATGAATTCTCCTGGGTGACTTCAGAAACAGACACAGGAAAAAGAAATCAACAGAAACTTCCATATACCATTTACAGTTTTAACGATCAGACTCAGATTAAATGACATTACATTCAACAGACTTGTTGGTAAAGTGAAATGATCACATATCAAGCATTACATTCAACTTGTAACTGATTATTGAGCAAAAGAGTGTAATCACATTTGTGGAACCAAGGAAACCTTAGTGTGAATTTGTAACTGTGATGAAAATGGAGACTGAAATAACTGTAACCAAAATATGAAGAAAATTGAATGCAAATTTTATGAAGAAAATTATAAAAGCTGATTATATGGAAAAGCAATTCTGGGTTACTCTAAAAGGTAAAAATGTGAGTTATTGAAAAGAGGGATACTATTTCTCTTTAATTCTATAGCTCCGATCAGAGTTATGAACTAGTTATGAACTAGTTTTAAACCTGAGACAAATTATGACATACTTTAAGACGATGGACATCGCATTACTCGGCAGATGAAACAAAGGAATCTTGCTCACATGACCTCTGCGTTAGCTTTCCAGCTGGATCCTTAGCTGGATCCTTAACCAAAGCTTTATTTGAGGATGATACCAGAAATTATCTGCCAGCAGATAATTTCTGCCAGCAGATGATTTCTTCTCAGAGGCAAGCAGTCAGGAGCTGAGATCCAGCGACAATGATGAGAGGCTGCTGGCCGCTGACAGTATGTCATGTGGACAACACAAAAGGGTTTTTGCCCAGCGGTTCTCCCGGGTCCAAATAAATTGATGAGATAGTTCAGTCTGATCAAAGTCACAGAATTGAAAGACAAAAATTTTAAAAATTATTTAAACCATGAAATCCAAGTTCTTCAGATGTCGTGCGGATTGGTGAACACAGCTTCCAGTGTGAGAAAAATGATCAGTCCACTTTAAAACACCGTGAGTTAAGAAAAATCAATAGAAAAAGTTTAACAGAATAAAACAGTAAAACGTCTGTGAACACAGAGTTTCACTCCATATAAAAGAAAAGTTTGAGCTCAAAACATAAGAAAAAATATTTTTTCCAGACATTTAAAGGAAAGAGAGAATGCAAGGCAGGACACACAGACAACTTAGACAAATTTTCAGAAAGAGCAACTGCCTGAACTAGGGCATTTCTCATTTAAACTGAGTAGGTTTTTCAGGGGAAAAACTTGACTAACATGAAAGGGAACCAATTGTCTCCCATCGCGGGAGAATTGAATGAACTCTGGTCCAATAAGAAAACAGTCTTTTGTGTGTAACTGATCAATAGAATGAAAGGGGGCGTTGTCCAACAGAGATGGCCTGGTGATTGGCTGGTACCAGTCAGATGACTGGCATAAGTTTTTAGAAGGCAAACACATATTAACTGTGAAATTCACATTATATCATCAGTGTGTGAATGTGTGTGTGAATGGGTGGATAGCAGGATCTGTAAAGCGCTTTGGTCATCAAGAGATGAGAATAAAAGTGTTATATAAGTGAATGCCATTTACCATTTATATACTTATATATAAAATCTAAGCTAACTTCAGTGATTCATGACTAACTTTCAGTGAGCATGCACTTTCATAAACTTGTCCTTCTATAATTAACATGCATTAGAATAAGGTTCATTTAAGCATTTTCAAACATGCAATACATTTAAACCAATTATTAATGAAACATTTCAAACCAGAATGGTATGTCAGAGTCCCGCTTGATTCTCCAGGGTGTCCTGAAAAAGAAAATAATCTGAGAATTGAGAGTTTTTTTGTTAAAAGGAAGTCATTTCATTCATTAATCCCAGTTCAGCTTGCAGAGGCAACAGCGAACATATTCCGGAGTTGTCCACCAGGGGTAATGTTGAGCTGTGGATAGTTCGTAGAGACCTGTGGAATGCGGTCCAAAGGTATCTGGAAGGTTTCAAACAGTTCTTGAAGCATAAAATTGCCTGGTTGGGGAGGAAGTTCCGGGATTTATGATTGCAGACTAATCCATTCCTGGCATGAAATGGGATCCTTATTGTCCCTTTTACCGTGGAATGTGTTTTCAAACTGTGGTTCTTAGGTGGAGCAAACAATTCTTGACCAGACTTTTGGGTGAAACAATTTATTTAAGGTGAAGAGTGAATTTATAGATTGGAGCCAAAGGAATTGATGCTACACATCCCCCCCTCTGCATCAATGGTGAGCTTCGGTTAGCTTTGGTACACATCTTTGCCAGCTGATTCCAATTGGCAACTCTTGAGCCAACTGCTGAGCTAATGGTTCTGATGTCCATAAGCCCTAAGCTTGTAAACAGTATCTATTCCTGAGTATAGATCTTTGAGTTTGGTTTACTGAGAAAAAAAAAAAAAACTTCTAGGAATCTTCAAAAATAATTTGAATATGGACAAATATAAAAATTGTAAAATTGTCTAAAATATACTAAAATGCTGTACATGCATGCAAAGACTCAAAAATTCTGGTTACAAAAGTACAAAAAGACAATTCTGGGCACCAAGGTACAAAAATGAAAAGTATGTAATTTTTGTAAACCAGCACTGACCAAACTTGTGGTTTTCCTTACACTACATTCACCCACCACCCCCCTTGGAAAAACAGAATAACACATATGTTCGAATTGACCTTCCCCAATTTGGTAAAGTGAAAGAACCCCAAACTAGCTAGGGCCAGCGGATAGACTACCACATGGCCCAGCACGGCTGAGTGGTTTATTATGCCACTATTCGCTGGTAGCCGCGCCCCTAGCTAAATAGTCCTTCTTTTATTGAAGAAGGCAGTTCAGTTGGAGGGGCCCTGAGATGAGCCCGTGGTGAACGTGCCCCTGGAAATGCAGAGGTCTGTGGACCGGGATCGTCTTCGTCAAAACCACAGTCTGGGTCCCACAACATGTGAGTTGACTCCCGCATAGCCATGTCATCCGGAGAAGCTGCTTGAATTCGGTGAAGGCAGTTGGCATGCCACACCGAACCATCTGCCAGTTGGAAGGTCGCTGGCCCCAGCTGCGCTGTGATCTTGAAGGGTGCTGGTAGTGGTGGAGATGGTGTTGAGGCCGACTGCAGGTCTGGTCGTTCAGTTCTGCGGACCTGGACCCAGTCCATCACTGCAAGTGGCACTCTGTTAGGCTGCACTCAGCATCATGGTTGTGATGGTTTGACTCTCACGTCTGCTGTGGGGCATCCACTAGGTTGTGATGGTTCTGCTGCATCTTGCTGGGTCACAGACTCTTCATCCTGCAGCTCAGTGGCAGCTTGTGGAGGCTGATGCTGGTCGTGGATTCGGAAGGGGTCTGGTGGTTCTAATGTATTTTGTTGGGTCACAGAATCTTCATCCTGCAGCTCAGCAGCAGCTCCTGCAGACTGGTGCCGGGCATGGATTCGGAAGCAGTCTGGCATCTTCTCCCCCTCTCCTGGGAAGTCTGGTCATGGCGATGTGTTGCTGTTGTCACTGATAGAACCTGCGGGCTCTCTCTCCTGCAGCTCTGTAGCGGCTCCCTGAGGCTTATGCTGGGCGAGGATCTGAGGCAAGTCCAGTCGCTGCTCTCTTTCCGCACTGTGTTCACTCTCTGTGCTGTGTTCACTCTCTGTGCTGTGCTCTTCGGCTAGCTTGTCTCAGATTAGCTCGTCTTCTAAGGGCCGGAAGGCGCATATACTTGCTAAGACTCGGAGCTCTGTAGCATAACTTTAAGTTGACTTACCTGCACACTGTCGATGCTGGTAAAACACACGTCTTTGGGCCATCATGCTCTCTGGAACATCAAAGTGTTTGGTTAGTAAACCAACACACTCATCGTAGTCGTCATAGGCGTCCGTCCGTGGGCCCAAACATTCAGAAGATGCGCCGTCCTTCAATGCCGAGGCAGTGGAGTAGCACACCCTTTTGCTTAGCATCGCTAGCGTTCTCAGGCCGGTGGCGGTTATGAACTCTACAAACGGTCCATAATACCAGTGGGACCAAGGGATTAGCAGATCACCAGGCTCACTGAGGAACGGCGGCACCTTCGTGACTGGGTTCTTCATCCTCGATTTTGCATGGGTCATCCTCGTCGCCATTTGTTATTTCTGGAAAACGGGAAGGACCAACAGAGAGTGGCATTTGCCGGGAACACAAACTTGATTACAAAAAACACTGTTATGGTGGTACAGCAGTGTTAACGGTTGGGAGGCCAAGTGCCAAAGGAGAGCTGGAAGAGGCTGTAAAATGGCTGTCCCTCACATTCATATGTTCGGCGCATTGACATCACCAAGCAGCTGCATCATCACGCCGACACTGACCAAACTTGTAGTTTTCCAACACAGACACTTCTCTCTTTATTCCAGGCTGGCTTGCATCTATGAAAGACTCAACAATCCACTGTAGGCAGGAATTTCATGGCAGTGGAGAGGGACAAACCTGTTTTAACAGAAATCTGGCTCATCCATCAGTAAAGAGTCAACCTTGGGTGACATGTTGCATTTGAAAAGAAAACCTGCGGCTCTTCATCCTGCTGGATTAGAAAATCAGACCACTGGAGCTATTTATAATCCATGTCTTATTTCAGGTTGTTGCAGTTTAGTTCAAATCTGATTTATTGGTGTGACTGTACTGCCAAAGCCTTCTCAAACACAGGATGGATAGTGGATTAATTAATCAGTAGATTTTACAGATATTAAGCAGCTCAGCCAGAGTACATTCTGTACCAATGGAATTGGCTCTAAATGTAAACATGGGTCACAGCCAGCACATTTTAACTGCATCCATCATTGTAATCTTAATAAAATATGCATTTAAAAATATGACTTTTTCAGGAGTTGTGGGACCATAATTCATTCTTTATTGCATAAATGCACATGTTCACAACTGAAGAGGAATATGAGCGCTCAGTAGAAGTGTTAGCTTAAAAACAATGTTTTCCTGCGATTAAATTAATATATCCACTTCCACTTATCATTGTTATATTATATTTGTTATTTATAGGGTTTACGTTTCACATTTTGATCGTTTTTATAATATAATCATAGTGTCTACTATTGTTTGTTAGCCCTGTTAGCTTAGTGTAATTCAGTGTAGCGCAGCTATCGTGTTTTCATCCCTTACCCATTCAAAATATCACTGCTTGGGCTATAATAAACCTGTGAAAAACACCAAAGCATATGTCTAGCTACCATTTGGTAGCTAGCTTATTTTATTATTAGCTTATGTGTGCAGCATCCTTTGTTTACTGCTGTTAGCTCAAAGTAATTATGCGCGAGTAAAACTCAGAAATCTTCACATAACAACTGCTAGATATGTTGCCCTTCTTAATTTGAGCCCATTTGAGCCCTCATTAGTGTCAATTTACATGAAAAACTTCACAAAATTAATTGGAAAAAATCCCAAATTTACATGATGAACTTCATAAAATGGATTTTAAAAAGTCTCAAATTTAAGTGAAAAACTTCACAAAATTAACTGAAAAAGGTCCTAAATTTACATGAAAAATGTCTCAAATTTTATAAGTGCCCTGTTAGCATAGCATAATATAGTATAGTGGAATTATCGTGTTGTTAACATCCCTTACATTCTAAATATCACTGCTTGGGCTCTAATAAACCCATAAAAGACACCAAAGCATATGTCTAACGCTCATTTGTTATCTAGCTTATTTTATTATAGAGAGCCTACGTCACACCTGTTATGTATGTAAAATACCTCTATAAAGGATGAGGCAAGATGGCTGGACGAACTCAGCTTTATTGAATGTTGTTAACTCAGCGGACACACAGTAGGTACCGGGCAGAGGGCACCGGTTGAAGAGGCCGCATAATGGATGTCCTCTGCTATTTATAGGGCGGTGCAGTGGCGGAACAGGAAGTGCCCACCATTACACCGCATTTCTCAATAAAGGTGTCAAACACCAACACCACATTTCCTCCACTCCTTAGAAAAGTCCAAAAAAACTCACTCAACCCCACCCCCCCAATTTAGGATCCAAATGACGCACTAACAAAACGAAAACTGATGGCCTAACACATTCACACAACAAAACCTAAAATTGGGCAGACGGGTGGACTATCATCCTACTCACATGGCACGGTGGATTATTCTGCCATCTGATAAGCTAAAGAGAAGTCCATTAATAAACTTAAATCGCCGCCGTGTTCCTAAACTAAGTCCCTCAGCAGATGCGCCCCTGGAAGCAGCAGGCCCCCGGGACAATGGCTGATCTCCTGGACGAAAGTGCCTCTCTTCATCGCCACCGACTCTCGCTCTCATCCCGCTCCGTCACCAGAAGGCTTTTCCCCAACACGCCGCTGCGCCCAATTTAGCCAAAATGTGCACACACTCCTGATGTTTCACGGGCTGTCATCTGGCCCATATCCAACGTGGACGTTCCTCTCCTCTCCTCGAACGCGGACCAAGTCCATAACCCTAAAAGGGGCTCGGCTCAGCCTGACATGGTGCTGCTGAGCAAGCAGTTTTCCCGTGCTCGTTGGTCTGGCCCCATCCTCTTCTGAAGCCATCGTAGCAGTCGCCATGGTAGCTGCAGATCCTGTATCCCTCTGCAGCCAAGCTCCAGAGGAATCTGGGGCTAGTACATCGGCGTCACTTGCCAGTGCAGCCGCCTCACTGCCACGCTTAGTATGCCCCTTTAACGATTCCTGAGCGCCGGCACTGAGACCCTCCTGTACCAAACCTGAGTGAGCCTGGTCCTGCTTGACCGCTGTGGTGTCCGTTTGTTCTTCGTCCCACACAACGTTATCATTGACCTTACTCTGTAATGGGGGAAAAACATTCTCACCGTGGCCCAATTCAGCAACGACCCCTCCGCCCCATGTTGAGCAGCAGTGGAATCTCCATTGTGGTCCAGTTCCACTGCGCAGAAAGTGTACCTGTTGGTACTGGGAGACACCGTATGGATGGTTGTCGGGGGCGAGCAGAGTGATTTCTTCCATGGGTTCTCCGGCTCAGATATGAGGCCGCGTAATGGATGCCTTCTGCTCTTTATAGGGAGGTGCAGTGGCGGAACAGAAGTGCCCACCACTACACCGCACTTCACAATAAAGGTGTCAAACACTAACACCACAACGCCCCCTCTATTTCTGCATATGGGACTTTAAATCAAAAAAATTCTCCAATGAAATGAATGGCAAGAGCAAAATTATCTTTTGATCCCGATTGAATTTTGCCACAAGTTACATATGTTTGTCAATTTAAAAGATAATTTTTTACATAAATAATGGTGTAGGTTGTTGTCTAACTGTTAAGGTATAAGGTTATGAAAATAGGTAAATTAAAAAACTACAAACAGATGGACAGCGCTTATGTCATCTTTTCAAAGCGCAGCCAAGGCAAAGAAACTAAAGGGCTGTTCTGAGTTCCTCCGAGGGGATAATGTTTGCGTTCTGTAGACTGTGTTTGTGTACATGGCAATGTTATGCCTGAAAAACTTAACTAGGTGTCGCATGAATATGCATTGGCCTCCCTTCTCTCTTTGTGTACTGTGCCATTTAGTGTTGTTTAAATTATGCCTGAGTGTATATTCACATGTTTAATGTCTGTACAGTTAGGCCCAAAAATATTTGGACAGTGACACAAGTTTTGTTATTTTAGCTGTTTATGAAAACATATTCAGGATACAATTATATAATCAATATGGGCTTAAAGTGCAGACTCTCAGCTGTAATTTGAGAGTATTCACATCCAAACTGGAGCAAGGGTTTAGGAATTACAGCTCTTTAATACGTAGCCGCCTCTTTTTCAAGGGACCAAAAGTAATTGGACAATTGACTCAGAAGGCTGCAAAAAAAAAATAACAAGGCTGCATGGGCTCTTCCCTCGTTAACCTGTCATCAGTTAAGCAGTTAAAAGGTCTGGAGTTGATTCCAGGTGTGGCGTTTGCATTTGGAAGCTGTTGCTGTGAACACACAACATGCGGTCAAAGGAGCTCTCAATGGAGGTGAAACAGATCATCCTGAGGCTGAAAAAAAAAAAGAAATCCATCAGAGAGATAGCAGAAATGTTAGGAGTGGCCAAATCAACAGTTTGGTACATTCTGAGAAAAAAAGAGTGCACTGGTGAGCTTGGGAACTCAAAAAGGCCTGGACATCCATGGAAGACAACAGTGGTGGATGATCGCAGAATCCTTTCCATTGTGAAGAACAACCCCTTCACAACATCCACTCAAGTGAAGAACACTCTCCAGGAAGTAGGTGTATCAGTATCTAAGTCTACATAAAGAGAAGACTTCATGAGAGTAAATACAAAGGATTCACCACAAGGTGCAAACCATTAATCAGCCTCAAAAATAGAAAGGCCAGAATTGACTTTGCCAAAAAACACCTGAAGAAGCCAGCCCAGTTCTGGAACAGCATTCTTTGGACAGATGAGACTAAGATCAACCTGTACCAGAATGATGGGAAGAAGAAAGTTTGGAGAAGAATTGGAACAGCTCATGATCCAAAGCACACCACATCTTCCATAAAACATGGTGGAGGCAGTGTGATGGCATGGGCATGCATGGCTTCCAATGGCACTGGGTCACATGTG
Source organism: Pholidichthys leucotaenia (assembly GCA_020510985.1). Lineage (NCBI taxonomy): Eukaryota > Metazoa > Chordata > Actinopteri > Cichliformes > Pholidichthyidae > Pholidichthys > Pholidichthys leucotaenia. The sequence goes on along the minus strand of CM035842.1, from coordinate 245,612,735 downwards.
TTTATTGATGATGTGACAAAAGACAGAAGCAGCCGGATGAATTCTGAAGTGTATAGGGATATACTTTCTGCTCAGATTCAGCCAAATGCAGCAAAGTTGATTGGACGGCGCTTCACAGTACAGATAGACAATGATCCAAAACATACTGCAAAAGCAACCCAGGAGTTTTTTAAAGCAAAGAAGTGGAATATTCTGCAATGGCCAAGTCAATCACCAGATCTCAATCCAATCGAGCATGGATTTCACTTGCTCAAGACAAAACTTAAGGCAGAAAGACCCACAAACAAGCAACAACTGAAGCCAGCTGCAGTAAAGGCCTGGCAAAGCATCACAAAGGAGGAAACCCAGCATTTGGTGATGTCCATGGGTTCCAGACTTCAGGAGTCATTGCCTGCAAAGGATTCTCAACAAAATATTGAAAAGTAACATTTTACTTAGGGTTATGTTTATTTGTCCAATTACTTTTGAGCCCCTGAAATGAGGAGTGTTTGTATAAAAATAGCTACAATTCCTACATGTTTAATCGTATATTTTTGTTCAACCCCTTGAATTAAACCTTAAAGTCTGCACTTCAATTCCGTTGTAGTTGTTTCATTTCAAATCCAATGTGGTGGCATGCAGAGCCCAAATCATGAAGATTGTGTCACTGTCCAAATATTTCTGGGCTTAACTGCATATGATGCTCTGCACAAGCTACAGTCGTCACAGCCTTCTGGAGATAAGGAATATGGCCAAACATTACTTATTGGACCAGAGCATAACAGAGATACTCCGTGGTCTAGGTCTTCTCCACCAGATCTCCACACCTCCAGACTCGACTGCTGTGTCTCATCCCAAATGGAGACACCGTAGACGGTGTGAGCGGTGACAAAAGAGAGGTAAATGCGGAAGTATCCGAACGAAGCTAGCCACTAGCCCACACAGTCTCCCAATTCCTTTCCTCATTCTGGCCAACATACGCTCACTAGACAACAAAATAGACCACATACAACTCCTGAGAACTACGCAACGTGATGCGTGGAACTGGGGTGTTTTTATCTTTACAGAAACGTGGTTAAATGACAATATACCGGACTCTGCCATTCAGTTAGCAGGGCTAACATGCTATCGTGCTGACAGGGTGTTCATGGAAGGAGGGAAGACCCGTGGGGGAGGCTTGTGTGTTTACATCAATGACGTTTGGTGCTGAGATGTGACTGGTGTGCATAAACACTGTTCTCCATTGGTGGAGTTTAAGATCATCAAGTGCCAACCCTTTTACATTCCGAGAGAATTTACATCTGTCCTGCTAGTCGCCGTGTATGTCCCACCCACCGCCATCGGCAAGAGGAGTAAAGCACTAAATGAACTCTATCAAGCTATAAGTGAGACACAAACAGCGCATCCAGACAGATTCCTCATCACAGCAAGAGACTTCAACCATGCAGATTTAAAGGCCCTCCTACCAAAACTACACCAACATGTGGACTTTTCAACAAGAGGAGACAATTTGCTGGACCTGGTGTACACAGCTCACAGAGCATAGAGCCTCTCCTCTTCCCCACCTGGGTTTCTCTGATCACATCACCATCGAGCTAAGACCTGCATACAGACCCAGAGTGAAAACAATCAGATAAAAAAAAAAAAAGCACATACGTGTGTGGCCAGAGGGGGCCTCTGATTCACTGAAAGACTGCTTCAGCACTACAGACTGGGACACTTTCAAGCATACAGCCACAAACAATGGACACACAAACAGAGGAGTACACTGAGGTTGTTGTAGCATACATAGCTAAATGCATTGATGATGTCACTCATTGCAAAACCATCACTGTTTGTTCTAACCAAAAGCCACGGATGATAGAAGTCCACAGGCTCCTGAGGGCTCAGTACGCAGCCTTCAGAGCCTGCGACACTGCAGGACTGACAACAGCTAGGGCCAACCGGTCCTGTGGCATCAGGGAGGCAAAACGACAGCACAGCAAGAAAATATCCGGCCACTTCAGCAACAGTAGAGATGCACATTCCTTCTAGTGTGGCATACAGACCCTCACCAACTACAAACCTCCACCTCGGACCTGTGCGAGTGACATCACATAGCTTAACAACCTAAATGATTTCTTTGGCCACTTTGAAACACAAAACAGGACATCACCACAGAAGACCACTCATCCTCCAGACGAGCAAGCCATAAGTCTAGATCTGGCTAGCATGAAGAGGACCCTCTCCCGGATCAACCCACGCAAGGCAGCTGGACCAGACAACATACCAGGTCGCGTTGTGAAGGACTGTGTAGAGGAGCTCAAGAATGTCCTGGCCAACATCAATTACATCTCCCTAAGTCAAGCTGTTGTCCCCACATGTTTCAAAGCTGCTACCATAATACCAGTCTCAAAGAAGCCCGTCCCATCCAGCTACAACGATTACCTATCTAGCTATGATTAGTAGCACTGACGCCCATCATAGTGAAGTGCTTTGAATGGCTGGTCATGCAGAATATCAAGTTCATCCTCCCTCCCATGGCCCATCTCAGTCTGCATGCAGGTGAAACAGATCCACAGAAGATGCCATCTCTGTTGCTCTCCATCCAGCCCTCACCCACCTGGACTCGAACTCCTACGTGGGAATGCTGTTCTTGGACTTCAGTTCAGCATTCAACACAACACAATCATCCCCCAGCATCTATTACAAAAATTCAGACATTTCGGACTCCAAACCTCTCTCTGTAACTGGGTCCTGGACTTTCTCACAGGGAAGCCACAGAACCTGTGGGTTGGCAGCAACACCTCCAAGACCATCACACTGAGCACAGGGGCCCCACAAGGGTGTGTGCTCAGCCCACTGCTCTTCACCCTGCTGACCCATGACTGTGTACCAGCCTACAGCACCAACCACATCATCAAGTTTGCGGATGACACGATGGTGGTGGGCCTCATCACCAACAATGAGGAGGCCAACTACATAAATGAGGTGAGCCAACTGGTTCAGTGGTGTAAAGACCACAATCGCTTCCTGAATGTGCGAAAAACCAAGGAGATTGTGGTCAACTTCAGGAAGGGACACACACAGAATCCCCCCTCTGATCATCGATGGAGCAGCTGTGGAGAGTGTGAGCAGCACCAAGTTCCTGGGGGTGCACATCTCTGAGGACTTCTCCTGGTCCAACGACACCACATCACTGGCCAAGAAGGCTCAAACTCACCTCTATTTACTCCCCAAACTGAGGACAGCACGAGTCCCACCCCCCATCATGTGCTCATTCTACTGGGCTGCCATTAAGAGCATCCTCACCAGCTGCATCACGGAGTAGTATGGAAGCTGCTCTACCTCCCGCCAGAAGACAGTACAATGCACAGTGAAAGCATCCAGTAAGATCATCAGTGCCCCTCTCCTCCCCATCTCAGAAATCTACCTCACCCACCTCACCCACAGAGCCATCAACATTGCAGGTGACACCTCCCACCCCTCACTCTCCCTCTTCAGCCCCCTTGCCCTTGGGGAAAAGGTACCGGAATCTCCGGGCCCACTCCACAAGACTGCTTAACAGCTTTGTTCACCAGGCCATCAGGACCCTGAATTCTGTCCACTCCCCCGCCTCCCTTCCTGGACTGTAACGCACTCACCCGCACAATAACTATACCTCAGCTGTTGGCACAGAAAGACTGGCACACCAACAGTAATACATCTGCTGCTGTATGTCTCTGCACTTTACTGCAACCATTTGCACAAATGCCATATCTGCTGCTGTCTGTTATTGCAATATTGATCATGTGCAGTCCAATCTGTCATTGTCAGCACCTACACTACTGCATTGAACTTGCAACTATGAGTATTAATGCTCCACTTTTTCTGTATATAGGATTGCTGGGTTTTATCGTTTATTTTTATTTTGCACTATGGGATGTCTGGGTTTATCTTTTGTCACTTTTTGCACTACGGGTAGCATTCCTGTACATAGACTACTGTTGTTTTTCCAGCCTTATTCCATTTTTATATTGCGCACACCACTGAAGAGAGAGAAACGGCATTTCAATTCTCCTGTATGTCCTGTATGTATAGAAGTATTGACAAATAAAATCTTTGAACCTTGAATCTTGTAATGAGGGTCTGACAACAGACGTGAGCAGAAGTCTACTTTATTAAATGCAAGACTGAACTACTTACAGAAGGGTGGTGCCATGTTGTGCCATGGCGAGTTCGCCATGTGATGACATCACCTGTGTGCCCCCCTTGAAAAACCCAGAAGAACTTAAAACTGCTAATTGGGCACCTGGGTAGACTACCAGTATGCTCGCATGACCGAGTGGATTATTCTGCCACTTTGGTCAGTCAGGTCCTAACTTAACAACATAAAAGTCCAAATTCAAAAGTTAGTCACAAAGTTCTTTGTGTGGCGGAGTCTCTGCCGAATACTGGGACGAACAGCACTTGGGCTGTGCTGCCACAGCAGGCTCCAGTGGACGCTCTTCGGGAATTGTGGGTCTTGTGTTGCCGAAGTCCCAACCCAGTCCCATTGTGTCCACAGCCGTCTCATGATCCAGGGCTGAAGTCTGTGTCACCTTTCTGAGGTGATTAGCGTGCCACAGTGACCCATCAGCGAGATGAAAGGTGGCTGGCCCCAACTGAGCTGTGATCTCCATCAGCGTTGTCCAAAACGGCTGCAGCCTGTGAGCACGGTTGGGGAACTGGGTCCGGACCCAGTCCAGTACTGTGAGCCCAGGTTGCTTTGCCTGGCATTTCTTGTCAAGCCTTTGCTTCATACGTTGCTGTTGTTCGATCACCATCCCCCTAGGTGAGGGCCTTTCTGTCAGGGTAGCGTCTGATAGAGGGCGTAGTCGGTCCAGGGGGGAGGCACATCTCATGTCCTAGCATTAGTAGGGTGAGGAAGCTGGCCATCGTGACATGAGGCATCGCTCTGTAATGTAGCAGGGTGCTCTGTAGTGTGGCCGAAAATGGGAGTCCATCCGCTAGGTGTGACCCAAGACCATTCTTGAGGGTCCGGTTGAGCCTCTCCACTCCACCCCCCAATTCGCCAGAGGGTGGCAGAAGGCAGTCTTTATGTGCTTAATGCCTCTTCCCCCCACAAAGGCCACAAAGTCCACTGAGGTGAACCGCGGTCCATTGTCTCTTGTGACTGTGTCAGCCACACTCCAGCGGGCGAAAAGGGAGGTGAGGAAATCAGTGACTATGTCGGTGGTGACTGAGCCAGTGGGCAACACCTCGGGCCACTTTGAGTGGAGATCTTAGGCCAGTAATAGAAAGCATTGGTGCACGGGGAACGCTATGAAGTTTGCCACATATGTCCAATTGGACATGTTTACATGGCCATGGCAGTGGCTGCAGGGGCAAGGGTGGTGGAACGTCAGTTTTTCCACTGGTTAGGCAGGGGATAGTCTTTCACCATGATCTCCACGTCCTTGTCAATGCCTGGCCACCAGACTGAGCCCCTACAATGCTGTTTGACTCTGATGATGCCCAGGTGGCCCTCGTGCACCATGGTCAGGATGCAACCCTTTAGTGCCTCCAGGATCACCATGCAGAGCCCCCTTGTCACACAGACATAATTCCAGCACGATAGATCGTCTCTGACTCTGTGAAAGGATGCTAGTTCTTCTGGTACGTTGGATGGCCAGCCCTCGCAAATGAAGGTGCGGAGCTGGGTTAGTACTGGATCCTGCTCAGACACGGTCTGGAGCTCTTGCAGAGAGACGGCAGTCTGAAAAGGGCCATGCAGCTTGTGAACCAGTTCAGGCTCTAAGGGGTCCTGGTCAACACTCAGTGGGGGGTTAGGTCCACCACTACGTTTTCTCTGCCCGGCGTGAACTGGGTAGTGAAGTTATATGTATGCTTGTAGCCTTTCCCTCCACCTGTAGATGCGCAGAGGTTTGTGCCCCGACCCCAATGTTTCCAGCAGCACTGTGAGGGTCCTATAATCTGTCCGGAGTGTGAAGTGTCATCCATATAGGTACATGTACCAATGCTCACACGCCCAGACGCACACTAGCGCCTCCCCCTCTCCCACTGAGTACTTCTGCTTGGCTGAAGTAAGTGACCTTGAAGCAAACGCCACTGGGTGTTCGGTCCCCACTTGGAGCTGGGATAGCACAGCTCCCACTGCAGTGTTGGACTCATCACAGGTCAAATGCGGGGCAAAATGGATGAGCATTGGTGGGGAAGTGAGCTGCGTTTTCAATTGGTGGATGGCAGTGGAGCACGCTGGGGTGCACTCCCAGGGTGCATCTTGCTTCAGGAGGACGTGTAGTGGCTCAATCGTCTCTGAGTAGCAGGGGATGAAGTGTCTGTAGAAGTCTGCCATGCCTAGAAACGATGATAGCTGTACGGAGCATGATGGTTTGGGTAGGTGCAGTACCGCCTTGAAATTTGAATGAAGAGGGCTCAGGCCCTTGGCAGACAGGCGAAATCCGACAAACTCGATGGCCGATGCTTCAAAGATGCACTTTTCCCCGTTGAGTGTGAGGCCATGCTTTGTGAGTACCTCCATTACCTTCATGAGGTGGGCATTGTGGAAGGCCGATGTTGTGCCTTGCACCACAATGTCATCCAGGTGCACCACCATCAATGGGAGGCTAGTGAACACCATAGCCATGATTTTCTGAAAACAGCTCAGGGCGGAACTGAGGCCAAAAGACATGTGGGTGTACCTGAATAGTCCCATGTGGGTGATGAAGGCCGTTAGGTTGCGGCTGTCTGGGTGAAGGGGAACTTGCAGGTAGCCTTGGTGGAGGTCCAATTTGGAAGAAACTTTTGAGCCATGGAACACCACCGTCAGTTCCTCCGTCATGGGCAGGGGATATTTGTCGGGAATCACTGCCTTGGTCACTATTCTGAGGTCAATGCATGGCCGTAGGCCACCTGACTTCTTCTTTGCCACCACCAAGTTCGAGATCCAGGGAGATGCATTTACCCGCTCAATGATACCGGAGTCTAAAAGCTTCTGAAGTTCCGCTGTGATGCCATCCCACAGTGCAAGGGGTAATCGGTGGACAGGTTAAATTTTGGGGGACACCATTCGATCAATGAGTGGTCGGTGGTTGAAAGAGGTGAGGCAGCCCAGTCCCTCAAAGAGCGCCGGCCAACAGTGCTGCCACGACGAGGAGAGTGTTAAAAGAGTAGAGCCCATTGGGTCGGTGATGGAGAAACCCAGCTCACTGATCCGATCGATGCCCAGCAGGTCGGCCCCCCGGCGCGTCATTTGGAAGGTGAACAATAGAATGGTTTTAGAGCCACAGCGTACAGAAAAGGCAATCGTCCCTACCATGCTGATCCTGATGTGCCCATAACTGAGTAAGTCCTCCACATAAGCTATGATGGTCTTCCGAGAGAACAGTTTCCTGGCCATAGATTTGTTCAGAAGAGACCTCAAGGCCGCCATATCCAGCAGCAGCGGCACACCAACACCATCCAGTTCCACTCTGCACCACTTGAACAGCCAGCTTTTGGTGTTAACTGAGTGAATGACGGTTGGGCTTGGTGGGCGAGCCGTTGAATTTGTGAAGGCTGAGTGGCAAACTCTAGCAAAGTGGTTGAGCTTCTTACAATGGTAGCATTTCTGCCCCCTGGCTGGGCAGGCAGGTGATTGAGTCTGGTGTTTAGATGAACCACAGTTACCGCAGGGTAGGCACTCATCCGTGTTGTCCCATTTCCTACCCTTCTTCTTTTGGTTGTAGCAGGGAGATGTGGGGTTGGAGCGCTGGGTGGCGGTGGTGACGGCCTGCGCTCGTGGGTTCAGACAAGGGGCTTCTCGGCTAGGCGGTGTTAGCTGCGATGATGGTTGGATGGCCATTTCCATATGGGACGCCATCCTCACAACCTCATCTAATTTTAGGCCGTTCTTCGCCAGCAGCAGCTGCTCCCGCAATCATGAGTTTGTAGCATACTCTGCTAGCTTGTCACATACCGCCTCTTCCTCTCTGTCACCAAAGGCACACATGCTAGCTAGGAAACGGAGCTTGGTGGCATACTGGTGGACCATCTCATCCTCACGTTGGCGGCGCTGGCTAAAATTAACCCTCCGCACTGTGATACTACATGCTTCTGCGAAATGTCTGTCCATCACAGCAACAAAGTTCTCTTATGTGTCCACAGGGCTGAGAGAACGGAACACACGCTGCCCCTCGCTACGGAGGCTGTGTATTAGCACATCCCTTAGCCTTTCATCACTAGCATCGGTTAAGCCAACAGCGTCAATAAAAGTCTGGAATGACTCATGCCAGAGGGCCAGGGAATCATGGCTCACCTGGTAGAGCAAGGAACGGTTCCAAAGGTTGCAATATAGTTTCTTTTACCCTCATCGCCATTATTATGTCTGTAATGAGGGGCTGACAACAGACATGAGCTGAACTCTACTTTATTAAACGCAGGAGTGAACTATATACAGAAGGGTGGTGCTGTATTGTGCCACAACCGATTTGCTATGTGATGACGTCACCTGCGTGCACGTCACCATGTCCAAACACCACAGGCAATATTCAGAGTTGTTTCTGAGCCACTACAGCTTCCGTTCAGCAGCCAAGTTTCATGCATGCCCAGTGAAAATAATCTGCAGTTCACATGCCCGTACTGTTGGCAGCAGCCAAGAGTCACCAAACGTTTTAACTGCTGCAATCGAAACACAAGAGAAGAGCTCGGTGGTGGAGGTTTTTTTTTTTTAACTTTTAGTAATCTGTGGATTAAATGTCTTAAAATATATATTTACCATAAAGTGTCAGAAACAATTTTCCCCAGCCCCAAACCACACCTGTAACAGCTGCTGTCACAAGTTAATCTAACAGCAGCTACGGAGAAGAACAAAGCAATGAAACAGGTAGGAATATAATTGACTGTTTTAGTGTTCTGGGTGAAAAATTGACAGATGAGCCACTTCACAGTAGAAGAATGCACAAAGTTGATTTAAAGGTTACATGAAAAACATGTCTTAATAGCGAAACGCATGCATATCTGTTTACTCTCATCAGTTAATGAGTCGCCAGCTAATACAGCAGCATAACCGCTCCGCCCCTTTGTTTTGCGTTTGGCCCGAACGAATCTTTCCAGCAGATACTTCCATTTCTGTTTACAGACAGATTCATCCCAGCCAATGGTAGACGCTATTTCAAGCCATGAATTTGCCGCCTTGGTTGTGTCTTTGTAATTGCCTTTCATTTCAGTGGAGAATTTCAGTGGAGAGGTCCCATATGCGGAAGTAGAGGGGGCGTGACTTAGGATCTCTATTAGGGTATGTGTGTAGCGTCCCTTGTTTACTGCCGTTAGCTAGCAGTAATTATGCACCGAGTAAAAGTCATTTTTTGATATAACAACTCCTACCAACGTGTTTCCCTTCTCTGTTTGAGCCCATGCAGTGTAATTCATCATTCAATCCTCTTCATTCCCAGTGGAGCATCAGGTGCTGACAAACTTCCTCCAGGCATCTTTGTCTTGGGAAAGCCAGCTGATCTCATTCCAGGTCTTACCTGTCTCCTTCATTTCATTTTCCACAGTTCTTCTCCAAGTGCCCATCTCAGAGCAGTATTTGGATGTCTGCTGTTGTTTATCCTAAGGACATGGCCAAGCCATCTCCATCTGTGCTGTTTCACCTCCAGGATGATGGTGTTGATGCCTGTTCGTTTACTCACTTCTTTGTTGGTGACCCATTGTTCCCAATGAATCCCGAGGATCTGGCGGTGAGATCTTCCCTCAAAATCTCTCAGTTCACTTCCAATCTTCTTATATGTTCTCGAAGTTTCTGAGGCATACAGAAGGACTGATCTTATATTGGATTTGTAGATCTTCAACTTGGACTTTGTTGTCAGATAGGAAGATTTCCAGATATTCTGCAGTCTATTGAAGGCTTGTGTTGCAAGACCTATTCTTGTAGTAGGGCTGTACGGTGGCTGCACGGTGGCGCAGTGGTTAGCACTGCGGCAGCACAGTTTACCCTTGGCCGGGGGATTGTGGGGATCGTGGGATCGTGGGTTCGATCCCAGCCCCCGACCAACAGTGATCTGTGTGGAGTTTGCATGTTCTTCCCGTGTTGCGTGGGTTTACTCCGGGATTTCTCCGGTTTCCTCCCACATGCCAAAAACATGCATGTTAGGTTAATTGGCTGTTCTAAATTGTCCCTAGATATCTGTTTCCTATAGGCCCTTAGAATAGAGGGTTAGTATTAATGAAAGCGCTTTGAGTGGTCTTTGTGACTAGAAAAGCGCTATATAAGTGCAGGTTAGTTAGTTAGTTAGTAATTTCTTTCTCAATATTGCTGTCCGCAGAGATATAACTGCTAAGGTACTTGAAGTGTTCGACTTCTTCAAGCTCTGTCCCTTGTATATTGGTCTTCTTGGTGCTCTTGTTTCTTGCTTTCATGATCTTGGTCTTGTCAGGGTGTATCTTGGGCCCCACACTTCTTGCTATCTGGTCCACTTTGTCTGTCTTGTCCTGAATGTCTTTCTGGGTATGAGAAAGAATGGCAATGTCACCTGCAAAATTGCTGTCTTCAAGTCAAGCTGTAAGTCCTCAAACAAGCCCTCTTGGTTGGTCTTTAGTGGCTCTTCTCATCACCCAATCAATGACAACAAGGAAGAAGACTGGTGAAATCACACATCCTGGTCTGACCCCAGTTTTGTCAGAACCACTGACTTTGCTGCCCATCATGTCTCACACAGCACTGGTTGTTGGCATACATGTCTTTCAGGATGTTGATGACTTTTGATGGAAATCCATATGCTACTAGAATCTTCCACAGTGATGGATGGTGGATGCTGTCGAATGCCTTCTCGAAATCGATGTAGCTGATGTAGAGCAAGGAGTTCCATTCAAGTGACTGTTCGACTATTGTGTGCAGTACGCAGATCTGGTCTATACATCTTCTGCCGCTTCAAAATCCAGCCTGTTCTTCTCTAAGAATTCTCTCAATTGCCAGTTTCATTCTTTGAAGGACTCTACAAAAGATCTTTCCTGGGACAGATAATAGGTTGATTCTTTTCCTGTTGCTGGAAATGGATAGCTCACATTTCTTTGGTAGTTTGACAATAATGCCTTTCTTCCATGCTTCAGGGACTTTTTCCTGTTCCCAAACATTGTTGAAAAGCTCCTTGAGTGATTCTGCACTTGTTGTAGGGTCTGTCTTCAGCATGTCCGCAGTGATTTTATCTTCTCCTTGTGCTCTGTTTCCTTTGGTCTGTTTGATGGCCTCTTCTATCTCCTGCTTTGTTATCCGTCCTTGTTTCATTTCAATGTGGAATCCCATGCGCTTGATGATAGTTTCTTCTTCTGGATCTGGTCTATTAAGTGTCTCTTTAAAGTGTTTTGCCCATCCTTTCAATTTGTGTTCTTCCTTTATCAGCACCTTTCCCTCTTTGTCCTTCACTACTGTTGTCTTGTTGTTAAAACCTCCAGTGAGTGTCTTTGTGATCTTATATACTGTTCTTGCGTCGCCTCTGTCAGCTGGTAATTGGGCTTCCTTTGCTAAATTGTCTGTGTAGTCGCTTTCTTCTTTCCTTGCACTCTTTTTCATGGCTATATTCAGATGTCTATAAGCTTCAGCTACTGTTGCCCTCTCCACTTCATTTCCGGCCAGAAAATCGTACTTTGCTTTTCTCCTCTTTCAACGAGTTTCCAGGTCTCATCAGAAATCCATTCTTTCCTTCCTCTTCTCTTGTATCCAAGCACACTTTTTCTTGTTTCAAGGAAAGTGTTCTGTATGTTGTCACAAAGAACACTGATGTCATCAGCTGGTGTGTCTTTTAAAAGCTGGAACCTATTCTTCAATTCCAAGACAAACTTCAACTTCACTTCTGTATCTTTTAATTTGTTAGAGTCAAAGAACTGTTTACTAGTTTTCTTCATTGTTCTTCTCAGCTTCAGTTGCAGTTTGCAGAGAATGAGATAGTGATCACTGCTGGCATCTGCTCCTCTAACTGCTTTCACATCTTTCATTGATCTTCTCCACTTCTGTTTGATGGCGATGTGGTCAGAGTGGTGGCCTAGTTGATAGAGCATCCACCCCACAACTGGGAGGTTGGGGGTTCAAGTCCCGGCCGGGTCATACCAAAGACATATAAAAATGGTACTTACCGCCTTCTAGCTTGGTGCTCAGCGTAATAGAATGAGGGAAGGAGAAGCTGTTTGTGGCGGCGCCTTGCATGGCAGCGACCCCTCTGATTCTACATGTGATTAACATTATAGATAGGATAAAGGTAAAAAAAAATTTCCCTGTGAAAAAAAAGGATACAGGTAATTTTGTTCTCCTGTAGATGATTCGCTGTATGGACTGAATGACAATAGAGATGGCTTCTTCTGATTACTAGTTCTTCCATCTGGGGAAACCCATGTCAGCTTGTGGATGGTCTTGCGCTGAAAGATTGTGCCACCTATCATGAGTCCATTCTCTAAACACGTGTTTATAAACCATTGTCCATTGTTGGTCCTTTCTCCAACTCTCTCTCTCCCCATACAGGATTCAAATCCTACATTGTCTGCTCCAGCCTTTGCATTGAAGTCTCTCATGACGATAATGATGTCATGTCAAGGTGTTTTGTCGATCGCCGCTTGGAGCTTCCTGCAAAAGGTGTCTTTTTCTTCATCTGATGCTTGTTCTGTGGGAGCATAGCTTTGAATGATGGTCATTTTTGCAAACTTTGAAAAAAATCTGGCTCTGATGATACTGTGGAGAAAATGGAACAGGTGAGAGGCAATGAGCTGGAAGGACACAAGGTTTTATTTTCTCCAACATAATACAACATGCTTCGTAGCTCATGTGAACTACTGCGCTAACTGGGTTTCTGTACATACTGTAGCTCTTTTATACTGTTGCACAGACAAAGACACAGACAAAGAGAATGTGTGGCACATTAGCATAGTGATTGTCAGTCAATACACATCATTAGCATAACATCAGCTGACAAAGCTTTGACCACTGCTCCTGGTCTCCGCGGCTCTCAGTTATCCTTTCGGTCCTCGGGGGGCGCATACTTTAACAGTCCAGTCTGATTGCCCCCCGGGGCTCTTTGTCTGTATGTCTATTGTCCTGCCCTTCCTCCTGCCCTGATGGGTGTGAGAAGATGTCCCCCCGCTGAGTCAGGTGTCCACCACACAGGCTCCCCCCAAACACCCAGAAGGGGCTGTAACCCCCTGGTCCTTTGGGCACAACTCGGTGCCCCTGGCAGCTGCAGCAGGGGTCTGCCGCACCGGTTGAACTGTCCTGCTGGTGAGGAGTGTCAGAGGGCATGTAAGTCCGTGGGGGGAAAGGGGGAGGAGTGAAAAACACTTCTGCTCCGCTCCAGTTCCAACACGTGACGGCCATGGTTCGTGGGCGCACAGGGTCCAGTGCACGTCATGCGTAATGGAACAAAGCTGGCAATCGGCAGCTCTTCAGGACAGAGGTGCGGGAAGAACGATGTGGAGTGCGAGAGGGAGGAGGGGAAAGCAATGGAGTGCCGGCCCTGGACGTCAAAACCATCTGGGCTGCGCAAAAATTGCGTGCGGATCAGCCTCAGGCGAGGGACTTTCCAGTAAACCCTCCAGTGATCCGCAGCGGCTGTGAAAAAAATAAGTTCAGTGGGCTCCTCCTCGGCACGGAGCTCCGTCCTGCAAGGATCTGGGGAAGGTGATCAGCCCAATTCCCCGAAGATGCGCAGTGGCTGTGAAGAAACCAATATAAGACCTGTGGGTGAGCTGCCTACTCCTTTAGGTGCGATGTCCGAAGCCTAAAGGGTCCGAGGGTGGCGATCGGCCATGTTCCCCGAGATCGTGCAGCGGCCGATGACCTTTATCAGTTCTTGGAGCCATGACTGTCCCTGGTGCGTGGTGCGCGCTCTGGCGCAGGGGCCACGTAGTTGTAGGGTGCGCTCCTTGTAATCATGCAGTGTGCGCACGGGTCTTCTATATGCCAAAACCCCACTGTCGGGAGGTGCAGCCACAGTCGGAGAGCTTTACAGAAACCACACAGACAGCACAGATCTTCTCCTTCCAGGCTGTTTCCGTCAGCTTGCTCGTCTTGCCGATCGTGGTGCATCTCGGTCCCAGCAGCGCTTGCTCTCTCGGGCCCTAGGTAGCCAGTGAGGAGAGAGGAACAGGCGAGCGCACTCCGGTGTGGATGAAGAAGGAGTCCACAACGCAGTGAAAGGGAGAGATAGTCCATTTCAAGTCAGGTCACCAATGTTGAGAAAATGGATTGCCAGCAAAGCATGGCGATCTTGGTTCCACAGCATGGTGGAATAGAGAGACACTCCATGCACGTTCAGGGTCACCAATGTGGAGAAAATGGAACAGGCAAGAGGCAACGAGCTGGAAGGACACAAGGTTTTATTTCCTCCAACATAATGCAACACGCTTCGTAGCTCGTGTGAACTACTGCGCTAACCGGGTTTCTGTACATAGCTCTTTTATACTGTTGCACAGACAAAGACACAGACAAAGAGAATGTGTGGCACATTAGCACAGTGATTGTCAGTCAATACACATCATTAGCATAACATCAGCTGGCGCCACTTTGACCGCTGCTTCTGGTCTCCATGGCTCCTGGTTAACCTTTCGGTCCTCGGGGGACGCATACTTTAACAGTCCAGTCTGATTGCCCCCCGGGGCTCTTTGTCCGTATGTCTATTGTCCTGCCCTTCCTCCTGCCCTGATGGGTGTGAGAGGATGTCCCCCCGCTGAGTCAGGTGTCCACCACAATACGATCATTGATTGGCTCCCAAACTAATAGGCTTTTCCTTGTTTCCCTGTTCATGATGATGCCCACTCCTTCTTGGTGTTGTCCATTTGTTTGCCCGGAGTAGCAGACTGTCTCTCCTGAGTTCAGTGCTAAAATCCCAGAATCAGTCCACCTCATTTCACTGACTCCAAGAATGTTGATGTTATATCTTCTCATCTCTTTGGCAATTTGAGCCGATCTGCCTGTCTGGTACATTGTTCGTATAATCCATGCTGCCATTCTCATTTGTTGTTTGGGTTTCGCCAAAGACTCCATCGGAGAAGAAACTTCCTTTTGGATTTCATCCCTACTCTTCATCCAAGGCATTGAAGCCTCTGCCCCTAGCATGTCACCCAAGGGATGATGTCTTTCAGTTGTTGTCACCATTTCTGTAGCAAAGGATTTTTTTACTTGGTGGGGTGCTAGCTCAATGCACAACCCTCTTTAGTCGCCTCTTACGACACGCATAGTAGGGAAGAAGCAGTTCAATTCTATGCTTGCTTAGCAAGTCCCCAGGTACTGCACGGGATATGCAGTGTAATTAGGAGTGCGGTAAAGTTTGATAAGAGGAATCAGCAATAAGCTAGCATTTGCAATTCAATTCAATTCAATTCAATTCAACTTTATTTATATAGCGCCATTTCACAACAACAGTCATCTCATAGCACTATAAGCTAAAAAGGTTAACAACAATGGAGGCTGCAGATACAAATTCATAATAAAAATAAACCAGATAACAACTAGGATTCAGATATATGTTTTGGGGTGTTTCTCAGGTTCATTAGAACTCTTGCAGTGTCATTTGGAATGGGTAAGAGATGTTTAAAAAACACGATAGCTAAAATAAGATAAAATAACCTTGCAAGCAAACAATCAAAATGTGACACAAGCGTTAGATATTGACATATTAACAATAGGCAGCATGGACGTGAGGACGCAGGCAAAGCAATGTCATCACGCTGTGCTTACTTAAGGGGACTGTCAGCAGGAGTCATCCTCTTTGGCACTCTGCCTCTAGCCAATACACCAGCCTGCACCCCTGTGAGGTTAGCATATAGCTATATTCTGTATGTGCCATGTGCTACTAGTTTACTGTTAATAAAACCATAATTCAGTTCAGCCACCACCTCCGTGGTCACTGATTTACAAACATAACAATGCCGACGAGAAGAAAAATGGATCTTCTGGAGGAAAACTTGACGTTGTTGCTGAAGATGGACGCGTGTCTGGCACCCCGCTCGGAGAGTGACGTGGCTGGACGAGCCGGACTCTGCTGTCTGGCGAGCTGGTGCAGGTTTGGGCAGCCAGAGGAGGAAATGGTGTGGGGCCAGCTTGCGGAGCACACCAGCAACCCGTAGCTGCGGGCAAAGCTAATCAAGGTGGGCGACGACCTACCACTGGTGAAGGTGGTGGGGTTGGCGTTCCAGTTGGAGGCCGCCAATAAGCTAACACCACAACTAGGTGAGCCACAACAACAACTCTCGCTAGCTTATGCAGTTACACCAGCAGAAGTACCCGTTAACAACACGACTCGCTTGGAGGATGCCGAGGTGAATGTTACAAAGCAACGGAACATCATAGGACACCATTTGGGTGGTAACTGCAGCTCCCCAAGGCACCGAGAGTGAGTGTGATCCTGCCCAGCCGGGGGGGCAGCAATCCAGATGCTGCAGCAAACTCAATCCCTTTGCCAAGGTGTGCCAATCATCACAACGGATGTCAGACCAGCCACCCAGCCAAAAAGACTCACCGGTGGCCACCATCCATGCTGTGAACTCCAGAGACTCGGTGTACATGTGGTGGACGGTAAAGCTCAACAACGCTGACTTGCTGCTGGACACTGGACACCGCTGCCGTGAGGTCAGTGCTTAATTGGGTTACTGTTAAGAGTTTTCCTTAATCATCCTATTGAGAAGAATCCAGTGGAGTTATATGGCTATGGGCACACACACATCAGTTTGGTAGGGACCATGTTGCTGGCAGTTTGCTATGGGTCAAGAGCCCTCCCGGTGTTCATTTTCCAGTTGGCTGCACATGGGGATAATATCCTGGGTTGTGACCTGTTTTAAAAACTGAGTTTTACCATCTGCGACAACCTTGGGCTCTGTTGGAACGCTGTTGTTGAGAGCGCAACACTCCCGGACGGGGATACAGCTGCTATGAGCTTGACACCACAAGGAGAGGGCAGCGAGGAAAAAGGGCAGAAACCAGACTCATTCATTATCTGCTCCCGGCATCAGCAGCAAGGAGCCGCCACAGTGCTGTGGGATAGTGAGTTCGTGGCCCAGAAGGATCTAGCGAGACAACACCAATCGAGGGCACATCCTTCCGCCAGCGTGAGAGTCACACCGCCATATCAGCTACCATCAGGGACTAGAAAGCAGCAGTGCCGAGTGCAGCTGAACAGATCGCCATTCACAGTGCTTGATTGGATTAGGGTCCACTGATCCGAATGCCCAGATGGCCTGCAGGTGTTTCTGCCCCCGCAAAGGCAGATCGCCGTGCGGTTGGGGCCAACCACTTTCCAGATGACCGATGGTTCAAGCTGGCATCCAGGTCTGCCATAGCCAGCGCCTCCAGGGCCGCGCCCACCGCGGACTTGACTGAGACTCCTGAAGGTGAACTGTTGAAAATGACTCTGTTTTGAAATGTTTAGGCAGAGCATGGTTACAACATAGTGGCGGAATAACCCACTAGGGCTGCAATGATTACTCAAATAATTTGGTTACAAAAAATTCTCGATTCAAAATTTATGCATCAATGTGTCATTTAATGTAGCACTTCTGGTCTATATGACCTTCTTTTGGTGCAACCTTCTCCCGGTCATGCTACCTAACCAAAACGCAGATTTGTTTAACAGCGCCATGTCAGAGTGGCATAGTGACGGGCTGGCAAAAATAAAGATTTTTTTTTTTAAATGATAAAAGTATCTCAAGTTTGGAATAATTTCGAGCTCCACTTGAAGTAAAACATTGTGCAGTGTGTACATGGTAAAGCTGAGCGGCGAGCTAGCATACTACAACATTGGATGTTACAGTGTCTCAGCAGAAAGCATCCCACATCATGCACAGCCAGCACACCCGAGACAAGGTACATAATTGAGATTTAAAATTAAGATGAATAGAATGTAGTCAGCTATGCTAATTATGCTTATATGACCAAAGAACATACAGCCATCGCCGTTAGCATCCGGATGCTAACGGATGGTAACTGCTAGCAAAAGGAACTTTGTGGTGTAACATACCATTTAAAGTTACGTTCTGTGCAATAAACATTGCAATAAGCATTGCAGTAAATGTGTACCTGTGTTATTGAGTGTTTGGTACATTAATTACTGCTCTTTAGGAAAGAAAGTTCTGCAAATGTTGGTCAATGCAAGTTTCTTTCAAAAAAAGTATCAGATTACTTGAGTGATCTTCGATTAGACTGGGTGATTACCCGAGCCGTAAAATAGTTGATGGCTGCAGCCCTATAACCCTCTCAACCATGCAGGGTTAACCGGCAGTTTACCTGGTGGCCCAGTTTCTATTTTCTCTGCTTATTGTAGAAAAAAAAAAAAAAAAAAAAAAGAGCTGCTGTGATGTGAAATGTCCATAATGTTTTTGGCTTTTGTAAGGGGGAGGTGAATGTTAGATAATGACATATTAACAATAGGCAGCACTGATGTGAGGACGCAGGCAGGGTGATGTCATCAAGCTGTGCTTACTTAAGGGGACTGTTGGCTGGAGTTGTCCTCTTTGGCATACGCTCCACCTCTAGCCAATACACCAGCTTGCACCCCTGTGTAGTTAGCATATACAGTATATTCTGTATGTGCCATGTGCTACTAGTTTACTGTTAATAAAGCCATCATTCAGTTCAGCCACTGCCTCCGTGGTCACTCATTTACAGACATAACAACATGGACAAACAAAGAAACAAATTGTCATTACTTTTTACAGTACACCCAATAAGTAAAAGTAAATAAATCAGTTTAATGATAGAAAAAGGATGGTGTTGTTCTCCATCATGTCGAACTTTCCATCTTTTATTTTTCTCCTCCATCACCTCCTCCTCTTTTATCAAAAACAGAGACATCACCATCAGTCATAACAGCCGTGGAAATTACTTGTACAATATTTTAATTGAAATATTTCATCAGAAAATCAGCTATCAGGCCACCGGGGAGGGAGATCTGCCCTTATCGAGCACAGACCATTAGCTTCCAATTAACAGGCGGAGAAAGAAGGAGACTGGGAAGCTTTCAAACGAGGGGAGATTAAGAAGGTTGAGGATTTAGACCCAGCAGAGAGAGACCCAGACATATGCATCTATTGTTCCAGAAACTATAGGTAAAGATTAGGCTGGGTAATCTGACTTAAAACACAGAATGGGGGGGGGGGGGGGGGGGGCTGGATTAATTTGTAATTTCCAAATTAATGTGTGGCAGACAATCATGGCGAATGATTGACAAAAAGTGATGCATGAGGTGTGCACAAGATGCATGCAGCGTTAGTGAATTTTGTTTGTTTTGTCTTTTAAAGAATGAAATTTGAAGAAAATGTAAGGGTAAATTCTGGTAGAACCAGCATAGGATTTTGCCTGAAAACAGCCTTGTGCTTGGATGAAAATGCTTCTAAAATAAGAGTACTGATTTGCTCATCGCAGATTTTTATAATGTTGCATGGACTTTTTAACTGCAGCCCGTCATGGATTTTCTTTATATTAATAAATGTCCCCTGCTGATCTGGTTAATAAATAGAGTCAAAGATGCCTTTTCTGTGTATTTATTCTTGGTAAAGAGGAAGATTCCATGCAGCAGTTCAGCAGAAATGTTCACAGTCAAAATATTGCTGGTAGATTTTATACCTTGGAACAAACAAAGATAACATGTCATGACAACGTTCTGTGGGAGTACGGAGCCTAGCTGTCTCCCGGAACTGACCTTGACAGGCCAGAGACTCAGTGTCTAAGGAAGAAATACGATATACTGTGTCTAGGAACATAATAACAGGAACATGGTGCAATGTTAAGAGATAAAATAAGGAAATCTTCCACAAGTCCCGGCCCGTGGACTCTGGCCGGCCTCCCTAACAAACTGTGGTTCTCTGTCAGGTGGGCTATGGACTCTGGTTGACCACCTGACACTGTTTTTCCCCTGCTCTGCCCCAAACTATGTGTGGTGGGGGAGGGGAGTGAATGTTTCTAGCCGTCCAGTCCTGGTTTACCCCACCTTCCACAATGGCTAGAATGGACTACTATTGTATAGAGGCATCTGGGATCCACCCCTTAAGGGGGGAAGGGGCAGTGTAGTGTCTGGGCTTAACTTTCGGGAGAAGCTGGTGGAGAAGCTGGCGGAGCAGTGGCTGAGGAGCTACAGTGGTGTGAAAAAGTGTTTGACCCCTTCCTGATTTCTCATTTTTTTTTGTATGTTTGTTACACTTAAATGTTTCAGATCATCAAATTTAAATATCAGACAAAGATAACACAAGTAAACACAAAATGCAGTTTCCAAATGAAGGTGTTTATTATTAAGGAGAAAAAAATCCAAACCGACATAGCCCTGGGTGAAAAAGTGATTGCCCCCTAAACCTAATAACTGGTTGGGCCACCCTTAGCAGCAACAACTACAATCAAGCATTTGTGATAACTGGCAATGAGTCTTTTGCAGCGCTGTGGAGGAATTTTGGCCCACTTATCTTCTTTGCAGAATTGTTGTAATTCAGCCACACTGGAGGGTTTTCAAGCATGAACTGCCTTTTTAAGATCATGCCACAACATCTCAATCGGATTCAGGTCAGGACTTTGACTAGGTCACTCCAAAGTCTTCATTTAGTTTTTCTTAAGCCATTCAGAGGTGGATTTGCTGCTGTGTTTTGGATCATTGTCCTGTTGAAGAACCCAAGTGCGCTTCAGCTTGAGGTCACAAACAGATGGCCAGATATTCTCCTTCAGGACTTTTTGGTAGACAGCAGAATTCATAGTTCCATTTACCACAGCAAGTCTTCCAGGTCCTGAAGCAGCCAATAGCCCCAGATCATCACACTACCACTAACATTTTTTTACTGTTGGTATGATGTTCCTTTTCTGAAATGCTGTGTTACTTTTACACCAGATGTACACACACCTTCCAAAAAGTTCAGCTTTTGTCTCATCAGTCCACAGAGTATTTTCTCAAAACTCTTGGTGATCATCAAGATGTTTTCTAGCGAAACTGAGACAAGCCTTTATGTTCTTTTTGCTCAGCAGTGGTTTTCATCTTGGAACTCTGCCATGCAGGCCATTTTTGCCCAGTCTCTTTCTTATGGTGGAGTCATGAACACTGACCTTAACTGAGGCAAGTGAGGCCTGCAGTCCTCTGGATGTTGTTGTGGGGTCTTGTGTGACCTCTTGGACGAGTTGTCGGTGCGGTCTTGGGGTAATTTTGGTCGGCCGGCCACTCCTGGGAAGGTTCACCACTGTTCCTTGTTTTCGCTGTTTGTGGATAATGGCTCTCACTGTGGTTCGCTGGAGTCCCAAAGCATTAGAAATGGCTTTATAACCTTTTCCAGACTGATAGATCTCAATTACTTTGTTTCTCATTTGTTCCTGAATTTCTTTGGATCGCAGCATGATGTCTAGCTTTTGAGGATCTTATGGTCTACTTCACTTTATCAGGCAGGTCCTATTTAAGCGATTTCTTGATTGAGAACAGATGTGGCAGTAATCAGGCCTGGGTGTGGCTAGAAAAATTGAACTCAGCTTTCCAAAGATGTGATATACCACAGTTAATTTACATTTTAACAGGGGGGCAATCAGTTTTTCACACAGGGTCATGTAGGTTTGGATTTTTTTACCCTTTATAATAAACACCTTCATTTAAAAACTGCATTTTGTGTTTATTTGTGTTACCTTTGTCTAATATTTAAATTTGTTTGATGATCTGAAGCATTTAAGTGTGACAAACATACAAAAAAATGAGAAATCAGGAAGGGGGCAAACACTTTTTCACACCACTGTATGACTAGGAGGAGCAGCTGCTGAGGAGAAGACCATCATCACCTCCGGCGTGGGAGCAGAGGAGGAGATGGCCTCAGGCGGTGGGAAAGACACAGAGGTTGGTGATGGGAACCATACAGGGGCAGCAGCAGAGTCAGGTGATGAGGGCTCAGAAACAGAGGGCAGCTGAAACCAAGGCCCCTGGTCAGGAACAGGGCATGATGTATTACTCACAGATAATAAAAAATGGGATGGTACTTTCTTGTCTCCATCTGCTCTGCTGCCGCCAGCGCTGTTGTTGATGGCCTAGGCAAACCCTCTGGAGAGACTGCGGAAATCCCCAGGGAAACGGCAGCTGAGAAACAGTGTGGAGTTGGCACCAGAGCTGAAGGGCAACGAGGTGTGGGCATCGGGATGCATTGGGATGCCGATGCAGGAGGTCAGGTGTGGTGTGGAGCTGGCCTTGGTCCCAGGGAGTGCTGAATTGCGGGTGCAGGATCCAGACCAGGGTTGGACGCTGACACGGAAGATGGATAGCGAGGAGATGTAGCAGCAGGGAAGATGGCCAGCGAGGATCTGGAGCTGAGGGAGCTGGGACCGAACGCCGAGAGGAGTAGCGTCCACCTGAGCCTCCCTTCCAATCCGGACCTCCAAATGGCAGCTGATCCTGCTGTAATTCCCTGCTAGGTGGGACCGGTAGCCAGCAGCAGGTCAGGTGAAGTTGGCTGTGAGGAAGAGGCTGGTGACTACAGGGCAACAGAGATCGGGAGACCCTGAACCCAGGGAAGGGAGTGTAGGTTCGGATGGACCTCCAGACAAGATGTGTCAGCCCCTCAACATTGCTTGGCGTCCTCCTGGGAATGGCAGCTGCAGGCTGTGGTGACCAAATCCCACAGCATGCCCGTAACTACATCAACTTCTGTGTGGACAACACCGTACCCACCAAGATCATACAGTGTTGCTCGAACAACAAACCCTGGATCAACCCTGAGATAAAAACACTTCTGAGAGAGAAGAAGAGGATCTTCAGGTCGGGGAACAGGGAGATGCTGAAGTCCGTACAGAGGGTGCTAAGGAGGAAGATAAGAGAAGGCAAGGTCAGCTTCAGGAAGAAGATGGAGGACAAGCTGCAATGAAGCGACATCGGCGGGGTCTGGAGAAACCTCAAAACCATCTCTGGGCTCCAGAATACCTCCTCCCAGGCCACGGGGGACAGGGAGTGGGCGAACAATCTGAACCTGTTTTTTAATAGGTTTGTCCAACCCCCCCCCCCCCCCGCCTGCACACCAACCACTGCTGCCTCTACAGTCATCGAGACCTGCTGTCCACACCCCCCTCCACCAACACTCCAACCACTCCCAGCACACAGCCCCCCAACATGACCCTCACTAAGACCCAGGTGAGGACGGAGCTGAGGAAGATCAAGGCGAGGAAGGCCTCGGGACCGGACGGCATCAGCGCGAAGCTCCTCAAGTCCTGCGCAGACCAACTGTGTGGGATTGTGGAGCACATCTTCAACCTGAGCCTGAAGCTGGGGAGGGTACCACAGTTGTGGAAAACATCTTGTGTGGTACCCATACCAAAGACTTCCCACCCCAGAGACCTGAACAGCTACAGGCCAGTGGCCCTGATGTCTCACCTGATGAAGACCCTGGAGAGACTGCTCCTTGCTCACCTCCGCCCCCTGGTGGGACCAGCGATGGATCCACTCCAGTTCGCCTACCAGCATGGCATCGAAGTGAAGGATGCAGTGATCTTCCTTCTTCACCGTTCCCTGTCCCACCTGGAGAAGCCTGGGAACGCGGTGAGGATCATGTTCTTTGACTTCTCCAGTGCTTTCAACACCATCCAACAGATGATCCTGAGGGACAGGCTGCTGTGCGCAGGGGTGGCCCAGCACCTGTCATCATGGATCCTGGACTACCTCACAAACCGGCCACAGTTTGTGAGAACCCGGGACTGTGTGTCCGACACAATCATCAGCAGCACGGGGGCCCCCCAGGGAACGGTTTTGGCTCCCTTCCTGTTCACCCTTTATACTGCGGACTTCTCACACAACACAACACACTGCCATCTGCAGAAGTTCTCTGACGACTCTGTGATCGTCGGCCTCATCTCCAGTGGAGATGAAGCTGAGTACAGAGGACTTATCCAGGACTTCGTGGACTGGTGTCATTGGAACTGCGTCCAGATCAACGCGAGGAAAACTAAGGAGCTGGTGGTGGACTGCCGCAGGCAAGGACAACCCCACACAGCACCAGTAAACATCCAGGGAACAGACATTGAGATGGTGACATCCTACAAGTACCTGGGTGTTCATTTGAATAATAAACTAGACTGGTCACACAATACTGACGCACTCGACAAGAAGGGACAGCACAGGCTGTTCCTACTGAGGAGGCTCAGGTCTTTTTGTGTACAAGTGGTGCTCCTGAAGACCTTCTACGATTCAGTGGTGGCATCAGCCATCACTTTTGGAGTGGTCTGCTGGGGCAGTGGTATTACAGCAGCCGATAGGAAGAGACTGAACAAAATGATCAAGAAAACTAGCTCTGTCCTGGGGCAGCGCCTTGACCCAGTGGAGGAGATGGGAGAGAGAAGGATGGTGGCTAAGTTGTCATCTCTGCTGGAGTCTGAGTCCAACCCTATGCAGGACATACTGAACACACTGAGGAGCTCATTTAGCAGTAGGCTACACCATCCTAGGTGCGCAACCCAGAGGTTTCACAGGTCCTTCCTACCTACGGCTATAAGACTGTATAACCTAAGCAGGGCTGCGCGCAGAGATAGCAAAAAAAAACGTGACGACCTAATAGTATTGAATGCAAAAGACGCAACAGACTTACACAAAATGGTCCCCTCCAGTATACAACTAGGACAATATCAATCGCTACAGAGGGTGACAATATGTATGGGTACATATTCCTGCGCTGCAGAACTGGGGGAACTACTACAATGGATCTTCAACCTCAGCCTGCAGATTGGGAGAGTGCCCACTCTTTGGAAGACATCCCGCATCGTTCCAGTTCCGAAAAAGAACCGGCCCAGCGAGCTGAATGACTACCGACCAGTGGCACTCACCTCACATCTGATGAAGACGTTGGAGCGGCTCTTCCTCAGCCTCCTCAGACCCCAGGTGCAACACGCCCAGGACCGCCTGCAGTTTGCGTACCAACCAGGTGTTGGTGTGGAGGATGCCATCCTCTACCTGCTTCATTGAGCCCACCCCCATCTGGATAAGGGAAGTGGCACAGTGAGGATCCTCTTTTTGGATTTCTCCAGTGCCTTCAATACCATTCAGCCCCCCTTGCTTCGGGATAAATTAAGCAAGATGGAAGTGGACTCCCACCTGGTGCACTGGATCTCCGACTACCTCACTGACAAGACCACAATATGTCAGGCTGAAGGACATTACGTCTGACACAGTTGTCTGCAGCACTGGAGCCCCCCAGGGTACAGTATTGGCCCCTCTTCTCTTCACCCTGTACACCTCGGACTTCTGCTACAACTCGGAGCTGTGTCATATTCAGAAGTATGCCGATGACACAGCCATTGTTGGGTGTATCAGGGATGACAGAGAGGAGGAGTATCGGAGACTGGTAGGGGACTTTGCTGCATGGTGCCACACTAACCACCTACAGCTCAATACCTCTAAGACGAAGGAGCTGGTTATTGATTTTGGGAGGTCTAGACCAAGACCTCAACCAGTCCTGTTAGAGGTTGCTGAGGTGGAGGTTGTGGATTCATACAAATATCTCGGGTTGTGGTTGGACAATAAATTAGATTGGACAACATACATTAGCCACTTGTATGGGAAGACACAAAGTAGGATGTACTTCCTAAGGAGATTGCGGTCCTTCAACATCTGCAGTAAACTTCTGCGGATGTTTTACCAGTCGGTGGTTGCCAACGTCCTCTTTTACTCCGTGGTGTGCTGGGGGGGCAGTATATCCAAGAAGGATGCGTCCAGACTGGATAAACTGATCAGGCGGGCCGGCTCTGTGGTCGGCGCAAAGCTGGACACCCTGGTGATGGTGGCAGAGATGAGGACTCTGGATAAACTGTTGGATATAATGGACAATGTCAGCCACCCTCTGCACACCGTCATCAGTGACCAGAGGAGCCTGTTCAGTGAAAGACTGCTCCTTCCCAAGTGTCGGACTAACTGGCTCAAGAACTCTTTTGTCCACCATGCCATCACACTCTATAACTCCTCACTTGGGAGGGGGGGGAGGATATAGAGTACAGAGGACAGTAGGGTATTCATAGTACAATAACCTTAACTTAACCATACTTGTACAAGCCATATTTAGCTTTGTATTTATATTGTGTATATTAAGTGTTTATTTTTTTCTTTTTTGCTTTTCTGATCTGTATGCTGTTTTTATGTGCTGCTGGAAATTTTAAATTTCCCAGAGGGAGTCATCCCAAAGGGATTAATAAAGTTAAGTCTAAGTCTAAGTCTAAGTCTACATTCATACTATGTGGGGTAACTAAATAGACTGTTATGCTGTTTATTGCATCTAGCTACAATGCTCATCTTCATCTGTGAAGCTCATCCACTGACTCCTGTTCTGGCCGAGAGTTAATGTTATGTGAAAGGACGCAAGCACACTATCAGTTCAGCAATATTTATTAACAACCCAAGAGTGCAGCTCGGAGGCTGGGAAACACAAAACTAAACGTAAATACAAAAACAAAACTGAAAGTATTAACCAGACTGGACCATAGTGGAAAGCGAAGCAATGAAGAACACAACGGGAAATTAACTCTCGTTGGGGAAACTGAGGAATGAAGGAGGCTATATTCAAATCACTAATAAGGGGAAATGAGAAACAGCTGAGGGGAATTAAAGCTGCGGTCACAAAGATTTTTATGAATGATGGGTTTGTAAGAATCTCCCCATTCCTATGAATTCTAGAGTTTGCAGACATTCATGGAGGAGAGCATAGTTTCTTATGGCTGCCGTTCAATTCACAAGAGCAACTTGTGGAATTCTTGAAAAATAAGGTGCTTTTCTGCCATACAATGGGCCTAGAGTTCTTATGTTCTTTATAAGGGTGCCTTGGGATCTTCTTGTGGCATACACTTACTGTCATCTTACGAAAATTTTTATGCAACTCGTGGCACTCTTAAGTCATTGGTAGGAAGATCTTACGGCTTTTGGCACATTTTGGCAGTACAAAAGTTGTACGAATGATGCACTTCCGCCTTATGAATGCCTCACTATCGCCTTATGCATGCTGTATGACTCTCCATACGAACAGGGATTCGTAGGCATATCCTATGATGGCTGTAAGGGGCCCTCAAGAACAACTTAAGGTGTTCTTGAGGCATACTTACGGCCAACAGTTTGCATAGTTCTTACATTGTTCCTATGGCATTCGTATGGTCGCCCTACAATGAGGGTTTTTTGTGGCACATTCGTAGAAATCTTGGACAAGACCATCGACCTGGCCACAAACTTACGAACGTCTACGAACGCTGGATTCTCCTACGGCCGCCTTAAGAAGGCCATACAGAATAGTCCAAAAATTGTTCGTATGGTATTCACAGCTGTTCGTAAGGGTATTTGTGACTGTAGCTTAAGGGAACGTAAAAGCAAATCATATCATAACATGAACCAGAAGGAGGACTACAACAATAAGACTACAGGAAATGAACAGGAGTGATTTCAAACTAAGATCAAACACAGAACTAGGAATACTAAGCAGCAAGAGCAACAACAATGATGACAATAATCATAACCAAGAGAAAACAAACAGAAAATGCTGGGCATGGCCAAGAGCCAAGCCCGATATGGCTTCACAGTATTAAAAAAGAAGCTCAAACGTCAGATTTGGTGGTTTAATGAAAGCACTGAACATTCAGTTTATCATTGTTTCTGACATGGAAAAACTGACATTAATCACAGCTGCTGAACAAACTGAACAAAAAAGGGAAACACAGATAATTTGATACTACATTCACCGATTTACCCGACACATTTACAGGAAACTCATAATTCACACGTGAAACATAAAGAAAGCCTGAAGATTAGTTTTATTTAGAGACACTCGTGAGAAAGTTTCAGGTTATTAAATCATCAAACACAAAGATGCCAATGAATCAAATAATTCTATTTTATTCCCTCACTTAAGGACAGAGTATACGCTTCATTTGATTTCACACTGCTGTCAGGTCAAAACTGAAATGCTGATAACAGAAACACAGTTTGTTTTATGCTGTCACTTCACAGGTGTTTGGTTTCTCATGGTATGCAGGAAAATACAAGGAATTATTTCAGACTAGTGTCTGAGAAACATGACCTTCTCCTCAAAATTTGCATTTTTTCTTGTTTATTTGCAGGTTTTTTTCCTGTAAATTTTAAACTTTTTTCTCTGAGTTTTGCAACTTTTTTTCTCAACAATTTGCAACTTTTTCCTCATAAATTTGCATCTTTTTTCACATAGATTTGTCTTTTTTGAATAAATCTGCAACTTTTTTCTGAAAAATCTTCACTTTGCAACATTTTTTTCTCAAAAATTTGTGACTTTTTCACATAAATTTCTGACTTTTTTTTCTCATAAATCCGCAGCCTTTTCTCATAAATATGATTTTTTCCTCAAAAAGTCACAACTTTTTTCACACAAGTTTGTGACTTTTTTCTAATAAATTTGCAACTTCTTCCTCAAAAATTCACAACTTTTTTCTCATAAATTTACAGCTTTTTCCTCATAAATTTGCCACTTTTTTCTCAAAAAATTGTGATTTTGTTTTCCTCAAAAATTTAGTTTTTTTTCTTATTAATTTGCAGGATTTTTTTCTCTAAATTTTTAACTTTTTTCTCCAAGTGTTGCAACTTTTGTCTCAAAAATTTGTGACTTTTTCCTCAAAAATTCACAACTTTTTTCACATAAATTTGTGACTTTTTCTCATAAATTTGCCACTTTTTTCTCAGATTTGTGATTTTTTCCTCAAAAATTCTTGTTAATTTGCAGGTTTTTTCCTCCTGTAAATTTACAATTTTTTTCTCCAAGTTTTGCAACTTTTGTCTCAAAAAATTGTGACTTTTTCCTGAAAAATTCACAAATTTTTCACATACATTTGTGACTTTTTCTAATAAAACTACAACTTTTTTCTGAAAAATTTGTCACTTTTTTCTCAAAAATCTGCTACTTTTTTCCTTATAAATTTGCCACTTTTTTCTTAAAAAATTGTGACTTTTTCCTCAAAAATCTGCAATTTTTTTCTCATTAATTTGCAGTTTTTTCCTGTAAATTTTAAACTTTTTTCTCCAAGTTTTGCAACTTTTTTCTCAAACAAACACAGTTTCGTTTTGTGCCGTCACGTCACAGGTGTTTGGTTTCTCAGGGTATGTGGGAAAATATGAGGAAAATTTTCAGTGTAGATGTCTGAGAAATATGAACGCTCTGCTGCTAAATACCAGCTGTGTATCTGAGCGCATCTGTATTAAAGAGCCCCTACTTTACTTTTCGGCATTCTCACCTTTGTTCTCATGTGCTCTGTCGGTTTTCTGTGCCATTATCTGGTCTGTAAAGTCTGGTACACCCCCTCCTTAGAGGAGAACAGGAAGTTTCCCTCTGAGCCTCGGAGTTCCCACAGCTACAGTGCAGCTAGCTTAGCTAAGTAGCTAGCTATGGCATGGCTGTTAGCATTGCTAGCTTAGCTATGTGAATCAGTGCCAAGATGGGTTTTACGGTCTCTTATGTAAATTGTAGTAGGTATACTCAGTAGACGATTTATCATTTTTTAACAAGGGGGATGGGGCTGTTCACCAATTTAACTTGAGGTACAAACACCGAAATGTAAGTTAACTACAAATTTGCAAGAATAAAGGTGCAAAGATATGATAAAAGATGCCAGTTTAAAATTTTAAAAAGTCACAAATTACAATTGAATTACACAGAACAAACATTTAACCAGCATCCAGACGAATGTTGCAAACTTACTGGAAAAAAAAGTTGCAAATTTATAAGAAAAAAGTTCCAAATTTATGAGAAAACAGATGGAAATTTACAGGAAAAAAGTCACAAATTTATATTAAAAAAAGGTTCCAATTTATAATGAAAAAGTTGTAAAACTCAGAGAAAAAAAGTTGAAAATTTACAGGAAAATGCGGCTAATTAACAAGGAAAAAATTGCAAACTTGAGAAAAAAGTTGCAGATTTATGAGAAAAAAAGTGACAAATTTTAGTGGAAAAAAAAAGAATTTATGAGGAAAAAAAAGCTGCAGATTTTCCACACAGAAGCTGTCAGATGGTTAGGAAACGCGAGTCTGTAGGTGTGTTTAAGGCGCCGGGCCGTGATGCACTGCGGCTGACAGGCAGACGGGCGTGTAGATCTTCACCGTCTCGTCCCAGGAACAGTCCACCACCTGAAGAACAAAGAGAACAGCTGTGGTCAGAGGCGCGGGTTCTGCACCGTCAGTCTGGAACAGCTGAACCACGTCTAACACAGCAGCCACTCTAACAATCACAGTCAGCTGGACGGGCCAATTATGCACGACATACGAGGAATACGACTGCGGCTACATTTGATCAAATACCAGCATAAACGAGAAAACACAGATAAGAAGAAAAACTCTAAAACATCATAGAAAACTGACAATAATTTATGAGAATGTGTTGCTTATTTATAAGGACAAAACTGAATTTACATGAACAAAAATTCTATATTAAAGAATTATTAAAAAAAAATACAAATTTACATGAAGAGTTTTAAATTTAAAAAAAAAATGAGGAAAAAGCTACAGATTTACAAGAAAAAGGGCGCTGATTTATGAAAGAAGTTGTAATTTATGTTCCAAATTTACAGTTAATTTACTGTGACTTTTTTCTCGTAAATTTGCAGCTTTTGTTCTCATACATTTGAAACTTTTTCTGATAAATTTGCAGCTTTTTTATTTTAAATCTAATTATTTTCTTGCAAATTTGCTTCTTTTTTCTTATAAATCTGCAATTTTCTTCTCATAAAGTTGCAATTTTTCTCATACATTTGCAGCTTTTTACTCATGAATTTGCACCTGTTTTCTCATAAATTTGCTTCGTTTTCTTGTAAATCTGTTATTTCTTCTCAACATTTTTTCCTTTAATTTTGCAATTTTTTGTAAATTCACAGCTTTTTTCTCATCCATTTAAAACGTTTTCTTAAATTTGCAGTGTTTTTATTGTAAATTTGCAACAGTTTTTCATAAATATGCAACTTTTTTCTAGTAAATTTAAAGTTTTTTTCTCATAAATCTGCAACTTTTTCTTGTAAATTTGAAACTTTTTCCCCTCATGAATATGCTATTTTTTTTTTCAAAAATTCACAATTTTTTTGTCATAAATCTGCAAATTTGTGTCTTTTTCCTTCCCAGTGCGCAACATTCATGTGGACGCTGGTTAAATTTTTATTCTGTGTAAGTCCTTAAATTTTCTTTGTTCATCTACATAACGGCTTACTGTTTTTATAATGTTTTTGTTTTTCATGGATTGAACTCTTTAACCAAGATAGGAGCCCTAAACACAATCTTGCAGAACCTTGAGTAGAAATGAAATATCTGCCCATGGCTGTAGGGTTTATGGGCCAAAATGACTTGTTGACCTCAGAGGTTGAAGGACAATGGCCAGACTGGATGGAACTGGCTCTGAGAGCAAACGTGGCTCTGCTGTGAACTTCTTCAAATAAAGGATCAAACAAACATCTGTCATTAGCTATCATTACTCCACCTTCTTTCATCATTGATGGGCCTCTGTAAAAATACATGCAAATGGCACATGATAGACGATGATTACTGCAATTGTAGATTTTTTTTTTTTGTTATTGTTCGGGACACTGTGATCTTGACTGCAAAGGAACAACCAGCTACTGCTACTGTGGAGAAGAGACATTTTCAGCAATTTGTGTAAGAGCAGCCAGAAACTGTTGTCATGGAAAAACAGCACAGCCTTATGATAACAACGACTCTAGTATGAGTGAGAGTAATTTACAAGAAAAAAAGTCATAAATTAACATAAAAATGCACAAATTAAAAGAAAAACAACAACAACCTTGTTTTAATTGAAAAAATATAAATTAATTAAGAGCAAATTGATGCCAAAAGACCCTCATGATGAATGAAAAATCAAGGATTCAGTGTACCCTGCCCGGTATGGGGTTACCGGGGCCCCACCCTGGAGCCAGATCTGGGGGAGGGGCTCGATGGTAACCGCCTGGTGGCCGGGTTTCTGTCCATGGGACCCGGCCGGGCTCAGCCCAAATAAGCGACATGGGTCCGCCCTCTAGTGGGTTCACCACCCACAGGACGGACCATAGGGCCCTGGTGCTATGTGGATCAGGTGGCA
The DNA here is from genome assembly GCA_020510985.1 of Pholidichthys leucotaenia. Lineage (NCBI taxonomy): Eukaryota > Metazoa > Chordata > Actinopteri > Cichliformes > Pholidichthyidae > Pholidichthys > Pholidichthys leucotaenia. The sequence goes on along the minus strand of CM035842.1, from coordinate 245,580,782 downwards.
GTCGAAGGCAGAGACCTTGGCGGGCCGAACCCTTTCTTACTGAACTGGCTTTTCAGACGTGGAACATCACCTCTTTGGTGGGGAAGGAGCCTGAGCTGGTGCACGAGGTTGAGAGATACCGACTAGATATAGGTGGGCTCACCTCAATGCTCTGGTTCTGGAACCAGTTTCCTGGAGAGGGGCTGGAGCTTGGCCTACTCTGGAGTTGCCCCGTGCAAGAGGCAGGTGGGTATTCTTGTATCTCCCCGTCTGGCCTCCTCTATGTTAGGGTTCTCCCTGGTGGAGAAAAGGGTTGTTTCTCTACGCCGTCGGGCTGGGAAACGGGTTCTGACCTTCATTTGTGCCTGTGCACCAAATGATGGTTCAGAGTACCCACCCTTTTTTGAGTCTCTGACTGGGGTGCTGGAGAGTGCTCCTCTTGGAGACTCCATTGTCCTACTGGAGTATGCCACTCAGACCCGGCAGACCTAAACATATAGTGAGGGTTTACTGGGAACATCTGGCTGAGGCCCCCGTCTGAGAGATTTTCAACTCCCACCTCCAGAAAAACTTCAACCACATTCCGGGGGGAGACTGGAGACATGGAGTCTGAATGGGCCAAGTTCTCCACCTCCATTGTTGAAGCAGCTGCTCAGAGCTGTGGCTGTAAGGTTGTCAGTGCGTCTCGTGGTGGCAACCCCCGAACCAAGTGGTGGACACCAGTGGTGAGGGGGGGCATCAAGCTGAAGAAGGAGTCCTATCAAGCTTGGTTGGCTTGTGGGACTCCTAAGCAGCCGAGGTGCACTGACAGGCCAAGCAGAGAGTTTGGTTTGTATTGCCAACAATCAGTCAAACTTGTTTCCAGTCAGCGTTGAACAGCACCAGGGCTGCCCTTTGTCATGATCCTGTTCATCATATTCATGGACAGGATTTCTAGGTGCAACCAAGGAACGGAGGGTGTCATGTTCGGTGACCACAGGATCTCACCTCTGCTGTTTGCAGATGATGTTGTCCTGGTGCTTCATTGAGCAATAACCTACAGGTCTTGCTGGGACAGTTTGCTACTGAGTGTGAAGCAGCTGGGATGAGAATCACCACCTCCAAGTCTGAATCCATGGTGCTCGGCCGGAAAAGGGTGGATTGTCCTCTCCAAGTTGGGGACAAGCTCCTGCCCCAAGTGGAGGAGTTCAAGTAGTATCTCGGGGTCTTATTCACGAGTGATGGGAGAATGGAGCGGGAGATTGACAGATGGATCAGAGCAGCATCTGCAATCAGAATCAGAATCAGAATCAGAATCAGCTTTATTGGCCAAGTATGCACAACACATACAAGGAATTTGACTTTGGCTAAAAACGTGCTCTCGTTGTTCAGGTGAAGGATTTAAATAAGGATTCAATGACAACCACAGTATGTACAGTAAATTACAGTCTGTCCACGTTTCTATAAAAGGATGCAAATATGCAATGATGTGGACGTTGTACCGGTCTGTTGTGGTGAAGAGGGAGCTGAGCCAGTTGAGGTGATTTAAGCATCTGATCAGAATGCCTCCTGGACGCCTCCCACTTGAGGTGTTTTGGGCATATCTCACTGGGAAGAGACCCTGAGAAACATACAAAGACAGTAGCAGGCCACAGCAACACCCCCCCCCCCCATTCCCTCCAGAACCACGAGCAAGCAATACAGCACCACCAACTCCAGAGGGGTGCAGCTGCAGCCCCCACAGAGCACAAATGCCCCAATGCCACCAAGCCCCAGGACAGCCAGGCATCTGCTCCAGGAGGGAAGGCCAGGGGAGGCTAGGCCACCGAGCGGCCAGCATGGTGCAACCCAGCCCCAAGCCAGTCGGCCCCCTCCCTCCACAGTGGGGCCGCATGCCAGCCCTGGACCCCGGGCGCCAGAAGGTCACCCCCCCCCCCCCCCCAAGGCCAGGGACCAGCCCACACACAGCAGACCCGCGCCCACCCCAAATCCCCACACACATGCCCTGGGAGCCAATGGGCACCCACGCTCAAGCAAGGTGGTAGCAAGGAGTGGGGAACCACTGGAGAAATCAACCCCCGCATGCCGGAGGCAGCCCACGTGGCCAGGAAGTACCACCCCTATCAGTCCAGCACCCCCTGACCAGCACACACACACACACACTCATTCATGCTCACAGTATCAGTCAGTCAGTCAGTCAGCCGCTCGTTCGCTCGCTCAGTCTCACACTCATACTCTCACTCATGTTCACGTTCACACTTGTGTTCTCACTAAAGCTGCAAATGTAACAGAATTGCTTGCTTATACCAAAAAATGTAGTAAATTTTCAAGAAAAGGTCACAAATTAACAGGAATAAATTTGCAAATACCACATTTTTTGGACTATAAGGCGCACTTAAAATCCTTTAATTTTCTCAAAAATCGACAGTGTGCTTTATAATCCGGTGCGCCTTATGTATTAATTCTGGTTGTGCTTACTGACCTCGAACCGATTTTATGTGGTACACGGTGCTCACAAATCTGTCAAAAATGTTTTAGTACGACTTTGGTAAGCTACGAACCGAACCGCTTGATGGATTGTTGGAGCATTACGGTAGTCAGGAGCCTCGCGGAGTAATATGTGCTTCAGCATAATGGCCGGATGGCTTTTTCCACAAATCTCTGTCCCTATTGATCTGCCACTCCATGCGCGCCCATCTCACCGATACTGTCGAAATCCAAGTGAAGCAAACTAATGCGGAGCTTGCCATCATTCTGGGTGGATTAACCAAAGAACTCCAACCGCTATATTGGTGTCAACAGGTCGTTCAAAGTTAAATTGCTAGCGAGTTACGCCACTATCTGCCAATGGATCGTGGATCGAAACTGCTCCTGTTTAGCTGTAATTAATATTCAAAAATGATATTTTCGGGACGAAAGAATTCAAGCGTCCCGGCATTTGCTTGCATTGTTTACTTCTCGGGGCTGCCGCCGGAGAGCGAGCCGTATCGAGTACCGAGCGAGTACCGAGCGAGTATCCTGGCCACTATGGCGATGTAAAGAGCCACGGACCAAAAAACGTACATTTGCTCGTGGAACAGGTCATTCACACTCGCAGACAATCGCGCTATATGTGTCTATAATGACTATAGATAGGATTTTCTTTCCATGCACGCAAAAAAAAAAAAAAAAAATTCCCAGATACCCAAAAGCCAATGGTGTATAGAACACGTATATTAGGATTTGTATGTGAAATTTCGGCATCGAAACTGCTCCCGTTTAGCTGTAAATGGGAGCAGTAAATACGGCTGTAAATATGTATTTACGGCTGTAAATACGGTTCACTCTCCGACTACTGAGCGAGTATTCTGGCCAATACGGCGATGAACAGCCACGGACTAAAAACGTTCCGCCTGCTCATGGAACAGGTCATTCACACTCGCAGACAATCGCGCTATATGTGTCTATAATGACTATAGATAGGATTTTCTTTCTTTCCAAAATTTTTTTTTTCCCCGGCTCCGACTACCTCGCTTTAATGCGCCTTATAATCCGGTGCGCCTTATGTATGAAAATAGACCATCAAAATAGACCGTTCACTGATAGTGCGCCTTATAATCCGGTGCGCCTTATAGTCCCAAAAATACGGTATATGAGTCATAAATGTAGCACATTTATGAGAAAAAATTTACAAAAAAAATCTGCAAATTTATGATAAAGTTGCAAATTTACATATATGAAAACGTTTCAAATTCTTCATAAAAGTCAAATTTCTGAAAAACGTTGACTTTGCACACTATTTGGAGTCTCTTTTTTTAACATAAATATGCAAATTTTTTTTCATGAATTTGGAACATTTGCACTACTAAATTTTTGACTTTTTCCCTTAAATTTGTACTAATAAATCTTTTTTTTCATGTTTTTCTTGTAAATTTGATTTTAAACAGAACAGTAAACAGATTTTTTTCTCATACATTTAAAACTTTTTTCTCATACAATTGCAGCTTTCAGTGAGGTTTTTTTGTTTGTTTGTTTTTTTCTCTCTTTGAGGAAGACTGGCTCCTCCTCACAGGTGGTCCAAACTGTGGTGAGAGGTCCAGTGATGCTCAGTGGGATCTTTGAATCAGAATTAATGAGTGAAGCAAGACTAAGAAGAATGTCCGTGCGGTGACTCAGCGGAGGAACACCCAGCTTTAATTAACTTTAAGAGCAACGGCGGGAGGATGCCAAGACTGCAGCAGAGGAGGAGGAGAAACATTTAATGGATTTAAGGAGCAGCGAGCGAGAGGAGGGCAGCAAAATGTCTGAGAAACTGAAGAAATGTTTAAAATAAACTGATATTTAATCAAATTAGTGAAAAAGGTGCAAAATTTGCAATAAAAAAGTTGCCAATTTCTGAGAAAAAAGTTGAAAATTTACAGGAAAAAAATTGCAAATTTACAAGAAATTGTTTTTGCAAATTTATTAGAAACAAGTTGCAAATTTATGGGAAACAAGATGAAAATTTACAAGAAAAAAGTGAAATTTATGAGAAAAAAGTTGAACATTTACCGGAAAAAATTGCAAATTCACAAGAATTTTTTTTTTTTTGCAAATTTATGAAAAAAAGTTGCAAGTTTATGGGAAACAAGATGAAAATTTACACGAAAAAAGTAAAATTTATGAGAAAAAAGTTGCCAATTTACAGGAAAAATTGCAAATTTACGAGAATTTCTTTTTGCAAATTTATGAGAAAAAGTTGCAGATTTACAAAAAAAGTTGAGAATTTAAAATAAAGTTGCAAATTTACAAGAAAAAAGTTGAAAATTTACAGATTTTCAGTGTTTTCACAGCTCTACCTATGGCCTTCACAGGACGGGCTTTTCAAAATAAAACGTCTATCCAGCAGACTCGTGGACGGCTGTTCCACAGCTCCTCTATGATGTATGAGTGGCGTAACCACACACGGCACGGCCCTAACGAGGGCGATCCATCAGACACACGTGGCTACACCGGCGTGTGAGGAAGAGGAGGAGGAGGAGGTGATTAAGAAAGGGAAGCGATGAGAACATGTTAGCACGTTATCAGTGGAGCAGATTAAAAACGGAAGAGAGACACAAGCAGAAATCACAGTGAGTAGGAGGAGGAGGGAAAAGGCTGAATAAATGACTTTAAAAAAGAAGAAGCAATACGTGACAGTTGAACGGATAATGTAGCGCCGTTGGGTTTCTGCTAGATTAGCCTCATGTGGGGATTACTGCGCCGGGCCGTCCTGTTTATGGAAATGATGTGTGAAGTCGGTGTGAGTTCTTCCAGCAGCACATTTCCCTTAAATCTGTCAGCAGGACACCACCGTTTTATTCATTTCACTACGTTAGCTGGTGGGGCCCATCATTATCCACATTTAAATTTGAGTTCAGTATCAGCTGGAGATTGACAGACGGATCGAAGCAGCATCTGCAGTGATGCGGACGTTGTACCGGCCTGTTGTGGTGAAGAGGGAGCTGAGCTCTAAAGCAAAGCTGTCGATTTAACAGTCAATCTACGTTCCTACCCTCAACTATGGCCATGAGCTTTGGGTAATGACCGAAAGAATGAGATCGTGGATACAAGCAGCTGAAATGAGCTTTCTCCGTAGGATTGCTGGACTCACCCTTAGAGATAGGGTGAGGAGCTCAGTCATCCAGGAGAGGCTCAGAGTAGAACCGCTGCTCCTTCACATTAAAAGGAGTCAGTTGAGGTGGTTTGGGCATCTGATCAGGATGCCTCCTGGACGCCTCCCACTTGAGGTGTTTTCGGGCATATCTCACTGGGAAGAGACCACGAGAAACATACAGAGAGTAGCAGGCCACAGTACCCCTTCCCCCCCCGCAGAACCGCGAACGGGCAATACAGCACCACCAACTCCAGGGGGGTGCAGCCGCAGCCCCTACAGAACACAAATGCCCCAAAGCCACCAAGCTCCAGAACAGCCAGGCATCTGCCCCAGGAGGGAAGACCAGAGGAGGCTAGACCACTGAGCGGCCAGCATGGTGCAACCTAGCCTCGGGCCCACCAGAAAATCTTTTTTCTGGCATTCTCTGATTATCAGAATGACGATCAGAGGACGCCAGAAAAAAATCCACCTGCTCACTCTTTTATTTCCTGATCTTGGATCTGGACTCTGTACAAGCGGGCCAGAAACATGCTGACGAAGGAGACCAGGCTTGCTAAGAGGAGCTACAGTGTGAAGTTACAAAAAAACTTCTCAGCCAACAACTCTGCTTCTGTCTGGAGAGGCCTGCAGAATATCACCAACTACAGGAGACCATCCCCCCACCCTGTGGAAAACCTCCAGCTGGCTAACGACCTAAACAGCTTTTACTGCAGGTTTGAAAAGAACCTACAGTTCTCACCTCCCACCCACACAAAAGGATTATCTGCAGCCCCAGGAACTCCATCCCTCCTCCACTCTGACCTCCCACCAGCACTAATGATCTGTGAAGAGGAGGTGCGCTGGGTCTTTCAGAGACAAAAGATCAAGAAGGCTACAGGACCTGATGGTGTGTCTCCGTCCTGCCTGACAGTCTGCTCCAACGAGTTGGCCCCCATCTTCACCCGGATCTTTAACAGATCACTGGAGCTGCGTGAAGTGCCTTCCTGCTTCAAACACTCCATCATCATTCCAGTTCCCAAGAAACCCTCTGTTACAGGATTAAACGACTACAGACCTGTTGCCCTGACCTCTGTGGTCATGAAATCCTTGGAGAGATTGGTGCTGAACCACCTGAAGGTCATCACAGGCCCCCTGATGGACCCACTGCAGTTTGCCTACCGGTCAAACAGGTCAGTGGATGATGCAGTGAATATGGGACTACACTACATCCTGCAACACCTCGACTCCCCAGGGACGTACACCAGGATTCTGTTTGTCGACTTCAGCTCAGCGTTCAACACCATCATCCCAGGCATTCTTCATCAGAAACTCCTCCAGCTCAAGGTGCCCCCCTCCACCTGCCAGTGGATCTCCAGCTTTCTGACTGACAGGTGGCAACAGGTGAAGCTAGGGAGATTTACATCCAGCTCCCGGAAAATTAGTACTGGCGCCCCCCAAGGATGTGTCCTTTCCCCACTGCTCTTCTCCCTCTACTCCAATGACTGCACCTCAGAGGACCCTTCGGTGAAGCTCCTGAAGTTTGCGGACGACACCACAGTCATCGGTTTGATCCAGGATGATGATGAGTCTGCATACAGGCGGGAGGTGGAGCAGCTGATCCTCTGGTGCAGCCAGAACCATCTTGAACTTAACCCAGCCAAAACGGTGGAGATGACTGTGGATTTCAGGCGACACCCCCCTTCATTCCCCCCACTCACCATCCTCAACAGCACAGTGTCCACTGTGGACTCCTTCAAGTTTCTGGGTACCACAATCTCCCGGAACCTGAAGTGGTCCTCCCATATAGACACTGTCCGGAAAAAGGCCCAGCAGAGGTTGTTTTTTCTGCGTCAGCTCAAGAAGTTTGATTTGCCTCAAGAGCTGCTGGTTGTCTTCTACACCGCCATCATCCAATCTGTCCTCTGCTTTTCCATCACTGTCTGGTTTGGATCTGCCACTAAACAGGACAAGACCAGACTGCAGCGGATCATTAAGTCTGCGGAGAGGATCATTGGTACTGACCTACCCTCCATTGAGAACTTATATCGGTCCATAACCAGGAAACGGGCGGGAAACATCTATGCTGACCTATCACACCCCGGCCACAAACTGTTTGAACTTCTATCTTCTGGTCGTCGTTACAGATCACTGAAGGTCAAAACCACCCGTCACAGGAACAGTTTCTTTCCTCAAGCCATCACTCTGATGAACTCCTAACATTCACCTAGTCCTACCTGTTGCTGTACTCATGACTTTTCATCCATTATTACATTGCACATAACTCTCGCACTGCTTTTTACTTCATTCACATTATATCACTGAATCTGAGTTCACATTGAAATACTGTGTGACTGTATATTTTTTCATATATTTCTGCAAAGTGTGGTTAGTCTGAGTAAATAACTGCATATATTCCTGTATATATTTGCATCCTTTTATAGAAACGTGGACAGACTGTAATTTACTGTACATACTCTGTTGTCATTGAATCCTTATTTAAATCCTCCACCTGAACAATGAGAGCAAGTTTTTAGCCAAAGTCAAATTCCTTGTATGTGTTGTGCATACTTGGCCAATAAAGCTGATTCTGATTCTGATGATTCTGATTGTGTATGGTTAAACAGGTGTTCACCAAGAGACATAACATGGCTCTCCTCCTGGTTATGCCCACTTTACACAGGGGTGGAGATCGCTGTGAGATGAAAAAAATGGCCAGATCTCTCAGCGTTCTGCAATGAGAAGCGATCTCTCAAGGACCTATCAAAGATCTCTGTGGATCACCGTGAGAGCTGCTGAAAATTGAACTTTTGTTCACAGAAGGATCGCCCCAACATTTACACAGAAACTGATTTTCAAGGCTTAGTTTAGCTTAGTTGCAAATTTACATGAAAAAAGTGAGGGAAAAAGTTGCAAATTTACAAAAAAATGTCTAAAACTGTTGCAAATTAACGAGATGAAAGCTGCAAATGTACATGAAAAAGGTTGCAAATTTAAATGAAAATAGTTGCAAATTAACAAGAAAAAAGCTGCAAATTTACATGAAAAAAGTTGTAAATTAAAGAGAGAAAGTTGCAAATTTCTAAGAACAAACGTAAATTTACATGTAAAAAGTGAGGAAAAAAGTTACAAATGTACATGAAAAAAGGTGCAAATTTAAATGAAAATAGTTGCTAATTAAGAAAAAAGGTTCAAATTTACAAGAAAAAATTGTAAACTAAAGAAAAAAAGTTGCAAATTTTTATGAACAAATGTAAATTTACATGTAAAAAGTGAGGAAAAAAGTTACAAATTGACAAAAAAATTTGTCCAAAATTGCTGTAAATTGATAAGAAAAAGTTGCAAATTAACAAGAAAAAAGCTGCAAATTTACATGAAAAAATTTGTAAATTAAAGAGAGAAAGTAGCAAATTTCTATGAACGTAAATTTACATGTAAAAAGTGAGGAAAAAAGTTGCAAATTAAATGAAAATAGTTGCAAATTAAGAAAAAAGGTGCAAATTTACAAGAAAAAATTGTAAACTAAAGAGAAAAAGTTGCAAATTTTTATGAACAAACGTAAATTTACATGTAACAAGTGAGGAAAAAAAGTTACAAATTGACAAAAAAATTTGTCCAAAACTGCTGTAAATTGATAGGAAAAAGTTGCAAATTAATAGGAAAAAAGTTGGAAATTTAGATGAAAAAAGGTTGCAAATCTACCTGTGAGAACAGATGCAAATTTACATGAAAAAAGTGTCAAATTTACATAAAAAATTTGCAAATTAATGACAAAAAATGTCAAATTTATATTAAAAAGTTGCAAATTAACAAGAAAAAAGCTGCAAAATAATGAGAAAAAGTTGCAAATTAATAGGAAAAATGTTGGAAATTTACATGAAAAAAGTTGCAAATCTACCTGTGAGAACAGATGCAAATTTACATGAAAAAGTTTCAAATTTACATTAAAAATTTGCAAATTAATGACAAAAAATGTCAAATTTATATTAAAAAGTTGCAAATTAACAAGAAAAAAGTTGCAAAATAATAAGAAAAAGTTGCAAATTTACATGAAAAAAGTTGCAAATTAACAAGAAAAAAGCTGCAAAATTATGAGAAAAAGTTGCAAATTTACATGAAAAAAGTTGCAAATTAACAAGAAAAAAGCTGCAAAATAATGAGAAAAAGTTGCAAATTTACATGAAAAAAGTTGCAAATTAACAATAAAAATTGGTAGATTTCACAGGAAAAAGGTACAAGTTTACATATGAAAACAGTTGCAAATTAACGAGAAAAAAGTTGCAAATGTATGAGAAAAAAAATCACAAATCTTTTAGAAACACTGCAAGTGTTTCCCCAAAAATATTTGTTTTTTTTTATAGTGTATATCCTTAGTATTTGTGCTTAAAATGCACTTTATTCAGTTCTGTAAGATGATATAGAAAAGTTTATGATGACACTGGGGGGAGATTCTCTGTGTTTTCCTTGATTTATCCCTGTGAGTATTAGTTAACGATACACATTTGCAGGGTACAACATGATTATCATCATTCCTACATGCTGTGTGGATATTGTAATTTTCTGAGAAGCATCTGTACAGCTGTATCAGATCACGTGGCAGTGTCAGACTTCATAACACTTTCAGACCATAAAAGCAAATTGTTTTCATTTGTTTCCTCTTCCTGATGAGATTCAGTCAGAAAGGCTCCAGGAGGAGAGAAACTCAAGACAAAACCATTTAAAAAACAAAAACACGGGAGATATGCTCTGTGATGTCACAGTACGTCTTCCCCACACTGTCACGACACTGCCAGTGTGTGTGTGTGTGTGTGTGTGTGTGTGTGTGTGTGTGTGTGTGTGTGTGTGTGTGTGTGTGTGTGGCGTGCAGCCTCCACTCCCATAACGACACGCCTGATAACAACACGACTAACAATACAGCTCATTACCGGGGGTGGCCTCTCCACATAAACACGCTGTCAAACACTGACAATACAGCTCGTTACCACACAGCTCGCCCGCTCTGATTGGCTGCTGCGGGAACCCTGACACTGGAGGTTATCACGTCCACCCCTGTTGCTGTTTCTGCGACCCGTTAAATCTGATTTTTATTTTTTTTTCCCCACTGAGTTATTTCAGTCCCTGGGGGTGACACGATGGGGAACGGCGAGTCGGTGGTGCAGCATTGTTTATTCAGAACCACTTGTGTGGTGGTGAATCAGCAATTAACAGGTATAGGGAATGTTGATGTTGACCTTTGATCTTTTGACCCCAAACCCATAGTCAGAGGTCAGGATCCCAAGGTGAACGCGTGTACCAGGTTTGGTGGCCCTAGCTTTAGTCAAATTGCAATATGCGCATCATCAGAGTACATCCAGCCAACCAAGTTTCAAAACAATGGGACCGTAAGTGTAGGAGGCGTCGATTTCACAAAAGTGGGCCAGACGGATGGAAGGACGGACTGACCCATGACATCATCCCCCTTCGGTCTTCGTTCGACCGGCGGGGGATAAAAGTCATGTTACATAACTGAATAAAATGAATTTGAAGCAGCAATTCAAAGCAGAAATGCAAAAAAGCAATAAATTTACAACTTTTTCCTCATTAATTTACACATTTTCCTGTAAGTCTGCAAGTTTTTTCTAAAAACTTTCTCATAAATTTGCAAATTTTTTTCTCATAAATTTGCCAGTTTTTTCCTTTAAAATTGCAAAAAAATTTTCCTGTAAATGCGATTCTTTCTTGTAGATTTGAAACTTTTTTCTCATAAATTTGCAAATCTTTCTTGTAAATTCTACTTTTTTCTTGTAAATTTGCACCTTTTTCTCAAAAATTTTATAACTTTTTTCAAAAATTTGCAGCATTTTTCCTGTAAATTTGCAGCTTTTCTTGTAGATTGGAAACTTTATTCTCATAAATTTGCAACTTTTTTTCTCAAAAATTTGCAAATTTTTTTCCTGTAAATTTGCAAATTTTCTTGTAGCATTTGAAACTTTTTTCTTGTAAATTTGCAACTTTTTTCTCATAAATCTGTGATTTTTCTCCTCTAAATTTTCAACTTTTTTCTTGTAAATTTGCAGCACTCATCTGGATGCTGGTTACATTTTTATTCAGTGTAATTAAATTGTTATTTGCAACTTTTTGAATTTTTAAATTGGCATTTTTTATCATGTTTTTGCACCTTTAATCTTGCAAATTTGCACCTAATTTACATTTATATATTTGTACCTCATGCTGAATTGGTGAATTTGTGGCTGAGAGACTTTGTATTCATTGCGTGGACTTTTTCTTCCTGTGGTGAAGTCGTATGTTTAGACTTCTAAGTGTAAAAAGTTAACTTGAACATGTGTTCCCAAGTTTCCAAAAAGAACTTTAGTTCGCACCATTAAACATTTCTTTCAGCACGAAAAACAGTAATAGATAGAAAAGTTAAAAGGTTCACACTCTACTGGAGCCACAGACTAGCTCCTCCAACAGCACTGCTCAGTGTTTTGGGGATGATTTTTTACCCGTTTCATCTCTGGATGAAACAAAAGCATGAATGATGGGAAGAATTTAAGGCTATTTCATACCAAATGCAGATTTATTATTATTTTATAAAGGCAGTGAAATTCATTTGAACTTATTCATTCCTATTAGCATATTCACACTGCTGCAGAGCATTCATGCAGGTGGAAAAACATCCACTCGGACCTTGATTCCAGCAGACTTTTGCTGTGGAAGTATGCAATGACTGGACCAATAAGATCCTTTGTTTCAGGTGATGTCACTTCCAGGTCAAAATGGGGGAAAACGTCCAGTTTTTGTATGATAAGTATGACTATGAGTACCTGAGTAATCAGATCAAGGACAACGTGGCTTGAGATTGCCTACAACAGGGGTCTGCAACCTTTGGCTCTGAAGCCACATGTGGCTCTTTTGCCCATAGCCAATGGCTCCTTAAGGCCTTGACAAAAAAAATCAGTACTTTCACTGAAAAAAGGGACAGATTTGTGAGGGGAAAAAAAAAACTGGAAACTTGGAAAAATATGAGGGAAAATGTTACAACAAATTTCCAAGAATGAAAAAAAAGTCCTGGGTAAAAACCCACCACAAATTTACAGGAAAAGCTGCATTTTTTGTAGTTATCACATTTACAAGATTTTGGGGGAAACTGACCTCTGACTTTCACTTCATGGTCTATAACTCCGGCAAAAATCGTCTGATCTCAGCTAAACTGCAATATGATTATCATCAGTGTATATCAAACCCTGGTACCAAGTTTCAAAACATTCTGAACAAAACTGTAGGAGCAGCAGATTTCACAAAAATGGGACAGTGGATGGCCCACCCCTCTGACCCCTTTGAAAAAATTAACAAAAAAAGGAAATATAGAAGAAAAACACCAAAATTTAATGGGAAACAGAGTTGCAAATTAAAGGGCTGCAAGAGGAAACAAAGTTGCACATGGGAGAGGGAAAAACTTCCCTAAGACTGATGTGTGTCTCTATAGATTTACTGTATTGTTTTACCTGCATTTTATGGCTTAAAGGTCTGATGACACGATTTTGACATTTTTTAGAATGTTGTGTAAACCCAAAAGTCATTGTCGATGATCAATATAATATTTACAACCGTGCCTGCATAAACTAGTTATCATCAAAAAACCGCAGCCACTGAATGGACTGTGGTGCCGCCCACCAAATGAAGGGCGGCACCACCATGACGTAAGCGACAGAACGGACGCCACTGTTGTTGACTGGAATGACAGCAGCTTTGTAGCTCACAGTTTCTCTGGTTTCTTGTTTTAATTTTACGGCTGTGCCTTTGCGCTGTGTCGCAGGCTTAGATAAACAGCAGGCCATGAAAGACCACATCACACACTTCAGCTCCAACTGTCATAAGCCTCCTCGTGTGCTCCTCGTGTGCTTTTACGCAGGAGGACTGCACGAGGAGGGGAAGGATTAATGGATTTACGCCCAGCTTTGACCTACTTTCTGTGATCGCATGCTGACACTTGCTGGTCCGGCCATGTCCCGTCTATCATTATCACCAGCTGATTAAAAATCCCGCTGACCATCTTTCCCGGTCCTCACCCAGGTGCTTCTCATCACACCATCACCAGCAGTGCATGTACTTAGCGGCCGTTTGCCAGTCACACACTGCTGGTCCATAGTACTGTCATCTGTGCTGTTAGTCTGCCAGTATTTTCAGCACTCTCACGACGTTAGTCACTCCATGTTCGCCGTGGTTCTCATTTGTCCTTGAAGCGATGTCGGCTCTGGGGCGCACCTGTGGCTAACACGTCTCCTCTCATTCGTTCTCTGGGCAATGCCGGCCCCAGAACGCCATCAGTAAGTGTGTTTGTGTTTTTTGTACATCTTCACCTTTTTGGGAATTGTCTGTCTTTCTGCATTAAATGTGCTGTGGTGAACCCTGCACGTAAATCCTCATTATTTCATCCTCCCTCTCCGTGCCCTGCATAAGAGCGCACGGAGGGTCATGATGAATGGATTTACGCACAGGATTCACCAGATAATTCATAATACATAAATACATAAAGATAATCCATAATAAACCCGATGCCTGAGCCACAGAGAATACACTTCTATGATTTTATTGAAAAATCGGGTTTAAATAAATTATATTTATGAACAAATAATTTGTTGCAATATCTGTAACAAAAGCATAACACTCGGTGTTCCCCTGCCGTGTGTTTGTCGCTGCTGCTGCGCCGACCATGTGTGCCTCTCCACCGTCACTCTCTGAGTCTGACTCGCTTGACACAATGCCCGCTTGGCACGGCTCAAACCTATACGGTCTGATGCCCCCAGATTCTTCATTATCATCCCATTCTTCGGAACTATAATCGTCTGAAGATTAGACAACACAAACCAATTCCAGACTACATGTGCTGGAACCATCGTCGATGTTTTGTACCGCTTCCATCCTGTGTGTACAATGAGCAGCCAAGCACTGTGTTCTGTCGATGACGTTACAACATGGCGGGGGGATTTTCCAGCCACTGACACAATTGGTGACGTGGCGCTCAAGAAAATGTTGGATATTCACGTGAAAAAAAGCCTGTTTGACTTAGAACTGCACAGACCAACCTATTTCGTCATATTGTATTATGTGTTGAAAAAGTAGATGAAGTCAAAAACATGTCATCAGACCTTTAAAGGATTTGTGGCTCATGCAGCTTCTCAGAGAAATCATTTCAAAGCTCGACCAAAGTTCGGCAAGACAAAGATGCAAGCTTACGGATGATGATAGATGATAAGATAACTTTCATACTGGGCCTGGTATTCCTCAGTTGTTAGACGGTGGGGTTGATTCTCTGTTGCTGAAATGGAGTGAAGCTGACGGATACCCAGAGGGCAGGAGATCCATCTCAGAATTAATGGGTCGGTTTTCAGCAGCCATGTCTGCGTCGTTGGAAATTAATGTTCTAAAACATGTGAAAGCCATGCTCATTCTTTAACGGCGCATCAGATAAAAAATGTGAATATGGTGACGTCTGGCTAATGGCATTCAACTTTCAAAGAAGACCAACGTAGGAGGGATGACCTCAAGTCACTGCAACCACGAATTTCCAAATCAGCACTGATCCCAGGATGGTTTTTGTCAGTTTCCCACACAAGCATCCACATTCCTCGGCTACGGATGTACAGAGTATTCACAATGTGTTAAAAACTGAGGTGCTGCTAACAATAATTAGCCTAAAAAAATCACATCGGACATCAGTGGCCTTTTTAACACGCCGCTTCTTTTCCCGCGGCACCTCTGAACGCTCAGCTGCGTGGGTTAACCTCAGCCCGCTCAAATGTGGACAGATTGATGGATGGCCCCCGCTTTAGGAACGACGGAAAACACTTACACAGATAAGAAAAGGGAAGGGAACACGGTGAGGCGGCTGCAGGGGAGGAGGGGTGTCCCTGAATGTGAAAACCAAAGCAATCTGGAACCTCCACACCATGAAGAAGAAAAGCATTTCCATACTCTTCCCTTTTAACCCCTCAGCATTCCAGACAATTTCCCTAAATTTACATACACAAAGGAAATCAAATTCTTTCTTCACTGAGTGGCAGTAGAAAACTTGAAACATATGATATGACATATGATGAAAATTTCACCCCATTGAAATTTGGGCTTTAAAATAATCACATTCAATTTTTCGCTGCATTAATGAGCTAGCTCAGTCTGTCTTTGCCATCTGGCACTAAGAGCTAACCAGCTAACATTAGTCTCAAAATGGCACTTGGCCCCTCCTCAACCAAACTTCTCTGCATGAGGAAAGATGCACATAGCGTACGTGGATTATACAGTTAGGCCCAGAAATATTTGGACAGTGACACAATCTTCATGATTTGGGCTCTGCATGCCACCACATTGGATTTGAAATGAAACAACTACAACGGAATTGAAGTGCAGACTTTAAGGTTTAATTCAAGGGGTTGAACAAAAATATACGATTAAACATGTAGGAATTGTAGCTATTTTTATACAAATGCTCCTCATTTCAGGGGCTCAAAAGTAATTGGACAAATAAACATAACCCTAAGTAAAATGTTACTTTTCAATATTTTGTTGCGAATCCTTTGCAGGCAATGACTCCTGAAGTCTGGAACCCATGGACATCACCAAACGCTGGGTTTCCTCCTTTGTGATGCTTTGCCAGGCCTTTACTGCAGCTGTCTTCAGTTGTTGCTTGTTTGTGGGTCTTTCTGCCTTAAGTTTTGTCTTGAGCAAGTGAAATGCATGCTCGATTGGGTTGAGATCTGGTGATTGACTCGGCCATTGCAGAATATTCCACTTCTTTGCTTTAAAAAACTCCTGGGTTGCTTTTGCAGTATGTTTTGGATCATTGTCCATCTGTACTGTGAAGCGCCGTCCAATCAACTTTGCTGCATTTGGCTGAATCTGAGCAGAAAGTATATCCCTATACACTTCAGAATTCATCCAGCTGCTTCTGTCTTTTGTCACATCAACAATAAACATAAGTGACCCAGTGCCATTGGAAGCCATGCATGCCCATGCCATCACACTGCCTCCACCATGTTTTACAGAAGATGTGGTGTGCTTTGGATCATGAGCTGCTCCAATTCTTCTCTAAACTTTCTTCTTCCCATCATTCTGGTACAGGTTGATCTTAGTCTCACCTGTCCAAAGAATGCTGTTCCAGAACTGGGCTGGCTTCTTCAGGTGTTTTTTGGCAAAGTCAATTCTGGCCTTTCTATTTTTGAGGCTGATTAATGGTTTGCACCTTGTGGTGAATCCTTTGTATTAACTCTCATGAAGTCTTCTCTTTATGGTAGACTTAGATACTGATACACCTACTTCCTAGAGAGTGTTCTTCACTTGAGTGGATGTTGTGAAGGGGTTGTTCTTCACCATGGAAAGGATTCTGCGATCATCCACCACTGTTGTCTTCCGTGGACGTCCAGGCCTTTTTGAGTTCCCAAGCTCACCAGTGCACTCTTTTTTTCTCAGAATGTACCGAACTGTTGATTTGGCCACTCCTAACATTTCTGCTGGATGGTCTGTTTCACCTCCATTGAGAGCTCCTTTGACCGCATGTTGTGTGTTCACAGCAACAGCTTCCAAATGCAAACGCCACACCTGGAATCAACTCCAGACCTTTTAACTGCTTAATTGATGACAGGTTAATGAGGGAAGAGCCCATGCAGCCTTGTTATTTTTTTTTTTTTTTTGCAGCCTTCTGAGTCAATTGTCCAATTACGTTTGGTCCCTTGAAAAAGAGGCGGCTACGTATTAAAGAGCTGTAATTCCTAAACCCTTGCTCCAATTTGGATGTGAATACTCTCAAATTACAGCTGAGAGTCTGCACTTTAAGCCCATATTGATTATATAATTGTATCCTGAATATGTTTTCGTAAACAGCTAAAATAACAAAACTTGTGTCACTGTCCAAATATTTTTGGGCCTAACTGTATGTCCCATTTAACACTGACTATAACATACATAATTAGTAAAACTATTCACTGTATGATACAAAATTATCTCAATTATCAACAGTATTAATGCTGACTAAAAATCACCTGGTTGGGGACGTGCAGGTTGAAGTCTAAACCACAGACAAACTCTGAATGATGCTCCACAGTGTCCAGGAGAGGTGGGTTCCTAGAAAAATCCCAGAACCTAAAAACACACAAATATATGTTGATTAACCATTAAGGGACCCTTTAAATATTAGTCACAATCGTAATGCTAAGAGCAAAAAATGTGCTTTTCAAAAGGTAGCTATAAAAAATAATTATACATCAATATTACATTCTAATTCTAATTATTGATATCAAATATTCATTCATTTGCATAGATGTTAACCCTTTAAATGCCAGGGTTTTATCATGATGCCACCATGTTTTTAGATTTTAAAAAGAAAAAAAAATCATTTTCAATATACTACATGCAAAGTAAATAGTTTTTTTGTGTTGAATGACTACAGCCTGGGATATGTCAGGGATTAGCAGCAACACTGATGTTATGCATTATGGAAGGGGGGAATTGTGCCAGTGGAGATGGCATGTGTAATATTCATATATATGTTTGAACATACGTCACAGGACTCGTTATTGGAACCGTTCTGGCCTTTATTTAGCCTCCCACACACGCCACTTCTAACACACGCTCTACATCTGTTCTAACCCTTTCAAAGTAAAGTAAACACCCAGATGTGACATACACTACATCCCTTCTTTTCTTAGATGATGTCTTACATCAGTTTTGTACCATAACACTTGTTTTAAAACATACTGTATCTAAATTCCACCAGAATTTTCCTTAACTGAAAATCATGTAACATTTTCTCAAAATTAATCAGATTCAAAACCTTCGCTGTTTGTAGCATAGATATAACTCTTGTTTTTAATCATAGCTCTGAATTGCATCAGCATCTTCTTTAACTCAAAATCATGTAACGTTTTTGAGAATAAATCAAACAAAATCTTCATTTCAACATAACATTGACTGCTTTTACATTTTTCTTCCTGCATTCTTTCATGTGACATAGTCTATCAAATGTGTTGGCTTTTGTCCGGCTCCCTCTGGACAGCCTTTGGAGTATTTTGTATGTCTGCAGGTTCAGAAGTTGGATTTGTCTCTTGGTTCTGTTGAATCCACTTTTCCACAAATGATACATGACACATCATTCTCCTTCCACCCTTTTCAAGAATGACAGAGCTTCCTTTCTAGCCCACAACACTGTACGGGTCATGTTCGAACGGTGTTGACAGTTTGTTCTGTTTATGCTGGCGGATGAGGACTTTGTCACCTTGTCTCAATGTGCTCTCATTTGCTCTTCTGACTGTCCACATTCACACATCCTCTTTCCTTCCTTGCTGCATCAGTTTCTTGATTGTCTTGAGTCATCATCTGTTGTTGATCTCCTGACAATTCAGGTAACTTGGTTCGGACGTGCCGACCAAATAACATTTGCGCTGGACTGTGCCCTGTGACACAGTGAGGTGTGCTGCGGTAAGCCATCAGGAAGGCATCCAATTCAGTACGCCAGCCTTTACCTTCTGCATTAGCTGTGCATATGGCTTTACGCAGTGTTCTGTTCTGTCTCTAAACTTCACCATTTGCCTGTGGCCAATACGATGTGATGCAACGATGTGTTATTCCATTTTCATGAAGATACACTGCAAAGTCTTTTGACAGGAATGCAGTTAAATTATCAGTCACAATGCACTCTGGGATACCATGTGTTGCAAACCAATGTTTCATACATTTAATAATGTTTACAGAGGTAGGGTACCTGAGAATGTTGACAACCACCCACCTCAAGTAATAGTCCGTCAGTATCAGCAGATTCTCTCCTGTTAGGAATGGCCCACAGATATCCAGTGCAAGTATCTACCACGGCTTAGCTGGAAGGTCTGTTCTTACTGTAGGAACATTCTGTGCATTTGAGGTGTTAAGTTGACAGCCATGACATGACTTAATTAACTCTTCTGCTTCATCTATTCCAGGCCACCATGCTTTAGTTCTAAGTCTTTGCTTTGTTTTTACTATTCCTTGATGTCCTTCGTGTGCTAACATCAGTGTTCTCTGTCATGTACTCTGCGGCATAACAATAGGACAGCCTCTCAAAATTACGTATTTTTCCCACTGTGGAAAGTTCACTTTTCACTGTCTGAGATGCCACATCACACTTGGCCCAATTACCAGTCCTTACACATTTCCGTAACACACTTAGAACAGGGTCCTCCACTGACAGCCGTTCCAGTTATTTTGGTGTGAAAGCATGTTGAGTTAGCTGGTATATGTGATCTTCTGTTTTGCTGCATGAAACCGGTGGGTTAACTGTGAGGCGTGATGATGAATCAGCAGCATTTTGTGGTCCAGGCTTGTAGGCCACCTTGAAACGATAGGGCTGTAGTCTCAGTGCCCATCTTTCAATCCTGGCTGGAGGTTTGGACTTTGGTGAGGATACTGTATCCAGCAGCTTGTGATCTGTAATCATCACAAACTCGTTTCCATAGAGAAATACATGAAACTTTTCACATGTCCACACTGTTGCAAGTGCTTCTCGTTCAGTTTGTGGATAGCGGCGCTCCACATCAGACAGTGCACAGCTGGCATAGTACACTGGCTTGTGCGTTCCATTACTATTTCTGAGTCATTAATGCTCCTAATCCCACTGGGCTAGCATCTACAATTACATGCGTCTCTGCATCTTGGTTGTAGTACGCCATTACAGGTGAGCTGGTTAATTGTCTTTTCAGCTCCACAAATGCCATTTCCTGCTCAGATCCCCATGTCCATTTACAGGATTTTCTTGGGAGCCTCTTTAGTGGGTCTGTTGTGGTAGCTAAATTGGGAATGAATCAAAAAAAAAAAAAAAAGAATCTGCCACAATAGTTCACTAGTCCTAGGAAACTTCTCACCTCAGCAGCATTTGTTGGACAGAGTGTGTTTTTTTCCTGCCTCAATCTTTGACTGTGCTGTTCCAATTCCATTTTTGGACAGTACACAGCCCATGAATTCCAGTTCTGTCATTCGGAATTGACACTTTTTGCTGTTCAAAGTCAGTTGTTTCTCTTGGAGTCTCTGTAAAACCTGATGAAGTCTCTCATCATGCTTCTCTATGGTTTCGCCTGACACAATGATGTCATCAGAGATGTTGTGCACACCTGCAATACCTTGTAGGACCTGTCCAACAATGTACTGGTAAATCTCAGGTGCAGATGAAATTCCAAATATGAGTCTTTTATAGCGTCACAGACCTGTGTGTGTCACAAAAGTCGTTATCAGTCTGGATTCTGGTTTCAGTTCAATCTGACGATATCCTCATTTCAAATCTAATTTTGAAAACACTGTGGCTACTGTCATGTCCTCCAGGATTTCATCTATTATGGAGATAGAATGCCGTTCTCGAATAATGGCTTCATTTGCTCTGCGCATGTCTACACACAGTCTTGGTTCTTTCTTTCCATGTACCACAACTAATGGTGACACCCATGGTGTAGGTCCATTTACTCTTTCAATCACATCCATTTCCTCAAGTTGTTTTAGTTTTTCCTCAACTTGTTTTCACATGCTGAACGGTATTCTGCAAACAAGCTGGGCTACTGGGTTCACATTATTATCAATGTGCAGTTCTAGCTGATAATATTTCAGTTTGCCCAGACCTTCAAAATTTGCTGTATTTCATCTGAAGCTCAGCTGTGAATTCTGCTGCACCTTGTGGTTGGACTGCATTAACTCCATCAATAGAACCTATGTGTAAAAGTCCCATTCTAACAGCAGTTTTCCTCCCCAAGTATAAAGATTCCAGTTCCTTCTATCACCTGCACACTTGCTGTGACTATTTTAGACTACCCAGTAGACTTGAAATTAGCTGTGAAAACCCTTTTTGCTTTCAATGGCTTTTTAGAACTGGATGGATACACTTCCCTCTCTGTGGGTTGTAGGGTAATGTCACTTTCGGCTTTTAGTTATCTAAAGTTGTTAGTTGTCTTCTCACGCAGCAGCCTTCTCCTTAAGAGTATTTGAAATGCACTTATCAGTGACTTGGTCCCTTATGAAGTCATCTTTGTTCTCTCCAAACTCACATGTAACTGCTACTGTCTTTAATCTGCTCACACGGTTATCCACGGATTCTCCTTGTGCTTGTTCAGTTTGTCTTAACACATGTCTTTCATATGGAATGTTCTTTTGTGGCATAAAGTGTGCATTTAATTTATCTACCACTATTTCATAGTCCTTTTCCTCTCCTGTGTCATCTAGTGTGTAAAAAAACATCCTGTACTTCAGCTCCTGCTAAGTGTAACAACAGAGCCCTTTTTCTTGTAGGATCACGAACTCCTGATGCAGTTAAATAGAGTTTGAAACTATTCATCTACTTTTCCAATGCACTCCTACACTGAAAGAGTCTGACAGTACATCAAAGGGAGCCACCAAGGGAAGATTTAGCACCATCTCCCACTAGCTTAGCATCGACTTTTTGATTACCTTTTACTTTGCTTGGTCTTCAGTACAGAAGACCACTCCTCCTCCAGACAAGCAGGCCATAAGTCTGGATCCAGCTAGCGTGAAGAGGACCCTCTGCAGGATCAACCCACACAAGGCAGCTGGTCCAGACAACACAGAGGGTCGCATTCTGAAGGACTGTGCATAGGAGTTCAAGAATGTCCTGGCCGACATCGTCAACATCTTCCTGACTCAAGCTGTTGTCCCCACGTTTCAAAACTGCCACCATAATACCAGTCCCAAAGAAGCCCGTCCCATCCAGCTACAATGATTACAGGCCTGTAGCAGAACATCAAGTCCATCCTCCCTCCCTCCCACCACCCATCTCAGTTTGCATACAGGTCAAACAGATCCACAGAGGATGCCATCGCTGTGGCTCTCCATCCAGCCCTCACCCACCTGGACTCAAAGAACTCCTACGTGCAAATGCTGTTCTTGGACTTCAGTTCAGCATTCAACACAATCATCCCCCAGCACCTAATAAAAAAAACTCAGACACTTGGGACTCAAAACCTCTCTTTGTAACTGGCTGCTGGACTTTCTCACAGGGAGGCCACAGAATGTGCAGGTTGGCAGCAACACATCCAAAACCATCACACTGAGCACAGGGGCCCCACAAGGGTGCGTGCTCAGCCCGCTGCTCTTCACCTCGCTGACCCATGATTGTTTACCAGCGTACAACACCAACCACATCATCATGCTTGCGGATGACATGACGGTGGTGGGCCTCATCACCAACAGAAAGGAGGCCAACTACAGAAATGAGGAGAGCCAACTGGTCCAGTAGTGTAAAGACAATAACCTCTTCCTGAATGTGGGAAAAACAAAGGAGACTGAGGTCGACTTCAGGAGGGGACACACACAGCATCCCCCTCTGATCATCGATGATGCAGCTGTGGAGAGGGTGAGCAGCATCAAGTTCCAGGGGGTGTACATCTCTGAGGACCTCTCCTGGTCCAACAACGCCACATCACTGACCAGGAAGGCTCAAACTTACCGACATTTCCTCCACAAACTGAAGAGAGCACGAGTCCCATCCCCCATCATGTGCTCATTCTACCAGGGCACCGTTGAGAGCATCCTCACCAGCTGTATCTCAGTGTGGTATGGAAGCTGCACCGCCTCCTGCCGGAAGACACTACAATGCACAGTGAAAGCATCCAGCAAGATCATCGGTGCCCCTCTGCCCCCCTCTCGGACATCTACTTCATCAGCCTCACCTGCAGAGCCATCAACATTGCATGTGACCAGCAGGTCTCTCAGGTCTTCTCATCAGAATCTATTGGTAGTCCCTAGTACTAGGCTCAGAACCAAAGGCGATATAGCCTTTGCTGCTGTTGCTCCCAGACTGTGGAACTCCTTGCCTTTTGAACTTAGATCTGCACCTTCCATTGGTGTTTTTAAGAAGCAACTAAAGACCCACCTTTTTAGCCTGGCTTTTTAACTATGTGCTGATTGTATTTTTATGTGCTTTTACTGTCTACTTTGTTTTTTTTACTGTTTTATGTGCCTGTGTTTTTATTTTGTTTTTTACCATGTAAAGCACTTTGTGACTCTGTCTGTGAAAGGTGCTCTATAAATAAACTTATTATTATTATTAATATTATTATGTGACACCTCCAACCCCCCACACTCTCTCTTCAGCCCCCTGCCCTCGGGGAAAATGTACAGGAGCTCCACACGACTGCTAAACAACTTTGCTCATCAGGCCATCAGGACCTTGAACCCTGTCCACTTCCCCCCCCTCCGGACCGTAACGCACTCACCCACACAAAACCTACCTCAGCTGTTGGCACAGAAAGACTGGCACACCAACAGTAATGCATTGCTGCTGCATATCTCTGCACTTTACTGCAACCATTTGCACAAATGCCATATCTGCTGCTGTCTGTCATTGCAATACTGATCATGTGCAGTCCTATGTCACTGTCTGCACCTACACTACTGCATTGAAGTTGCTACTACGAGTATTACTGCTCTACTTTTCTGCATGCAGGACTGCTGAGTCTCATCATTTATTGTTTATCTTTATTTGCACTATGGGAGATCTGGGTCTATATTTTGTTGCGATTTGCACTACGGGTAGCATTACTGACATAGACTGCTGTTGTTGTTTTTCCAGGCTTATTCCTTTGCTTTTTTATATTGTGCACACCACTGAAGAGACAGAGAAACGCCATTTCAATTCTCCTGTATGTCCTATATGTATGTATAGTAGTATTGACAAATAAAATCTTTGAATCCTTTGAATCTTCCCCTCCTTCTTAAGATTAGACTTACACTGAGCTGCTGTACCTTCAGGGCATGACAGTCCAATAATTCAATATCTCTGTATCCTCGTCACCAATTGTAATGTTCATATATGTGACCTGCCACGAGTAAACCAGCAACAAGTCGGCCTGATGTGATTTCTAAAAAACACCAATACTTTTTTTAAATTTGTGATTTTTATTTATTTATTTATTTTTTTTTGCAAAATATGCTAGTTGAAATCATGAAGAAGCTACTCCATGCTTCAAATAACAGTGTGGGAGATTTTAAAACCATAAACGTTGTATTTGAAATAGAGTAGTTTCAGAGAGAAATATCAGCCAGACCGCTTCCAAGTTTCGGGAGCATGGATACCACAGCTGATTTACATATCCGGTTTGTTTGGCTATTCACACGTCTTTGCTATTCATTTCAGCCAATTAGCAGCACGTTCAAGTAGAAGTTCAGGTAGGGTTTCCAGAGCTCCTTTTGATAAGCGCTGTAAGGGGATTGGGTTCATGCTAAGCCATGCAAATGGACAGCTTTTGTTACTGCCCCCCACCTGGCTCCCCTGGAAGGTAACAATCTTTGGAAACTTTGAACCTGGTTTTCTCAGAACAGTAAGTTTGAGAGGTGCTAACATTCAAATGGCCACATCTTCAAATCTTTTTGGATTTCCATGTGTCAGACATCATTGGGAATCTGTAAATAACTCAAAATACCCTTTGGGAGACTTGTTCCTGGTTTTTCCATGGCTAGTCACAAATATATTTGAACATACTTCACAGGACTCGTTATTGAAACCGTTCTGGCCTTTATTTAGCTTCCCACACACACCACTTCTAACACACATTCCACATCCACTCTAACCCTATCAAAGTAAAGTAACACCCGGACGTGACATACACTACAGCATGTTTTTTTCTCTGGTGCAGGTAAATTTTTCAGCATAAAAACCCGACTATGTAAGTGCACTTATGATGTTGTTTATATTATTTTTTTGTAATATCTGACACAGTACACAAAAAAATGAAACTCAACCTGAGCTGCTGTTTAAAAACTGGAGAAATAAGAGGGGTTTTTTTTGTTTTTACTGAATATGTTGAAGGTAAATAACGTTGGCCTGTGAAACTGTTCATTATAAATTAAAACAAAAAAACCCCCAAAACTTGTGATATTGTGAACAATATCATTATCGTGAGGATTTGCAAAAATATTGTGATATCATTTTTAGGCCATACTGCCCACCCATAATGCCATATATGGTCAAAATGATACTATCTAGTCGAGAGAGGTAAAAATGATCAATTCCATGGCAAAAGCCCAGATTGGCACCCAGATATAATAAAATGCATGTATTGTGCTCTAATGGCAGTGAGATCAAAAACTGCAGTTTGAATGGGTTTCAATTACACATTTTTTGCGTTCAACAATACGAGGTCTGGTGAACACAACAATGTGCATCAATGTTTTCGTTTAGACCCGGAGAAAAACATTTGGTGCACACGGCACATCACAGAAGCAACCATGCATGCACACAGATCCACCGAAGGTGTGAAAACTGATGGGACTTTGGATTATAACAATAAACGCCAGATTCCATCAGCAAGAATTTTTTTTTTTTTTTTTAATGTGGAAAGAATGAGGGGGTCAAAATAAATAAATAGACTGTGTAACTGCAGGCAATAAAAAAATTTGACTTACTGATAGCTGGTTTGAATATTTGATGAGTCTTCGGTCATAACTTTTACAAAAGAATTACAAATAAAATTAGTGATGTGATTTGATGTCAGCTGGCTGAGTAGCTGTGCAAAACTGGATTTATAAAACATCAGCGGCTCAACAGTGATTTTTTTCATCATTCAGCAAAGGTAAGCAACATTTTAGGGATGTATTTCAGTCTGTAAATCCTCCGTGGTTATAAATTTGATGATTATTTTTATCTATAAGGCTGCATCTATTGTAAAGGGGATAAAGCATTATACAGATACCGTTAACAGTCCTTTTTTTTTAAAAAAAAAAAAGTTTCATATTATATGTCCTCAGATATACTACAGATCATAAATATGTCTCTGCATTCAGGTGTCTTCCCTCAGTGCTTTAAAACAGCTGTTATCAAGCCACATCTAAAAAGAGCAACCTAGACACCTCACTCATGAACAGCTATAGGCCGCTATCAAACCTCCCCTTTCTTAGTAAAATAATAGAAAAAGCTGTTTTTCAACCATTGTACAACCTACTGACATTAAATAACTGTTTTGATGTCTTCCAGTCAGGTTTTCAGCCACACCACAGCACTGAGACAGCTCTAGTTAAGGTCCTTAATGACATCCACTCCAACACAGAAAATGACAACATTTCAGTCTTGGTTCTACTGGACCTCAGTGCTGCATTCGACACACTCAACCATAACATCTTACTAGACCAACTGAAAAACTGGGTGGGACTTTCTAGTACAGCACTTAGCTGGCCTGAGTCCTATTTAAAAGACAGGGACTATGAGCGAACAAAAATAACCTGTGGAGTTCCCCAAGGTTCCATTTTGGGACCTTTGCTTTTCAACATCTATATGCTCCCACTAGCTCAAATCATAAAAGAACAATAAAATATATTACCATAATTATGCAGATGATACACAAATCTACATAACTGTCACACCAGGAGATTATGGTCGAATTAAAACCCTGATTAAAAGCATGGATCAAATTAAAGAGTGGATGTGCCAGAATTTTCTTCAGTTAAATGAAGACAAAACCTAAATAATAGTTTTTGGAGCCAAAGAAGAAAGACTTAAAGTTAGTACTCAGCTTCAATCAGTGGTGCTAAAAACCAACAGCCAAGCCAGATATCTGGGTGTGGTTCTGAACTCAGAACTGAATTTTAACAGCCACATTAAGACAGTAGTAAAGTCAGCCTATTATAACTTAAAGAACATAGCAAGGATTAAAGGTCTGTCTCAGGATCTAGAAAAACTTGTCCATGCATTTATTTTCAGTAAACTGGACTACTGTAATGCTGTCCTCACAGGTCTCCCTAAAAGGTCCATCAGACAGCTGCAGTGAGCTCAGAACGCTGCAGCTCGAGTCCTCACTAAGACCAAGAAAGTAGATCATATACAGTGGGGCAAAAAAGTGTTTAGTCAGCCACCAATTGTGCAAGTTCTCCCACTTAAAAGATGAGAGAGGTCTCCAATTTTCATCATACGTATACCTCAGCTATGAGAGACAAAATGAGAAAAAAAAATCCAGAAAATCACATTCAAGGATTTTTAATGAATTAATTGGTAAATTCCTCGGTAAAATAAGTATTTGGTCAATAACAAAAGTTCATCTCAATACTTTGTTATATACCCTTTGTTGGCAATGACAGAGGTCAAACGTTTTCTGTAAGTCTTCACAAGGTTTTCACACACTGTTGCTGGTATTTTGGCCCATTCCTCCATGCAGATCTCCTCTAGAGCAGTGATGTTTTGGGGCTATTGCTGGGCAACACAGACTTTCAACTCCCTCCAAAGATTTTCTATGGGGTTGAGATCTGGAGACTGGCTAGGCCACTCCAGGACCTTGAAATGCTTCTTACGAAGCCACTCCTTCGTTGCCCGGGCAGTGTGTTTGGGATCATTGTCATGCTGAAAGACCCAACCACGTTTCATCTTCAATGCCCTTGCTGATGGAAGGAGGTTTTCACTCAAAATCTCACGATACATGGCCCCATTCATTCTTTCCTTTACACGGATCAGTCGTCCTGGTCCCTTTGCAGAAAAACAGCCCCAAAGTATGATGTTTTCACCCCCATGCTTCACAGTAGGTATGGTGTTCTTTCTCCTCCAAACACGACAAGTTGAGTTTTTACCAAAAAGCTCTATTTTGGTTTCATCTGGCCATATGACATTCTCCCAATCCTCTTCTGGATCATCCAAATGCTCTCTAGCAAACTTCAGACGGGCCTGGACATGTAGTGGCTTAAGCAGGGGGACACGTCTGGCACTGCAGGATTTGAGTCCCTGGCGGCATAGTGTGTTACTGATGTAGCCTTTGTTACTTTGGTCCCAGCACTCTGCAGGTCATTCACTAGGTCCCCCCGTGTGGTTCTGGGATTTTTGGTCTTGTATGTCTTCCATTTTCTAATAATTGCTCCCACAGTTGATTTCTTCACACCAAGCTGCTTACCTATTGCAGATTCAGTCTTCCCAGCCTGGTGCAGGTCTACAATTTTGTTTCTGATGTCCTTTGACAGCTCTTTGGTCTTGGCCATAGTGGAGTTTGGAGTCTGACTGTTTGAGGTTGTGGACAGGTGTCTTTTATACTGATAATGAGTTCAAACAGGTGCCATTAATACAGGTAACGAGTGGAGGACAGAGGAGCCTCTTAAAGAAGAAGTTACAGGTCTGTGAGAGCCAGAAATCTTGCTTGTTTGTAGGTGACCAAATACTTATTTTACTGAGGAATTTACCAATTAATTCATTAAAAATCCTTCAGTGTGATTTTCTGGATTTTTTTTTCTCATTTTGTCTCTCATAGTTGAGGTATACCTATGATGAAAATTGGAGACCTCTCTCATCTTTTAAGTGGGAGAACTTGCACAATTGGTGGCTGACTAAATACTTTTTTGCCCCACTGTAACTCCAGTCCTCAGAGCTTTACACTGGCTTCCTGTCTGTCAAAGAACAGATTTCAAAATACTACTGTTGGCTTACAAAGCTCTGAATGGTTTAGGGTCTAAATGCATCTCAGATCTGCTGGTCCATTATGAATGACCCAGAGCCCTCAGATCATCAGGGTAAGGCCTACTACCTGTACCCACAGTTAGAACCAAACATGGTGAGGCAGCGTTCAGTTTTTATGCTCCTCACATATGGAACAAACTCCCAGAAAGCATTATGGCTGCTAAAACTCTCAGCTGCTTTAAATCCATGTTAAAAAACTTTCCTATTTGCCGCAGCCTTTCAGTAGAACAATTGTTACTCTCCCACAATGTACTGTAAATTTTATTTCTTGCACGCTTTCTGTCTTATTCTATTTTAACTTGTTTTTGTTTCTCTTTAATTTACTTTTTAGTTTGCTTTAAAATTCTTATGTATTCATTTTCCAACTTCCTGTAATGCTTTAATGTTTTTATGTAAAGCACTTTGAGTTGTCTTGTACACGGAATGTGCTACACAATTAAACTTGCCTTGCCTTTTTTTTTTTTTTACTTAATGCTAACTATAAACACGTCAAGCTTAAAGTTTAATCACAGAGATTATTTCTGTGAGAAATATAAGCTGTTTGGTGTGTGGATTGGCTGAAATCTATTGTAAACTGGGGCTGTAACATAGTGTTGCTGTTTATTTCTGTGCATGTGGAAAAACGGTGCTAAGAAAACCTCTCCACTCTGGAGACTGGTTTCAAATTTCTACACTTTCACACCTCCAAATACCCAGTGTCATATTTTAGACTTCCTGTAGGAGCTGAGCGGGAAATATCAAGATCAAGTAAAAATATATAATTTTGCCAAAATTCACTCCACATGCATGAAACACAGCCAAAATGAATCAAAAACCAAGAATGAAAAACATGTAAAATGTGCTCAAAGGTTCCTAAGGACTGGTTTGCTAATTAACAAATACACATTAAATTAAGTATTTATTTTTAGTCTCTTAACTGATAACCAGGTCTTAAGCTGGATTCATGCAGCACCTTGTGTGAGGAAAATTACGTCATCGTCTCCAGTCTGCTAGGCTCCGCGAGGCCCCTCTGCGTCTGATCGCGTGCAGCCCAAATTTTGTGACCGCTTTGCCTGGGCGCGTTGACTGCACATGCCCAAGATTGAACCTTGGGCATGGCAAGATGGCACTACCAACACAGCATACAAAGTCAAAGTAGATGGAGAAGACGAAGAGGAAGACGAGAATAAACATACATGAATCATTCTGCAACAGCAGCACTGAAAAAAGGTAATTCCTCCTCTTCCTCAAAAGAATGCCATTGTTGTTGCTACAAAAAATGTGCGTTGCTGTCACATTTCTTCACTTTTAGATACAGCAGGGAAAATAAGTATTGAACACGTCAACATTTTTCTCATTAAACATATTTCTGATGGAACCATTCACCTGAGATTTTCACCAGATATCAGTAACAATTCAAGTAATCCATATATACAAAGAAATCAAGGCAACTGTGTTCATAAAACAAGTTATATTCAATAAAGTGGAATGACACAGGGAATAAGTATTGAACGTGCTCGGTGAAATTCATTTAATATTTAGTAGAAAAGCCTTTATTGGTAATAAGTTCCAGACGCCTCCTGTATGGAGAAACTAGGTGCAGGCATTGCTCAGGAGTGATTTTAACCCATTCTTCCACATAAACTGTCTTCAGATCTTGAAAGTTCCATAGAAGTCTTCTATGAACTCTGATCTTCAGTTTGTTCCATAGATTTTCAATTGGATTCAGGTCAGGTGACTGACTGGGCCATTCTAGAAGCTTTATTTTCCTTCTTTCGAGTCAGTTGAGAGTTTCCTTGGCTGTGTGTTTGGGATCATTGTCTTGCTGAAATATCCACCCTTGTTTCATCTTCAGCATCTTGGCAGATGGCAACAGGCTCTTATCAAGGATGTCTCTGTACATTTGTCCATTCATCTTTCCTTCAATTACAGTGGTGTGAAAAAGTGTTTGCCCCCTTCCTGATTTCTCATTTTTTTTGTATGTTTGTCACACTTAAATGTTTCAGATCATCAAATTTAAATATTAGACAAAGATAACACAAGTAAACACAAAATGCAGTTTTTAAATGAAGGTGTTTATTATTAAGGGGAAAAAAATCCAAACCTACATGGCCCTGGGTGAAAAAGAGATTGCCCCCTAAACCTAATAATTGGTTGGGCCACCCTTAGCAGCAACAACTGCAATCAACTGTTTGCGGTAACTGGCAACGAGTCTTTTACAGCGCCATGGAGGAATTTTGGCCTACTCATCTTTGCAGAATTGTTGTTATTCAGCTACATTGGAGGGTTTTCGAGCATGTACCACCTTTTTAAAGTCATGTCACAACATCTCAATTGGATTCAGGTCAGGACTTCGACTAGGCCACTCCAAAGTCTCCATTTTGTTTTTCTTAAGCCATTCAGAGGTGGACTTGCTGCTGTGTTTTGGCTCATTGTCCTGCTGCTGAAGCCAAGTGCCCTTCAGCTTGAGGCCACAAACAGATGGCCGGGCATTCTCCTTCAGGATTTTTTGGTAGACAGCAGAATTTATGGTTCCATTTACCACAGCAGGTCTTCCAGGTCCTGCAGCAGCAAAACAGCCCCAAACCATCACACTGCCACCACCATATTTTACTGTTGGTATGATGTTCCTTTTCTGAAATGCTGTGTTACTTTTACACCGGATGTAATGGGACACACACTTTCCAAAAAGTTCAACTATTGTCTCGTCAGTCCACAGAGTATTTTCCCCAAAAGTCTTGGTGATCATCGAGATGTTTTCTGGCAAAACTGAGACAAGCCTTTATGTTCTTTTTGCTCAGCAGTGGTTTTCGTCTTGGAACTCTGCCATGCAGGCCATTTTTGCCCAGTCTCTTTCTTATGGTGGAGTCATGAACACTGACCTTAACTGAGGAAAGTGAGGCCAACAGTTCTTTGGATGTTGTTGTGGGGTCTTTTGTGCCCTCTTTGATAAGTCATCGCTGTGCTCTTGGGGTAATTTTGGTCGGCCGGCTATTCCTGGGAAGGTTCACCCCGTTCTATGTTTTCGCCATTTGTGGATAATGGCTCTCACTATGGTTTGCTGGAGTCCCAAAGCTTTAGAAATGGCTTTATAACCTTTTCCAGACTGACAGATCTAAATTACTTTGTTTCTCATTTGTTCCTGAATTTCTTTGGATCACAGCATGATGTCAAGCTTTTAAGGATCTTTTGGTCTACTTCACTTTGTCAGGCAGGTCATATTTAAGTAATTTCTTGATTGAGAACAGGCGTGGCAGTAATCAGGCCTGGGTGTGGCTAAAGAAATTGAACTCAGCTTTCCAAAGATATGTTAAACCACAGTTAATTTAGGTTTTAACGGGGGGGGGGGGGGCAATCATTTTCACACAGGGCCATGTAGGTTTGGATTTTTTTTTTTACCCTTAATAATAAACACCTTCATTTAAAAACTGCATTTTGGGTTTACTTGTGTTATTTTTGTCTAATATTTAAATTTGTTTGATGATCCTAAAACATTTAAGTGTGACAAACATACAAAAAATGAGAATTCAGGAAGGGGGCAAACACTTTTTCACACCACTGTATATGAAGTCTGCCTGTACCATGTGCTGAAAAGCACCACCACACCATGATGCTCCCACCTCCAAACTTCACTGTTGGTATGGTGTTTTTCAGCTGATGTGCAGTGCCATTTCTCCTCCAAACATGCTGTACGTTGTGGCATCCAAAAAGTTCAATTTTGGTCTCATCTGACCAGATTATATTCTCCCAGTATTTTACTGGATTGCCCAAATATTGTGCAGCAAACTTTAAATGAGCTTCAACATATTTTTTCTTCAGCAATGGAGTCTTGCGAGGTGAGCGGGCATAGAGCCCATGTCGGTTGAGTGCATTACTTACTGTTTTCTTAGAAATGCAACTGTAACCAATGTCATCATTATGTTTTGCAACAACAAGTTTGTGAAGGTCTAGAGAGAGCTATTTGCTTCTACCCATCATGAGTTTTTTGTGGTGTGACAATCTGATATTCACAGACCTTTTTAAAGGCTATCAGTCTGGACTTAACCAGCTGAAATTAATTTGCACTGATAGGGGTTGGGATGGCTTCCTAAATTCTGATGGATTTCAGCTGGTTTCTTGGCTTACTATGCCTTTTTGTACCTCTTTTTCTTCATGTGTTCAATACTTATTCCCTGTATCATTCCACTTTATTAAATATAACTGTTTTTTTTAACACAACTGCCTTGATCTCTTTGTATGTACAGATTACTTGGTGTCAGGAGCCGAGCCGGCTTGGTTTCCCTGGCTCGGTCCTGGCCTCCCTGTGGGTTTAGGTGCCACTGTTTATGTGTCTATTATGTATTTCAGTGTGCTTCCCTATCCTTAGCCACGGCTCTCTGGCTGGTAGCTGTGAGGCAGCTCTCTTTGGCTCACTCTTCTGTGAGCGCTGGCTGACAGTCTGCCGGTCCAACCACGCCCCCTCACTCATTATCACCAGCTGTTCCCACTCCCGTGTGCCATCTCTCTGCTCTCGCCCAGGTGCTCGCAATCACATCATCACCAGCAATGCGTGTACTTAGGCAGCCTTTTGCCAGTCACGCATTGCTGGATCTTTGACTGTATTGTCTAATGCATTGTCTGTGGATAATCTTGTTCGCCTGTGTGCCAAAATGGGTTAGCCCCTCCACGTTTCCTGTGGTTTTCTGGCGTCCTCTGAGTGATGTCGGCTCTGGGATGTCATTGGGGTTAATCCATTTCTCCTCATGTGCTCGCTGGGCGATGTCGGCCCCCAAACGCCAACTGTAAGTTCATCTTTGTATTTTTGTAAGTCTTCACCCTTTTTTTGAACTGTTTGTCATTACGTTAATAAATGTGTTGTGGTGTAACCCTGCACGTAGATCCTCGTCATTTCTCCCCTCTCCGTGCACTACGTAAAAGTGCACAGAGAGGTTCATGACAGAAAGGCCCAGCCAGAAAAAAGTATTTAGCGGGTTACACCCTCACATCATTTTTTCTTTGAACTGTGTTTTTGACTCACCTGTTTCTGGAGTACACCATGCCCCGGTCTTGCTGAGGCAGAGGAGGAATGGCAGCGGGGATTCCCACGGTGGTGGAGGGATGGGCTGCCAGATAAAGCTTCGTGGATGAAGCCTTCACCGCCCGGGGACTGAAGAAGACGCTGGAATGCGTGAGCGGAGCAGTAGGAATCCTGGAGGCGCATCCCAGGTTATGGGACTACCCACAGTTCGCCGACCTGCTGGCCACAGTCTGCTCATTCCAGCGCTCCTTCTCTGGTTTGGCGTTTCCCACAGCATCGAGATAGAGGCTCCAGCAGACCTCCATCCTCTGTGACACGCCACCTGACCCTCCTTCCACTCCAGCACGGTCTCCGCCAGTTAGCGGGGGACAGCATCGCCCCGCGTGGAAGCACCGGGAGAAGCCTTCTCCTCCATCAGCTGCCATCGTCCCTCCAGCTGCCGCGAGGCCAGACAGGGCCACCCCGGGAACATCCACCTCTGTCACTAGGGAGACGGCTCCTCCACCATCGATGGAGAGGGACGGCAATCAGCCTGCTGCAGCTGTGCACAACAAACACCAGGAGAAACAGGCAAGAGTTTTTTCATTCCCTTCAATCAAATCATGAAGGACCTTGTCTGTCTTCCGACGGAGAGGCCCAGCCTCAGCAGTCCGCTGGGTCCTCTCCTCCGGCTGCAGTAAATAACTCATCCCCTATATCCACTGTGTCTCCTCCCTTTATCCCTGAGTGCCCGTCAGTCCTGGAACTGAACCGGCAGACGTGGAAGGAGTTTGGGGCCCTGGATGATCCTGCCCAAGGGCCCGCACAAAGGTGTTTTCCTGCAGCCACACTGGTGGAGTCCCCAGCATTGGAGCCACTGCAGGGGTGTGTAGAGACTGCTATGACCATCACACCACTGCCGGCGACCCTAACCACTTTGTTTCTTCTCCTGTTTTTGAGAATCCTGCTAGGGTCACTGGAGAGGAACCACCTTCTCCAGGGGTCTCCATGGAACCGGTCTCGCCGCCTGACGACATCGTGGGTCCAGCTTCCCTGCTGCCTGAGGCCGTCATATGGGTACCTCCGCAGGTTGAGTCTCCGTGGGTGTGGCACGCCAGCATAGGACCCTCGTGGGGGCTGCATCCCAGGATCAGCCCGAGGTGGGTGCTGCGCTTCTGTCCGGAGCCATCTTGGATGCCATGCTCCAGCGTGGGCCCACCGGGGGAGCTACGCTGGCCCGGTCGGGGTCCACTGTGGGTGCTGCAGAGCTCCAGCCGGAGTCCACCACGGGTGCTGCATGGCTCCAGCCGGAGTACACTGCGGGTGCTGCAGAGCTCCAGCTGGGAGCCACCGTGGGTGCAGCTGTGTCCCAGGCTGGGACCATCGAGGGTGCTGCCGGTCAGCCTGAGGATGTCGGGGCCGTTACTCCTCAGCCTGACGCCGTCATGGTCCCCTTCTCCTCCCAGTCTGACGCAGTGGGGGTTCCCTCCCTATGGTCCGGTCACCCACCAGAGAGCCTCCCGGTAGGCAGGCTGCCTCCTGCTCCACCCCCACAGTCCTGGTGGCTCTACAGCGTTGGCCGACCACCGGAGGAACTGAGTCTCTGGGCCAGTTGGCCAGTGTTTTCCGGCAGGCCACCGGATTCTGTTCACCGGACTGCCTGCTGGGCCTGGGACTCTGGCCGGCCTCCTGAGCCTCCATGCTTTTGGACTTGGGGGGGTTAATTGTGGGCCCTGGGCGGGGTATTGTGTTCCCTCCTTTCCTGTTCCCCCTACCTCCCACCCTGGGGTTATTTTTTGAATCCACCCCTTGTGAGGGGGGCTCTGTCAGGAGCCGAGCCGGCTTGGTTTCCCCGGCTCGGTCCTGACCTCCCTGTAGGGTTTAGGTGCCACTGTTTATGTGTCTATTATGTATTTCAGTGTGCTTCCCTATCCTTAGCCACTGCTCTCTGGCTGGTAGCTGTGAGGCAGCTCTCTTTGGCTTACTCTTCTGCTGGTCCAACCACACCCCATCACTCATTATCACCAGCTGTTCCCACTCCCGTGTGCCATCTCTCCGCTCTCACCCAGGTGCTCGCAAGCACACCATCACCAGCAATGCGTATACTTAAGCAGCCTTTTGCCAGTCATGTATTGCTGGGTCTTTGAATATATTGTCTGCTGCATTGTCTGTGGATAATCTTGTTCATCTGTGTGCCATGACGGGTTAGCCCCTCCACGTTTCCTGTGGTTTTCTGGCATCCTCTGAGCGATGTCGGCTCTGGGACGACTCTGGGTTAATCAGTTTCTCCTCATGCATTTGCTGGGCGATGCCGGCCCCCAAACTCCAACTGTAAGTTCATCTTTCTATTTCTCTAAGTCTTCACCCTTTTTTTGAACTGTTTGTCATCACATTAATAAATGTGTTGTGGTGTAACCCTGCACGTAGATCCTCGTCATTTCTCCCCTCTCCGTGCGCTGCGTAAACGTGCACGGGGATGTCCATGACACTTGGGTTGTTACTGATATCTGGTGAAAATCTCAGGTCAATGGCTCCATCAGAAATGTGGCCTGGTGGCCCGGCCTCCCTCAGCCGTCCCTCCTGGGGCAGATGCCTGGCTGTCCTGCAGCTTGTTGGCCTCGGACATTTGTGCTCTGTGGGGGTTGGTGGCATTGTCCTGCTTGCTCTGGGTTTCCAGGGAGGTGGAGGTGCTGTGATCGGCCACCCTCTTCGTATGTTTCCTGACAAACCACTCACATGCACAGACTTATTTTGCACACGCTCTCATACACACACACACATGTGCACACACACACATATGTCTCTCCTTTAACAGGTGTGGATACCAGACTCGTGTTGAGACTTATTCGGTGGAAGAAGCAGTCTGTCTTCTGTTTGTTTTAGCTGTTGGTTTATCTTCTTTGTCTGTTCCTCTCCCTTTTCATTCCCCCTCCCCACACCTCCTTTCTCCACCCCACCCCCCCACCCCCGCCGGGTCTTCATGGGTAAAACAATTTAAATAAAGTATTAAAAGTTATTACAAGAGGAGTTATAAACAATATACAGAACATATATATGTACTGCATAAAGCTCCTTTTGGCAAAGTAAATCTGTTTGGCACAATAAGGGAAGCAGATTTCTGTTCTGCTCACCTAGCTCTCTGACAGGACAAGGGGGGAAAAAAAGAAATATGTTTAATGTGAAAAATGTTGACATGTTCAATATTTATTTTCCCCGCTCTAGCTGGTGAATAAACTGGTGTGTTAAGGTGTGTTCAGACCTAATACAAACAGGCGAATTTTTCACATGCCATGCTTACATTTTAACTCAATGTAAAAACACGAATAGACATGAATTCACAGTCTGGGTGACTTGCAGACAGGCGAAGTTGTCTTTATAACTTCTGCAGTTGTGTTCAATGTGCTGTGGAAATTCCCAAAACACTGTCATGTTTAGGTTTACATTCTCCGACAGGGTTTCATATACAAAAAAATCATCCCTGCCTCAAAAATTTCACCAGGATGACGGGTTGTTTACACTGCTAGCCTGCTAGCCTTGTTAGCACGTCCATGACAGGAGTCTGTGGGTAAAAAACTCCGACACTCCGATTCAGCTGCAGAGCTCCTGTCATGGTTTGTGCTCCGGTGGGGCAGAGTGAAGGACTCAACTGTGAAGCAAGCTTTTAACATAATTTATTCAACACAAAGCAGTTCATAAGCTGAAACAAAACTAAACTAGATTTGACAAGAAAAACTCATGGACTAAGCAAGGCAGACGAACAAACAAGACTCGACAGGGGCGTGTGTGAAATGCCAGAATGACTGACGCAGCACCGAACTGAAGGGCCGCGTCCTTTAAATAAAGCAGACACTGATTAACAAAAACACAAAACAGCTGTGATTAATCATGAAATAAACAGCGCAAGAAACAAGCTAGACTGTGGTGGAAATAACACACGTAATTCAAACCCAAGCTATAACATGAATATGATAAACAAAATGACAAACAGGACCATGATAAACAACAGTGACTACAGACAAACCCAGAATATATGTAACTTAAGGCAGAGATGAGCAAAATACAGAGTCCAGGCCATGATGATAGAAAATAAAAACAGAAAATCCCAGAAAATGAACTTAGCGCGAGGATGTGGGTTGGAGACCACGTCCTGGTGACAAGAAACATAAATTGCAACACAAGGAAAGGACAAGGTTCCAACCCATGACCTGACAGCTCCTTGTCCTTCTGTCTCCAAATGAATGTCAGTCTCATCTTCAAACTAGTTTACTCTCCAGTGTTGATACTT
This sequence comes from Pholidichthys leucotaenia, assembly GCA_020510985.1. Lineage (NCBI taxonomy): Eukaryota > Metazoa > Chordata > Actinopteri > Cichliformes > Pholidichthyidae > Pholidichthys > Pholidichthys leucotaenia. The sequence goes on along the minus strand of CM035842.1, from coordinate 245,542,546 downwards.
TTACTCCGGTGACAGCAGAATCTCATGGCTAGCGCTATCCCTCGGATGTAAACGCATGAGATTCACATGTGCTCGTCTCTTTTCATTGACTTTGTATGTAATCATGCCACTCGTTTGTGTTTGGTATGAAAGCACCTTTAGAGCATTTGCACTACCTATAGGGCTGGGGTGAAAATACAAATGACAGTTATGCACATGCGTCAAACACATGGCCTATAGTAATAATGAATTAGATTTATATGGCACTTTACATGTTCAGTGACATCTCAAAGCGCTTACAGTGATTCCATTATTCATTCACTTCAAACAGACATTGATAGTGGTAAGCTATTACTGTAGCCACAGCTGCCCTGGAGCAGACTGACAGAAATGTGGCTTCCAATCCCTGTCAATGGCCTCTCCAACCACTACCGAACATTTATACACATTCATACCCAGTGCCATGGACACTGGAGGAAAGGTGGGTAAAGTGTCTTGCCTTGGGACACAACGGCAGGATGGCTGGGGAGAGCAGAAGTCAAACTGCCAACCCTTCTGGTTATTATCCGCTCTACCTCTTGAGCCACTGCCACCCACATTTCCCTCCTCCGTTCGATTTTTGCTGAGAACCAAGCTGGATGGTTAGTAGATGAAAACAAGAGCACTCTGAGGTGAGTGCAATATCCCCTGCCTCCGCTTACTTTGGAGATCCCAATACTTACCGACAGAGAGCGGCTTTCAACTTTTCACTATAATTACTGTGGCAGAACCAAATTATGATGAACCCATCCATCCATCCATCTTCTTCCGCTTAATCCTTTTCGGGTCACGGGGGGCTGGAGCCTATCACAGCATCTTTGGGCGAGAGGCCCATCATCCACAAATATACAACAAAGTATATAACCCATAGTTGTAGGTCAGGATCCCAAGGGGAACCTGTGTAGCAAGTATGGTGACTCTAGAGAGCTTTACACGTCATATAGTAAAAGATCATAGGGAGTACCAACCTTGACCTTTTGACCCCAAACCTGTAGTCAGAGGTTATGGTCTCAGAGTGAACCTGTGTACTAGGTTTGGTGACCCTAGCTTTCTCTGTTGTTGAGATATAGTTTATAAACCATATTGATGTTGACCTTTGACCTTGCGATCCCAAAACCACAGTCACACTTCAGGGTCACAAGATGAACCTGTGTACCAAATTTGGTGGTCCTAGCTTTGCTCATACAGTAACAAGGCATCAGGAATATTAACCTTCTAACTGTGAAGATTTCATTTACAGATCGTGCACCCCTAGTGGCACAGCGCAGCACTGCGCCTGTCAACTGATATAATGTGCAGAAACACTGCCCAGCTGTACTGAGTGAGGATTTGTACTGATTATGCCTGTTCACAAGGTGGCAGACACGTGCTGGCTGACACGGAATACACCAAAGAGCAAGAAATACTTCTTCTTCTACTGTGCGATTAGAAAACAAATATGGCCACTACCGATCGCTGTGGAGTACTGAAATCACAGACGGACGAGCAAATTCAGGAGCAAATTCTCCCGAATTTGCCAACTATGATTCAAAAAACAGACTATTTAGCTTATGAAGGTAAATGTTTTCATTTACAAACATTTTGTTATGAGAGAGGGTGCGCGATGCTGGTTGATTTGACCTGCCGGCGGCTACAGCGGCACGTGACCGAGGGGACAATCACTCCACTTCCGTGCAGTTTTATAAGATAAATAGCAAAATTGAGGTGAGATAATCGTAAGAGTGTGTGGATGTGGTAGAAAAACTGCAAATGCCCGACAGAAGAGGAAATAGCGACCAGCATGGACAAAAATGGATGCAACACCTTTGCCAGCAGTAAGTGACGAATGTCTGTGTTTGTTATTGTTTTGCTTACATTGTACTGAATTGTACTGATTTTCTGGTTCATATACTTTAAAGTTAAGAAAAAAACCCAAAACAAGAAACTGTGACAAAAAGCAGAACCATTCGTTGTGTAAATATGTCCAAAGTCCACTTTTGACCAGTTATGAATTCGATTTGGTTGCCGTGGCATTATGCAAATTAGATACATAAATTTACTCCTATCTGAAACTTTGGATCATATTTTATATCTTTCTAGTTGACAGTAAGCCATTATCTCTTACAACTTTCAAGTTAAAGCCTTGGAAATCTGACATTTGAGCTGAATATTTTCTTGAAAAAAATCTTTACCACTCTTGACCACTAGGGGGTCAATGTCGCAATTTGGTGATATACACAGTTAAAGCGTTAACCTTGACCTTTTGACCCCAAACCCATTGTCAGAGGTCAGGATCCCATGGTGAACCTGTGTACCAAGATTGGTGACCCTAGCTTTCTTTGTTGTTGAGACATAGTTTATAAGCCATTTTGATGTTGTTCTTTGACCTTGTGACCCCAAACCCATAGTCAAAGGTCAGGATCCCAAGGTGAACCTGTGTACCAGGTTTGGTGGCCCTAGCTTTACTCATTTTATAGTAATAGTAAATGTAGCATTTACCATAGTGCAACTGCAATGTTAACTTTGAACCTTTGACCTTTGACGCCAAACTCATAGTTAGGTGAGTGTCTAAGTCGTCCAAGATGTGTATTAGATACAACTACTCTATCGATTTGAAAAGCCTACGTCATTTCTTTCAGGAATTATTGTGTTTAGAAGATTTAGCGAAAAATCTGACTTCTAACCTTTGACTTCAAGGTCATCCGATGAGAGTGAACTTGCAATATGCACATCATCAGAGTATATCCAACCATGGTACCAAGTTTCAAAACAATCAGACCAAAACTGTAGGAGGAGTTGATTTCACAAGACAGTTACTGTCTATGAAGTGAGGTGAAAGAGGAGGTCAAAGGTCAGGGGCTAAAATTCCTGCAAAAGTCATCCGATCAGAACCACATTGCAACATGAGCATCCTCAGTGTATATTAAACCATGGTACCAAGTTTCAAAACAATCGGACCATAGCTTTAGGAAGAGTTGATTTCACAAAAGTGGGACAGATAAACGGACAGATGAATGGACTGACCCCTAACATAATTCCCCTTTGGTCTTCGCCGAAAGGGTTCTTTGACCCCTTTGGGCTTTGACTGGTGGGGGTTAAAAGTGAAGTATATTCACAACTGTGTGTGCATTGGCCTCGTCCAAAGCGGACACGCGTCTCAGTGCACCAGAGCGGAGGTGTAGCATGAACAAGGCTTACGCACCTCAGTTCAACATTATAAACTCAACAACACTAATACAAAAATCATGATAATATTGACAAGATAAACACCTGCCACACATGTTGGATGATGGGCATGAGAAAGGGATGGGGAGACGCCACTTAGCTGATGTTAAGAGGAAAGGGATGCAATCTAGAAAATGAAGTTATGAAAAATAAAGGCAACGTCAGGGAGAGGTAAGTGGAAGGAAAAAGTGCAGCCAATAAAACACTGCCTCCAGACCGCAGGCCAATCAGACTAATTGAAAGACCGCTTCTCTTCCTGGTCCTGACAGAGTGCCGTTTACCTCTCTCTCTGCGTGAGTGTGTGTGTGTGTGTGTGTGAAAGCCCTGACACAGCAGAAACTCTCCCTCCAGACTCATCCACTTTGCAAATGTAATTAAATCATTTTCAGAGGGAACACGGCAGCACCCATTGGGCTCCATTAGGCCTATATTAATACAGAGAGAGAGGGAGAGAGATGGGTGTCTGGGGAGGGTCTGGCCACTGACTGGCATTATATGTTGAGTGAGCCATTGGTGTAAATCACCGCTCACGCGTACGTCTGTGTTTTTCCCTGAGGGGCCAAGTCGTTTTCCTCTTTATGAACTGAAAGAGAAAGCGACAGGATGGTCAACTGTTATTATCATTAGGACGCTTTTGAGAGAAGATGACGCAGCACTTTAACAAAATAAAACTTCCCTCAGCTCCTTTTTAAATTTTTTTTTGGAGAAGATCAGGAAGGTTTGACGATGTGGCAATAAATGTCGCATTTTTTAAAACTCCTGAACTTGCCCAAGTGTAATAAAAAAAAAGAGGTTTGGAAAATTGGCGCTAAATATAACAGGTTTTTATTGGCATATACAACCCTGAAAATCAACTGTGTGAGTTTATGTATATTTGCTATGATTTAGGCATTTTTGCCATGTAAATAATAGATAAGCACAGTAAATAGTAGTTTTAGTATTGACTGTAAGAGTTTGGGAGTATTTTGTTTATTGTGTTTTCATTCTTATTTTCCGCTTTTTTCCAGAGCGTGTGTCTCATTGTATTCCACTGTGTTTTGGTTAGTGGGCTTTTCAACTGTAGCACTTTTTTTTATAGATTGTGTAAATAATAGTTTAGCATGGTAAAGAGAAGTTTTAGTCTGTGAGTGTTTTTTATTGCGTTTTTATTATTTGCCGTTTTTTTCTGGACCATTTGTCTGCTGTTGTTTAAACAGAGATGGACGGACCTTCAACAGGTGAGTGTGTTTGTCTATTTTTGATCTGATTTTGGCGTTTTTACCGTGTAAATAATAGTTCACAATAATAAATAGTAGTTTTAGTTGTGACTGTGAGATTTTTGGAGTGTTTTTATTTTTATTTGCTTCAAGAACGGAGGAGAAAGGAGCTGTGAGTTTCTGTATATTTGCTCCTGATTTTGGAGTTTTGACCGTGTAAATAGTAGTTTAGCCCTGGGCTCTGACTCTGTAACATTTCTGATATTTTCACACGATTTCAGACCTTCTGTGCTTAAACGGGTCTTTTTTTCCTGCTGATTTTGTGCCATTTTCATGTAACTTTTTTGTTAGTTTGCAGCCCTTTGCATAAGCAGTACGATCTGTGTTTTTCCACTTTTCTTCTGGCGCACTCCTGGTGCACAATTTGGGCTTCTCGTGTCTCGTCCTTTCATTCCTTCACAATATATACAGTACATATATATTGTAACGCGTCTGTGGAGTCTACTGGATATTTTGGACAGTTTTTACATTTTTCCTCCATTCTTCAGTTTGAAAATCTTCATTTGTAAAAGACATTTCAAGGTAAGACAGCTGTGTTTTATATTAAACTATTTTTCTTCTTGCAATACTCTTAAAGCAGACGGACAGTGACATTTTTTTATTGAACCAATCAACAGATTGTATGAAAATATTCTATTCTGTCTATTCCCGCGATTTAATATGTGTCACCAGCTTCCATAAATGACCTTATTTGCTCATAGCTCAGCCTTCACTTAGTGAGGCTGCAGTACCGCCATCTCTCGATAGGTGCGGGCATTGGTGACGTCACAACAGCAATAGTAAATGGCAGAACGAGAGCAAAGTGATTCGGACAGCGATTATTTTCTCGAGTTTGACGACCTCAATATAAATGATGACATTGAAAATGAAGAATCGGATGATGAAGTAGTTTTGGGTGGTGCTGAGGGGGTATTCAGCCTTATTTGTGGGAAAGAAGTGAGGGTTATGTTGCCTGCCTGTGCGGTGAGCCTCATCAGAGAAACATTCCCATCTGATCACTACAAGGGATTTTGCCTACCAAGATTAGATTTGTGAACAATGATATGTAAATAAAGTTTTGTAAAATCATATATTGAGTTTATTAATGTTCATGTCAATGTTATAATTCTCATAGTTCAGCATTCATCAAAGTCGCATGTCATATACATTTGAATAATTTGAACACACTAAATTCTTCTCAATTTGAAAAGAAATATTACATACTATACCACCTTTGTATGAACGTTTGAAAACACAGCAGAAATATACAAAGAAATACAAAAATCAATGGAGTATCACTACAGATTAAGAAAATAACTAGTTTCCAGATATAGCAATTATTATATTCCAATAAATAACATTTCAGTTATAATGGGCACCATTTTATGGTAGAAAATTGGGGTTCCATTTTTAAAAGCACATTTCTCTTACAATCTTAGGCTTATATTTATTTTTCTTAGCAAATATGTTGCTTCCCTAAAAATTGAAAGCTGAACTGTCATTGATAATTACCTCCGCCAGGCCGAAAAGGCCAGGAGGAGGCTATGTTTTTGCCGGGGTTTGTTTGTCTGTTTGTCAACTCCGCGTTCTTCAACGTTTTAGGCACAAAAGCACGCGCAAAACACTGGTGGCCTGGGCCCGCCAGCGTGCCTCTGTTTGCGCGACGCTGCAAAACCTGACACGGGCACCTGTCCGCCGCCGCATTATTTGGCAGAAATCTGACCAACACAAACTCCGCATTCTTCAACGTTTTAGGCACAAAAGCACGCGCAAAACACTGGTGGCCTGGGCCCGCCAGTGTGCCTCTGTTTGCGCGACGCTGCAAAACCTGACACGGGCACCTGTCCACCGCCGCATTATTTCCCAGAAATAATTTGATTTTGAAAATCATCCATTGCTTGGAATTCATTTAAAATGTTTAGTAAACATTTGCAGTGAATATTAAAAATACAAAACTTACCCTGTTTACTTCTCGTTTTCTGACAGCTGATCGCCTCGGTAGATCACCCTGGCTTTTCACGCCACTGTCACTGACACTTGTCTCAGAGTCAGACTGGGGAATCGAGGGATATATAGTTGGAATAGCCGTTTTCTTTATCACCAATCTTTTTGCAAATTTCATTTCAAATTGAATCTTATTCTCGAAATCGCTGTAAACGAAATGTCTGCACATGTAGGGCGCTGACGAGGTGCAGGTGTGCGCGCAGCTGAGGCAGATGCCTGAGAGCGGCGAGCCGTGACACCTGCAAAATATATGTGGACAAGAAAGACTGACAAACCTGGGTACTATTTCACTGGAGTCTGCTTTAATACAGAAGCTGAAGCAATAGGGAACACTGTATGTCTCTGTAATTGAGAACTTTGCTTCTAAAAAACACAGGAGGATGGATTTCCAATATAAGCAACCGGTGAGTTAAACTGTCTTTCTTCAGCATGTTTTTTCCCCCTAACCGTTCTTATGATCATGAAAATATTTGGTAATTCTGAGAAATATCCGTAATCGCCGATTTTAAAACGTAAACATCAAGTGTTGCATGAAGCAAAACACAGCAGTGGCCGCGACAGTGTGCGTGTGTTTGCCGGTTGTGACGTCACACAGTCAGTGGCCATCTTAGATGCTGATCGCTTGGCTCTCCAGGGCAGCATACTTTCAAGAGCACATTGTCACCATATGCGACATTTGTTGAGACCAAAACATGTGCAGTTCGCTTTAGCTCGTCTCAGACAACAATTTCAGATATGAATTAGCAATATTGAATTTTCGTCTGTCCATCTGCTTTAACTTTGGTGTTATGTGTGTTTTAAAGTTGTTTGTTTGCAATAACTCGCTGCCATCCTTTTCAAAGTGAAATGCCGGTTCCACGTTGTCATAGCCATGCAGGGTTTAAATGATACCAACAGCTGGTTTAACCTTTGGATTATTTTAGTGACTTTGAGCCTTTTGTGGTATACTGATTTGGCCGTTTTATACAAAGGTGGACTCTTCAACACTTGAGACTTTTAACTGGAACAGCAACCTCTTAAAGATGAAGCCAAGGCAAAATGTTAACATTTTTGTATGGAATCTGGTCCGTCCCATGCGTGGTACCTGGAATGTTTGAGTGCAGGTGATCTTGCAGGCAGAACTTCATTAAGAAATCCAAAGATTTTTATTCTTAAAGGCTCCCACTTGTATTCAGATTGATTGTTTTTAGTTAAAGTCTTAATTAGGTTGGTGGCAAATACTCTGCTTGTTTGAATTAAGATCTAAATGTGATCAAATGAAACTGTATGTTAAACAGGATATTGTATGATATAGTGTAGTTAGAAATGTACTTTAAGTCAGTTAACATTATTCTTAAAATGATGTTTTAAAAACTCAAAGCAATCAGAAAGTGGCCATAAGGACTGGAAGAGAAGCAGAAAAAAAATCAGCAAAATTTAAAACGATGTGTCATGGGTTTAAGTATCCCTTGAAGCTTATGTTTCCTGAATCTGCGACTTAGATTGACCATTATAACTCAACAAGTGACTCCGTGAAACACTCATAGCTGCTCTGTTCATTCAGACCAGAAAATTCACGCTGTTATCCTGTTAAATCAAAGGGAATCTTGGTTCTTTTTGCATGTTCTTTTGTTCTTGAAATTGTGTTAACAGGTCGGAGGAGTTGTTAGTTCCTGTCCAGCAGGTCAGTTTGGGGGGGGGGGGGGCGGTCAGTGCTGCTGTTAAAGCCACATCACCCTTTAACCCTTTGGTTTCCATCTGAGCAGCAGCTCTGTTTGAATTGTCCTCAGAAGGGAACATGTAAATGGACAGAGGTGTGAAGACTGTACCAGCTGTTCCCACTGATGTCATCGGGGGGGGGGGGGGGGGGTAATCTGTTAGGTGTCATGGGGTGTCATGTGTTTACTCCTCCTGGGTTAAGTGGATTATTTCTGCTGCTGTGGATCACCTGTTCCTCTTCTTCTTCTCCTTTTCCCTGCTGATTAGTGCAGCTCTGAAGGATTTAACACCACCAAACACCACTGTTTAGTTCCTCCTCATGGCTGTCATTTAAAAATAGCCAACACACGCCAATTCATCACATCCTTTTTCATGTAAATTAGAAACATTCTGTTGTAAATGTGAGGATTTTTCTCATAAATTTGCAGGATTTTCCTGCAGAGATACAGCTATTTTACTCAGAAATGTGCAGCTTCTTACTTGAAAATTTGCAGCTTTTTATTATTCACAATTTTGCAGCTTTTTCCTCATGAATTTAGAGCTTTTCTTACTCTTGAATTTGCAGTTTAAAAAAACCAACCCACTTAAATTTGCAGCATTTTACTCAAATCTTATATTTGCAGCCTTTTAGGTCATAAACAGTTAGTAATTTACACCTTTTTGCCTTTTTGCTAAACTTGCAGTATTTTCTAATCATAAAATTCCACTTTTTTTGGTCAGGAATTGGCAGCTTTTAACTGAGACTTACATCCCTTTTTTTTGTTGTTGTTGTTGTTGTCAGGTCAGGCATTGGCTTGCTTGCTACCGGATAACCATAAAAACCGGTACTACCTGTCTCATGGGTCGGGCTGTCAGCGATTAAACCGGCATCCCCGCCCTTCCGAGGGCATGGAGGATGAAACTGGGCATCCTGGCAGAACTAAAAACAATATCTGCCACAGGTCTGTGGTGGACCACTCCCAGTTACACCGGGTGAGACTGGACATCCTGGCAGATAAACGCATCTGTCACAAGGTCTGTGGTGGACTGTGCCAGTCGGTGCATCGTGACATGCACTACACAAAGAGCAGAGATAAATAAACCTATAACCTGGTCAGTCACTGCAACAGATACTGGAGTCAGTTTGTCTTGGCTTCTCCTTGCCACTGAAAATACCTTTATCTGCCAAGAATGTGCTGCTAGTCCAAAGTGCCTTTATTGTCATTCCATTGTTAATAAACAATGCAACGAAATTGAGATGCTGCTCCCTAAAAACAAACTATCACACAGTTCACTCCTGCATTTAACATTCTTATAATTACAACAATAAATAATGCTTGAAACAATATTACCTAAAAGTTGACTACAATATGTACGTAGCAATAATGAAAACATACTGAGCGATAAATATAAAAGACCAGCTTATATACACAGGGTTATTGCCACAAAATAACCTAAAATAACAAAATAATATCAGCAGTCTGTGCATGTTACATAAATCCGTTCAAAATACGTACTGCTGCTGGGAAAAAACTATGATTAAACCTGGTAGTCCTCTATGGGATCTGTACCGCTTTCCCGAGGGGAGCAAGTGAAAGAAATCATGGCCTGGATGAGCACAGTCTTTAATGATGGCAGTAGCTCTGTTGAGGTACCGAGACCTGGAAATCTCTTCCAGAGAAGGGAGAGAACAGCCAGTGATTTTTTGTGCAGTCTCGATCACTCTCTGGAAGGCTTTGTGGTCTGCGGCTGAACAGCCCTCATACCAAACCGTGATGCCATATGACAAAATGCTCTCAATAGCAGAGCGATAAAATAAAACCAGCAACTGTGCATTCAGGCCATTCTTCTTGAGGAGTCTCAGAAAGTGTAGACGTTGTTGAGCCTTTTTTATCGTAGCTATGGTATTAACTGCCCAGGTAAGGTTGCGAGAAATATGAACACCCAGAAACTTAAAAGCCTCCACCCTCTCCACACGCTCCTTGCCTATATATAGAGGAGGCGGCTCACTGCTATGCTTCCTAAAATCAATAATGAGTTCTTTTGTTTTTTTTGTATTCAATAGCAGATTATTATCTGAGCACCATCTCACCAGTTTCTGGACCTCATCTCTGTATGCGGACTCATCTCCTCCTGATATGAGCCCCACTACTGTTGTGTCATCTGCAAACTTCACTATAATGTTTGTGGGATGAACAGGTATGCAGTCATATGTGTACAATGAATACAAAGTGGGGCTCAACACACAGCCCTGTGGCGAGCCTGTGTTAAGCATGACTGTAGAGGAGGAATGGGGTCCGAGTCTAACAGTCTGTGTTCTGTTTGTTAGGAAGTCCTTAATCCAGCTGCAAGTGTGAGTAGGCAGACCAAGCTGAAGCAATTTGGTGATGAGAATGTTGGGAATAATTGTATTAAATGCCGAGCTATAGTCAACAAACAACATTCTTACATAGCTCCCCTTGTCTTCTAAATGGCTGAATGCCGAGTGGAGAGCTATAGCAATAGCATCTTCAGTGGATCTGCTCCACCTGTAGGCAAACTGGTACCGATCAAAGTCTGGGGGGAGACTAGGCAAAAGATGTTTCAATACCATTTTCTCAAAGCACTTCATAATAATGGGTGTTAATGCTACTGGTTGATAGTCATTCAGACTGCTAATAGTATGTTTTTTTAGGTACAGGAATAATGACTGCAGATTTTAAACACTGTGGAACAATGGCTGCCTTGAGAGACAAGTTAAAAATGTCAGTCAAAACTGAGCATAGCTGATCTGCACATGCTCTGAGCACCTTTCCTGGCACTCCATCGTGACCAGTAGCCTTTCTCGGGTGAACTGCTCTCAGTGTCTGTCTCACCTCATGATCCTGCAGGATAAGCACATCAGAGCTGGCATTCAATAGCATCTGTGGGTCCGGGTGAGGTGTATTTGCCTCAAACCATGCGAAAAAGCAGTTCAGTTCTTCTGCCAGTGAGGCGCTGATGTCACTGGAAATGATGCTGCTGCCCTTATAGTTTGTGATATGGTTAAAGCCTTGCCATACTCGTCTCGAATCATTATCAGAAAAATGGTCCTCGACTTTCTTCTTATAGGTCTGTTTAGCCTCCTTAATGCCTTTCTTCAGATTAGCCCGGGCAGTGCTATACAGATCTGTATCCCCTGACCTGAAGGCTGTATCACGAGCTCTGAGGAGTGCCTGGACTTCTTTTGTCATCCAGGGCTTCTGGTTAGGAAAAAACCTGATGCGTTTTACACAGAAAAACCTGATGCGTTTTCACAGTCACCTGATTGATACAGTAGGTGATGTAGTGTAATACAGTCTGTGTGTACATTTCCAGATCCTCATTCTTGAATAAATCCCATAGAGTGTTTGAAAAACAGTCCTGCAGCTGAAAAAGAGCTCCCTCAGGCCATGTTGTGATGTTCTTTATAGTAGGTCTAGCAGTTCTCCTGAGGGGTGTGTGTGCTGGGATGAGAAGCAATGCTAGATGGTCTGACAGGCCAAGATGTGGACACGGCACAGCTCTGTAAGCATGCTTCAGGTTCGAATACACCCGATCAAGACAATTCTTTCCCCTAGTGGCACATTTCACATACTGTGTGAAATTAGGCAGCACAGTTTTCAAGCATGCTTGATTAAAATCACCAGCTATGATGTAAACACCCTCGGGATAGGCCTGCTGCTGTTTATTTATTACACTGTACAAATGACTAAGGGCCGCTTTAGTATTTGCATCAGGAGAAATGTAGACGGCTGTTATAATAATCACGCTCAGCTCTCTTGGAAGATAAAAAGGCCGACATAAGACTGACCTTGTCTCTAGATCAGGAGAACAGTAAGTGTTAATAATACGGCTGTGATTAGTCCAAGTGTTGTGAAGAAAAATGCAGACTCAAATACTTGGCAAGCAGTTTGATGAAATGGCCAGTCAGAAAGCAACTCATACCGGCTCAGACATCGCCCGGACTAACAAGGTCTGCGCTGATCTGTTCATACTCTGACAGGCAGCAAAAAGTAAGCTAGGAGCAGAAAGACAAAAGAAGAGGAAAGCAGCAGCCTGGAATGGAATGTATCAATCAGCCAGCAGAATGGAATGTACGCACTCTGTTGGACAGAACAACATCACAGCACCCAGAAAGACAGACCGTGCTTGTGGCCCTGGAAATGAACAGGTACGATGTAGACATAGCTGCACTTAGTGAAATAAGATTGCCTGGATATTACAGCTTGGAAGACCATGGGTACATCTTCTTTTGGAGTGGGAAATCAACTCAAGAAAGGAGAGAAGCAGGAGTGGGCTTTGCAGTTAGAAAGGAGATAGCAGCAATGCTTGATGAGGAACCGGTGCCAATCAACAACAGGATAATGACAATGAGACTCCCACTGCAGCAGTCAACAGCCCAAGATGGCCGCGCCGCCTGTGTTTCTGGCTGCTGGTTGTCTCCGCTTGTTTGTTCTGTTTTTGATTGTGTTATTGTGTCTGGATTATGTGCAATCAGCCATTGTTTATGATCGCCAAGTGCTGCTGGATATTCGATCTTCCATGGTGGAGTTTGGCTGTCATAATCAGAAGGGAAGATTCTTCCATCGGTCTCTGCGTCTGCAACTTCCCGTTGGTACCTGGGATCCCTGCTGTGGTTATACCGGCAGAAAGCGATCCAAACCTTGTGGAAGACGTGCAGGTGCTGCGGTAAAATCCAGAAGGCTTGCTCGGCTTTACCGTCTCGCTCGCTCCGCCTCATCTTCTCCTAATTCTGCAGCTGGCCTCTTTCCTGGATCCTGGCCCTCGGGTGTGCCCAGAGTGAGGCCATCATTTCTCCGGCCTGTTTTTCCTGCTCTACCGTGTCAACCGGCCTTCTCCCTGCTCCGAGCCAGGAAATCCCCTGCAGGTAGCGGGTGCCTACGTCAGCTTTCACCGGCCCCCATTCCTGGCGAGACTGATGCTGCTACAGAGCCCATCCAGCTGGCGTTGTTTAACGCACATTCCATCGCAAATAAATCATTCTTTTTGAACGATTTATTTATTACTACAGGGCTGGACTTTTTATTTCTTGTTGAGACCTGGCAGAGAAGTGAGGAATTTACCTCCTTAATTGAACTTTGTCCACCGGATTGTACCTTCTCCTGTGCTCCGAGATTGACAGGCCGTGGCGGTGGTCTGGCCATCGTGAACCGGCGCCGCTTTGTTACACGGACGGTGAGCCATGGAACTTTTTCATCGTTTGAACTGATGATTTTAAAAATTGGCTCCTCAAACCCATTTTATTGTATTTTAATTTACCGCCCTCCAGGAGTTAATGCCTCTTTTTTATCTGAGTTTAGTGATTTTTTAACTTCTATTATTAAATTTGAGCGGATTTTATTACTTGGAGATTTTAATTTGCATATTAATGATCCCAATGACAGTTTTGCTGTGAATTTCTTGGGTATTATTGAATCTTTTAATTTTGTTTTGTGTCTATCTGGTCCTACGCATATAAAAGGAAATACACTTGATCTTGTTTTTACACTTGGTCTTAATGTGAATAATGTTCAGACTAAGGAGCTTCATGTGTCAGACCATTTTTGTGTTCTTTTTAATTTATCAGTTAAATCAGTCTGTTACACTGGTAAGCGGGTAAAATGCTCTCGTGTGTCATTGACCATTTGTCAGCTGTGAAATTTTCTGCTGCCTTTGACAGCAGTGTGGTTTTATCCTCTGATGACGACACTGAGAGCTTGGTCTGCTCTTTTAACTCACACTGTTCAAGCATCTTAGATGTAGTTGCTCCCTTTAAAACCAGGACTGTCCGTGCTGTTAATTCATCCCCCTGGTTAAATGATGATCTCTGTTGTTTTAGACGTAAATGTCGGAGGGTGGAAAGACTGTGGAAGTCCACTAAACTTGAGGTGCATCGATTGTACCTTAAGGAGCTGTTAATTGAATTTAACAATATGATAAAAATGGCAAGAACTTCTTATTTTTCCAACATCATCTCCTCCAATAGTAACAATTCAAAGATCATCTTCAGTACAATAGACAGTATAGTTAATCCTGTCAGTTCTGCTCCCCCTGTTTATTCATGTAATGACTGTAACAAGTTTTTTTCCTTTTTTGTTGACAAGGTCACTGCTGTTAGGGCTGGTTTTACTCATTCCTTTCCCCTAATCCTTGATTGTCCTAATAGACAGGCCTTTTTAAGTGATTTTACCCCAATTTCTTTTGAGGATTTGTTAGTGTTGGTGAGCTCCATGAAATCCTCCTCCTGCGTTTTAGATATTTTGCCTTCCTCAATGTTAAAAGAGGTAATTGGCTCAGTGGGTACGTCTTTGGTTTATATCATTAATAGTTCACTTGAATCTGGTTATGTACCCTCGTATTTTAAACATGCAGTTGTGCAGCCACTTTTAAAAAAAAAACCTAACCTTGATCCATCTGTTTTTAAAAACTTCAGGCCAATTTCTAAGCTTCCTTTTATTTCTAAGCTTTTAGAAAAAGTTGTTGCCAAGCAGCTCACTGACTTTCTGATTGAACATAATATTTTTGACAAATTTCAGTCAGGCTTTCGTCAGAAACACTCGACAGAGACCGCTCTTCTAAGGGTGTCAAATGATATTTTAATGTCATCAGACTCTGGCAAATGCTCTGTTTTAGTGTTATTAGATCTTACTGCAGCATTTGATACTATTGATCATTTTATTTTGTTACAAAGGCTTAGAGATTGGGTAGGTATTTCTGGAAAAGCTCTGGATTGGTTTTTCTCCTACCTTTCTGGTAGGAGCTTTTCCGTGGCTGTTGGCTCTTATTCATCTGACTCTGCTCCTTTAACCTGTGGGGTGCCTCAGGGTTCTATTCTGGGTCCACTTTTATTTGCCCTATATATGCTGCCACTTGGTTCTATTATCAGCAAATTTAAAGGTGTGTCTTATCACTGCTACGCTGATGATTTACAGCTACTTTTCTCTTTTAAGCCTGACCATGTTGACAATTTAAAAATTATTCATGATTGTCTGTCTGCAATCAAGGACTGGATGTCTAGTAACTTTTTGCAACTTAATGCTGATAAAACTGAAGTCCTTATTGTAGCACCTGATAATCTAATTCCTAAGTTGGTTAATAGCATTGGTTCATTAAGCTCTAACGTACGGTCTAATCTAAAAAATCTTGGTGTCATTTTTGATTAGTCGATGAGTTTTGATCAGCATGTCAAATCTCTGACCCGGAGTTGTTTTTTCCACCTTAGGAATATATCCAAAATTAGGTCATTGGTTTCCTATACTCAATTAGAAATATTCATGCCTTTGTTTCTTCACGTTTGGACTATTGTAATGCTCTTTTTACATGTCTTAGTAAATCCTCTTTACACCACCTACAGTTAGTCCAGAATGCTGCTGCAAGATTACTAACTAGGTCCAGTAGATTCTGTCATATCACTCCTGTTTTGGCCTCCTTGCATTGGCTTCCTGTAAATTATAGAATTGATTTTAAAGTTCTTGTTCTTACTTACAAAGCCATTCATGAAGAGGCACCTTTTTATATTAGTGACCTGCTCTCTCTACACCAGCCCAGCAGGTCTCTCAGGTCTTCTCATCAGAATCTATTGGTAGTTCCTAGTACTAGGCTCAAAACCAAAGGCGATAGAGCCTTTGCTGCTGTTGCTCCCAGACTGTGGAACTCCTTGCCTTTTGAACTTAGATCTGCACCTTCCATTGGTGTTTTTAAGAAGCAACTAAAGACCCACCTTTTTAGCCTGGCTTTTTAACTATGTGCCGATTGTATTTTTATGTGCTTTTATTGTCGACTTTGTTTTACTGTTTTATGTGCCTGTGTTTTTATTTTGTTTTTTACCATGTTAAGCACTTTGCGACTCTGTGAAAGGTGCTCTATAAATAAACTTATTATTATTATTATTATGTATGCCACACTCATCAGTGTATATGCCCCAACAAAGACCAACACAGAGGAGGTGAAGGAAGAGTTCTACAGTGATTTACGTGAGACTATCAGGCGTGTACCGACTGATGACAGGCTGATACTCATTGGAGATTTTAATGCCAGAGTTAGTTCGGACACTGAGAACTGGAAAGGAGTGCTAGGCAGTCATGGAGTAGGCAAGTTCAATGCTAATGGAGAACTTCTACTTGCACTATGTTCAGAGTACAACCTTGTGATAACCAACACTCTATTTAAGCACAAGGACACACACAAGAAGACATGGATGCACCCAAGATCCAAGCACTGGCACTTGTTAGACTACATCATAGTAAGGCAGAGAGACATAAGGGATGTATTGGACACCAGAGCAATGAGAAGTGTGGACTGTGGTACAAATCATGTTATGCTGAGATCTAGATTAAGGATTTGCAGATAAAAACAGCACTGCAGGATGGGTGCAAAGCCACCACGGAAGCTAACACCTGAATGTTTGGTATCATATTATGTTTTTAGGCTGTTCAACATATGCACCTTATACAGGCATAATAACAGCACTTTAACATATGCACCTTATACAATTTTTATTACAAATGTCTTTTTCATGTATTTTGGATTGTATGGTTATGTATTTTCGTGACTTGTCAAGGGACTACGGATGTAATCTAGCAGTTTAGCTAAATCTGGCATATTTACATTTGTGTTAATGTTTATTAATATGCAATGTCCCTTTCAAATAAACATTAAACAAATAAATAAATAAATACTGCTTCCCTGGGGTGTCACTGTTAACTTCCTCACATCCTCCAGACAACTAAGGAAATAAAACACTTGATCGAAGACATGTATCAGGCACTGAACAGTTGAGGTGCTCGACATACAGCAGCTGCAATAACAATACTAATTAGCTCAAAACTGTTGTGTGAAAATGGCCTTTTAGCATTAGAGTCCCAACTCCTGATCCCAGTACTGATGTGATTGGTTCCACTGGGTGTCCCCTTGTATAACACTGGCCTCTGACTTGATGTACTGTGTTCCATCATTGTTGTGGATTTTAACTTTACCAATAAATGTCCCTTTGAGCTGGTGGTTCAATCAAACAGGTGTAGTCCAAAGATGCATATTTAGTGATTTATTTTCATTTTGGCCAAAATGAAAATAAAAACATCACGATAGGGGTTAGATGTGATAAAAAAATCATTGAAATTCTTATTTTATTGAGGGAGTTAGGATTGATGACTGGAACCACCATTAAACCCCCTTCACACTGGATGGAGACCCCGCTGCTACCTAAGAAATCAGCCAGAACGAGAAGGGCTTTCACAGTGTGAGCGTGGTCTTTGAACGTGTATTAATTTAAGAAACAGTAATTTATGGTTTTTATGGTTCTGTTGCATTTAATTCTCTTTCACTAATGGCACATTGTTAGATCTGAGTTGACTTGAGTTGAATGTATTTTCTTTCTCCTGTTCCAAGTGAAGGGCTTTGACCTTGAAGATAAGAAAATCCGTCAAGGAGCAGTACAGCAGAAGTTTGAACTCCCTCTGTCATGTGTCTGAGTTCATTTTCTCATTGAGCTCAGAGTTTGATTGTCTGTTGTCATTACTAGGTGGTTAGTCTTTGTATAATTGTTTGGTTTGTGACAGAGCCCTTCCTCTTTCTCTCCAGACTCTCCCTGTCATGTGTCTGGGGCCTTATGTCATTCCAGGCCCCAGACACGTTATTGTGTTTCCCTGGTTTTGTGTCTGCACATTTGTCTTGGTTTCTGTGTGTCTGTCTCTGCCCCCCTCCCTCCAAGCTCTCCCCACTGGCTGCTCAACCTGCCGCTGCTGTGAGCAGCCTGTAATCAGCTCACCTGCAGCAGCTCGCACCTGCCTCCACTCAATGTCATTAGTCACTATTTAGTCTGTTAGTGTGTTCACTTACTGTAGCGGTGTTAGTCAGCATCCTGTGTTCAGGCATTACTCTGTGTTTGGTATACTCTCCCTTGGACTTCGTTTGGTGCTGTTTTTCCCCGGAGCCCAGCTTTGCTCTGAAACATACTATGTAATTTGTCTCCTTTTTCCAGTTCACGTTTCTTGTTTTTCCCCCAGTGGCCAGCCAAACCCTGGGGCGTGACGTGAACTCCCTCCTCATAGCCAAACAGAGTTTTCTGAACCTTTTTCACCTGTTGTGTAGCTAGTTATTTGATTGCTTATGTTGGACACTTTTTGTATCATTGACTCTTTGTTTAATAAAACACACACTTCATCTGCAAGTAGGCTCGTCTCTTTTTATCCATGCGCTGCGTAAAAGCGCACGGATATGACAGTACACCACCACCAGTGACAGCCCAGCAGTGAAGTCTGTGTGTTGTTTTTCACCTTTTTCCCTGTGTGTTTTTCTCCTACCTGAGTGGAGCTCGTTACGGACTTGCCAGGCAGAGGAGGCTACCCGAAGTGGCTGGGGTGGGAGTGCTGCCGCGTTCTTGTGGAAGTTGATGAGCTGATCTCCGAGTCACGCACTTATTCCACTCCAGATGATGCATTGTGGTATTTGGGACTGAAAGAAGCAGCAGCTCGCGGGTGCCGTCAGCTGAAGATGGATGCTGAGAGGAGGGAGCGGATCACCCTGATCGCCGTGCTGCAGCGGGAGAATGAAGGAGTGGTGAGGAAATCCCTGGAAAAGCCCGGACAAACGCCGAAGAGGAGGCGTTCCCGGGCCTCAATAATCTCCACTCACCAGCCTTCAGTGCCTGAACCGCCTCTGTCTCCAGAGCCCAGGCCCACTCCATTCTCGGGGAACTGGGAGGTACACAGACTGACGTTGCTGGCGGAAATAGACCACTGCTTGGAGGAGGAGAATTCTGCAGCCACCTCCTCCTCCGAAGTTTTAAATCCACCAAGGTGGGGAGGGCAGTTTTCTCCCGGTTTCATCCTCCTCTGTGCTTGTTCAGGAGGCTCCTCCACAGCATAAAGAGGAGCCCAGGCCCACCACAGCCACTTAAGAGGGATTTCTCCTTCCCAGCTGCAGCAGGAGACATCATTAACCAGGAGAACAGGCAAGTTTCCCCCCTTTTTGTTTCTAATACTGATGAAATATCTTGCCTGATCCCTGGGAGACAGTCTCTGGGCATGCAGTCCCCAGAGACCTCTCCACCTGCTGCAGCCACTCTCCCCTCACCAGTCCTCTCCATGTCTCCTCCTATTCCTTTTGAGTGTCCTCCGGTCCCGAAGCACAGCCTCTGGACGATGGAGGAGGTCGTGGCGGTGGAGACTCTAGTTCCTGCACCCGAGGAGAGCCACATCCCAGCTGCCATGCCGGAAAGGTCACCAGTGTGGTCCCCTTCACCTGGGAGTCCTGAGACTGCAGTTCAATTCAATTCAATTCACCTTTATTTATACTGCGCCACATCACAACAGAGGCCGTCTCATGGTGCCAACCATCACGCCTACTGCGGAGGCTGCCGCAGCAGTGTCAGCCCCTGAGCTGAGCCTCCAGGGGACCAAGCCTGAGGAAACATCGTCTACCGGATCGACGGAGTCCTGGACGGCGGTGAAGCTTGAGCTAAGGCAAGTGTTCTCCTTTGATTTTCTCCTTTCAATTTTAAAGCAATCTTGCCTAGCTCTAGGTGGAGAGAGCCAGGTGCAGCTGCCCGCTGCTCCTGATCTTGCCTCGCTGGGCTCCGCTGCTGCCAGCGACCCTGACCTCTCCTCTTGTTCTGTGTCCAAGTCCTCTTCCAGGGTCGCTGGAGAGAATCCAACATCGCCAGACAAGTCCAAGGATCCAGGCTCGCCGCTGGAGGTAACCTTGGGCGCTGCTGTTCCTGCTGTGAAGGTCGCCGTAGGTGTCGCTTCTGACAAGGCCAGGTCCACGGTGGGTGCAGTCCCTCTTCTGCCTGAGGCCACAGTTTGGGTCCCGCCTCAGTCCAGGTCTTTGTGGGTGCTGCATCCCACTCGGGGAC
Organism: Pholidichthys leucotaenia; assembly: GCA_020510985.1. Classification (NCBI taxonomy): domain Eukaryota; kingdom Metazoa; phylum Chordata; class Actinopteri; order Cichliformes; family Pholidichthyidae; genus Pholidichthys; species Pholidichthys leucotaenia. The sequence continues at coordinate 245,522,554 of CM035842.1, read as the reverse complement.
CATCGTGGGTGTTGCGCCCCAGCTTGGAGCCAACATGGGTGCTGCACTCCAGTTTGGGTCCGCCATGTGCGCCGTGCCTCAGCCCGGGGCCCACCGAGGGTGCAGCGATGGCCCAGCCAGGTCCACCGCGGGTGCTGCAGAGCTCCAGCCCAGAGCTACCGCGGGTGCAGCCGTGGCCCAGCCGGGTCCCACCACAGGTGCAGCCGTGGCCCAGTCGGGGTCTACCGCGGGTGCAGCCATGGCCCAGCCGGAGTCCACCGTGGATGCAGCTGAGCGCCAGCCCGAAGCCATCGCGGGTGCAGCTGAGCTCCAGTCTGGAGCCACTGTGGGTGCAGCTGTGTCCCGTGCCGGGACCACTGTGAGTGCAGCCATGTCCCAGACCGGGACCCCCACGGGTGCAACCATGTCCCAGACCGGGACCCTCACGGGTGCAGCCACGTCCCAAGCTGGGACCACCGAGGGCGCCTCCGGCCAGCTTGAGGACACCGAGGCCTTCTCTCTGCTTCCAGAGGCCTTCAGGGTGTCTCTTCCTCCTCTGCCAAGCGCCGTTGTGGTCCTTTGTCCTCAGCCACCATTCACCGTGGGGGTTCCTCTCCTCCGGTCCAGACACCCACTTTTAAGCCTCCCAGTGGGTAGGCCGCCTCCTGTCTCACCCCTCTGGTCCTGGTGGCTCAACAATGCTGGCCAGCCGCCAGAAGGACTGAGTCTCCAGGTCGGGTGGCCCATTTGCTCTGGCAGGCCACCTGACACTGTTCAGCGGGCCGCCTGCTGGGCCTGGGACTTTGGCCGGCCGCCCGAACCCTGGAGCCGTGGGACTGTGGGGACTTAGGGGTTGTTGGGGCGCAGGTGTGAGTGTTGAGCTGATCATTTTTTCCCTCCTAGCCATTTTTCCCCCACCTCCCTCCCGGGGTGGTTTTTGCTGTTTTCCTTTTTTTTTGGGGGGGGGGGGTCTTTTTCCTGATGCTACCTGGGGGTGTCTGGTATCCACCCCTTGAAGGGGAAGGGGGGATCTGTCATGTGTCTGGGGCCTTCTGTCATTCCAGGCCCCAGACACAAGTTATTGTGTTTCCCTAGTTTTGTGTCTGCACATTTGTCTTGGTTTCTGTGTATCTGTCTCTGCCCCTCTCCCTCCAAGCTCTCCCCACTGGCTGCTCAACGTGCCGCTGCTGTGAGCAGCCTGTAATCAGCTCACCTGCAGCAGCTCGCACCTGCCTGTGGCACACCTGTGGCGGTGTTAGTCAGCATCCTGTGTTCAGGCATTACTCTGTGTTTGGTCTACTCTCCTTTGGACTTCGTTTGGTGCTGTTTTTCCCCGGAGCCCAGCTTTGCTCTGGAACACACTATGTAAGTCTCCTTTCTTTTTTATTTCTAAGTTTGATTGTCTGTTGTCATTACTAGGTGCTCAGTTTTTGTATATTTGTTTGGTTTGTGACAGAGCCCTTCCTCTTTCTCTCCAGACTCTCCCCACCAGCTGCCACTGCCTGCTTCTCTGCCAGCTCAGCTGTGGTAGCTTGGTAATTAGGTCACGGCTCGCCTGTGATTCACACCTGCAGCTCATTTACTTTTGGGTATTTAAGCACTGGCTTTCCACTGTGTCAGTGCAGCTAAATTGGTGTTCTAGACTGGTTTCTTCTGGTAATTTTCTCCTCCTGATCATCACGCTGATCAGCTCCCTGTTTCCTCCTGAGTCAAGTTGGCTCAGGAGAGCCTCAGCCTGTAAGTGTATCTTGTTTTGTATTTTTTTTTGTGTACAGCACTATTTTGGACATTTTATGTTCTTTTGTTAATAAACTGCACAAAACACCATTCAGCGCCTGGGCTTGTCCTTTCTGCTCCAAAGGACCAAACATGACACCCTCCTTCTCCTTCTTCTTCTCTTTCTTGCTCTCTACCTCCTTCTCACTCACCCAAAATAAGATGTCACTGTTCATATAAAAAGACTTGTTATTGTGACGCTTCAGTGCACTCTCTGCAATAAAGGACGGACAATCACTTTAAACTTTTGTAAGACTATTTCTGACAAGAATATGCTAGGATCCCTGAGTACATGTGAAAAGCATGGTAGAGTGTGGAGAGTTTAGAGCTTGCCTAAAACCTCTGCAGCGAGGTCGTGGTGATTAATGATCATGGTGGCATCGTATTGGGGTCCTGGGTGTATTATACTGTATCAAAGTTGTGGGTCCCAAGCACACCAGCACGGCTTGGTCATGAAGAATTTGATGGACTGACCACGCTGGTAAACCAGCGGTAGTGTTGTGCTAGTATAGCTGCAAACATTTATCAGTGTCAGTGCGGAGCAATATGATTGAAACTCATTGATGCACAGTAGAAATAAAACATCACGACTGAAAAAGAAAGCACTTCTGTCACAGAATGAATTAAGAGTCAGAAGTAATAATTCTGCAGCTAAGAGCCACTGCAGCCCTGATTGGCTTCATATAACAAGCACCTACAGTGATTTACTGATGACTGTAGTGAGCCAGGCATGTCTGAAGTCTTCAATGTGCAGAAAAATGCAGCAGAGGAAGAAGAGGAAACAGCAGCAGAGTTTGGAGAAGAAGCTAAATTTGTGTTTTCAGAAAGTCAAAATGAAGTCAGAGTCAAGGGTCAGATTTGGCTTTTAGATTGTCCAAATATAATATCTAGAAATAAAAATCATAAAGTGTACCTTTAACCTCTTAAAATTCTGGGGTTCTTGCAAATTTGCACTTTTTTTAATTTTGCAACTTTTCCCTCAAAAATTAGCAACTTTTTCTTGTAAATGTTTAACTTTTTTCTCAAACGTGTACAGCTTTTTCCTATAAATTTGCAGCCCTTTCCTCAAAAATGTTCAATTTTTTCTAGTAAATTGGCAAGTTTTTTTTCTTGTAAATCTGCAACTTTTTTCTTCCCATTTTGCAACTTTCTTTCTTGTAAATTTGCAAACCTTTTCTCAAAAATATGCAACTTTTTTCTTGTAAATTTGAAACTTTTCCTTTAACCCCTTAGCATTTCCAGCCAATTTCCCTAAATTTAGCATATGCAAAGAAAATCAAATTCTTTCTTCACTGAGTTTCAGGAGAAAATATCAATCATCCCACCGGTGAAACACTGGAATTTTATGAGGTTAAATTTGCAAATTTTTTCTCAAAAATTTGCAACTTTTTTCTTGCAATTCTACAGTTTTTTTCTTACAATTTTGCAACTTTTTGTAAAATTTTGCACCAGAATTTTAAGAGGTTAAAAGAGCTGCAAATTTAGAAGAAAAAAAACTCTTAATTCTGATGTTGTCAGGCCGGACTGAAGCTGTATTTCTGCTTTTTTACCTTAATTCGGGGCTCAGATATTTTTGAGGCTCCACACAGACTTTTTAACCTTCTATATGTAGCACAGGTTACCCAAAGAGAACAACTTGGTAGGAAGAGGAAGCATGATTGTCCTCATTTTAAATAAATTATTTTAAAGACCTGTGCCTCAGACTCTGTCATGTGATTCAGATTAGAGGCTTAAATGACGTGCACATGCCCCAGCATGTTTGGGACCAGATGACAGTCCCTATTTAGACAAACATGCTGTGTTATTTCTACAAATGAAGTCTGTAGAGTCTATTGCCCCCCCAGCTTCCACCATAGGTAATTATTTAGCTTCTTTTGTGTTCGGTCCTGTGGGGGCGTCCATTCACCTGTCAGCTACTGTGAAAACTCATTAAGTGACAGTGGAAGGGAAGAGGGGAAAAGGAGCAAAAATAAAAGGTAAATGCTGTTAAAAAAAAAAAAGAAAAAATAATAACATGTAGAGGGAACAGGAGGGGAACAGTGAAATCTGACCCTATAGCATGAGCTGAAGTCCCTGATGCTTTCAATTTAACAGGAAATTAATGCTAGCACAAACATACACATTATCTAAAGCAAACAAGAGACTTTAATGAAGGAAAAACTAATCTCAAAGCCTTCTACCAACTAAACAGTAATAATACTGAAGGTTTACAGTGCTGTGAACAAAGTATTTGCCAGCCTAATTTCTTAGTTGTGCCGCCCTTGGCAACAACAACTGCAGTCAAGTGTTTGAAATAACTGGCAATGTTGCTTTTGAGGAATTCTGGCCCACTCTTCTTTGCAGAATTGTTTTAATTCAGCCACACTGGAGGGCTTGAGGTTGAGGTCACAAACCGATGGCCGGACATTCTCCTTCAGGATTTTCTGGTTGAGAGCAGAGTTCATGGTTACTGCATATGCAATTTTTTTTCTTAAAAATTTGCAGCTTTTCTCTCATAAATTTGAATTTTTTTCTTATGAATTTGCAGCTGTTTTTCCTGGAAATTTGCAAATTTTTTCCTCATAAATTTGCAATTTTTTTCTGAAAAATTTGCAACTTTTCTCTCATGAATTTGAATTTTTTTCCAGTGAATTTGCAACTGCTTTCCTGGAAATTTGCAACAATTTTTCTGTAAATTTTCAACTTTTTTCATCATAGATTTTCAACTTTTTAAAAAAAAAAAAAATTGTGACTTTTTCTGATAAATTTGCAATTTTGTTCTTGTAAATTTGCAATATTTTCCTGTTAATTTTCAACTTTTTTTCCTCACAGATGTGATTTTTTTTTCCCTCATAAATTTGTGACTTTTTTTCTAAAAAAAATTGCAACTTTTCTCTCATAAATGTGCAAAATTTTTTCTAGTGAATTTCCAACTTTTTTCCTGGAAATCTGCAAAATTTTTCAGTTCTTTACATGTTCTTCTGGGTTTTTTGTTTCTTACCTGTTCTTGACCTTCTTTAGATCAAGGCACGATGTGTTGCTTATTGAGATCTTTTAGCCTACTTCACTTTGTCAGCCAGGTTCTATTTAAGTGATTTCTTGATTCAGCAGGTCTGGCAGTAATCAGGCCTGGGTATGATTAGTGAAAGTGAACTCAGCTTTCCAAAAATTGTGGTTAAACTACAGCATTTGTTATTTTTAGCTTAAAACTGGACTTGATCATTAGAAACACCACAGAATAACTGAGAGCTACTCTCCATTCAGCTTCAATTAACGTTTTAGTCACATAGCACCAATTTACAACCATGCTTACCTAAGGTACGTTATATATTATAGTAAGATACACTAAAACCCCTCAGAGGAAATTAATTAATGACAACACACAACAGGAGGGGAAGACGAAGGGTTACGGTGGAGTAAACAAGGGGATGATAAAGGATTAAAGGAACAGAAGAATAGAAGAGTGTGTGCAGTATTTACACACGAGTGTACTGTATGTTCCCTCACGTGTCGTTCTGCACAGGTGGATCAGACCAGTGTTTGCTCATGTTTCCAGCAGCTGTGTTGACACAACAGGAGAAACGCCGCTCAGATTTGATAATGCTGCAGGATCGACACAGGCGCAGCCGTCATCCTTTAGCGGCGCTCCGTGACTTCTCAAACGTCTCTCCTGTTGGCCTAACGGTAATCAGGCACGGGGGCCAGATAAAGCCCTCCACCCGCCAATTTAACCAGTCTCATCATGTTGCAAACGGTGACTTTCATCGCTTGTAAATTTGCTAGTTAGGCCCATTGTCGTTATAAATTTGTAACTTTTCCACCAGTTTCATAAATTTGCAACTTCTTTCCTTCGTGTAAATTTGCTACATTTTCCCGCTCTCTTACAGTGATAACTTTTACTCCGTCTCACAAAGTTGCAAGCCCTACACACGTATCTCTGCACCTTTCTTCACCCTCATAAATTTGCAACTTTTCTGAGTCTCGTAAGTCTGCAACTGACTGAATAACATGACTTTGAACCACCAATTCTAAGCAGAAAAGCAAATAAACTTTTATAAATGTTCAACTTTTTTCTCATAGATTTGCAATTTTTTTCTTGTAAATTTTAAGTTTTTTTCCCGTTAATTTTCAACTTCTTTTTCCTCATAAATTTGCAGCTTTTTTCTTGAAAATTTTTTTCTCATGAATCTGTTTTTTCCCTAGTGAATTTGCAACAGTTTTCCTGGAAACTGCAACTTTGCAAGTTTTTTTCCTCATAAGTTTGCAATTTTGTTCAGACAAATTTGCAATGTTTTTTCTCGTAAGTTTGGGACTTTTTCCTCAAAAATTTGCAACTTTCTTCTTCAAAAGTGGCAACTTTTCTCTCATAAATTTGCGTTTTTTTTGCCAAGTAAATATGCAATATATTTACTTTTCTAGTAAATATGCAACAGTTTTCCTGGATATCTGCAACCTTTCTTCTCACAGATTTGCAACTCTTTTATCAAAAATTTGTGAAGTTTTCTCATGAATTTGCAACTTTTTTCTTAAAAATTTGGAACTTTTCTGTCAATCTTTTTCTCATAAGTTTGAGACCTTTTTAATAAAAATTTGCAATTTTTTTCTCATAAATGTGCAATTTTTTTTCTTCTAAATCTGCAATATTTTCTTATTCACAACTTTTTTCTCAAAAATTTGTGAATTTTTTCCACATACAGGAAGGAAAATAAGTATTGAACACGTCAACTTTTTTCTCATTAAACATACACTCCTCACAAAATGTTAGGGATATTCGGCATTCAGGTGAAATTTCAGTACGCACCTAAAATGCACTATAACCTTTACAGGTGAATGTAATTTGACTTTCTCTAGCCTTTTGAATGCACATCTCCAACTCTTCAACGTTTCAGTGCTTTTTGCATAATTTGCTGTTCTCTAACAAGGTGCTTAACAGCAAAATTCACAACAGGAGTTTGATCCATGAATCGACCAATAAATTTTCTGGTTCAATTAGAATTGGTATTTAAACAGTCCTCTACATCATGCTGTTCACATTTTGACATCATGAGACTAAGATGACACCTAATAATTGATCAACAGTACCTCACCATTGTGAGACTTCAAACAGGATGTTCTCAGAGGGAAGTGGCCACTGAGCTTAGTGTGTCACAGAGTGTCATCAGCAGGTTGCAACTGAGATACAGAGAGACTGGAAGAGTCACAGAGAGGCACAGAAGTGGACGTCCTTTGGCCACATCCCACGCTGATGACCGCTTCATTGTGGACAGTGCCCTGTGGAACCGGATGATGAATGCCACTCAACTCCAGGCACATTTAAGGGAGGAGAGAGGTACCCAAGTGTCACGTCAGACCATTCAAAACCATTTACATCAGTGTGGTCTGCGTGCTAGACAACCTGCAAGGGTACCTGACCACACCACCAGGCACAGGTGTCATTGTCTTGCATGGGTCAGGGAGCATTTATGTTGGACAAGGGACCAGTGGGCCTCAGTGCTTTCTCTGATGAAAATCAATTCACACTGAGCAGAAATGATAGCCGCCAACGATGTTGGAGACATCAAGGGGAGCGCTATGTATCAGCCACTGTTGTGGTGGTGTTACAGTCTGGGCAGGTGTGTCTTGTCAATAAAGAACTGCCGTACACCTTGTGAATGGTAGAGTGACAAGACAATACTACCTGAATAACATCATTAAACCAGTCATTGTGCCCCTGCATGAACAACACAGGCCTAATTTCATATTTATGGATGACAATGCTCCAGCTTATTCAGGTCGCATTATTAGGGAATGGCTTCTGGAGGCTGGGGTACCTCAAATGGAGTGGCCTGCACTTTTTCCTGACCTGAATCCCATAGAAAACCGATGGGATCAGCTGAGTCGTCGTGTAGAGGCTCGTAACTCTGCACCCCACAACCTCAATGACCTGAGGGCTGCCCTTCAAGAAGAGCGGAATGCCATGCCTCAGCAGACAATAAGTTGACTTGTGAACAGCGTGAGACATTGTTGTCAAGCTGTAATTGATGCTGAAGGGCACATGACAAGTTATTGAGACATTGACATTTTTTGTTGTGGTATACCCACCACTGTTGTTGGCTTTTGTTTCAATAAATTGCTTGAGATGAGGAAATCACCATTGCATGCTTCTACTTAAATGCCCTACTTTCATGATATAATATCACTGTAGCGTGAATTTTTACATTTTCCATAAATTTCACCCGAAAGCCAAATATGCCTAACTTTTTGTGAGTAGTGTATTTCTGATGGAGCCACTTAACCAGATATCAGTAACAACCCAAGTAATCCATACATACAAAGAAATTGAGGCAACTGTGTTCACAAAACAAGTTATATTTAATAAAGTGGAATGACACAGGGAATAGGTACTGAACACACTTGGTGAACTTCATTTAATATTTAGTAGAAAAGCCTTTCTTGGTAATAACACTTCCAGACGCCTCCTGTATGGAGAAACTAGGTGCAGGTATTGCTCAGGAGTGATTTTAGCCCATTCTTCCACACAAACTGTCTTCAAATCTTGAAGGTTCCGTGGATGTCTTCTATGATCTCTGATCTTCAGTTCGTTCCTTAGATTTTAAGAATGGGTGCGTGATGTCACCCGAAGGAAAACCCACAAGGAATTGTGGGAAAAGTGTTCTGCCTGTCTGTGCTTAGCAGTGAGCACAGACAGGCTGCGTGTCCACCAAATGTGTTTTTTTCTGCTATGGGCAACTATTTTCTGTTCATTTTCTATGTAGTCTGGTGTGTAATGCGCTCAGTGCCCTCGGCGCAAAAACGCTCTCAGCAGTCAGCATATTTTGTCGCTGCCCTCATGGTGCTGAAAGCTGAAAAAAGTTCAACTTTCAGAGCACTGCAGCACTCATCAGCTGCACTCCTCTCTCACCAGCCGACCACAATCAGCCTAAAAGTACATGATCAATATTTAACAGCCAACGCTTGGAGGGATGTGTATTTTCTTACCAGCTTGATATGATTTATTCCAGTGAGTGGAGTGTTTCAGAGCAAAATCTGTGAAATCCCCGGCACGCTTTGAGTGACAGGTCAAGCGGTTGCCAGGATACTGGGCAGAGTGCTTTTTTAAATCAGCGCATGAAAAGCACACAGGAAAACAGGTTGAGAGCATTATTACTTTCCCTGTGGACACACAGCCAAGGTTGGTTCCAAGGTTGACATAGCCAGGAGCGGCACTGGGGTTAAGCTCCCAGTGCTCATAAAATGCTCCTTATGGCGTGCGTCTCGAAAAGCCTCTGACAACTAAGTCCAACTCCTAGCCTGCCCGTGTGGTTTAGTCTCTAAGCCCGGCGGAACTGCCTTTACTAATAGGAGAAGGGGCGAGGGCGGATCTCTGGCGCCTTAAAACCAGATGCTTCGGGTAGATGGTGGCTCGTCAACCTGGGAAGGTAGCCCATCTAGGGGAAGGTAAACCCTGATTTCAAACCTCTGCTGCCTTGCGGCATACCCGGTCACGGGAAAGGCTTCGGGAGTCAACCCTGAGGAAAAATCCGGAGTCGGAGCCCCTAAGGCAGTTCTATGTTGTGCTCAACATTGTTCTGGCAGCTCCTGCAACGGCGCTGGTGCCAAACTGTAGCAGCCCTGCTGTTCCTTTGGATTCATCAGTGACGTGGAGAGGGGGGACATGCTGCATGGGCAACATCTTGTCCTCCATATCTTCCTGCCCAGGCTTGAATCCTACCAACGCCCAACGCTGGAAGGTAGAACACCGGATCACTGGAGAGGACACTCCAGCTTCGCCTTTGGCGTAGACAAAACACGGGGAATGACAGTTACCGGTTATAAGCCACCGCTCAATTGGCGTAGAGCGTGGCGCCAGGGGTTGTTCCCGACGGTGGGAGGGATCATCAGATCTCACTGGACAGCTACCGCCCGCCTCAAGCTGGGCAGCCCCCAGCCAATAAGGTGTTGTCCCGCCACAGCTTGCTTTCCTCATTGGGTGCATGGGGATAAGGAGAAATCCAAACAGCAGGCTGAGAACCTTCGCACCAGGCAAGACAATAAAACAAAAGAGACCAACTCTAAAACTGGGAACTTGGAACGTCCGCACTATGATGACAGGACTCACTGCTAACCTCAAGGACATCAACGGCACCAGGAAGACTGCCATCATCAATAATGAGCTGAAGAGACTGGGAGTGGATATCGCCACTCTCCAGGAAACATGGTTAGCTGATGCAGGCACACTGAGAGAGAAGGACTACACGTTCTACTGGCAGGGAAAGAGCAGTGACGAACACAGGGAACACGGAGTGGGCTTCGCAGTGAAGAACACTTTGCTGAAGATGGTGGAACCGGGTAGCACTGGCTCTGCACGACTCCTCACCCTCCGCCTGAACACCACTGAAGGCCCAGTCACCCTCGTCAGTGTGTATGCCCCAACACAGACAGCCACACCAGAGGCAAAAGACGAGTTCTACGAGAATCTCGCAACAACTGTCAGGATCATCCCCAACTCTGAACAACTCATTCTCCTTGGAGACTTCAATGCCAGAGTGGGTGCTGACCACGACTCCTGGCCCTCCTGTCTTGGACCTTTTGGCGTGGGCAGAATGAACGACAACGGACAGCGGCTGCTCGAGTTCTGCACATATCACGATCTGTGCATCACAAACTCGTTCTTCAAGACCAAGCCCCAACACAAGGTTTCCTGGCAACATCCGCGCTCAAAGCACTGGCACCAGCTAGACTTGATCCTGACCAGGCGCACCTCACTGAAGAACGTGCTAATCACCCGTTCATTCCAGAGTGCAGATTGCGACACAGACCATTCATTGGTGTGTTGCAAGGTCAAGCTGCAGCTGAAGAAATTCCATCGTGCTAGACAACCTGGAAAGGCACGGATTGACACCAGCAAGATGGCCCAACCAGAACTTGTTGAGCAGTTTGCCTCCACCTTTGAGAAGGAACTTGGTGTACCACAAGGAGGAGAATCTGCAAAGCAGAAGTGGGAAGAGCTGCGAAACACCATCTACCGCACAGCCTTGGCTACCTTTGGGAGGAAGACCTCGAAGTCACAGGACTGGTTTGATGCCAAGTTGACCGAGATGACCCCCGTCATTGAAGCCAAGCGCTCAGCACTTGCTGAGTACAAGAAGTACCCAAACGAGAAGAATCTCCAGATTCTCAGGGCTGCGAGAAGCAAAGTTCAGCAGACTGCTCGGCGCTGTGCCAACGAGTACTGGACTTAGCTCAGCCAAGACATTCAAACCGCTGCCATAACAGGGAACATCCGTGGTATGTACGATGGCATCAAGAAAGCACTTGGTCCGGCTCAGAGCAAGACGGCCCCCCTCAAATCTTCCATTGGGGAGATGATCACAGAGAAGAACAAGCAGATGGAGAGATGGGTGGAACACTACTCCGACCTCTACTCTAGACAGAACACCGTGATACCGTCAGCCCTTGATGCCATCGACTGCCTGCCATCCATGGACGAACTTGACGCCGAGCCAACCATCGACGAACTCAGTAAGGCCATTGATAGCTTGGCCGCTGGCAAGGCACCCGGCAACAACGGCATACCCCCTGACCTGATCAAGCACTGCAAGACCGCCCTACTGCTGCCATTGCATGACGTCCTCTGCCAGTGCTGGAAGGAAGGTGCCGTACCACAGGACATGAGGGACGCCAAGATCACCACCCTCTACAAAAACAAAGGGGAGAGAAGCGACTGCAACAACTGCAGGGGCATTTCCCTCCTCAGCGTTGTTGGCAAAGTCTACGCACGAGTTGTTCTCATTCATCTACAGAAGCTTGCCGAACGTGTCTACCCCGAGTCTCAGTGTGGCTTCCGCGCTGAGCGATCGACGGTAGACATGATATTCTCCATCCGCCAACTCCAGGAGAAATGCAGAGAACAGAACATGCCTCTGTACGTCGCCTTCATCGACCTCACCAAAGCGTTCGATCTGGTCAGCAGAGAGGGCCTTTTCAAGATCCTGCCAAAGATAGGATGCCCACCAAAGTTGCAAAGCCTCATCGAATCGTTTCACACCAACATGCAGGGGATAGTGCAGCACGATGGCAACGTCTCAGAGCCATTCAACACACGCAGCGGAGTGAAACAGGGCTGTGTACTTGCGCCAACCCTCTTTGGGATTTTCTTTGCTATGCTCCTGAGGCATGCCTTCAGCACAGCAACAGAGGGAATCTACCTGCACACAAGATCTGACGGCAGGCTTTTCAACCTCGCCCGCCTGAAAGCCAGAACCAAAGTACGCGAGGCTCTAATCAGAGACATGCTGTTCGCAGACGACGCTGCAGTCGCAACCCACACACAGCAGGAGCTTCAGACCCTGATGGACCGCTTCTCCCAGGCATGCAAGGACTTCGGGCTTACCATCAGCCTGAAGAAGACTAACGTCTTGGCGCAAGGCACGGAAGCACCACCAACCATCACCATTGATGACTACAAGCTGGAGGTCGTGAATCAGTTCACGTACCTGGGGTTCACGATCAGCAACAACCTCTCCCTTGATACAGAGATCAACAAGAGGATTGGAAAATCAGCCTTCACACTCGCTCGCCTCACCACACGAGTGTGGGAGAATCCCAAACTCTCTGTCAAGACGAAGATGGCAGTGTACAACGCCTGCGTCATCAGCACACTGCTCTATGGGAGTGAGACGTGGACAACATACGCCCGGCAGGAAAAGAGACTGAACTCCTTCCACTTGCGCTGCATTCGCCACATCCTGGACATATCCTGGCAGGACAAAGTGCCCAACACAGAAGTTCTGTCCCGCGCCGGCCTTCCCTCCATGTTCACTCTACTCAGGCAGCGCAGGCTCCGCTGGCTAGGCCACGTTCACCGTATGGAGGATGGCAGAATCCCCAAAGACGTCCTCTATGGAGAACTGGCAACTGGCAGGAGAGACGTTGGCCGCCCACAGCTGCGCTTTAGAGACGTCTGCAAGAGAGACATGAAGGCCCTGGATATCAACACAGAGCGCTGGGAGGACCTTGCAACGGACCACTCCAAATGGAGAGGCACCCTGACCAGACAGCTCAAGGCGGGTGAAGAGAGACTGACTGCTGCAGCAGATGAAAAAAGGACCCGCAGGAAGAACCGCCACAGACCCAGCAGCACGGAGACCACCCACAAATGTGACCTGTGTGACAGGGACTGTCATTCGCGCATCGGCCTGTTCAGCCACAGGCGGTGCTGTTCCAGCAGAGTAGACGTTTAGGATTCTCTTCCATGGTCATCATAGACCGACGGAGGCCGACGACGACGACGGACACACAGCCTTAAAATGACACTGAATATGTTATTCAAACACAGGAAATGTAAATATACATATAAAACTCATCCAGGATGACACAAGAAAGTGAAAACACTTATTTCCAATGTGGTCCTTTCAATCACGTTATTATTCCTCCAAATACCACGCAACGTTAGAATGGGGAAGTTTTGCTGCATCATCAAATACAACAACCGCTCTCATGATTGGGGTGGAAAAAGATTGATAACGGTGTACGCTTTTTTCACTTCCTGACCTAGAAGAAAAGTGGAGAGAATTGGGTCTCTGAGCTGAAAAAGAGGTGTGAGATGGAATGGATTGCAGTGAACAGAAGGAGAGACATCAGCTCTGACAATATTCCTGCACACATAGTTGTGTGTTCATGGCATTTTCACCAAGGTAAGGTGTGATTTAAAAAAATATTTAGAAGTGCAGAAAGACGTCCCCTCTCCAGAGCAGCTGTCTTCGCGCCGTGTGCTTTGGCTGCACCTCAGCCTCAGCTCTCTGTCATCTCTCAATAATGAGTAAAAACACACAGGGCAAAATCAAATAATTTCCTCACATCATCGCTGTTATTCCAAATTTCTCCTGCTAATCAGGAGCAGCGTTTTTTTTTTTTTTTTAATTTTAATGGGAGCTTTTCAGTGTTGCTGATTTTCTTTGATTTTTCTTTAAGTTGTGATTACTTGTTGCCTTCATTACGCAAGGGATTTAATATCAGCTGGTGACTGAAGTCCATAGACTGTTTGGTATCATTAAATTAAGCAGATTCTCCTCTTTCAGGTGACTATAAAAACATCACTGTCCTGATTTAGGATGTTGTTACGGCCCTGGCCGTTACTTTGTGTTTTTTTCTGTGTTTTTCTGCGGCAGTGAGTCATCATCTTCATAGAGGATCTTCACCAGTGCAGCATGCCACAGCTGAGCGGAAGTCGTTGGGGATTTGCTGAAAGTGGCACCGACGCCAGTTTAAAACCTCCGGCTGGACCAGGTGACAGTGGGCAGCCTGACAGCAGCAGCGTCTCATTTTGGTCTCCAAACCAGTGCACTTTGGCTTGGTTTGATAAAGTCATTGCTAGTTATAGTTTGATTAATTTTTTTTTTTTTTTTTTTGTTACTTATTTGTACCCGTAGGTAGATTTGGTTTGCAGTCTGGTGACAAGCCACCGGCTGCCGGTCGCTGCGTGCGCGAGCGTCCTAAACCTACATGTTTTTGGTATGCGGGAGGAAACCGGAGAAATCCCGGAGTAAACCCACGCAACACGGGGAGAACATGCAAACTCCACACAGCTCACTGTTGGTCGGGGGCTGGGATCGAACCCACGATCTCATGATCCCCGTGATCCCCGTGATCCCCCGGCCGAGGGTAAAACTGTGCTGCCACAGTGCTAAACCACTGCGCCACCGTGCAGCCATTTGCCGTAAGTTACTTTGTGACCCTAAGTTACTTTGTGACCTTTTTTCCCAAAGGACTTGTAAATACTCATGTATATAAATTGGTAAGACCACATTCTTGTACATATTCACAGAATAGAAGGGGTGAGCTGCCTATTTCTTTGTGTTTGTTTTCTCCTGTTTTTGAAGTCAGGTGTAGGGTTGTCTTTTTGTTCTTTTTGGTTTCACATAGGACAGGTAGCACTAATTTGGATAAAGATAGGTGGGGGTTTTGTTTGTTATTTTGGCCTTGGTTCTCCCTGGAGACACGCTCACTGGTCTGTAAATAATTCACGTGTAAATAAAGCACACTGAACTTGTTATTAATCTTCGGTTTTGTTTTTGGGGGGACTGGGATGGGGCTTTTCCCATTCTGTTTATGGTGCACTCCTTTTCCCCTAGACAGAGGCGTAACAATGTTTTTATAGCAGCTAATTATACCGGTAATTTTTTTCTGTGTGCCACCGTGATCAACTGATTGGACCCACCTCCACTGGTGTTCTGACATTTTGGCATATTTATCAAAACAACACTGAACAGCTGAAGTTACAGACTGCAGTAAAAGGACAAAATCTTTATCCTGTAGCTTCAAAATGCTCAGACACATCCCCGACAGTTCGCAATATACGAACAAGTACGTGTGTTTACCTCAGTGTGTATATGCTGCAGGCAGCAGCAGAGCTCTGTACGGGTTTTTCCTGTGAACCAACGCTGCAAATACGCCATTATACAGACGTGGACAAAATTGTTGGTACCCCTCTGTTAATGAAAGAAAAACTCACAGTGGTCACAGAAATAACTTGAATCTGACAAAAGTGGTAATAAATAAAAATTTTATGAAAATTAACCAATGAAAATCAGACAATGCTTTTGAATTGTGTTTCAACAGAATTATTTTGAAAAAACAAACTCATGAAACAGGCCTGGACAAAAATGATGGTACCCTTAACTTAATATTTTGTTGCACAACCTTTTGAGGCAATCGCTACAATGAAACAATTTCTGTAACTGTCAATGAGACTTCTGCATCTCTCAGCAGGTATTTTGGCCCACTCCTCATGAGCAAACTGCTCCAGTTGTCTCAGGTTTGAAGGGTGCCTTCTCCAGATGGCATGTTTCAGCTCCTTCCACAGATGTTCAATAGGATTTAGCTCAGGGCTCATAGAAGGCCACTTTAGAATAGTCCAATGTTTCGCTCTTAGCCATTCTTGGGTGTTTTTAGCTGTGTTTTGGGTCATTATCCTGTTGCAAGACCCATGACCTGCGACTGAGACCAAGCTGTCTGACACTGGGCAGCACATTTCTCTCTAGAATACCTTGATAGTCTTGAGATTTCATTGTACCCTGCACAGATTCAGGACACCCTGTGCCAGATGCAGCAAAGCAGCCCCAGAACATAACAGAACCTCCTCCATGTTTCACAGTAGGGACAGTGTTCTTTTCTTGGTATGCTTCATTTTTGCGTCTGTGAACATAGAGCTGATGTGCCTTGCCAAAAAGTTCCAGTTTTGTCTCGTCTGTCCATAGGACATTCTCCCAGAAGCTTTGTGGTTTGTCAACATGCAGTTTGGCAAATTCCAGTCTGGTTTTTTAATGATTTGTTTTCAACAGTGGTGTCCTCCTTGGTCGTCTCCCATGAGGTCCCCTTTGGCTCAAACAATGACGGATGGTGCGATCTGACACTGCTGTACCTTGACCTTGGAGTTCACCTTGAATGTGTTTAGAGGTTGTTCTGGGCTCTTTTGTTACCATCCGTATTATCAGTCTCCTCCTGCGGCCACGTCCAGGGAGGTTGGCTACAGTCCTGTGGATCTTAAATTTCTGAATATGTGCAACTGTAGTCACAGGAACATCAAGCTGCTTGGAGATGGTCTTATAGCCTTTACCTTTAACATGCTTGCCTATAATTTTCTTTCTAATCTCCTGAGACAACTCTCTCCTTTGCTTCCTCTGGTCCATGTTTAGTGTGGTACACACCATGTCACCAAACAGCACAGTGACTACTTGTCCCCCTTTAAATAGGCCGACTAACTGATTACAAGTTTGTAGACACCTGTGATGTTAATTAGAGGACACATCTTGGTTGAACATGTCCCTATGGTCACATTATTTTCAATCTTTTCTAGGGGTACCATAATTTTTGTCCAGGCCTGTTTCATGAGTTTGTTTTTTAAAATAATTCTGTTGAACCACAATTCAAAAGCACTGTCTGACTTTCACTGGTAATTTTCATAGAATTTTTATTTATTACCACTTTTGTCAGATTCAAGTTATTTCTGTGACCATTGTGGTTTTTTCTTTCATTAACAGAGGGGTACCAACAATTTTGTCCACGTCTGTAAGTTGGAAACCTGTTCAATAAGTTACACATGGGTTCAAAAAGCGTTACTCATATGTTAGAAATAATTTTTGGGTAGGCTAGACATTAGTCTCAATGTATTATGACTTTGTAGAAACAATGACTGCTTACCTTTGTGTTAAACTGTGGAGAAAGGAAACAGGCGAGGCAGCGAGCTGGATGACACATGAACTTTATTCTTTCTCCAACATCAAGTACAGTAAAAGAGCTCCTGGGTCTCTGTGCATTCCTCTTTTATAACTTTAATTCCATGCACTGACACCCGGAACTTCCGACCATAATACAATGTTTGGAACAAAGACCTGTGTGGCACATTAACATGACAACGCCATCACCGTTCTCACACCCTTTCCTCTTCCAGCAGCTCCGGCAGTTCCTCCTCTCCCCCGGGGGTGCATAGTCCTTACTGTCCTGTCTGATACCCCCGGTGACACTTCCTCCGTCAGTCCATTGTTTCCCCCCTTCCCCAGCTGCTTTCTCTGGGTGAAGAATCCCCCACCCGTACCACCACAAAGCAACAGTTTTCTGGTTGTTCACCCAGAATATTTGAGACAGCTGGACCATCCACTGGTTAATTGAACATGAGCCTCGAAAGAGTTATAGTTATTAAATTGCTCATGCGTTTATGCGCTCACCTCACAAACCAGATAGGCAAACACATGTGACAGCGTGACTCCAGGCAGTTGGTCGAGAATCCTGGTCCATTTCTTGTGCTCATATCGATCATCCAGTTTATTCCTTAAATTTTTTAAAGGTAGCGCTCCTTTGCTTCCTTATTCAGTGTCTCTGAATAAGGAATTCGAATTTTCTGTTTGCTCCGTTCTATTGCACGTTTGCACGCATGTCTGTTCCTGTTAGCAGTTGCCTTGACTACAGGTAAACAAAGAAGCCAGACCATGCTGGTGGCGACAACGGCCCAGAATGCAGCACAGGATGATGTCAATGCCCATTCTCTATTGGATTCAGGTCAGGTGACTGACTGGGCCATTCTAACAGCTTTATTTTTCTTCTCTGGAGCCAGTTGAAACTTTCCTTGGCTGTGTGTTTGGGATCATTGTCTTGTTGAATTGTCCACCCTCATTTTATCTTCAGCATCTTGGCAGATGGCAACAGGTTCTGATCAAGGATGTCTCTGTACATCTGTCCATTCATCTCTCCTTCAATTATAAGAAGTCTGCCTGTACCATGTGCTGAAAAACACCCCCAGACCATGATGCTCCCATCTCCAAACTTCACTGTTGGTATGGTGTTTTGGGGCTGATGTGCAGTGCCATTTCTCCTCCAAACATGCTGTGCATTGTGGCATCCAGAAAGTTCAATTTTGGTCTCATCTGACCAGACTATATTCTCCCTGTATTTTACTGGCTTGCCCAAATGTTGTGCAACAAACTTTAAACAAGCTTCAACATGCTTTTTCTTCAGCAATGGAGTCTTATGAGGTGAACGGGCATACAGCCCATGTTGGTTGAGTGCATTACTTATTGCTTTCTTTGAAACAGCAGTACCTGCAAACTCCATGTCTTTCTGGCGCTGTCCACGAGTGGTCTTTGGCTCTTGGATAATTCTTCTGATAATTCCTTTGACTTCTCTGTCAGAAATCTTGAGAGGAGCTCCTGGTAGTGGCCGGTTTATGGTAAAATAATGTTCTATGTTCTTTCCACTTCCAAATGATGGTTCCAACAGTGCTCACTGGAACATTCAGCAGTTTAAAAATGCGCCTGTAACCAATGCCATCATTATGTTTTGCAAAAATAAGGTTGTGAAGGTCTAGAGAGAGCTCTTTGCTTCTACCCATTATGAGTTCTTTGCGGTGTGACAATCTGATATTCACAGACCTTTTTTAAGGCTATCAGTCAGGACTTAACCAGCTGAAATTAATTTGCACTGATGGGGGATGGGATGGCTTCATAAATTTTGATGGATTTCAGCTGGTTTCTTGGATTTCTATGCCTTTTTGCACCTCTTTTTTTCTTCATGTGTTCAATACTTATTCCCTGTGTCATTCCGCTTTATTAAATATAACTTGTTTTGTGAACACAGTTGCCTTGATTTCTTTGTATGTATGGATTACTTGGGTTGTTACTGATATCTGGTGAAAATCTTAGACCAATGGCTCCATCAGAAATAGGTTTAATGAGAAAAATGTTTATGTGTTCAATACTTATTTTCCCCGCTGTAAATTTGCAACTTTTCTCTCATAAATGTGCATTTTTTTTCTAGTGAATTTGCAATTGTTTTCAAATAAATTTACAATGTCTCCTAAGTTTGGGACTTTTCCTCATAAATTTGCAATTTTTAACCTTGTAAATTTGCAATATTTTCCTGTTAATTTTCTTTTTTTTTTTTCCTCACAGATTTGCAAATTTTTCCCCAAGAAGTTGGACCTTTTTTCTCATAAATTTGCTACTTTTTTCTTGGAACTATTAAACTTTTTTTTCTTAAAAATGTGCAACTTTTTTTCCTTACTTTTTTCTTGCAAGTTTGCAACTCTCATCTGGATGCTGGTAAAATTTTCATCCATCCATCCATCTTCCACCACTTATCCAGGATTCTGGATCATGGGGGCATCAGTCCTGGCAGAGTAGGCAGACTAAAATTTTCATTCTGTGCAATTAAATTGTAAGTTGTGACTTTTTTAATTTTTAAATTGGCATCTTTTATCATATCTTTGCATCTTTATTCTTGCAGATCTGTACCTAATTTACATTTGTACCCTAACTTGGTGAACACCCCCCCCCCCGTTAAAAAAATTACAAACTGCCTACTATTTAAAACGGCTCCTCAGAGTCTAAAAGATAGAAAGAAGTGAGTATTTTGATGTTTTCTTCAATCATAATGTGACCGTTAAAACCTACGAAAACACCATTTTAATCCTCAATTAATCCACCCCTGCCAACCACACACTTTTCTAGATGCAAATTTGTGACGATCACGTTTGTAGCCAGGATCTTCAAAATTTTGGGAAATAATAGCTGGACATCAACCCAGCTTTAACTGCAGAGGACTCTGAAAGAAATTTGCAATTTTTTTTCTTGTAAATCTGGAATTTTTTTCCTGTAAATCTTCCAGCTTTTTTCTCAAAAATATGTGAAATTTTTCTCCTAAATTTGCTGTTTTTTTCTAGTAAATTTGCAACAGTTTTCCTTGAAATTTGCAACTTTTCTTCTCATAAATCTGCAACTTTTTCAAATAAATCTGCTATGTTTTTCTCATAAGTGTGGTATTTTTAATTTAATTATAAATCTTAGACAGACAGACAGACACTTTTAGTAATCCCCATGGGGAAATTCAGGTATCTTGTGGCTCACAGTACATACAACAAATCATCATTAAAAAGGTATCAACCAAAATATCTCAATAAATAAAATGAAATAAGGTGTAACACCAATGCATTGCATTTAGTCCATTCCAGACAGCCTGGCATGCATACTCTATGCACACACGTGAGAGCATGTGTGCCACCAGTGGTGGCACCACCATCACCACCAATGATGGTGGTGGTGGTGGTGATGGGGGGGTCAGGGATCTCTGCCTTCCAAGGTGCTATTAAACATCCTGGTTGTTGGAACAAAGGACCTCTTTTGCCACTCAGTCCGCGAGCGCAGTGAGATCAGTTGCTTACTACGGCCGCTTCGCTGTCCTACCAAGATGTTATAAAGGTTGGCGTTGTCCATTATAATGTGCAACTTGTCCCTTATCCGCCTATACACCACAGCCCCCAGAGGGTCGAATCTCCTCCCCACCACTGAGCCAGCCTTCTTGACCAGCCTATCCAGTCATCTGGTGTCCCTTGCTGTCATATTGCCTCCCCAGCAAACAGCCGCATAAAAAATGACACTCGCCATCAGAGTCTGGTAAACATGGTCAACATCTCCATGCAGACATCAACAGACCTGAGTTTCCGCAGGAAAAACAATCTGCTCTGTCCCTTCCTGTACAGCACCTCCCTGTTAGCAGACCACGCCAGGTTGCTGTCCAGATACACACCCAGATATTTATAGGTGTGCACTGTCTCCATTGGTTCACCTTGAATAATGACAGGCTGCAGGGGAGGCCTGCACCTGCGAAAATTCACGACCATCTCCTTGGCCCTAGAGGTATTCAAAAGCAGGCCATTCCTCTCACTCCAGACACTGAAGGCGCTAGCAAGGTCCCTGTATTCCATCTCCTGTCCCCTCTACACACGTGCCACAATGACTGTATCATCAGAATACTTCTGAATGTGGCATGACTGTGTTGTAATTAAAGTCTGATGTGTACAGAGTGAACAGGTACGGAGCCAGGACTGTCCCCTGAGGAACCCCCATGCTACTTTCCACAATCCCTGAGACACAGCCTCCAAGACTGACAAACTGTGGTCTTCCCGTCAAATAGTCCGTGATCCAGGAAATAAAGGAGGGCTCCACCCCCATCTTCTCAAACTTTTCTCTCAGCAGCAAAGGCTGGATGGTATTGAAAGCACTCAAAAAGTCAAAGAGCATAATCCTCACTTGGCTCCTTGGCTCATCCAAGTAGGAATATGCCCAATGTAGCAAATAGAAGATGGCATCATCCACTTCAATGCGATCCCAGTACCCTAACTGCAGGGGGTCTAGTGCAGATGTAGTCTGCAGTCTCAGGTGGTAAACAAACACTCTCTCCAGAGTCTTCATAACATGAAATGTGAGGGCCACTGGTCTGTAGTCAATAAGCTCAGCTGAGCGCCCAGTTTTGGGAACCAGCATAATACATGACGTTTTCCACAAGACCAGCACCTTCCCTGTCTGCAGGCTCATGTTGAAGAGCTTCTGGAGGAGCCCAGCGAGCTGGTCAGCACAAACCCTCAGCAGACAGGAGCACACACCGTCCGGTCCTGCAGCCTTTCCTGGATTCAGCCTCCTCAGCTCCATCCACACCTCATCCACTGTGAAGAACAGATCAGGTGGAGGAGAGGGTGGAGCAGTAGTGTCAGAACAGCCGCAGTGACCAGGGTAAAACAGGAGGAGGATGGGAAGACCAGATAGTGAGGGTGGGGGGACTACTGTTGGAGAGGTAGAGGGGGTGAAGATGGGACAGAACTGGTGGATGAAGCCCTGGCTGCTGAATCAAACCTGTTATAAAACTGATTCAATTCATTGGCCTTAGCCACCTCACCTACAGTGGCCTGGTAGTTCCTTTTATAGCTGGTGATGGTTGTCACACCCATCCACTTCTCACTGGCGTTGTTTTGCTGTAGTTTATTCTCCACCTTCTTTTATAGTCCTCCTTAGCCTTTCTTAGAATCCTCCTTAATTCCTGTTGCAACAGCTTGCGCTTCTCCATGTCACCATCCCTAAAAGCTACCTTTTATTAAAAGGAGCTGCTTGATGTCACAGGTGATCCAGGGTTTATTGTTTGAAAAATAGTGCACAGTCCATGCTGGTACAACCATGTCCCTGCAGAAGGTCACGTAGCTGGTAAAACAGTCAACTTTCCTCTCGATGTCCAAAACCCCCCATTACCCTCTGTGTCCAGCAGAGCATCCCAGTCTGTACATTCATAGCAAGCTTTTAGAAACTCTCTGGCCTCCAGTGACCACTCCTTGAATGTCCACACGGTTACAGGATGCCTCTGAACGCATGGTTTATAATAGGATGAGCCGATCCAATCTGCTGTATCAGTATCAGGGTCGATCCAGGCAAAAA
This sequence comes from Pholidichthys leucotaenia, assembly GCA_020510985.1. Classification (NCBI taxonomy): domain Eukaryota; kingdom Metazoa; phylum Chordata; class Actinopteri; order Cichliformes; family Pholidichthyidae; genus Pholidichthys; species Pholidichthys leucotaenia. Next base: position 245,500,088 of record CM035842.1, on the reverse strand, counting down.
GGCTGGATCGGTATCAGTAAGGAATAAAAGTAATTTACCAATCCGTTATATTAACAACATTAAAATAAAATGAAGGCTTGATCATGTTCTCAGCTGTGCTGTGCACAGCTCCTATCCACAGAAGCAGCGAGTGTCACTGGAGCCTGTCTGTGGGACTCACCTCAGTATGTTGCTATGTGGTACAAGCATTTACAATTTTAACACCACCAACTTGATAAAACATTTGCAAAAGTATCACAGTAAAGGACTATGCTGAATTCTGTCTAGAACCGAGCAGAAGGAAGTGCTTTTCCAGCTCGAAGGCTGGATGCTAAACGTGAAACCTAAACAAAAGAACGAAACTGAAAGTAAAAACCAGACTGGAGTGTGGAAATGAAAGCCATAACATGGGCTTACCTTTTGACAGAGAGTTACAGCTGATGAGAGGTAGGTGACAGAAACATAAATAACAAATTATAACGGTGAACTGGAAGCAGGCTAGAACAGGAATGACTTCAAAATAAGAGCATAATATCAGAAACACTACTAAATAAAATGAAGACTAGGAGAATACTTATAATAATAATAATAACGTAATAATAACAAACCATGGGTTACAAAATCAGTTAAATCCTGCTTACAGAGGAAAGCACTTGCCTTTAAACAGGGGTCTGTTTCTGAGCTACAGGTTGCCACAAAGGAGCTGAAGGCCGAAATTTTAAGAGCAAAACAGAATTATAAATCAGAGTTGGAAAGCAAGATGGCAGCAAAGAAACTTGGTTCAGCCTGGGCCAGTATGAAAACTATTGCAGGCCTTCAGAGCACAGAGCGCAGTAATCGTGTGTTTTTAGATGGTTTTAATTCAGACACAGAGCTGGCTAATGCTCTTAATTGTTTTTATGGTCGTTTTGACTCCTTTGATTTTAGCACAGAAACCCAAGATTTGGAACAGAAACTCAAAGACAATCAGCACTTTAATATTGAGGTGCAGGATGTTAAAAGGGAGTGCTGCGTTGTAAAAGTGAACAAAAGTCAGGGCCCTGATAATATATGTGGGCGCTTGGTAAAGTCCTGTGCACATGAACTGAGTCCTATATTTCATTACATTTTCAACAAGTCCTTACAGACACAACATGTGCCTAAGATCTGGAAAGAAGCCGTGGTTGTTCCCGTTCCAAAATCCAGCTGTCCTAAAACAGTAAACGACTTTAGACCAGTTGCTTTGACTTCAATTTTAATGAAAATTTTTGAAAAATTGGTCAGATGTGAGGTCCTAAAGCAGACTGAGCATGCATTGGATCCTCTAAAGCCCATCCAGGGACAAGAGTTGCAAATTAGCTAATAGCTATACACTCTATGTGCAACACATCAGATTGATTGTCTTTGATTAATTGTCTATGTTTATTGCACTGTCCCTGTCAAATAAACTAATCTACTACTACTACTCTGCAGTTTGCCTATAGGCCTCACAGAGGAGTGGAGGATGCCACTGTCACTCTGTTTAACATGCTTTTTAAACATCTGGATTTTAATGGGACACACGCCAGACTTTTATTTGTGGACTTTTCCTCCGCCTTTAATACAATCCAACCTCATATCTTAGTTGAAAGGCTCCTGCAGCAATTTGATTTGAGCAATAATCTGGTGGGTTGGATTCTGGATTTCTTAACCAACAGGACGCAGAGAGTAAGGGTCAATGGTACATTGTCGGACCTAAAGTGCTCTTCTACTGGCTCTCCTCAGGGGTGTGTGTTGTCACCATTACTCTTCATCCTGTACACAAACATGTGTCGGAGCAGACATGACAACAGACACATTATAAAGTATGCTGATGACTCAGTTATTGTCAGTCTCCTCCAGGATGGCGAGAGTGGCCACGGCTCAGTAGTTGATGATTTTGTTCACTGGTGTGAGGATTCCTACCTGCAGCTGAATACGACAAAAACTAAAGACATGATTATTGACTTTAGGAGGAAAAATCCCAGGCACAAAGTCACCGTACTAAAAGGCCAGACCACCGAATGTGTACAATCCTACAAATATCTTGGGACGATTATTGATAGTAATTTAAAGTTTGAAGAGAACTGTGAAAGGGTGTGCAAAAAGGGTCAGCAACATTTGCATTGCTTGAGAAAACTTGCACGCTTCCAAGTTGACCGAACCATAATGACAATGTTTTATCGGGCTTTTATTGAACCTGTTTTATCCTTTTCTTTAGTGTCATGGTTTGGTCAGATAAAACTGAAACAGAGGAAATCCTTGGATCAGGTAGTTAGATGGTCCAGTCGTTTGCTTGGTGAGCCACAGCTGAGCCTGACATCCCTGTACACCAGACAAGTACAGAGGATGGCTACCTCCATTTTAAATGATGACTCCCACCCTTTGCACTGCCACTTTCAGCTTCTTCCCTCAAGACGGAGGTTTGCTGTCCCAAAAAGTAGAACCCAGCGCTACAAAAACAGCTTTGTCCCTGCTGCTGTCAAAGAGTTGAACAAGCTGTAAAAATATTGTGCACATAATTTAGGTACCTATTTATTAACTCCATTTTATATTTACTTATTTTTGTAGGATGTGACTTGGGTTCTAAATATTTTATTGGGTTTTAGACCTTTGAGTTTTTAACCTCTTTGACTAGTTTTTAACTTTTAATATGACCCTTCTCTCTTACCTCTGGTTTTTTCTCCCATCTCTTTGTCTTTTTATACCCTGATTGATGGAGCCTTGAGTATTTTTATCATGTTTATAGTCAGCTTCATATGTGCCTGTGTTTGTGTCTATGTTGAATGTAATTTGTGGCTTGTATATATGGATGTCACCAGACTGCAAAACAAATCTACCTACGGGTATAAATAAAGTAACCTGAACCTGAACCTGAACTTGTCCTGGGCATGACGCTAAACTACATCCGGCAGCAAGGCCCCAGTCTGGGAGTTCTGGGGTTCTGAGGAGAATGTCACTACCTCTTAATTGCTGTTGTGCTGCGTCACCCTTGGGCAAGGTGTAGCTCCCAATAGCCTCCCATACTGGGTTACGTACAAGCCACCAATGGTGTGCCAGGCAGATGATGTCAAGTAAGACTGCACCTGTTTGACATGGCGGACAAGTGCAACGCTTAGCGGGCAGGTGGTAAAGGTGGGCCTTGACATACCAAGCACCCAGCAGCCCGCTGCAACTGCCTTCTACTGAAGCTGCGCGTCTCAATCCCTTGAGCTGCAGTGAATTGGCTGGCAGTCAAGTGAGTGTGCATGGCCCCTCGCGCAGCCACAACCACCTTAAACAACTTCATCAGCGAATGGCTTGTTCCTTTTCCAAAATCCAATGGCGACGGAAGTGCGGGTGACGGGGGTAGGCCTGTAAAGCTGGAAGCCCCTAATCCGCACCCGCACATTGGCGGCAGATCTAAGATGGTCGCTCCCTGCTGAACAGCTGTAACAGCAGGGTTTTGGCAGCTGGATCTGTGACTGGGCTGGCCTTTTTAGGATCACCGCAGCCCACCCTAATTGGGGAGACCCCTAGAAAAGGTGGGGTAAACATCGGACACGGCATTTCAGTCTGGCCAGTTCACCGCGGCTGGCGGACTTCCCGTCTTTGCGGTCGAAAATCAAAGAAAACACTCCGCTCTCTCAAGAGGCCTCTAACCCTCAGGGCCTGGAATATTCGCACACTCCTCGACAAAAGCAACACAGAAAGACCAGAACGCCGAATAGCACTCGTCTGCAAGGAGCTCGACTGATTCAACATCGACGTGGCAGCTCTTAGTGAGACAAGATTCCCAGATGAAGGTAACATCGAAGAAGCAGGGTCAAACTACACCATTTTCTGGAAAGGGAAAAGTGCTGAAGAACCACGTATTCACGGAGTTGGCTTTGCTATAAGATCGAAACTTGTTGACCAACACAACCTCGTCCCTACGGCCGTCAGTGAACGCATGATGAAAGTCAGAATCCCTCTTGTCCAAAACAGATTTCTCACCTTGTTATCTGTGTATGCTCCAACGCTCACCTCAGAGGATGATGAAAAAGCCTCCTTTTACGACCTGCTTAACCGTACCATCCAAAGTGTCCCAAGACAGGACAAACTTGTCATCCTGGGCGACTTTAATGCCAGAGTAAGCAGAGATCACAATCTCATGAAAGGCGTCCTAGGACATCATGGAATTGGAAACTGCAACTCCAATGGCCAACTCTTCCTTGGCCTTTGTGCTGAACATGAACTGGTCATCACCAACTCCCTCTTCCAGCTACCATCTCATCAAAAAACAACCTGGAAACACCCAAGATCTAAACACTGGCATATCCTTGACTACATTCTAACTAGAGCCAGAGACAAAAGAGATGTGCACATCACTCGTTCTATGCCTGGTGCAGATGACTGTTGGACAGACCACAGATTGCTTATCTCACGACTCCAAATCAAAGTCCGTCGTCCACCAAAACGGACCTCATCAAGCGCTCCTCACCATCGCTTTGACTGTGCAAAACTACGCAATCCACAAACATCTCAAGACTTCAAGGAAGCCGTAGAAAAGAACATCGCGGATCTTCCAGAACCACCAGAGGTGGAAGATAACTGGACCACCCTTCGTGACGCAGTGCTTGACGCTGCAGAAAAGACAATAGGTTTCTCTCAGAAGAAGACCCAAGACTGGTTTGATGAAAATGACAAAGTCATCACAAACCTTGTTGAAGCTTAACGTCAGGCAAGGCTCGCTTTTGAAAACCAGCCATCCACACAGAACAAACAAAAATATAAACAAGCACTTGCAAACTGTCAGAGAGAAATTCACGCTGCTAAGAACAACTGGTGGCAACAGAAATCGGAGGAGATCCAAAGATTTGCAGACCAACGTGACATGCGCTGCTTTTATGCCGCAACGAAGGAAATCTTCGACCCTACAAGGTCAACTACCTGCAGTCTGAAGGATGCAGATGGCTCCACTGTCATCAATGACACCCAGGGAATTTTAAACCGATGGAGATCCCACTTTGAAAGCCTTCTCAATGATCATTTGCGCACACCAGACGACCTTCTCTGTAAAACGCCACAACATCCTGTTCGCTACTGGATGTCTCTTCCACCCTCCTCTGAGGAAATGAACAAAACCATGAAGCACATGAAACCAGGCAAGGCACCGGGACCAGACAACATCCCACTAGAACTAATCACTCATGGTGGCCCGGAATTTAAGAACCGACTGCTGAACCTCATCCTAAAAATCTGGGAAACAAAGACAGTCCCTAGCGACTTCCGCGATGCAAATATTATCACCATCTTCAAAAAGGGAGATCGACAAAACTGTGTAAACTACCGTGGCATCTCACTGCTAAGCATAGCAAGTAAGATCTTTGCACGCATCCTCCTCAACCGCCTCCTTGTCAGCGCAGAAGAAATACTTCCTGAATCACAGTGCGGTTTCCGATATTCTCGCGGGACAATAGACATGATCTTCTGTGCCCGACAACTGCAGGAGAAATGTCAAGAACAGCAACAGCCACTTATGTTCATCTTCTGGGACCTAAAGAAAACCTTCGACAAAGTCCCACGGCCGGCTATGTGGGCAGTCTTGGCAAGATTTGGCTGCCCAGATGACTTCATTATGCTGATCCGCTCACTTCATGATGGAATGGTGGGCAGAGTATGCCATCAAAAAGCTCTCTCTGACCCTTTTCCCATAACAGGAGGACTCAAGCAAGGCTGCGTTCTAGCCCCAACCTGCTTCTCACTGTACCTGGCGGCAATGCTCAATGAAATCCCACCAGACACCCCTTCCATTGATGTACGATATCGCATGGACGGAGGCCTCTTCAATCTCAGTCGACTCCGAGCAAAAACAAGAACGTTAACCACCACAGTCCATGAGCTGCAGTATGCAGATGACAACGCTACCCCTAGCTTAACTGCTGAAGATCTACAGAGGACGGCTGACCTCTACAATAATGCTTATGAGTGTTTTGGAATGGAGGTGAATACTGACAAGACAAAAGCCCTCATCCAACCACCCCCAGGTTACATTCTCCCTGACACAATCATCACTATTGATGAAAAGCCTCTGGAAAAAGCAGACCATTTCTGTTATCTAGGAAGCATTCTATCAAAGACACCTACATGCGATCAGGACGTGGAGAATCGCGTTAGGGCAGCTCACTCCGCTTTTGGACGTCTTAATCGTCGAGTTTTCAACAACCACGCACTGACTATCAAAACAAAGATCATGGTTTTCAGGGCTGTAGTTCTGTCTACCCTTCTCTACGCCTGCAAGACCTGGACTCTCTACCATCGCCAAATCAAACGTCTTGAGCACTTCCAACAGCTGAAGCTTAGACAAATCCTTAAAACCAAATGGACAGACCGGGTAACAAACACCGAAGTTCTCGCCCGCGCTGCACTACCTAGTGTTGAAGCTACCATTATACAGCACCGTCTCCGCTGGGCAGGCCATGTCCAACAAATGGACTCAAATCGTCTACCGAAAATTCTGCTCTATGGAGAACTCACCTCAGGAACAAGACCACTAGGCAGACCAAAACTGCGCTATAAAGACCAACTAAAGTCCACCTTGGCCAACATCCACAGATGGGAACACCTAGCAAAGGAGAGAATGGTATGGAGAGAAGCTATCCGCAATGGCACTATAGCCTTTGAGAAAAACAGATGTGCATTTGAGGAGGAGAAACGAAGAAGAAGGAAGGAGCGCTCGCAGCAGCCACGGCCTCCACCGTCACTTCCCTGCGGTCTCTGCCCACGCCTCTTCCATTACCAGCTCGGGCTACAAAGCCACATCCGTCACAAGCACAAGTGATTTCTGGAACAGGAGCAATCCTATGCTTGGACACGAGCAGGAGCCGCCGCCGCCGACGAATAATAATAATAATAATAAATGTCAAAAATCAACTTAAAGGGTTACTTCCTTTATTTTCAGATCTACAGCATTTTTTACCTCATGCATAAAGTGGCCCTTTGAATTTCATCTGAATATTTACTTAAATACTCAGCTTCAAAGTTTTGCATAAACTTGCACAATGCATGTTTACATAGCGCTGACCAGTAAAATGCTACCAATGTTGCAAAGTTTAAAATTAAAAAAAGCAGCAGCGTTGCTGAACTGAGTCAAATTTGTAATATATTCTTTGACTTTTAGATTTGTGCTTTTACATGTGTGCAAAATGCAATCAGTCATTACCAAAGCATGTTATACACTTCTGTTCTTTTAAATAAGAGAGGCGGTACCGGCCGATACTCAAAGTCACAGTATCAGTATCAGACTTGAAAAAGTGGTATCGGCTCATCCCTAGTTTATAACAGGGCTGAAGATACACCAGGTTATGGTCTGACCTACCGACAGGTGGAAGGGCTGCAGCAGTGTATGCCTCCTTAACATTTGCATACAGCAAAAAAAATTTTCCTCAAGAATTTATGGCTTTTTTTCTCATAAATTTACAACTTTTTTCTTGTAAATATTCACAGCTTTTTTTTTTTAATTAGTAACTTTTTTCAAATAAATCTACAGTATTTTCCTGTTAATTTTCAACTTTTTTTCCTCATAGATTTGCAACTTTTTTCTCAAAAATTTGTGAATTTTTCTCATAAATTTGCAACTTTTTTCAAATAAATTGACAATGTTGTTCTCATAAATTTGCAGTTTTTTTCTGGTAAATCTGCAATATTTTCCTGATAATTTGCAACTTTTTTCTCAAAAATGTGTGAATTTTTTTCTCATATATTTGCAACTTTTTCTTAAAAATTTGCAACTTTTCTCTCATAAATTACCATTTTTTTGAGTGAATTTGCAGTTGTTTTCCTGGAAATTTGCAACCTTTTTTCTCATAAATTTGCAGCTGTTTTCCTGGAAATATTCACCTTTTTTTGTTAAAAATTTGCAACTGTTTTCTTTTAATTTTGCAACTTTTTCCTCATAAATTTGCAACTTTTTTCAAATAAATCTGTAATGTTTTTCTCATAAGTCTGGGACTTTTTTCCACAAATATTTACAATTTTTTTCCTCATAAATTTGCAGTTTTTTTCTAGTGAATTTGCAACTGTTTTTGTGGAAATATGCAACCTTTTTTCAATAGGAAGGATGCATCGATGAAAACGGTAGTCATTAACGAGGTCATTTCACACAGACATCTGCGGCTGGATTCAGCTGGACAATAGGTGATAATCACCCACATGTTTGGATTGGCCAACACCTAACAAACATACGTGGTGTTGCCGTGGAGGAAAGCACACCCACCCGCTCTGTTTTATTAAGATAACATCGCTGGTGAGCATGTGTAATCACAGCAGTAATGAATGGACTCAGAATTATCGCTTAGAACGGACACTAGCAGAGTTAATAAAGCAGAAGACTGGATGTGGGACGCGGCCTACAGAGGACGGAGGTTTTCTGATCAAATCCTGCTGTGCTCAGCTTTAATTCCATTAAACCGGCGTGTAAATCTTTTTCTGCCGGGTCGTCCCTGGGGGGAGCAACGTTCAACGACGAGGTTCACTCGGGGTTAGACAGGAAATCTGGCTCTTTATCTGATTAATTATCTTGGATGTTCACCAGTAATTACCTCCACCAAACACATAATGGCTTTGTTTGTCTGTTAGCAGGATTATGCAGAAACTACTGATCTGATTTCAGTGAGATTTGGTGGAAGAGTTGAGAACCCATCGGATGATTCTGACCACCATCTAAATTGGGCCGGTGCATTTTTAAAAGCGTCAGTACATTTCTGGACCTATTTCACTGACACCAAAAAGCAATTTTGCAACTTTTTTCAAATAAATCTGCAACATTTTTCTCATAACTTTTGGACATTTTTCACAAACATTTGCAATATTTGTCTCATAAATTTACAGCTTTTGCACAAAGTTGCAGCCACTAGGCGGCGCATGGACACGCAGCGGCCTCCCCTCTTGCTTCATGTTTGTGCCATTTAGTGTTGTTTAAACTATGCCTAAGTATATATTCATGTGTTTAATGTCGACATATGATGTTGCGCACAAGCTACAGTCACCACAGCCTTCTGGAGATAAGGAATATGACCAAACATCACATCTTGGACTGGAGCATTACAGAGGAACTCCATGGCCTAGGACTTCTCCGCCAGACTTCCACACCCCCGGACTCAACTGCTGTGTCTCATTCCAAGTGGAGATGCCGTAGACGGTGTGAGGGAAGGCAGAAACGAGGTAAACACGGAGGTATCCGAACAAAGCTAGCTACTAGCCCATACAGAAGCCCGATTTCTTCCCTCATTCTGGCCAACATACACTCACTAGACAACAAAATAGATACAGACCACATACAGCTCCTGAGATCTACGCAACGTGATGCACAGAACTGCTGTGTTTCTATCTTGTGGCTAAATGACAATATCCCAGACTCTGCTATTCAGCTATAAGGGCCGAGATGCAACTGTTGCGCACAAACATTGTTCTCCATTGGTGGAGTTTATCATCATCAAGTGCTGACCCTTTTACATTCCGAGAATTTACATCTATCCTGCTAGTCACCATGTACTGTATGTCCGACTCACCGCCATCGGCGAGACGAGTAAAGCTCTAAATGAACTCTATCAGGCTATAAGTGAGACACAAACTGCGCATCCAGACAGATTCCTCATCACAGCAGGAGACTTCAACCATGCAGATTTAAAGGCCCTCCTATTAAAACTACACCAACATGTGGACTTTCCAACAAGAGGAGACAATTTGCTGAACCTGGTGTACACAACCCACAAGACAGCATACAGAGCCCCCCCCCCCCCCCCGGGTCTCTCTGATCACACCACCATCTTGTTAACGCCTGCATACAGACCCAGAGTGAAAGCCATCAGACCGACTAAAAAACATGTACGTGTGTGGCCAGAGAGGGCCTCTGATGCTCTGAAAGACTGCTTCAGCACTACAGACTGGGACACTTTCAAGCATACAGCCACTCACAATGAGCACACAAACATAGAGGAGTACATTGTGGTTGTTGTAGCATACAGAGCTAAATGCATGGATGATGTCACTCACTGCAAAACCATCACTGTCCGTGCTAACCAGAAGCGGAGGTCCACAGGCTTCTGAGGGCTCAGGATGCAGCCTTCAGGGCGGGCGATACTGCAGGACTAATAACAGCTAGGGCCAACCTGTCCCGTAGCATCAAGAAAGCAAAACGACAGTAAAGCAAGAAAATATCCAGACACTTCAGCATCACCAGAGATGCACAGTCTCTCTGGCGTGGCATACAACCCTCACCAATGACAAACCTCCACCTCAGACCTGTGCAAGTGACATCACACTGCTTAACAACTTAAATGACTTCTTTGGCCGCTTTGAAGCACAAAACAGCACATCAGCACAGAAGACCTGTCCTCCCCCAGATGAGCAGGCTATAAGTCTGGATCCAGCTAGCGTGAAGAGGACCCTCTCCAGGATCAACCCACACAAGGCAGCTCGACCAGACAACATACCAGGCCGCGTTCTGAAGGACTGTGTGGAGGAACTCAAGAATGTCCTGGCTGACATCTTCAACATCTCCCTGAGTCAAGCCATTGTCCCCACGTGTTTCAAAACTGCCACCATAATATTAGTCCCAAAGAAACCCGTCCCATCCAGCTACAACGATTACCGGCCCATAGCACTGACCCCATCATAACGATGTGCTTCGAGCAGCTGGTCATGTAGAACATCAAGTCCACCCTCCCTCCCTCCCACCACCACTTGCAACTTTTTTCCTCATTAAATCCTCAACTTTTTTAAAAAAAATAAATCTGAAAAATCTGAAACTTTTTTCTTTTAATTTTGCAACTTTTTTTCCTTATTAAATCTTCAACTTTTTTTCTAATAAATTTGCAATGTTTGCCCACTGTCTAAAACCTGCCAGTGCATTTTTATAGGCATCGGCACATTTCTGGACCTATTTCGACAGCACTTAAAAGCACCGACAGTCCTTTACTTTGTGAGCATACACAGCAATGAACTCTGGTTGAATAACTCTGTGATGCTCTTATGGTGAACTTCCTGCTTTCAAGCATTTAGTCTTTTTTTTGCAGGAAAAAAGTAGGCTGAGGGTTAAAAGTCAATATGTAAATCAGACAGAGCGGGCAGATGGTAGTAAATTATTCTGTTCTTTTAAAAAAAAAAAACTGTTCCAAACATGGAGGTGATTTTGCTTTACTAACATATTCAGAGGCACCGGAGAAGGCGTCAGCATTAGCTCAGATGCTCCATCTGGCCATTGGTCCTCGCAGAGTGTCTCGGAGCAATTTCAGCCACATGGGTGGAACTCAACGGGCTGCTCACTTCCCGCATTATCCCCTTGAGAGACAGAACCAGATTTAAACCTTGATATTTAAACACAGTGATGTCAAGTGTGAGGGAGACACTAAAACACTCTCTTACGGTGAAATAATCCAGCATTTATGACGCAGAAGACATTAATCAGCGAGCTCACACACCCTAGCCATCTGCACATCCGGGGCCCTTATGAGAACTGAAATCCACATGAAGTAGAACCCCTCATTTGAGTCAGAGCTTACATAGTCAGAGCTTACAGTAGTTTTCCACTGGAGAACGAAGAATGGAACGCCAGAGCTTGAACTCTCAGCAGGAATGCACAAAAAATCTGAACTACTGCCTGAAAAAGCCTGCAGTGGGAACATGATTACTGAGCTCCAAAGTTTAATCTTTAAAAAAATCTGTTTATATTCAGCAAACCTCACTACCATGAAGGAAAATTTTATGATCACAAATTATTGCTTTGCATCAGTTTAATGCCACAATTTCTTATGTTTTGTTTGTAGCCTTCAGGGTTTTGATTTTTTTTTTTTTATTTTACATTTCTGTGGATTATTGCTGCAGATGCCGTTTCCCAGCCTCAAAAAGATGAGCGCGGTCGCCACAGGCAAGACTCTAGCAGGTGATAACGTGCCTTTGTGTGATCTATGTGGGCGTGTTTCTGTGTTTCAGGGTAGCCTAAATTAAAATCCCTGCTCTGCATAGAGTATTTGAGCCAATTACAGCCTGGATCAATACAGCCATAAAGCTCGGGGCCTGACACAGAGCCACATCCATCTTTCAGCGTTTTCTCGCTGGCACTTTAATCTCTCCTCACCTCTCTCTCCAGCTCTCTCTGTTTGTTCGACATACGTAACGTCTGCTGTTTATTTCAGCATCAGCTGTCTTTTGGCTCAACACCAGTCATCCTTTCATCTTTTGTTCAGCGCCTCGCCAAGGAGGGGGCTGAACCATGTGGAGATATTCTGAAATTAAAAACCGTAGACAAAGATATGGGGACAGGAAACTTGAGTGATGAATATTTTAGAGTATTCCCTCAAGTTCTTCGAACGATCTTCTCCTTCTGGATGTGTTCTTTCAAAAAGATGCTGTCTCGTGGCCTTCTGCACCACGATCAGGTGCTGTTCTTCCCTTTTCATTGTTGCTCAAGAGTTGCTTGCATACGAACTTGCAGGGAAAACCGTGCCAGGTTCACCTTTGGCACATTCTTCACTGATTTGAATGCTCTTAATCCCACAGGAGATCTCCTCCTCTGTATCACATCTCATATTCAGGATCTGGAGCCATGCCTCCTGATCCCAGTTGACTGCCGAGCCTCCAGTGTCTTGTCCATTCAGTGTTGTCTGTAGTTACATGATGCTTTCCACAATGACTGCAGAATCACTAGTAAATTGGAGCTGGGCGGGCTGCACCCCACCGACCCAGTCAGTCTCTCTTACAATGTTCTGAAAAACGTCATGAATGGCTTTGAAGAGTCCAGAGTTTATTAATCTTGACACCTCAAGAAAGGTTTCAACCAGACCTTCAGGCTGGCCTACTGACAGACCTCATTCCAACCTGATGAACACTGGCCTCACTCTCTATACATACAGATATACAGTGGATATAAAAAGTCTACACACCCCTGTTCAAATGCCAGGTTTTTGTGATGTAAAAAAATTAGGCCAAGATCAATCACTTCAAAACTTTTTCCACCATTGATGTGACCTATAACCTGTACAACCCAATTGAAAAACAAACTGAAATCTTCAAAGGGGAAAAATAAAAAATAAAAAACTTACACTAACCTGCTTGCATAAATATGCACACCCTTAAAAGGAACTCCGATTATATTGGCATGTTAGCTCTATATGCTTTATTTTTATGTTAGTAACATAACTATAATTTTTTTGAAAATAATTCCCAGCTTTATATATTTTTAAAAAACTTTATTACGATGTAAATCGCCATTTTTGTTTACGTCGCAATGCATTTTGGGTAGTGACGTAGAATGGTTGCAGCCGTGTGATCACGCGCTATAGCGCACGCTTTGCGCACGCTCAAATGAATCACGGTTCGAATTTTGTCACGGTTCGAATTTTTATCAAGCACACGCTTGATAAAGCTGATATATATATATTTATCACGCTATGATAAAGCTCTATATTGCTCAAACGCACTTGCGCTTGAGTGTCTCTCCACTCCGCGAGTGTCTCTCCGCTTTGAGTGTCTCAAGCGTGTGCTTGAGGAAGCATTATTTTAAGGTGAAACTTATATATTGTTGATTTACTTACAATAGAATGCTCAAACACAAAAAATTGTCTACAAGCATGATGGGCACTGAACTGATAAACATGGTCTCTCAGCAACATAAAGCAATTTCTCTGTTGCTTTCTCAGACTGTGGGTTGAACGTCCATAAGCAGTGCTCCAAAGTCGTTCCAAATGACTGCCAGCCAGATCTTCGACATGTCAAGCCAAGCGTGCGCTTTGAGCGATATAGTGCTTTATCATAGCGTGATTAATATATATGTCAGCTTTATCAAGCGTGCACTATAGCGCGTGATCACAGACATGTCTCCAGCACACGCTTTGAGCGATATAGTGCTTTATCATAGCGTGATTAATATATATGTCAGCTTTATCAAGCGTGCGCTATAGCGCGTGATCACAGACACTCAGAGTGACGGAAATGTGGCTGCCAATCCGCGCCAACGGCCTCTCCGGCCACCACCGAGCATTTAAACATTTTTACACATTCATACCCAGTGTTATGGGCACTGGAGGCAATGCGGGTGAAGTGTCTTGCCCAGGGACACAACGGCAGGATATCTGGGGAGAGTGTGATGCGAACCGCCAACCATCGGGTTATTAGACGACCTGCTTTACCTCCTGAGCTGCTGCCGCCTCACTTTTTCCTCAACTTTCCCTCTTTAGGAAAGCTATGGAGGCTTACCCTGCTCTCTTTATTTCCCTTTGATTGGAAATTACATCCAAAAGCCGCGCAATGTGGCATTTTCACTGACAAATGGCAGTAGTTAGTAGCTTCGCTTCTTGGCTTGTATAAGACAGAAAAAACGGCTGCAACCATTCTACGTCACTACCCAGAATGCATTGCGACGTAAACAAAAATGGCGATTTACATCGTAATAAAGTTTTTTAAAAATATATAAAACTGGGAATTATTTTCAAAAAAATTATATTATAGTTATGTTACTCATTCATTCATTCATTGCTCCATCGATCTCGAAAGATCATGGGGGTCATCATTCAGGGAGCTGCACCTTCGGGCGTGGCTGTAGAGGCCGATAGGGGATCTGCAGATCCTGCCGCAGCCGCTGCAGATAAATTCTTCACAGTGTAGTGGGGGTCTCGACAGTCTCCTCTGTCTGCGGAGTCTCTTCTCCCCCCAGCGAGTGTCTCTTCTCTCCTCTGCTGTTCGGATGACATCCTGGGTGATGGTCCGCCAGTTGGAGCGGACGGAGGCGGCTGACTCCAGGTCGGAGGGGTTGAAGCCTCCAGCCTTGAGGTCACGCTTGCAAACATCCTTGAATCTGAGAGTTGGGCGTCCCTTTGATCTAGTTCCAGTAGCCAGCTCCCCACACAGTAAGTCTTTGGGGATGCAGCCATCCTCCATTCGGTTGACGTGGCCAAGCCATCGCAAGCGTCTCTTTGTCAGGATGGCAAACATACTGGGCACATCTGCTCTGGCCAGGACGTCGATGTTGGAGACACGGTCCTGCCAAGTGATGTGCAGTAGTCTGTGAAGGCAGCGTTGGTGGAAGGCGTTCAGCCGGCATTCCTGGCAGGAGTAGAGGGTCCATGCTTCACTGCCGTATAGGAGAGTACTCAGTACGCAGGCCATGTAGACTCTTATCTTGGTGTTGGTGGTTAGCATAGAGTTGTCCCAGACTCACTTCGCCAGACGGGCCATCACTGTCGATGCCTTGCAGATACGGGCGTTCAGTTCGGCGTCTAGGGAGAGATTGCTGGAGATGATCGACCCGAGGTAGGTGAACTTGTCCACCACCGCAAGTGTGTGGTCGCCGATGTTGATACTGGGAGCACTGCTGACATCCTGGCCCATGACCTCGGCCTTTTTAAGGCTGATGGTGAGGCCAAACTCAGAGCAGGCACGAGCAAAGCAGTTGATGAGATGCTGGAGCGCTTCCACGGTGTGGATAACAAGACCAGCATCATCAGCAAAGAGCAGCTCCCTGATTAGAACGCTCCGCACCTTGGTCTTTGATCTGAGGCGTGCCATATTGAAGACGCCTCCGTCACTCCTGGTGTGGAGAAAGACACCGTCTTCAGAGTCCCGGAAGGCGTAGCACAGAAGCAGGGAGAAAAAGATGCCAAATAGGGTAGGAGCCAGAACACAACCCTGCTTCACACCGTTCTTGATTGGGAAAGGGTCTGAGGATAATCTATCAAACTGGACAATGCCGTTCATGTCCTGGTGGAATGACTTGATCTTGCTCAAAAGCTTGGGGGGACATCCAATTCGTTGGAGGAGGGCAAACAGTCCATCCCCGCTGACCAAGTCAAAAGCCTTGGTCAGATCGATAAAGGCCAAAAAGAGGGGTTGTCTCTGCTCCCGGCACTTTTCTTGCAGCTGCCTCATAGAGAAGACCATATCTATGGTTGACCTGGTTGCTCTGAATCCACACTGCGCCTCTGGATACACACGTTCGGCAAGTAGTTGTAGTCTGTTGAGGACGACACGGGCAAAGGCTTTGCCAACTATGCTTAGGAGTGAGATACCACGATAGTTGTTACAATCGCTCCGCTCCTCCTTGTTCTTGTAGAGAGTGATGATTTTGACATCACGCATATCTTGGGGCACAGCCCCTTCCTCCCAGCACTGCAGCAGGAGCTCATGGAGGTGTTTCAAGAGCGAGCTCTCCTTTGCGGTTTTGACGATTTCAGGGGGGATGTTGTCACTGCCTGGAGCCTTGCCGTTTGAGATGGAGTCTATCGCCTTGCTGAGCTCCTCGATGGTGGGTGGAGCGTCAAGCTCATCCATGACTGACAGTAGAGGGGTGTTCTCAAGGGCCGTGTTCGGGACGGTGGTTACTCTCGAGTAGAGCTCTTGGTAGTGCTCAGCCCATCTCTCCATTTGTTTACTGCGATCCTTGATGACATCTCCTGCAGCTGATTTAAGTGGGGCGGTCTTGATGACACTGGGACTGAAAGCCTTCTTCATGCCTTCGTACATTTTGCGCACGTTTCCGTGATCTGCAGAAAGCTGTATGTCCTGGCAGAGGTTAAGCCAGTAGTCGTTGGCACATCGCCTTGTAATCTTTTGTGCATTGTTCCTCGCAGCGCGCAGTGTAGCAAGCGTCTGCACAGAGGGCTCCTTCTTGTGGGCAATTAGGGCTGCACGTTTGGCAGCGATTGCAGGTTCCATCTCAGCGGCTCCAGCTTCAAACCAATCCGCACTCTTCCCCACCTTTTTCCCAAAGGTACCTATGGCGGTCTCAAACACAGCCTCACGGATGTGGTTCCACCTTGCAGAAGCACAGTCGGTGGGACAGTCCGCCAGGGCTTCATTTATGACTTTAGCATAGCATAGCATTCCCGCAGTTCAGGTACTGTAATCATAGCTGTGTTGATGCAGGGTCGGGGTTTCTGCTTGGAGCGGTTGACACGTCTGAGGCAGAGACGTACCTTAGTGGCGACCAGCGAATGGTCGGTGTCACAGTCAGCGCTGTGGAAACTGCGCGTGACCAGCACCCGGTTCAGCAGGGATCTCCTGGTGATGACGAAGTCCAGCTGATGCCAGTGGCGAGACCTTGGATGTCTCCAGGACACATGGTGACAGGGCTTGGTGGAGAAGAATGTGTTGGTCAGACAGAGGTCATGAAAAGAGCAGAGTTCAAGAAGGCATTGACCGTTCTCGTTGAGCTTGCCGATGCCGAAGCGGCCAATGCAGCGGGGCCAGGAGTCATGATCTGCCCCTATCCGTGCGTTAAAGTCACCGAGCAGAAACAGGTGCTCCTTGGCAGGGATCTGCTGGATCCTGGTTTCGAGCGCCTCGTAGAATGCATCTTTCATCTCAGTTGAAGAGCAGAGCGTCGGAGCATAGGCGCTAAGGATATTAGCTGGGCCAGAGGAGGTTATGAGACGGAGAGAGAGGACTCGTGGAGTGCCTGAAGACGGCGGTTCAATAGAGGACAGAAGGGAGTTTCGAACAGCAAATCCAACACCATACAGGCGATGCTCGTCAGGCTCCTGTCCCTGCCAGAAAAACGTATAGTTCTTCTCCTTCAAGCAGCTGTTGCCCGGGAGTCGCGTCTCTTGCAGTGCTGCAATGTCAATATTGAGCCTCTTCAGCTCGCGGTCGAAGATAGCAGTTTTCCTGGCGTCGTTGATTTGCTGGAGGTCATCAGAGAGGCCAGGACACATTGTTCTGACGTTCCAGGTTGCCAGACTCAGCGCTGGCGGCTTTGGTTTCTTGATATTAGCTGGTGCAGTGATTACAGTCCGTGATTCAGCTTTTGGCCTACACTTCAAGCACCCTTTGAAGTAAGCGGACCGTGATGGGCCAGCACCTTACTGACTGGGGGCTGCCCAGCTAAAGGCGGGCAGTAGCTGGCCAGTGGGACACAACGATCCCTCCCACCATCGGGAGACAGCCCTAGGCGCCTGAGCTTACGCCAATTTGCTCTGGACTTTTAACCAGTAACTGCGTCTCCCCGTTTTGAGCTGCCGCAGAAGGCGGCACTGGAGCGACCTCTCCAGGGCACAGGCCAAGGTGAAGTTGTGGAAAAACTGAGATGCCCAGTTGACAGATCCTCCTTCTCGGCCTTGTTGGTAGTGTCCAATGGAAGGGACTAGCCGATACAGTTGGCACCAACTTGGCTACAGGAGTTGCCGGGAGGTCCCACTACGCGAAGACCAACCGCCTTCGGGGCTCCACTCTGGATTTTCTGTAGGGGTTGTCTCCCTTAGCCTTTGTCACTCCCGTGACGACCACAAGGCAGTGGTGCTATTTGCCCATAGCTGGAGGTTGTTTTGTGTGGCACCAGGGCGTGTCCACGCGCCGGTGGGCCTGCGTGCCACACATTTGGGCCCAGCCCAAGGGGGACACACCTCCTCCCTTAATGCGACAGGTTGTACTGGGCTACATCTTACCAGTAGATGAGAGAGAAAACTTCCTCCCCCACCTGACACAAGTTATGCTACTAACATAAAAATAAAGCATATAGAGCTAACATGCCAATATAATCAGAGTTCCTTTTAAACTAATACTTTGTTGCAGCACCTTTGGCTTTTATTACATTACTCAGTCTTTTTGGGTAGAAGTCTATCAAGTGTGGTACATCTTGATGTGGCAATATTTGCCCACTCTTCTTTGCAAAAACACTCCAATTCTGTCAGACTGTGAGGGCATCTCCTGTGCACAGCCCTCGTCAGATCACCCCACAGATGTTCGACTGGATTCAGGTCTGGGCTCCGGCTGGGCCATTCCAAAACCTTAATCTTCTTCTGGTGAATGGATGTGTGCTTTGGGTCATTGTCGTGCTGAAAGATGAAGTTCCTCTTCATCTTCATACATGTGTAATGACAATAAAGTTGAATCTCATCTCATCTCATCTCATCTCATCTCATCTTCAGCTTTCTAGCAGAAGCCGGAAGGTTTTGTGCCAACACTGACTGGTATTTGGAACTGTTCATAATTCCCTCCACCTTGACTAAGGCCCCAGTTCCAGCTGAAGAAAAACGGCCCCAAAGCATGATGCTGCTACCACCATGCTTCAGTGTAGGCATGGTGTTCTTTTGGTGATGAACAGTGGTGTGTTTGTGCCAAATATACCTTTTGGAATTATGGCCAAAAAGTTCAACCCTGACCAGACAGGCTTCATATCGGGCCACTTCTCATCTAGTAATTTGAGAAGGCTCTTGAATGTGGTACAGTTCTCCTTTGAGAAGCAACAAAAAGTTCTGGCCATTTCTCTTGATGCTGAGAAGGCATTTTACCGGGTTGAGTGGGACTACCTCTTCAACATTCTACAAAGGTTTGGACTTGGGGGGAGCCTTCTTAAATGGATCCAGACCATATACCACTCTCCAACAGCTACGGTAATAATTAATGGTCGGTGCTCTGAACCCTTTTCTTTAGCCAGAGGTGTTTGCCAGGGCTGCCCACTTAGCCCACTCCTCTTTGCTTTAGCATTAGAACCACTAGCTGAAAGCATACGCTTACATGCTGAGGTAAAGGGAGTACTGATGGGGACATGGAACAAAAATTGCTCTATACGCTGACGATATTCTTTTATTTTTGACGTCACCTAAACAATCAATCCCTGCTATTCTTGAAATTTTTACCAAATTCAGTTTTCTATCTGGCTATAAAATTAACCTTAATAAATCTGAAGCTATGCCACTGGGAGCCCTGAATACATCTGATGTTACAGGTGAATTTCCTTTCAAGTGGGCAGCTAATGGCTTTCTATATCTTGGAATAAAAGTGTCCCCAGATTTGAATGATATGTGGAAACTGAACTTCACCCCAATCTGCACACAAATTAAAAAAGATTTAGAAGGGTGGCATAAACTCCCACTATCCATGATGGGTTGAATTAGTCTCATTAAAATGAATGTTCTCCCTTGCCTTTTGTATCCTCTACTGATGCTTCCCTTGTACATATCTAAAAAATGTAATTGGGACTTAGAAAAGGCACTCTCTGGTTTTATCTGGCACAGCAAAAAACCAAGGCAGAAGTTAAGGATACTGCAACTACATCCAGATATGGGTGTACCCATATAATATGTACTGATATATACAGAATATGTACCATATATATATCAGTACCCAATATATTTTTTTTACAACTGGGCCTGCCATGCTCGTCATTTCTGGCTGTGGTTACATACATATCTCAGGAGGGAGACCTGCACTGATTCATGGGCATGCAACAGGTTAAGGGAAACTCAGTATAAAATAATTCACAGACTTCATATAACCCCAGTTACCTTACATAAAATCAATCGCTTTCTGTCCCCTCTATGCAGTAAATGTAATTCAGAGAGGGGAACATACAGACGTGGACAAAATTGTTGGTACCCCTCTGTTAATGAAAGAAAAACCCACAATGGTCACAGAAATAACTTGAATCTGACAAAAGTTGTAATAAATAAAAATTCTATGAAAATTAACCAATGAAAATCAGACAGTGTTTTTGAATTGTGGTTCAACAGAATTATTTTAAAAAACAAACTCATGAAACAGGCCTGGACAAAAATTATGGTACCCCTAGAAAAGATTGAAAATAATGTGACCATAGGGACATGTTCAACCAAGATGTGTCCTCTAATTAACATCACAGGTGTCTACAAACTTGTAATCAGTCAGTCGGCCTATTTAAAGGGTGGCAAGTAGTCACTGTGCTGTTTGTTGACATGGTGTGTACCACACTAAACATGGACCAGAGGAAGCAAAGGAGAGAGTTGTCTCAGGAGATTAGAAAGAAAATTATAGACAAGCATGTTAAAGGTAAAGGCTATAAGACCATCTCCAAGCAGCTCGATGTTCCTGTGACTACAGCTGCACATATTATTCAGAAATTTAAGATCCACAGGACTGTAGCCAACCTCCCTAGACGTGGTGGCAGGAGGAGACTGATAATACGAATGGTAACAAAAGAGCCCAGAACAACCTCTAAACACATTCATGGTGAACTCCAAGGTCAAGGTACATCAGTGTCAGATCGCACCATCCGTAGTTGTTTGAGCCAAAGTGGACTTTATGGGAGACGACCAAGGAGGACACCACTGTTGAAAACAAATCATTAAAAAGCCAGACTGGAATTTGCCAGACTGCATGTTGACAAGCCACAAAGCTTCTGGGAGAATGTCCTATGGACAGACGAGACAAAACTGGAACTTTTTGGCAAGGCACATCAGCGCTATGTTCACAGACGCAAAAATGAAGCATACCAAGAAAAGAACACTGTCCCTACTGTGAGACATGGAGGAGGTTCTATTATGTTCTGGGGCTGCTTTGCTGCATCTGGCACAGGGTGTCTTGAATCTGTGCAGGGTACAATGAAATCTCAAGACTATCAAGGTATTCTAGAGAGAAATGTGCTGCCCAGTGTCAGACAGCTTGGTCTCAGTCGCAGGTCATGGGTCTTGCAACAGGATAATGACCCAAAACACACAGCTAAAAACACCCAAGAATGGCTAAGTGCGAAACATTGGACTATTCTAAAGTGGCCTTCTATGAGTCCTGATCTAAATCCTATTGAACATCTGTGGAAGGAGCTGAAACATGCCATCTGGAGAAGGCACCTCTCAAACCTGAGACAACTGGAGCAGTTTGCTCATGAGGAGTGGGCCAAAACACCTGCTGAGAGGTGTAGAAGTCTCATTGACAGTTACAGAAATCATTTGATTGCAGTGATTGCCTCAAAAGGTTGTGCAACAAAATATTAAGTTAACGGTACCATCATTTTTGTCCAGGCCTGTTTCACGAGTTTGTTTTTTAAAATAATTCTGCTGAACCACAATTCAAGAGCATTGTCTGATTTCCATTGGTTAATTTTCATAGAATTTTTATTTATTACCACTTTTGTCAGATTCAAGTTATTTCTGTGACCATTGTGGGTTTTTCTTTCATTAACAGAGGGGTACCAACAATTCTGTCCATGTGTGTAGTTTGTCTTGGTGATTTGCAGCCAGCTTTGAAAGTTAGGAAGCAGTTAGCTCAAAGCTAGCTCAAATGTTGGGCCTTTTTTGGATTTTATAACAAAGATGGAAGGAAAGACCTTGACATGACACACAACCCACAAGAAGGGCTGCCCGACAAAAGAAAAACACTCACAGTCTCGGCGTACCATTAGCAATGGCTAAGCTAAAGAGACACTGGCATGGAGCTTTTTCTCGGAGCGTCAAGTAAGTAAAGTTTATTTATGAACCACTTTGCACAGACATATAGTCACAGAACGCTGCACAATAAAATGGAATAAAAGGAAGTTGGTAGATAAAAATACTTTTAAAAATACAAAAACAAGTTAAAACACAAGATTAAAATAATTTAAAAATATCAGACTTACCATTAAAAAGCAGTTGAAACTCAACAGAAATCCTTGTAAAACAAAAAAGTTTTCAGCTGCTTTTAAAGAGTCCACAGAGTCAGCTAGACATAGCTGGAGTGGGAGTCCATTCCAAACACCGTCCACTGCCCTCCCTGTGTGCAGAGACATGTCTCCACAGAAAACAAAGCCCTGAGAATACTTTATATATATGAAAGAGATGTTCTCCACCTCTATTGTTGAAGCGGCGGCCCAGAGCTGCGGCCGCAAAGTGGTCGGTGCATCTCATGGTGGCAACCCCCGAACAAAGTGGTGGACACCAGTGGTGAGGGGGGCCATTAAGCTGAAGAAGGAGTCCTTTCAGGTTTGGTTGGCTTGTGGGACTCCCGAAGCAGCTGAGGTGTACCGGCAGGCCAAGCAGTGTGCAGCTCGGGTGGTTGCTGAAGCAAAAACCTGGGTATGGGAGGAGTTCGGTGAGGCCATGGAACAAGACTTTCGGCCGGCCTCGAAGAGATTCTGGCAAACTGTCCGGCGGCTCAGGAGGGGCAAGCAGCTCCCTGTCCACACTGTGTATGGTGCGGATGGGGCGCTGTTGACTTCGACTGGGGATATCGTTGAGCGGTGGAAGGAATACTTTGAGGATCTCCTCAATCCCACTGATACGCCTTCCACAGAGGAAGCAGGGCTTGTGGACGAGGGGGATGACTCGCCTATCACAGGGGCTGAGGTCGCCAAGGTGGTTAAAAATCTCCTTGGTGGCCGGGCCCCGGGGGTGGACGAGATTCGCCCTGAGTACCTCAAGGCCCTGGATGTTGTAGGGCTGTCATAGTTGACACGCCTCTGCAACATTGCGTGGAGGTCGGGGGCAGTGCCTTTGGCATGGCAAACCGGGGTGGTGGTTCCTCTCTTCAAAAAAGGGGACCGGAGGGTGTGCTCCAACTTTAGAGGGATCACACTCCTCAGCCTCCCTGGGAAGGTCTATGCCAAGGTACTGGAGAGGAGAGTCCGGCTGTTGGTTGAACCTTGGATTCAGGAGGATAATGTGGTTTTCGTCCTGGCCGTGGCACATCGGACCAGCTCTTCACCCTCTCGAGAATTCTCGAGGGTTCGTGGGAGTTTGCCCAACCAGTTTACATGTGTTTTGTGGACTTGGATAAGGCATTCGACTACGTCCCTCGTGGTTTTTTGTGTGTGTGTGGGGGGGGTGCTTCAGGAGTATAGGGTATTGGGCTTGTTGTTATGAGCTATTCGGTCTCTGTACAACCGTTGTGAGAGTTTGGTTCATATTGCCAACACTCGGTCAGACTCATTCCCAGTGAGAGTTGGACTCCGCCAGGGCTGCCCTTTGTCACCGATCCTGTTCATAATTTTTATGGACAGGATTTCTAGGTGCAGCCAGGGAATGGAGGGTGTCATGCTTGGTGACAACAGGATCTCATCTCTGTTGTTTGCAGATGATGTTGTCCTGTTGGCTTCATCCAGCAATGACTTACAGTTCTTGCTGTGAGAGTTTTCCGCTGAGTGTGAAGCGGGTGGGATGAGAATCAGCACCTCCAAGTCCGAGTCCATGGTCCTCAGCTGGAAAAAGGTGGATTGTCCTCTCCGGGTTGGGGACAGGCTTCTGCCCCAAGTGGAGGAGTTTAAGTATCTTGGGGTTTTAGTCACGAGTGACGGGAGAATGGAGCGAGAGACTGACAGACGGCTTGGAGCAGCATCTGCAGTGATGCGGACATTGTACCGGTCTGTTGTGGTGAAGAGGGAGCTGAGTTCTAAGGCAAAGCTGTCGATTTACCAGTCAATCTACGTTCCTACTCTCACCTATGGTCACGAGCTTTGGGTAATGACCAAAAGAACGAGATCGCGGATACAAGCAGCTGAAATGAGCTTTCTCCATAGGATTGCTGGACTCACCCTGAGAGACAGGGTGAGGAGCTCAGTCATCCGGGAGAGGCTCAGAGTAGAACCGCTGCTCCTCCACATTGAAAGGAGTCAGTTGAGGTGGTTTGGGCATCTGATCAGGATGCCTCCTGGATGCCTCCCACTTGAGGTGTTTCGGGCACGTCCCACTGGGAGGAGACCCCGGGGCAGACCCAGGACTCGCTGGAGAGACTGTCTCCCAGCTGGTCTGGGAACGCCTTGGTATCCTCTCTGAAGAGCTGGAGCAGGTAGCTGAGGAGAGGGAAGTCTGGGCTTCTCTGCTTGAACTGCTGCCTCCGTGACCCGGACCTCCGGAAAAGCGGTAGAAGATGGATGGATGGATGGATGGATGAAAGAGATGTCAACAGTTTTACTTTGGGGCATGATTTGAGGTTGAATAAGGTGAAAAAATTTGAAATATATGGGATCGTGATATCGTGAGTCTCACTGGACTGTGATAGGATCAAATCATGACCAAAGAATCACAATCCAAATCGAATCACGAAGTCCCTCACGATTCCCACCCCTAACGTGCATATAGCCCTTTGGCAAATCAGTTTGAAAATGAAGTGCGGCTATGGATGAAAAATAACATGTTAATGCATTGGAATTGGTGAAGGCGCATAACAAGACAGTACAGGAGATGGCGTTCATTAATCCTCCCAAACCATGACATGCTCAGCCACATGTATGATGGCATAAAATGTTTTACCATTTGCCGCTGGTCCTGTTTTAGTGCGGTCCCTTTCTCACCTGCAGGACCGCACCAGAGTTCGGCAGTTATTTCAAATGAAGACCACCTCTTTCAGGTGGTCTCTGTATGGTTCTTTTGGTACGAACCTGAGTGTGATTGTGTGCTGGCTTTAGTCCATTTCAATCGAACTCAAGTTTGTTTCCTCCATTAGTGTGGTTCGTTTTGTCTGGTGAGAACAAGGTAACCGCACTCAAGTATGTACCAAAACAACCATACCAAGACCACCTAAAAGAGGTGGTCTGGGTTCGAATTAAATGGCGAACTCTGGTGTGGTCCTGCAGGTGAGAAAGCGACCACACTAAAACGGGACCAGAGGCAAATGGTAAAACATTTTATGTCACTGTACATACCTAATAGATCTTTGAAAATATCTGTGGCTGAGCACGTCACAGTTCTGGAGGATTAATGAATGTTAACATGTTACTTCCCATCAGTAGCAATGCTTCATTTTCAAACTGTACGATTTGCCAAAAGTGGTATATGCACGTATGTAATAAACAATAACCAGGACAATGAAAACCCCCGTAGATTAGGCTACGATTTGTATTATTTTCTCCCAGAAATGCAATGCATAAATACACAGCAGTCATCCTACTTCCTGTATTTACCTTTCCTGTTCTCACGGCAAAAAAAAATCTGACCAATAAGTACAGAGAATGTTCTGATGTAAGTCTCGTTGGATTTAACGTGATGCAGTTTGGTCTGCTTATGGTCTGCCTCCGTTTTTGCCTGTGTGAAAGGGGACCAAACCGAGGAGAAAGTGATACAAAGTAACAAACTTGTCAACTGATTCAGACCAAATTAAATGAATTTAGGTGTGAAAGCACCCTTAGTCTTGACCTGGTCTGGTCTTAGCCTTGAATCCCTTAGAATCTCAGTCTTGGTACACTCAGATCATGGTCTGCCCTTTGTGGGGTCTCGACTACAACACTAGCCAAACCGTTTATTTATTAATTTCCTGTCGACTGATTAATTGATGAATTACCAGTCTCCAGGCCAGACCACATGCAGCTTTGCCCTTCATTTATCTAACTGCATCTTTAATAAAGGCATTTATCCATCATCTGACTCCCAGAGACATGCTAAAAAACTGATTAATCAGCAGTTTTAGGTCAGATTTAACATTAATCTCAACTTGGACTGGACACAGAGGACTGTGGCAGAGGAGCTGGGATGTGGTTTGGCAGCTGCATATTCTCCTAAGAAACACTGAGGCGGTCAACCCTGAAATTACAGATTTTATTAAGTCAGCCTTTGCAGCTCAATAAAAGAACAGCTCATCCCGTGTCCATCTCACACGGCCGCTTATCTGCATCACACATTTTCATTCCTCCCCGTCCTGACTCATTACTGCTCTGAAGATGACACCATCCATCCACTCTGGATGGTAAGTGAAAGGAGAAGAGGAGAAACACACAGGAGGCATTGTTCAGCCTGAAGGTTTCCTTTTTTAGCCTCTGAGAAAGATCTTCAAGAGTCTCAGAAAAAAAAACTTCACAAAGTGAATTATTTCTGCAGACCTGAAGATGTTACCCACATATCAGAAGGAACCCATCCAAATTATGAAATTTAAAATTAGGGCAACCTAATGACCATGAAGCAAACATGAAGGAACCACAACTAGAACAACAGTGTCCAGGGCAGCACTGGAAGCAGCTGTAACACAGTCGATAAGGCACACACTTCACGCTAAATTAAAACACTAACAGCTTTTATAAAAGATTAAAATTCCTTATTCATCAGCATTGTGTAAAGTACTTAATCACATTTACTCAAGTACTAGTAACGAACGTACAAAGTAACTAGAACGAACAGTAGAGTATGAAACGTTCCGTCCGCGTTCTGTCCGCCTTCCATACAGAATGTTCCGTACGTGTTCCATCTGTGTTCTGTACAGAACATTCCATGAAAGTTCCGTATGTGTTGTGTACACTGCCATTCCCAAGTGCCCTAGATACGGAACACTAGTGGTCCTGCTGGCTAGTGGTCTTGAGTGTTTTACAAACATGTGCATGTAACGTTAGCTACAGAATATTCCTTACAGAAAGTTGGTGGTCCTGCTAGCTAGCGGTCCCACTAGCTAGCAGTCTTGAGTGTTTTACGAACATGTACTCGTAATGTTAGATACGGAATGTTCAGTACGGAATGCTAGTTAGTCCTGCTAGCTCAAGTTTTTTACTAACATGAAAATATAACGTTACTTACACGTACATGTTCCATGGCGGTCCTGCTAGCTAATGGACCATACATGTTCCATAGATACTGAATGTTCTGTACAGAAGGCAAGAAGAACATAGGCATCAGAGACAGTTTGCTTATAAATAAGTGTTTTTTTTTATAAAGCCGGACCTACCGTGAAAAAAACGTACATGCTCTTTGTGATTAATGAACGAACACCACCAGGCAACCTGACAACCAACAAACCTTACGGTATGTTCCTCAATTTCTTATTGTATGTATTTACTTAATGATCATTGCAATTGCGTTTATTTACAACTGTCAGGTACCGGACATGTGCGGTATATGTGTGGAACATGCTAAGTGTGGACTGCGGCTCATGATGAAGGCACTGTTACGCAGTTTTACTACTACTAGCCGAAAGCTAGTGAAGAATTCCTCTTTCGCTCAGTGGTAGAGCGGAGGCATTAAGATCATGGTGTCATGGGTTCGAGTCTGGGACTGGGATATTAGGAAGTGTATGTCTACCTTGCCTGTGTGTGAAAAGGACTGTGTAGGTGTTAATCTACCTTGCCTGTGGGTGAAAATGACTAGGTTAGTCCACCTTGACGTAAGGGTCGAAACGGAACTTAAGAGATCCCAGGCTGAATAGGCAATTCAGGCCTTGGCTCAGAGAGTGGGTCGTAACAGAAAATTGACATAGAACTGATAGCAGGTAGGACTGGCAGACCTCCCATATGGAACATGTATGGAATGTGTTCGGAACATTCTGTACCGTTCATTTCATGTTTTAGCAGACACCACTAGTAACTTGTACCCATTTCCTAATGACGTCAATCCAATTAAAACCATCTTCCAGAGCGTCCCAGTCCTACCTTCACTTCAGCTGAGTGAAACTGTAAATCCATTAGCTGTTTGGCATCAATGAGCCTTTATTAGTAATACTGTGACGTACCATACAGCTGTCGGTGGGTGAAGCTAAACTGTTAGCTGATAATGCCGCCTCCGTCTCACAGTTTTGCTCGTCTTGCTAAAGTTGAGGTTTGAAAAAATGTTTTTAATGGAGGCTGAAATGCAGAATTTTTCCGTATTAAGCTTCTGAAGCTAAAAACAAAAAGACAAAGAATGTCTTTTATTCTTTTTGAACACGGCTGAATTATAGTTAACTTAAAAACTATCCATAAAAAACAGGCGCTGTAGAGTTTCAGTCCTTCCTTTTTCTGCTTCCGCTCTAATATTTACATTTCTCTGTTCAGACACATTAAAAAACTTGTATAATCTCCCTCATTTAAATGGATCATTAATGCAAAATGACTCACACACAAACTTCAAAGTGTCAGAACGTTCTCCCTTTCCTTTCAGCATGTTACAGCAGAACTCGGCATCTTTTGTGAACATTAATCCAACAAAGCTGTTTCATCAGACACAAAGGACACATAAAAACGTACCTGACAGTGAAGTCGTATGAGCAGGATGCCAGCACCGACTTATCGAACGGAGAGAACTGCAAGAAGAGAAAAAGTTGGCTTGATCAGAGAACTGCTGGTTTTAACAAAAATGTTGAGTTTTATTTTAAAAAAAAAAACAGGCCATAAACTTTGAAATGTAATTAAATAAAGTCACAGAGGTAGAGCCAAAGTTGAAAACTAATGAGAAAAAATTTCAAATTACCAAGAAATAGTGACTAACTTGCAAACAATAAACTGGTAAAATGCAGTGCTGTGAAAAATTATTTTCTCCATTCCTCATGTCTTCTATTTTTGCATATTTGTCACATTTAAAGGTTTCAAATCATCAAACATATTTTAATATTGGACAAAGATAATTTGAGTAAATTGTATAGTATAATGTGATACCCTTTAGGTCATTTGTTAGTTTTCAACAAAAGGTATGGTTGGTGTTCACCAATTAAGCGTAAGATATAAATGGATGAATGTGAATTAGGTAAAAATTTGCAAGAATAAATGTGCAAAAATATGAAAAAAGATGACAATTTAAAAATTCAGAAAGTCCTAAACTACAATTTAATTGCATTGAATAAAAATTTACAAGAGAAAAATCACAAATTTTTGAGGAAAAGAAAGTTTCAAGTCGACAAGAAAAATGTTTCAAATTTATATGAAAAAAGTCACAAATTTATATGGAAAAAAGATCCAAATTTTTTAGAAAAAAATTTGGAATGTTTCGAGAAAAAATGTGCAAATTTATAGGCAAAAAGTTGCAAATTTATAAGAAAAGTCGCAAATTTTTGAGAAAAAGGATTCCTAATTTTTGATAAGTTGCAAATCCATCCATCCATCTTCTACTGCGTTTCCAGAGGTCCGGGTCGTGGAGGCAGCAGATCAAGCAGAGAAGCCTAGGCTTCCCTTTCCTCGGCCACCTGCTCCAGCTCTTCAGAGAGGATACCAAGGCGTTCCCAGACCAGTTGGGAAACATAGTCTCTCCAGCGTGTCCTGGGTCTGCCCCGGGGTCTCCTCCCAGTGGGACATGCCCAAAACACCTCAAGTGGGAGGCGTCCAGGAGGAATCCTGATCAGATGCCCAAACCACCTCAACTGGCTCCTTTTGATGTGGAGGAGCAGCGGTTCTACTCTGAGCCTCTCCTGGATAACTGAGCTTCTCACCCAATCTCTAAGGGTGAGTCCAGCAATCCTACGGAGAAAGCTCATTTCAGTTTCCACGATCTCATTGTTTCAGTCATTACCTAAAGCTCATGACCATAGGTGAGGTTAGGAACGCAGATTGATCGCTAAATCGACAGCTTTGCCTTTGAGCTTAGCTCCCTCTTCACCACAACAGACTGGTACAACGTCCGCATCACTGCAGATGCTGCTCTGATCCATCTGTCAATCTCCCGCTCCATGTTCCTGTCACTCGTGAATAAGACCCTGAGATACTTGAACTCTTCCACTTGGGGCAAGAGCTTGTTCCCAACCCGGAGAGCACAATCCACCCTTTTCTGGCTGAGGACCATGGACTCAGACTTGGAGGTGCTGATTCTCATCCCAGCCGCTTAACACTCAGTACCAAACTGTCGCAGTAAGATCTGTAGATCATGGCTCGATAAAGCCAACAGGAGGACATCATCTCCATACAGCAGAGATGAGATCCTGTGGCCACCAAACATGACACCCTCCGTTCCTTAGCTGTACCTCGAAATCCTGTCCATGAACATTATGAACAGAATCGGTGACAAAGGGCAGCCCTGACAGAGTCCAACTCTCACAGGAAACGAGTTCAACTGATTGTTGGCAATATGAACCAAACTCTTGCAACGGTCATATAGAGACCAGATAGCTCGTAACAACAAGCCCGATACATCATACTCCCACAGCACCCCCACAAGAGACCATGAGGGACGCGGTCAAATGCTTTCTCCAAGTCTACAAAATGCATGTAGACTGGTTGGGCAAACTCTAACAAATCCTCGAGGGTTCTCGAGAGGGTGAAGAGTTGGTCCGATATGCCACGGCCAGGATGAAAACCATATTGCTCCTTCTGACCCCAAGGTTCAACCAACAGCTGGACTCTCCCCTCCAGTACCCTTGCATACACCTTCCCAGAGAGGCTGAGAAGTGTGATCTCTCTAAAGCTGGAACACACCCTCCGGTCTCCCTTCTTGAAGAGAGGAACCACCACCCCAGTTTGTCATGCCAAAGGCACTGTCCCCGACTTCCACACAATGTTGCAGAAGTATGTCAACCACGACAGCCCTACAACATCCAGGGCCTTGAGGTACTCAGGGTGAATTTCATCCACCCCCGGGGCCCGGCCACCAGAGGTTTTTAACCACTTCAGCAATGTCAGCCTCTGTGATGGGCGTGTCATCCCCCTCGACCTCAGACTCTTCTTTCACAATGGAAGATGTGTCAGTGTGATTGAGGAGATGGTCAAATTGTTCCCGACAATGTCCTTAATAATAATAATAATAATAATAATAATAATGCATCGGTTTTATATAGCGCTTTATCATATATACTCAAAGACGCTTTACAAATAGGTACATTATTCATTCACTCCAGACAAACAATGGTAGTGGCAAGCTACTTCTGCAGCCACAGCTGCCCTGGGGCAGGCTGACGGAAATGTGGCAGCCAATCTGTGCCAATGGCCTTTCCGGCCACCACCGAACATTTTATACATTTATACACATTCATACCCAGTGTTATGGGCACTGGAGGCAATGCGGGTGAAGTGTCTTGCCCAGGGACACAACGGCAGGATATCTGGGGAGAGCGTGATGTGAACCGCCAACCATCGGGTTATTAGACGACCTGCTCTACCTCCTGAGCCACTGCCGCCCCAACTAACTATACTATACTAACTTCCTTAGTCGAAGTTAGCATCATACACAGTGTGGACAAGAAGCTGCTTCCCCTTTCTGAGTCACTGGACGGTTTGCCAGAGTCTCTTCAAGGCCGACTAAAAGTCTTGCTCCATGGCCTCACCGAACTCCTACCACACCCGAGTTTTAGCCTCGGCAACCACCCAAGCTGCACACCACTTGGCCTGTTGGTACAAGTCAGCTGCTTCAGGAGTCCCACAAGCCAACCAAGCTCGATAGGACTCCTTCTTAAGCTTGATGGCCCCCCTCACTTCTGGCGTCCACCATTTCGTTCGGAGGTTGCCACCACAAGAGGCACTGACAGCCTTACGGCCACAGCTCTGAACAACTGCTTCAGCAATGGAGGTGGAGAAGATGGCCCATTCAGACTCCATGTCTCCAATTTCCCTCGAAATGTAACTGAAGTTCTTCCGGAGGTGGGAGTTGCAGATCTCTTGGACAGGGGCCTCACCCAGAAGTTCCCAGCACACCCTCACTATCTGTTTGGGTATGCGAGGTCTGAATGGCATCCTCCCCCACCATCGGATCCATCTCACCACCAGGTGGTGATCAGTTGACAGCTCTGCACTGCTCTTCACCCAAATGTCCAATATGGTCACAGATCTGATGACACGATAACAAAATTGATCCTCGACCTGTGACCTAGGATGTCCTGGTGCCAGGTGCACATATGGACACACTTATGTTTGAACATGGTGTTCATTATGGACCAAGTGTGGTTGGCACAGAAGTCCAATAACTGAACACCACTCGGGGTCAGATCAGGCAGGCCGTTCCTCCCAATCATGCCCCTCCAGGTCTCACTGTCACT
Source organism: Pholidichthys leucotaenia (assembly GCA_020510985.1). NCBI lineage: Eukaryota > Metazoa > Chordata > Actinopteri > Cichliformes > Pholidichthyidae > Pholidichthys > Pholidichthys leucotaenia. Next base: position 245,467,811 of record CM035842.1, on the reverse strand, counting down.
GTTGTTGCCCACGTGCGCATTGAAGTCCCCCAGTAGGACAATGGAGTCTCCAAGAGGAGCACTTTCCAGCACCCCTGTCATAAACTCCAAAAAGGGTGGGTACTCTGAACCATCATTTGTGCCTATGCGCCAAATGATGGTTCAGAGTACCCACCCTTTTTACCCAACCCGAAAGCACAGGGAAATAACCCTTTCATCCACTGGGGAAAACCCCAACATACAGGAGACCAGACGGGGGGATACAAGGATACCCACCCCTGCTCACCGCCTCTCAACCAGGGCAACACCAGAAAAGGCCAAAGTCCTACCCCTCTCCAGGAGACTGGTTCCAGAATCCAAGCTGTGCATTGAGGTGAACCTGACTATATCTTGCCAGTATCTCTCAACCTCGTGCACCAACTCAGGCTCTTTCCCCACCAGAAAGGTGACGTTCCATGTCCCAAAAGCCAGTTTATTAAGCCAGGGATCAGACGGACAAGGTTTCTGCCCTTGACGGCCACCCGATTCACATAGCACCAGACCCCCATGGTCCCTCCTGCGGGTCAAGAGCCCACTGGAGGGCGGACCCATATGGCTCATTCAGGCTGAGCCTGGCCAGGTCCCATGGGCAGAAACCCGGCCACCAGTCACTTGCCATCGAGCCGCTCCCCCAAGCCTGGCTCCAGGGCAGGGCCCCAGTAACCCCATACCGAGCGGGGTACACTGAATCCTCGTTTGAACATTCATCATGAAAGTCTTTTGGACCACTCTTTATCTGGCAGCCAGACAAAGAGCCAGACTCTGGCCCTTCAACCAGTACCAGTTTGTTTTGGGACACCCTACCAAAGGCAAACTGCCCCCAACAACATAGCTCCTGGGACCACAAGGGCTCACATATCCCACCATCACCATGACAAATGGCAATCTATTGTTAAAGAAAAAAGTTGCAAATTTTTGAGAAAAAAGTTGGAATTATATGAAATAAAATTTGAAAATTTATAGGAATAAAGTTGCAAATTTTTGAGGAAAAAAGTTGTTAATTTTTGAGAAGAAAGTTGCAAATTTGTGAGAAGAAGTTGCAAATCTATGAGTAAAAATTAAATTTAGGAGGAAAAAGCTTCTTCTGAAGAATATATTTGGAAATTTAAAAAAAATCATAGTTTTGAAGTGAAAAAAAATCCTAAAATTACAAGAAAAATATTAAGAAAATATAAAATAATTAATAACTTTTAAAATTAATAGTGAAGAATGAAAACCTGTTCTGGTGAAGAAAGAAACTCTTTTCTTCTACTAAAACAAAGCAACGTTGTCCAAACAGAAGAAAAAAGAAGCCCAGCAGCCCTGTTCAGTTTGTTTTGTTAAAAAGAAACTCATCAGGAGTTGTTCCATCCTTTATTCTCTGATGTTCTTGTCTAGCAGGACTTTGTCCCTCCTCTACAAACTGTTTATTATTTTTGTCTTCATCAAAGTGAAACAGGACTTGGGGCGGCCTGAGGAGAGTCTCCAGCCCCTTCTGTTTCTGCTGAGCAGTCAGGAGGATTGTGCCAACTCAGAACGGCCGGGGAAAAAAACAAAAAAAGAGTCCGTAGAGACAGATTTTGGTGAGTGCAGGTCAGAACCGTTAAATTAATTTATTTGGCTCATTTGTCCCCCCCCCCCCCCACACACACACACTGTGACGGCTTCACCTTCTATGAACAGACTTGTTTTAACACCTCTATCTGCTGCTTTTCTGATATGTAAAAAAAATCAGCAAAATTCAGCAGCTGTGACAACTTTAACACAAATCACCATAAGTCTTTCTCTGTCATGTTACAGAGCTCAATAAAATGCCTCTGAACCACCAATTCTAAGCAGGAATGGGAATGTCATAGATTTGCTACTTTTTTCTCCAGAATTTGTGACTTTTTTTTCTCATAGAAAAAAATAGCAATTTGTTTCTTGTAAATTTGTAACTTTTTCCTGTAAATGTACACCTTTTTTCTCAAAGATTTGTGACCTTTTTCATTAGAGCTTATAGGACTTGATGGTACAATCCCTTAATGTAACAGTATTGCTTCTTGCCTGGTGTCTTGAGTGGGAGAAGGGTAAACTGCTTCATTGGGGTCATCAGGTGAGCCCCCTCCGTCCTCAGTGTTTCGTTGATTTCTGCCCACAACACCTCCAGAGGGATCAACAGCAACAACCTGGCATCCCAGGTGTGCCCCCCCTTGCTATTACCCCTCTGGTCATCTTGCAGCCCAGTTGGAGTCTTTCCTTTTGATCTACAACCAATTGCTGCTTCGCTTGGTAGCCTCAGATAGTGATTTTATTGCTTTCCGGAAGGCCTGTCCTCACACCCCTATTCTCTTCAGCAGCCTAGATGCAGTCTTGGCAACAAACCCTCTACACCTGGGGTGTCCAACCAGTCGATTGTGATCGACTGGTAGATCACGGACTGATTCTCAGTCGATTGCAACTGTATAGTCTGCAAAGTTTTCTCTGCCATTGCTCCTTAGTACACACACACATACATACACAAACAAACACAGAATAGCTCGACTGGACCGCACACACGGCACTGTGCGCACACACAGTATGTACCATATGTGTGTACTGATGTGCACGCACAGCGTGCCAGGTCACAGATTACAAGTGTCTGACTAGCTGCCATTAAAGTTCTTTAGCAGCCCACGAAGATGGCAGAAGCTAAAAAGACAAAAACATACTATTTTTATTCAGAGTGGGAGGAGGATTATTTTTTGTTTATTCAAATTCAAAGCCCATTTGTCTCATTTACAATGTTGGTGTGGCCATACCAAAGAAGGGCAATCTGGAGCGGCATTTCAGAATAGTGCACAAAAATTATGAGATGATTTCCCTGCTAAAACTGCTCTACGCACTCGTAAAGTGCAGGAATTGAAGAGTCAGCTTGCAGCGCGGCAGTCCATTTTTACGAGGCCCAACACCAAGGGTAAGGCAGCCACCACTGCATCACTGCATCACCTGCTGTGCGCAGGGGTGGACCAGCACTTGTCATCATGGATCCTGGACTACCTCACAAACCGGCCACAGTTTGTGAGAACCCGGGACTGTGTGTCCGACACGATCATCAGTAGCACGGGGGCCCCCCAGGGAACGGTTCTGGCTCCCTTCCTGTTCACTCTTTATACTGCGGACTTCTCACACAACACACTGCCATCTAAAGAAGTTCTCTGATGACTCTGCGATCGTTGGCCTCGTCTCCAACGGAGATGAAGCTCAGTACAGAGGGCTTATCCAGGACTTTGTGGACTGATGCCATCGGAACTGCCTCCAGATCAACTTTTCTTCCGCCTTTAATATAATCCAACCTCATATTTTAGCTGAAAGGCTCCTGCAACAATTTGATTTGAGCAATAATCTGGTGGGTTGGATTCTGGATTTCTTAACCAACAGGACGCAGAGAGTAAGGGTCAATGGTACATTGTCTGACCTAAAGTGCTCTTCTACTGGCTCTCCTCAGGGGTGTGTGTTGTCACCACTACTCTTCATCCTGTACACAAACATGTGTTGGAGCAGACATGACAACAGACACATTATAAAGTATGCTGATGACTCAGTCAATGTCAGTCTCCTCCAGGATGGTGAGAGTAGCCACGGCCCAGTAGTTGATGATTTTGTTCACTGGTGTGAGGATTCCTACCTGCAGCTGAATACAACAAAAACGAAAGATATGATTATTGACTTTAGGAGGAAAACTCCCAGGCACAAAGTCACCATACTAAAAGGCCAGACCACCGAATGTGTACAATCGTACAAATATCTTGGGACGATTATTGATAGTAATTTAAACTTTGAAGTGAACTGTGAAAGGGTGTGCAAAAAGGGTCAGCAAAATTTGCATTGTTTGAGGAAACTTGCACGCTTCCAAATTGACCGAACCATAATGACAATGTTTTATCGGGCTTTTATTGAATCTGTTTTATCCTTTTCTTTAGTGTCATGGTTTGGTCAGATAAAACTGAAACAGAGGAAATCCTTGGATCAGGTAGTTAGATGGTCCAGTCGTTTGCTTGGTGAGTCACAGCTGAGCCTGACATCCCTGTACACCAGACAAGTACAGAGGATGGCTACCTCCATTTTAAATGATGACTCCCACCCTTTGCACTGCAACTTTCAGCTTCTTCCCTCCAGACGGAGGTTTGCTGTCCCAAAAAGTAAAACCCAGCGCTACAAAAACAGCTTTGTCCCTGCTGCTGTCAAAGAGTTGAACAAGCTATAAAAATATATTGTACATAATTTAGGTACCTATTTATTAACTTCATTTTATATTTACTTATTTTGTATGATGTCACTTGGGTTCTAAATATTTTATTGGGTTTTAGACCTTTGAGTTTTTTAACCTCTGACTAGTTTTTAACTTTTAACTTTAATATGACCCTTCTCTCTTACCTCTGGTTTCTCCCTCATCTCTTTGTCTTTTTATACCCTGTTTGATGGAGCCTTGAGTATTTTTATCATGTTTATAGTCAGCTTCATGTGTGCCTGTGTTTGTGTCTATGTTGAATGTAATTAGTGGCTTGTAAATATGGATGTCACCAGACTGCAAAACAAATCTACCTACGGGTACAAATAAAGTAACCTGAACCTGAACCTGAGGAAAACCAAGGAGCTAGTGGTGGACTGCCGCAGGCAAGGACAACCCCTCACAGCACCAGTAAATATACAGGGAACAGCCATCGAGATGGTGACATCCTACAAGTACCTGGGTGTTCATCTGAACAATAAACTAGACTGGTCACACAATACTGACGCACTCAAGAAGGGACAGCGCAGGCTGTTCCTACTGAGGAGACTCAGGTCTTTTGGTGTACAAGGGGCACTGCTGAAGACATTCTACGACACGGTGGTGGCATCAGCCATCACTTTTGGAGTGGTCTGCTGGAGCAGTGGCATTACAGCAGCCAATAGGAAGAGACTGAACAAACTGATCACGAAAGCTAGCTCTGTCCTGGGGCAGCGCCTTGACCCAGTGGAGGAGATAGGAGAGAGAAGGATGTTGGCTAAACTGTCATCTCTGCTGGAGTCCGAGTTCCACCCTATGCAGGACACACTGAATGCACTAAGGAGCTCATTTAGTAGCAGACTACATCATCCTAGGTGCACAACCGAGAGGTTTCGCAGGTCCTTCCTACCTACGGCTGTCAGACTGTACAACCTAAGTAGGGCTGCTCGCAGAGATAGCAAAAAGACGTGACAACCTAATAGTATTGAATGCAAAAGACGCAATAGACTTACACAATGGTCCCCTCCGGTATACAACTAGGAAAATACTGGTAGCTATGGAGGGTGACAATATGTATGGGTACATAATCATACCATGTAGGATAACTAAGTAGACGGTTATGCTGTTTCATTCCATCTAGCTACAATGCTCCGCACTGTGTGTGTTTATATATTTATATATTTATTCCATCTAGCGACAATGCTCCGCACTGTGTGTGTGTTTATATATTTACATATTTATTCCATCTAGCTACAGTGCTCCGCACTGTGTGTTTATATATTTACATATTTATTCCATCTAGCTACAACGCTCCACACCATGTGTGTGACTATATATTCACATAATTATTCCATCTAGCTACAATGCTCTGCACTGTGTTTATATATTTATTCCATCTAGCTACAATGCTCCGCACTGTGTCTATATATTTATGTTTATATGTACATATGCATACTCGCTGCTCTTGTTTTTTCTTGCCTTCTGATTGCTGCTCTAAGTGTTGCTATCCCTGTGCTGTTGCAACCCTGGAATTTCCCCATTGTGGGACTAATAAAGGCTTATCTTATCTTATCATATCAAGTTAGTCATGTTCTTGCTAAACATAAAAAGTCTTTCAAGGATGGCGAAGCTGTGAAAGAAGCACTCATTGAGGCTGCAGATGCGCTCTTTGGTGATTTTAAGAACAAAACAGAGATCACTGCTGCTATTAAGGGCATGCAATTATCCCAGAATTCTGTTACACGGTGGTGTGAAGTGATGGCAGAGGATGTTGAGGAGCAACTGAAGAAGGACAGTGAGGCATGTGAGTGTTTCTCCCCCCAGTTCAACGAGTCGACTGATATGGTGGATGTGGCTCAGTTATGTGCTTTCATTAGAATGGTTTTTGATGATATGACCACCAAAGAAGAGCTGCTCACAGTTTTGCCATTGAAAGGACATACAAGAGGTGAAGATATTTTCAACGCTTTCATGGAGTTTGTTAACAAGAACCAATTTGACATGTTTCGGGACCCAGGAGACAGACACTGACACGGGTAAATTAGTGAACAATAATCTTTATTATAGTGAAAGGGTGTGTAGTGCAAATGTGAGAGCGTGGATAGTATCCTGGTCACTGGAGCTGAGCACTCTGGACGGAGACCCGGCAACCCTGGAACATATAAGCACAGACAATTACTTTTGTCCCACACTAATGACAGGCTATCAGTAGTGAGGCTTACTTGGGAGAAGCACAGGTTACGTCCTGCTGAGAACCAGCGGCCGTGCAACGTGGAGGTGAAGGCGTCCGTGAACGTGCTGAGGCTTCCACCTGTGACTGTGGCGAGGATAGGTCTTCCAAAGACTCCGGCTGTGACACCACAGACCGGGACGATGACAAACCAGCTGATGACAAGACCAGTGATTCCACAGAATGTGGTGACGATGATAATCCAGCTGATGACAAGACGAGTGACTCCACTGAGCGTGGTGACCATGACAATCCAGATGATGACAAGGTGAGTGATTCCACAGAACGTGGTGACGATGACACGACAGATGACGATGACACAAACTCCACCAGTAATGGTGGCCAGTACTCCTGTAACTGATACAGTAACAGTTCAGGAATTTATGGAGCAAGACGTACCGGTAGTCGTGGTGGTAGCGAACCGCTACGTGAGCGTGTTGGCGTTACCCCGTCAGCTGGGGACGCAGGTCCGCCGCCAAGGGGGTCCACCTGTGCACAGGAATAGAGGTTGGGTGTAGAGTAACAAACAGCTCTCTTACGTGCTTGACTTTGAACAGAAGTCCTAGGCGAGGCAGGAGAGGTCCTTGACGAGGCCAGAGAGGTTCCTGACGAGACAGATCCTGACGAGGCAGCTTCTGACGAGACAGACTCTGACGAGACAGTTTTTGACAAGACAGTTCTTGACGAGATAGTTTCTGACGAGACAAGAGAATACCTTGACGAGGCCAGAGAGCGGAGTTCTGGTTCTTTCTCTGACGAGGAGGACAGACGACTCCGTACTGAGCTGTCAGCAACGCTGGCTTTTAACAGCTGCTGATTAACACCTGTGGATCTGTGCGCAGCTGGAGATAATGATGCCAATGACGGCCCAGAGGCCGCCATGACACAATTGCCTCTTTTCAAGCTCATCTCCATCACAACTGATGGTGCTCCAGCGATGGTAGGCCACTCTAATGGGTTCATTACATTGTGCAAAGTGAATCTTTCCCAGACATCCTTAATGATCATTGTATTATTCATCAGCAAACACTGTGTGGGAAGATTTTAAACAAGAAAGAAGTGATGGATGTTGCTATGAAAATAGTGTGCTCTGTTCATGCCAGGAGTCTACAGAGAAGGTTATTCAGGGTTCACTTGAAGGAGACAGGAGCTGAACACACAGACCTGCTGCTTCACACAGATGTAAGATGGCTTGGCAGAGGTAAATTTTTGGAGAAGTTCAGTGAGTTTTTGCCTGAAATCAAAGATTTTCTGAAGCTTTCAAAACAAGCAGAATATGCACAGCTTGAGGACTGCCAGTTGCTTTTGACTTAGCATTCCTGACAGATTTGACTGACATGCTCAATGATTTTAATTTACAGCTTCAGGGTCAGGATAAACATGTGATCAACATGATTAGTTCAGTGAATACATTTAAAAGCAAGCTACAACTGCTTTCAAGTACGCTGCAACGCCATAACCTGCAAAACTTTCCTCACATGCAAACAGAACTCCAGCGTCATGGCAAAGATTCTGAACAGCTGGACAGTGCACAATACAAGAAGCAAGTTCAGAGCATCTTTTCAGAATTTGAGAAGCATTTTACTGACTTTACATCCATTGAGCCTGTTGCCAGCTATCTGTGTTTTTCATTTGGGGAGGGCATCAACGTGGATTACACTGCTTCTAAAGTAGCATCACTGTTTCAACTGGATAGTTCTGCTGTTGACAGTGAGATTCTCACACTGCAAAATGACAGTGAGATGAAATCCAGGGCAACACCTGGCATGAAAGGAGACTTCTGGAACCTACTGCTGGAACAAAAATATCCCAACCTCAGAAGATGTGGCTTGAACTTGACTGTACTTTTTGGATCAACATATTTGTGTGAGACTGCTTTCCCTCACATGAAAATCATCAAGTCGAAGTACAGATCCACAGTGCCAGACATTCACCTTGTGGCCTGCCTAACAGTGCGTTCAGACCAAACGCGAATGGATGGCACGAATACATACAAAGTCAATGGAAAGAGGCGAGCTCCCAGTCCTTCTGTTGCCAGGTGAGTGTCAGTCTCATTTTCAAACTAATTTACTCTCCAATGTTCATACTTTTACTCCAGTGATGGCAGAATGTTAGAGCTAGTGCTATCCCTTGGACGTGAATGCGCAATTTCACGTGTGCTCGCGTCTTTCCATTGACTTTGTATGGATCCGTGCCGCCCATTCGCGTTTGGTCTGAACACACCTTAAGGCTTGCAACCAGAAACTACTGCCCTGACTATGAGAAACTAGCTGTCTTCTCCCAAAGCCAAAGATCCCACTGAGGTAGGGAAATACATTTATTGCAACTGCTTTGCAACTCACAAACTACTTTTTATTATATCTGAATGGGCTTTCTGTTTGTTGTGTGCATCTTAAATGTGTAGATGGGCAATGGATAAGGCCTATGTGAACTGGTAGATCTCAACAGGCTCACAACTTTAAAAGTAGATCTTGGTTGAGAAAAAGTTGGGCACCACTGCTCTACACCCAACCTTCACCGGGAACACCTTGGTATGCCAATTACGTTGTTCTGCCTGGGCTGCTATGTCAGTGTATTTTAGGCTTTTCCATTCATACGTCTCTCCCACTGCAGCTTCCCAAGGTACCGTTAGTTCCAGGATGTATAGTAACTTCTGCGACGATGGCCACAAGATGAAGTCTAGTCTGAGATAAGTTGTTATTATCACTGTTGGAAAGACCAGTTTATGACCAAGGTTAACCTGCATCTTCCAGTCACGGGCCGGGTTAAAGAGGGTCGGGTATACTCTTGCTGATGAGCTCACCACACATTTGCCTGTGCTGAAGAAGGGAATGGTGCTTTGTAGTTCAACCACAGGAGGAGCGAGGGCTTTGACTTCCGGCGCCACACAAGTCGACAGCCCTTTGCAGCAGCGGTTAAATTCTGAGTTTCTTTCTCGTTCCTTTATTTACTATCCGTTTTTTCCTTGCCACAACCTTTACTGATCCTGTTACTCCATATCCATCACGGACGCCAAGGACACAAATATCACCACACCATCACTGATATTAGCCATCTTTCTGCTCATATCGCCAATGACTACTGACTGGATGAGTGGAGGAGCTATTGTTTACAGTAGGAGTCAATTATTAGCATTGGGCTACTCCGCGATGCTAACTGAGAGACCCAACATCCCACGAGAAATTGGGCAAAAACGACGGGGATGTCGAGCTGGAGTGAAATGACGCACGAGGAAAACAAGGTCCAAGCCTGTCCTACATCCGTTATTATGGGAAATGTGAGATCGCTGCTTAACAAGACGGACAAACTGGCAGCTGTGTCACGGTATGAGAGTGTCTTCAAAGAGATTAGCATCATGTTGTTTACTGAAATGTGGCTAACAGAACTAGCAACAGATGTTAACATCAGACTGGAGGGTTTCCACTTAATACGGGCGGATTGGACACCAGATAACGGGAAGAGCAGAGGCGGGGGGCTGATAATGTATCTGAACAACAGATGGTGTAATCCTGGACATATGATGATTAAAGAACAACACTGCAGCAAGGACAGTGAGTTACTAGCCGTTAGCATGTGACCGGCATATCTTCCCAGAGAGTTCTCACATCATTGTGAGTGTCATTTATGTACCCCCCTCTGCGAGCGCTGAGGCAGCGTGTCATCCACACAGTCACCAACAGACTACAGACTCAACAACCCACAGCTCTCCAGCTAATCTCCGGTGATTTTAACCATACTTCCCTGTCCTCCATTCTGCCCACTTTCACCCAGTATGTCACGTGACACACCAGAGACAATAAAACACTGGATTTATTTTATGCAAACACCAAGGAGGCTTACACCTCAACACCACTCCCCCACCCCCAACCCGGAAGATCTGACGACAACTTGGTTCACCTCCTGCCTTTGTACAAACCCCTGATATACAGACAACCTCCTGTTACCCGCACAGTGAAGATACGGTCTGAGGAGGCGGAGGACGCTCTGAAGGACTATTTTGAATCCACTGCACGGGAGCAGCTCTGTGATCCATATGGTGAGGACATCGACGGCCTCACACATACCATCACAGACTACATTAACTTCTGTGTAGAGAACACTGTACCCACCAAGACCATACAGTGTTTCTCAAACAACAAACCCTGGATCAACCCTGAGACAAAGTCACTGCTGAAGAAGAAGAAAAGAATCTTCAGGTCAAGAAACAAGGAAGAGCTGAAGTCCATACAGAGAGCGCTCAGGAGGAAGATCAGAGAGGGGAAGGACAGCTACAGGAAGAAGATGCAGATGCAGCAGAGTGATGTCAGCGGTGTCTGGAGAAGCCTCAAAACCATCTCTGAGCGCCAGAATACCTCCTCCTAGGCCACGGGGGGTAGGGAGTGGGTGAACAACCTGAACCTGTTTCTTAACAAGTTTGACCAACTGCCCTCTTCTCCGCCTGCCCACCAACCACTGCTACCCTCCACCACCACCTTCATCTAGTCCCGCTGTCCACGCCCCCCCACCCCCCTCGCACCTCCCCCGCTGTTTTTCCCCCCCACAGACCCAACACCCCCCCTTCCCAGCACACAGCTCCCCTGCCCCAACTTGACTCTCACTAAGACCCAGGTGACAGCTGGGCTGAAGAAGATCAAGGCGAGGAAGGCTGCAGGTCCAGATGGCACCAGCTCGAGGCTCCTCAAGTCCTACACAGACCAGCTGTGTGGGATCATGGAGCACATCTTCAGTCTGAGCCTGAAGCTGGGGAGGGTACCACAGCTGTGGAAAACGTCCTGTGTGGTACCTGTACCGAAGACCCCGCACCCCAAGGACCTGAAGAGCTACAGACCAGTGGCCCTCACATCACACCTAATGAAGACACTGGAGAGGCTGCTCCTTGCCCACCTCTGCCCCCTGGTCGGACCAGCGATGGATCCACTTCAGTTTGCCTACCAGCATGGCATCAGGGTGGAGGATGGAGTGATCTTCCTCCTGCATTGTTCCCTGTCCCACCTGGAGAAGTCTGGGAGCACTGTGAGGATCATGTTCTTTGATTTCTCCAGTGCTTTCAACACCATCCAGTGATCCTGAGGGGTGAGCTGCTGTGCACAGGGGTGGACCAGCACCTGTTGTCGTGGATCCTGGATTACCTCACAAGCCAACCACAGTTTGTGAGAACCCAGGACTGTGTGTCTGATACCATCATCTACAGTATGGGGGCCTCCCAGGGTACAGTTCTGGCTCCCTTCCTGTTCACCCTCTCCACTGCTGACTTCTCACACAACACACCACACTGCCATCAACAGAAGTTCTCTGAATGAATGAATGAATGAATGAATGAATGAATGAATCTTTATTTTGGATAGATTAAAAGTAAAGAAAGAACAGAAAGGAAAGAAAGGAACAGAATAATATAACAAAGGGGAAAAAATCTAACAAGGTCATATTAAACAATAACTCTTCTGATTATACAGTTCAACATAAGTTATCCGAAATGGGTGATGGCTGAAGCCACAGGTTATATTGCCCACCCATATTCCAACAAAACAGGAGTGGATGCAATTCAGAACAAAGCTAAGACAAAACGTGACAAAAAAACCCCCAAAAAACTAAGCAACAGCACAACACAGACTGAATATGATAATTCTTATGTGATTTTACATGTCATCTTGTATATATGTTTGGAGTATTTCTTTCTTTAGTTTTTGTTTAAATTGTCCAAGCATTGTACATGATTTTAATTCAGGTCCAAAAGGGTTCCACAATCTGACTCCTTGCACTGAGACACAGTGTTGCTTGGTAGTAGTTCTCACTGAAGGCTTTTGAAATATACATGTTCCTCTGAAATGATATTGTTTCTCCCTTATTTGGAACAACTTTTGGATATTTGTGGGCAGTGATAGATTCTTCACTTTAAACATTATTACTGCAGTTTTAAAGTCAACCAGATATTTCAACTTGAGAGCTTTTAATTTAAGAAAAAGTGGGTTTGTTGGTTCCCTGTAAGCAGCTTTGTTTATTATTCTAATAGCTCTCTTCTGAAGCATAAAGACTGGATATATGTTTGTTTTATATGTATTTCCCCATACTTCAGTACAATATGTCATGTATGGGAGTATTAATCAATGATACAAGGTATATAGTGTGGGTTGATTCAGCAAATATTTCACTCTGTGTAGTATTGCCATTGATTTGGATATTTTACCTTTAATATACAGTAATTAATATGTGACTTCCAACACAGTTTATTATCAATTATTACTCCAAGAAATTTAATTTCGGATACCCTTTCAATCTCTACACCATTTACGCTGAGTTTAGATACTGAGTTGTTGTGATGGTTGTTAAAAATTATAAATTTTGTCTTACTTAAATTGAGAGTTAATTTATTTGAATCAAACCACAGTTTACGCTTTCCTAATTCCTTTCCGAGTGTATCCAAAAGTTGTTCCAAATTGCTTCTACTGCATAATAAATTAGTGTCATCGGCAAACAATATTAAATCCATTATTTCCGAAACTTTACATATATAATTTATATACATATCGAATAACAATGGCCCCAAAACTGAACCCTGTGGGACTCCGCAAGTAACCTTCAGTAACTGTGAGTTTTTGCTACCTACACATACATACTGACATCTGTTCTTTAAGTAACTACATAACCAGAACAGTGCTACCCCCCTAATACCATAATTTTGTAGTTTATTTAATAATAATTTATGATCCACTGTATCAAATGCTTTTTTAAGATCCAGGAATACCCCAACTGAATACTCTTTACTTTCAACGGCAGTTGATATTTTTTCTATAAATTCCATTAGAGCAAATGCAGTTGTCCTCTTGTGTCTGAACCCATATTGCTGCTCACACAATAAATTATTCTTCATTAAAAAGTTGTTAATTCTCTCACAGAGTATTTTTTCAAGTATCTTGGAAAATTGCGGCAATAGTGAAATACAGTGGGGCAAAAAAGTATTTAGTCAGCCACCAATTGTACAAGTTCTCCCACTTAAAAGATGAGAGAGGTCTCCAATTTTCATCATAGGTATACCTCAACTATGAGACACAAAATGAGAAAAAAAAATCCAGAAAATCACATTGAAGGATTTTTAATGAATTAATTGGTAAATTCCTCGGTAAAATAAGTATTTGGTCAATCCCAAAAGTTCATCTCAATACATTGTTATATACCCTTTGTTGGCAATGACAGAGGCCAAACGTTTTCTGTAAGTCTTCACAAGGTTTTCACACACTGTTGCTGGTATTTTGGCCCATTCCTTCATGCAGATCTCTTCTAGAGCAGTGATGTTTTGGGGCTGTCGCTGGGCAACACGGACTTTCAACTCCCTCCAAAGATTTTCTATGGGGTTGACATCTGGAGACTGGCTAGGCCACTCCAGGACCTTGAAATGCTTCTTACGAAGCCACTCCTTCGTTGCCCGGACAGTGTGTTTGGGATCATTGTCATGCTGAAAGACCCAGCCACGTTTCATCTTCAATGCCCTTGCTGATGGAAGGATGTTTTCACTCAAAATCTCACGATACATGGCCCCATTCATTCTTTCCTTTACACGGATCAGTCGTCCTGGTCCCTTTGCAGAAAAACAGACCCAAAGTATGATGTTTTCAACCCCATGCTTCACAGGAGGTATGGTGTTCTTTCTCCTCCAAACATGACAAGTTGAGTTTTCATCAAAAAGTTCTATTTTGGTTTCATCTGACCATATGACATTCTCCCAGTCCTCTTCTGGATCATCCAAATGCTCTCTAGCAAACTTCAGACGGGCCTGGACATGTACTGGCTTAAGCAGGGGGACACGTCTGGCACTGCAGGATTTGAGTCCCTGGCGGCATAGTGTGTTACTGATGTAGCCTTTGTTACTTTGGTCCCAGCTCTCTGCAGGTCATTCACTAGGTCCCCCCGTGTGGTTCCGGGATTTTTGTTCACCGTTCTCGTGATCATTTTAACCCCACGGGGTGAGATCTTGTGTGGAGCCCCAGATCGAGGGAGATTATCAGTGGTCTTGTATGTCTTCCATTTTCTAATAATTACTCCCACAGTTGATTTCTTCACACCAAGCTACTTACCTATTGCAGATTCAGTCTTCCCAGCCTGGTGCAGGTCTACAATTTTGTTTCTGGTGTCCTTTGACAGCTCTTTGGTCTTGGCCATAGTGGAGTTTGGAGTCTGACTGTTTGAGGTTGTGGACAGGTGTCTTTTATACTGATAACGAGTTCAAACAGGTGCCATTAATACAGGTAATGAGTGGAGGACAGAGGAGCCTCTCAAAGAAGAAGTTACAGGTCTGTGAGAGCCAGAAATCTTGCTTGTTTGTAGGTGACCAAATACTTATTTTACCAAGGAGTTTACCAATTAATTCATTAAAAATCCTTCAATGTGATTTTCTGGATTTTTTTTTCTCATTTTGTCTCTCATAGTTGAGGTATACCTATGATGAAAATTGGAGACCTCTCTCATCTTTTAAGTGGGAGAACTTGCACAATTGGTGGCTGACTAAATACTTTTTTGCCCCACTATAGGTCTATACTTTGAAAGTTCCCCTCTGTCACCTGTCTTATATATTGGAATTACTTTAGCTATTCTCATTGCACTGGGAAATATACACTACCGTTCAAAAGTTTGGGGTCACTTAGAAATTTCCTTATTTTTGAAAGAAAAGCACTTTTTTTCAATGAAGATAACTTTAAACTAATCAGAAATACACTCTATACATTGCTAATGTGGTAAATGACTATTCTAGCTGCAAATGTCTGGTTTTTGGTGCAATATCTACATAGGTGTATAGAGGCCCATTTCCAGCAACTATCACTCCAGTGTTCTAATGGTACAATGTGTTTGCTCATTGCGTCAGAAGGCTAATGGATGATTAGAAAACCCTTGTGCAATCATGTTAGGTCTGCAATGCTGTAATTGCTGCAAATGGAGGATTCTTTGATGAAAGCAAAGTTTGAAGGAAAAAATTATTATTTCAAATACAAATCATTATTTCTAACCTTGTCAATGTCTTGACTATATTTTCTATTCATTTTACAACTCATGGTGGTAAATAAGTGTGACTTTTCATGGAAAACACAAAATAATTGTCTGGGTGACCCCAAACTTTTGAACGGTAGTGTACCTGTTTAGAGAGACAGGTATATGTGGAGTTTGCATGTTCTCCCTGTGTCTGCGTGGGTTTACTCCGGAATTTCTCCGGTTTCCTCCCACATGCCAAAAACATGCAAGTTAGGTTAACTGGCATCAAACTGGGGATTCTAAATTGTCCTTAGGTATGACTGTGAGAGTGAATAGTTGTCTGTCTCTCTGTGTTGGCCCTGTGATGGACTGGCGATCTGTCCAGGGTGGATCCCTCTCCCAGAGATGCTGGGATAGGCTCCAGCCCCACATTAAAAGGATTAAGCGGAAGAAGATGGATGGATGGATGATTGGAGAGACAGGTTACAAATATACGTCAGTGGCGTCACTAAGCATTCAATGATCGTTTTGACTAAAAGCATGTCAATACCATCACAATCCGTAGATGTTTCACTTTTAAACAATTTAACAATTTCAATGACCTCTCTCTTGTCTGTGTTCTTTATGAAAATGGAGTCTTTTAGAGCAACGTTTTTGCTTATCGTATCACCTGTAGATGCCATAATGGTTATTTCTCGAGCCAAATTAGGACCAATGTTAACAAAAAATGTATTAAATTCATCTGTAGGTGAGACTGGATTCACACTCTGAGTCGTTTTTTTTTTTTTTTTATTAAAGATTGGTTGGGAAGCTTGTATTTCTGTTTTTATTTCCAATATTGTTAAGTATTGTCCATGTATTTTTAATGTTATCTCTGTTTTTCTCCAGTTCTTTACTGTAATAGTCTCTTTTACTACATCTCATTATATACGTTAACTTATTTTTGTATGTTTTATACCGCTGCTCTGCTTCTTTTGTCCTTTTCTTTAGAAAAGTTTTATATAGTGAATTTTTCTTTTTACACACTTTTTGTAATCCTTTGGTTAACCATGGCTTGTAGACAAATTTCTGTTTAAGCTTTTTCTTTACTAATGGACAATTTTTTTCATAAAGAGTGATTGCAATGTTCATCAATGTGTCATAGGCTTCGTTAACATCTGATACATAGACTTTTGTCCAGTCTTGCTTCAGCAGGTCTTCTTTAAAAGAGCTGATTGCATTTTGTGATTTGAATCTGAAAGATTTTAAAGTTTTTTCTGTATTGGCCCCCGTGTGGCCATGGATAAATGCAAAGACTTGCAAATGATCACTTATCATTTATCAATAATCCACTTTCTATTTTCTTATCAATAATATTAACAAACAGGTTATCAATAAGTGTAGCAGTGTGAACTGTGATTCTACTGGGATGTGTTATTGTGGGATATAGACTCATACTGTACATAGAATTCATGAACTCTGTAATTACATTTTGTTGAAATGGATTTAATAAATCAATATTGAAGTCTCCACAGATTACAACCATTTTCTTACTAGTTATATACAGCTCGACTAACTTATCTCTGAATGTCTCAGCGCAAGTTCCCGGCATTCTATATACAGTATACAACTTATAATTAGATTTTTTGTTTTATCTTGGTCAATCTCAACAGTAACACATTCTAGAATCCCTGGTAGTGCAAAGGACATTCCATTTACAAGTTTACACCTATACAGGTCAGCAATATACAGTGCAACACCACCACCCTTTTGTTGAGATCTATCAATATAAAACATCTGATATCCCTCTGTTGCCATCAGAGGAGCCTGCCCTTCATCGAGCCAAGTTTCAGAGACTGCGATAGCAGTAAATTTTCTTTCTAGCTGTTTTAAATAGTCCTGAATCTGTGGAAAGTTTTTGTTAATGCTTCTGCTGTTGAAGCGTATTATTGACAGTTTACCATCTAATTGCACTTGACTTTTGAATTGCTTTTCAGTATAATATTCACAGTGATTATGAATACTGTTGAAGAAGTGGTTATCAGGATCAATATCATTCTCCATCTCTTGTGGTTTATTTATGTTCAGCATAATGGCATATTTTCAGAGTCTGAATTTCCTCACTCTGTGTCAAATGACTTCCTCCAACTGGGGATGATTGATGTCTACTAAAGTCAGTCATAAGTTTTTTGTTTTGTTTTTTAAAGTATACTGAGATGATATGTCACAAAAGAACTGTTCTTGCCATGTGTGGATATGGATTATCGTAGTCTCTTAATTTTCTTAATCAGTGTTCATCTATATTTATTTAAGTCATTGAGATCTCTTATTATTATGGCCTTTGCTTCTTCAGGTGTTCCATTTAGCTTGATCCAAACTCTACAGTTTCTTGTCGTTCTCTGACGACTTTGCAATGGTCGGCCTCATCTCCGATGAGGATGATGCTGAGTACAGAGGACATATCCAGGACTTCGTGGACTGGTGCCTGCGGACCTGCCTCCAGATCAATGTGAGGAAAACCAAGGAACTGGTGGTGGACTGCCGCAGGTAAGGACAACCCCCCACAGCACCGGTAAACATCCAGGGAACAGACATTGAGATGGTGACATCTTACAAGTACCTGGGTGTTCACCTGAAAAATAAACTGGACTGGTCACACAATGCCAACGTGTTCTACAAGAAAGGGCAGTGCAGGCTGTTCCTCCTGAGGACAGTCAGGTTTTTCGGAGTGCAAGGGTCACTCCTGAAGACCTTCTACAATTCGGTGGTGGCATCAGCCATCACATTTGGAGTGGTCTGCTGGGGCAGTGACATCACGGCAGCCGACAGGAAGAGACTGAACAGGCTGATCAAAAAAGCCAGCTCTGTTCTGGGGCAACGCCTCGACCTAGTGGAGGAGATAGGAGAGAGGAGGATGGTGGCTAAGCTGTCATCTCTGCTGGAGTCTGAGTTCCATTCCATGCAGGACATGCTGAAAGCACTGAGGAGCTCATTTAGTGGTAGGCTGTGCCATCCTAGGTGCACGATGGAGAGGTTCCGCAGGTCCTTCCTACCTACGGCTGTCAGACTTTATAACCTAACCAGGGCTGCTCGTAGAGGTTGTATTAAAAGTACTCAACATATCAACTGTGCACAATGGAGATCGTCCCCTCCAATACACAACTAGGACAATAACAATCATTACTGAGGGTGGCAACAACACTGTTGATTCAAATGCAAAATATACTGTCTGGGTACATATCCATATTCTGCAGGGTAATTTAACAAACTGTAATACTGTTTATTCCATCTAGCTGCAATGCTCCTGTACTATGTATATAACTGTGTACATATGTACAGTATATTCATTTACTGCTTTGGCTAACCAGTTCTTATCTTTTATCTTATTTACTATTGCACTGAGTGCTGCTATCCCTTTGCTGCTGTAATCCTGGAATTTCCCCACTGTGGGACTAATAAAATCTTATCTTTTCTTTTCTTATATTATCTTATTGGTGGTAGTTCTCCTTCCTTCTACAATGATTGCCAGTTGCCTCCAAGTGTAGCAACCTTGGGACAGGCTGGATTTGCAGCCAGTCAGGATGTGCCTCAGAGTTGCTGAAGTTTGGCATAGAGCGCATGCAGGATTTTCTCCCACCAACTGCTGTAGGTTTTGGGGTGTGGGAAGAACATCATTGGTGGCTCTTATGATAAAACTGAGTCAGCTTCCTTCCATTTCCCAGAGATTCCTCCAGGTCAGCTTGCAATGTTCTAGGTTTTCCCAGTTAGTCCACTGTCCCTGCTTGTACTATGAGATTGCCTTTATGCACCTTTCTACCTCCTTCTGGTGCTGAACTTGCTCAATTATCATTTTTCTTCTCAGAATAGATGAAGCCTTAAGCCATGTTGGTCGACTTGGCCCAAATCCAAGTCCTGTTCTTCCCCGCTGAATGTGACCAACTATATCTGCATGCTGGAGAGCAGATTTTGCTTGCTGCATGGCCTCTGATGGAGTCCATTTCCTCCCAGTGTTCAATCTGGGAGTGGCTGCTTGTATTGCTGCATCTTGAGACTCAGTCAAGGTCATGTCTAGCCTCATTTTGGTGCATTTATACTCTTCAGTGATGTTAGAGACAGGCAATTCCAGAGCTCCCCATCCATACAAAACAATACTTCTGAGGTCATGCGGAAGTCCCAGCCACTTCCTAATATAGGAACTGACTGTCTTCTCCAGTTTCGCAACTTTGGTGATTGGGACCTCATAGATCATTAGGGGCCACATCAATCGGGGGAGTAGTCCAAACTGCAGACACCACAGTTTCAGCTTCCCAGGAAGTGAGGTCTTATCTATGGTGGTAAGCCCATTGATGGTTTCCTCCCTCAGTTGTTTACTCTGTTCTGAGTCTTTGAGGTTTTCCTTGTACCACCGTCCCAAGCTTTTTATTGGTTGCTCTGACACCAGTGGAATGGGTGTTTTGTTGATGTGAAATCTCTGGTCACTAATTTTACCTCTGATGATGGATATGCTCCTGGATTTGCCGGGCTTCAAGCTCATCCAAGCCCATGTTATGTTGCAGTGAAGCTTTTCCAGAAGGCACTTGGTGCATGGGATGGTGGTGGTCAGGGTGGTCAAGTCATCCATGTAAGCACGAATAGGAGGTAATTGCTGACCATCCTGCAGACACTGTCCTCCTCCAACCCACTTGGAAGCTCGAATGATCACTTCCATTGCCATCGTGAAGGCCAATGGAGAGATGCAGGTGCTTGATGTTCTTTGGCACAAGAAAGTTGACGGCTGTCCAAATGAGAGAATGGGGGACAGAACCAAAAGCGTTGGCTAGATCCAGAAATAAGACATGCAGGTTTCTTCCTTCTCTTTCTGCAGACTGTAGTTGATGCCATATGACACTTGTATGTTCTAAGTATCTCAGAAATCCTGATATACTCGCCTCCTGCACTGATGTGTCAATCAACTCGTTCTGTTTCAAGTAGATTGTTATTCGTTGAGCTACAATGCTAAAGAATATTCTACCTTCAACATTCAGGAGATTGACCTGCCGGAATTGATTGATGTTAGAGGCATCTATTTCCTTGGGTATCATGATCCCCCCTTCCCTTTACCATACTTTTGGGATTGTTTGCTTTGTCCACATCACCTTCATTTGCTTCCAGAGAAGCCGTAATACATCAGGAGCATTTTTTACAGCCGATATGGAATTCCATTAGGTCCAGGGGCCAACGCTGACCTTGCCTTCTTTACTGTCCTCTCAACCTCACTCCACTGTGGAGGACTATCATGCATCAGACATAAGCTACACCTACACGTACAACTTTTTTCTCAAAGATTTGTGACTTTTTTCACATAAATTTGCAACTTTTTTACATAAATTTGCAAATTTTTCCCAAAATTTTTGACTTTTTTTTTTACGTATTTTTCTCATAAATTTTCAAAATGTTTTTCTTGTAAATTAATTTTTTTTTCATAAATCTACAACTTTTTTCTCAGATTTGTGGCTTTTTTCTCATAAATTTGCAACTTTTTCACACAAATTTGCAAAAAATTTTGGGGGGGAATTTTTCAAAATTTTTCCTGTAAATTTTCAATTCTTTCTCATAAATTTGCAACTTTTTTCCAAAATTTGTGACTTTTTTCACCTATTTTTTTCTCATAAATTTGCAGCTTTTTTCCTGTAAATTTTCAATTTTTTTCTCTTTAATTTGTAACTTTTCCCTCTAAATTATTTTTTCCTAATAAATTTGCAACTTTTTTTCCAATATTTGACTTTTTTCACATAACTTCTCATAAATTTGCAACTTTTTCCTCTAAATTATTTTTTTCCTCATCATTTTGTAACTTTTTTCCCAAAGTTTGTTACTTTTTTCCACATAATTTTTCTCATAAATTTGCAACTTTTTTTCAAAAATGTGACTTTTTCACAT
This sequence comes from Pholidichthys leucotaenia, assembly GCA_020510985.1. Lineage (NCBI taxonomy): Eukaryota > Metazoa > Chordata > Actinopteri > Cichliformes > Pholidichthyidae > Pholidichthys > Pholidichthys leucotaenia. The sequence continues at coordinate 245,446,500 of CM035842.1, read as the reverse complement.
AAATTTGCAAGGTTTTTCTTGCAAATTTGCAACTCTTTTCCTCCTTTTCATCTTGTTTCCCATAAATTTGCAACTTTTTTCTCAAAAATTTGTGAATTTTTTTCCTGCAAATTTTCAACTATTTTCTTGTAAATTTGCACTGCTCATCTGGATGCTGGTTAAATTTGTATTCTCTGTAATTGAATTGCAATGTGTGATTTTTTTTACATTTTTAAATTAACATCTTTTATCATACCTTTGCATCTTTATTCTTGCAAACTTCTACCTATTTTCCCTTTATACATCTGTGCCTCATGCAGAATTGGTGTTAAAAAATAATAAATCACATACTGGTTGAAGAGAAGAAAAATAGCAACTTTTTTCCATTTCCTGTTTATCATACAGCCCTTTTATATTTTATGTGACATCTGAAGAGGAGGAACCCTCCCTTCCCTCCAATCTTGTTTATTTTTATCTCTCCTTTCTCCTCCTGCTGATCACCTCATATCTGTTTGCTCCAGCAGATCGATACGGGCTGACAGATTCGCAAACGCCGACAAACGGTCCATTGATCGCTGACGCCCGTCCTGACGAAAACCCTGCATGAGCAGCCGGACCGTCTGAAGTCAGGGTGGGTTGTGAAGTGTGATATTGATAAACTCCAATGACAAAGCGCGTCCAAGAGCGGGATCACTGTGGTGCAGACGGCTGCTCCCACTGACTCACTGGTCTGACTTTCCTCAGAAATTTGCAACTTTTTTCTCAGAATTTAGCAATCTTTTTCTTGTTTACTTGCAGTTTTTCCCTGTAAATTTTCTACTTTCTCCTCATAAATTTCCAACTTTTTCCTAATAAATCTGCAGTTTTTCTCTGAAAGACTTGCAACTTTTTTCATCATAAATAGGCACATTTTTTTCTGTAAATTTGCAATGTTTTCCTCACAAATTTGTGATTTTTTTTCCCAGTAAATTTTAAATTTTTTGCTTGTAGATTTGCAATTTTTTTCTCATATATTTGTAATTTTTTTTACTGTAAATTTGCATTTTTATTCTCAAAAATTGTGATTTTTCTCTTGTAAATTTACAACTTTTTCCTCATAAATTTATGATTTTTCTCATTTAAATCTGTACCTTTTTCCTCAAAAATATGCAACTTTTGTTTCATAAATTTGGGATTTTTTTCCATGTAAATTTGCTACTTTTTTCTTACAAATTTATTAGTTTTCTCTTTTAAATCTGCAGCTTTTTTTCCCAAAAATTTGCAACTTTTTTCTCATAAATTTGCAACTTTTGTCTCACAAATCTGTGAATTTTTTTCCCTGTAAATTTGCACCCTTTTTCCTCATAAATTTGCTAATTTTTCCTGTAAATTTGCAACATTGTTCTCAAAAATTTTTGATTTTTCTCTTACAAAACTGCAACTTTATTCCCATAAATTTAGCATAGCTAACAGTAACACTAAAGGTTCCTTCAGATGAAATGCAAACGGGCAGCGTGAATACATACAAAGTCAATGGAAAGAAGTGAGCTCCCGGTCCTCCTGTCGCTAGGTGAGTGTCAGTCTCATTTTCAAACTACTTTACTCTTCAATGGTGATACTTTTACTCTGGTGACGGCACAATCTCAGGGTTAGTGCTATCTCACGAATGTGAACATGCAAATGTGCGAGATTTGCGTATGCTCGCCGTTTTCCATTGACTTTCTATGTATTCGTGCCACCCGCTCAAGTTTGGTCTGAAGGCACCTTCACAGTAATAACCAGTGGATGCGCAGACAAGTTAATAGTGAAACAAGTCACATAACCGCTGGGACTGAGACATGTTTTAGTTTGTGTCACACACTCATTACAGCCCATGCATTTTTATCTGGAAAGGGTAAATGTTTGATGAAAGACAGGAACAAACATGTTAAGTCCACCGACGATTGACAGCACTCAGCCACTAATAAACGTTTCAGTTGTTCACTTAGTTTATTTCCTTTTAAAAAGCACAAGAACTATTTTATTTGGGCTTCTCCACTGATGTTTTTGGATAATCAGTAATTCCGCCGGTTACAGTCGAGCCTCCGGCCATTCCCGCACATCTCTGTGACGTCTGTGTGTGAGGCGACATGTGCTGGGTCAGTGGAGTTGTGTTTGAGGACTTTTCTGCTGCTCACACAAAAAACGGCTTATTAGGAACATTCTAGTGGATGTTTTGATGCTGTCAGGTCTCACACCACCCTCGGTGTTCACAATAAAGCGTCACATGATATCACACAGAACATGTGGAAGGGAGCAGATGTGGGGGATGGTTAGTTGTGAGGGATTTTAGTCTGGTAATAGAGGAGCTGATCTGGGGTTGAAAAAGAAGAGAGGATTTCAAAAACTGCAGTTTCTCTAACAGCCACTAGGTTTGTCCCCCATTACTGTCATAAACGTTTCTCTATCATGTTGCAGAACTGAATAACATGATATTGAAAGACCAATTCAACTGTATATATACTGTAAAGCCATTTCCAAAGCTTTGGGACTCCAGCGAATCACAGTGAGAGCCATCCATCCATCCATCCATCTTCTTCTGCTTAATCCTTTTTGGGTCGCAGATGGGCTGGAGCCTATCCCAGCATCTTTTGGGCGAAAGGCAGGGTACACCCTGGACAGATCGCCAGTCCATCGCAGGGCCAACACAGAGAGACAGACAAATGTGAGAGCCATTATTCACAAATGGCGAAAACATGGAACAGTGGTGAACCTTCCCAGGAGTGATCGGCCGACCAAAATTACCCCAAGAGCGCAGCAATGACTCGTCCAAGAGGTCACAAAAGAGATCCAAGAGGTCACAAAAGAACAACACCCAAAGAACTGCAGGCTTCACTTGCCTCAGTTAAGGCCCAAAATTCCTCCACAGTGCTGTAAAAAACTCATTGCCAGTTATCACAAACGCTTGATTGCAGTTGTTGCTGCTAAGGGTGGCCCAACCAGTTATTAGGTTTAGGGGGCAATCACTTTTCCACACAGGGCCATGTAGGTTTGGATTTATTTTTTCCTTAATAATAAACACCTTAATTTAAAAACTGCATTTTGTGTTTACTTGTGTTGTAGCACGTTGTGTGAGCCAGATTATCTAGCACCTCAGACAGGAGACAGTGATAAGCTTGGGAGAACAAAGAGCAGGAGATTCCTGGTGAGATAGCAGGAAGGAGTCAGGGATGAAGGATGTTGAATGCAGTGTGATGCAAAGTCATGTTGTGTGTGATGGAAATGCCATGAAACTTAAGGGGAGAGTTTCTGCTTGAGAGTTCATTCTGTTCTGTGCTTGAAAGATGTGAGTGTGTAATAAATCATCTGAAATGAATCTGCCTGTGATTTCACACACTCCACACTGGTGACCCAAGACGTATTATGGGACATGAGGCAAGATCCCCGGAGCCGGCCCGGTCAGGAAGCTACAGCGAGGCGGCAGCCATCCCACAGACAGCCCGGACTGGAACCTACAGCCACGCGTATGCGGTTTCAGTCAAGCTACCGGATTTCTGGCAGCACAACCCGCGCACTTGGTTCCACCTCAATGAGGCCCAGTTCGCCCTCCGGGGAGTAACGGCAGATGATACCAGATTCTACTATGTGGTCGCAGCGCTCGACGCCCGCACAGCTCAGCAGGTAGCGAGCCTGCTCGATCAGCCACCAGCCAGCAGCAAATACGAGACGCTCAAGGCTGCGCTCATCCAGCGCTACACGCTCTCGGACTGTGAGAGAGCGGAGAGGCTCCTGACGCGGACCGAGTTAGGAGATGGTTCGGCTGTAGACCTGATGGAGAAGATGCTGGCGTTGATGGGCACGGACGACGGGCACTTTCTGTTTGCCCACCTCTTCCTCCGGAACCTTCCGACAGTAGCGAGAGCAGTTCTGGCCAATTCGCCGTGGCTGGCCGCGCGCGACTACCGTGCGCTAGCCCAGGAGGCAGACCGGATCATCATCACCACCAGGGCGATCACAGTCAACGCGGCAGCAGCGGAGCTCAGCGAGACGACCAGAGGAGGCGAGGAGCCACCGACGGTAGCAGCAGCGGGGACAAAGAGCGCCAGAGAGACACGCTCTGCTTCTACCACCGCCGCTTCGGAGAGAAGACACGCAGAAGTGCGCCACCGTGCCAATTCAAGCGCTCGGGAAAACACCAAGGCCGGGGGTCGGTAGCAGCCACGACCCTCGGTGAAGAGAACAAGCTGCTCTACTTGACGGATGCACGCTCGGTAAGGCGTTTCCTCGTGGACACCGGAGCCCAGAAGAGCTTCATCCGGCTGACCTACGCTGACCGGCTGGCAGGATCTAGCGGCCCCGGGATGTTGGCAGCAAACGGCTCGGATATTAAGACCTTTGGTGAGAGGACTCTGCTCTTATCTCTACACGGCTGTACATATGAGTGGACTTTTGTCGTAGCAGCACTGAATTACCATATACTGGGGGCTGATTTTCTGTGTGCACATGGTTTACTGGTTGATGTTGCTAACAGGCGCCTGGTTAATGCACTGTCCTTTGACTCTCTCCCCTGTATAGCTCGAGTGACCCAGCCAACAGCACAAGCCAATGTCACAGCTACAGGCGGTAAGTTCCACACACTGTTCACTCAGTTCCCAGCACTCACGGTCCCGACGTTTTCGGCGGCCATCGCTAAACATGGGATGGAGCACTTTATCACCACCACTGGGCCGCCCGTTTCTGCAAGACCTCGGCACTTGGACACAGCTAAACTGGCCATAGCACGCGAGGAGTTCGCCAACCTGGAAAGGTTGGGCATCATCAGGCGCTCCAAAAGCCCATGGGCATATCTGCTACACATGGTCCCTAAGGCTGAAGGATCGTGGCGACCGTGCAGGGATTTCCGCAGGTTGAACAACACCACAGCGCACGACCGCTACCCAATTCCCCACATACAGGACTTTTCTGTTCACCTCGCCGGAGCACGCATTTTTTCCAAAATAGACCTGGTCCGCGGTTACCACCAAGTCCCAGTGCGCGCTGAGGACATACCCAAAACAGCGGTAATAACTCTGTTCAGTCTATTCGAGTTCCTGCGCATGCCATTCGGGTTAAAAGGAGCGGCACAGACGTTCCAGCGCATGATGGATGCAGTGCTGCGTGATCTCCCGTTTGTGTTCGTCTACCTGGACGATATCCTGGTAGCCAATGCGTCCGAAGACGAACACGAAACCCACCTCACAACGGTTTTCCGGAGGTTGGAGGAGCACGGGTTAATAATCAACCCGGCGAAATGCCAGTTTGGCGTGACGGGGATTGATTTTTTGGGAGGCACCGCGTCTCTCCTGAAGGAGCGATCCCGCTGCCCGACAAAGTGCGCGCCGTGGCGGATTTTCCCCGGCCTCAGACGGTCAGGGCGCTGCAGGAATTTTTGGGGATGGTGAACTTTTATAACCGTTTCCTTCCCCACGCGGCGCTGCTCATGCAACCATTATACGCCGCGCTCAAGAAACAGAAACCCGTGGATAGGGTCGAATGGCCCAGGAGCGAGAGCAGGCGTTCTCGGAAGTTAAAGCGGCCCTGGCAAACGCCGCACTGCTGGCGCATCCAGACCCGATGGCCCGCATAGCGCTCACCACCGACGCTTCAGACGTGGCCATAGGGGCGGTCGTGGAGCAGCGCGTCGCCGGGGCTTGGCAGCCGCTCGCCTTTTTCAGCAGAACTTTGCGCGACAGCGAACGTAAATACAGCGCGTTCGACAGAGAGTTGCTGGCCCTCCAGCTGGCCATACGTCACTTCCAGTTCTGGCTGGAAGGGCGCAGCTTCACCGCGTTCATGGACCACAAGCCGCTAACATTCGCGATGGCCAAGGTTTCAGAACTGTGGTCGGGCCGGCAGCAGAGACAGCTGGCCACGATCTCAGAGTTTACTACCGATATTCAGCATGTGTCTGGTAAACTGAATGTAGTGGCGGACTGCCTCTCGCGAGTCGTGGTGGCCCCGGTCTGCATGGGGATAGATTACGCAGCCATGGCCGCGGAGCAGATTAGCGATGCAGACGTGCGCATGCTCCAGTCTGGACCAACAGGGTTAAGGCTGGACAGCAGGGTGCTGCAGGATGGCAGCCCCCCCCTAATCTGCGATGTCTCCACGGGTCGCCCGCGTCCGGTGGTCCCGGCCGCGTGGCGCCGCCGCATGTTTGAGTCGGTTCACACTCTGGCGCACCCAGGAGTGCGCGTGTCGGTCAAAATGGTGGGAGAGAAGTTTGTTTGGCCGAGCCTGCGCAAACAAGTGAAGGAGTGGGCTGCAGCCTGCGTGGCGTGCCAACGAGCCAAAGTACACAGACACGCGAAGGCTCCCTTGGAGCCGTTTCGTATTCCGGCTAAGAGGTTCGACCATGTTCACGTGGACCTCGTGGGCCCCCTCCCGCCATCACAGGGGTGCACGCACCTCCTGACAATGGTGGACCACACCACGCGCTGGCCAGAAGCGGTCCCGCTGGCGGCAACCACGTCCGCGGACGTAGCACGCGCTTTTTTAACAGCATGGGTGGCGCGTTTTGGAGTCCCGTCGGACATTACGTCCGACAGGGGCCCGCAATTTGTTTCCGAACTCTGGTCCGCGATGGCCCGCAGCCTGGGTGTTACAATTCACCGCACAACCGCGTACAACCCACAGGCCAATGGGTTATGCGAGCGTTTTCATAGATCACTGAAAGCGGCACTCAGGGCTTCATTGACGGATGCAAATTGGGTAGACAGGCTGCCATGGGTTTTACTGGGGTTGCGCTCCGCACCAAAAGAGGATCTGGAAGCTTCCTCGGCAGAGCTCGTTTTTGCGCAGCCACTACGGCTGCCCGGGGAATTTCTGCCAGATAATCCCGCGCCGGGCAGCTCCCCGTCTCAGCTTTTGCAGCGTAGTGCAAACACAGGCACGCTGCCGGGCCCTGCCCACCACAGTTTTCCGCGTGTTTTCGTGCCTAAAACTTTGAAGAGCGTGGAGTTCGTGTTTGTCAGACATGACGCCCAACGCCCTCCATTGCGCCCACTCTATGATGGACCGTTCAGAGTGTTGGAAACAGGGGATAAGCATTTTTTGCTAGACTTGGGGGGTAGGAGGGAAAAAATTGGCATAGACAGACTCAAACCCGCTTTCGTTGTGGCGGTCGAGCAAGTGCTGTTGGCTAGGGCCCCTCGGCGTGGAAGACCCCCACGGAGAGCTCCCCAGGGAGACGATTCTCCAGAGCAGCCACACGGACAGACCGAAGTGCCCCCCCCCCCAGCAACAGCCCACCCGCAGTCAGACACACTTCCAGCAAGCCCCCCACCGGCACAGCAGCGCCGCGGAGGCGGTAAACCCCAGTTACAGCAGATACGGGAGGAGACGGAAGCCCAAGCAGCATGTGGACTGATCTTCAATTGTTCTATCACAGCATGTGGACTGTTATTCTATTGTCCTATCTAAGTATTGTCCTATCTAAGTTGCTGAGGGGGGTGGGGGTAGCACCTTGTGTGAGCCAGGTTATCTAGCATCTCAGACAGGAGACAGTGATAAGCTTGGGAGAACAAAGAGCAGGAGATGCCTGGTGAGATAGCAGGAAGGAGTCAGGGATGAAGGATGTTGAATGCAGTGTGATGCAAAGGTCATGTTGTGTGTGATGGAAATGCCATGAAACAAGGGGAGAGTTTCTGCTTGAGAGTTCATTCTGTTCTGTGCTTGAAAGATATGAGTGTGTAATAAATCGTCTGAAATGAATCTGCCTGTGATTTCACACACTCCACAGTGTTATCTTTGTCTAATATTTAAATTTACATGTGACAAAATACAAAAAAATGAGAAATCAGGAAGGGGGCAAACACTTTTCCACACCTGTGTGTGTGTGTGTGTGTGTGTGTGTGTGTGTGTGTGTGTGTGTGTGTGTGTGTGTGTGTGTGTGTGCGCGCGCGCAGTACTGAGTACACCCCTCACATTTTTGTAAATATTTTATTATATCTTTTCATGGGACAACACTGAAGATATGACACTTTGATACAATGTAAAGTAGTCAGTGCACAGCTTGTATTTGCTGTCCTCTCAAAATAACTCAACACACAGCCATTAGTGTCTAAACTTCTGGCAACAGAAGTGAGTACACCCCTAAGCAAAAATGTCCAACTTGTGCCCAATTAGCCATTTTCCCTCCCCGGTGTCATGTGACTCATTAATGTTACAAGGACTCAGGTGTAACTGGGGAGCAGGTGTGTTAACCCAATGACTGCCTATGGCGCTCCATTGCGCCATCAGCCCCAGTGGTCAAGATTTTTTTCAAGAAAATATTCAGTTCAGATGGCAGAGATTTCCAAAGCTATAACTTGAAAGTGGTAAGAGATAATGGCTTACTGTCAATTAGAAAGATGTAGAATATGATCCAAAGTTTGAGACTGGAGTAAATTTATGCATCTAATTTGCATAATGCCACAGCAGCCATATCGAATTACATAACTTTTAGTCAAAAGCAGACTTTGGACATATTTACACAAAGGATGGTTTTGGTTTTTGTCACCGTTTTTTGTTTTGGGGTTTTTGCTATCTTATCTTTAAACATGCATGTTAGGTTAATTGGCTGTTCTAAATTGTCCCTAGATATCTGTTTCCTATAGGCCCTTAGAATAGAGGGTTAGTATTAATGAAAGCGCTTTGAGTGGTCTTTGTGACTAGAAAAGCGCTATATAAGTGTAGGTTAGTTAGTTAGTTAGTAAAGTATATGAACCAGATAATCAGTACAATGTAAACAAACAAAGAAATTTGACAGATTTACCGTTGGCCAGGCGGCTCGCTTCTTCCATCCATCCTGGTCGTTATTTTGTCTTCTGTCGGTCATTTTCACTTTCTCTCCCACATCCAGAAACCGTTATGATTATTCCACCTAAATTTAACTTTAATTCCGCCGCAACTTATCTCATATGACGACCGGGAACCAACGCGATTGTTCTGTCCATTCACATGGTGCTGGGGGTCGACGGCAGGTGCAAATCAACCAGCTTCGCCCACCCTCTGTTATAAAAAAAAGTACATATTTACCTTCATAAGCTAAATAATCTCTTTTTAGAATCATAGTTGGCAAATTTGGGAGCAAATGCCTCCTCCATCTTGCAATCGATAAGCATTTTCTTACAAACTCTTCTTCTCTGATGTCCAGAAGTGTGTGTGTGTGGGGGGGGGGGGTTACATGGGGGCCATTAGCCCTCCAAGGCAAGAGCAGTAAGTTATACATGTCTGCCACTTTTTGAGGTGCAATACTTAGTACAACTGGGGATTTATTATGGTCTAAGGCAGGGGTGGGCAGTGAGGGCCATTCCACTGCAGGTTTTCTGTTCCACCCATTCTCTTCAGCAGGTGTTTACTCTAATCAGCTTCAAGGATTGCTAATCAGTGAAAACACCTGCTGAAGGGACTGGGTGGAGTAGAAAACCTGCAGTGGAATGGCCCTCCATGGCACATGATTGCCCACCCCTGGTCTAAGGCCACGTCACATGACAGTCGCAGAACTGTGACACAGGCACTCCACAGCGCTACCTGGGCATGAACCAAGGCAGTCAAAAGGTTAACTTTGGTGTTATCGCTCTCACACTCTCTCATACTGGTCACTGGAAGTTCAACATGGCACCTCATAGCAAAGAATTCTATGAGGATCTGAAAAAAAGAATTGTTGCTCTACATAAAGATGGCCTAGGCTATAAAAAGATTGCTAACACCCTGAAATTGAGCTGCAGCACGGTGACCAAGGCCATACAGTGGTTTAAGAGGACAGGTTCCACTCAGAACAGGCCTCGCCATGGTCGACCAAAGAAGCTGTGTGCAGGTGCTCAGCGTCATATCCAAAGGTTGTCTTTTGAAAATAGACGTATGAGTGCTGTCAGCATTGCTGTAGAGGTTGAAGGGGTGGGGGATCAGCCTATCAGTGCTCAGACCATACGCCGCACACTGCATCAAATTGGTCTGCATGGCTGTCTTACCAGAAGGAAGCCCCTTTTAAAGCTGATGCACAAGAAAGGCCACAAACAGTTTGCTGAAGACAAGCAGACTAAGGATATGGATTACTGGAACCATGTCCTGTGGTCTGATGAGACCAAGATAAACTTAATTGATTCAGATGGTGTGTGTGGGGGCAACCAGGTGAGGAGTATAAAGACAAGTGTGTCTTGCATACAGTCAAGCATGGTGGTGTAGGTGTCATGGTTTGGGGCTGCATAAGTGCTGCCGGCACTGGGGAGTTACAGTTCATTGAGAGAACCATGAATGCCAACATGTACTGTGACATACTGAAGCAGAGCATGATCCCCTCCCTTCAGAAACTGGGCCGCAGGGGAGTATTCCAACATGATAACGACCCCAAACACACCTCCAAGACGACCACTACCTTGCTAAAGAAACTGAGGGTAAAGATGATGGACTGGCCAAGCATGTCTCCAGACCTAAACCCTATTGAGCATCTGTGGGGCATCCTCAAACGGAAGGTGGAGGAGCGCAAGGTCTCCTAACATCCATCAGCTCTGTGATGTTGTCATGGAGGAGTGGTCGAGGATTCTAGTGGCAACCTGTGAAGCTCTAGTGAACTCCATGCCCACAGAGTTAAGGCAGTGCTGGAAAATAATGGTGGCCACACAAAATATTGACACTTTGGGCACAATTTGGACATTTTCACTTAGGGGTGTACTCACTTTTGTTGCCAGCGGTTTAGACATTAATGGCTGTGTGTTGAGTTATTTTGAGGGGACAGCAAATTTACACTGTTATACAAGCTGTACACTGACTTCTTTACATTGTATTAACGTGTCATACAGTGCATCCGGAAAGTATTCACAGCATTTCCCTTTTTTCCACATTTTGTTATGTTACAGCCTTATTCCAAAACGGATTAAATGTATTTTTTTCCTCAAAATTCTACACACAATACCCTATAATGACAATGTGAAAAAAGTTTTTCTTTTAGATTTTTGCAAATGTATTAAAAATAAAATCTAAGAAACCACATGTACATAAGTGTTCACAGCCTTTGCTCAATACTTTGTTGATGCACCTTTGGCAGCAATTACAGCCTCAAGTCTTTTTGAATATGATGCCACAAGCTTGGCACACCTATCTTTGGGCAGTTTGGCCAATTCCTCTTTGCAGCACCTCTCAAGCTCCATCAGGTTGGATGGGAAGCGACGGTGCACAGCCATTTTCAGATTTCTCCAGAGATGTTCAATTGGATTCAAGTCTGGGCTCTGGCTGGGCCACTCAAGGACATTCACAGAGTTGTCCTGAAGCCACTCCTTTGATATTTTGGCTGTGTGCTTAGGATCGTTGTCCTGCCGAAAGATAAACCGTCACCCCAATCTGACGTCAAGCGCAATCTGGAGCAGGTTTTCATCCAGGATGTTTCTGTACATTGTTGCATTCATCTTTCCTTCTATCCTGACAAGTCTCCCAGTTACTGCCGCTGAAAGAAATCCCCACAGCATGATGCTGCCACCACCATACTTTATTGTAGGGATGGTCTTGGCCTGGTGATGAGGGGTGCCTGGTTTCCTCCAAAAATGATGCCTGGCATTCACATCAGAGAGTTCAATCTTTGTCTTATCAGACCAGAGAATTTTGTTTCTCATGGTCTGAGAGTCCTTAAGGTGCCTTTTGGCAAACTCCAGGTGGGCTGCCATGTGCCTTTTACTAAGGAGTGGCTTCCGTCTGGCCACTCTACCATACAGGGCTGATTGGTGGATTGCTGCAGAGATGGTTGTCCTTCTGAAAGGTTCTCCTCTCTCCACAGAGGAATGCTGGAGCTCTGACAGAGTGACCATTGGGTTCTTGGTCACCTCCCTGACTAAGGCCTTTCTCCCCCGATCATTCAGTTTAGACGGCCGGCCAGCTCTAGGGAGAGTCCTGGTGATTCCGAACTTCTTCCATGTACGGATGATGGAGGCTACTGTGATCTTTGGGACCTTCAAAGCAGCAGAAATTTTACTGTACCCTTCCCCATATTTGTGCCTCAAGACGATCCTGTCTCAGAGGTCTACAGACAATTCCTTTGACTTCATGCTTGGTTTGTGCTCTGACATGCACTGTTAACTGAATATACCACAGGTGGACTCCAATTAAGCTGTAGAAACATCTCAAGGATGATCAGTGGAAAGAGGATGCAACCGAGCTTAATTTTGAGCTTCATGGCAAAGGCTGTGAATACTTATGTACATGTTTAAGTTTACACACACACACACACACACACACACACACACACACATTATCAACAGCATGACTGAATTACAATATGAATTATCATCAGCATGATTAGCAGTATACAATAGGCTTTTTTCACATTGATTTGGAGTGTGAACGGGTCATCCCAAATAAGCCATTTAAAGCAGGCAAAGTTTATTTGTATAGCACTTTTCACAGATATATATCACAAAGTGCTTCACAGCAAGTTAAAATTTACAAATACCCAGAAATTAAAATCAATAGAAATAAGATACAATATACATATTAATAGGGATAAAAAGAGAAAACAGTGAAGAAATAAAAGCCATTCAATGAAAGCTAAAAGCCTGTCTGAACAAATGAGTTTTTAACTCCTTCTTAAAAGAGTCAACAGACTCAAGGCAGCGCAAGGACAGGGGAAGTGCGTTCCAAAGCTGTGGTGCAGCGGCCTGGAAAGATTGATCTTGATTGATTGATCGTGTCGTGGCATAAGGAGTCAAGAGGGCTGAGATGTATGAAGGTGCTTGGCCATTAAGAGCTCTAAAAGTCAAAATTAAAATCTTAAAATGAAATCTAAAAGCAACTGGCAACCAATGAAGGGACGATAAAACTGGGGAAATGTGTTTCCTTTTCTTCGTCAGGGTTAAAAGCTGAGCTGCTGCATTTTGCACAGTCTGAAGGCGGGCAACAGCAGTTTCATTAAAACACATAAAAAGGGCATTACAATAATCTAAGCGAGACGAGATAAAAACATGAATGATCATTTCCAGTTCAGGTGTTGAGACCATAGGTCTAAGTTTTGCTATATTCCTCAGATGAAAAATGCAATTTCTGACTAGTTGCCAACCATGGCAGCCCAGTGACATAGCATTATCAAAAACAACACCCAGGTTACGCAGGCTGGGCTGGACAGAAGAACCTTGGTGACCTAAGCGTTGCTTTATCAGAGGAATTTTACTGTCTGGAGCAATGATCAGTGTTTCTGTCTTATTAAGATTTAATTGTAGGAAGTTATTGTTTAACCATTTGTTAATGGCAGACAGGCAAGAGATTAAGTTTGATAAAATGTTCAGCTCATTTTCTTTAAAAAAGGAGTAAAGCTGAATGTCGTCTGCGTAAAAATGGTAAGAAACACTCTGAAACTGACTAATAATCTGGCCAAGTGGGGTTAAATACAATAAAAACAGAGTAGGGCCCAGAATTGAGCCTTGAGGAACCCCACAGGAAAGTCCTTTAACCTCTGACATCTTCTCATTAAATAAAACACAAAGCCCTCTGTCAGTTAAATAAGGTGAGAACCATTTCAGAACTAATCCTGAAATACCAAACGTGTCCTTCATCCTATTTATCAATATATTGTGGTCCACTGTGTCAAAAGCAGCAGTGAGATCCAACAACACCAGGACCAAGTACTGACCAGAATCTGCTGCCATCATGATGTCACTGGAGACTTTAATTAGTGCTGTCTCGGTGGAGTGCATTTTGCGGAAACCACACTGGAAGGTGTCAAAGCTTTTAGTAGGGAGCCCATTTCTACAATAAAATGATGACGGAAATCAGTCTGATGCCTTTGTGTACAGGAACAAACAAACATATAACAGACATAGCACATAATCCCAGCATTTTGTTTACACTGAATTAGTAGGTGAGTTCAAAATACATAGTCAAGTTATTAAATACTATTGGAGCGATAGCAACATATAAAACAAAGTTACAATGGAGTAACAACTCATCAGTAAGCAAGTTTGTGTAACAAACAGCAGATTAAATATACGTATAACGACAGGAGTTGCATTTTTAGTTTTTTCTTGAAGCTGGAGATGGAAGGTGACATTTTTAGATTCTCATCAAGCTCATTCCAAATCTGCAGTCCACCGCACACAATACTAAACCTGGTGGATTTTAGTCTTTGTTTTTTCCCAGTAATTTGGTTTTTATTTCTAGTGGTATAGGTGTGTATGGGAAGGCAGGTTGGAATGAGTTCACATAATTTATAGTTGAGTTTGTGGACAACCTGATACATTATACAGACATTCTGGAAGTAATTATGCTCAGCAAGTCTTAGAAAACTATAACGATGGAAAAGATGACTAGTTGGAGAATTATATTATTATAATTATAACCGAGAGGAACATGCATGTCGGACCTGAGGATTTAGCACGGTTTTAATATATATTTATTCTTCTTGTGTTTTTTATTCTACCTCCTCAGTTATTCTTAAACTACTGAGCCACTGCATGTACATTAACAAAGTGTTACATGTGATTTCTTAGTTTTTTATATTTAATAAATTTGCAAAAATCTCAAAAAAAAAAAAACTTTTTTCACATTGTCATTATGGGGTATTGTGTGTAGAATTTTGAGGGAAAAAATTAATTTAATCCATTTTGGAATAAGGCTGTAACATAACAAAATGTGGATAAAGTGAAGCACTGTGAATACTTTCCGGATGCACTGTATCGTCAGTGTTGTCCCATGAAAAGATACAATAAAATATTTACAAAAATTTGAGGGGTGTACTCAATTTTGTGAGATACTGTATATCCATCCATCCATCCATCCATCTTCTACCGCTTTTCCGGAGGTCCGGGTCGCGGAGACAGCAGTTCAAGCAGAGAAGCCCAGACTTCCCTCTCCCCAGCCACCTGCTCCAGCTCTTCAGAGGGGATACCAAGGCGTTCCCAGACTAGCTGGGAGACATAGTCTCTCCACCGAGTCCTGGGTCTGCCCCGGGGTCTCCTCCCAGTGGGACGTGCCTGAAACACCTCAAGTGGGAGGCGTCCAGGAGGCATCCTAATCAGATGCCCAAACCACCTCAACTGACTCCTTTCAATGTGGAGGAGCAGCGGTTCTACTCTGAGCCTCTCCCGGATGACTGAGCTCCTCACCCTATCTCTGAGGGTGAGTCCAGCAATCCTACGGAGAAAGCTCATTTCAGCCGCTTGTATCCGCGATCTCGTTCTTTCGGTCATTACCCAAAGCTCGTGACCATAGGTGAGAGTAGGAACGTAGATTGACTGGTAAATCGACAGCTTTGCCTTAGAACTAAGCTCCCTCTTCACCACAACAGACCGGTACAACGTCCGCATCACTGCAGATGCTGCTCCAATCCGTCTGTCGATCTCTCGCTCCATTTTCCCCTCACTCGTGAACAAGACCCCAAGATACTTAAACTCCTCCACTTGGGGCAGGAGCCTGTCCCCAACCCGGAGAGGACAATCCACCTTTTTCCGGCTGAGGACCATGGACTCGGACTTGGAGGTGCTGATTCTCATCCCAGCCGCTTCACACTCAGCGGCAAACCGTCCCAGCAAGAGCTGTAGGTCATTGCTGGATGAAGCCAACAGGACAACATCATCTGCAAACAACAGAGATGAGATCCTGTGGTCACCAAGCATGACACCCTCCATTCCCTGGCTGCGCCTAGAAATCCTGTCCATAAAAATTATGAACAGGACCGGTGACAAAGGGCAGCCCTGGCGGAGTCCAACTCTCACTGGGAATGACTCCGACCGAGTGTTGGCAATGCGAACTAAACTCTCACAACGGTCGTACAGAGACCGAATAGCTCGTAACAACAAGCCTGATACCCCATACTCCCGAAGCACCCCCCACAAAAATCCACGAGGGACGCGGTCAAATGCCTTCTCCAAGTCCACAAAACACATGTAAACTGGTTGGGCAAACTCCCACGAACCCTCAAGAATTCTCGAGAGGGTAAAGAGCTGGTCCGATGTGCCACGGCCAGGACGAAAACCACATTGCTCCTCCTGAATCCGAGGTTCGACCAACGGCCGGACTCTCCTCTCCAGTACCTTGGCATAGACCTTCCCAGGGAGGCTGAGGAGTGTGATCCCTCTAAAGTTGGAGCACACCCTCCGGTCCCCTTTTTTGAAGAGAGGAACCACCACCCCGGTTTGCCATGCCAAAGGCACTGCCCCCGACCTCCACGCAATGTTGCAGAGGCGTGTCAACCATGACAACCCAACAACATCCAGGGCCTTGAGGTACTCGGGGCGAATCTCGTCCACCCCCGGGGCCCGGCCACCAAGGAGATTTTTAACCACCTTGGCGACCTCAGCCCCTGTGATAGGCGAGTCATCCCCCTCGTCCCCAAACCCTGCTTCCTCTGTGGAAGGCGTATCAGTGGGATTGAGGAGATCCTCGAAGTATTCCTTCCACCGCCCGACGATATCCCCAGTTGAAGTCAACAGTGTCCCATCCGCACCATACACAGTGTGGACGGGGAGCTGCTTTCCCCTCCTGAGCCGCCGAACAGTTTGCCAGAATCTCTTTGAAGCCGACCGAAAGTCTTGTTCCATGGCCTCACCGAACTCCTCCCATACCCGGGTTTTTGCTTCAGCAACCACCCGAGCTGCACTCCGCTTGGCCTGCCGGTACACCTCAGCTGCTTCGGGAGTCCCACAAGCCAGCCAAGCTTGATAGGACTCCTTCTTCAGCTTAATGGCCCCCCTCACCACTGGTGTCCACCACTTGGTTCGGGGGTTGCCACCACGAGATGCACCGACCACCTTGCGGCCGCAGCTCTGGGCTGCCGCTTCAACAACAGAGGTGGAGAACATGGCCCATTCAGACTCCATGTCTCCAGACTCCCTCGGAATGTGGTTGAAGTTCTTCCGGAGGTGGGAGTTGAAGACCTCCCGGACAGGGGCCTCAGCCAGACGCTCCCAGCACACCCTCACTATACGTTTGGGTCTACCAGGTCTGAATGGCTTCCTCCCCTGCCATCGGATCCAACTCACCACCAGGTGGTGATCAGTTGACAGCTCTGCACCTCTCTTTACTCGGGTGTCCAAGACATACGGTCGCAGGTCTGATGATACGATAACAAAATCGATCATCGACCTGCGGCCTAGGGTGTCCTGGTGCCAGGTGCACATATGGACACCCTTATGCTTGAACATGGTGTTCGTTATAGACAGACTGTGGTTAGCACAGAAGTCCAATAACTGAACACCACTCGGGTTCAGATCGGGCAGGCCGTTCCTCCCAATCACCCCCCTCCAGGTTTCACTGTCGTTGCCCACGTGCGCATTGAAGTCCCCCAGTAGGACAATGGAGTCTCCAGGAGGAGCACCCTCCAGCACCCCAGTCACAGACTCCAAAAAGGGTGGGTACTCTGAAACATCATTTGGTGCATAGGCACAAATGATGGTCAGGACCCGTTTCCCAACCCGAAGGCGCAGGGAAGCAACCCTTTTGTCCACCGGGGAAAACTCCAATATAGAGGCAGCAAGGTGGGGCGATACAAGAATACCTACCCCTGCTCGTCGCCTCTCGGCCGGGGCAACTCCAGAAAAGGCCAAGCTCCAGCCCCTCTCCAGGAGACTGGTTCCGGAACCGGAGCTGTGTGTTGAGGTGAGGCCGACTATATCTAGCCGGTATCGCTCAATCTCGTACACCAGCTCAGGCTCCTTCCCCACCAGAGAGGTGACATTCCACGTACCAAAAGCCAGTTTAGAAAGCTTGGGATCAGTCCGCCAAGGTCTCCGCCTTTGACTGCCACCTAATCCACATAGCACCGGACTTCCATGATCCCTCCTGCAGGTGGTGAACCTACTGGAGGGCGGACCCATGTAACTCCTTCGGGCTGAGCCCGGCCGGGTCCCATGGGTGGAAACCCGGCCACCAGACGCTAGCCTTCGAGCCCCTCCCCCAGGCCTGGCTCCAGGGTGGGGCCCCGGTAACCCCATACCGGGCGGGGTACACTGAATCCTTGATATACAATTTATCATGAGAGTCTGTTGGATCGTTCTTCGTCTGGCCCTTCACCCAGGACCAGTTTGTCTTGGGAGACCCTATCAGAGGCAAATTGCCCCGGACAACATAGCTCCTGGGATCACTGGGGCACGCAAACCCCCCCACCACGATAAGGTGACGATCCATGAGGGGGATACTGTATATATATATATATATATACAGTATATATATATACAGTATAATAAATGTTCAAATTTTTTCTCATAAATTTGTGACTTTTTTCCTGTAAATTGTCATGTTTTTCTGATAAATTTGCAACTTTTTCTTTTAAATGTGCAACTGATTTTGTAGATTTGTTACTTTTTTCTCAAAATTTGCAATTTTTGTTCTGTAAGTTTTCAACTTTTTTCACATAAATTTTCATCTTTTTTCTCTCACAAATTTTGTGACTTTTTCTCATATATTTGCTTTTTTTCTTATAAACTAAAAATTTTTTCCAGTAAAGTTTCAGCTTTTTTCTCAGATTTGCAACATTTTTCTCACAATATATAATTTACACATTTTCTCATTTTATATAATAATGTCAAGATGGCGGCACATGTGAAAGCAGCGGGTAGCCACTCCGGACTACTGCGTTCATTTTTGTGTCTTTTCTGCCTTTTTTCTATGCTCCTTCTGTGACAGACTAATTACATACGGTCGCCAGGAACTTATAGGTGTTGGTCGCCAACTTACCTCTGACATCGCCAGTGCTCATTACAGTAATTTCCACCACATCCCTGAGGTGTTCGCTAGACCTTTGGGCACTCCGTTGTACATTATGCCCCACAAATGGCACAGACGACGGGAGAGGAAGCAGAAACAAGGCTGCAGGACTGGCCTTCGTGCCCAGCTGCACAAACTTTGCTCCACACCACCGTTACCTTCAGTTTTCCTCACGAACGCCAGATCTCTCACCAACAAAATGGACGAGCTGCGCACGGAGGTCGCCTATAATCGCTACATCCGGGACTGTTGTATTCTGACTTTGACCGAGTCATGGCTGAATGAATGCATCCCGACTACCACTGTGGAATTATCTGGCTGAACTACACACCATTTGGACTGCAACGCTGATTCTGGTAAGGGAAGGGGGGAAGGGCTCTGTGTTTATGTGCTTCAGACTTGGTGTAAAAACAGCAGAATAATTCATAGCCACTGTTCACCAGACTTAGAGGCCATGTCCTTCCTGTGTAGGCCATTTTATCTCCCCCACAAGCTAACCACAGTAATTTTAACAGCCATTTAGATTTCTCCTGATGCTCACGTTAGCTTAGCACTCAATCACCTCCAGCACATTGTCAGCAGGCAGCAAAGGGATCACCCCGACGCAGTCCGCATTATTTTTTTTTATGGTAAAGCCAATTTTATTGTCATTCAATCCATACAGCCAATCATGTACAGTAGAACAAAATTATGTTTCTCTTATCTACAATGTTAATCACATCTAGAATCAGAGGGGTCGCTGCTATGCAAGGCGCCGCCACAAATTTCCCTCCTCCGTTCCATTATTGCTGAGCATCAAGCTGGACGGCAGGAAGTTCCACTTTTATATGGTCCTCAGCATGACCCAGCCGGGATTTGAACCCAGGCCTCCCAGGTGTGGGGCGGATGCTCTATCAATTACGCCATTATTGCAGGGGATTTTAACAAAGCATGCTTAAAGACCGTACTTGTGGTTTATATTAATCATATATTCCATACCTACATATGTATAGACATATTAGAATGTTTAGTGATTACATATGTGCAATGACCTCACGCCTCAGAACAGGACAAGAGGTCTCGACCGCCAGCGAAGATCAAAGAGCATACGGAGTCGCAGCGGTGGAGACCAGATCGATCTCCCTGACTACCCAGGGTCAGGTGGAGGAGACAGAGGACAATGGAGGAGATCGATCTCCCTGACCACCCAAGGTCAGGTGGAGGAGACGGAAGACAAAGGAGGGGGGATTAAGTTAATGCGGGATGTCAGCTTTGATATGCAATGTCTTTTGTTGTGTGTAGGTATAAGTATGAAGGTCTGACTGCGTTCGACCTCTTATTCTGCTTCTGCACTGAGATGAGACTTGTTAGAGGAGCGAAGCTGATATTAAACTTTGGTTTATAAATCACATCGCCTCGTTATTCCAAGCTCTTCTACACTGGTGACCCTGATGCGAGGATGGAACAGAGACATTCTCCCGCGATTGACTCATCAGAGGCGACCCAGGCAAGCACCGGCGCCCATGCAGACGGGGAACAGATGGACGACGTTCCCCCACGGCAGAAGCTACAGAGAGGGTTCAACCGAGCACCAGCCCCGCTGTGAGAGCAGAAGAAAGGCGCTCTCACCCGGCGGACACATCAGGGACGGCCCACACAAGCGCTGTCACCGTCAAGCTGCCAGACTTCTGGCAAGAAGACCCGGGCTCGTGGTTCCAGCAAGCTGAGGCTCAGTTTGCATTGGCGGGCATAACGGCAGACGACACAAAATTTTATCACATCGTCGCCAAACTCGACGCTGCCACGTCGAGATGTGCGCGGAGCATAATCCAACGGCCGCCTGCCCATGACAAATATAGAAAACTTGAGGCGACCATCGTCGAGAATTCCGTCCCCTCAGCCGAAGAGAGAGCAGAGAAGATCCTGGCGATCTACGGCCACAGAGGATGCAGACCCAAGGCCCTCATGGAGGACATGCTGCAGCTCAAGGAAGAGGACAACGACAACTTCCTCTTCCAACACATCTTCCTCAGTACTCTGCCGCCACACATGAGAGGGACGCTGGTCAACATGCGGTGCAGCACCCAGCAAGACTTCCGCGCGCTGGCCCGCGAAGCGCAGCGACTCATCAACGCCTGCGGCGAACAGATGGCCACAGCAGCATCCGCAGATCTCAGTGCGGATACCCAGAGCAGCGGAGAACCACAGACAACCGAGCAGAGCCCGCCCACCATGGCGGCAACACGACCAAGACGCAGCAGGCGGAACGACATCTGTTATTACCACTACCGTTTCGCCGAGAGGGCGTACAAATGCGTTCCCCCCTGCAAGTTCAAAAAGTTCGGGAAACGCCAAAGCCGAGAACCGTTAACGGCTGCGGTTCTCGGCGAAAAAAATAAGCTTCTTTATGTGACTGATGGACACACCGGGAGACAGTTCCTGATTGACACCGGAGCTCAACTAAGTTTTATCACCCCTTCCCACGCAGACCGGGCCATGTGTCCCCGGGGTAATGGGGCGATGGCAGCCAACGGCTCCATCATCGACACTGACGGTGAAAGGAGCCTGCCTCTTTGCATTCACGGCCGCAACTATAGATGGACATTTATTGTAGCGGCGGTGAGTTTTAACTTGTTGGGCGCTGATTTTTTGTGTGCACATGGGTTGTTAGTCGATCTAGCAAATAGGCGCTTGGTTAATGCACTGTCATTTTCTTCTATCCCCTGCTCAGCTCGAGTTTCTCCACCACCCGTGCAGGCCAACATCACAACAGCAGGAGGTAAGTGTGACCAACTCCTCACCCAATTTCCAGCACTCACAGTTCCCAAATTTTCAGCAACAGTAGCAAAACACGGGGTTGAACACTTCATTCCCACAACGGGCCCACCCGTGTTCGCCAAAGCTCGGCGCTTAGACGCGACCAAGCTCGCCATAGCACGGGACGAGTTTACCACCCTGGAAAAATTAGGCATTATTAGACGCTCGAAAAGCCCCTGGGCATCGCCACTCCACATGGTCCCGAAAACCGACGGTTCTTGGAGACCGTGCGGCAATTACCGCAGATTAAACAATGCGACAGCGCATGACCGCTACCCAATTCCTCACATCCAAGATTTCTCACTACATCTGGCGGGTGCGCGCATTTTTTCTAAAATAGACCTGGTCCGTGGCTATCACCAAGTCCCCGTTCGAGCGGAAGACATTCCTAAAACGGCTGTAATAACCCTTTTCGGTCTTTTTGAATTTTTGCGGATGCCGTTTGGCCTCAAAGGTGCTGCTCAAACCTTTCAGCGGATGATGGACGCGGTATTACGCGATCTCCCCTTCGTGTTCGTCTACCTCGACGATATGCTGGTAGCCAGTCCCTCAGAGGAAGAACACGAACAACACCTCACTACAGTTTTTCAGAGACTAGAAGAGCACGGGTTAATAATCAACCCAGCCAAATGCAAATTCGGCATGTCACAAATTGATTTTTTGGGACACAGAGTTTCACTGAAGGGGGCAGTCCCATTGCCGGACAAAGTCCACGCGGTAAAAAATTTTCCACAACCACAGACGGTCAAATCACTGCAAGAATTCTTGGGAATGGTTAATTTTTACAACCGTTTCCTCCCCCGCGCAGCTCAACTCATGCAGCCCCTATATGCCGCGCTCAGAAAACAAAAGCCTTCCAACGCGGTCGAATGGACCCCGGAGCGCGAACGCGCCTTCGCAGAAGTAAAAAGTGCTCTACCGAACGCCACATTGTTGGTTCACCCCGATCCCTCGGCCCGCATAGCGCTAACCACAGACGCTTCAAACCTGGCCATAGGGGCAGTTGTGGAACAACACGTTGGCGGAACCTGGCAACCTTTAGCATTTTTTAGCAAATCGTTAAACCAAACCGAGCGTAAATACAGCACTTTTGACAGGGAGCTGCTAGCGCTTCATTTATCCATCCGCCACTTCCAGTTCTGGTTAGAAGGGCGGTGTTTCACGGCTTTTGTAGACCACAAACCGCTCACTTTTGCGATGGCTAAAATTTCAGAACCATGGTCAGGCAGGCAACAAAGACAGCTAGCTGCAATTTCAGAGTTCACCACAGACATTCGACATGTGGCAGGCAAACTTAACGTGGTAGCAGACTGCCTCTCTCGCGCTGTGACATCGCCAGAGCACGAGGAGACAGATTATACTACCTCAGCCGCAGAACTCTTCGCCAACGCGGATGCGTACGCGGCCCCAATTCACGTAGGGATAGATTACGCAGCCATGGCAGAGGAGCAAAGCGGTGACGCGGACGTGCGCGCGCTCCTGTCTGGACCAACAGGGTTAAGACTGGAGGAAAGGGGTTTACGTGACGGTGTACCCCCCCTAATCTGCGACATCTCAACCGGCCGACCTTGCCCGGTAGTCCCAGCTGCATGGCGCCGCCGTATTTCGACTCAATTCACTCTCTCGCGCACCCAGGTGTGCGCGCCTCGGTTAAAATGGTCGCCGAAAAGTTTGTGTGGCCGTGCCTGCGCAAAAATGTAAAGGAATGGGCAACAACTTGCATGTCTTGTCAGCGCGCCAAAGTACACAAACACACAAAAGCCCCTCTAGAGCCTTTTCAAATCCCAGCTAGAAGGTTTGACCACGTTCATGTCGATCTCGTGGGACCACTACCTTTGTCTCAATGTTTCACACACCTGTTAACAATGATAGACCGTACTACGCGCTGGCCTGAGGCGGTCCCTCTGGCGTCAACCACAGCGGCGGAAGTCGCTTGCGTTTTTTTGACAAAACTGGGTGGCACGTTTCGGCGTCCCATCGGACATCACGTCCGATAGGGGGCCTCAATTTGTCTCGGAGCTTTGGTCAGCCATGGCCAGCAGCTTAGGGGCGACAATTCACCGCACCACCGCTTATCACCCTCAGGCTAATGGGTTATGCGAGCGTTTTCACAGATCTTTAAAGGCCGCCCTCAGGGCCTCGTTAACGGATACAAA
The DNA here is from genome assembly GCA_020510985.1 of Pholidichthys leucotaenia. NCBI lineage: Eukaryota > Metazoa > Chordata > Actinopteri > Cichliformes > Pholidichthyidae > Pholidichthys > Pholidichthys leucotaenia. Next base: position 245,422,909 of record CM035842.1, on the reverse strand, counting down.
TTGGGTAAATAAACTTCCCTGGGTTTTATTGGGGTTGCGTGCTGCGCCTAAAGAGGATCTAGACGCCTCCCCAGCAGAGTTAGTTTTTGCACAACCTCTCAGACTCCCAGGTGAGTTTTTACCAGAGAACCCAGAGCCTGGGCATCTTCCAACCCTGAGGCCTTTAGGCAGTAACGGACCAGCCACTCTCCCCGGACCGGCACATCACTCTTTTCCACGGGTTTTTGTCCCCCAAGCTTTAAAAAACGCCGAGTTTGTTTTTGTTAGGCATGAAGCTTTAAAATCAACCCTCCGTCCACCATAAGACGGACCATTCAGAGTGCTGGAACCTGGTGATAAGCATTTTGTGCTTGATTTAGGGGACAGAAAAGAAACAGTCAGCATTGACAGACTTAAACCTGCTTTCTTGTTGAGAGACGAACTTGCATGGGTGGCGAGGGCACCTCGGCGGGGTAGACCCCCCAAGAAAAAAGACTCAACCCCCCTGCAGGGAACAAATAACCACTCTCCTCCCCAAGCTGCAGATTCCTTACAGGAGGGTCCCACCAGGACGCCAAAGCGGACCCACAGCAGATTCGGGAGAAGATTAAAACCCAGACGGCACAGGGACTGATGCAAATTAACCAAGAGTTGTTAACTGTGTTATCAGATTGTGCCGTGACAGTTTTAAGGCTGATTTGTGATATTACTATACTGTTGTGGTTACCACTGAATTCTCTACAGGAGCATGACTGCTGGAAAGATTCTTCCTTGTTTTCCCTGTCAAGAGGTTTAACAGTATAGTATGTCATAGAAATTATCTTAAACTGTAGAATTACTTTGATTGTCCTTTTCTTAGTCGTTTGGGGGGTGCTGTGGTTTATATTAATCATATATTCCATACCTACATATGTATAGACATATTAGAATGTTTAGTGATTACATATGTGCAATGACCTCACGCCTCAGAACAGGACAAGAGGTCTCGACCGCCAGCGAAGATCAAAGAGCATACGGAGTCGCAGCGGTGGAGACCAGATCGATCTCCCTGACCACCCAAGGTCAGGTGGAGGAGACGGAAGACAAAGGAGGGGGGATTAAGTTAATGCGGGATGTCAGCTTTGATATGCAATGTCTTTTGTTGTGTGTAGGTATAAGTATGAAGGTCTGAATGTGTTCGACCTCTTATTCTGCTTCTGCACTGAGATGAGACTTGTTAGAGGAGCGAAGCTGATATTAAACTTTGGTTTATAAATCACATCACCTCGTTATTCCAATCTCTTCTACAGTACTCCCCAAATTCTACCAACATGTTAAGTGTCCCACAAGAGGTGAAAGAACACTGGATCATGTTTACAGCAAGATTAAGCATGCCTAGAGACCCACCCCCTTCCCCACCTTGGACAATCAGACCATCTCTCTCTGTTTCTGATTCCTGCCTACACCCCCCTTAGGAAGAGTCCCCCCTTCTAAACAAACAATTAAAACCTGGCCTGAAAATGCTCTTCTCCAGCTACAAGACTGCTTTGCCTGCACTGATTGGAGCATCTTGGAACAGCAGGACCTGGACTCATACACCAAATCTGTCCTCCCATCTCAGAGGGATCAAGGCCATCACAGGAGACCCCTCACATCCCGCCCACCACCTGTTTGACCTGCTTTCTTCTGGATGATGGTTCAGATCAATCAGGTCCCACATCTCCAGACTGACAAACAGTTTCTTCCCCTGGGCCATCCAAACTGCAAGCAGTCAAAGGCCTCACCCCCCTCCCTCTGAACGCTCACATGCACAGAATTGAGGACCTTTTAATTATCACAATAACTCACCTGTCTTTGCACTCTTCAGTTTCATGTACACTACCGTTCAAAAGTTTGGGGTCACCCAGACAATTATTTTGTGTTTTCCATGAAAAGTCACACTTATTTACCACCATGAGTTGTAAAATGAATAGAAAATATAGTCAGAACTCAGAACTCAGAAAAGATTTATTGCCAAGTACATTCACAGTAAATAACTGATAAATATACGAGGGATTTGACTTGACACTGAGAACGACATAGTTGACATTTTCAGTGACGCGGCAGCGTCAGTGACGCGCCTGTCAGCAGAATGGGAACAGGAAGCAATGGGGGAGAAAAAGGATAAACACAATAGGAGAGAGAAAAAAAGCATTGTTTGTCAGAATACAGGTCATATATATGATCAATATTATGATTACAAGAAAAAAACTCTCAATGCACAAGTAGCAGACAATAGAATCCATACAAAGACACAAGGAGAGCAGTGAATGAGTAATCTTCACGTCAGTATAGTGAGTCAGTGTGAGTGAAGGTGTCGAGTGAGGGTGTTGATATCAGTTAAGGACAACAAAGTCTCTTCAGCAGCAGATGTTATGTCTACCGTCTGGCAAAGGCGTGTGTCCTTGGCACAGCAGATGGTATAGTTTGCCAGACAGCTGGCTGTCTTTGAGAGTCAAATGCTGCCCGCCATGTTATGAAAACAAAAACTGAAGATAATCTGGAGGACTGTGACTGTGAGGGCAGGTCAAATAGGTCGAATAGAACTGACTTCAGAGAAAAAACTTTATATTCTCTTACAGATTCAGTGCTCAAATCCTTCATGGCTGGTCGTTGAAATTATCATGGACGGCTCTCAGCGTGATCGTGATATAATCCATTTTCCTAGACAGTTCTCCATTAGCCGCTGTCAGAGTCCTGCCCAGTTGGTCAATTTGATGGTTAAGCCTCGCCGGGTCTGCATTTTGATAGGCTCCATCCATCTTCTTCAATTTGCGGTACACCAGAACAATCCCAGATCCAATCAGTAGAATTCCGATGACCATTGCTACGAAGAGGTATAAATCTTCAACATCTTCGATACACACAGATCACACAGGCACAAGAGTTTCCAATTACTTGTGTCCTTCAAATAGCCCGCGGCCGCTGTTCCTGCGGGGCAAATCGGCTCCCCCGGGCCAGAATTTCTCGTTGAAAAAACAGTGTCAATTGCGTTCAAAGCCCAGCTTATTAAATCCATAATTTCGTTTGATAATCAGCAGTAGAGACACGCAGACAGACAATAGCAAGCTGGGATCCAGTCAGTTAGGGGAGGAGAGAGATAAGGAGCCGGAGCTGGAGAAAAAGCGTCTGCTCTCTTTGGAGGGCGGAAGTGAAGGCCTTGTCACTTAACCTTGTCAAGACATTGACAAGGTTAGAAATAATGATTTGTATTTGAAATAATAATTTTTTCCTTCAAACTTTGCTTTCGTCAAAGAATCCTCCATTTACAGCAATTACAGCATTGCAGACCTAACATGGTTGCACAAGGGTTTTCTAATCATCCATTAGCCTTCTGACGCAATGAGCAAACACATTGTACCATTAGAACACTGGAGTGATAGTTGCTGGAAATGGGCCTCTATACACCTATGTAGATATTGCACCAAAAACCAGACATTTGCAGCTAGAATAGTCATTTACCACATTAGCAATGTATAGAGTGTATTTCTGATTAGTTTGAAGTTATTGTAGAAGAGCTTGGAATAACAAGGCGATGTGACTTATAAACCAAAGTTTATTATCAGCTTCGCTCCTCTAACAAGTCTTATCTTGTGCAGCAGCAGAAGAAGTAAGAGAGCGAACACATTCGGCTCTGTGTACTTATACTCACACACAACAAAAGACATGCATATCAAAGCTGACATCCCCCATTACTTAATCCCCTCCTTTGTCTCCGTACCCCTCCACCTGGCCCTGGGAGGTCAGGGCGACCTATCTGGTCTCCACCGCAGTGCCTCGGATGCTCTTTGATCTTCACTGGCAGTTGAGACCCTTTGTCCTGTTCTGAGGTGTGAAGTCGCTTTACATATGTAGTCACCAAACATTCTCACATGCTTATACGTATGTAGGTTATAGGATATATGATTAATATAGACCACAGCCCCCCAAACGACTAAGAAAAGGACAATAGAAAAATTCACAGTTTAAGATAATTATTATGACATACTAACTGCTACACCTCTTGACAAAGAAGAAACTTTCCAGCAGCCATGCTCCTGTAGAGAATTCAGTGGTAATCATAACAGCATAGTAATATCACAAATCAGTCCTAAACTGTTACAGCACAATTAGTGAACAACTTTTGAGTAGTTTGCATCAGTCCCTGTGCCGTCTGGGCTTAAATCTTCTTCGGAATCTGCTGTGGGTCCGTTCGGGCGTCCTGGTGGGACCTTCCTGTAAGGAATCTGCAGCTTGGGAAGGAGAGTGGTTATTTGTTCCCTGCAGGGGGGCTGAGTCTTTTCTCTTGGGGGGTCTACCCCGCCGAGGTGCTCTCGCCAACCGTGCAGGCTCGTCTCTCAACAAGAAGGCAGGTTTAAGTCTGTTAATGCTGACTGTTTCTTTTCTGTCCCCAAAATCAACCACAAAATGCTTATCACCAGGTTCCAGCACTCTGAATGGTCCATCGTATGGTGGGCGGAAAGTGGGTTTTAAAGCTTCATGCCTAACAAAAACGAATTCAGCATCTTTTAAAGCTTGGGGGACAAAAACCCGTGGAAAAGAGTGATGTGCCGGCCCGGGGAGAGAGTCCGGTCCGTTGCTGCCTAAAAACCTTGGGGCTGGAAGATGCCCTGGCTCTGGGTTCTCTGGTAAAAATTCACCTGGGAGCCTGAGAGGTTGTGCAAAAACTAATTCTGCTGGGGAGGCGTCTAGATCCTCTTTAGGTGCAGCATGCAACCCCAATAAAACCCAGGGAAGTTTATTTACCCAATTTGTATCCGTTAGTGAGGCTCTGAGGGCGGCCTTTAAAGATCTGTGAAAACGCTCGCATAACCCATTAGCCTGAGGGTGATAAGCGGTGGTGCGGTGAATTGTCGCTCCTAAGCCGCTGGCCATGGCTGACCAAAGCTCCGAGACAAATTGAGGCCCCCTATCGGACGTGATGTCCGATGGGACGCCGAAACGTGCCACCCAGTTTGTCAAAAAAACGCGAGCGACTTCCTCCGCTGTGGTTGACGCCAGAGGGACCACCTCCGGCCAGCGCGTAGTACGGTCTATCATCGTTAACAGATGTGTGAAACCTTGGGAGGAAGGTAGTGGTCCCACGAGGTCGACATGAACGTGGTCGAACCTTCTAGCAGGGATTCGAAAAGGCTCTAGAGGGGCTTTTGTGTGTTTGTGTATTTTGGCGCGCTGACAAGAAATGCAAGTCTTTGCCCATTCTTTTACGTTTTTGCGCAGGCCAGGCCACACAAACTTTTCGCCGACCATTTTAACCGAAGCGCGCACACCTGGGTGCGCGAGGGAGTGAATTGAGTCGAAAATATGCGGCGCCATGCAGCTGGGACTACCGGGCGAGGTCGGCCGGTTGAGATGTCGCATATTAGGGGGGGTACACTGTCGCGTAAACCCCTTTCCTCCAGCCTTAACCCTGTTGGTTCAGACAGGAGTGCGCGCACGTCCGCGTCACTACTTTGCTCCTCCGCCATGGCTGCATAATCTATCCCTAAGTGGATTGGGGCTGCGTATGTGTCCGCGTTGGTGAAGAGTTCTGCGGCTGAGGTAGTATAATCTGTCTCCTCGCGCTCTGGCGATGTCACAGCGCGAGAGAGGCAGTCTGCTACCACGTTAAGGTTGCCTGCCACATGTCGAATGTCTGTGGTGAACTCTGAAATCGCAGCTAGTTGTCTTTGTTGCCTGCCTGACCACGGTTCAGAAATTTTAGCCATCGCAAAGGTGAGCGGTTTGTGGTCTACAAAAGCCGTGAAACGCCGCCCTTCTAACCAGAACTGGAAGTGGCGGATGGATAAATGAAGCGCTAGCAGCTCCCTGTCAAAGGTGCTGTATTTACGCTCAGTTTGGTTTAGCGATTTGCTGAAAAATGCCAAAGGTTGCCAGGTTCCGCCTACGTGTTGTTCTACAACCGCCCCTATGGCCAGGTCTGAAGCGTCTGTGGTTAGCGCAATGCGGGCCGAGGGATCAGGGTGAACCAACAATGTGGCATTAGCTAGGGCACTTTTTACTTCCGCGAAGGTGCGTTCGCGCTCCGGGGTCCATTCGACCGCGTTGGAAGGTTTTTGTTTTCTGAGCGCGTCATATAGGGGCTGCATGAGCTGAGCTGCGCGGGGGAGGAAACGGTTGTAAAAATTAACCACTCCCAAAAATTCTTGCAGCGATTTGACCGTTTGTGGCCGTGGGAAACTTTTTACTGCGTGAACTTTGTCTAGCAGTGGGACTGCCCCCTTCGGTGAAACTCTGTGTCCCAAAAAATCAATTTGTGACACGCCAAATTTGCATTTGGCTGGATTGATTATTAACCCATGCTCTTCTAGTCTCTGAAAAACCATAGTGAGATGCTGTTCGTGTTCTTCCTCAGACGAGCTGGCTACCAGCATATCGTCGAGGTAGACGAACACGAAAGGGAGGTCGCGTAATACTGCGTCCATCATCCGCTGAAAGGTTTGAGCAGCGCCTTTGAGGCCAAAAGACATCCGCAAAAATTCAAAAAGACCGAAGGGGGTTATTACAGCTGTTTTAGGAATGTCTTCTGCTCGAACGGGGACTTGATGATAGCCGCGGACCAGGTCTATTTTTGAAAAAATGCGCGCGCCCGCCAGATGTAGTGAAAAATCTTGGATGTGAGGAATTGGGTAGCGGTCATGCGCTGTCGCATTGTTTAGTCTGCGGTAATCGCCGCACGGTCTCCGAGAACCGTCGGATTTCGGGACCATGTGAAGCGGTGACGCCCAGGGGCTTTTTGAGCGCCTGATAATGCCTAGTTTTTCAAGGGTGGTAAACTCGTCCCGAGCTATGGCGAGCTTGGTCGCGTCTAAGCGCCGAGCTCTGGCGAACACGGGTGGGCCCGTTGTGGGAATAAAGTGTTCGACCCCGTGCTTAGCCACTGTAGCTGAGAATTTGGGAATTGTGAGTGCTGGAAATTGGGTGAGGAGTTGATCAAACTTACCTCCTGCTGTAGTGACGCTGGCCTGCACGGGTGGTGGAGAAACTTGAGCTGAGCAGGGAATAGAAGCAAAGGACAATGCATTAACCAAGCGTCTGTTCGCTACATCGACTAATAACCCATGTGCACACAAAAAATCTGCGCCCAACAAGTTAAAACTCACCGCCGCTACAACAAATGTCCATCTGTAGTTGCGGCCATGGATGCGGAGGGGCAGGTTCCTTTTGCTAAAAGTGTCGATGATGGAGCCGTTGGCTGCCACCGCTCCATTGCCCCGGGGGCCCATGGCCCGGTCTGCTTGGGAGGGCATGATAAAACTCAGTTGAGCTCCTGTGTCAATGAGGAACTGCTTGCCGGTGTGTCCGTCCGTCACATATAGATGCTTGCTTTTTTCGCCGAGAACTGCCGCTGTTAATGGTTCTCGGCTTTGGCGTTTTCCCGAAATCGTGAATTTGCAGGGGGGAAAAGCATTTGTAAGCCTTCTCGGCGAAGCGGTGGTGGTAATAACAGACGTCGCTCCATCTGTTACGTCTTGGCCGTGTCGCTGCCATGGCGGGCGGATTCTGCTCAGTGGTTTGTGGCTCCCCGTGGCTCCGGACATCGGCGTTGAGGTCTGCGGATGCTGCTGTGGGTGTCTGTTTCCTGCAGTCGTTGACGAGTCGCTGCGCTTCACGAGCCAGCGTGCGGAAGTCTTGCTGGGTGCTGCATCGCATGTTGGCAAGTGTCCCTCTCATGTGTGGTGGCAGCGTAGTGAGGAATATAAATTGGAAGAGGAAGTTGTCACTGTCCTCTTCTTTGAGCTGCAGCAAGTCCTCCATGAGGGCCTTGGGTCTGCATCCTCTGTGGCCGTAGACCGCTAGGATCCTCTCGGCTCTCTCCTCGGCAGAGGGGACAAAATTCGCCACGATGGTCGCTTTCAGTTCTCTATATTTGTCCTGGGCCGGCGGCCGCTGGATTATGCTCCGCGCACATCTCAAAGTGGCGGCGTCGAGTTTGGCGACGATGTGATAAAACTTTGTATCGTCAGCCGTTATGCCCGCAAGTGCAAACTGGGCTTCAGCTTGCTGAAACCACGAGGTCGGGTCTTCCTGCCAGAAGTCCGGCAGCTTGACGGTGACGGCGTTTGTGTGGGCCATCCCTGATGTGTCTGCAGGGTGAGAGTGCCTTCCTTCGGCTCTCGCAGCGGTGCTGGTGCTCGGTTGAGCCCTCTCTGTCACTTCTGCCGTGGGGGAACGTCGTCCATCTGTTCCCCTGTCTGCATGGGCGCCGGCGTCTGCCTGGGTCGCCACAGATGAGTCGATCGCGGGGGAACACCTCTGGTCCATCCTCACGTCAGGGTCACCAGTGTAGAAGAGCTTGGAATAACGAGGCGATGTGACTTATAAACCAAAGTTTATTATCAGCTTCGCTACTCTAACAAGTCTCATCTTGTGCAGCAGCAGAAGAAGTAAGAGAGCGAACACATTCGGCTCTGTGTACTTATACTCACACACAACAAAAGACATGCATATCAAAGCTGACATCCCCCATTACTTAATCCCCTCCTTTGTCTCCATACCCCTCCACCTGGACCTGGGAGGTCAGGGCGACCTATCTGGTCTCCACCGCAGTGCCTCGGATGCTCTTTGATCTTCACTGGCGGTTGAGACCCTTTGTCCTGTTCTGAGGTGTGAAGTCGCTTTACATATGTAGTCACCAAACATTCTCACATGCTTATACATATGTAGGTTATGGGATATATGATTAATATAGACCACAGTTATCTTCATTGAAAAAAAGTGCTTTTCTTTCAAAAATAAGGAAATTTCTAAGTGACCCCAAACTTTTGAGCGGTAGTGTATATTGACCCATCCGTGAAACAACTAGTGTACATATTTTCCATAATCCTTGGGCCATTTTACTCTATTATGTGTTCTGCACTCCACATATACTGATTGACTATTTATATTTTTAGTTTTATTTTTACTTCAGTCAGATGGATAACTGTGTGTCCTGTAACTTGTTTTATTTTCAAATTCTTCTCACTTACTTTATTGCGCAGTAGCCTAGTGGAGAACCCAAAATTTCATTGCGCTGTACAACTATACAATGACAATAAATCCTATTCTATTCAATTCTAGTCTAAATTTGAAAAAAAAAAAAATCTTTTAAAATTTGCAATTTTTTCCCTGTAATTTTTCAACTTTTTTCTCATAAATTTGCAACTTGTTTCCTGTAAATTTTCATCCTTTTCTGATAAATGTGCCACTTTTTTTCATAGACTTATTTTTTTCTCATACATTTGCAATTTTTTTGTAACTTTTTTCTCATAATTTACTTTTTTTTCTTGTAAATTTACATTTTTTTCCTGTAAATTTTCAACTTTTTCCCTCAGAAATTTGCAACATTTTCTTTTTATAAATTTGTGACTTTTTTCTCATAAATTTGCAACATTTGTGACTTTTTTCCTCATTAATTTGCAAGGTTTTACTCATAAATGTGTGGCCTTTCCCCTGTCATGTTCAGGTGAGCGCACGCCCCCTCCTTCAGGCCTCCAATACTTAGTCCACTGGAAGGGCCACGGCCCTGAAGAACGGTCATGGATCCCCAAGTCCTATTTCTACGACAAAGGGATGGTCCGGGCCTTTCACCAGGCCCATCCTGAGAAGCCCAGTGGACCGCCAGGAGGTGCCCCTTGAGGGGGGGGGACACTGTCATGTTCAGGTGAGCGCACGCCCCCTCCTTCCTGTCAAAGACTCCCCGACTCCTCAGGCAATCAGTACACCTGTGTGATTGGACGCACCTTCCGCTCCTTCCTCGCCAGCGCATAAAGGACCATCAAGTGGAGGCTTCAGCGCTGGCTCATTGGGTATACTGTCTGCAATACTAGCAAGCGAACTAACATTATAGTCAGAGGATTTATGCCTTATTCCTCTCCTTTTCTCCTTCCCAGGTTGCTGCCATCAGTGCAGTGCGTCTTCGGGGATCGTTGTGCAGTCACTTGCTCCATCATCCTCATCCCACCTCAGCTACCTGTCTCCACCCGGTCAGACACCACCCAGATCCTTCCCTTTCCTACTCCCTGCCAGCTTCATCCTGCTGGTTCGTCTATTCCTGCTGGGTCTCTCTGTCGGGCTCTCTGATCAACTCACGTAAGTGGCAGATTTGTCTTTCCACTTCCCTTCCTCCCTTCTCTTATTAATGAGCTCTTGTCTCTCCCCACAGGCCGAGTCTTCCTCTGGCGAGTGACGCTTTCCTTAACAGTGCTCCTTATTTTGAAATTAATAAATTGTTTAAACGTTGCTTCTCTGTATCGTATGAGTTTTCTCTGGTGTGGCACCCTGCACGTGAGCCGACCATTCTAGTAATATGACAGAGCGAGCCAGCCAGAATGTGAGCTCAGCAGGGGCTGCATCAGTGGAACACTCCGCTCTCCACCGCCTCGACGCCACAGAGAGGCAGGCGGCCGCACTCACGCAACAGCTGCAGACTATTACACAGCAGCTGAGTGCGGTCACTGAGCATTTATTTGGGCCATATGTCTCCCTCGGGTTCTTTCCACTCCACCTGCTGCCCCTGTTTCTTTTACCGTATGCCAAACAACTTCTGTTCCCTCACCTGCCCCGTATTCGAGAGGGGTGGGGAAATGTAAGGACTTTCTTTGTCATGTTCGGCTTTACCTGGGCCAGGCGGGCGGGGAGTACCCAGACGAGATTTCCAAAATTCATTTCATGACCCTCCTGCTGCGTGACCGAGCCCTTAGTTGGGCCCGGTCTGTTCTCAACAGCCTGGAGGGTCCCAGCTACACATTTGATCGTTTTGTTACTGAATTTTCCCGTACTTTTGACTGAACAGAGAGTGAGGGCAATATTATGAGCCACCTTCTATCTCTTCGTCAGGGAAGTCGGTCTGCTGCCAATTTCTCAGTGGAGTTTCGGGTCGTCACGGCAGACTCAGGATGGAATGACGTTGCGTTACGCAGCGCCTTCCTCCAGGGTCTAAACGCCAACTTCCATGACAACCTGGTGGTTCACGCTGTTCCCTCCACTCTGGACAGTTTAATTGATCAGGCTGTCGGTTTGGACAACCGGTACCGCGAGCATGCGAAGGAGTGCAAATCCTCCTCTTGCCCGCCCTTCGCGCATGTGCCTGTCTGACACAGGTGGGGCCGGCTCTTCTTCCGTACCGATGGTGCTTGGCCGGACTCGTTTGACTCACTAGGAGTACCAGCGGCGGAGGAGAACCGGTGCATGTCTTTACTGTGGCTCTTTAAAGCAAAAATTGGACGACTGCCACCTGAAGCCCAAAAGACACGGCCCATCAGTAGACGTGGGGGGTCTGACCGGCGGGACTTTTCTTCATCCACCCAGTAATTTCTCTATTTCAGCCCTTATCCAGTTACCGGGGGTCGAGGGGAGTGTTACGGCCTTGACACTCCCCTGGGCTTCTTCTCCTGCCTTGGAATTTCTTGTTATCAATTGCAAGCCCTTCTATTCCCCGCGGGAGTTTGCTTCTTTCATAATGATCGCTGTGTACGCCCCTCCCGACGCGGACACGCGCGAAGCTCAGCGCGTGCTCGCGGATCACATTCAACACACAGAGCGGAGTTTTCCAGACTCGCTGATTATTGTGGCTGGCGACTTTAATCAGTGCAATCTGAGCCACGATCTCCCCCGCTACAAACAGTTTATTAAATGCCCCACCAGAGGATTAAACACACTGGATCACTGTTACACCACAGTGAAAGACACATATCGCGCTGTCCCTCGAGCTGCGCTGGGATTATCTGATCACGTGATGGTTCACCTCATTCCCACATACAGACAGAGATTGAAGCTCACTAAACCTGTTGTGAGCACTACGAAGATACGGACCAGTGATGCTGAGGAGAAGCTGGAAACGTGCATGGAAATATCTGACTGGGGCATGCTTAAAGGAGCCACGCATGATCTGGATGAGTACACGGACACTGTGAACTCATATATCCACTTTTGTGAAGAGAACATTCTTCCATCACGCACCAAGGTGAGTTACTCTAATGACAAACCCTGGTTCACAGCTAAGCTCAGACAGATCAGGAAGGAGAAGGAAGCAGTGCTGAAAAGTGGAGACAGGGACTGCTACAGGGAGGTTAAATACCGGTTTAACAGAGAGCTGAAGAGGGCTAAATCTGTGTACTCAGAGAGACTCCAGCAGCAGTTCACTGCTAATGATTCGGCTTCCGTGTGGAGAGGACTGAGGCAAATCACCAACTATCGACCTAAGGCTCCTAAAGGTCAGGATGACAAAGCCCTTTGTCAGAGACTGTCCCAACACTATGCCCGTTTTGACACCTCGTCATCTGTGTCCAACTCCCCCCCTCCCTCCAGCTCCACAGCCTCCACATTCCCTACTTCATTTAAGGCACCCCCCTCCTCCTCCCCCCCTCCCCTTATCATCAGTGAGCAGGATGTGCTCAAACAGTTCTCCAGACTGAACCCGCGCAAGGCCCCCGGCCCAGACGGCGTGTCTCCCTCCACCCTGAGACTCTGTGCGAAACAGCTGGCTCCTGTATTCACAGACATTTTTAACACCTCCCTTAAGTTATGCCACGTGCCATCCTGCCTCAAATCCTCCACCATCATCCCTGTCCCCAAGAAGCCACGGATCACTGGACTTAATGACTACAGACCTGTAGCGCTCACCTCTGTAGTCATGAAGTCCTTCGTGCACCATGTACAGCAGCTCAACCAGACTCATGTCAATCATCACTGTTTTCTTCCTGCATTACCGACTGCACTATATAGTTCTCCACAGTATCTGCTGCTGGCTAATATATATTTTAACTGTTGACCAGTATCACTTAATCTTATCCTACACTTTATTACATGTATAGTTTATTTCTCTTATCTTATCATGTTTAATGTTGCAGCATTGTACCGAGACAAATTCCTAGTTTGTGTACTACATGAACAATGGCAATAAACCTGATTCTGATTCTGATTCTGATTCTGAGCGCCTGGTCCTGTCCCACCTCAAGTCCATCACCACCCCTCTCCTGGACCCGCTGCAGTTTGCCTACCGAGCCAACAGGTCTGTAGACGATGCAGTCAACCTGGCCCTCCACTCCATCCTGCAGCACCTGGACTCCCCGGGAACCTACGCCAGGATCCTGTTTGTGGACTTCAGCTCCGCATTCAACACCATCCGCCCCGCTCTGCTCCGGGACAAGCTGTCCCTGCTCAACGTGCCTGACTCCCTCTGCAGGTGGATCATCGACTTCCTGACGGACCGGAGGCAGCATGTGCGGCTGGGAAAGACTGTCTCAGACTATACTAGCATCAGCACCGGATCACCCCAGGGCTGTGTACTTTCCCCCCTACTCTTCTCCCTTTACACCAACTCCTGCACCTCCAGCCACCAGTCTGTCAAGTTGATCAAGTTTGCGGACGACACCACCCTCATCGGGCTCATCTCCAACGGCGACGAGTCCGCCTACAGGAGAGAGGTGGCCCAGCTGGCGTCCTGGTGCAGCAATAACAACCTGCAGCTGAACGCTCTGAAGACAGTGGAGATGATTGTAGACTTCAGGAAAGTCACTACTCCTCTGCCCCCCCTCACCCTCTCAGGCTCTCCCATCACCACTGCTGATTCCTTCCGCTTCCTAGGCACTACCATCACCAGGGACCTCAAATGGGAGCTGACCATCAGCTCACTCATCAAAAAAAGCCCAGCAGAGGATGTTCTTCCTGCGGCAGCTGAGGAAGCTCAAGCTACCCACCAAGATGTTAGTGCAGTTCTACACAGCCATCATCGAGTCCATCCTCACCACCTCCATAACCGTGTGGTACGCAGGAGCCACTGCCAGGGACAGACTAAGGCTGCAGCGCGTCGTGCGCACTGCTGAGAAGGTGATCGGCTGCAAGCTCCCATCTCTCCAGGATCTGTACATCTCCAGGACCCGGAGGCGTGCTGGCCGGATCATAGCCGATCCCTCACACCCTGGTCACGTACTGTTTGCCCCCCTCCCCTCTGGTAGAAGACTTCGGTCCATCCAGACTAAAACCTCCCGTCACATGAACAGCTTCTTCCCCTCTGCCATTAGACTGCTGAACACAAAGTGACTCTCGTGCACCATGTACAGCAGCTCAACCAGACTCATGTCAATCATCACTGTTTTCTTCCTGCATTACCGACTGCACTATATAGTTCTCCACAGTATCTGCTGCTGGCTAATATATATTTTAACTGTTGACCAGTATCACTTAATCTTATCCTACACTTTATTACATGTATAGTTTATTTCTCTTATCTTATCATGTTTAATGTTGCAGCATTGTACCGAGACAAATTCCTAGTTTGTGTACTACATGAACAATGGCAATAAACCTGATTCTGATTCTGATTCTGATTCTGACCGATTCAGGGGCAGAGCAGAATTTCGTTTCTTCCCGGCTCATGAAGGAGATGGGTATTCCCACCACTAAACTGTCCAATCCACTGAATGTCACCACCTTATCTGGCAGAAATGTGGCCTCAGTTTCCGAATACACGGCGCCAATTTCCGTTCTTCTTTCCAGGAACCACCGGGAGGAGTTATCATTCCTTATCCTTCCAAATTCATCCTTCCCGGTGGTTCTGGATTATCCTTAGCTCCAGAGGCACAACCCCATTATCAATTGGGCACAAAACTCAGTTTCCTCCTGGAGTCCTTATTGTTTGGCATCATGTCTCAGTTCGGCCGAGGGTTCGCCATCCTCACCCGTCTCCTCCCCTCCGGTGGAGCCGCCGGACCTCACCCTCATACCCGAGGTCTATCATAACCTTGGGGAGGTCTTCAGCAAATCGAGAGTGCTCTCCTTACCACCTCACCGCTCATACAATTGTGCCATAGACCTCCTCCCGGGTGCGTGGCTGTCGTTCAGTTGGCTCTATAGTACATCTGGTTCGGAGAGGGAGGCGATGGAGAGGTATATTAAGGACTCACTGAATGCTGGCCTCATTCGGCCTTCCTCGGGTCTTCTTGGGGCAGGTTTCTTTTTTGTCGGTAAGAAGGACGAATCTCTGCGCCTGTGTATCGATTACCAGGAACTAAACGCTATCACCATCAAAGTGAAATATCCTCTGCCCCTGATAAACTCCGCATTTGAGCTACTTACAAAAGTAGATCTACGCAATGCATATCACTTGGTTCATATTCAGGAGGGGGATGAATGGAAGACGGCTTTCAAAACACACTTGGGGCAGTTCAAGTATCTTGTAATGCCTTTTGGACTCACCAACGCCCCTGCTGTCTTCCAACACCTCATTAATGACGTCCTCTGCAATATGGTGAATCAATTTGTTTTTGTATATTTAGACGATATCCTGATTTTTTTCCTGCAGGCCAGAGAAACACAAGGTTCACGTCAGGGCCATGTTACAATGGCTCCTGGAGAACCAACTTTTTGTGAAGGCTGAGTAGTGTGAGTTTTCCACCTGCTCCACTTCCTTCCTGGGATTTGTTGTGGCGGAGGGGGAGCTGAGATCTGACCCAGCCAAGGTGAAGGCTGTGCTAGATTGGCCTACGCCCCACTCCTGCAAGGAGCTCTAGCACTTCTTGGGGTTTGCGAATTTTTATTGCAGGCTCATCAGGAACTACAGTGGGGTAGCACAGCCTCTCATACAGGTGACCGCCGTTAAGGTGCCATTTCTTTGGTCCGAGCCAGCCGAACAGGCTTTTTCCAAATTAAAAAGCCTGTTCTCCAACACACCCATCTTGGCTCAGGTCGACCCTCAGCTCCAGTTCACCCTGGAGGTGGACGCTTCTGACTCGGGGGTGGGCGCTGTCCTCTCGCAGCACTAAACCTTCAACCAGAAGCTCCGACCAGAAGCTCCACCCATGCACGTACTTCTCTCGGCGGCTCACCCCAGCCGAGAGGAATTATGACGTAAGGGATCAAGAGCTCCTAGCCATTAAATTGGCTTTAGAGGAGTGGAGGCACTGGTTGGAGGGAGCGGTCCATCCCATAGTCGTGTGGACCGACCATAAAAATTTAGAGTACCTTCGGTCAGTCCGCAAACTCAATGCCAGGCAGGCTCGCTGGGCCTTATTCTTCCTTAGATTCAATTTCACCATTACATAAAGGCCTGGCTCACGTAACATCAAACCTGACGCTCTCTCCCGACAATTCTGCTCAGACCATCCACCCCCCCCCCTCCCACTCCCAGCCAATTTTGCCGCCTTCGTGCATTCTCAGAACCCTTACCTGGGAGATTGAGCAGAGGGTCCGACAGGCCAAGTCCCTGGAACCCGAACCGGCAGGGATGCCTAAAGATTGCTTGTTTGTTCCAGCCGCCCTCTGCAGTGACGTCATCCAGTAGGGCCACTCCAACCACGTCGCCTGTCACCCTGGAGTGTTCCGGACCATACACCTTGTCCGACGAGTGTTCTGGTGGCCCACTCTGCGGAGGCACGCTCTGGACTATGTGAAAGCATGCCAGACCTGCGCTCACAATAAATCCAACTCCTCACCACCTGCTGGCCTGCTTCACCCACGACCCATCCCCAGTTGTCCTTGGTCCCACAATGCCTTGGACTTTGTTACAGGACTCAACCCTTCACAAGGCAATACAGTGATCTTCATCATTGTTGACCACTTCTCCACGGCGATTCATTTAGTACCCCTCCCCAAACTACCCTCCGCATCGGAAACAACTAACCTTCTCACCACTCATGTCATTTGCCTTCACGAAATCCCCCTGGACATTGTGTCTGACCGGGGCCCACAATTTACATTGCAGGTTTGGAAATCCTTCTGCCGATCACTGGGAACTTCAGTCAGCCTCACTTCAGGTTACCACCCACAGAGCAATGGGCAGGCTGAGCATACCAACCAGTCCCTGGAGGCCGCCCTCAGATGCGTAGCAGCCGATAATCCCTCAACTTGGAGCACCCATCTGACCTGGGTGGAATACACCCATAACTCAGATCCGCTGCCACGGGTCTCACACCCTTTGAGGCTTCCATGGGATACACTCCCTCCCGTTGCCCATGGCAGAGAGGGAGCTCGCTGTGCCATCCATGGGTGCTCATGCACGCCGCTGCCGCCGACTCTGGAGAGCCACCTGAGCTGCCCTCCTCCACTCTATGGAGCGCAACCGCCAGTATGCGGACCGGAAGTGGACCCCTGCTCCCAAGTATGTGGTCGGGCAGCACGTCTGGCTATCAGCAGACCCTTGAAGATGGACTCTAAGAAATTATCACCTTGCTTCTTGGGTCCATTCCCCATCATCAAGATCCCCATCATCAAGATCATCAACAACACCACGGTCCACCTACAGATCCCACGGACTCTCCATATCCACCCGACGTTTCACATCTCAAAAGATTAAACCCCTCTCCACCAGTCCTCTCTGTCCCCCCCCCGCTTCCAGGCCACCTCCTCCACCTTGGATCCTCGACGGCCACCTACACAGTCCAGAGAATTCTGGATGTTCGCCGCCAGGGCCGAGGCCTCCAATACTTAGTCCACTGGAAGGGCTACGGCCCTGAATGTCACCATGGGTTGAGATGCCGTCTCGGCACTGAGCCCATGTTTTCCCTCATCCCTGCCTCCCATTGAGCGGCGTCTCAGCTGGCCCCCAGCTGGCAGCATTATGGACGGCTGGGGCCAATTAGTCTTCATCAGCTGGGGCGCTGCCAATGAGGATAAATAGGAGCAGCCTCGATGACTCGGGGCTGCGACATAAACACATTGCTAAGCTGAAGCCCCTTCGTCTGGTGTCAGCTTATACTCCTCTTGCAGCATTCCTGTGTTTGTATCCCGCTGTGAGGATGTACGTCTTGTTACCCCCACGTCCGGTACGAGCTGCTTACCTCTGCGCTGTGCAACCTGTGAGTGTACGTCTGCATGAGTATCTGTGCTCTCCTCATCCCTTATCCCTTACCCAAAATAAACCATCTCGACTCACTGGCTTGTCCCTGGCTCTGATTGCCCGGCTCCCTAGAGCCGGATATGACAGTATGTCGCAGCCAGAAGAGTTGCCGGCGGCCGTGAGTCGCTGTGGAAATGTACCTTTCTGTCCGGGTGTCAGCGCTGCTAGCATGCCGTTTCCCAGGAGTCACTTCCGGCGCCAGGGCGACGAGCTGAGGTCCATCTCGGAGGCTGTCGACGGGACGTTCTTCACCCTGCACGACGCCTCCAACGCGAGACGCTGGCATCCGGGCCGTGCTGAGGAACTCCTGGACTGTCACCCTCACTCTCTGTACCATCTGGAGGACAGTGCCAGGATAGACGCTGCAGGTACACAGCAAGAGAAGCTCCACGGGGTGGATGGAAATCCCGGCAGGGAGTCGAAGTGGGCGACGTCTTTCCCCGCTTCGGAGTCCCGTTCCTGCCGCTATTCCAGTCCGGGAGTTCGCGCCAACCAGAGGACTTCCCCCGACCTGCGTCACGTCACTCGGGATTCCCTTCAAGGAGCCGCAGCTGACAGCAGTTATGTCCGGGGTCGAGTGGCTGTCGCGAGCTCTACTGTGTTTCCTGTCACCACCTTCAGGCATGTGGCGGCGGCAGTGAGATTGATGGTGAGGACTTCAGGGCTACGAAGCTTTCCCGTGCTCGACGCCTCCCTCGTCTCGATCTCCGATCTGGAGCGGCGAATCCTGGGTCTCCCCCTCGCTTCGTTCCCTGGGAGTAGTCGTCATCACATCGCCGAGTCACCTCTGCACGAACCTCGTCCGGATCCAGTTCTGGGTCATCGTCAGGACCGTTCCTCCCACGCAGCTGTCATCCCTTCGCCTCGTCAGTGTGGAGATTCTACAGCCTCGTCCCCTGAGCCTCGTTCCCCCGCTGTCATTCCTGGACATTCGGGCTGGCTCACCCCGGCTGTTTCCCCCTCCTCCTCGACGCGCTTCCTGACCGCTGTGTGTGCCTGGAATCCCGGCCTGGTGAGCTCTCTGCTGGAGACAACGCGAGCGATCCTCAGACGAATTCCCGGGGGGTCCTCCGTTATCGCCGGGCGGGGAGAGGAAGAAGCAGATTCCACTACAGCAGGCGATACTCAACCTCCAGGGGGCAGGCAAGTCATTGTTTTTTCACACCTGCTTAATGATTTGCTCTGTCACATCCCTGGAGGAGAAGTTCAGGGTTCGCAGCTCCCTGAACTCTCCCCACCTGCTGTAACCTGTATTCCTAATCCCGCATCCTCTGTGTCTCTCTCCGCCGAGCGGTCCCCGGCTCCGGGTCAACGTGGTGGGATATGGAGAGGGCCTGTGGTTCCGCAGCTACATTGCGGACGGAGGAGGGGGACTGACTGCTGCGTGGAGTCTACGCTGACGACTGAGCGTCCCTGGGTCTCCACGGAGGAGCGGTTCGGTCCAGCGGGACGAGATTCTTCTGGCTTCACGCCGAGTGGGTCGTCGGCGGGGTTACCTGAGCTGGAGGAATCTCAAGCTGCGCTGACCATCGTGCTGGCTGCGGGGCCCGACGCGGCTAGATGGGAGCCTGACAACGACCTCCTGACGACGGATCCTGGATCTTCGCAGTCCTGGACGGCGTCAGAACCCGAGATCAGGCGAGTGCTCTCCTTTCTTTTCTCTCTTTTTATCTTTGAGCACTTCAGCCTATCTCCAGGGGAGACGAGCAGGGTGCAGCCGCCCGCTGCGTCTGAGCTCGTCTTGCCGGGTTCTGGCGCTGCCGGTGATCCTGATCCCGGTTCTGTTTTCTCTTCTGAGCCTTCTTCCAGGGTCACCGGCGAGGAGTTGCTGTTCCTCGTGGTGCTGGAGGGTCCGGGTTCAACGTTGGAGGTCGGTTCTGGTGCAGTGTCCAACGTGGGTTCGCCCGAGACCCAATCGGGGTCCAACGTGGGTTCGCCTGAGGCCCGATCGGGGTCCGACGTGGGTGCTGCCCCAGTGTTGTCCAGGTCCGGTGAGGAGGTGGCCGTTTCCCTGAGGCCCGCCGCCCTCGTCATCGGCTCTCCCCTGAGCCTCTTCCACCGGGATCCGCTCTGACCCTTCGTCCGTCTCAACGGTCCTGGTGGTTGAGTGATGCGGGTCGACGACCCGACCCGCGAAACTTTCGGTTCGGCGATCTGGTTTCCCCCCACTGGTCTGTGTTTGCCTTTGGGCGGCCTGGTTCGGCAGCCGTTGGACTGGATTCCTGGGATCTGGGTCCAGAGTTCGCCGTCCGAACATTTCTCTTCCCCTGATTCGCCAGCTGGACAATGGGCGGGGAGATCTCCGGAGCCATCTCGGCTATTTTTGGACTCTGCCTGCCATACACCTCGGGTGTCACTTTTTCTTTTATCGTTATTAAGGTCACTTGGGTGTAATGTCTGTCCTGTTGGTGGATGTGTATTTATAGTGCTGTGCGTTTTCCTTCCCTCGTACCCAGCATTTTATTTTTTGTACCATGTTTTTAGTCTCGTTTTTGCATTGTAGAGTTATGTTTTGTTCCCTTTCAGACCATACTCTGCAGTTGCCCATTCATTCCAGTCACTTTCATTTCTTTAGGTGACTGTGGGTATTTATATATTCATGTGTGTGGGTTTTTCTTTGCCTGCACTCAGTATTTCTTTTTTATGCCCTGTTGGTTCATTATAGAGTCATGTGCCTTGTTTTCCGTAACACCATGCTCTGTAATTGTCCATTTGTTCCAGTCACTTTTCTTGGTGACTGTGTGTATGTACTTATATTGGTGCTGTGTATTGTTTTCCCTTTATTTGACCATACTCAGCATTTTTTGCCCTGTACCTTTTTGGTGGTTCTTTTTTTTTTCCTTGCTCTGGGTCACGCATGGTTGGTACTCTCTGGGTAGTATGTAACCGGCGTGTTGACCCAGTTCTTCTCCCCATCTGTACCTGGGTTAATTATTCAGTTTTGTCAGTATTGTATTTGGGTTTTTCTTTCCCGCTACCCTACATTGCCCCATTGGTGTTGTCCTTCCCTTGGCTTCTTCCCCTCCGGTCCGCCTCCCTTCCTCCCACCCTAGGTGGGGGGGGGGGGGGGCTGGGATGTTCCTGGTCGTTCAGGAGCCCGACCTTGAGGGAGGGGCTCTGTCACCATGGGTTGAGATGCCGTCTCGGCACTGAGCCCATGTTTTCCCTCATCCCTGCCTCCCATTGAGCGGCGTCTCAGCTGGCCCCCAGCTGGCAGCATTATGGACGGCTGGGGCCAATTAGTCTTCATCAGCTGGGGCGCTGCCAATGAGGATAAATAGGAGCAGCCTCGATGACTCGGGGCTGCGACATAAACACATTGCTAAGCTGAAGCCCCTTCGTCTGGTGTCAGCTTATACTCCTCTTGCAGCATTCCTGTGTTTGTATCCCGCTGTGAGGATGTACGTCTTGTTACCCCCACGTCCGGTACGAGCTGCTTACCTCTGCGCTGTGCAACCTGTGAGTGTACGTCTGCATGAGTATCTGTGCTCTCCTCATCCCTTATCCCTTACCCAAAATAAACCATCTCGACTCACTGGCTTGTCCCTGGCTCTGATTGCCCGGCTCCCTAGAGCCGGATATGACACTGAAGAATGGTCATGGATCCCCAAGTCCTATTTCCACGACAAAGGGATGGTCCAGGCCTTTCACCAGGCCCAGCCTGAGAAGCCCAGTGGACCGCCAGGAGGTGCCCCTTGAGGGGGGGACACTGTCATGTTCAGGTGAGCGCACACCCCCTCCTTCCTGTCAAAGACTCCCCGACTCCTCAGGCAATCAGTACACCTGTGTGATTGGATGCACCTGCCGCTCCTTCCTCGCCAGCGCATAAAGGACCATCAAGTGGAGGCTTCAGCGCTGGCTCATTGGGTATACTGTCTGCAATACTAGCAAGCGAACTAACATTATAGTCAGAGGATTTATGCCTTATTCCTCTCCTTTTCTCCTTCCCAGGTTGCTGCCATCAGTGTGGTGCGTCTTCGGGGATCATTGTGCAGTCACTTGCTCCATCATCCTCATCCCACCTCAGCTACTTGTCTCCACCCGGTCAGACACCACCCAGATCCTTCCCTTTCCTGCTCCCTGCCAGCTTCATCCTGCTGGTTTGTCTATTCCTGCTGGGTCTTTCTGTTGGGCTCTCTGCTCAGCTCATGTAAGTGGCAGATTTGTCTTTCCACTTCCCTTCCTCCCTTCTCTTACTAATCAGCTCTCATCTCTCCCCACAGGCTGAGACTTCCTCTGACGAGTGACATTTTCCTTAACAGTGCTCCATATTTTGAAATTAATAAATTGTTTAAACGTTGCTTTTCTGTGTCGTGTGACCTTTCTCCGGTGTGGCACCATGCACGTGAGCTGACCATTCTATCAATATGACATCCCCCCTATGAATCCCCGAAAATGTAGGAAATGTAGAAAATTTTCAATTTTTTTCTTTATTAATTTGAGATTTTTCTCATTAATTTATTTTTATAATGATTATTAATTTACGAATTTTCTTTCAAGTTCATTTTCTGCTCTTCCAGATTGTAAATTTGCAACTTTTATCGCAACCCCGCCCTTCTGAGGGCGTGGAGGGTGAAACTGGGCATCCTGGCAGAACTAAAAATAATATCTGTCACAGGTCTGTGGTGAACCACTCCCAGTTACACAGGGTGAGAATGGACATCCTGGCAGATAAGCACATCTGTTGCAAGGTCTGTGGTCGACTTTTGCCAGTCAGTGCATCGTGACATGCACTACACAAACAGCAGAGATAAACAAACCTATCATATGGTCAGTCGCTGCGACAGATACTGGAGTCAGTTTGTCTTGGCCTGTCCTTGCCACTGATAATACCTCTATCTGCCAAGAATGTGCCGCTAGTCCAATAAAAGCTAGCAGTACTCAAATACTTTGCAAGCAGTTTCATGATATGGTCAGTCAGAAAGCAACTCATACCGGCTCAGACGTCACCCGGGTTAACAAGGTCAGGAGTTACTGGCAGTGGAAGACGAAGGACAGAGCTGTGTGGAGGAATCTGATCAGACCTAAATGAAGCAGTCATTGTCGCCCCCAACAAACTGCTATAATGATGATGATGATGTATCATATTTTTTAAGCCACACAGAGCCACTGGTTATCAACAAAAGAGCTGGTCATGATTCTGAAGCTGCGTGCACCTTAATTCTGCGGATGGCATAGGCATGTCCCAGCAGCTGATTGACAGGCTGTCGAACGTTCCTCAGGTCCCAGATGCAGATGGAGCAGTCCACTGAGCCCGTAGCCACGATGTTCTGCAGAAACATACGATATGATCACCTCAAAATTATTAGGAAAAGAAAAACTGGCAAATATGCAAGAAAAAAGCTGCAAAATTTAAGAGAAAAGGCACAAATTTGTAAGAAAAGAAATGCTGAAGGTGGGTGGGTACCTGGTCATATTTGCACCAATCACAGCTTAGGATTTCTGCTCTGTGTGCTGGGATGGCCAATCGACACGCCGCGGCCTTTACGTCCCAAACTCTGAGCGTCCCGTCACCTGAGAGAAAAAAAAACAAAACAGAGAAATGACACACTGTACGATTACCCAACATGCCTTGCACAATCATATCTCAGATTAGTAGCCAATTAAGGGGGCGACACGCTGGGAGATTTTATCAGATCATCACCAGCCGCCATGAGCAATGTCGATTTCAAACACTTGCACAGTAAATTTTCAACTTTTTTCTTGTAAATTTGTGATTTTTTTTTCTAATAAATGTGCAATTTTTTTCTGTAAATTTTCAGCTGTTCTCTTGTAAAATTCATCTTTTTTCTTGTAAATTTTCAACTTTTTCTCAAAAATTTTAAACTTTTTTTCTCATAAATTCCTAACTTTTCTAATAAATTTGTGATTTTTCTTTTGTAAATTTGCAACTTTTTTCTTGTAAATTTTTGAGCTTTTTTCTTGTAGATTTGAAATTTTTCTCAAAAATTTTCAAATTTTTTCTCAAAAATGTTCAACTTTTTTCTTGCAAATTTTCAACTTTTTCTAAAAAAAATTACCTTTGTTCCTCAAAAATTTGCAATTTTTTTCTCCTAAAGTTATGATTTTTCTTTTGTAAATTTTCAGCTTTTTTTCTTGCCTATTTTCAGCTTTTTTTCTCGTAAATTTGTAACTTTTTTCAAAAATTTCCAACTTTTTTCTCATAAATTTGTCATTTTTTTTATATAAAAGTTCAGCATTTTTCTTGTCAATCTTAAGCTTTTTTTCTTGTAAGTTCGCAATTTTTTTCTCAAAAAAATTAATTTTTTTTTCAAATTTTCAACTTTTTCTCATAAATGTGCACATTTTTTCCTGTAAATTTTTCTCAACTTTTTCTCAAAAATTTTCAACTTTTTCTCCTCATAAATTCCCAACTTCTTCCTCATAAATTTGTGAATTTTCTCTTGCAAATTTTTTTCATAAATTTTCAATTTTTTTCTAGCAAATTTTTAACGTTTATCTGGATGCTGAATAAATTGTTATTCTATGTAACTAAATTGTAATTTGTGACAATTTTTATTTTTAAATTGGAATTTTTTTATCATACTTTTGCACCTTTACATTTGCCAATTTGTACCTACTTCACATTTATACACTTGTACCTTGTGCTAGATTTGTGAATACCCCCATCGCCCTTGTTAAGAAATAACAAATGACCTACCGTCTACAACTGTAAACATGCTATTCGCTGTCTGCCATATGTTTCCATTCATGATAATCTCGGGGTAAATTTTGATCCCAGGTTAAAAGCAAAGATTGTGCTGTTCTGATTTGGGCATGTAATGACATCACACTGTTATGAATATAAGTTACATGCTAACACGTAACAAATAGCAGTCTATGAATGGAGTTACTTAGAAGAGGATTCATTTTAGTAACATGGAAATATTGAGATTTCATGGCTACAGCGCCCTCAAGTTTTCCACGTATCAACAATTTAACTGTAGAGTATGTTAGCTTATTGCTAAGCAGTGCTAAAAATGTTACTGTTGCACGCTAATCATTTTGTTGTTGTTATCGGAGGTAAAATCCTTCCTGTTAATCGTCTTGACCATTTCTGTTCAAAATCTTGGCCCATTGGTCTTGTTTCTGCCGTCTGCAGATGATGTTGTCCTGTTAGCTTCATTGAGCAACGGCCCTCAGGTCTTACTGGGACGGTTTGCTACTGAGTGTGAAGGGTGGATTATCCTCTCCAGGTTGGGGCACAAGCTTCTGCTGCAAGTGGAGTTCAAGTATCTCGTGGTCTTATTTATGAGTGAATGGAGAATGGAGCATGAGATTGACAGACAGACTGTATAACTGTATAACAAGTTTTACTAATATGCCATATTTATTGCAAAATTATAGATGGGACAGAATCAAATGAAGAGTAAAAATTACACAAGGCATATATGAGATACTGCTGTAGTACTTTAGTCCAGAGCTGCTGGGCATCAAATCCCTTTTGCAACAGAAGTTGTAAATGTTAAAAACGTTGAATTAAATGGTAGAGGAGGAGAAGAAGAGTTAGGTTAAAGGAGAAGAAGTGACTTAAAGAGAAACTGGAGCGTAAAGGCAGGTGGAGGAGAGACGGAACAGAGGAAGAGGTTAATTGAGGGGACGACAGCTGTCCAAGTTAAATTCACTTCTGGACTACAGTACTTATTCATTCTCCATTTCATTACGACTTCAGTGAGGGTGGTCTTTAGAGCTTTAGAATGGGACACTGTATGCCCCACTTTTAGTGTTAACTCACGTTAGAACCAGATTTAATTTGGGAAATTGGCAGCATTACCTGGACTTGTTATATATCACTGACAGGCTTTACAGACATAGAAATGTGTGTACGGTAAGTGTGTGTGTTTCTGGCCAGGGGTTGAGGGTCTGCCAACACACTGCGACAATCACCCAGCAGAACCTCCACACTCCTCCCTTTTTCTTCCTCCTCCTCTTCACTAATTCCACAGCCGGTGATATTTCAAGAGGTTTACTCAAACGCTGCAGCCAAGACCTTAGTGTGCTTCAAATGAACTGAGGGTGGAAAAATGCTAGTGAAGAGTACACTGTTACAGAAATATTTATGCTAATTTAACATATATGTTTGAAAACCTGGGGAAATTACTGCAGGCACAATATAGACGAGTACCACAGGTTGAGGCTGAAAGTGATGCAAAAGCTGGAAACGCTTTTCTGAAATAGTGAAAAAGGCCAAAATATCCTGGTTTATAAGCAAGGTAGCTCAAAGTGGAATTATTACCTGAAATAGCTTAAAGTGTATAAAAGCTAGCTTAAAAGCTAAAATAGCTGAAAGCCAAACACAGTTTAAAGTTGAAGAAAATTCATTTAAAAATGCCAAATCAAAGCTACCTTCAGACCAAATGCAAGTAGATTAGTCATGTGACGTGAGTACATGTTGACTTGATGTATTCACACAAGTACTTGTGTTTGGTCTGAATGCACCTCAACATTGATAGTAGCATAAATGTGAAACTGACCCAAATTCGCAAAACATTAAGGTGAAGAAAGTTAGCTTTAAAAGGCTATCTTAAAAAATACAATGGTTTAACTTGTACATCATCATCAGCATAGCAGTCTGTCGGGGGCGACAATGACTGTTTCATTTAGGTCCGATCAGATTCCTCAGTGAAGCTCTGTCCTTCTCCTTCCACTGCTAGTAACTCCTTTCCTTTCCCCTAAGACGATCCGAGAGGGTCGGGACAGTGCAGCACGAGTAATGGAAGCGTTTCCTAGCCTATGGAATAACCAATAAGCTCCAGCCCAGAGCCACCGCGGGCGCAGCTGAGCTCCAGCCCAGAGCCACCGCGAGTGCAGCCGTGTCCCAGGCCGGGACCACCGCGGGTGCAGCTGTATCCCAAGCTGGGACCACCACAGGTGCAGCCGTGTCCCAGGCCGGGACCACCACGGGTGCAGCCCTATCCCAACCGGGGTCCACCACGGGTGCAGGTATGTCCCAGCCCGGGACCACCACGGGCGCAACCGTCCTCCTTACCGGGACCAGCAAGGGCACCATTCCTCCTCCTCCGAGGCCAGACGTCATCGTGGGTCCTTCTCCTCCATTGCCAGATGCCGTCGTGGTACCTCTCCCTTCGTGGCCAGATGATGTTGTGGATCCTCTCTCCCCGCCACCAGACACCATTGTGGGTTCTCTCTGCTCACCACCAGATGCTGTCGTGGTTCCTCTTTGCTCGCCTCCAGACGCCATCATGGGTTTTCTCTCCTTGCCACCAGACGCCGTCATGGTTCCTTTCTTCCCGCTGCCAGTCGACGCCGGAGCTCCCCATCCTCGGCTCCCCTTTCTGGTTGTGGGTCTCCCTGTGGGGCAGCCACCTCCCAGGCCACCTCGCCTATGTTGGTGGCTGAAAGACTCTGGCCGGCCACTCGATAAACTGTGCCGTTGGGTTGTGTGACCAGTTTTTCCTGGCAGGCCACCTGACTCCTTCCACCAGGCCGCACGGCTAGCCTAGGATCGTGGTAGGCCACCTGACTGGGTGTACCGTATCATCCGCTGGGCCTGGGACTCTGGGCGGCCTCCCGAGCCTGCTCGCCTCTGGACTTGGGGGGCCTAGGTGTGTGTTTTTCCAGTGTGGGCCCTGAGTAGGTTGTTCTTTGTTCCCTCCTGGCCTGTTCCCCCCCCCCCCACCCTCCCTGGGCAGATTGTGGTAGTTCCTCCAGTGGGGGGGGGGTCTTTTTTCTGATGCTACGTTGGGTGTCTGGTGTCCACCCCTTGAGGGGGGGCTCTGTCATGTGCTGAGTTTGGGATTTTTCCAAACTCAGCTCCTTGACTCCCCCTGTTTGTCCATATTGGTTTACTGTGCTATTATTTCTCATGCACTCCTTGCTGCCTCCGTTGTCCTTGTTATCATTTATATCTGTTTCCTGTATTTAGGTCCTGTTTACCATTTCTCTGTGGTGTTTTGATTTCTGTAGTTTCTGCTATGAATTCTCCAGATTGTCTTTATGTTTGGTTTTCCCTTTGATGGTGGTCAGAGCTGTCAGTTTGTGTGGGCGTGCCTGCCACTTGTCAAACTGCCAGCTGCCCCTCCCTCACCTGTTTACCAGCAGCTGCTCATCCTCCTCATCATTCCCAGCTGTGTGTCATTATCTGCCTTCCCTTTCTAAGGTTACCCACATCTGCCCCTCATGAGTAATCACTTGTTTCCCTATATATAGTAGTTTGTTTGTCATATTCTTTGTCACTGTCTCGTCATCATAATCGTGGTTGTAAAGAATGTTTCTCCTTCACCTCCGCCAGAGCCTTCCGCCCTGGTGAGCCTCATTTGTAAGTGTCAGTCGTTATTTATCATTTGCTCATCTTTGCACTTCTTTTTGTATTTTTTCAATAAACTCACGAGCTCACAGTACAGTGCCTGGGTTGTTTTCCCTCCGTGCACCACATAAAAGCGCACGCATATGACAAATAAAGGTAATAAACACAAAACTTAATACTAAATACTAATAGATACTAATAACACATTCGGCAATTAGGACAGTTAAAGCAGCTAAACTAGAGGAAACAAGAAGAATGAAAATTGAAAATTCACTGGCTGACTATAATGGACAATGGTATTTTAATATCAGAGATGATATGAACCTGAGATGGCATAAGTCTATGTACAGTATGCAAATGAGCAATGTGCAAATTAGCACCCAGTGTGAGAATTTCTCTGTAATGATAATGCCCAGTAGACCGTACAATGATAATTTAGAAGCAGAGATGATATGGACATGAGACGGGGTGAGACTATGTATAATGTGCAAATGAGCAATGTCCAAATTTAGCAACCAGTGTGTGAATTCTTATTTGCAAAGCTGTGTCCAGAGTTTGTTATTTAATCAGGAGTGTGATGGCAGTGGGAAAGAAGGAGTTTTTTAGTCTGGCTGACCTTCATTTCACACTTTTGTACCTCCGGCCTGAGGGTAGAAGTGTGAACATTCTGTGCTGTAGGTGGGTGGGGTCCTGGAGGATGGAGGCAGCTCTCCTTTGGACTCTGCGGTGGTAGATGCTCTGCAGAGAGGGGAGTGGAGTCCTGATGATCTTCTCCGCTGTCTTCACCACTCTCTGCAGGTGTTTGTGGTCCGAAGCAGTAGTGCTACTGTACCACGCAGTGATGCAGTTGGTCAAGATGCTCTTGATGATGCAGCTGTAGAAGTTGTTGAGGATCTTGGGGGACATGCCAAACTTCCTCAACCTCCTCAGAAAGTACAGCCGCTGTTGAGCTCTCTTAACCAGCTCTGTGGTGTTGAGTGCAGATGTAAGGTCCTCGCTGATGTGGATGCCCAGGTACTTAAAGTTGCTCACCCTCTCCACCTCAAGCTCCCGGATGAACAGTGGCCGATGAGGTCTCCTCCCCTTCCTCATGTCCACTATCATCTCCTTCGTCTTGTCCATGTTGAGGGTGAGGTTGCTGTCCTCACACCATAACACTAAGCTGGCCACTTCCTTCCTGTAGGATGCTTCATCACCACCAGTGATGCGTCCTATCACTGCTGTGTCATCCACAAACTTTAAGATGATATTGTCCTTGTGGGAGGC
Source organism: Pholidichthys leucotaenia (assembly GCA_020510985.1). Classification (NCBI taxonomy): domain Eukaryota; kingdom Metazoa; phylum Chordata; class Actinopteri; order Cichliformes; family Pholidichthyidae; genus Pholidichthys; species Pholidichthys leucotaenia. The sequence goes on along the minus strand of CM035842.1, from coordinate 245,393,564 downwards.
ATCACAGTCATGGGTGAAGAGGCTGTAGAGGATGGGGCTGAGAACACAACCCTCTGGGACACCTGTGTTCATGATGATGCTGGCTGAGGTCCTGTTACCCACCCTGACAGACTGAGGCCTGCCAGTCAGAAAGTCCAGTAGCCAGTCACAGAGGGTGGGGTGCAGGCCAAGTGAAGACAGATCGTAGGTGAGTTTGTGGGGAATGACCCTGTTGAAGGCGGAGCTGTAGTCGACAAAGCGCATCCTAATGTAGGAGTCTTTATCTTCCAGGTGGGAGAGAGAATAATGGAGTGCTACAGTAATGGCATCTGAGGAGGATCTGTTAGGCAGATAGGCATACTGCACGGTGTCCAGGGTATCCGGTATGTTGTCCTGAATGAGGGGCAGCACCACTCTCTTGAAGCACTTCATGATGATTGAAGTGAATGCTACTGGCCTGTAATCAGACAAGTTGGCGGGCTCTTTTTGGGGAGAGGGACGATGGTTGTGGTTTTGAAGCAGGAGGGGACTATGTTCTGGTTGAGGGAGCAGTTAAAGATGGATGGATGGACGACACGGTGGTGGCATCAGCCATCACTTTTGGAGTGGTCTGCTGGGGCAACGGCATTACAGCAGCCGATAGGATGGGACTGAACAAACTAATCAAGAAAGCTAGCTCTGTCCTGGGGCAGCCCCTTGACCCAGTGGAGGAGATAGGAGAGAGGATGGTGGCTAAACTGTCATCTCTGCTGGAGTCTGAGTCCCACCCTATGCAGGACATACTGAGCACTGAGGAGCTCATTTAGCAGTAGACTACATCATCCTAGATGCGCAACCAAGAGGTTTCACAGGTCCTTCCTACCTACGGCTGTCAGACTGTATAACCTAAGCAGGGCTGCTTGCAGAGATAGCAAAAAAACGTGACGACCTAGTAGGAATGCAAAAGACGCAACAGACTTACACAAATGGTCCCCTCCAGTATACAACTAGGACAATACCAGTCGCTACGGAGGGTGACAATATGTATGGGTACATATTCATACCATGTAGGGTAACTAAATAGACGGTTATGCTGTTTATTCCATCTAGCTATAATGCTCCGCACTGTGTATATATATATATATATATATATATATATATATATATTTATGTGTACATATGTATATTCACTGCTCTTATTTTCTTATCTTCTAAATTATTGTTTGAGTGTTGCTATCCCTGTGCTGTTGCAATCCTGGAATTTCCCCATTGTGGGACTAATAAAGGCTTATCTTATCTTATCTTATGTCAGAACATCAGTCAGCTTGGCAGCACATGCTCTGAGAGCCCGCCCAGGGATGTTGTCTGGTCCTGCTGTCTTGCGGGGGTTGATATTCCTCAGTGCTTTTTTTTACCTGGCCTGATGAGACTTTTAGTGGAGTGGGGGAGGGTGAGTGTGTCTCCTCTCTGCACTGTAGCTGGAGGTCTCAAAGCGGATGTAAAAGACATTGAGATCATCCGGCAGGCTGTCTGTGGAGCTAGTGGTGTTGCTGTTGGTCCTCTTGTAGTCTGTGATGTGCTGCAGGCCTTGCCACATGCACCCAGGGTCAGGAGTGGAGTAGAGGCTGTCCAGCTTTTCTCTGTACTGCCTCTTGGCTGTTGTTATAGCCTTCTTCAGTCCATACTTTGCAGCTTTGTACTTGGCATCATTGACTGATTTAAATGCAAGGGAGCGAGCAAGCACCATCTGACGCACCTGACTGTTGATCCAGAGCTTCTGGTTGGGGAACTTCCTGACTTGTATCCTGGGTACGATGGTATCAGCACAAATACTAATGTACCCAGTCACACACTCAGCGTAGTCCTGTATGTTTACAGAAGAGTCCTCCCAAGTGAGCAGCTTTCAACACATCCCAGTCTGTCCGGGCAAAACAGTCTTGCAGGGTGCTCTCAGCCTCTGGAGTCCAGCGTTTAATCTGTTCAATAACAGGGTTTGTTAATTTCAGTCTTTGTCTGTAGGCCGGGTACATGAACAGGGAGATGTGATCTGACTGTTCGAAGTGGGGGCGGGGTGCTGCTCTGTATGCACCACGTATGTCGGTGTAAACATGATCCAATGTATTCTTATCAGGGAGGGAATGTCCACATGCTGGTAATATTTGGGAAGCACAGTCTGTAAATTGCACTGGTTAAAATCACCAGCAACAATAAAAACAAGATTGGAATGGGATGTCTCTAATGCACTGATGACGTCATGGAGTTTGCAAAGCGCTACTGTGTAGTTGCTTCGAGGGGTAATGTAAACAGCGGCCAAAAACACAGCAGTGAATTCCCTCGGTAGATAATAGGGACGGCATTTCAACAGTAAAAACTCCACATCAGGTGAACAGTGCTTGTAAACAGTCTGTACAGCTCCACACCACAAGTTGTTTATAAACATACACACGCCCCCCTCCTCGTCTTACCCGTGGCTGATGTCCGGTCTCCCCGATGTACTGAGTGAGTCTGTAGCTGAATGGTGGACTCAGGGACTTTGTCTGAGAGCCAGGTCTCACAGAAAATTAGAGCCCAGCACTCTCTTATCTTCTGCTGGTCTTCAATTCTTACTCTTAGTTCGTCCAGCTTGCTTTCCAGAGACCGTACGTTGGCTAGCAGGAGGCTAGGTAGCGGCGGGCGGCTAGCACGAGCTTTTAGCCTAGCATGTAGTCCCGCCTCTCTTGCCTCACTTGCAACGCCGCTTCCAAAGCGTTCTCTTGGGGTCAGCATGCTCACACAGGCTCGGTGCTTCGGAGCCTTCCAGGGGGTGGTGATGATCGCTGCGGGGGCGGACAATACAGTGTAGTTTGGGTGGTATAAAGCCAGTAAATTCCATGTGGCTGTTTGTCTTGGCGATGTCCAGCAATGTCTGTCGGTCGTATGTTAGCAGTGCGTGGCATTTATGCACTGCAGGAAGAGCAGCAAACATGCAAAAAAGAAGAAAACGTTGGCATTCAAGAACGGAGCGAGCAAACACGTCTGCCTCGGGGGGTACCATGTTGCCAAAAAAAGCTAACTTTAGTTTTAAGCAAACTTTATTCAGCTAAAATGTTAGCTTAAAAACTACAATACTTTAGATTTGTACAGTTAGCATAAAAGCTGACATCACTTCAAGCTGCACAATGTTAACTTAAAAAACTAGCTGAAAGTTTGAAATTGAATAGAAACGCTAGCTTAAAAGCTAAAATTGACTAAACTTATCCATCCATCCATCCATCTTCTACTGCTTTTCCGGAGGTCCGGGTCATGGAGGCAGCAGTTCAAGCAGAGAAGCCCAGACTTCCCTCTCCCCAGCCACCTGCTCCAGCTCTTCAGAGAGGATACCAAGGCGTTCTCAGACCAGCTGGGAGACATAGTCTCTCCACTGAGTCCTGGGTCTGCCCCGGGGTCTCCTCCCAGTGGGACGTGCCTGAAACACCTCAAGTGGGAGGCGTCCAGGAGGCATCCTAATCAGATGCCCAAACCACCTCAACTGACTCCTTTCAACGTGGAGGAGCAGCGGTTCTACTCTAAGCCTCTCCCGGATGAATGAGCTCCTCACCCTATCTCTGAGGGTGAGTCCAGCAATCCTACAGAGAAAGCTCATTTCAGCCACTTGTATCCGCGATCTTGTTCTTTCGGTCATTACCCAAAGCTCGTGACCATAGGTGGGAGTAGGAACGTAGATTGACTGGTAAATCGACAGCTTTGCCTTAGAACTCAGCTCCCTCTTCACCACAACAGACCGGTACAACGTCTGCATCACTGCAGATGCTGCTCCAATCCGTCTGTCAATCTCTCGCTCCATTTTCCCCTCACTCGTGAATAAGGCCCCAAGATACTTAAACTCCTCCACTTGGGGTAGCAGCCTGTCCCCAACCCGGAGAGGACAATCCACCTTTTTCCGGCTGAGGACCATGGACTCGGACTTGGAGGTGCTGATTCTCATCCCAGCCGCTTCACACTCAGCGGCAAACCGTCCCAGCAAGAGCTGTAGGTCATTGCTGGATGAAGCCAACAGGACAACATCATCTGCAAACAACAGAGATGAGATCCTGTGGTCACCAAGCATGACATCCTCCATTCCCTGGCTGCGCCTAGAAATCCTGTCCATAAAAATTATGAACAAGATCGGTGACAAAGGGCAGCCCTGGCGGAGTCCAACTCTCACTGGGAATGAGTCCGACCGAGTGTTGGCAATACGAACCAAACTCTCACAATGGTCGTACAGAGACTGAATAGCTCATAACAACAAGCCCAATACCCCATACTCCCGAAGCACGCCCCCACAAAAAACCACGAGGGACGCGGTCAAATGCCTTCTCCAAGTCCACAAAACACATGTAAACTGGTTGGGCAAACTCCCACGAACCCTCGAGAATTTTCGAGAGGTTAAAGAGCTGGTGCGATGTGCCACGGCCAGGACAAAAACCTCCTGAATCTGAGGTTCGACCAACGGCCGGACTCTCCTCTCCAGTACCTTGGCATAGACCTTCCCAGGGAGGCTGAGGAGTGTGATCCCTCTAAAGTTGGAGCACACCCTCCGGTTCCCTTTTTTGAAAAGAGGAACCACCACCCCGGTTTGCCATGCCAAAGGCACTGCCCCAACCTCCACACAATGTTGCAGAGGCGTGTCAACCATGACAGCCCTACAACATCCAGGGCCTTGAAGTACTCAGGGCGAATCTCGTCCATCCCCGGGGCCCGGCCACCAAGGAGATTTTTAACCACCTTGGCGACCTCAGCCCCTGTGATAGGCGAGTCATCCCCCTCGTCCACAAACCCTGCTTCCTCTGTGGAAGGCGTATCAGTGGGATTGAGGAGATCCTCGAAGTATTCCTTCCACCGCCCGACGATATCCCCAGTCGAAGTCAAAAGTGCCCCACCCGCACCATACACAGTGTGGACAGGGAGCTGCTTTCCCCTCCTGAGCTGCCGGACAGTTTGCCAGAATCTCTTCGAGGCCGACCGAAAGTCTTGTTCCATGGCCTCACCAAACTCCTCCCATACCCGGGTTTTTGCTTCAGCAACCACCCGAGCTGCACTCCGCTTGGCCTGCCAGTACACCTCAGCTGCTTCGGGAGTCCCACAAGCCAACCAAGCTTGATAGGACTCCTTCAGCTTAATGGCCCCCCTCACCACTGGTGTCCACCACTTGGTTTGGGGGTTGCCGAACCAAGTGGCATTCCACGTACCAAAAGCCAGTTTAGAAAGCTTGGAATCAGTCCGCCAAGGTCTCCGCCTTTGACCGCCACCTAATCCACATAGCACCGGACCCCCATGATCCCTCCTGCAGGTGGTGAGCCCACTGGAGGGTGGACCCATGTAACTCCTTCGGGCTGAGCCCGGCCGGGTCCCATGGGTGGAAACCCGGCCACCAGACGCTAGCCATCGAGCCCTTCCCCCAGGCCTGGCTCCAGGGTGGGGCCCCGGTAACCCCATACTGGGCGGGATACACTGAATCCTTGATATAGAATTTATCATGAGAGTCTGTTGGATCGTTCTTAGTCTGGCCCTTCACCCAGGACCAGTTTGTCTTGGGTGACCCTATCAGAGGCAAATTGCCCCGGACAACATAGCTCCTGGGATCACTGGGGCACGCAAACCCCCCACCACGATAAGGTGATGATCCATGGGATGGGGGGGGGGGGACCCCGAACCAAGTAAACTTATCCATTAGCATAAAAGTGGAAATAGCATAGGCTGAAGAAAGTTAGCTAAAAAATAAATAAAACAAAGCTCAAAAGCTAAAACTAGCCCACCCTAACACAACGTTAGCGTAAAAGCAATATAGCTCTAAATAAAAAAGTTAAACCTTAAAAATGCTAGATTAACAGCTACAATAGTTAGAAGGTAACCACAACTTAAAGTTGAATAAAGTTAATTTAAAAATGCCAAATCAAAGTCTAACACTGATAAAAGCTAACTTAAATGTGAACTTTTTTTTTAAATAGATTCCCTACTTTTTTCTCATAAATCAGCACACTATTTTCCTGTAAATTTGCAACTTTTTTCTGCCTGCCTTAGCGACTACTGATGGAAAATAGTGAGAACGCTATAAACTGGTACAGAGCATCTTTACCCTGTGTTTAATGGGGTTTTCTTCTGTATTTGGTCCCTGACAAATAAACCAAAAAGCTATAACTATAATAAAAAAAAAATTTGTGTGTGTGTAAATGTTCAACTTTTTCCATGTAAATTTGCAACTTTTTTCTCATGAATTTGCAGGTTTTTTCCTGTAAATTTGGAATTTTTTCCTGTGAATTTTCAACTTTTTTCCTTTAAATGTGCAGCATTTTTCTCATAAATTAGCAAAATTTTTTCCTTTGAATTTTCAACTTTTTCTTGTAAATTTTCAACTTTTTTCTAATAAATTTGCCACTTTTTTCTCATGAATGTACAACCTTTTTCCTTGTTAGTTTTTAACTCTTTTCCTTGTAAATTTACAACGCTCACCTGGATGCTGGTTAGATTTTTATTATTATATGTAATTAGATTGTAATTTGTGTATTTTATCCTTTTTAATTTGACAACTTTTACCATATTTTGGGGCCTTTTATTCTTACAGATTGATACCTAATTCACATTTGTACCTCATGCTAAATTTGTGATCCTCCCCCCCCCCCCCCCCCCCCCGTTAAACAATAATGGCCTACTGGAAAAAGGAGTTCACAGAGTGGTGCTGACCAGCAGATTTAATCCTCCTCTTGAATCCAAACGACGGGTGAAAACCGTCCCTTTCCCCGCCCTTTTATCCTTTTTCCTCTCTGGCACTTTATTCTGTTTCTCATTCACACACTCTTAGCCATGCGTGGAAACTCCCCCAGCGTCGTGAAGCAGGAAACCAGCCAGATAGACTCTCTTTATGGGTGTGTGCTGTTTTAGTGCAGCAGAACAGTTTTTAAGGTTGCATTAGTACTGCAGCAGCAGCAGTAAAGCGCGTGTGGCTCTGCATGTAAATGCATATGTCCGTTCCGCAGTGCTCCAGTGGTTAACGTCTGGAAAAGGGGCCGGATGCGTTCCACCTGACTGTGTGTGCTCCATCAGCAGGTTCAGTGCTCGCCTGCATGCAGCTGACTTAAAGCTTCTTACTACTTTTAAAAGCATCGGTCAGTTTCCTGTTTCCCTTTGCTCCTCTGGAAATGACAGGCACCGTACTGCATTACTACATCAGAGGGGTACTTTCCTTATGAACGCCCTAAAATTCAGCACTCTAATCACCAATAAAATTCTATCCCGCTTGTTAGCAAAATGACCCAAAACCTTCCCCTTTGTTACTATGCCCCCGTCCCCTAAGCAGAAATGCACAAAAAAACTTGTATAAATGTTCATCTTTTTTCTTGTGTAGTTGCAACTTTTTTCTTTAAACCTGTACCTTTTTTCTTGTAGATTTGCAGCTTTTTTAAAAAAAAAAAAAATGCAAATTTTTTCTTGTAAATTTGTAACTTTGTTCTCATAAATCTGCAACTTTTTTCTCAAAAATTTACAACTTTTTGCTCATAAATTTGAGACTTTATTCCTGTAAATTTTCAACCTTTTTCTCATAAATTTGCAACTTTTTTCAAAAATTTGACTTTTTTCTCGTATTCTTGTAAATTTTAACGTTTTATCATTTAAATATGCACCTTTTTTCTTGTAAAGTTGCAACTTGTTTCATGTAAATTTTCAACTTTTTTCTCATTAATTTGCAACTTTTTTCTCAGAAATTTATGACTTTTGTTCCTCATAAATCTGAGACTTTTTTCCTGTAAATCGGCTAATTTTTTCCCTTTAAATCTGCAACACTTTTTTCTTGTAAATTTGCAACTGTTTCTCAAAAAATTGCAGGTTTTTTTTTCAAAAATATGCAATTTTTTCTTGTAAAGCTGAAATTCTTTCCTTTAAATCTGCAACTTTTTCTCCAAGACTTGACTTCTTTTCTCCTAAATTTGCAATTTTTTCTCATAAATTTGTGACTTTTTTCTCAGAAATTAGCAAATTTTTCTTATAAATATTACATTTTTTCCTGTGAAGCATCACAGGGACTCTTTAATCTCCAGAACATGACAGACCCTTGTTGGGCTCTTGGTTTGACCTGCATCCTCTCCAGAATCAAACGGGTTCCTCCACGGCTAAACTTCCATCCATCCATTAAAATTTTGTTGAAATTGGGTCAGAAAAATATCATTAATAAAAAACTTGGTTTGTGAAATCCTTTTTTAAAAAGCAGACTTTTCATCAAAGGTTGTAAACTCGTCTCTGATTGATTATGACCAATAGAGTTTCACAGAAATCATCTGCTGAGGAGTAACAACAAACTGTTCATTCAGAGTTAAAATTAAACAAAAATCCAAAACTGTTCTGTGCTCAAAACAAGCTGGACTTCTCCCAGTCTTGCAGCTGCTGATGGTGGCGTCTCCTCCAGCTGAATCCTCACAGCTCTCTGCTATTTGCATTTAAAAACATTTTCCTTGTTTCACTACATTTACAGATTCAGGGCTGGAAGCCATCACAGAGCGTGTGGGAGGCTGGAGTGGAAAAACCAAAAACAGGGAGATTCAGCTCATATTCTTTCATATTTTAAACAGATTACACGGCATAATTAATACTGACATTATTTTGCAGCTTCAAATGTCAGTGACACAATCTGACAACATGAAATAAAAGCCATAAATATTCAATAAACACAATCCTATAATCTTATTTCACTGAAAAAGAGAAAAAGTTGCAAATTCATGAAAAAAACACTCAGATTTATGTTTAAAAATGTTACAGTTTTATCACATAAAATAGCAAATTTATATGGAAAAACCATTATTAAAAAGTCACAGCTTTGTGGGGGGAAAAAAAATCACAAATTTATGAGAAAGAGAGATGTAAATTTCCACCCAAAAAAACTTAAATTTGTGAGAAAACAAATCCTAAAACTATGAGGAGAAAGTTTTAAATGAGCAAGGAAAAAGATACAAATTTCTAAGAAAAAAAATACAAACGTATGTTTAAAAAAAAAACCATAACCTAGTATTTTTGTGTAAAAAGCTGCAAATTTACATGGAAAAAAATAGCAAAATATATAAGTGGAAAAATGGCACAATTTTATTACAGGAAATCACAAATTTGTCAGAAAAATTGAGAATTAACTAGTAAAAAGCAATTAGGAAATTAATGAGGAAAAAAGGAATAAATTCACAAGAAAATGGGTAAAATTTACTAGAAAAACCTAACAAATTTATGAGAATAATGCAGAGGAAAATAGTCATAAATTTAAAAGGAAAAACAAAAAAACTTATGAGAACAAAGGTGCAAATTCATATAAAATTTTCTTCAAATTCACAAGTAAAAAGTAGCAAAATGACAGGTAAAAAGATACAAATTTAGAAGAAAACCTCTTAATTTGACAAGTCATTACTCATGACTCAAGTAAAAAGAAAAAAGTAGCAAATGTAAAAGAAAATACCAAATCATTAAAAAAAATGGGTCAAAAACAAGACCTACTCTTCTTTTAAGTTGAGCCCACTGCTGAGACAAACCAGTCAACGGGTTAAATTTATTTGAAAAAAGTCACAAATGTATGAGAAAAACCTCACAATTTGTCAAGAATAAAACTCAGTACTCAAGAAACCTTTAGATACTTTCTTATTCTTTCTTACAGGTACGTCTCAAAAAATTAGAATATCATGAAAAAGTTCAAGATTTTTTGTCACTCATTTCAGCCCCATAGAGAATCTATGGAGGATTGTCAAGAGGAAGATGAGAGACACCAGACCCAACAATGTAGACGAGCTGAAGGTCACTATCAAAGCAACCTGGACCTTCATAGCGCCTCAGCAGTGCCACAGGTTGATCACCTCCATGCCACATTGATATGGTAATTAATGCAAAAGGAGCCCTGACCAAGTACTGAGTGTGTACATGGACACACTTTTCATCCGGCCAACATTTCTATTAAAAAACTATTTTTTAAAATTCATTTTATGTAATATTCTATTTTTTTGAGCAACTGAATTTGGGGTTTTCATGGGCTGTAAGCCATAATCATCAAAATTAAAATAAATAAACACTTGAAAATATATATATAATATATGGGTTTCACTTTCTGAAATGAGTGACAAAAAATATTGAACTTTTTCACGATATTCTAATTTTTTGAGATGGACCTGTATTACGATAAGACAACACTACTTTTACTGGAGTACCACTTCTAGGTTCTCTGCCCAGCTCTACTTGGAAAAGATCAACAGAACATTCTGAGTACAGCAGATTCTCCCGCTCATGCTCGAGGTGAGGACGCTGTCTGGCTCTGGACCAAGTCAGTAGATGTTGAGAGGAGAGCGATGAGAGGCTGTGAGGAGGAGGAGGAGGAGGAGGAGGAGGAGATAAGCTTATTAAAACCTGACTCCATCTGCGGCCCGCTTTAGTCGTGTCTCCGTCTCGTTTCCTTGTCCTTTCTCTTCAAAGCCACGAATGGGCTAACTGTGTGTGTGTGTGTGTGGGGGGGGGGGCTCCACATGGAGATAAGGCAGCAGCAGCAAATCTCTGTGGGGTGATGATGCTGTAGGTAGCGTCGAGTCACACACCACTTCAGGCCGATTAAGCCTCTTGTAGCGTTTCATCTTCTAGAAGCTGCGATGCTTCTGTGTGGAAGTCCTCAGAGTTCATACCGCCACTAACTTTTTACATGTTTGGATCTACAATCCATGCCAGTCGTCAGTGGTATAAAAACAGTATATTCCCCATACATTTGTGACTATCTGTGGATCTGGGTGAGTCAATAATTTGTTACGTTTTCTATCAAATTTGCAGCTTTTTTTCCTGTAAATTTTCAACTTTTTTTCTCATAAATTTGCAACTTTTTCCTCAAAAAAATTCTAACTTTTTTCTATCAAATTTGCATTTTTTTCCCTGTAAATTTTTTGACTTTTTTTCTCCCAAATCTGTGACTTTTCCCCCCCAGTTTTGTCATTTCATTTGCATAGTATGAGCAGTGAATTTCTCTATTTGTTGTGGATCTGGGTGAGCACCACCACAACGTGGCACCTACTTCTCTTGGTACATTACGCAACTCTGTCATCAGGAACCGGGAGGCTAATTCGACATTTCTGGTGAAACATTTGTAATCCTGCGTCCTTTGATGGCACTCTCCATGTGTGGGTGAACACGGGACATCATGTTGATGAATGTATACCCCGTGACCTCCAGGATCATGTTAGCGTGACTTTGATGACCAACTCTAAGCAGAAATGCAAAAAAAAAAAAAAAAACATTTTCCTCATAAATCTACAACTTTTTTTTTATAGATTTACAACTTTTTTCTAAAAAAAAAAAAATATGTCTTTGTTCTCATAAATTTACAACTTTTTTCCTATAAATTTGCAGCTTTTTTCCTGTAAATTTTCAATTTTTTTCTCATAAACTTGTGACTTGTGGCAAACCGGGGTGGTGGTTCCTCTCTTCAAAAAAGGGGACCGGAGGGTGTGCTCCAACTTTAGAGGGATCACACTCCCTCTAAAGGGAGCACAAGGCCTTGGACAGCCAGCTGCACAGCGCCAGATAAGGACTGGGCGCCAGCCAGACAAAACATCTTCTGCCAAGTGTCCTTGGTGTCTCTCTTATTATCATTAACACTGCTCAACACCGCACACACACTGATCCATGAACTGAATAAAGATATACACTGCTCTCTTGTGTCTCGTGAATCCTGTGTAGCAAATGTATGTGCAATGAGAGCTTTTTTTTCCCTTGAACTCTTAATATTGATTAATTATGTAACCAGTATTTTGAATCAATGATTTTTTTGCTCCTTCCTATTGTATTATCCTTATGCTACCTGTACCCTCCTGCTGATAGGCGCGTTTCAGATGCGCCGCGGCACGGAAATGCAGGTTCATTACTGTGTCAAGTCAAATTCTCTCGTATGTTATCAGTGATCTGTTAATGTACCTGGCAATAAATCTTTTCTGATTCTGATTCCTCAGCCTCCCTGGGAAGGTCTATGCCAAGGTACTGGAGAGGAGAGTCCGGCCGTTGGTCGAACCTCGGATTCAGGAGGAGCAATGTGGTTTTCGTCCTGGCCGTGGCACATCGGACCAGCTCTTTACCCTCTCGAGAATTCTTGAGGGTTCGTGGGAGTTTGCCCAACCAGTTTACATGTGTTTTGTGGACTTGGAGAAGGCATTTGACCGCGTCCCTCGTGGATTTTTGTGGGGGGTGCTTCGGGAGTATGGGGTATCGGGCTTGTTGTTACGAGCTATTCGGTCTCTGTACGACCGTTGTGAGAGTTTGGTTCGTATTGCCAACACTCGGTCGGAGTCATTCCCAGTGAGAGTTGGACTCCGCCAGGGCTGCCCTTTGTCACCGATCCTGTTCATAATTTTTATGGACAGGATTTCTAGGTGCAGCCAGGGAATGGAGGATGTCATGCTTGGTGACCACAGGATCTCATCTCTGTTGTTTGCAGATGATGTTGTCCTGTTGGCTTCATCCAGCAATGACCTACAGCTCTTGCTGGGACGGTTTGCCGCTGAGTGTGAAGTGGCTGGGATGAGAATCAGCACCTCCAAGTCCGAGTCCATGGTCCTCAGCCGGAAAAAGGTGGATTGTCCTCTCCGGGTTGGGGACAGGCTCCTGCCCCAAGTGGAGGAGTTTAAGTATCTTGGGGTCTTGTTCACGAGTGAGGGGAGAATGGAGCGAGAGATTGACAGACGGATCGGAGCAGCATCTGCAGTGATGCGGACGTTGTACCGGTCTGTTGTGGTGAAGAGGGAGCTGAGTTCTAAGGCAAAGCTGTCGATTTACCAGTCAATCTATGCTCCTACTCTCACCTATGGTCACGAGCTTTGGGTAATGACCGAAAGAACGAGATTGCGGATACAAGCGGCTGAAATGAGCTTTCTCCGTAGGATTGCTGGACTCACCCTCAGAGATAGGGTGAGGAGCTCAGTCATCCGGGAGAGGCTCAGAGTAGAACCGCTGCTCCTCCACATTGAAAGGAGTCAGTTGAGTTGGTATGGGCATCTGATTAGGATGCCTCCTGGACGCCTCCCACTTGAGGTGTTTCAGGCACGTCCCACTGGGAGGAGACCCCGGGGCAGACCCAGGACTCGGTGGAGAGACTATGTCTCCCAGCTGGTCTGGGAACGCCTTGGTATCTTCTCTGAAGAGCTGGAGCAGGTGGCTGGGGAGAGGGAAGTCTGGGCTTCTCTGCTTGAACTGCTGCCTCCGCGACCTGGACCTCCGGAAAAGCGGTAGAAGATGGATGGATGGATGGATGGAAACTTGTGACATTTTTTCTGTAAAGTTTCATCAGTTTTCTAAAAAAAATTGTCTTTTTTTCCTCATAAATTTGCAGCTTTTGTTCCTGTAAGTTTCAGACTTTTTTTCCACTCATAATTTGTGACTTTTTTCATAAATCTGCAACGTTTTTCTCATAAACTTGCATTTTTTTCTTGTAAATTTGTGATTTTTTTTTCTCTGCAAATTTGTCACTTTTTCCTCAAAAACTTGTGACTTTTCCTATCAAATTTTCAGTCTCTTCCTGTATTTCCTCATTGTGGGACTAGTAAAAGGCCTATCTCTTATCTTAAATTTTCAACTTTTTTTTCCCCCTCATAAAATTGTGATTTTTTTTCCCCCTGTAAATGTTCACCTTTTACTTATAAATTTGCAACTTTTTCCTCAAAAATTTGTGATTTTTTTCTATCAAATTTGCATTTTTTTTTTCCCCATAAATTTTCAACTTTTTTTTCCTCATAAAATTATGATTTCTTTTTCCTGTAAATGTTCATCTTTTTTTCTTATAAATTTGCAAGTTTTTTTTCTCATAAATTTCTCATAAGCACTCATCTGGACGCCGGTTAAGTTTTTACTCTGCGTAATTAAATTGCAATTTGTGACTTTAACTTTTAAAATGGCATCAAAATCCTTCTCTTGCCTCATCACCTGCGTGCGTCTCCTGCTGAACCCTGACCACCTGTGTGTTTCCATTTTCATTCAGATGTTTTCTTAATCTGATTTCCTTCTGTCCATTTGCAGTCATTTCCCTAAGCTGCTGTGTTGTTGGGCTCTCTGGGCCACCGTACCTACCCTCATACACAGACAACTATAGCCTGATGGGCACTAGGAACTTAGCATTTCTTTATTCCTGACCTTTAAAGCTCTGACTGGTTTCCAGCTCATTTCCAGCTCCGCCGGTTTCACCATCATGACTTCAGTCCAACCCCAGCGGCCCCACGAGCTTCCCTGAGATCGATGACATTACAGCCAAGAGAACAATTTCAGAGGCGGCTAATCAAAGGTCAGGTTTCTCTCAGTCACTGAGGACCAGTCCTCCACTGTGAGACACCTTACAGTTCAGCTGTCGGCTCATTCATCTGTATGCAACACTTCAGGGACCCTGCAGCCACAGTTATGAAAATGACTCTCACTGGTCCAGTTGACGGGATCTGCAATCTGCACTTTTACTCCTTTTTTTCAGTTTATCTTATTTTATGTAGGGGTAAAAATCTTACTAATTTACAAGAAAACAGCAGATTTAAAAGGAGAAAAAATGGTGTATATATATATATATATATATATATATATATATATATACACTACCGTTCAAAAGTTTGCGGTCACTTAGAAATTTCCTTATTTTGAAAGAAAAGCACTGTTTTTTTCAATGAAGATAACTTTAAACTAATCAGAAATACACTCTAATATCTAATATACATTGCTAATGTGGTAAATGACTGTTCTAGCTGCAAATGTCTGGTTTTTGGTGCAATATCTACATAGGTGTATAGAGGCCCATTTCCAGCAACTATCACTCCAGTGTTCTAATGGTACAGTGTGTTTGCTCATTGCGTCAGAAGGCTAATGGATGATTAGAAAACCCTTGTGCAATCATGTTAGCACAGCTGAAAACAGTTTAGCTGGTTAGAGAAGCTATAAAACTGACCTTCCTTTGAGCAGGTTGAGTATCTGGAAAAAATTATTATTTCAAATACAAATCATTATTTCTAACCTTGTCAATGTCTTGACTATATTTTCTATTCATTTTACAACTCATGGTGGTAAATAAGTGTGACTTTTCATGGAAAACACAAAATAATTGTCTAGGTGACCCCAAACTTTTGAACAGTAGTGCATATACACTGTATATATATATACAGTGTATATGCACTACTGTTCTAATATATATACACTGTATATATATTAGATTAGATTCAACTTTATTGTCATTACACATGTATGAATACAAGGTAACGAAACACAGTTTAGCATCCAATCAGAAGTGCAAAGGACAGCAGTGCAGTATATACGGTAATTAACAGTATGTGCAATTTAAGCAAATATATGCAAATATATGTATGCAGCAGTGCAGAAAGTTAAGATTTGCAAATAATGTGCAATAAGTTAGATGTAGTTATGTAGTTATGTAGTTATGCGGTTATGTACAGGTGAGGATGGTAAGAGATGATGGTAAGAGAGTCAGCGGGGAACTAAGTTCAATAACGTGACAGCTGTTGGAAAGAAACTGTTCCTAAACCTGCTGGTTCTAGTCCGAAGGCTTCTGAAACGTCTTCTGGAGGGGAGAAGCTGGAACAGTCCATGAGCAGGATGGTTGGAGTCCCTAAGAATGCTGCGTGCCCGGCGCAGACATCTTTTCCTGTAGACGTCCTCTATAACTGGAAGTGGAGTCCCTGTGATGCGTTGGGCGGTTTTCACCACCCGCTGCAGCGCCTTGCGGTCAGCGACAGAGCAGCTCCCATACCAGACTGTGATACAGTTGGTCAGGGTGCTCTCTATCACGCAGCGGTAGAAGTTGCCCAGGATGTCAGTTGACAGATGGTTCTTCTTCAGTGTCCTCAAGAAGAAGAGGCGCTGATGGGCCTTCTTGATCAGGCTGGTGGTGTTAACTGACCAGGACAGGTCCTCCGAGATGTGGGTCCCCAGGAATTTGAAATAAGAAATAAGTATATATATATATATATATATATATATATATATATATATATATATATAAAGAATAAAGTTGCTCATTTTGTAGGGAAAGAAAATTGAAAATTTACAAGATAAAACCTCACCATTTTTTTCTCATAAATTTGTGATTTTTCTTTTCTCATAAATTTGCAACTTTTTACCTCATAAATGTGGTTATTTTTTCATAATTTTGCAATTTTTTTCTTGTAAATTTGTGACTTTTTTTCTCAAACATTTGCTTTCCCCCTCATACATGTTCAGGTTTTTTTTTCTTGTAAATTTGCAACTTTATTTGTCATGAATTTGCATATTTTTTCATAAATTTGCAAATTTTTTAAATTTCTGATTTTTCACTTGTAAATTTGTTACTTTTCAATAAATTTCCTTTTTTTAAAATACCTTTTTCATATATATATATATATATATATATATATATATATATATATATATATATATATATATATGTATATATATATAATTTTTTTTTCTATTTTGTATACTGTTTTAATCCCAGAGGGAAATTCAGGGCATCCACCTGGATGGATGAAGCAGCCACGGCACGGCGCCAATCCCTTCACCATTCACACACACATTCACACCTAGGACCACTTTAGAGTCTCCAATTAACCTAACCTGCATGTTTTTGGCCTGTGGGAGGAAACCGGAGTACCTGGGGTAAACCCAAGCAGACACGGGGAGAACATGCAAACTCCACACAGAAGGGTCACCAATGATCAGGGAGTGGGATCAAACCCATGATGGTCAGGAGTGGACTTGATCCCATGACCTTTTTACTGTGCTGCAACTGCGCTAACCACTGCGCCACCAAGCTGCCCTTGTTACCCTTTTCCACAAAAAATTACACCTATATACCTAAATTTTAAACTTTTTTTTTTAAATTGCAACAGCAACTTTTTTGGCTCATAAATTTGCAACTTTTTTCCTCATAAATTTGCTTATTTTTTCATAATTTTGCAAATTTTTTTGTAAATTTTAATTTTTTTTCTCCTAAATTTGCAATTTTTTTCCTCATAAATTTTCAGCTTTTTTGTTGTAAATTTGCAACTTTTCCATGGTGATGGACAGGCTGACAGATGAGGTCAGGCAGGAGTCTCTGTGGACCATGATGTCTGCAGATGACATTGTGATCTGTAGTGAGAGTAGGGGAGCAGGTGGAAGAGAACCTGGAGTAGTGGCGCTATGCTCTGGAGAAAAGAGGAATGAAAGTCAGTAGAAACAATACAGAATATATGCGCGTGAATGAGAGGGAGGCAGGTGTAAAGGTGAAGATGCAAGGAGTAGATGAGTCTAAATACCTGGTGTCAACCAGTCAACCATCCAAAGCGATGGAAAATGCACAAGAGGGGTGAAGAAGAGAGTGCAGGTAGGGCGGAGTGCATGGAGACGAGTGTCAGGGTGATTTGTCACAGAAGGACACCAGCTAGACTGAAAGGAAAGATTTACAAGATGGTAGTGAGACCTGCAATGATGTACGGTTTGGAGACGGCGGCACTGACAAAAAGACAGGAGGTAGAGCTGGAGGTGGCAGAGTTGAAGATGCTGAGATTCTCTTTGGGAGTAACAGGATTAGACATGAGTATATCAGAGGGACCGCTCAGGTTGAGCGGTTTGGAGACAAAGTAAGAGAGGCAAGGCTGAGATGGTTTGAACATGTGCAGAGGAGGGTAGTAGACATACTGGACAAAGGATGTTGAAGATGGAGCTGCCAGACAGGAGGAAAAGAGGAAGACCACAGAGAAGATCCATGGATGTCGTGAAGGAGGACATGGAGAGGGTTGGTGTTACACAGGAAGATGAAGGGATAGGATGAGATGGAGGCAGATCATCCGCTGTGGCCACCCCTAAAGGGAGCAGCCGAAAGAAGAAGAAGAAGTTTTTTTCTAATAAATTTTCAATATTTTTCTTGACATTTGCAACTAGATTTTCACCAGTTTGAAACATTTTCCTCTTAAGAAGCGTCAGTCTGAGGAAAACTGTACACGCTACACATAAGTCATGAAGGCAAAAAAGTAGTAAAATGTAGTAAATGAAACTTGTCACAACTACAAAATGATCACCTTGTGTACAAAAGTTTAAGAAATAAAGTGGTACATGAGCTGCGAAAATCAAAAATATCTTATTACAATAAACTGATAGATCATGCAAAGGGTAACAACAGTTCCCTATGGAGGCATTTAAATAACTTAACTAATAAAAAAAACGATCAGAAGGGGGTAAAGGAACTTAGAATCAATGGCAAGACCGTCAGTGACAAGGCTACTTTGGCAAATGAATTTAATTCATACTTTGTGGGCTCTGTGGAAGACTTAACAAAAATTTTTGTGCTGCCAAATGTGCTCAACAACACAAATTCCATACTTCCAACAGATACTTTTCACATCGATGAGGTAAATGAGAAGTTAATTGCTGGTATTGTTAAAACACTGTCAAACTCAAAAACTAATGATATCTACAATATGAGCACCTCCTTTCTCAAAATGCACAGCAAAATATTAATCAAACCACTGACTCATCTCATTAATCTCTCCATTAGGTCTAGTACATTTCCATCTGGCTGGAAAAAAGCTGTCGTCATACCAGTTCATAAATCAGGCAGTAAAGACGATATATGCAATTACCGCCCAATCTCTATCTTACCAGTCCTATCTAAGGTTCTTGAAAAAGTTGTAGCTACACAGCTGATAGACTACTTACAAGACAGTCAACTTCTTCATCCACATCAATTTGGTTTTAGACCAGGATACTCAACAGAAACAGCAAATTGTTGCCTTATTGAAAACGTCAAACAGTCCTTGGACAGGGGTAATGTGGTAGGAGCTGTTTTTCTAGATCTCAAAAAGGCTTTCGATACTGTAAACCACAGTTTGCTTTTATCCAAATTGGTATCTTTTAACTTCTCCCCAAATACATTAGAATGGTTTGCATCTTATCTCCAGAATAGAGAACAGTGTGTAAAAGTTCACCAGGATAAATCCTCATTTTTAAACAACCGCATGGGTATCCCACAAGGGTCCATTCTTGGTCCTTTACTTTTCAGCATTTTTATTAATGACTTGCCGTTACACTGCTCAGCTGCAACATGCCAACTTTATGCAGATGATGCAGTTATTTACACAGCTGCCAAGACTCCAGCACAGGCTGCAGATGTACTGTCTACAAGTATGGTTGATGTCCAAGAGTGGCTCCTCAAGAACCATCTATTGCTGAACCTTCAGAAAACAGTCTCAATGTGCTTTTCAATCAAAAAATGTAACCTGCAACATTTTAAAGTTAATATACATGATCATGACATCAGTTTAGCTACAGAATTCAAATACCTTGGCATTGTACTAGATCCTCAACTCAAATTTAATCTTCATATAAAGAAAATTTCAAAAACAGTAAAAAAAAATCTGAACTGCTTTAAATTAATTAGATATTACATACCTTACGAAGCAGCTGCACTGTATATGCATTCTATGGTTTTTTCTCATATATCATACTGTTTGACAGTCTGGGCTCAAGCAGCCCCTTCCACAATAAGACATATAGGTTCATTATATAATCAAACCCTAAAAATCTTGGACAAAAAGCCCATTAGGTGGCATCACTGTAATGTTTTAAAAAAATACAACCTATTGAGTTTTGAGAGCTTCATTGACCTCTGTCTTCTGAAATTAACGTTCAAATGTTTCCATAAATCAGCACCCGAGCCACTTGCTGGTTTCGTCCAAAGACAGGACAGCAGCAGAGCCACCAGGAGTTCTGTTAACAATAACCGTAAAATATTCCACCGCAGAACCACATTTGGACAAACAGCTTTCTCTATAAAGGGCAGTCACATCTGGAACACAATGCCAAATGAAATTAAAATAATAACGGACTTTAAAACATTCGCTAAAAATGTTAAAAACTGGCTGAAAAATAAACAAGAATGTACTCATGTATGAATTAATTGTCTGCAAAGTGAGAGTGAATGAAGGGAAGGAATAAATGTGTTTGTTTATAGTGAGTGACAGAGGGAGGGAGGCCTGAAATAGGCAAATGTGAGTTATGTTATATGTGTTAAATGTGAGTCAGGCTGTTATATTTGTGTATTTATAATATTTATAATATTTATGTTAAATGTGAGTCAGGCTGTTATATTTGTGTATTTATAATATTTATAATTGTGTATTTATAATTTTTCTGCATTGATGTATGTGGTTATTGTGTATATTTTTTATCTTGATTCTTTTTTCTAAAGCCCATCCAGGGACAAGAGTTGCAAATTAGCTAATAGCTATACACTCTATGTGCAACACATCAGATTGATTGTCTTTGATTAATTGTCTATGTTTATTGCACTGTCCCTGTCAAATAAACTAATCTATCCTTACACTATTTACTGGGATGGGGATGGGGGGATGGTTTTGGGTCACAGCATCCTTCCTCATCCTCCTTCAAATCACCTACACACGTCTGTAGAATTACTGTAAGAAAGTTAGGACAACCTTTCTGTACTTTTCTCCAGCACAAAGTCTGTATTTCCCACAGCTGTAACAGCAGAATGGTCTTAAACATGCTCATAAATGAGTTGCGCTGCACTTTTGACTTTCAGCCCTTTATCTGTGGGTTTACCTCCTCCACTCTTAAGCATACTAAAGTGAAGTCACATTCAAACTGTGTGTGCTGGGAAGTTTTCACAGTTCACCAATCCAGAAAAACTCCAGTCAAGTTATCACAGTGAGCCTCTCTTTCTATCGATCGCAGGACATCTTCTCATTTAGAGCTGAGACTGGGGCCTGTAGCAGCAGTGGTGCAACCCTGATGTGAGACCTCCATCAACACACACACATCTAGGGTGGGTGTGTGTGTGGGGGGGGGGGGTGCGCGCGCGCGCATGTGTTGTCAGAGTTAATGTGTCGGTCGTGTCTGGATGCAGAAAAAGAGGAACGCTTTGGTCCATGTTCTGCCACGGTTTCCCCTGAGGCCACAGCCTGCAAAGTGCAGCAGCTGTGTGTTCATCTGATGGACACCTGTTATCAGTTATTTAACCAGACCTTACCTGCTGGCACAGAACAAACACACAAACAAACGCTGCTGTGATTAACAGAAGAGTTTCCTCCTAAAACTGTCACATGGCTACAGAGAATTTCAATCTCGAGCACGCACAGAGAAAAATTCAACAGAGTCTAATAACTATTTTTGTTTTGATGTGCTGCATGTATGAGTGAAAGCTGCTGTTAAGGAGGATATATGATGCACTTTTTCCACATGTTGATACAGTTCCCAGAGGTGTTAATGAAATGTCTATGGCAGACTTTGGTCATAATACCTCAGGGTTTAATTATAGCAGCACCATTCTGACCCATCTTCTGCAGCCTTCCTCAGAATGGCTTATTTTAGTGATGATGATGGTGGGTTCCTAAACCTCAGGGTAATACAAATACTTCTGGACTATTAAGTCGAATTTTTTGCTGGCTGAGGTAGGGTGAACCTCTCATAACTTGAGATCACATTTCCCAAAGTCAGAATCCTCCCACCCTTTGTTCAGAAGGACAGTCTAATGCAGTCAAAATGCTACAGACAGGTGAAAAAACAAACATACGTACCTCAACACTTTAGTTCTTCTTTCCAATTTATAAAAAAGATGTTCCTCAGAATGGTTGATATGTCAGCATTATGCAAGTGCTAGCACTAGGGCTAGCTAACAGCTAGCTCTTCTAGGGGCATCCATCTTGGTTTCAGGGTTGCTTTTTTATAAGACTGTAAAACCTGACAAGAGATCTGTGACATCAGCTGGCTACAGATCCCGGATTCTCTTTCGTCACGTTACGGTATCAGTTGCTGACTCCTTTTTGCTAAGGTTAGCCAGCTAGCTCCGGTACCAAACACAGCCTGAACTAACTAATAGTAGAGTCATTTTGGGGGGTTTCGTGACCAACCTCCCAGGACCTTTTTTTCTCACTGGATTTAGCATTCTAGACCCATTTTAATGAAAATAAGCTCCCATGTACCTCCCAAAAATTACGGGAAACCTTTTTTTTTGCCCAAAATTCAAAATGGCCGCCAAAATGCATGCCACCACCTATATCTCAGTAACTAATTCAGCTAGGAGGTTGACTTTGGTGTCTAGACATAGGTTTTTGGGGTCAAGCATTCCATTAATGCTATTAGTTTACTTGTGAAACAAACCCATCACGATGAAATCCAATATGGCCGCCAATATGGCCACCGATTAACATTTTTTTTGTTTCTTGACTACTAAGGCACCTAGAAAGCTGATGTTGGTGTCAAAACAGAGGTTTAAGGGGTCATACTATCTGTTTATTCCAATAAAAGTGTGTTTAAATGATTACATAATCGAGAAATCCAAGATGGCGGCCGGCTCCGTCACCAATGAGCTAAAAATGTCAAATGAGGTATCCTTACATTCATTTTTAATAATTATTAGAAAGCTCCTGCATTGATTCAGTGATTTCACTGAGGAACACTTGGGTAATCCCCTTAGGATTCCCGGAATCCTATGCTTGATTCATTGATTCCTTTTTGCATAGCAAGAGAGAGGATGCAGTGATTTTGTAACATCTGTGCTGCCATAATATGTAGTCCTAATCTTTCCAATTTAACCAAGGTTGCCAGGTATGTATAAATTTAGCTTTAAACTTATCTGGAGAGGTTAGAATTCTGAATCTTGTTCTATACTGTATAGTCAGGTAATGTTAGCATATTGACCATGCTGCTTGCTTAATGCTACCGTAATGACAATAGACAGTACAAGGGCCTTTGACTCTAGGTATTGTCATCCCTCCTTTTTCTCTCCTCTGTTCTGATAATGACAAATTTGTTTTTGTTTTCAGACACTTATTCATATAAAGTGAGGGATAAAATGGATACTGCAAGTGACAACGATGAATTACCATCAACGTCTTCCGGTGAATACGAATGCATTCTACGTTGTGGTCAACCATGTACCAAAAGTGACTCTTTGGATAATACCAAGGACCAAAAATGGAATTCAATTCGTGAAAAAACTCTACGATGGAAAGGACTTGATCGGTTTCAATGTGGGAATATTGATTGGGCCAAAGGGCCAAAAGGGCATTATATGCACCAGACATGTTACACCACGTTATCTAACAAGCGTTGTCTATCTCAAGCCGAGAAACGTAAGCATAAATTAGAGGTAGATCTTGAAAGAGACAATCAATCAGTTCAGGGGGATCCATCTCCATCTGCTTCTCTCTTTTCACCAAAGAGGCTCCGGTCCAGCATTGGTATTGTGCATGACAAGAACCTATGCGTGTGGTGCAATAAGGGACCACAGAAAAGCAGTCACCGGGACTGGAAACAATTGCTCCTAATATCAACAAAGGACGCCTGGAGAAAATTCAAGTTACACACTGTACACCTGAATGATCCGGTCCTGAGGTCGAGGCTCAACACGCTGATTGCATCCATTCCAGACTGTGAAACAGCTTTCGGGTGGGAAATCCGTTACCATCGCGGCTGCTGGAAACACTACATTCCCGATTCCCAGCCTCTTACAGAAGAAGTCACTCAACACCTGCAGGATGTAAATCTGCGAGAAGCACAAGCCATCTTCTTCAATCATGTTCGTAAGGTGATCTTTGATGAACATGAATTTCGGACATTGCAGAGTCTACTGGAGGACCATCAACGAATTATCTTAAATCATGGACATGACGCAAAAGTAAAGTCGAATTATGTGAAGGGAATTCTTATAAAGGAATTTGAGGAGGACATTGGCTTCCATAGACGTAGTCGGTTAAATGAGAGTGAACTGGTATATGACAAGAAAGCTGCAGCTACCTATGTAGAAGCAGCACTATCTTCCTTAGGCATAAGCGAGGATCAGTTGGTGAAGAACGTGGCAGTACGACTCAAAGAGCAAGTTGAAGCGACCGATACTGTTCCCTGGCCTCCATATGTATTAGAGTTGGAGAAAAAGGAGGACCTAAATGGGCTACTCCTAAAGCTAATAACATGGCTAAAACACCCAAGTAAATCAGAAGTTGATGACAACCCATCTGTCCGGACCATTGGGTCGATCCTCACGAGCTACATCACAGGAAGGCGCACTTCCTTTGAGGTGAATCTCTCTGTCTTGCTACATGGAATGACCAAAAGTAGAGAGATCGTAGACCTGCTGCACAAAGATGGCCTAGGCATCAGCTACAATGACGTCCTCATGTTGCGAGACTTCTGGGTGTTCAGTGATCTCAAGTCCTCCCCGAATTGTCCTTCCGAACTTGCCTTTGGGAAGCCTGCAATCGCTGTAGTTGACAATGATGACTTTAAGAGTGATACATTGACTGGTGCTGGCCAGGCGCATCGCACTAATGTCATGTTTGTTCAGCCAGAGACATTTGATGAACCATCGGAGAATCAGGAGGATCGGACACTTATGACACCTCAGTTCCTGTCAACATCTCTCAAGGAGATTGGTAGCGACATGCAACACACCATCCCATATAAGACAGTTAAGCGTGGGGAACCGCCTATTCGAGAAAGAGTTGCAGACAACAACCCTCCTGAAGATACATCCTTGCATAGAGGGCGCGGTGTAATACATGCATTGGCCAGGGCTAAGGATGACCGAACACGTCCTAAACCAGAGGAACAGACAGTACCAGGGTTTTCAGGGTTTCAAGCCAGAATGTCAAATGCTGATGAGAAGAGTCGAGCGATTTCATCGTGATGGGTTTGTTTCACAAGTAAACTAATAGCATTAATGGAATGCTTGACCCCAAAAACCTATGTCTAGACACCAAAATCAACCTCCTAGCTGAATTAGTTACTGAGATATAGGTGGTGGTATGCATTTTGGTGGCCATTTTGAATTTTGGGCAAAAAAAAGGTTTCCCGTAATTTTTGGGAGGTACATGGGAGCTTATTTTCATTAAAATGGGTCTAGAATGCTAAATCCAGTGAGAAAAAAAGGTCCTGGGAGGTTGGTCACGAAACCCCCAAAAATGACTCTACTATAATGGAAAATCCCCTAAAGAGTCAATGAATTAAACATCAGTGGTGGACAGGGTGTGTGGCTTCAGTGGTTGACAGGCTGAGGTTGCACTAGGATTTATTGCTGTCTCAGCTTTTTTGGAGCATATTGCAGGCATCAAATTCAAAATGAGTGAAAATTTGCAACAAAACAATAAAGTTTATCAGATTGAACTTTAAATATCTTGTCTTTGTCCATCCATCCATCTTCTACCACTTAATCCTTTTCGTGTCGCGGGGGGGGGGGGGGGCTGGAACCTATCTCAGCACCTTTGGGCGAGAGGCAGGGTACACCCTGGACAGATTGCCAGTCCATTGCAGGGCCTCTTGTCTTTGTAGTATATTCAATTGAATCTAGGTTGAAAAGGATTTTTAAATCATCGTATTTTGTTTTTATTTAAATTTTACACAACATCTCAACTTCACTGGTACTGGGGTTTGTATATTTTCTGCAGTTTATTTGTCAGATTTTTAAGTATTTTCTTGTGTTGATCCAGGGAAGATAACATAGAAATGACTCATGTCAAAATCATTTAAAGAAATGGTAACAAAGTCAATATTTGCTGAGCCTGAACAGAAAAACAATAATTTCAAATTGACCTTAAAGTATAACATATCTGACCTACTGGCCACATTTAAATCATTCAAACTTCTATTTTTACTGAAGTTATTTAACCCTAAAGGCCACGTTCTCACACTAAAATTCCCCCTATGAGGACCAGAATCCCAGCGTCTTCCAGCTTCTATAATCTCATCAGAGATTTCCGCTCGCTCCCACAAACCAATTAACCCAAGCTCATTAGCCAACTCGTGCGCGCGCGTGTACCAGCACGCCGCATGAGACAATTCGACACTTAAGACGACTGCAACAGCTCCAAAAATGTGATGAAAAACCCATCGGCTGGTCTGATAACGGGAAATATTCTTGATCCAAACACTCCCTCGAGGTTAAACTGGCAGCTTTAATAGTCAATTTCTGAAGCTTCACTTTCCTCGATGGAAGGGGTGGAGAACACTTTAATATCTCTGATAAACTCTTTATTACATCAGTGTTACTGCCGTAGGGGGGTGTTCCATGTCACTGTTGGGGAGGGGACAAAAACCAGAACACTTTCTCCAGAGGAAAGGAAATACTGGGCGGGGGGGGGGGGGGGCTGTCACAGTTATTGTAGTCAGGCTGTTTCTAGATTTTAGGGGCCCGATGTAAGATTGTGTTTGACGGGGTCATGTTTTTGTAATGAGGAAGAGTTCAAGTCTTTTAAAATTGAAAAAAGAACAACAAAAACATTATAAAGAGTATAAATTTGGTCGGAATATATATGAAGTTGAAAATCTACAAGAAAAAAGTCGCAGAGCAGAAAAATGTTGCTGATTTATGGGGGGGGTTGATTGTAAATTTACAAGGAAAAAAGTGACAAGTTTACATGTAAAAAGTTGGAAATATAAAAGAAAAATGTGATAAACTTATTAGAAAAAGGTTCAAAATTTACCAGAAAAAAATGCTGCAAATTTATGAGAAAAAAAGTCATAAATGCATGGGAAAATAAGTTAGAAATTTACAGAAAAAAATCAGAAAATTATGGGGGAAAAAGCTGCAAATTTATGAAAAAGAAAAATATTGCATATTCATGAAAAAAGCTATAAATTTAGAAGACAAAGTTGAAAAATTTACAAGGAAAAAAGTCACAAACAGAAAAATGTTGCCAATTTATGAGAAAAAAAGCTGTAAATTTACAAGGAAATGAAGCGACAAATGTATGTGAAAAAAGCTGTAAATATAAAAGAAAAAAGTGTCCAGTTTATGAGAAAAAAAGTTTCAAATTTACCAGAAAAATAGTCATAAACAGAAGAGGAAAAAAGTCAGACATTTAGAAGAGAAAAGTTAGAAAATTATGAGGGAAATAAATACTTTATTTACTTTCAAAGACACAAGGAGTCGGTGTTCATGAGGAAAAGAGAATCACACATGGCTGCGGAGCCACATGTTGAAGACCCCTACCTTATACCCTTCACCACAGAAAATATTTTAGGTTTTCTGTGTTTGTGCTACTAAATAAGTTTTTTGTCTTTAACTGAATAAAATCTGAGGCGCAATTAAACCACATCCTGCTTCAGTGTCAATCAGGGTTACAAATGAGTAGTAATAAAGTAGTAGTAATAAAGCAACCGCGCCATCATGTGGACAGAAAACAAATCACATCATAAACTCCTCTTAGGGCGCATTCACACGGCCACTGTTTGGTGCGGACTAAAGGACCATGGATAGTTGGGTTCGTCTGGCGCCGTCTGACCGCGCGGTGGAACTCTGGTGCAGCACCAAATAAGTGAAGTCTGGTCCCCCCTGAAAACGGGGGGTCTCAGTTCGCTTGCAAACACAGTCTGGTGTGCTTCGCTTGCCGTGTGAATGCAAACGGAGTATCCAGCCGACCAAAGGGCGGACATGCCCCTCGGCGTTTGTGTAACCACAGCAACACACAGTGAGAAGAGGAAGTGGCGTTTACTGTAAAGGTGCCTTCACATCAAAACGTGAACGGGCAAATTTTTTTCCGCAGCACGATTACATTATAACTCAATGTAAATACATGAAAAGACATTATTCACCGTCTAGGTGAGATGCAGACAGGCAAAGTTGCAACTCACCTGAAAAAGTTGAAAACTTGACGTGTTTCACGTCCATAGCAGGAATCTGTGGGTAAATAAATCCAACATCCCGATTCAGCTGAAGAGTTCCTGGTCCTTCTGCCCCATTTTGGGTAGAAAATAACAATAACAACAACTGCGTGGATCCAGGATATACTTTTACCGGAGAAAGCTGAGGAGAAAAGTTTAAAAAAAAGTCTCTTGGGCTTGGAGTAGTGAGGAGGAAATGCAGGCTCTGATAGATATTTGGTCTGAGAACCAGATTTCTCAGCAGCTTGTGGCTACACACAAGAGTACCGATGTTTTAAAATGTTTAGCGACATGATGGCGGCACGGGGGTTTATACAGACAGTGGAGCTTTTCATTTTTATTAGTTTGTGGCGGACAAACAACTCAGCTGAAGGGAACGGTGCTATGATGAGAATTGCTCGCTTGCCAAGAATTGCATCCCATCGTCGAATAAACATAATTTAAAGATAATTTACAAGAGGTAATAACAACTTTTACTTATAAAAATGTATAATGGGTACTTCTAAAAATGCATAAATGGTTACAAGCCTGGCTGTAGTGTTATATTGTTGAGAGTGAATGGTTGTCTGTCTCTCTGTGTTGGCCCTGCGATGGACTGGCGATCTGTCCAGGGTGTACCCTGCCTCTCACCCAAAGATGCTGGGATAGGCTCCAGCCCCCCCGCGACCCGAAAGGATTAAACGGAAGAAGATGGATGGATGGATGGATGGATGGATGGATGGATGGGATGCAATTCTTGGCAAGCGAGCAATTCTCGGCATAACACCAGATTTCCTTTTTCGGTCCTGGCCAATCAATGAGCCGGATTTCTCTTCTTCGCCAAGATTTTTTCTTCCTGGTCAGTGGTGGCTTTGGCTACAGCGCCACAAACGGGCAGCTGTTGTAACTGCGTGACGCTGTCCAAGCAGTTTGGTCTGCTTGAGTGAAGTGCTGTATGAATGCAAACCGAACCAAACAAAGGTGTGAAAATTCTCACCATTCCCCACCGAGTTGAACCGAGACCCCTGGATTATTCTGGTGTGAATGCAGCCTTATTCTGAGATCTCACTGTCAAAATTAGAAGCTCTACACTTTGCCATTGAGTCTCTTTGCTCACCTGAGGCCGAAGCAAAGCATCCTGGGATGTGGGGAGACCAGATGGTGCTGTAGACGACGCCCTCGTGACCTCTGAGGGTGCACAGCGATCGGCTCAGAGATGGGTCCCACTAAGGAAAAAAAAAAGTGAAAAGAACCAGAGTGGGGTGAGAAGGTGAGAAACAGAACAACAAAAATAGAAGAGAAGAAAAACAAAAACAAAATAAAGTTCTGACCACTTTGGCTGTTTGGTCCCAGGATCCTGAAACAATGAGGTTTTCTCCTCTGGTCTGACTCCAGTCCACACAATACACCTACACATACATACACATGATAAATGTTATTGATGGGACATTATTACATAAACTTATTACATCAATAGTGCATTACAATTACATACATTACTTCCAGACCACACTTAAACTTTAATACATCTGCCTCATTGATCATCAGTTGCATGTAGCACGTCTTTGTTCTCTTGGAGCCCGAGCCTAGAAACTGTGTGTTAAGTTATGAACATGAACTCGGGATAAGATATCTCATATATACTACAGTGGACATGTCACAGACTGACGGGAGCCGTTTATCAATGTTACCATGGTGTCCTGATCTATTTCTCTGTGTGTATGAGATGGATGTGTTGAAACTGTGAGCCAGAGTGCTCTCTGAACAAGCAAGAACAGACCCACCCATGACCCGACTTTCCACTGAGAATCTTTATTTCATCCAAAATACATGGTCTTTCCAGCCAGAGTACTTGCACCAATCCTTAACATTTATCGGGGTTACCATGGCATCCTGATCTATTTCTTGTGTGTATAAGACAGATGTGTTGAAACTGTGAGCTAGAGTGTTCTCTGAAGAAACAAGAACAAACCCATGAACCGACTTTTCACTGAGAATCTTTATTTCATCCAAACATGCATGGTCCTTCGAGCTGGAGTCCTCGCGTTGATCCTAAAGTTGGATTCATGCTGCACCTCCACTGTCTGTGTCTGGTTGACCGTGAGGCTGTCAAGGGTTGGTGGTGGAAAGGACTCAGGCGCAGGCAGCCGTACAGTGCAAAAATGACAATTTATTAACAAAAACTAATACAAAATAAAAGGCAGCACATGGACTGAAAAACTGAACAAAAACAGGCAGGCAGAATTCATGAGAAAAACAGGGATCACGGCAGGAATGGTACAGGCAGAAATATCACAGGAGATATCACAGCAATATCGACACCACACCTGACACAGACTGACACTGAAATATATATACAGACAGGGGTAATTAGCAAACACAGGACAGGTGGGAACAATCAGGAGCACACAGAAACAGCAGGGAGTGGCTACAGGTACGGGAAAACTAAAGGGCTAAGACAAAAGGGTAACCAAAAACAGGGAATACATATAAAACAGGATAACAGGACTGGGGACCAAGTGGGGATACAGCCGTGGACAAAATTGTTGGTACCCCTCTGTTAATGAAAGAAAAACCCACAATGGTCACAGAAATAACTTGAATCTGACAAAAGTGGTAATAAATAAAAATTCTATGAAAATTAAACAATGAAAATCAGACAATGCTTTTGAATTGTGGTTCAACAGAATTACTTTAAAAAACAAACTCATGAAACAGGCCTGGACAAAAATGATGGTACCCTTAGAAAAGATTGAAAATAATGTGACCATAGGGACATGTTCAACCAAGATGTGTCCTCTAATTAACTTCACAGGTGTCTACAAACTTGTAATCAGTCAGTCGGCCTATTTAAAGGGTGACAAGTAGTCACTGTGCTGTTTGGTGACATGGTGTGTATCACACTAAACATGGACCAGAGGAAGCAAAGGAGAGAGTTGTCTCAGGAGATTAGAAAGAAAATTATAGACAAGCATGTTAAAGGTAAAGGCTATAAGACCATCTCCAAGCAGCCTGATGTTCCTGTGACTACAGTTGCACATATTATTCAGAAATTTAAGATCCACGGGACTGTAGCCAACCTCCCTGGATGTGGCCGCAGGAGGAGACAGATAATACGAATGGTAACAAAAGAGCCCAGAACAACCTCTAAACACATTCATGGTGAACTCCAAAGTCAAGGTACATCAGTGTCACATCGCACCATCCGTCGTTGTTTGAGCCAAAGTAGACTTCATGGGAGATGACCAAGGAGGACACCACTGTTGAAAACAAATCATAAAAAAGTCAGACTGGAATTTGCCAAACTGCATGTTGGCAAGCCACAAAGCTTCTGGGAGAATGTCTTATGGACAGACGAGACAAAACTGGAACTTTTTGGCAAGGCACATCAGCTCTATGTTCACAGACGCAAAAATGAAGCATACCAAGAAACGAACACTGTCCCTACTGTGAAACATGGAGGAGGTTCTGTTATGTTCTGGGGCTGCTTTTCTGCATCTGGCACAGGGTGTCTTGAATCTGTGCAGGGTACAATGAAATCTCAAGACTATCAAACTATTCTAGAGAGAAATGTGCTGCCCAGTGTCAGACAGCTTGGTCTCAGTCGCAGGTCATGGGTCTTGCAACAGGATAATGACCAAAAACACACAGCTAAAAACACCCAAGAATGGCTAAGAGCGAAACATTGGACTATTCCAAAGTGGCCTTCTATGAGCCCTGATCTAAATCCTATTGAACATCTGTGGAAGGAGCTGAAACATGCCGTCTGGTGAAGGCAACCTTCAAACCTGAGACAACTGGAGCAGTTTGCTCATGAGGAGTGGGCCAAAATACCTGCTGAGAGGTGCAGAAGTCTCAATGACAGTTACAGAAATCGTTTGATTGCAGTGATTGCCTCAAAGGGTTGTGCAACAAAATATTAAGTTAAGGGTACCATCATGTTTGTCCAGGCCTGTTTCGTGAGTTTGTTTTTTAAAATAATTCTGTTGAACCACAGTTCAAAAGCATTGTCTGATTTTCATTGGTTAATTTTCATAAAATTTTTATTTATTACCACTTTTGTCAGACTCAAGTTATTTCTGTGACTATTGTGGGTTTTTCTTTCATTAACAGAGGGGTACCAACAATTTTGTCCACGTGTGTAAATAAAACAAAATTAGAACCACAACTGAAACCTTAACAGGAACAGGAAATGCTGTCAAATTAAATCCCAAACCAATGATGACAGGAATAATGACACAGAATATAAACCCAAGATAAAAAATAGCACTAAACACAAAGAAACACAGAAATAGGCTACAGTCACACTGCAGCTTTTAATGCTCAATTCCGATTTTTTTGCACAAATGTAACCATATCTAATTTTTTAATGACAGTCTGAATAGCATATATCCGATTTTTTCACAACAGACCCAGGCCACTTTCATATATGGTCCTAATTCGGATACGTATCCGATATTTTAGAAAGCGACCTCACATCTGAACAGTCATGTCACATTTCATCTGACTTTTTCCTCATTGAAGTGAGACAGACGGTACAATTCTGCGGTGGAGGATGCAGCAAGAATGGCAGACACAGCTGATTTGTGCTGTCTTTTTAATCAATCTTCTTCCCTTGATCACTGAATTGTAATTTTGTCGGCACCGACTGCACAATAACTCCAAAATTTCGGGGGGAAGGGGAGAGTTTGGGGCTGAAACCGTCAGACAAGCAGGCGCACAGTAATGGCACATTTAAAAAAGTAATGGCACATTTACTGGACGCTGCAAATTCCTTTTTCCCTGTAAACAGCACACTGTGAGTCCTGGCTGCTGTAATAACTAAACTGTAAAGTTAATACCGATATGATTGTGGAGCAGAATGGCCAGATAGGGGGATACAGGAGAGGGGAGTCTGTGGCGGCTTCTCCTTCCTGTGCAGAACCGCTGGTACGAGCCGCTGACAACCTCAGTGGGTGAGAACCCTATTGTAATTTCTAGGATTATTTATTATTAACGTTATTTATACAGATAATCCCACTGAGACACGGGGTCTCATTTTCAATAGAGCTGTTTAATCGATCAGTTCTGTTAAAGCAGAGCTAGTCACAGTGGCCATCTGGCTTGTAGAGGAATGAAGCTGGTCTCATATTTATTTTGTGCATAATAATTTCTGAATGATTTTAACATTTATTTTGCTGTGCTGCATCAAGGTGAAGAAATTCTGTCCTTCTGAATCATTCTGGGCTCATATTTACTTCCGTAAACACAACACTATGTCTGACGTTACGTTTTCTTCTGTGTATGCGGGTCACTTCACAGCTGTAGCCCGTTCACACTGGAGTCTGATGGGGGTTGCATTTAAATTGTAATGTGAACGCCCACACAAAAAAAATCGGATCTCAGCAAAAAATCGGAATTGAGCATTAAGACCTGCATTGTGACCACAGCCATAGACTCAAAGATTGGGTATGACCCTACGGAAGAGGAAGAGGAAGACGAGAATACACATACATGAATCGTTTTGCAGCAGCTTGAGTACAGAAGGGCACTGAAAAACAGTAATTCCTCCTTTTCCTTAAAACGATGCCATTGTTGTTGCTACAAAAAAAAGTGCGTCACTCTCACGTTTATAGCCGGTGAACAAGCTGGCGTGTTAGCGCATTTGCGCTACCCATAGGGCTGTGGCGAAACTATAAATAACAGTTGTGCGCATGCATCAACCACTTGGGCTGGTAGACGAAAAAAGTGTAGTATATACAGAGCCACGTGCGCACCGGCCTCATCCAAAGGGGACACGGACCAAAGCAGACCAGAGAGGAAATGCAGCATGAATCCAGCTTTAACATCGGGGTTACCATTGTATCCTGATCCATTTCTCTGTGTGGATGAGATGGATGTGTTGAAACTGTGAGCCAGAGTGCTCTCTGAATAAACAAGAATGGACTGGTGACCCGACTTTTCAATGAGGATCTTTATTTCCACCTAACATAAATGGCCCTTCGAGCCGGAGTCTTCACACCAGTCTGCAACGTTTATCAGGGTTACCATTGTGTCCTGATCTATTTCTCTGTGTATACGATGAATGTGTTGAAACTGTGAGCTAGAGCACTCTCCTTTTTTTAATTTGAGCATGGTACCAGAAAAACCTTACCTGTGAAATTAAACTACAGCACTTCCTGAATGCGTGGCGATGGAACACAGATCAGTCGATGGAAAATGAAAACTTTGTAAAATATTCAAAATGACCCATGAAAGAGAATCAGTAAAATATGCCAGAAATCTGACCGGCACTCTTAAATTTATGACCAAATTGCTCCAATATCTCGAGAGAGGAAAAAAAAAGAATGGTTGTTACCTATGTTTCCTTACATATACGTGTCTCTTACCTCCTGACTGTGTTCTTTGGCCACCCTTAGCGGAGCGTTCTGATTGGCCGTGTCCCACAGCTGCAGGCTGCCGTCTCCTCCCCCGGCCACCAGCAAGTGCTCGTTGGTTTCACTCCACGTCACGTCGAACAGGCCATCGCCCCACTGCCAGCTGATGCACAGATATGAACATACACAGGGTCCACATCAGAAGTCTCACTGGAGCTACAGAGATCATGACATCAGGTAACTGGGAAACCCAGAGTTGGCCATGTTGGAAGTGTTCCAGCTTTGATTTGTGGAGTTTTAGCATGAACCGATTGTGTGGACTAGGACAAAAATAAAGTTTTATTGAGTTTTGAAAACAGTGACCAACCAAGGTGAACCGACGGGAAAAACTGAGGAGCCTTTAGCTTGATAAGCTTAGCCTAGCAATTATTGTTTACTTCATCTTAGGTCACATTTACCCACCTATACTGATTACACAACCTGATTCTAATTGAGAAACTACTAGCATATCAGTTAACTTAGCTGGGAGGTTGTAGGTTCCCGCCCCAGCCAAGTCATACCAAAAACCATACAGTATAAAAATGGTACTTTCCACCTTCTAGCTTGGTGCTTGGCATAACAGAATGGGGAAAGGAAAGTTGCCTACCCAGCCACACCCTCTATGAGGAGGAGAACAGGAAATTTCCCCACTGAGCCTTGGAACTCATATAGCTAGGGAGCTGATTAGCATACTGACCATGGTGTAAAATCTAGTGTCCCAGGCTCGTTTATTAATCCGCAGTAGAATATTTTGGCATTTTTCCTGGCATCACACGGGTACCAGGGCTATTAGCATACTGCTAGCTTAGCAAATCAGTGTGACCAAGCCAATAAAACCCTTATTTTATTGGCAATAGCCACATAGAGTTGACTGCCAATGTTAGTTGGTCTGAGCAGCCATAGCTGGGATTTCTGACACACTTTTAAGGTCAACCTGCCAGGTACAAACTGAGAGGAGTCCACTAGCCAGTGTTTTTCAATCAGGGTTCCATGGGAAAATGTTCAGGGTTCTGTGGGAAAATTGCCTAATTTTACTTCCTAACTGGTCCAAAAAAACTGCAAATAATTTGCCGTTGTTGTGCATGGGTGTCCATAGCAGCTCTTCCATGTCAGTAGTTGGCAGTATGAACGCAATATGGCTACCATCTTCTTCTTCATGTGTTTTATGGAGGTTAATAACCTTGTTAAGTTAAGCTTAAACTAGGGATGTTAATGATTAATTGACTTTTGATTAATTGTCAATAAGAATTTAGTTGACTAAATTAAATTAGTTGTGAATTAATTGATAACGCAGCAGTCCTTTTCAATGAGAGCTTATTCTATGAAATGTAGTGGCATTGCCGTCCAGGCAGGGGCGCATGCGGTCAACCACTGCCGCAGTTCTACTGAAAAAGCAGAAGAAGACTGTGACCCCCCCCCCCCCCCCCCGCATGTGGTGTGCAGGGTAAAAAAACAAAAAAAAATTGCCCTTCTGGGTTAGGAGAATCACAACAAGTTCCAATGGCACGCTCCAATGTCCACCCACCTACTTCAAATCAACAGGGCGGACAAACAGACTGCAGCGAGGAAAAAGACTACACAAGTGCAAAAACCTATCCCCGCTGCCAGCAGACTGGACTCAAGCTGCCACTGAGGTAACAGACAACAGAGGAGCCCAGATCATACTGGGTTTGTCTGGATTGCCAGGGTGCTGTGATGATGTTTAACATGCAACAGATGAAGCAGCTCACAATTTATTTTCCTGTTAATACTGTTTACCAGTGCATCTGAGTAAATTAGAACGTGGAAGTTTTTTTAATACAACTAAAAAAGATAAATGTTATGATACTGGTAATAGTTTTTACAATAAATTAAAAATCATGACATTTGTAATTTACTGAGATGTACCAGCACACAGTACACACTATACAGTGCAAAATTTGTTAAACTACAAAAATGCCATTGTCTGTAGTAAAAAAAAAATGCGACTGGTACAATAAATTATTGGGGAATAGGATGTTCATGTTTTAGTCACTATATGAAAAAACAGCAACTCTTTATAAGTCAAAGATAGACCGTATTGTACCGAGGAAATTCAGATTCTCAGGAAAAATGACGCTTATCAATTAACCATTAATCGATCGATAAGGTGAATCAATTGATAACTTGCATCCCTAGCTTAAACGTCTTCTCCAAACAAAATATGGACTATTTTGTTCATCTATGTGAACACATGGAGAAAGATGTAAATTTAATAGAATAGAATAGAAGATAAGATAAGCCTTTATTAGTCCCACATTGGGGAAATTCCAGGATTACAGCAGCGCAGGGATAGCAGCACTCAGAGCAATAGCTAATAAGATAATAAGAACTGGTTAGCCAAAGCAGTAAATGAACATACATATGTACACAGATATATACACAGTGCAGGAGCATTGCAGCTACAGTAGATGGTATAAACAGCATTACGGTGTGTTAAGTTACCCTGCAGAATTTATTATGCAAGGTTGTTACATTCAGTACATTCAATACGACCTCTACGAGCAGCCCTGGTTAGGTTATAAAGTCTGACAGCCATAGGTAGGAAGGACCTGCGGACCCTCTCCCTCGAGCACCTAGGATGGCACAGCCTATCACTAAATCAGCTCCTCAGTGTGTTCAGCAGGTCCTGCATGGGGTGGGACTCGGTCTCCAGCAGAGATGACAGCTTAGCCACCATCCTCCTCTCTCCTATTTCCTCCACTGGGTCGAGGCGTCGCCCCAGAACAGAGCTGGCTTTTTTTGATCAGTCTGTTCAGTCTCTTCCTGTTGGCTGCCATGATGATGCTGCTGCCCCAGCAGACCACTCCAAATGTGATGGCTGATGCCACCACAGAATCGTAGAAGGTCTTCAGGAGTACCCCTTGCACTCCAAAAGACCTGAGTCTCCTCAGGAGGAACAGCCTGCATTGCCCCTTCTTGTAGAGTGTGTTGGTGTTGTGTGACCAGTCCAGTTTATTGTTCAGGTGAACACCCAGGTAGTTGTAAAAATTAAATTAAAAATTAAATCACCCTTTACTGTCATTCAACCATACAACCAATCATGTACAGTAGAACGAAATTGTGCTTTATCCTATCTACAGTGTCAATCACACACACCCCATGTGTAGAATCAGAAGGGCCGCTGCCATGCAAGGCGCCGCCACAGATTTCCCTCCTCCATTCCGTAATTGCTGAGCACCAAGCTGGATGGCAGGAAGTTCCGCTTTTATATGGTCTTCGGCATGACCCGGCCAGGATTTGAACCCCTGCTTCCCGGGTGTGGGGCGGATGCTCTACCAACTGAGCCACCACTCATCTCAATGTCTGTTCCCTGGATGCTTACCGGTGCTGTGGGTGGGTTGTCCTCGCCTGCGGCAATCCACCACCAGTTCCTTAGTTTTCCTCGCATTGATCTGGAGGCAGTTCCGTTGGCACCGGTCCACAAAGCCCTGGGTGAGTCCTTTGTACTCAGCATCATCTCCATCAGAGATGAGGCCCACAATCACAGAGTCATCAGAGAACTTCTGTAGATGACAGTGTGGTGTGTTGTGTGAAAACTCAGCAGTGTTGAGGGTGAACAGGAAGGGAGCTAGAACTGTTCCCTGGGGGACCCCCGTACTGCAGATGATGGTGTCAGACACACAGTCCTGGGTTCTCACAAGAATAGAATAGAACAGAATAGGCTTTATTGTCATTGTACAGTTGTACAGCACAACAAAATTGTGGGTGCTCCATCCGGCTACTGTGCAATAAAGTAAGAGAGAAGAATTTGAATAAAACAAAGTTACAGAACACACGATTAAACATACGACTGAAATAAAAATAAAAATAGCCCACCGGTATGCACACAGGTACGGTAGTGGCTTCACGGGCAGAATTATGTACATAGGAGTGCGGAGTGCAGAACACATAATAGAGTAAAATGGCCCAAAGATTATGGAAAATATGTACCGTAGTGGCTTCACGGATGGGTCAATATACATGAAAGTGAGGAGTGCAAAGACAGGTGAGTTATAGTAATAATTAAAAGGTCCTCAGTTCTTTGCATGTGAGCGTTTGGAGGGAGGGGGGTGGGGCCTCTGACTGTTTGCAGTTCGGATGGCCCAAGGGAAGAAAATGTTTGTCAGTCTGGAGGTGTGGGACTTGATTGATCTGAACCGTGGTCCAGAGGGAAGCAGGTCAAACAGGTGGTGGGCGGGATGTGAGGGGTCACCAGTGATGGACTTGATCCTTCTGAGACAGGAGGCTCTGGAGATGTCTTCCAGGGAGGGCAGAGGGCTACTGATAATTTTTTGGGTGGTGTTGATGACCCTCTGCCTAGCCATCCTGTTCTCGGCCATGAAGCCAGCGTACCACACACCCAGACAGTAGGTGAGCACGCTCTCCACTGAGCAGCGATAGAAGGTCAGCAGCAGCTTCTGATCCAGGTTGTTCTTCCTCAGGACACGGAGGAAGTGCATCCGCTGCTGGGCTTTCTTCACCAGGGCCTTGGTGTTGACAGTCCAGGAGAGGTCAGAGGTGATGTAGGTGCTCAGGAACCTGAAAGTGGGGATGTTTTCCACGCGGTCTCCATTTATGAGGGGGGGAGGGTGGTCCTGCCTGTGCTTCCTGAAGTCCAGAATGAGTTCTTTGGGTTTTTGGACATTCAATTTCGGGTTGTGTGCTTGGCACCACAGCAGCAAATTCTCTACCTCTGTCCTATATGCCTTCTCATCGTCGTCGGTGATGAGCCCAACCAAGGTGGTGTCGTCCGCCTATTTCACAATGACAATGGTTGGGTGGGTTGGAATACAGTCAAAGGTGTACAAGGAGAACAGCAGAGAGCTCAGCACACAGCTTTGGGGGGAGCCAGTGCTGAGGGACAGTGTGGAGGAGTGGTGGGGGCCAAGTCTGACTGTTTGTGGGCGGTTGGTGAGAAAGTTCTTTATCCAGGTGCAGGTGTGCGCGGGAGGGGGATCTGGAGGAGGTGCAGTTTGTTGATCAGGATGTCCGGGATGATGGTGTTAAAAGTTGAGCTGTAGTCCACAAAGAGCATCCTCACGTACTGTAGCTCTTTGGGTTCTCCAGGTGGCGATGGCGTCTTCTGTAGACCGGTTCTGTCATGGGCAGCGAGAGTGCGCCCCTCCCATCCTGCCTCACATTCACCAACTCATCACTGCACCTGAGGCAGAAGACACACCTGCACCCGCTCATCAGCCAGCGTACTTAAGGAGGCTCTCTCCGCGCAGTCAATACTGGCTCGTCTGGCTATACTGCTCATGATTAGGCAAGCTAAAATACAGTTATAAGTGCTGACATGCTGTTAACCTTATTTCTCTTTTCTCAGGTTGTTGCCACCGTGCAGGTGTGTCTCTAGGACTGTGCGCACTCTCCAGCCACATCTCACCATACCTCAGCTTCCTACTCCACCCGCTCAGGCACCATCAGCTCATCTTCCCCCCACCCTACTGGTTCGTCTATTCCTCACTGGGTCCCTGCCGGTTCTCCCCGGACTTCCCAAGTAAGTGACAATTTGGCGCGCCCATTTCCCCTTACTCCATCCCTCTGCTCACGGGTCTCGTCTTCTCTCTACAGGGCCATTCCTCTGGCGAGTGACTGTTTCTGCAGCTGTGCGCTTTGGTTTTTGCTATTTAATAAAACTTTCAAATGTGCCCCTCTGTGTGGTTCCTGCCTGAGCTTTGGCATCGTGCACGTGAGCTGTCCATCTTAATTAGCCATGACAGGTTCTCCCTGTAGGCGAACTGATGGGGGTCGAAGGAGGAGGGAAGACAGTCCCTGATGTGGTGGGACACCAGTCGTTCAAAATCCTTCATGACTACAGACGTGAGTGCTATGGGTCTGTAGTCATTCAGGCTGTCAATTGTGGACTTTTTGGGGATGGGGATGATGGTGGAGGCCTTGAGGCAGGAGGGGACGGTGGCTGCATCGGGAAGAGATTGAACAACTTGGTGAGGATCCCTACCAGCTGGTCTGCACATGCTTTGACCACCGCTTTTGGATTGCCGTCTAATGAGGATTACCCTGGGCTTTTCAAGCCTGACTGCTACAAAAACTAAAATAAGAGAGAGCGATTGAGAGTTGTGGAGGAACAGTTTCATTTATGGCTTTCTTCAGTTCCCACCAGGATATCAGCTCTGTGTTCATCTAAACAGGCCCAGGTTTCACACCAAATGAGAAGTGTCATTTTATATTCTGTAATGGGCTACAATGTGTCATTTTGTTACATTTGTGGTTGGTGGGGTGCTGCAAGATTTTTTTTCAACGTAAAAAAGGGTTCCTTGGCTCAAAAGGATGAAAAACGCTAGACTAGCCTGCCACTAGACGTCCAATTATGTCTATTTTCTATATAGACTGGGGGTGGCTGTGGCGCAGGTGTAGTGTGGCCGACTACTGATTGGAGGGTCAGGGATTTGGTTTCCGCTCTGTCTGCAGTCTGCATGTCGAAGTGTCCTTGAGCAAGACACCGAACCCCCAGTTGCTCCCGGTGGGTTAGGCCAGTGCCTGTGCATGGCAGCTCCGCTGCCGTGAATGGGTGGTTAGCAGGATCTGTAAAGCGCTTTGGTTATCTAGAGATGAGAGAACACGCTATATATAAGAGAACGCCATTTACCATAACCTATCCATTGTTTTCCCAGCTGGATCATCTACCAGCACTTGACTATATATTTCCTTCCCAGACATTATTTTAGCTTATTTTATTATTGTTTATAATACAAAAAGTACACAGACTAGAATCAGATTTGTGAATTTAAAATATGTTCTTAAAAGCGAAAAGAGTTTCATGTGATGTGATCCAGATTTTCAGGGACTCAGACTAGAACTAACAGAAAGTCACCAAGTCACTAGTAGTTGGAGCATTCCTGCAGAGGTGGAACACAGCTAAAGAGCGAATCACACAAGAACAGTCAAATATCTGGGTACAACCTGAGAGGAAAGCTCAGCGGGAAAGAACAGGGAGGATGTTTTTACCTTCTGACCAAAACAACCCCGCCGTCCGTGTCATCCAGAACCAGCAGAGTTCCACAACCTACGAACACAAAAGAAAGGTGCCTAAAAAGGTCAGGAAAACTAACATCCAGTAGGTGATTTGAGGGGGGACGCTATACAAATTTGTGACTTTTTTTCCTCATAAATTTGTAACTTTTTTCTCAAAAATGTGCAACTTTTTTCCCCATAGAGTTACAACTTTTTTCTTTAAAAATTGTGACTTTTTTCCTCATAAATTTGCAGCTTTTCCCTCAAGTGTGAAATTTTTTCTCAAAAAAATTGCAACCTTTTTCCTGTAAATCTGCAACTTTTTTCTCAAAAAAAAATTGCAAATTTGTTCCTGTAAATTTTCATCTCTTTTCTCGTAAATGTACAACGTTTTCTTATATATTGGCAACTTTTCTCAAAAGTTTCGATTTTTTTTTCCTGGAAATTTGCAACTTCTTTTTCTCATAGATGTGCAACACTTCTCTGGATTCTGGTTAAATTTTTATGCTGTTATTAAATTGAAATTTGAGACTTTTTAATGTTTAAACTGTTATTTTTTTATCATATATTTGTACATTTATTCTTGCAAATTTGTACCTAATTTCCATTTATACATGTGTACCTCATGCTAAATTTCTGAATACCCTCCATCCACCTCGTTAAAAAAACTGCCTACTGTTCACATCAGTCACACCGTTTTAATAATTAAATAAAAACTGTTAAGTATTGTATTTTTCTTTTCTGTTTTCCCCTCATATTTTATTTCCTCAAAATCCCGTCAATATTAGATGTCAGACTAAAAAAATTAGGAAAATTAACTGTATTATTACTTTTATCATTACAATTATTATTAGAGCCATTTTAAGACATTTTATGGCCAAAAACTCACAACATATCTGAGCTTGAAAATAAGTGTCGACGAGCTTCTTTCTATTAATTTTTCCTGTAAATTTGTGACTTTTATGATACATTTATGACTTTTTTGCTTTTCTGTTTGACATTTTTCCTCAAAAATGTCCTATTTTTCAAAATAAATCTTTAATTTGCAGCTTTTTCTGCTAATTTGAGACTTTTTCCTGTAAATCTGCAATTCTTCTCTCATTTTCCTGCATCTTTCTTGTAAATTTGTTAGATTATTTTCTATTAAATCTGAACATTTTCTCACAAATTTGCAACTTTTGACCCCTTTCCTACTGATTTTTTTCTTTCGTTTCCCATCAGGAGGAATAGAGCGGCACGTGACTCTGGAGCCACAGGTTGAAGACCCTTGTATCACATGGGAGTCAACAGAGAGCATCTGCCTTATTGCCTTCAATCCATTCCTACCAGTGATGCCGTAGTACTGTGATGCGGCGCAGGCCACTCTGTTGGGGATGAATGGAGACACTTCCACAGCATAGCCATGATGGGCCAGACTACGGAACTCCTTCACTGCCACCGCCATCGTCATCAGCAGCAGCAGCAGCAGAAGTGGCGATGACTACCTGCCGCTGTCAAAAAAAAAAAAAATAGAAAAATCTTAGCATCTTCAACTCTGCTGCCTCCAGCTCCACCTCCTGTCTTTTTGTCAGTGCCACCGTCTCCACCATTGTAAATCTTCCCCCTCACCCTAGCTGCTATCCTTCTGCCACAAATCCGCCCACTCTGCCCTACCTGTGCTCTCTTCTTCACCTCCCTTGTGCATTTTCTATTGCTTTGGATGGCTGACCCTAGATATTTAAACTCATCTCTATGTCCTTGCATCTTCACCATTACACCTGCCTCCCTCTCATTCTCACACATGTATTCTGTCTTGCTTCAACCAACTTTCACACCTTTTCTCTCCAGAGCATACCTCCACCTCTCCAGGCTCTCCTCCACCTGCTCCGTACTCTCACCACAGATCACAATGACGTCTGTGAACATCATGGTCTACAGAGACCTCATCTGTCAGCCTATCCATCACCATGGCAAACAAGAAGGGGCTCCGAGCTAATCCCTGATGTCCTCGTACGTGTCCTGCCCCACTCTCACATACTTCTCTGCCGCTTCCAGCAAATATGCGGAAGCTGTAATGTTTTTAAATGACAGCCACAAAATATTCAAGTAATAATGAGCCAGTCAATGGTATTACGAGACGTAAATTAGCAATGAGACTTCTATAACCATTTGATATTTGAACTTTGTGCTTTAAAAAAAACAAGCATTGTTGTAATTACCTCCACCAAGGAGGTGATGTTTCCATGTTTGTTTGTTAGCAGGATTACACAAAAACTCCTAACAGATTTTGATGAAATTTTCACCAGAGGCAACTCACAAGCTACGGATGAACCTGTTAGATTCAGTTCAGGATGCAGCTTCTAGATCACTTTGTTCACTTTCTTTAATATTGCGAGATAGGGCCTTGGCAGAGGTACAGTGGGGCAAAAAAGTATTTAGTCAGCCACCAATTGTGCAAGTTCTCCCACTTAAAAGATGAGAGAGGTCTCCAATTTTCATCATAGGTATACCTCAACTATGAGAGACAAAATGAGAAAAAAAAAAATCCAGAAAATCACATTGAAGGATTTTTAATGAATTAATTGGTAAATTCTTCGGTAAAATAAGTATTTGGTCACCTACAAACAAGCAAGATTTCTGGCTCTCACAGACCTGTAACTTCTTCTTTAAGAGGCTCCTCTGTCCTCCTCTCGTTACGTGTATTAATGGCACCTGTTTGAACTCGTTATCAGTATAAAAGACACCTGTCCACAACCTCAAACAGTCAGACTCCAAACTCCACTATGGCCAAGACCAAAGAGCTGTCAAAGGACACCAGAAACAAAATTGTAGACCTGCACCAGGCTGGGAAGACTGAATCTGCAATAGGTAAGCAGCTTGGTGTGAAGAAATCAACTGTGGGAGCAATTATTAGAAAATGGAAGACATACAAGACCACTGATAATCTCCCTCCATCTGGGGCTCCACGCAAGATCTCACCCCGTGGGGTCAAAATGATCATGAGAACGGTGAGCAAAAATCCCAGAACCACACGGGGGGACCTAGTGAATGACCTGCAGAGAGCTGGGACCAAAGTAACAAAGGCTACCATCAGTAACACACTATGCTGCCAGGGACTCAAATCCTGCAGTGCCAGATGTGTCCCCCTGTTTAAGCCAGTACATGTCCAGGCCCGTCTGAAGTTTGCTAGAGAGCATATTTGGATGATCCAGAAGAGGATTGGGAGAATGTCATATGGTCAGATGAAACCAAAATAGAACTTTTTGGTAAAAACTCAACTTGTGTTTGGAGGAGAAAGAACACCATACCTACTGTGAAGCATGGGGGTGGAAACATCATGCTTTGGGGCTGTTTTTCTGCAAAGGGACCAGGACGACTGATCCGTGTAAAGGAAAGAATGAATGGGGCCATGTATCGTGAGATTTTGAGTGAAAACCTCCTTCCATCAGCAAGGGCATTGAAGATGAAACGTGGCTGGGTCTTTCAGCATGACAATGATCCCAAACACACCGCCCGGGCAACAAAGGAGTGGCTTCGTA
This sequence comes from Pholidichthys leucotaenia, assembly GCA_020510985.1. NCBI lineage: Eukaryota > Metazoa > Chordata > Actinopteri > Cichliformes > Pholidichthyidae > Pholidichthys > Pholidichthys leucotaenia. Next base: position 245,349,106 of record CM035842.1, on the reverse strand, counting down.
AGAAGCATTTCAAGGTCCTGGAGTGGCCTAGCCAGTCTCCAGATATCAACCCCATAGAAAATCTTTGGAGGGAGTTGAAAGTCCGTGTTGCCCAGCGACAGCCCCAAAACATCACTGCTCTAGAGGAGATCTGCATGGAGGAATGGGCCAAAATACCAGCAACAGTGTGTGAAAACCTTGTGAAGACTTACAGAAAACGTTTGACCTCTGTCATTACCAACAAAGGGTACATAACAAAGTATTGAGATGAACTTTTGTTATTGACCAAATACTTATTTTACCGAAGAATTTACCAATTAATTCATTAAAAATCATTCAATGTGATTTTCTGGATTATTTTTTTTCTCATTTTGTCTACAGTTATTAAGTGTCAAACAGAGGTTGCCAACCTCTAATTTGTAAAGAGCCATTTAGAGCAACTTTTGTCCCAAAAACCTGACATGAAGTCATAAAACTGGACTCTAAATATGAGTATGATGGTTTTTTCCATGGCGTGGTGAAGAGGCAGCTGAGCTCTAAGGCAAAGCTGTCAATTTACCGGTCAATCTACGTTCCTGCCTTCACCTGTGGTCATGAGCTTTGGGTAATGACTGAAAGAATGAGATCGCAGATACAAGCGGCTGAAATGAGCTTTCTTCATAGGATTGCTGGACTCACCCTTAGATATAGGGTGAGGAGCTCAATCATCCAAGAGAGGCTCAGAGTAGAACCACTGCTCCTCCACATTGAAAGGAGTCAGTTGAGGTGGTATGGGCATCTGATCAGGATGCCTCCTGGACGCCTCCCACTTGAGGTGTTTCAGGCACGTCCCTCTGGGAGGAGACCCCGGGGAAGACTCAGGACACGCTGGAGAGACTATGTCTCCCAGCTGGTCTGGGAACGCCTTGAAGAGCTGAAGCAGGTGGCTGGGGAGAGGGAAGGCTGGGCTTCTCTGCTTAAACCGCTGCCTCCATGACCTGGATTTCTGGAAAAGTGGTAGAAGATGGATGGATGGATGGGTTTTTTCCATTTTGAATAAAAGTGTTTATAAATATCCATTTATGTTGACTTTATTTTTTAAATAAAAGCTTTTATTTAGGCTGCAGACTCATTTTTATAAACTACAAAAACACAACAATTTACAAGAATGAACATGCATGAATCAGTTTCACAATTTTAATTTTTCCTCGTGGGCAGCATGATGGAACAGTGTTTAGTGCTGTTGCCTAATAGCTAGAAGGTTCCAGGTTCAAATCCCCAGGCTGTTTGGAGTTTGCATGTTCTCCCTGTGCTGCGTGGGTTTACTCCAGGTGCTCCAATTTCCTCCCACAGTCCAAAGACATGGATGTTAGGTTAATTGGTCACCCCCCACCCCCATCTTGTCAAGCAGCTTGGTAAGCAGAACAGAAATCTGCTTCCCTTATTGTGCCAAACAGATTTACTTTGCCAAAAGGAGCTTTATACAGCATATATCTATGTACCGTATATTATTTATAGACTCCTCTTGTAATAACTTTTAATACTTTATTTAAATTGTTTTACCCATGATGGACCTGACGGGGGGGGGAGATGAGGAAGGGGGGGGGAGAGGAACAAACAGAAAAAAAACAAACAGACACAACTGAAACAAACAAGACAAACTGCTTCTGTTTCTGAAAAGGTCTCATCATGAGTCTGGTATCTGCACCTGTAAAAGAACCGAGAGACATATGTGTGTGTGCATGTGTCTGTATGTGTGTGTATGACAGCGCATGCAAAGCGGATGTGTGTGTGTGTGTGTGTGAGTGGTTTGCCAGGAAACATACAAAGAGGGCGGCAGGTCACAGCAACACCCCCTCCCTCCTGGAAACCCCGAACAAGCAAGACAGTGCCACCAACCCCCACACAGCACAAATGCCCCAAAGCCAGCAAGCCCCAGGACAGCCAGGCAACTGCCCCAGGAGGAACGGCTGAGGGAGGCTGGGCCGCCAAGCGGTCGGTGCAGCATGCCCCCACCTCCCGGACCGCCCCGTCCCCACCCACCCCCAGCAGGGCCAATGCCAGCTCTCGGGCCCCAGGCACTGGAAGGCCCTCCCCCTCTGAGCTGGAGACCGGCCTGCACCCCTGGCACGAGGCTCCCAGACACCCCCTCCCCACAGCAAGCCCACGCCAACCCCAGTACCCCCGACCCATGCCCTGGGAGCTTCCAGGCCCCCATACCCAGGGAAGGTGGCAGAAAGGCGCAGCGGGTCCCACAGGGGGCCAGCTTCTCCATCCAAGGGAGCCCACACAGCTAGGAGGCACCAGGAGGTGTCATCCCCTCAGTCCAGCACCCCCCACCAACACATACACTACCGTTCAAAAGTTTGGGGTCACTTAGAAATTTCCTTATTTTTGAAAGAAAAGCACTTTTTTTCAATGAAGATAACTTTAAACTAATCAGAAATACACTCTATACATTGCTAATGTGGTAAATGACTATTCTAGCTGCAAATGTCTAGTTTTTGGTGCAATATCTAGATAGGTGTATAGAGGCCCATTTCCAGCAACTATCACTCCAGTGTTCTAATGGTACAATGTGTTTGCTAATTGCGTCAGAAGGCTAATGGATGATTAGAAAACCCTTGTGCAATCATGTTAGGTCTGCAATGCTGTAATTGCTGCAAATGGAGGATTCTTTGACGAAAGCAAAGTTTGAAGGAAAAAATTATTATTTCAAATACAAATCATTATTTCTAACCTTGTCAGTGTCTTGACTATATTTTCTATTAATTTTACAACTCATGGTGGTAAATAAGTGTGACTTTTCATGGAAAACACAAAATAATTGTCTGGGTGACCCCAACCTTTTGAACGGTAGTGTACACTCACTCTCACACACTCACACCCTCATGCTGTCATACGCACTCACTCGTACTCACACACACTCGCTCGCTCACTCACTCTCACTCACCCTTTCCTTCACACAGTCTTAAGCCTTATTCATGCTGCATTTCCCCTCTGGTCCGCGTGCGCTTTGGATGAGTCCGGCGCACATGCGGCACTATACACGCTCACTTTTTTCGTCTACCAGGCCAAGCAGTTGACGCATGTGCACAACTGTTATTTGTAGTTTCGCCCCAGCCCTATGAGCAGCACAAATGCGCTAACATGCCAGTTTGTTCACCGGCTATAAACACGAGAGCGACGCACATTTTTTTTTGTAGCAACATTTTAAGGAAAAGGAGGAATTACTGTTTTCCAGTGCTCTTCTCCAGTCCAGCTGCTGCTGCTGCTGCAAAAGGATTCATGTATGTTTATTCTCGTCTTCCGCTTCCTCATTGTCTTCTGTGTCTACTTTGTCTTTGTATGCTGTGTTGATAGCGCCACCTCGTGAATGGGACGTTCAGTCTTGTGAATGCACTGTCAACGCGGTCAGGTCATCGGCAGGCTACGTGGTCATCCGCAGAAGAGCCCTGTGGACACTAGCAGACTGGAGACGATGGCGTAAATTTCGTCACCCACGGCTTCCGGTTTAGCGTACATGGACAGCGGAGGTGCAGCATGAATTCAGTTTTACACTTACCCTCCCACCCACTCCCATACTTGTTCAGTCTCACTCCCATTCCCATTCACCCTCACAGTCGCTCGCACTCACACATACGTACATGCCTCCTTCCATTCACACTCACTCACTCACTCATATACAGGTACATCTCAAAAAATTAGAATATCATGAAAAAGTTCAATATTTTTTGTCACTCATCTAAAGTGAATCTCATATATAGATTCATTACACAGAGTGAAATATTTCAAGTGTTTATTTTAATTTTAATGATTATGGCTTACAGCCCATGAAAACCCCAAATTCAGTTTCTCAAAAAATTAGAATATTACATAAAATTAATTTTAAAAAATAGCTTTTTAATTCAAATGTGGCCCAACTGAAAAGTGTGTCCATGTACACACTCAATACTTGGTCGGGGCTCCTTTTGGATTAATTACTGTATCAATGTGGCGTGGCATGGAGGTGATCAGCCTGTGTTACTGCTGAGGTGTTATGAAGGTCCAGGTTGCTTTGATAGTGACCTTCAGCTCGTCTGCATTGTTGGGTCTGGTGTCTCTCATCTTCCTCTTGACAATCCTCCATAGATTCTCTATGGGGTTTAGGTCAGGTCAAATGAAAAAATGAAATCAGCTTCTCCATAAAGCTTGTCAGCAGAGGGAAGCATGAAGTGCTCTAAAATTTCCTGGTAGACAACTGCGCTGACTTTGGTCTTGATAAAACACAGTGGACCAACACCAGCAGATGTCATGGTTCCTCAAATCATCACTGACTGTGGAAACTTCACACTAAACCTCAAGCAACTTAGATTCTGTGCCTCTCCACTCTTTCTCCAGACTCTGGGACTTTGATTTCGAAATGAAATGCAAAATTTACTTTCATCTGAACAGAGGTCATGGGGAGATGTACCTGTATACACCCTCATTCACACTTTGACTCACTCACATTTACTTGTGTTCTCTCTTACACACTCACACTTATTCACCCTAAACACTTGGGGAAACCACGACACAGATGCAGTGGGCATGAAAGTGCACCAATGCCTGGCAGCGGCCGGGCAGACCGCCGGCATGGACCAGCAGCCACACCCCCACCAACCCGCCCCAGGGCAGGTGCGGCCACAGACAGTGGCGGACTCAGATATGAGTGATGTGGGGGGGGGGGGGGGGCAGGGCGCCATTTGTTTGAGGGTGCCATAAAATCAGAAAAATAAAAATAATAATAAAAAGATTCATAATTATATGTGCTGTATTTGTGGCAAATGGGCACCCTCTACAGGAGGGATGCCAGCGCCCCTGGTCTGTGGCTGGCAGACTCCACATGTCAAACTCCAGTATGACGGACATTCAAAGCACAGCAAAGGAGAAAAAACATTAAAAGTCAGGTTTTTTCTTAAATTATGCAGCAGTTTGAATTTTAAAACACTGAGCCATAAAACAGCAACATTTGGTTATCACAGCTTATGTTATGTAGCATATTTTTTCTCCAATATAGAGGATTATATACAGTAGTTGTCCAATATAGTTGTCCTCCAATAGAGGACAACTGCACTTGCTCTAATGGAATTTATAGAAAAAATATCAACTGCCATTGAAAATAAAGAGTATTCAGTTGGGGTATTCCTGGATCTTAAAAAAAGCATTTGATACAGTGGATTATAATTTATTATTAAAGAAACTACAAAATTGTGGTATTAGAGGAGTAGCACTGTCCTGGTTATGTAGTTACTTAAAGAATAGATATCAGTATGTATGTGTTGGTAACAAAAACTCACAGTTACTGAAGGTTACTTGTGGAGTCCCACAGGGTTCAGTTTTGGGGCCATTGTTATTCAATATGTATATAAATGATATATGTAAAGTTTCAGAAAAAATGGATTTAATATTGTTTGCCGATAACACTAATCTATTATGCAGTGGAAGCAATTTTGAACAACTTTTGGATATGCTCGGAAAGGAATTAGGAAAGCTTAAACTGTGGTTTGATTCAAACAAATTAACGCTCAATTTAAGTAAGACAAAATTTATAGTTTTTAACAACCATCACAACAACTTAGTATCTAAACTCAGTGTAAATGGCGTAGAGATTGAAATGGTATCCGAAACTAAATTTCTTGGAGTAATAATTGATAATAAACTGTGTTGGAAGTCACATATTAATTATATTAAAGGTAAAATATCCAAATCAATTGCAATACTACACAGAGTGAAATATTTGCTGAATCAACCCACACTATATACCTTGTATCATTCATTAATACTCCCATACATGACATATTGTACTGAAGTATGGGGAAATACATATAAAACAAACATATATCCAGTCTTTATGCTTCAGAAGAGAGCTATTAGAATAACAAACAAAGCTGCTTACAGGGAACCAACAAACCCACTTTTTCTTAAATTAAAAGCTCTCAAGTTGAAAGATCTGGTTGATTTTAAAACTGCAGTAATAATGTTTAAAGTGAAGAATCTATCACTGCCCGCAAATATCCAAAAGTTGTTCCAAATAAGGGAGAAACAATATCATTTCAGAGGAACATGTATATTTCAAAAACCTTCAGTGAGAACTACCACCAAGCAACACTGTGTTTCAGTGCAAGGAGTCAGATTATGGAACGATTTTGGACCTGAATTAAAATCATGTACAACGCTTGGACAATTTAAACAAAAACTAAAGGAAGAAATACTCCAAACATATATACAAGATGACATGTAAAATCACATAAGGATTGTCATATCCTGCACGGTGGCGCAGTGGTTAGCACCGCGGCAGCACAGTTTTACCCTCGGCCGGGGGATCGCAGGGATCATGAGATCGTGGGTTCGATCCCAGCCCCCGGCCAACAGTGATCTGTGTGGAGTTTGCATGTTCTCCCCGTGTTTGCGTGGGTTTACTCCGGGATTTCTCCGGTTTCCTCCCACATGCCAAAACATGCAGGTTAGGGAGTTAAGGGGCGCTTGCGCATGCAGCGACCGGCAGCTGGTGGCTTGTCACCGGACTGCAGAACAAATCTACCTATGGGTACAAAATAAGTCAAAAAAAAAAAATATCCAGCCTGCGTTGTGTTGTAGCTTAGTTTTTTGTCACATTTTGTCTTAGAGTTGTTCTGAATTGTAATCGCTCTTGTTTTGTTTTTTCTTTTGAATTCTTGGATGGAATATGGGTGGGCAATATAAGCTGCGCCTTCAGCCATCACCCATTTCAGATAACTTATGTTGAACTGTATAATCAGAGGAGTTATTGTCTAATTTGACCTTGTTGGATTTTCTTTCCCCCTTTGTTATATTATTCAGTTTCTTTTAATCTGTACTTTTAATCTATCCGAAATAAAGATTCATTCATTCATTCATTCAATATGTTGTATCAGCTTCAGTTTAGTGGCCACATGAATTAATTTCAGGGCTGTGCAGAGACCATTTGAGAGGCAGGGGCACAAATTAATCATAAAAAAGGGCACAGGGAATGAGATTTGTTAAAAATATATGTCAACTTTATATGTTACTTAGTTGGTATCTATTTTACTTTAATAACTATACATGCAATACCCCACAGATTTTTACAAATTATCAACTACCACAGAGACCACGGTCTTCACCATTAATCATGTAAAGGTCAATGACACAAAAATGGGCAGCTTCCACTGAAAAATGATTATCTCTTCAAAATAAAAACATCTTTGCAAAAATCTGACAAAAGCTTTTCTTTCAATTAAAAAACTTATTAAAACTTCATTCAAATGACTAAATCTTTGTAAAGAAATTAAAAAGGTCATCCGCCTAGTCAGCAAAATGAGCCCAAACCATCCCCTCCCCACAAAGACTGCAAGGATAGTTTATACAGGACATCGTAGCACAGGTGCATCTCAATAAATTACAGTGCGTCCAGAAAGTATTCACTGTGCTTCACTTGTTCCACATTTTGCTATGTCACAGCCTCATCACCGCCGCCAAGGGAGGAGGTGATGTTTTCAGTGGCGGTGGTCGGTTGGTTTGCCTGTTACCAACATAACTCAAAAAGTTATGAACGGATTTTGATGAAATTTTCAGGAACAGTGTGTAATGGTACGGGGAACGGATGATTAGATTTTGGTGATGATCTGAGAGTGCATACCTCCACCAAGGGCTTTGTTTGTATTTGTGCAGCAGGATTACACAAAAACTACTGGATGGATTTGAATGAAATTTTCACCAGAGGTGGTTCTTGGGCTACAGAGGAACCCATTATATTGTGGTGATGATCTGAGAATGCATACCTCAGCCAAGGCTCTTGTCTTCTCACAGTGTGTTAGCAACAATACTCCAAAACTGATGGACAGACTTTGATGCAGTTTTCACCACGAGTGGCTCCAGGCCTACACACAAACCCATTACATTTTGGAGGTGATCCATGAGAAACAGAAGGAGCCTTGGTGGAGGTATGCGCTCTATGAGTGCTTTTCTAGTTCCAAAATGGATTAAATTAATTTTTTCCCTCAAAATTCTACAAACAATACCCGATAATGACAATGTGAATTTTTTTTTGAGATTTTTGCAAATTTATTAAAAATAAAAAACTAAGAAATCACATGTACATAAGTATTCACAGCCTTTGCCATGAAGCTCAAAATTGAACTCAGGTTCATCCTGTTTCCACTGATCATCCTAGAGATGTTTCTACAGCTTAACTGGAGTCCACCTGTGGTAAATTCAGTTGATTGTACATAATTTGGAAAGGCACACACCTGTCTATATAAGGTCCCACAGTTGACAGTGCATGTCAGAGCACAAACCAAGCATGAAGTCAAAGGAATTGTCTGTAGACCTTCGAGACAGGATTGTCTCAAGGCACAAATCTGGGGAAGGGTACAGAAAAATTTCTGCTGCTTTGAAGGTCCCAATGAACACAGTGGCCTCCATCATCTGTAAATGGAAGAAGTTCAGAACCACCAGGACTCTTCCTAGTGCTGGCCGGCTGTCTAAACTGAGTGATCAGGGTAGAAGGGCCTTAGTCAGGGAGGTGACCAAGAACCCGATGGTCACTCTGTCAGAGCTCCAGCATTCCTCTGTGGAGAGAGAACCTTCCAGAAGGACAACCATCTCTGCAGCAATCCACCAATCAGCCCTGTATGGTAGAGTGGCCAGACGGAAGCTACTCCTTAGTAAAAGGCACATGCCAGCCTGCTTGGAGTTTCCCAAAAGGCACCTGAAGGACTCTCAGACCATGAGAAACAAAATTCTCTGGTCTGATGAGACAAAGATTGAAGTCTTTGGTGTGAATGCCAGGTGTCATATTTAGAGGAAACCAGGCACTGCTCATCACCAGGCCAATACCATCCCCACAGTGAAGCATGGTGGTGGCAGCATCATGCTGTGGGGATGCTTTTCCACGATAGGAACTGGGAGACTCACCAGGACAGAGAGAAAGATGAATGCAGCAATGTACAGAGACACCCTGGATGAAAACTTGCTCCAGAGCGCTCTTGACCTCAGACTGGGGTGACGGTTCATTTTTCAGCAGGACAACGATCCTAAGCACACAGCCAAGATATCGAAGGAGTGGCTTCAGGACAACTCTGTGAATGTCCTTGAGTGGCCCAGCCAGAGCCCAGACTTGATTCCAATTGAACATCTCTGGAGAGACCTGAAAATGGCTGTGCACCAACGCTTCCCATCCAACCTGATGGAGCTTGAGAGGTGCTGCAAAGAGGAATGGGAGAAACTGTCCAAAGATAGGTGTGCCAAGCTTGTGGCATCATATTCAAAAAGACTTGAGGCTGCAATTGCTGCCAAAGGTGCATCAACAATGTACTGAGCAAAGGTTGTGAATACTTATGTACATGTGATTTCTTAGTTTTTTACTTTTAATAAATTTGAAAAAAATCTCAAAAAAACTTTTTCACCTTGTCATTATGGGGTATTGTGTGTAGAATTTTGAGGGAAAAAATGAATTTAATCCATTTTGGAATAAGGCTGTAACATAAAATGTGGAAAAACTGAAGCACTGTGAATACTTTCCAGATGCACTGTAGAATGTCATCAAAAAGTTTATTTTTTTCAGTAATCCAGTTTTTTTTTAAAAATGAAACTCATATATAGATTCATCACACACAGAGTGATATATTTCAAGTGTTTATTTCTTTTAATGTTGATGGTTATGGCTTATAGCTCATGAAAACCCCAAATTCAGTTTCTCAAAAAAAAATTTAGAAGATTATGTATAACTAATTTTTAAAAAATGGATTTTAAATAGAAATGTTGGCCGACTGAAAAGTGTGTCCATGTACACTCAATTCTTGGTCTGGGCTCCTTTTGCATGAATTACTGCATCAATGCGGCGTGTCGGGGAGGTGATCAGCCTGTGTTACTGCTGAGGTGTTATGAAGGTCCAGGTTGCTTTGATAGTGACCTTCAGCTCGTCTGCATTGTTGGGTCTGGTGTCTCTCATCTTCCTCTTGACAATCCTCCATAGATTCTCTATGGGGTTTAGGTCAGGAGAGTTTGCTGGCCAATTAAGCACAGTGATGCCATGGTCATTAAACCAGGTTTTGGTACTTTTGGCAGTGTGGACAGGTGCCAAGTTCTGCTGGAAAATGAAATCAGCATCTCCACAAAGCTTGTCAGTTGAGGGAAGCATGAAGTGCTCTAAAATTTCCCAGTAGACGGCTGCGCTGCCTTTGAATTAAAAAAAAACCAACATTTTTTTTAATTAATTTTATGTAATATTGTATTTTTTGGAGAAACTGAATTTGGCATTTTCATTAGCTGTAAGCCATAACCATCAAAATTAAAAGAAATAAACACTTGAACTATATCACTCTGTGTGTGATGAATCTATATATGAGTTTCATTTTTTAATTGGGTTACTAAAATGAATCAACTTTTTGATGACATTCTAATTTATTGAGATGAACCTATCAGTGAGAGGATCAGTGCAAATGTACAAGAAAATCATGAAAATGTGAGGAAAAAAAGGTGAAACATGGCACCTTAACCAAATCCCCCAGTTTCTCTATTGATATTAAGAACTCTCCCACCTGCCCTTCCCCTCAGGTTAAGAGTCTGGGTGTCATCCTCGACAGCACTTTATCATTCCAGTCTCACATCAATAACATTACTCGGTCCGCCTATTTTCATATTCGTAACATTAACTGACTGCGTCCCTCCCTCACTCTGCACACTGCTGCCATCCTTATCCATAGCCTTGTCACTTCCTGCATTGACTACTGCGACTCACTTCTCTTTGATCTCCCAAATAAAATCCCTCCACAAGCTACAGCTCCTTCAGAACGCTGCTGCCCGGATCATCCACCCATAGAACACATTACCCCTGTCCTCCACCATTTTCACTGGCTCCCACTAAGAACAGAATAAATTTCAAGATACAGCTCGTCACCTTCAAAGCCCTTCATAACCTGGCCCCGCCATACCTGTCTGAACTGCTCCACATCGTCACCCCTAGCCGTTCTCTCAGGTCCTCCTCTTCCCCTCACCTCGCCGTCCCTTCTGCCCGCCTCACCACCATGGGGAACAGAGCCTTCAGTCGCTCTGCTGCCCGGCTCTGGAACTCACTCCCACCACACATCTGTGACACTGACTCGCTCCCATTATTTAAATCCAAACTCAAAACTCATCTGTTTAAACAAGCTTATTCTCTTTGATAATTTGCTTTTTAATACACTGCTTTTGTTTGTTAACTAAGCTTTGTTAGTGCACTTTAAATCTGTTTTTAATGTTTTAATGCTCTTTTGTAAGATGACCCTGGGGGTTGAAAGGCACCTAGAAATAAAATGTATTATTATTATTATTGTAATTAAAAGTTTTTAAAAAAGTAATAAACTTGCCAGGAAAAAGCTGCAAGAAAAACCTAATTAACTGTTGAGAAAATTGAACATTTGGACATTTAAGCGAGAAAAAAAAAGTTTTAAAAAAATGTGTGTGTGGGGGGGGGGGGCAGCCAGCACCGCCCCTGGCCACTGAAGCGGCCCACCCACGAATGCCAGCCCAGAGCAAACGATCAATGGACCCACCCACGTTCACTGGTCATTCTGTCCCTCGGTATCTGTCTCCTATGGGCCCTTAGAACAGAGTCAGTAGAACCTGTGAAGCACTTTGAACCACACAAATGTGAAACGCAGAGAAAAACGGTCATTTGCCAATTAAACTGCGATATTTCTGTTAAATCCTTATTAAAAGTGTAAAGCCCAGCAATAGTTAGGGGCTAAATTTTAACTACAAAAACTCTCTGTGCAACAAGTCCAGTCAAAGTGCCTTTATTGTCATTCCATTGCTAATAAACGATGTAACGAAATCTCATGTTCAGACAGAAATAACTGTATATATTGATAGAAATATCGAGCTTTAGTTTTCTGATTTTCGGTCTCGCAGTACTCACAGATGACAGACATTCACTTTGGCAGGTTGGCACCACGTTCAGATGTTAACATGATCAAAAATGGCTCATCAATCCATAAAAGATTGTATCCGAATAAACAACCGTTTTCCTCCCCACGCTGCTTCCTTCGTCCTCTGACAGCTGGAGCACTTCCGTGTTTTGGTCAGCTGACTCCAGATCGGACTCTCATTAGAACTCGAATTGGCTGTAGTCCTCCAGTTTTCCACGAGAGGACGACATTCCTCCAAAAACAAAACAAAAAACAACAGCTTCATTCAGTGTGATAATCAAATTATTATTTTATATGCATGCTATATATACTAATTTTATACATATGCAAATGGAGGTCAAATCAAATGAAGATCAGCAATGGGTCAAGTTCATTAGCATTTAATGCAAAATGCTATATAAATTGCTTGTTTTAAGGGGAGCTGTTTTGATCAAAGCATGTCATTTCATTAACATCTCTGGGAGCTGTGTCATCATGTGGAAAAAATAGTATAATAGAATATATTAAGCAGCTTTAACCAAAGTTCTTTTAAGCAAGACAGAGAGGGCTTGGCAGGTTCAATTTAACCTGGAACAAACTCTTCAGCATCACCAGTCTGGGTGATCATGGAGTTTGAGTGAGTTATGAACTAAAGTGCATGTTTGGCTCCAGTCTGATGCTCAGCAGACACTTGAACAGAACTTTACAAACTGATGGAGGTATTTATGTCACAGCTTTACAACACTGTCATCTGCTGGACAACCTAAATCAAACCTATAAAAGTTGCAACAACCTGACGAGCCCCGACCTGAAAACCAACAAAAGCAGTCTGGGGTGAGTACAATATGCCCCGCCTCCGTTTTGTTTGAAGATCCCAATGTTACTGAAGGAGAGCAGTCTGCAGCTTCTCCGTATAATTACTGGGACAGAGCCAAATTATGATAAGCCTATCATCCATGAATGTACAACAAAAACAGTTGTATACAAGCCGCAGTTGTAGGGCAGGATCCCATGGTGAACCTGTGTACTAGGTTTGATGACCCTAGCTTTCTTTGTTGTTGAGATACAGTTTATAAGCCATTTTGATGTTGACCTTTGACCTAGCGATCCCAAAACCATAGTCACCCTTCAGGGTCACAGGGTGAACCTGTGTACCAAATTTGGTGACCCTAGCTTTACTCGTTGTATAGTAATAGTGCAAAGGGGTGTAACCTTGATCTTTGACCTTTTGACCCCAAACCCAAAGTCAGGTCAGGGTGTAAGTCGTCCAAGATTTGTTTTAGATTCAGCTACTGTATCAATTTGAAAAGCCTACATCATTTCTTTCAACAGTTATTGCATTTACAAGATTTAGGGGAAAAATGGCCTCTGACCTTGACCTTGAGGTCATCTGATCAGAGTCAAATTGCAATATGCCCATCATCAGAGTATATCAAACCATGGTACCAAGTTTCAAAACAGTTGGGACAAAACTGTAGGAGGAGTTGATTTCACAAAAGTGGGACAGACGGATGGACGGACAAACTGCCCCACAACATACAGTAATCCCCGGTTGGTCTTCACCCAAAGATGGTCTGACTTTGGTCTTGATAAAACACAGTGGACAAACACCAGCGGATGATGTCTGTTCAGATAAAAGTAAATTTTGCATTTCATTTGGAAATCAAAGTCCCATAGTCTGGAGAAAGAGTGGAGAGGCACAGAATCCAAGTTGTTTGAGGTCCAGTGTGAAGTTTCTACAGTCAGTGATGATTTGGGGAGCCGTGTCATCTGCTGGTGTTGGTCCACTGGAAATTTTAGAGCACTTCATGCTTCCCTCTGTTGATAAGCTTTATGGAGATGCTGATTTCATTTTCCAGGACTTGGCACCTGCCCACAGTACCAAAAGTACCAAAACCTGGTGTGTTCTGCACTCCGCACTTTAATGTACATTGTTTCATCCGTGAAGCCACTACCATACCTGTGTACTGTATATTTCTAGAATCCTGGGTTATTTTTATTTCAGTCATGTGTTTAATCGTGTGTTCTGTAACTGTGTTTTATCTAATTCGTCTCTCTTACTTTATTGTGCAGTAGCCTGGGGGAGCACCCACAATTTCATTGTACTGTACAACTGTACAATGACAATAAAGCCTATTCTATTCTATTCTATTCTATTCTAATGACCATGGTATCACTGAACTTGATTGGCCAGCAAACTCTCCTGACCTAAACCCCACAGAGAATGTACAGGTGCATCTCAATAAATTAGAATGTCATCGAAAAGCTGATTTATTTCAATAATTCAGTTCAAAAAGTGAAACTCATACATTATATAGATTCATCACACACAGAGTGATGTATTTCAAGTGTTTATTTCTTTTAATGTTGATGGTTATGGCTTATAGCTCATGAAAACCCCAAATTCAGTTTCTCAAAAAATTAGAATACTACATAAAAAAAAATTTAAAAATGCATTTTTAATAGAAATGTTGGCCGACTGAAAAGTATGTCCATGTACACACTTAACACTTGGTCAGGGCTCCTTTTGCATAATTACTGCATCAGTGCAGCATGGCATGAAGGTGATCAGCCTGTGTTGCTGCTGGGGTGTTATGAAGGTCCAGGTTGTTTTGATAGTGACCTTCAGCTCGTCTGCATTGTTGGGTCTGGTGTCTCTCATCTTCCTCTTGACAATACTCCATAGATTCTCTATGGGATTTAGGTCAGCAGAGTTTGCTGGCTAATCAGCCACAGTGATACCATGGTCATTAAACCAGGTTTTTGTACTTTTGGCAATATGGGCAGGTGCCATGCCCCGCTGTAAAATGAAATCAGCATCTCCATAAAGCTTGTCAGCAGAAGGAAGCATGAAGTGCTCTAAAATTTCCCGTTAGATGGCTGCACTGACACTGGACTTGATTAAGCACAGTGGAAAAACACCTGCAGATGACATGACTCCACATATCATCATTGACTGTGGAAATTTCACACTGGACCTCAAGCAACTGTTCACTTTTCCTTCAGACTCTGGGACTTTGATTTCCAAGTGACAGGACTTGGCACCTGATTTGGGGAGCCATGTCATCTGCTGGTGTTTGTCCACTGTGTTTTATCAAGTCCAAAGTCAGTGCAGCCATCTTCCAGGAAATTTTAGAGCACTTCATGCTTCTCTCTGCTGACAAGGTTTATGGAAAAGCTGATTTCATTTTCCAGCAGGACTTGGCACCCCCCCCCCCCCCACACACACACACACACACTGCTGCCAAAAGTACCAAAGCCTGGTTTAATGTCCATGGTATCACCATATTTTACTGGCCAGCAAACTCTCCTGACCTAAACCCCATACAGAATCTATGAAGTATCGTCAACAGGGAAATGAGAGACACCAGACCCAACAAGGCAGATGAGCTGAAGGCCGCTATCAAAGCAACCTGGACCTTCATAACACCTCAGCAGTAACACAGGCTGATACCTTCATGCCACACTGCACTGATGCAGTAATTCATGCAAACCGAGCCCTGACCAAGTATTGAGTGTGTACATTGACATACAGTACTTTTCAGTTGGCCAACATTTCTATTAAAAATCTGTAATATTCTAATTTTTTGAGAAACTGAATTTAGTTGGTGTTTTCATTAGCTGTCAGCCACAATAGTCAGAATTAAAAGAAATAAACACTTGAAATAACTCTGTAATGAATCTATAGAATATCAGAGTTTCATTTTTTTTTAAACTGAATTACTGAAATAAATCAGTTTTTCAATGAAATTCTGATTTATTGAGATACACCTGGAGACAGAAGCAGGGGTACACAGCCATTTTTCCTCATCAATCAAGGAACGAGTAGAACAAATGCTTTGCTGGAGGCATCCATCTTGGTCTCCCAACTCGGACTGGAATGACCTCATCCCAAACTGGAATGTAACACACCTCAGCAACCTTTATTGTTAACCAGTACATTTTTTTTTTATTCCATCAGGAATGACGTTAAGATGAAGCAGTCTGCTGGAATGTCTCGTTCTGTTAAAATCCATCCCGTTTTCACTGATATTTGTCTCTCAGAAATATCACATAAAAAACAGCTGAGTTTTATATTGCTGTTTTAAACAAGTTAAGGTGCTCCATAAAATGGAAATTAAACAAAAGATAATCATTTATATAAAAAACAACTTTATTTTAAAAGGCACAAAGACAACATACAGTATCAAATTCAAACAAAATGAAGAAATATTCAAGTTTAGTGCAGGTCCTCAGCTTAAAGATCCATTTCAACTAAAACTGAACAAACTAAAAACAACTGGGATTAAAGTAAGAAAAAGTAAGTAAGTAAGTAAGATAAGTAAGAAAAATGAATTTAAAAAGAACACTGAGGTAGAAGCAAAGGTGGCGAGGGATTCAGGACTCGGTTTATGACCACTCATCATATTGTACTGTGTCTGAAAATTTAGAGAGTCTCTAAACTTAAAGAGACGCATTTGAGTGAACAATGCGCACATTTTGGTGATGCTAAGGCTCAGAAAACCATCATCAGTGAAAATGTTTCACTGCATCCACCAAGGAAACGCTGTGGAGAGTGCAAATAAAGGAACCAGACCTGCACGACAGATGAGCTTTAGTTCTCTCTCTCACTTTATTCATACAAAGAAAAAGACTTTTTTCAATACAGCAGGGTCTCTGCTTTAATATCACTCCATTCCTTCCCCCTGTTGCCTGAAATCTTGCATCACAATACATTCACACATTACAACACGTACTGTCCTCCATTAAATCCCCCACGCTCTGCCGGCAGAGGGAATATTCCCCTCCCCTCTGCTTCCAGTCTGAGATGATTATCCCAGCGTGGGTCCCCCCCCCCCCCCGCAAAGTCTCAGACTGAGTTTCAACCCTCACGTCCTTTTGGCTTCAGTCTCCTCCCATATCTGCTGTAACGAGGGTCCTTCGACCCCGCGGCACTGCTGTGCCGGTGGGGGGCTCTTGGGGGTGTGTCTGTCTGCGGGTGGGCAATGGCGAGGGGGGGGGAACATTCTACTTGCCCGTGTGGCTGCTCTGATGAATCGTTTACCTGGGGAGTTCTCAGTGGGGGTCTTCCACGCCGAGGAGCCTGAGCCAACATCACTTGCTCGTCCGCCACCACAAAGGTGGGCTTAAGTCTGTCTATACATATTTTCTCCCGACGACCCCCCAAATCTAACAAAAAATGTTTGTCCCCTGGTTCCAGCACTCTGAACGGGCCATCGTAGGGTGGGCACAATGGGGGGCGGTGGGCATCGTGCCTGACAAACACGAACGCCGCGTTCTTCAAAGTTTTTGGCACAAAAGCGCGTGGAAAACAGTGGTGGGCCGGGCCCAGCAGCGTGCCTGTGTCTGCGCTATGCTGCAAACGTTGAGACAGATAGTTGTCCGGCGTGGGATTATCTGGTAAAAATTCCCCGGGCAGCTGCAGTGGCTGAGAAAAAACAAGCTCCGCCGGGGAAGCCTCCAAATCCTCTTTTGGTGTGGAACGCAACCCTAATAGAACCCACAGCAACCGGTCTACCCAATTTGCATCCGTAAGCGAAGCCCTGAGTGCTGCTTTCAGCAACCTATGGGAACGATCCCATAACCCATTGGCCTGTGGGTTGTACGCGGTTGTGTGATGAATTGCTACACCCAGGCTACGGGCCATCGTGGACCAGAGGTCGGAAACAAACTGAGGGCCCCATCAGACGTGATGTCCAATGGGATGCCAAAACGTGCCACCCATGTTGTCAAAAAGGCGCGCGCCACGTCCGCAGACGTGGTTGCCGCTAGCGGGACTGCTTCTGGCCAGCGTGTGGTGCGGTCCACCACTGTCAGAAGGTGCCTGAACCCCTGCGATGGCGGGAGGGGGCCCATGAGGTCCAGGTGAACATGGTCGAACCTCTTAGCCGGTATACAAAACGGCTCCAAAGGGGCCTTCGTGTGTCTGTGTACTTTGGCTTGTTGGCACGCTACGCAGGCTGCAGCCCACTCTTTCACTTGTTTGCGCAGGCCTGGCCACACAAACTTCGCTCCCACCATTTTGACTGACGCGCGCACTCCTGGGTGCGCCAGAGCGTGAACTGACTCAAACACTCGGCGGCGCCCAGCAACTGGGACCACCGGACGCGGGCGTCCCGTGGAGATGTCACAGATTAGAGGGGGGCTACCGTCTTGCAGTACTCTGCTCTCCAGCCTTAACCCTGTTGGTCCAGACTGGAGTGCGCACACGTCCGCATCGCCAATCTGCTCTGCAGCCATGGCTGTATAATCTATCCCTACGCAGACCGGGGCCACTACTGCGCGCGAGAGGCAGTCCGCCACCACATTCAGTTTACCCAACACATGCTGAATATCGGTCGTAAACTCCGAGATCGCGGCCAGCTGTCTCTGCTGCCGGCCCGACCATGGTTCTGAGACCTTGGCCATCGCGTACGTTAGCGGCTTGTAGTCCACAAACACAGTGAAGCTGCGCCCTTCCAGCCAGAACTGGAAGTGGCGTATGGCCAGGTGGAGAGCCAGCAACTCTCTGTCAAACGTGCTGTATTTACGCTCACTGTCGCGCAAAGCCCTGCTGAAAAAAGCGAGCGGCTGCCAAGAACCGGCGACGCGTTGCTCCACGACGGCCCCTATGGCCACGTCCGAGGTGTCGGTAGTGAGCGCTATCCGTGCCACCGGGTCCAGGTGCGCCAACAGTGCGGCGTTTGCCAGGGCTGTTTTAACCTCAGAGAACGCCTGCTCCCACTCCAGAATCCAGTCGACTCTGTCCGCCGGCTTCCATTTCTTGAGCGCAGTGTACAATGACTGCATGAGCTGAGCTGCGCAGGGAGGATCCGGTTATACAAGTTAACCAACCCCAAAAACTCTTGCAGCGCCCTGACCATCTGAGGCCGGGGAAAATTTCCCACGGCGCGCACCTTGTCTGGCAAGGGTTTCGCTCCCTCCGGTGAGATGCGGTGCCCCAAAAAGTCAATCCCCGTCACGCCAAACTGGCATTTCTCCGGGTTGATTATTAACCCGTGCTCTTCCAACATCCGGAAAACCATCCTGAGGTGGGTTACGTGTTCATCCTCGGATGTGCTGGCCACCAGGATATCATCCAGGTAGACGAACACAAATGGCAGATCGTGCAACACCACATCCATCATGCGTTGGAATGTCTGTGCCGCGCCTTTTAATCCGAATGGCATGTGTAAAAACTCAAACAAGCCAAACGGAGTTATTACCGCTGTTTTGGGTATGTCCTCCGCGCGCACTGGTACCTGGTGGTAACCACGGACCAGGTCTATTTTAGAAAAAATGCGTGCCCCGGCAAGGTGAACGGAAAAATCCTGAATATGGGGAATTGGGTAACGGTCGTGCGCTGTGGCGTTGTTTAATCTGCGGAAATCTCCGCACGGTCGCCACGATCCCACAGCCTTAGGAACCATGTGTAGCGGGGATGCCCATGGGCTGTTTGAGCGCCTGATGATGCCCAGCCTTTCCAAGTTGGCAAACTCCTCGCGCACTATGGCCAGTTTAGCTGCGTCCAAGCACCAAGGTTGTGTGAAAACGGGCGGCCCAGTGGTGGTGATAAAGTGTTCCATCCCGTGTTTAGTGGTGGCCGCCGAAAACGTCGGGACCATGAGTGCTGGGAACTGAGTGAGCAGTGTGTGGAACTTACCGCCTGGAGCTGTGACGCTGGTTTGTGTTATTGGCCCGGCCCCTCGAGCTGTACAGGGAAGAGAATCAAAAGACATTGCATTAACCAGGCATCTGTTAGCAACATCGACTAGCAACCCGTGTGCACACAGAAAATCAGCTCCCAGGATTGGGAAACTGCATGCCGCTATGACAAATGTCCACTCGTACATATGGCCGTGTAGGGATACAGTCAGTGTCCTCTCACCAAAAGTCCTAACGTCCGAGCCGTTTGCAGCTATCAGCTCGGGGCCACTAGCTCCCGCTAGCTGGTCGGCGTAGAACGGCAGGATGAGGCTCTTTTGGGAGCCGGTGTCTACGAGGAACCGTTTCCCCGAGCGCGAGTCCCTCACGTAGAGCAGCTTGTTTTCTTCACCAGCGGTCGCAGCTGCTACTGACTGCCGGCCTTGGCGTTTCCCGAACGCTTGAATTGGCACGGTGGCACACATCTGCGTGCGTTCTCTCCAAAACGGCGGTGGTAGGAGCAGAGCGTGTCTCTCTGGCGCCTTCTGGCCCCCGCTGCCGCTGCCATCGCCGGCTCCTCGCCTCCACTGGTCGTCTCGCTGGGTTCCGATGCTGCTGCGTTCACTGTGAGGGCTCTGGTGGTGAGGATGAGCCGATCTGCCTCCTGGTCTAGCGCACGGTAGTCGCGTGCGGCCACGGGTCATCCTCACTGAGCCATGGATGTGTATGTGTTATGAGTTGTTAATATGTATTTATAGTTCTGGGATTATTTTGGTGTTCTGTTTAAGTAGGAGACACAGCAGTAATTTTTTTTAACAGGACTTTTACAGATCATAGGCGGCAGAATAACCCGGCTCACCGTGTGGGGGGTAGGACGGCAGTCTACTCGTCCCCCCCTAATTTTATTATTTTGTGTGAATGCCATAAGCCCCTTTGTGATTTTTTTTAGTTCAGTTATGTTTAGCGGATGATTCGGGTTCCAAATTAGGGTGGGCTGATTAAATGTGTGTGTTCTGGACTTTTTCTGTGTGTGGGGGGCGGGGGGGTGTAGTGTAGTTATTAATTGTTCACAGTGTGTTGTATTTGGAGCTCTTATTTGTGTGGCACGGAGCAGTGGCTCCATGTTCCGGTTCCGCCAACCCCATGTGTGTAAGAAGGGCTGCAGGTAGGGGGTTGGGCTCTTCGGCCTTTACCTCTGCAGCAGGTGTGTGTGTGGTCAGGTGCACTGCGCCCTGTAATATAATAAGCGTGTGTTCAGCTCCACTATTGCTCTCCTCCTTGACTGCAGGTCCAGACATAACAGAAAATACCTGGGCAGGTTAGCGGAAGGAGTCAGGAGACTCTTACTGGAAGGTGCCACTGGTTAGACTGGTTCCAACACTGTCACTGCAACGTGTTATAGACTTTATAGGGTGTGAGGAAGTCGTTCTCAGATGCACACAGGCACCAGGACCGATGAGGGGTACCAGCAGCTTCTTCTCTCCAGATGTTTCCTGGACACATGAAAGTGTGTGGAAGTTGATGTGAGGTGAGTTCAGCAGCAGAGAATCCGAGCAGAGAAAAACACGATCAATCTGATCACACGTGCTGGACAGTAGAAAGGATTCTTGGCTGTTTGGTGTTTAGAGGAAGAAATCTAGTAAAGGATTTCTGTCTGAGTGAACAATGATTTTTTTTCCAGTGATTTTCATTGATTATTATTTGTAATGATCGGCAGATAAAATGAACAGCAGTTTGACTATAAGCCGATCTGGAGTCAGCAGTGAAATTGCAGAAAATGTGAGAACTTGTTTAACTGGATCAAACTGACAAAGGCTCTGGGTTAATGATGTTTAAGCATTAAAGGGAATGGCTTCTCTTCCTGTTATTGTTAGAGAAGCAGTACTATGTTCAGTGCAAGCACCAAGGTGCTGATGCCTCTGTGCCTGTGACATGGTACCATGGGGGGTTGTAAAAAAGTCACACTGCCACTTCTAATGAGATACACAATACATATCATGATATGTATTCTGTGTACTGAATGTCCTTTAAAATTGGGGGGGGGGGGACTATTAATGGAAAACAGTCTGAACACCAATTCAAAAGTGGCCAATGAGCCTTTAAAGAAAGTGTTTGAAAGGGCAAAGTTGATTTAAAAATCAGACACCGTGGTCCCTCTGACCATTAGAGCAACTGTTGCCAACTCCTCAGTAAAGAAAGTAGCTACAGGCTGTCCTAAAAGTTGCTAGAATTTGCTGAATGACGTCATTGCCTAATTTGCATAATTGGTCATTTGCATGTAATTGTAATGGGTGCTGTAGGACAGAAGAATAATGTCATGGGAGAGACAAAATGTGATTAAAAATCACCCTAAATATGTTTAGAATTTCAAATTAACTTTCTTCTGTTGATTCTTGGTTTGTTTAATTTGGCATTTAAATAGGCCATCACTTCTGTATCATCTCCAATAAACGGCTTCAAGCAGCCTTTGAATTCAGGGTTTGATTCCCACTCCTTTCTGTATTTTTGAGTATACAGTTTAGACTGCAACATGACGAGCTAGCTGCTAGACGTTTAGCTTATGTCACACACACACACACACACACACACACACACACACACACACACACACACACACGCACAGTGGATGAAGTGAGTATGTGACTGAAGCTGTTAGTCAAATGCAGTGATTTATTAGTGTGACATTGACAGTGAAGAAACATTTACATTGACTGGGGGGGGGGGTGGCACAATTCATTTGCAGTCTGGACGTGAGTGGCATGGGCGTGGGTGTCCTCTCTGACTGCAACTAACTGCTGCACAAGGCTACTGTGAGACTGATTGCTTGTGAGTGCTTTGGGATGGGAGAAGCTCACGGTAGCACCCACTGCTTGTTGGGGATAGTAACTGCAGAGCATTAGTGCTTTCACGTCAGCACCCACTGTGGCTAATGATCTTCCAAAGTTACTAGCCACTCAGCCTTTTCACTAGCCACAGTTTTGTAGTTGGAAAATTATGTTTAATATGATCAAATTTGATTTTTGCATGCTAAAATGTAGTTGAATTAAATGTACATCCTTTTTAAATGCAATGACCGTTATACATACATAAAAATAGCAAGAGAAACACTGTCTAAGTAGTTATTAACAGCAGTAAATACTGTAAAACAGTCGAGAAAAATATTTGCAATGTGAGAGTGAAGTACAGGTAGATTTGGGGTCCATTGCAATTCTAATTTCTACCTTTTCCCCTTCGCCTACCCCTTGGTCCTCATCAGAAAAAAGAAGAAACAGAAAACTGATGAGAAAATAGTCTCATCTTACACAGACTGTTGTAATCAGTAGAAACCCAGAAATTTACTAGTATAAAGCTGTAAATTCACAGAGAAAATTTTGGACCCCCTGATGGGCCGTTTTTGGCCCACGAGTCATATGTTTGACACCCCTGGACCATTCCATTAAAAATGTGTATTTAGAGGAATTACTTCTGTGAAATAGTTGCATATCACAGCAGCATGTAAATGAATAAGATAAAATTAAATAGAAAGGACAGATAAATGCTTCATTTGTTCTTTACAGCAATAAATCACAGTCACTTTTTCTCTGTGTGGCAAGAAAACTTAATTTGCACAACTGTGGACATTAAATGTGAGCTTCTTGCTCAAAAAATATTCATGTTTAACCACAGAGGTAGGAGCTGATGTTGGGGGCTACTCACCGCTCGGACACAGCATTTCTTACCACCGGGATGCGGTGTGAGCTGGGGCAAGGCAGGAGACCAACCCGCAAAACAGCCTGTCTGTGTAAAGGGTTCAGGTGACGGTAGACCAATGGGCACACACTATGTGCAGATAGTGCTTCTGGGAATTGTAGTTTCTTAGTGTCACATTACAGATGGGTTTTAGCTTAGATGCCGTCTAAGAAAACTACAACCCACTGAGCCCTGCACGTCAGAGTCAACAAAACAGCAGAAAAGTCTCTGATGACACCAGGAAAAGTTGCTAGATTTGTTGCTAGTCACTTTTGACAGAAAAAGTCGCCAAGATGGATTGTAAAGTCTCCCAATTTAGCGAGAAAGTTGCCAAGTTGGCAGGTGGATGCCCTCAATTTCCCCTCTGGGGATCAATAAAGCATACAAAATCAAATCAAATCAAATACTGCAAAATCACCTACTTCTGCATCATGTGATCCAAATGACTGCTCATCCATTCCATGAAATGGTCAATTAGCTCCATCTAGTGGACACACTGGAGAACTGCATCATGTCATGTCCGCTTTCTCCAACTGTGTTCTTGACACTGGTTAGTGTGTTTTATATAATTTTGATTTTTTTGTCTTTATTGGACTTTAAAATTACAAAAAAAGTGTACTTTTCACATTAAGCGACAATTTAAAAAGTTATGATTTTTGCAGAAGTGCAGTATAAATATGATGCTCTTCCAGGTTGAAATTAGAAGTGATCAGACAGCTGACTTTTGTTGACGAGTTTGAGTTTAAACTTAAGGCTGTAAAGTGGTTCTAACTGGAACGAATACAAAATTACTGAATCTCATTTAATTGCATCTGCTTGCATTTTTTTAAAACCTGTTTAACAATAACTTTCTTAACATCATTAACAAAGCATGAAGTGCTCAGTTTGTGTTTTTTTCTCTGTTAATGAGGTAGTGGTGTTTGTGTCTGAGGTGTGGTCTCTGCTATGGATCGGTGTGAGGTAGTCCCTCCCTCTAGAACCTCTCTGTGTGGGGACCATGAGATCCAGACTAAAGCTCAGAGGTGAGAGGACCATCTCTGGCTATCCAGGACTCTTCTCCATGTCAGAGCTCAGCACTCACATCACCAAACCTTCATTATTCACACCAACAGATCAGAGCAGCAGACCAGACCAGACTCCGATGGACCTGGACCTGGATCTGGACCTATGTGTGTGCCCCCAAACAGTGATGGGTATGTGGACAGATTGAAAGATGTAACTTTTGCATTCATGTGTCAGTATATTCGTAGACACTGATAGAGTATTTTCTTAGCTGTCAAAAACAATGTGTTCTAGTTACAAGATAGATTAATTGAGTTATAAGGTGTTACCCATAAAGCTCATATAATGACATTTGTGTTGTGATGTTTTCAGTGGAGTATCCCCTAATAACAGGTGGTGTTTTTGTTTTCATCAGTGTCCTCGAACAAAGACCAGTCTCTTCTGTACCCTGTCGTGTGTCCATGAAGAGTGATAAGTCTAGGCTGGAGCCCATTGTATTCAAAAATGATAAAAAGTGAGAATGTTAACTGTTATGTCACATACAGCAGTAAGAACAGTTTTTACAGTGAGAATAGAAAAGAATTACCCCCATGAAAATCATCAAATTGTATTACTTTACAGCCTGTATTTTGTTGAACCACCTTTTGCTTCAATTACAACCTTTAGTCTGTTGGGATAAGTCTCCACCAACTTTGCAATATTTAGCCACTCTTGTTTGCAGGACTGCTTGAGTTTTGTTAAATTTGACCACTGTGTGATCAGTTTTGTTGTGTGCTGCAGGTCATTGATGGTGGAAGATGAAGCTTCTTCCCAGTGACAGCTTTTTAGCAGAGGGCAGCAAGATTTTCCCGAAAATTTGAAGATAGATAGATAGATAGATAGATAGATGTACTTTATTGATCCCAAACTGGGAAATTACCCCATCCATTTTTCCTTCTATCCTGGCAAGGGCTGCAGTCACTGTTGCAGAGAAACAACCCCATGACATGATATTACCACCTCCATGCTTTACTGTAGGAATGGTGTCATTTGGATAGTGAGTTGGCTTTTAAACTGGAGTGGTGGCTTAGTTGGTAAAGCATCCACAGTTCAAGTCCCGGCCAAGGTCCTCATACCAAAGACCCTGCTTTCTAGCTTGGTGCTCAGCATAATAGACTAGAGGAAAGAAGGTCCCAAGCCTGGATAAATGGTCAGGAAGGGCATCCAGTGTAAAAATCCACGCTAAACTGACATTGGATCATTGTGATATCAGGTGGTAATATACTGTGGGGACCCCAAAAGGGAGCAGCTGAAAGAGAAAGAAGAGTTGTATTGATTTTCTGCCATATCATTTGGTGTTGAGGATTTTAGTCTCATCTGACCATAACATCTTTTTTTCACTGATGTCAGAATCTTCAAGGTGCACTTTGACAAATCTGCATGTGACCATTCTTGTGCCTTCTTCTTTTAAACCTCCCATACAAGCCACATGCACATAGCCACTCTTTGTCATGAATTTCTGTACGTGCTCTAGAGTTGCTGTAGTTGTCTTGGTGGCCTCTCTGACCAGTTCCCTCCTTGTTCTTTCATCCACTTTGGAGCGATAACCTGATCCAGGGAGGGCCTTACTTGTACCAAACACCTTCTACTTCTTAAAGAGGTCATTGACTGAAAAATGGTGTTTGTAGGTTTTAACAGTCTGAAATGTGCCTGTTGGTCATGTAATTATCCAAAAAATATCAAAACAGTCAATTCTCTTAAAAAAAACTGCTTTTATCTCATTTTTCTCTTCCAGAAACAACAAAAGTTTTTGACATTTCCGGGTAAATCGTATACTGTATGTCATGATTTGACAAAGCCATCCCACTGCAATCCTTGAGACCTGCCCACTGCTCTATTATTGGTCCACCTAGCTATTTGTCATGTAGATGGAAGGGGTGCTAAAGGTAGCCTATTAGCCCCTATGCTATTAGCCCCCCAGCTAACACTGGTACCAGGAGGCTAGCACCAAGCACGGCTTATATTGTTATTTTCATCAGATTTTAAGCTGGATTTATGCACCTGCATCACGTTGACACCATTATGATGTATGTCGCTGTGGTAGACTGCAAGTCTAAAATAGAACATTACTGGCACATGCCTCTAGGGGGAACTACCTGTATTGTTCAGCACTACTATTAAGGGGACACATTAGAACAAGAGTGTGAAAAACCCCGTGCAGAATCCATGTTCAGTCATATTATGTGTGTTGCAGAATAAACGGCAGAGTTAGCCAAAGAAATAACTCAAGTGTGATCATTGCTACACGGTAGGATATCACACAATTGGCGACGAGGATTAAAAGAAAAAAATCAGCGGCGAGAAACAGAGAACATTGCAAGTGTGGCGAACTCAAGTGACTCCAGTAGTTCGAGTGCAAGTTCAGAGGAGGAAAAACGAGGTTTCCCCACCACGACGAGCAATGGCGGCTGTAATCGGAACGGTAACCCCTTTTGATAACTCGACTCAGTCATGGGAAGAATATAGTGAAATGTTGGACTTTTTCTTCCAAGCTAATGACATTGAGGAGCCAGACAAAAGGAAGGCTGTACTGTTGAGTGGAGTTGGTGCAACTACTTACAGCTTGTTGAGAAATTTAATAAGCCCTGCATTACCGAAAGATAAAACGTACGACCAGCTTACTGCTGAGCTTCAGAAGCACTTCAGCCCCAAACCGAGTGAAATCGTGCAACGATTCAAATTTAATTCACGCATAAGGAGGAACACTGAGTCCATAGCAGAGTATGTGGCAGAATTGAGGAAATTAGCACTGCACTGTGATTACAAAGACTCATTGGAAGAAATGTTAAGAGACAGACTTGTGTGTGGAGTGAATGATGACCGTATGCAACGGTCGACTTTTATTTGAAACAAAACTCACTTTTGTGAAGGCTTTGGAATTATGCCAAGCGATGGAAACAGCAGCTAAAGATGTGAGAGAGATGCAAGGGAAGCTAACAGAGGACACAGCAACGCATGTTCGTGTGCCTAAGACCCAAGTAGGTGTCCACAAAGTGTTGACTGACAAAACTCAGCACAAATTCCCCAGTTGTTATCGCTGCAAAGGCCAGCACAATGCCGCCGAGTGCAAATTTGCCACTGAGCTGTGTCATAATTGTGGCAAGCGAGGGCACATTAAGAAAGCATGTAGAATAAAGGTGGACAGCGCACAGGTGCTGAAAGCGACAGTTAATGGGCAAAAGTATGAAAACAAGGGCCCAGGAAAGGAACAGCGAGCGAATCAACTGAGAGGGGAGGGAGAAAGTGATACAGAAGACATGGGTTTTCACACAATTTACAACACGTCAGAGGAGCTGACCAAGGTAGCGCCCATCACGCGTACCATGAATGTTAATGGAATGAAAGTAACATTTGAAGTTGATACAGGCTGTGGAGTAACCATATTAAGTAAACAGCAATATACACAACTGTGGAAGAAAACAGACACAGCAGAATTAAATCCCTGTTCATTAAAATTAAAAACATACACAGGAGAGAAGCTAGACGTGCTAGGCATGGCACAAGTGAAGGTGCAGCACGAAAACAAAGAAAAGAACTTACCTGTAGTAGTAGTTGGGAGCGAAGGACCAAATCTACTAGGGCGAAGTTGGCTACAAGAACTGGCCATGATGGATCAGTTGGTGAATAAAGTGGAATCTCAGCCCAAATTGCAGCTGGAGGAGATCCTCGAAAGACACGCTGAGGTGTTCAAAGAAGGCGTAGGACAGCTAAAAGGTGTCACTGCAAAGATTAATGTGGACAAGGAGGCCCAACCACGATTCTGCAAACCCCGACCGGTACCCTATGCAGTCAAGCCACTGGTCGAAAGCGAGCTACAGAGGCTGCTGGATGACAAGATCATTGAGCCAGTGCAGGTTGCAGAATGGGCGGCGCCCATAGTCCCAGTGAGAAAGCCGGATGGCTCCATTAGAATATGTGGAGATTACAAACTCACTGTCAATCGAGCATCACGGGTGGATCAGTATCCAATTCCTAAAGTGGAGGACCTCTTCGCACAGCTGAACGGCGGCCGACACTTCACGAAATTAGACATGAGTCACGCCTACCAACAAGTAGTCCTGGAAGAAGAATCAAGAAAGTATGTAACCATCAATACACACAAAGGCTTATATACCTACACACGCTTACCATTTGGAGTAGCTTCCAGTCCTGCTATATTCCAGAGAACTATGGAGGGCATCCTAGGTGGAATTCCGAATGTTGCCATTTATTTGGATGACATCCTTTGTACAGGACCAAATGAACAAGAACATCTGAAAACGCTGGAGGAAGTGCTTCAACGGTTGGAGAAAAGCGGTCTGAGGTTGAAAAGAAGCAAGTGTGAGTTCATGGGAAAAGAGGTGGTGTTCCTAGGCCACAAGATCAACACCAGTGGTCTACACCCTCTAACAGACAAAGTGGAAGCCATTGCGGAGGCGCCTGAGCCACAAAATGTTACTGAGTTAAAAGCCTACCTGGGCTTGTTGAACTATTACCATAGGTTCCTCCCAAAGCTCTCCACGCTGCTGGCACCACTACATACCTTACTTAAGAAGGAAGAAAAATGGTCATGGGGGGTCAAGCAGCAGAAGGCGTTTGAAGAGTCCAAAGCGCTACTTCAGTCCTGTAGTGTGTTAGTGCACTATGATTCAAACAAACCACTCATCCTGGCGTGTGACGCATCACCCTACGGTGTGGGTGCTGTACTCTCTCATCGTATGGAGGATGGCTCAGAGAGACCCATAGGGTTCGTCTCAAGAACTCTTAGTGCAGCTGAGAAAAACTACTCCCAGCTAGACAAGGAGGGCCTTGCAGTAGTATTTGGTGTAAAAAAATTCCACAAATACCTGTACGGGAGACAGTTCGCTATAGTGACTGACCACAAGCCATTAATTTCACTGTTCAGTGAAATGAGAGCCATACCCCAGATGACATCTCAGAGAATTCAGAGATGGGCCGTTACATTAGCAGCGTATGAGTACACCATCGTTTACAAAGCCGGACGGGACCATACGAATGCTGACGCGATGAGTAGGCTACCCTTGGATGGAGGAAGAGACAGCACGCCTGAGGAGGAGGAGAGAGTGCTATTGTTTGAAGATATCGGCGTGCCCCTGGTGAACGCACAACAAATAAAGAAGTGGACAGACAAAGACCCTGTTCTAGCAAGAGTGCGAGAATACATCTTGCGAGGATGGCCGAAGATGAACAGTCCTGAGTTCATTCCCTATGCCAGACGACAGGATGAGCTCAGCACCCAGGAAGGTTGTATCCTGTGGGGAGGACGCGTGGTTGTTCCACCACCTGGTAGGAATGCCTTACTGCAACAACTACACCAAGCACACCCTGGCATCACTCGCATGAAAGCGTTGGCGAGGAGTTACATGTGGTGGCCCAACATGGATGCAGAGGTGGAGGCGCTTGTGAAGTCATGTGCGGCATGCCAGGAGAACAGGAACAGTCCTCCAGCAGCCCCACTACATCCCTGGGAAGTTCCAGATAAACCATGGAGAAGAATTCACATTGACTACGCAGGTCCATGGATGGGAAGAAAGTTGAGGTCAACATTTGACTTAATACATCCAGACTTCAGAAACAAAGTGCATGATAAACAAGAGAAACAAAAAGGTTATCATGACATGCATGCTAGAGAGAGAATACTGAGAGAAGGAGACGTGGTCTACACCCGCAACTTTGGCTCAGGACCAGCCTGGGTACCAGGAGAAATAACGGAAAAAACAGGCCCTGTGTCATTCAAGGTGACATTAGGTCATGGACAAGTGGTGAGGCGACACATCGACCAAGTTCGTGGTAGGAGCTCCATTCCCCTGCCGATGGCACCAGAGGTGTTGTCTGACACCCATCCTGAGGAGAGCATCAACGAACCACCACTTCAGGTGAAACCTGAGGTAACCGTCTCTGCAGATTCTACGGGCAGCACTGCAGCAGCCGAAACAGTGGAGCAGTCTGAGTCTTCACCTGCAGTTGGCTCACCCGCCGTGAGAAGATCTCAGCGAGCTAGGAAAGCTCCAGACTACTTGAAGGACTATACTTAGTCAGTAGTGAGTTCCCCAGCCACAGGACAAGAATGCGTCCTGGAACCTCACTGGGATGCGGTAGTCAAACCAAATCCCCAGTTAGACTGTTATGTGTGTTATACATGAAAAAAAAAAAAAAAAAAAAAAAAGAAAGAAATTATGTGTATGACACATGTGTTTAAGAAATTAAAAAGTAACTGTGATAGTTCAGGGTTAAATGGGAGTTCCAGGATGTCTAGTAATTGGCTAGTGTAATTAAGAGTAGTTTAATCTAGAGGGGAGGGATGTGGTAGACTGCAAGTCTAAAATAGAACATTACTGGCACATGCCTCTAGG
The DNA here is from genome assembly GCA_020510985.1 of Pholidichthys leucotaenia. NCBI lineage: Eukaryota > Metazoa > Chordata > Actinopteri > Cichliformes > Pholidichthyidae > Pholidichthys > Pholidichthys leucotaenia. The sequence goes on along the minus strand of CM035842.1, from coordinate 245,318,496 downwards.
GGGAACTACCTGTATTGTTCAGCACTACTATTAAGGGGACACATTAGAACAAGAGTGTGAAAAACCCCGTGCAGAATCCATGTTCAGTCATATTATGTGTGTTGCAGAATAAACGGCAGAGTTAGCCAAAGAAATAACTCAAGTGTGATCATTGCTACACGGTAGGATATCACAGTCGCCAATGCAGTGATCGGCAATTTTTATCCCCCGCCAGTCAAAGTCCAAAGGGGTCAAAGAGCTCTTTGGGCAAAGGCCGAAGGGGCCGAAGGGGGTTCCGGCGCCACACGAGTTGGCTGCCTTTTGCAACAGCGGCTCAATTCTGAGTCTTTTTATCTTCCTTCTTCTTTCTGACCCGGTGATAACTTTCTGATCCGGCACACCTTTCACTCTATATATATCACGGACACACAGATCGCCCCAAAGGTCTCCCGAGCCGGCGGACGGAGCCTCTGTTTACAGCAGGAGACGATACAGCAGGGAAGAGCTAGCTAACACTCAACCGCCACCCAGTGCTAACGGAGAAACTCGACATACCGGGAGAACTGAAGCGAAAACGACGCGGGTGCCGGGCTGGAGTTTAGGCGGCATACAAGAAATATAAGACAGAATAATAAAGAGCGATGGCAAGAACCAAGCAGACCGCCCGTAAATCTACTGGAGGAAAAGCCCCCAGGAAGCAGCTGGCCACCAAGGCTGCTCGGAAAAGCGCTCCGGCCACCGGCGGAGTGAAGAAGCCTCACCATTACAGGCCCGGTACCGTGGCTCTGAGAGAGATCCGTCGCTACCAGAAATCCACGGAGCTGCTCATCCGTAAGCTGCCCTTCCAGCGCCTGGTGAGGGAGATCGCTCAGGACTTCAAGACCGACCTGTGCTTCCAGAGCTCCACCGTCATGGCTCTGCAGGAGGCCAGCGAGGCCTACCTGGTGGGTCTCTTCGAGGACACCAACCTGTGCGCCAAGAGGGTCACCATCATGCCCAAAGACATCCAGCTGGCCCACCGCATCCGCGGAGAAAGAGCTTAGACTTTCTGCTGCACATCCACCAACCACAATGCTCCGCACTGTGTCTATATATATATATATACTGTATATCTATATATATATATATATATATTTATATTAATATGTACATATGTATACTAGCTGCTCTTGTTTTTTCTTGCCTTCGGATTGTTGCTCTGAGTGTTGCTATCCCTGTGCTATTGCAATCCTGGAATTTCCCCATTGTGGGACTAATAAAGGCTTATCTTATCTTATCTTATCTTATCTTATCTTATGGGTCAGTCCATCCATCTGTCTGTCCCACTTTTGTGAAATCAACTCCTCCTACAGTTTTGTTCCGATTGTTTTGAAACTTGGTACCATGGTTTGATATACTCTGATTCAAAGATTTTATTTGTCAATACTACTATACGTACAGAACATACAGGAGAATTGAAATGCCGTTTCTCTCTCTCCAGTGGTGTGCGCAATATAAAGAAGGAATAAGGCTGGAAAAACAACAGCAGTCTATGTACAGTAATGCTACCCACAGTGCAAATAGACAAAGAGACAAATAGACAAAAGATAAAACCCAGACATCCCATAGTGCAAATAAAGATAAACGATAAAACCCAGCAGTCCTATATACAGAAAAAGTAGAGCAGTAATACTCGTAGTTGCAAGTTCAGTGCGGTAGTGTAGGTGCAGACAGTGGCAGATTGGACTGCACATGATCAATATTGCAATAACAGACAGCAGCAGGTATGGCATTTGTGCAAATGGTTGCAGTAAAGTGCAGAGACATAGAGCAGCAGATGACAGACATATTGCAATTTCACTCTCATCGGATGACCTTGAGGTTAAAGGTCAGAGGTCAGATTTTCCCTAAATCTTCTAAACACAATAACTACTGAAAGAAATGGCGTAGGCTTTTCAAATCAATACAGTAACTGTATCGAATTTACACCCTGACCTAACTATGGGTTTTGGATCTAGGAGTCAAAGGTCAAAATTAACATTGCAGTTGCAATGTTAATTTTGACCTTTGATCACAGGGTGAACCTGTGTACCAGGTTTGGTAGCCCTAGTTTTACTCATTTTATAGTAACTGGTTGTGGCAACCAACCTGGGACCCAAGGCTGCTGGATCTCAAGGCCAGCTCCCCCACCATCCTCTGGGGAGTGGGCGGGGTAGGGGAGCCGCCTCATGACGGGGCAGAGTCCTGCAGAGTGAGACACTGCCCTTTGAGATCCCATCACATGGCAGCTCAGCCAGTAGCCTTGGATCCCAGGCAAGGTCAGTTGCGGTAATCAGGGGGCCGCCCATTGTGTGGTGCTAACAGTTTGTTGGAGAATGACAGAAAAATTATTGGGAGATGGGCTGGACTGATGCAAAATAGTGGATCAGTGAACCAGCCCCGCTCATCCGAACTACAAGGTGAATAGAAGCTCATCAGCAAATTTCTAATTGACTGTAATGACCCACTTACTGGGCCAAGGCCAGAATTTCCTATTTCAGCCTGGGATCTCCAAGTCTGTTTTGACCCTCACATCAAGGTGGACCAACGTATAGTCATTTTCACCTACAGGCAAGGTAGACTATCACCTATAAGTCTCTTCTGCACTCAAGCAAGGTTGAAATGCACATACATCCCAGGCTGGGATTTGAACCCATGGCACCATGAACTAAATCTTCCCACTCTGACCAATGAGTCAAAGAGGAATTCCTCTACTAGCACTGAGCTAACAGTGGAAGTGTACCTTAAGGTGTCAGGAACTGCTGCACTGACTAATTCCTTATGGAGGAGGGATCCATAACACTGATGTAAGAGGGAGGGCAGAGTTGAATAGCTGAAGGATGTTTCTTAAAGTGATAGGCTTTAAATCAGAGCATTTCAAGAAAGTCAGGGAAAATATGCAATAAATTTGTTTTGTATACTTTATTAATCCCAGAGGTAAATTCAGGGCATCCACGTGGATGGATGAGGCAGCCACGGTGCGGCACCAATCCCTTCACCATTCACACCTAGGGCCACTTTAGAGCCTCCAATTAACCTAACTTGCATGTTTTTGTCCCGTGGGAGAAAACCAGAGTACCCAGGGTAAACCCACACAGACACAGGGAGAACATGCAGACTCCACACAGAAGGGTCACTGATGGTCGGGGGGTGGGATCGAACCCATGACCTTCTTACTGTGCTGTGTTAGGATAAAACTCAGTAAAACCATCTAAGTCTACTCTTCAAAGATTGTCTATGTGTGTAGATGGTTTACCCAGGTTCGTTTTCAAGGAAGAGATTAGTTTACTTGGAACACATATTTATTTAAGCAAGTTGAATATAGTAGGTTACAGCGCTGGGTTAAACCTTCTCTCCCTGACAGCAACAGGCTGTGTCAGTTCATGAAGTCTGACTGACTATGCTGGCCCTGACCCAGAATATTTATACAGAAAATGAACAAAAGTGAAAGCATGCATTATCAAATGACAGTCCAGGTGCATGGTCCATGGTAGGGAGTCACAATCCGTTCCTGGCACCGAGTGTATCCACATGAAGGCCACTTCACCTCCCAGGTCAGAGTAGGCCAGGCTCAGCCATTCCTTATCACAACTGTGCCTCCTTCTCATAAATCCCAGGCATTTGTTATCCTCTGTGCTGAGATAAAGGTCCACTATTTTGCAGAGAGTGAACCACACACTTGGCAATATATATTCCATTATGGTATATTGGTTATTTTACCTAGACATAAGCAGAGTACAAATATTTTGAGTCACACAAATAACTGTTATATGATTATATTGATCACACACATATTTTGAGTCACACAAATAACTGTTATATGATTATTGATCACTTTATCCCATCAGCTGCCACAGTGCTAACCACTGCACCGCCCATTTTGAAATTTGCTTCAATAATTTAAAAAAAATTAAAGAAAACGTGAACAAAATATGTCACAAACACTTCATTAAGACATGAGTGAGCTGTTAAAATGTGGAAAAAGTGCAGTCAATGACCCCTTTAATAGATTTCAGTGTGCTTCTGCGAATTGGTACTGCCTCTGATTTTTTTTTTTTTTTTTTTTTTTGGCACCCATCTCCTGAGTAGTGCATCTCCATAACTTTATTCTAGAGATCCTCTGACAGTTTTGCCACCTATACTTAAGTGTTTGTTTCAGTTCCACTACCAAGGACTGAAATGTTCCATAAATAGCACTTTCCACAGTGAGCCAATCAAAATGACCACAATTAATCACAGGAGGAAGTGAAAAAGCTTGGTGATTAATTGAGATGGTGATTAACTACACCTTGCATTTACAAATTATTCTTAGAAGGGGGTGACCCGTTATCCAACTCGGTGATTCTGCTTATTTTATTCTTTTTTCTGACATGTTGCCATTACATTGGTTTTCATAAGTTGCACTGATTGAATACAGCCTAATTAGAATAGAATAGAATAGAATAGAATAGAATAGAATAGCCTTTATTGCCATTGTACAGTTCAACGAAATTGTGGGTGCTCCACCAGGCTACTGCGCAATAAAGTAAGAGAGAAGGTTTAGATAAAATACGATTACAAAGCACACGATAACACATGCCTGAAATAAAAATAGCCTGGATTACGGAAGTATACACAGGTATGGTAGCGGCTTCACAAATGGAACTATGTTCATAAGAGCGCAGAGTGCAGAACACACAACTGAACACGCAAATGAGTAAAATGGCCCAAAGATTATGGAAAATATGCATTGTAGTGGTTTCACAGCTGGGTCAATATACATGAATGTGCAGAGTGCAAAGACAGGTGTGTTATTGTGATAATTAAAAAGGTCCTCAGTTCTGTGCATGTGAGCATTCAGAGGGAGGGGGGGTGGGGCCTCTGACTGTTTGCAGTCCGGATAGCCCAGGGGAAGAAATTGTTTGTCAATCTGGAGGTGTGGGACTTGATTGATCTGAACCGTCGTCCAGAGGGAAGGAGGTCAAACAGGTGGTGGGCAGAATGTGAGGGGTCTCCTGTGATGGCCTTGATCTTTCTGAAACAGGAGGATCTGGAGATGTCCTCCAGGGAGGGTAGAGGGCCATGGATGATTTTTTGGGCAGTGTTGATGACCCTCTGCACAGCCTTCCTGTTCTTGGCTGTGGAGCCGATGTACCACACACTCAGACAGTAGGTGAGTACCCTCTCTACTGAGAAGTGATAGAAGGCCAGCAGCAGCTTCTGGTCCAGTTTGTTCTTCCTCAGGACATGGAGGAAGTGTAGCCACTGCTGGGCTTTCTTCACCAGGGCCTTGGTGTTGACAGACCAGGAGAAGTCAGAGGAGACGTGGGTGCCCAGGAGTCTGAAGGTGAGAACGGTTTCCACACAGTCACCATTAATGAGGAGGGGGGTTGGTCATGTCTGTTGTTCCTGAAGTCCAGTATGAGTTCTCTGGGGGGTTTTTTGGACATTCAGTTTCAGGTTGTTTGCTTGGCACCACAGCAGCAGATTCTCTACCTCCGCCCTGTATGCCTTCTCATCATCGTCAATGATGAGCCCAACCAAGGTGATATTGTCTGCATACTTCACAGTGACAGTGGTTGGGTGGGTTGGAATACAGTCAAAGGTGTACAGGGAGTACAGAAGTGGTCTTAGCACGCAGCCCTGGGGGGAACCAGTGCTGAGAGAGAGAGTGTGGAGGAGTGATGGAGCCAAGTCTGACTGTGTGTGGGTGGTTGGTGAGAGTTTTTTTATCCAGGAGCAGGTAGTGAGGATCTGGAGAAGATGCAGTTTAGTGATCAGGATGTCCGGGATGATGGTGTTGAAAGCTGAGCTGTAGTCCACAAAGAGCATCCTCACGTAGCTCCTTGGGTTCTCCAGGTGGCTCAGCGCTCTGTGGAATGTTGTGGCGATGGCGTCTTCTGTAGACCAGTTCTTCCTGTAGGGGAACTGGTGGGGGTTGAAGGAGGGGGAAGACAATTCCCTGATGTGCTAGGACACCAGTCACTCAAAACACTTCATGACTACAGACGTGAGTGCTATCGGTCTGTAGTCATTCAGGCTGTCAATTGCAGACTTTTGGGGGTGGAGATGATGGTGGTGTCACGCCGCGCCATTCATCAGCGGCGCCACCTGCTCACGCACCTGATCATCATCAGCGGCGAGGGATAAAGGCCGTCTCGCCCGGAGCTTCGGCCTGAAGCCGTCAGACTTCGTTCCTCACCATCGTGAGTCATCTACAATCTTCAGCACAATTGTTTGGGTAAGAAGCCTTACCTTCTCTCTCCAGTCTGCTCCCCTGTGCACAGGTGGATTTCCCGGCGGCGGACGTCTTCCCTCCAACGCCTACTCCTCGCTGCTGCACCGAGCTCTCCAGGTGGCTGTCTCCCGGGTTTCGCCCCTTGCTGTGCCAGCTGTCCTGTCATCCAAGTAAGTCCTTCTCTTGCCATAATCCTTCCTGTGATGGTGTATGCCCGTCACCCTCTCCCTGTGCTTTCTCCATAGGGTTGCCCGGCTGTACAGTCACCTGCCTCTGTGCCTGAAGCAGACGCCGCCACCAACACATTTACATCCCGCAGACACGCACTCATTCACGCCTGTTGTTAATAAACTATTTGAACTACTCTGAGCCTGTGTGTGTGCATCTCCTGAGCCGTGCGTTATGTCAGCACGGCTTCAGCAGAGCGGCTCGGCAGACGGCGGGCTCGCACACCGGCTTACCACTCTCGAGGCTAGAGTGGATCAGATTGCTTATCAACAACAGGTGATCCTAAATCAATTGGTATTAATTACTAACCGATTGGACCGCCTGGACCCCCAGCAGCCGTTCCCCCCGGCTCCTCAGGGTGGCGCAGCTCCTGCTGTTCCTGCGGCCGTCCAGCCAGCTCCGGTGGCACCGGCCCGGCTCACACCAATTCCGACCCCCGCCCGCTTTAGAGGAAAGCTCGGCGGAGCGCGGGGGTTTGTGATGCAGTGTGAGTCCGTGTTCGACCGTGTGCCCAGAGACTTCCCCTCAGATCACAGCCGAATCAGCTACATAGGGAATCTCCTGGAGGGGCGCACTTTAACTTGGGCCTACGCTATAATGGCGAGACCCAGTTATGCTACCCTCACCTATGCCGAGTTCGTGAGGCGCTTCCTGGAGGTTTTCGATCATTCTCACTCCGAGACGGTCCAGGTCGATCGGCTTCTCGCTCTCCAGCAGGGAAGCCGGTCGGCCGCGGACTATGCTATCGAATACCGGGTAGCGGCGGAGGAACTGGGCTGGGAGGAATGCTCCCTCTGCGGCCTGTTCCTCCGCAGCCTCAATAGTGATCTGAGGGATGAACTGGCTGGACGGGATATCCCCGGAACGCTAGCGGAGCTAACTTCACTGGCCATCAGCTTGGACAACAGGCTGCACGAGCGCTCCTCAGGACGGAAGCCGTCTGCTTCTCGCCCTCAGGGAGCCTCGCTGCGCCTGCCTCAAGCTCGCCCCCTGGCGACGCCGCCACCATCGCGCCCCGAGGAGTCGGAGCCGATGGTGACGGGCTGGGCAAAGCTTTCCCCGGCGGAGAGACAGCGCCGCCGTGAGTTGGGTCTCTGCATGTATTGCGGAGACAGTCAACACACGGTAGAGCTTTGCCCACAGAAGCCAAACGGCGGGGTCCGCGAGTCACTGTAGGGGGCCTCGCGGACGTCAATCGGCAAAGTCCCCTCACCCAATTGAAGCTGCCCATCCGTTTCTGCCACAATCCCACTGGGCACCTCACCCATGCACTGGTGGATTCGGGCGCAGAAGGCAGCTTCATTTCACACGGCCTGGCAACCCGATTGGGCATCCGCTGTCAGGCACTAAAACACCCCATCTCCCTGGTCCATCTCTCCCGTGCCTCCCTTGGGAGAGTTTCTCATCAGACCATTCCCGTCCCAGTCATCATCTCGGGGAACCACCGGGAGGAGATGGTTTTTTACGTCCTGCCCAACTCTGTGTCGCCAGTCATCCTGGGGTATCCCTGGCTACGCCTCCACAACCCTGTCCTGGACTGGAGGTCAGCTGGGGTATCGGCATGGAGTACATTTTGCATGGGCACCTGCCTTCAGTCCGCTGCCTGCTCCCCGTCCGCTGCTCCCCCTGTGACGGACACAGCACCTCCGGACCTGTCTCTGGTGCCTCCGGAATTTCACGACCTGGGTATGGTATTTAGCAAGACGAAAGCTATGTCTCTTCCCCCGCATTGGCCCTATGACTGTGCTATCAACCTCCGCCAGGGGGCTCCCCTACCTAAGGAGACGATGAATACCTACCTGAAAGAATCACTGAGCGCTGGGATTATTCGCCCATCGTCGTCACCCATGGGGGCAGGGTTTTTCTTCGTTGGGAAAAAGGACGGATCCCTCCGCCCCTGCATAGACTACCGAGCGCTCAATGACATCACTGAGAGGGACCGTTACACCCTGCCCCTCATGGACACTGCCTTCCACTCCCTCCAGGGGGCGACCTTTGTTTACCAAGCTGGATCTACGCAGCGCTTACCACCTCGTCCGGATCCGGGAGGGAGATGAATGGAAAACAGCCTTCCGTACCCCGAACGGCCACTTTGAATACCTGGTCATGCCGTTCGGGTTGACCAACGCTCCTGCCGTCTTTCAGCGCCTCATCAATGACGTCCTCCGTGATTTCATCGGCCTCTTCGTGTTCGTCTACCTGGACGATATTCTTATCTTCTCCAGGTACAGGGACGAGCACCAGGTCCATGTGAGGCGGGTCCTCCAAAGACTGCTGGAGAATCGGCTCTACGTGAAGGCTGAAAAGTGCGAATTCTACGCTAGAACCACATCCTTCCTGGGATTCATCATCTCTCAAGACCAGGTGCTCCCAGACCCAGAGAAGGTGAAGGCGGTGGTGGAGTGGCCTACTCCCGCATCCCGGAAGCAGGTGCAACAGTTTGTTGGCTTCGCCAATTTTTACCGCCGCTTTGTCCCAAATTTCAGCTCGATCGTCGGACCACTGACCCGCCTCACGTCCCCGAAGGTCCCGTTCCGGTGGACCGAAGAGGTCGCTGCTGCCTTTAAGGCGCTGAAGGCGGAGTTCTCCTCCTCCCGGGTCCTTCGCGAGGTCGACCCCGCGCTGCAGTGCATTGTGGAGGTGGACGCCTCGGACACGGGAGTGGGAGCAGTACTATCCCAGCGGTCGCCTGACGATGGCGCCAAACGACCCTGCGCCTTCTTCTCCCGGCGCCTGTCCCCGGCGGAGAGGAACTACGATGTGGGGGACAGAGAGCTCCTGGCCATTAAACTCGCCTTACAGGAGTGGCGCCACTGGCTAGAGGGGGTGGACCTGCCGTTTGTGGTCCTGATGGACCACAAGAAGCTAGAATATTTACGATCTGCCAAGCGCCTGAATGCCCGCCAGGCGCGCTGGTCTTTGTTCTTCGCCAGGTTCCGCTTTTCTATCACCTTCAGGCCAGGCTCCAAGAACGGCCTGCCTGACGCCCTCTCTAGGCAGTTCACCCCCGTGGAGGCTGAGGAGACGCCCCACACTATCCTGCCCAGGTCGTGCGTCGTGGGAGCCATCTCTTGGGACATCGAGAACAAGATCCGGAAGGCACAGGAGGTGGAACCTGATCCTGGCGGCGGACCGGAGGGAAAACTGTTCATTCCATCTGCGGTCCGAGGAGAGGTCATCCACTGGCTCCACACCTCCCGGCTCACCTGTCATCCTGGCACCTCCCGGATGATCAGCCTCCTCCAACGGTCCTTTTGGTGACCAGGCCTGCGGAGGGACGCAGCCCGCTACGCCCGGGCTTGCCCTATCTGTGCCACCAGCAAGTTGGGAAATGCCCCTCCAGCGGGTCTGCTCCAGCCCCTGCCCGTTCCTGGCAGGCCCTGGTCGCACATCGCGTTGGATTTCGTCACCGGACTCCCCGTTTCCAACTCTTTTGACACCATCCTGACCATCGTGGACCGTTTCTCCAAGGCCGCACACTTCGTTCCCCTGCGAGGTCTCCCCACCGCCCTGGAGACGGCGGATCTCCTCGTCCAACACGTGGTCAGGCTGCACGGGATTCCGGTGGACATGGTTTCGGACCGGGGTCCCCAATTTTCATCCGAGGTTTGGAGATCTTTCTGTAACGCCATCGGAACCAAGGTGAGCCTCTCCTCCGGCCATCACCCCCAATCTAACGGGCAGTGTGAGAGGACCAACCAGGAGCTGGAGGCTGCGCTCCGCTGTGTGACCAGGTCCAAACCTACGTCCTGGAGCAACCATCTCGCCTGGGTTGAGTACGCCCATAACACCGCCCGCTCTTCTGCAACAGGGATGTCTCCCTTCAAGGCGTCCCTGGGTTACGACCCCCCGCTGCTTCCAGCGCAGGAGAGCGAGGTAACTGTCCCCTCAGTTAGGGCGCATCTCAGCCAGTTCCGCTCCATCTGGGCTGCCGCGCGTCATGCGCTTTTACGCACAGCGGAGCGCAACAGGACCGTGGCGGACCGGCACAGACGACCTGCCCCGGCGTACAGAGTTGGGCAACGAGTTTATGTGTCTACCCAGGATGTTACATTGAAGGGCGAGAGGAGGAAGCTGGCACAGCGGTTCATGGGTCCCTATCCCATCACCCGGATCATCAACCCGGTGGCTGTGCGCGTGGCTATTCCCCCCTCCCTCCGCATCCATCCCACCTTCCACGTGTCAAAGGTGAAGCTGGCAGTCACCGACCCCCTTTGCCCTCCTCCTGCAGCGCAACCCGCGCCCCGGATGATTGGTGGCCATCCGGCCTGGTCCGTCTCCTCCATCCTGGACTCCCGGCGCCGAGGTCGTGGGTTGCAATACTTGGTGGACTGGGAGGGCTATGGGCCCGAGCATCGACAGTGGGTGCCCCCGTCGTTCGTGTTGGACCCATCGCTCATCGCGGACTTCCACCGAGCGCACCCGGATAAGCCATCGCCAGGAGGCGCTGCTAGAGGGGGGAGTACTGTCATGCCGCACCATTCATCAGCGGCGCCACCTGCTCACGCACCTGATCATCATCAGTGGCGAGGGATAAAGGCTGTCTCGCCCGGAGCTTCGGCCTGAAGCCGTCAGACTTCGTTCCTCACCGTCGTGAGTCATCTACAATCTTCAGCACAATTGTTTGGGTAAGAAGCCTTACCTTCTCTCTCCAGTCTGCTCCCCTGTGCACAGGTGGATTTCCCGGCGGCGGACGTCTTCCCTCCAACGCCTACTCCTCGCTGCTGCACCGAGCTCTCCAGGTGGCTGTCTCCCGGGTTTCGCTCCTTGCTGTGCCAGCTGTCCTGTCATCCAAGTAAGTCCTTCTCTTGCCATAATCCCTCCTGTGTTGGTGTATGCCCATCACCCTCTCCCTGTGCTTTCTCCATAGGGTTGCCCGGCTGTACAGTCACCTGCCTCTGTGCCTGAAGCAGACGCCGCCACCAACACATTTACATCCCGCAGACACGCACTCATTCACGCCTGTTGTTAATAAACTATTTGAACTACTCTGAGCCTGTGTGTGTGCGTCTTCTGAGCCGTGCGTTATGTCAGGTGGAGGCCTTGAGGCAAGAGGGGATGGTGACATGCATCAAGGAGAGGTTGAACAGCTTGGTGAGGATCTCTGCCAGCTGATCTGCACATGCTTTGACCACTGCTCCTGGGATGCCGTCTGGACGAGCAGCTCTGTGGGGTTTCACTGCTTTCAGTTGCCTCCTCACCTCATGCACCTGTAGAGAGAAAGGGGAGGGGGGGCAAGAGAAGGGGGGGGAGAGGGAGAGAGGGAAGGGGGGATGAGCTCAAACCAGGCAAAGAAGCTGTTAAGTTTCTCTGCCAGAGTGAGGCTGCTGTCTGATGTTGGGGAGCACTGACCCCTGTAGTTGGTGAGAGCCTGGATGCCTCTCTACATCTGTCTGGGGTTGTCATCTGTGAGGAAGCCCTCCACCTTCCTCCTGTAGGTGTACTTAGCGAGTTTTATGCCTCTTCTCAGGTTGGTTCTGGCAGTGCTGTACAGAGAGCTGTCCCTCTGCCTTAAGGGTGAGTTGTGGGCTCTGATCAGAGCCTGGACCTCATTGGTCATCCAGGGTTTCTGGTTTGGAAAGACCCACATATGTTTGGTGACTGTCATATTTTCTACACAGCATTTAATGTAGAAAAGGACAGACTTGGTGTAGGAGTCCAGGTCCTGCTGTTCAAAGATGTCCCAGTCTATGCAGCTAAAGCAGTCCTGTAGCTGGAGGAGAGCATTTTCAGGCCAGGTTTTAATTGTGTGTTTGGTTGGGGGGAACTCTTCCTCAGGGGATGTAGACAGGTATTAGAAAATGAATAACTCCCTGCTAAAATAATAATTAATCAATTAATTAAAGAGTAGCGATAACAACGTGTTTTTGACAGAATTTACCTCCTTTAAAAACTGTGCACATGCTAAAGTTGAATCTTTCTGCAGCTTTTACCAGCAGACCTCTGAAGTTGCCAGTGGTCAGTCTGTCTCTGGACATAAAGCACATCTGGACTCCATATTTATGGTGGGAACTCACTGCCTTCAGCACAAATTACTTATGAAATGGAAAAATATTCAGTGAATAGCTTGCAAAATTACTCAAAATATTACAAACTACCTGTGACACTGGTTTACAAAGTTTACGCATGCAAAAGAATTTAAGTTTGAAAGTAAAAACTACATTTTTCAATTTTAGCTGCTGGAGAAAAACATTGTCCATTTTGTGAAAAATGAGCTGAAGGAAATTTGGAAAGTTATGTGCCCAGATGATCCAGAATACTTAGAAAGTCAGGGGGAGGATGAGGAGATGTTGAAGGTTGAAGATGAAGATGAGAGGAAGAGCAACAGAGAGTCATTTCTGAAGATTGCACTGAACTTCCTGAGGAGGATGAACCAGGAGGAGCTGGCTGACCGTCTGTTCAGCAGTAAAATATTTTTAACATTTTAAAATAATGTAAAGAGGAAACTGAGGAAACATGGGAGACACGTTGTAAATACTTGTTGTGCTTGGTTTTAGGAACATTTGCTGAAGAGTGCCAACACAAACTGAAGTCTAACCTTCAGAAGAGGTTCCAGTGTGTGTTTGAGGGGATCTCTAAAGCAGGAAACCCAAGCCTTCTGAACCAGATCTTCACAGAGCTCTACATCACAGAGGGGGGGACTTCAGAGGTCAATGATGAACATGAGGTCAGACAGATTGAAACAGCATCCAGGAAACCACAAAGACCAGAAACAACCATCAGACAAGAAGACATCTTTAAAGGCCCACCTGGAAGAGATGAACCAATCAGAACAGTGCTGACCAAGGGAGTGGCTGGCATTGGGAAAACAGTCTTAACACAGAAGTTCACTCTAGACTGGGCTGAAGACAAAGCCAACCAGGACATCCAGTTCATGTTTCCATTCACCTTCAGAGAGCTGAATGTGCTGAAGGAGAAAAAGTTTAGTTTGATGGAACTTGTCCATCACTTCTTTACTGAAACCAAAGAAGCAGGAATTTGCAGCTTTGATCAGTTCCAGGTTGCGTTCATCTTTGATGGTCTGGATGAGTGTCGACTTCCTCTGGACTTCCACAAGACTGAGATCCTGACTGATCTTACAGAGTCCACCTCAGTAGATGTTCTGCTGATAAACCTCATCCGGGGGAAACTGCTTCCTTCTGCTCACCTCTGGATAACCACACGACCTGCAGCAGCCAATCAGATCCCTCCTGAGTGTGTTGGCATATTGACAGAGATTAGAGGGTTCACTGACCCACAAAAGGAGGAATACTTCAAGAAGAGATTCAAAGATGAGGAGCAGGCCAACAGGATTATCTCTCACATCAAGAAATCACGAAGCCTCCACATCATGTGTCACATCCCAGTCTTCTGCTGGGTCACTGCTACAGTTCTGCAGGATGAGCTGAAAAAAAACAGAGAAGGAGGAGAGCTGCCCAGGACTCTGACTGAGATGTACATCCACTTCCTGGTGGTTCAGACCAAAGTGAAGAAGGTCAAGTTTGAAGAAGGAACTGAGACAGATTCACTCTGGAGTCCAGACAACAGGAAAATGATTGAGTCTCTAGGAAAACTGGCTTTTGATCAGCTGCAGAAAGGAAACCTGATCTTCTATGAATCAGACCTGACAGAGTGTGGCATTGACATCAGAGAAGCTTCAGTGTACTCAGGAGTGTTCACACAGATCTTTAGAGAGGAAAGAGGTCTGTACCAGGACAAGGTGTTCTGCTTTGTCCATCTGAGTGTTCAGGAGTTTCTTGCTGCTCTTCATGTCCATCTGATGTTTATTAACTCTGGTATCAACTTGCTTGAAAAAAGATTCAAGAAAAACAAACTTGTTAAAGAGAAAACAAAATTGCAGAACCTCTACCAGAATGCTGTGGACAATGCCTTACAGAGTCCAAATGGACACCTGGACTTGTTCCTTCGCTTCCTTCTTGGTCTTTCACTGCAGACAAATCAGAGTCTCCTACAAGGGCTGATTACCCCAAGAGGAAGTAGCTCACAGACCAGTCAGAAAACAGTCCAATACATCAGGAAGAAGACCAGTGAGAGATTGTCTCCAGAAAAGTGCATCAACCTGTTCCACTGTCTGAATGAATTGAATGATCATTCTCTGGTGGACGAGATTCAACAGTCCCTGAGATCACAATGTCTCTCCACAGATAATCTGTCTCCTGCTCAGTGGTCAGCTCTGGTCTTCCTCTTACTGTCATCAGAAAAAGATCTGGAGTTGTTTGACCTGAAGAAATACTCTGCTTCAGGGGAGGCTCTTCTGAGACTTTTACCAGTGGTCAAAGCCTCAGACAAAGCTCAGTAGGTGGAGTCATGAGTCATTAAAATATATTTAATCTTTTTTAACACAACAGATAAAGACATTTCTTATTCACTGTCTAGGCTGAGCAGTTGTAACCTCTCAGAGAGAAGCTGTGAAGCTCTGTCCTCTGTCCTCAGCTCCGAGTCCTCCACTGTGAGACAGCTGGACCTGAGCAACAACAACCTGAAGGATTCAGGAGTGAAGATGTTGTCCACTGGACTGAAAAGTCCAAACTGTAAACTAGAAGCTCTCAGGTTAGGATTCTCATCATTATCTATGAATTAAAAATGTTATTTTTACCACAGTGAAGATCAACGCTTTCCTGAGTTTGCTTCTTGACTTGACGATATTTTTCTCCCTCCAGCCTCTCAGCATGTCTGGTTACAGAGGTGGGGTGTGCTTCTCTGGCCTCAGCTCTGAGGTCCAACCCCTCTTATCTCAGAAAGTTGGACCTGAGTAACAACAACCTGAAGGATTCAGGAACTGAGATTCTGTCAGCAGGACTGAGGAATCCACAGTGTAGACTTGAGACTCTCAGGTCTGAGTGCAAATGATTACTGATAAGTTTGAGGTTTTAGTGTAATGATGTCCTACCTCCAGTGTTAATTTCATTGACTAAAACTGACTAAAATTATTTTATCAACTAAAGCTAGAAATTAAACTAAAGCTCCCATTTTTATGTTTCTATTGACACCTAATTTTAGTCGAGATTTAGTCTTATTTAGTTTTAGTCTTAAGCTGCATTCCAATCCACAGTGTACTTTAATGGCACTCCCTACTCCCTGCTCCATTCTCAGGGAATATTAGTTGAAGCTACAGTCACAAATACCCTTACGAACAGCTGTAAACACAGTATGAACAATTTTTGGTCCATTTCATACGGTCTTCTTAAGGTGGCTGGAGGAGAATCCAGCATTCATAGACCATTCATAAGTTTGTGGCCAGGTCAATGGTCTTGTCCAAGATTTCTACAAACGCCCCACGAAAATCCCTCATCATAGGGCAGCCATGCAAATGCCATAGGAACAACAAAAGAACTACACATGATGTTGGCCATGAGTACGCCTCAAGAACACCTTAAGTTGTTCTTGAGGGCCCCTTACAGCAGTCATAGGAAACACCGTACAAATCTTTGTTTGTACGGAGAGTCATACAACATGCATAAGGCGGTAGTAAGGTACTTATAAGGCGGAAGTATGTCATTTGTGCAACATTTGTGCCGACAAAATGTGCTGAAAGCCATAAGATCTTCCTACCAACAACTTGAGAGTGCCGCGAGCTGCACAAAAGTTTTTGTAAGACGGCAGTAAGTATGCAATAGGAAGATCCCAAGGCACCCTTACGAAGACCTCTAGGGCCATTGTACGACAGAAAAGCACCTCATTTTTCAAGAATGCCTCAGGTAGCTCTTGCGAATTGAATGGCAGCAATAAGACACGATGCCCCCCTCCATGAATGTCTTAACTCCAGAATTCGTAGGAACTGGGAGATTCTTACGAACCCATCATTCTTAAGAATCTTTGTGACCATAGCTTAACTATCAACTGGTACGGATACCACTGTGGACATTTTATACTTCTGAAATAAAATATTAATAAAAATATGTTTTTATCACTATCAGTTGACATAAACAATAACTAACATTAGTTTTGCTTGTTAATAAGGTGAGCAACACCAGTTTGCTTTACTCATATTTGAGCAGCAGTAACTTAAAGGTAACCTTCTTAACCACTTCCAGTGAAGTGATGTACGGTTATTTTTTTCTTCCCTGCTCAGTTCTCAGTTCTGTTTGAACTGAACACTGTTCACTCCCTTCGGTTTGGAATTTCATTTAATATGGCAGAATACCCGCTGCAGCCCACTTCGAAGTACACTATTGGGCGATCAGAAAGCACCTTTAGTCTGTTCATCATCAGTGGTTTCAATCTAGTTTAATCAACAAAAATTTAGTTGACTGAATAGTTTTAGTGGACAAAATTAGCACTGCCTACCTGTGCTTCTTAACTTAAGGAATTTCTTTCTATCTCCAGTTTATCAGGGTGTCTGGTTTCAGAGGTGGGCTGTGTTGCTCTAGCCTCGGTTCTGAGATCCAACCCCTGCCATCTGAGAGAGCTGGACCTGAGCTACAACCATCCTGGAGAGTCGGGAGTGAAGAGCCTGTCTGCTCTAAAGGAGGATCCATACTGCAGACTGGAAACTATCAGGTATGCTTAGACACCATGTCATTCCATAGCCTTCAGTTCTGGATTTAAAATATTAAACATGTAGACAGCTTCATTATCTGCTGTGTTGGATTCTGATATTTATTTATTTATTTTTTACTTTTTTTGCCCCAGGGACAGTTCATTTCAACAGCCTTACCAGTTTGCATCAGAAAATTGAAATAAATAAAACAGCCATCATGTCATAACCTTCACAAAATATCAGTGAAACCAGTAAAGATATGGATCTGTGGGTTGTGTTTCCTGTAATACTTCTAAGGCTTTTGAGTGATAGTGGTCTTGTAGAATTTTTTTGAGTTACTGAAAACTACAAGAGGAAGAAGGTCATACCCAGTGATGTTTGCTGCTGTACAAACCACCACAGTCAGTCATCGCCCATCCTGAGAACCATCTATAGAAACATTTCTAAGCATTTTATTATGTTGATAGAGTAATCATTCTGATGTGCTTCTCCCTCCAGGGTGGACCATGGTGGAGCGCTGAGGTTAAAACCTGATGAGAGGAGGTGTAAGTTTGACTTTTGATGACCAAATAGCAAACTGACAGACTGTCTTTTAGTACACTGACATGATAGCTATGGTATTTATACATTCAAGCATGGTGGCTATATGAATGATGAACACATCAATAAGGAAAGAATAAAATGTGTCAGATGATAAACTGTTCTGTCTTTCTCCCCCACCACCAGATTTCTGTCAACTTGACCTGGACACAAACTCAATAAACAGATTGGTCAAACTGTCTAGAGGCCACAGGAAGGCCAGACATGTGGGAGAGGAGCAGCCATATCCTGATGACCCAGACAGATTTGATGACTGGGAGCAGCTGCTGTGTAGAAACGGTCTAACTGGTCACTGTTACTGGGAGGTGGAGTGGAGGGGAGTGGTTTATGTATCTGTGAGTTACAGAGGAATCAGGAGGAAAGGGAGCAGTGATGACAGTTTGTTTGGATGGAACAATCAGTCGTGGAGTCTGAGATGTGCCGACATTGGTGGTTACTCTGTCTATCACAACAGGAGCCAAACCCCCATCTCTTCCTCCGTCTCTAACACAGTAGGTGTGTATGTGGACTGGCCGGCCGGTGTCTTGTCCTTCTACAAAGTCTCATCAGACACATTGATCCACCTCCACACCTTCAACACCACGTTCACTCAGCCTCTTTATCCTGGGTTCTTTTTGGAGTCACTGAACTCCTCTGTCAGGCTGTGTGGTATGTAGCAGGGAGGGTGCGTGGAAGTGACAGAAGCCTCACCTCTGTGGTTTAAATGTTGATGGCGGATGATATTTCGTTTTGGTTCCTAACTTTTGTCTTTGAAGTAGTGAGATGATGACCAAATCACTGAACTCCTGTAAAAAGAGAACGGACATAGGTGAAAATGAAGAGGAGAACGGGGGGACATCCCCCCCAATTTCATGATAAACCTTTAATATCATGTTATATAATACTTTGAAGCACCAATGCTAAATGTAAAAACAAGGCTTGCAAATTTGGAAAATTTCTTTCAAAATTTGTAACTTTTTTGTCATAAAGTTGCAACATTTTGTCATCAAACTGACTTTTTTCTTTTAAATCTGCAACTTTTTCCTTTTAAATCTGCAACTTTTTCCTCATAAATCTGCAACATTTTTGCCATAAATTTTAATTTTTTTCTTGTAAGCCTGACACTTTTTTCCTCATGAATTTTCTGTTTTGCCCCATAAATTTGCTCGTTTCATCATAAATCTGCAACTTTTTGTGGTAAATTTATGACTCTTTTTTTTCATTTTAAATATGCAACATTCCTATGTATGTAATTCCTGTATGTAATGCCTTAAATTATCTCCCTTCATCTAGACAATGACTCAAGTTTGCTTTTATAAAGTTTTTGTTTTAAAGGGTTTCAACTCTTCTCTATTAAAAAAAAAATTGAGGCCCATAAACATAATCTTACATCGGACACCGACTGCCTATAATGTCCCCCTCAGTCTTTACTCTGGAGAAGATGTTCTGTTTATTGTAGCTGTTCATGTCTGCAGTGGTAGGAATGACTAACTGATCCATTTAGTGTTAAAACTGCCTACATTTTACCATGTAAATCTGTTTGACGTTGTAAAATAAAACACATCTTGAGTCAATCAATAAAAGTTGTGTTCGTGATCCTTTAGCGTGAGCTCGTGGTCACATCGTTAGATAAAAGTTGGCTCTATCTGGTGGTCAGAATGCTGAGCTACTTCATGTGATGAGTGGTTCCTCTAAAACTGGGTAAACTTTGAAAGAGAAGAGCAAATGCTAAACTACATAAACTTGTCTTGATGTCATTTTTGTGGATTCAGACAGCAGCTGCAGACTTCCAACACTCCACATGCATGTCCAGCAGCAATATTAATGAGGTGATCATCTGAGCAGGTACACTGTAAAAAATAACTGGGTTATTCTACTTAAAAAAGTTATTGTTCAGGCTGCCTTAAAATTTTAAGTTGATTGAACTTGAGTTTATGTGTTTGTGTTTTATGTGTCTTTTCCACTTATCTTCTCAAGTTCATTCAACTTAAAATTTTAATGCAGCCCAAACACTAACTTTTTTAAGTGAAGACAACTTTATTTTAGACTGCTTCTGAATGCTACTAAGATTTTTCTTTTTTATACTTTACTGTTAGACAAAGGCATCCTCAGATCAGAAGCAGACACCAAGGCTCAGAAACACACACATGCACACACCCATGCACAAACTGGCTCTGGAGACACATGCTGCACTTTTGCCCAAAGACAGTAGTTCCCAAAGACTTTGACTGACAATGCAGACCATCAATGACAAGTAACTCATTCTGGTCTGAGAGTCCAAGAGTGCTCAGATTTCTGACCTTGGACCTTGACCTTGACCACAGACACAATCCAGACTCACTTCAGGATTGTTGTGCATGAGTTTGCCAAACACTGGGACGACTACCTAGAAGGAGTAACAATTTTCGTGAACTCATAAAAGCCCAGATCTCCTGACCTTTGGCAGCTACCTTGCGCTCAACCTGGATGCATACACCTGAGGATCACGGTGTACGAGTTTGTTGAGCATTAGGGCAAGTGCCCAAGAGGAGTAGTGATACTTCTGAAATCACATAAGCTCCCAGATCTCCTGACCTTTGACCTTGACCTTTGGCACAATTTGGATTCAGACCCTAGTGAGTGAGTTTGGTGAGTATCTGAGTAAATGCTTTGGAGGAAAAGTGATTCCTTTGGAATGTGGACAGAAAGACAGCCTGAAGATGGAAGCCACCTAATCACTTAAGCTGCTTTTGCCTTTGGTAGGAATGAGCTAAAAAGAAAGAAAGTTGCAGCTGTGGGAAGTAACCAGTTACATTTGCTCACAATTTTTTTTTTCAGATAACTACTTTACTGAGTAACATGATACTTTATACTCTTACTTGAGTACATTTTGGAAAAATATGCTCTGCTTTTACTTAAGGGCTTATGGTTGTACTCTGAGGTGGTTCCAATTTCACTAATTTGATTCGAGTTTGCAGTTTTTGCTCATTTTTTTTCAAAAGCTGATTTGCTTTTTACTTATTTAATTGAAATTACTATTCCTCCACTGTGGCTCACAAAATATTTAGTTTTTTACTTTGCATATGATTTAGATGACCGAGAGGTCTTCAACTCCCATCTCCAGAAGAACTTCAACCACATTCTGAGGGAGTCTGGAGACATGGAGTCTGAATGGGCCATGTTCTCCACCTCCATTGTTGAAGCGGCTACCCAGCGCTGTGGCCGCAAGGTCGTCGGTGCATCTCGTGGTGGCAACCCCTGAACCAAGTGGTGGACGCCATCAGTGACGGGGGCAATCAAGCTCAAGAAGGAGTCCTATCAAGCTTGGTTGGCTTGTGGGACACCCAAAGCAGCTGAGGTGCACCGACAGGCCAAGTGGAGTGCAGCTCGGGTGGTTGCTAAAGAAAAAACTTGGGTGTGGGAGGGGATCGGTGAGGCCATGGAACAAGACTTTCAGTTGGCCTCGAAGAGATTCTGGCAAACTGTCTGGCGGCTCAGGAGGGGAAAGCAGCTCCCTGTCCACACTGTGTATGGTGCAGATGGGGCGCTGCTGACTTCGACTGGGGATGTTGTCAAGTGGTGGAAGGAATACTTTGAGGATCTTCTCAATCCCACTGACACACATTCCACAGAGAAAGCAGAGCTTGAGGATAGGGCGGTCGACTCAGGGACTGAGGTTGCCGAAGTGGTTAAAAAACTCTTTGGTGGCCGGGCCCTGGGGGTGGACAAGATTCACCCTGAGTACCTCAAGGCCCTGAATGTTGTAGGGCTGTCATGGCTGGCACGCCTCTGCAACACTGCGTGGAGGGTGGGGACAGTGCCTTTGGTATGGCAAACTGGAGTGTGGTTCCTCTTTTTAAAAAGGGGGACCAGTGGATGCGTTCTAATTTTAGCGGGATCACACTTCTCAGCCTCCTTGGGAAGATCTATGCCAGAGTACTGGAGAGGACAGCCCAGCCATTGGTCAAACCTCGGATTCAGGAGGAGCAATGTGGTTTTCGTCTTGGCCGTGGCCAGTGTTCAGAGTAATGCGTTACTGTAGTGCCACTACTTTTGAAGTAACATTCTTCTTCTTCTTCTTTCAGCTGCTCACTTTAGGGGTCGCCACAGCGGATCATCTGTCTCCATCTCACCCTGTCCCTTGCATCTTCCTCTGTCACACCAGCCCTCTCTGTGTCCTCCTTCACTACAGCCAATGTGCTGTGTAACAAAATTACTGTTTAAAAATTCAATAATGCATTAGTTACTGAAATTTGATCAGATGCGTTACTTGTTATTCATTTTATTAATATGGATAAATATTTTTAGCACAAATGTATATACAAACTGACCCTACCATAGCTGAGACGAGCTGTCAGTCAACGTGACCTGTTGCAAAGAGCCTGAGTCTTCACTACTGAGCGGTGGAAAAGATGAAGCTACTTTGTTTTTGTGGAAATAGACAATTATTTTTCTTTTGTCGTAGTTAAGGACAAAAGCATATTGGTGGGTTGCAAACTAAATGCCGGTTGAGACCTACTGCAATCTTGAGAAGCACTTGAAAACAGAAACAAAGCTCCGGCAAAGCTAGTGCTAAGTAACGGCTAGCTATGCTAACAACATTGTGTTAGTGACTCTACGTTATCTGAACTGCCACAGCTGGATGTAAATTGGAAATACTCGTCTCAACACCCAGGGCTGGATTTAGAGCACAGGTATGCATCTGGACAGTTTGTGACCCAGACCCTGGACTGTGAACCACAGAAATTAAAACACATTTACTTGCTACATGGATAAAGATTATTCAAAAATAGATGTTGATCTCCAAAAGGAATATGAGGGACTCAATGTTGTCTCTGCGACAGCAGACATTTGAAATGTGGATAATGGACATTTTTTTTCGAACACTGTCCATGTAAAGACCCTGACCTTGTACCCCAAGTTTGAGGTCAAGGTTACCAGCTGCAGTCCCCAAAAGAGTTTCTTCATAGAGATTTCTGTCACACTGTGTGGCTGGTAGTTGAAGGATTAACCCAGCTTCACCGTCTTCATCTACAAGGCAATCTCCTCTTACCTGAACCCAGAGCCCTGACTGAGTGGCCTGTCCAGCCTGTGGCCCAAAGCACACCCTTGTATTAACAACAGCTCCTTTGTGGTCTAATTGCTCTTGGTAATCTGGGTAGGTGTTTAAGACCAGGAAAATTGATCTATAGGAGACCTGTTTTAATAATCTTCACAGAGTAACCATTAAAAACCCATAAAAACTGTTACACCTCTTTAAAATATCCTCTTGAAATCAAAAGGAAGGACTCTGAATCATTAATCACAGACTCCTTTGCTGTCTTTTAATTTGCTGTAAAATTTATTGAAAGTTTGCAAAGCATAGCAAAAAGGTTATATTTTAAATCAACCAGTAAATCAGAACACCAATTTGTTTAATCAAAATTCACTTTCTAAAAATAAATGAATAATTTGAATCATAATTATCACCTGATAAATTTATGGATAAATGTCTAAAAAAAAACCTTTTGAGAAAAGGAAGTTGGTTAAGTCATCAGCCAGCCTTTCCACTTCTCTCCCCATGTGAGAAGGAGAGGGAGAGAGGGTCCCAAATGAGCGTTCAGCCCACAGGCAGGTAGGGAGAGAATTCAGCAGTCCCAGCTCCCTTACTTGCCTGGTGGGGGCCAGCGATGTGTGTAGCAGCTGCTGGAGCATCCACCAGCTAATGTCTTCACTTCCCTTTTCTCCTCTTGAGTGCTGATTTTTGCAGCAGAAGAGTTCTGTTTCAAAAGTTGAAGAGAATGGATGATATTTGGATCATTTTCTTTGCTGTAGTCTTCTCCCCTTCAGTTCTTCTGCCACACGATATTGGATCTTGGAGACTACCGCCGAAAATTAACATTTTGGGGCTTTTTACACTAGGATATATACTCCTTTCACACCTATCAGACTTCCTTTTTCCTACCATAGGCTGGCCCCTATCTCCTCAGGCTTTTAGGCTACTTTGGTTGGTCTGTTTCAAAGTTCTTACACAACACACACATCATATGCACGTCTTCCTCATAACTTCCAGTATACGTGCCATGTGCCATGTATCCCATCTATTCTTACCATCCAGTTTCACTCATGTCAGCACTAATACCCCCTCGGTTTCGCTCATCTCAACATTCTTCAAGAAACCAGGGGCTCAGGGACCCTCCAAGTTCCCCTTTTCCCTCCTAATCCTGTCAGAACCAGTTCTTTTCAGTCAACAAAGTCAAAAGTACATGATTTCACAATCACAACTTGCAGGCATTCTAAAAATACATAATTGTTACATCCATCAATACAGTGATTATACATTGATTTCTCATACACATAAGATACAATATTGCAATGGCATATATTTCTAATATCACGCTTGTATATAGTACTCCATGTTTTACCAAAATCTGTCCTTCCTGTTGTTATTATGGTTGTATTGCTTCTGATGGCCTCCTGGTTGCCCCCTCTGTGTCTTTTTTTTTTGGGGGGGGGGGGGTCGAGCTGGGTACCCCATCTTCTTCTCATGGATCATATCAGGGAGCCGGTCAGTCACTCATAGGCCTCTTCCGGGTGTCTAGGCTATGTCGTCGGTTACCCAAACAGCAGTGTCGCCAACTCTCACTCTTTTGGAGTGATTCTCACTCCTTTTCCCTCTCTCTC
The DNA here is from genome assembly GCA_020510985.1 of Pholidichthys leucotaenia. Taxonomy (NCBI): domain Eukaryota; kingdom Metazoa; phylum Chordata; class Actinopteri; order Cichliformes; family Pholidichthyidae; genus Pholidichthys; species Pholidichthys leucotaenia. The sequence continues at coordinate 245,294,353 of CM035842.1, read as the reverse complement.
ACTCCACAAACCCTAATTCTCACTCCAAAATGAGGAAATTACTGGTAATCTTGTGTTGATTTTCTTCAGATTTTTCCCACAATAAGAGCTCTCAGGGCAGGATAAAGCAGACTGAACATGTTCTAAAAGCTCTGTCTGAAACAGTCTGTTTTCAGCCTGACATTAATCAGCCCGTAATGTAATCTATTAATTAAATTATCTTGCTATGTGTGCAAGATGACTTAAGTATGCAATTAAAAGTAACGTGAAAGTTACTTTTCCAAGTACAGTAACTAGTTGCTTTAATCCTGCAGTAATTGGAAGTAACACAATTACTTTTACTAAAGTAACTAGTAACTGTAATTAGTTACTATTTTTTAGTAGGAACTGACCAGTGACGCAAGTGGAGGATGATGACGCGGTTTGGGACACAGAATGGTCTGGTGTGTTGGGAGGAGAAGACCGGTACCGCGACGACTCAGCATGGGAGGGTCCTGATGCCAGTGTCCACGTTGCCCTTGATGTGGGAACTGGACTGCACAGCGGGACCCCCAGGAGGACGGCTGCTGGGGCCAAGAGAAAAGAGGGAGGGGCAGGACCAACTGGCGCGGTTCTGCAGCGCGCCAAACATCATCATCGCGGGAGGAGTTCGGACCAGGTCGGTGGGACGGCACGACCCAGGAAGGAGTCCGGTCACAGCGTGGAAAACGCAGGAAGTTGGGCCAGATTCCCCTGTGGGTCGTGACGAGGTCCGGCCCAGGGAGAAGGCTCAGGTGAGAGGAGTGCATGAGAGGCAAAGACGGCGTGACAAACAGGGGCGACTGCGAGTGGTGGCCACCCGGGAGGATGATTTTTTGGGATTGTCGGACACATCGTGAAGACACCCCAATGAGCTGCGGAGAGTGGAGGAGAAGAAACGCCAGCGCAGTGTATCTCCGGAGACCAGGAAGCGGAGGTGCTCCGGGCGGGATCCACCCAATGGTGACCCGGAGGGTCATAATTAATGTGTTTTATGGTTATAGCTTTTGAGTCATTTGTTTGATTTTTTTTTCTCTCTTTCCTTTCACTGATATATATATATACATTTTATGGTGTGTTGGCCTGTGTTTTAAAAGAAAAGAAGAGAGTTCCCGACACTATTTGTTCTATATTGAATACATTTTGATGTGAAGTGCCTGGTTTGTTGGGTGGGTGTGTTGGGGTGGGGGCCGCCATTGAGTGTGTATATGGATGTTGCTTGTTATGGTTTGCCACAAGTTTGAAAGTTTATGTATATATACTCACGTATTGTTCAGGGATTATTTTGTTTTAGGAACACGGCTGTTTTTTTTCCTTTCGGACTTTTAAGAATAAGGCGGCAGAATAATCCACCTGGCCACGTAGGGGCTGTCAGTAGTCCACCTGGCCCCCCTAGTTTATGTTGTGCGAATGGATAAGTGTGTTTGTTTATTTTGTACATATGGTTTTACTGGTAGTGTGTGAATCGGGTTCAAATTTGGGGGGGGGGGCAAATCGGTGTGCTTGCCATTTTTCTACAGGGAGGGGGAAATGTTAAGTAATAACATGACGGCCGGGGCAACCGGGGTGAAGTGAGGGGTGACGGACCGTCTTTCCGGTGGTGACGTCACCCGGGGTATAAGGAGCACAGCAGGAAGAGGCCAGCTCCTCTTTCGTCGCTGACCCTCGGATGTAAGGAGTGTCCTAGTGTATGGTGGTTCTGTTGGTAATAAAAGTATGCAACTGTATATTCAGCCTCCTCATTGTTTCCCTCAAGCTATGGACATAACAATTTACAACCTAAAATGAACTTGAACTGACATAAATAACTGCTGGAGCTTAATGGCAACAGCCGTTTGTTTTTTGTTTTTTGTTTAAGCATGCGTAGCTAAAACGGATGAACTTTTAAACAGACCATAAAAGTGTGATTCACCATATTTACAAAAACCAAAGAGCAACGAACAGCAGTCATAGTCCTTACAATCTGATCTAAAGTGTTGTTGTCAAAACTAGAGAGCTATCGGTTTGATCATAGATGTACTACATTAGCATAACTGTCAATAACACTATACCATATACTGTAGTTATTTGAAAAATGTTTACCGGAGATGCGCATCAGAGGATTATGTTAAATTCACGATTCTATACCACAAGAGTCCTCGCTTGGCATGCTGTCTAGCTCATAATTACCAAAGGTCTGAGATGTTAGCATCCATCCATCCATCCATCCATCTTCTACCGCTTTTCCGGAGGTTCAGGTCGCGGAGACAGCAGTTCAAGCAGAGAAGCCCAGACTTCCCTCTCCCCAGCCACCTGCTCCAGCTCTTCAGAGAGGATACCAAGGCATTCCCAGACCAGCTGGGAGACATAGTCTCTCCACCGAGTCCTGGGTCTGCCCCGGGGTCTCCTCCCAGTGGGACGTGCCTGAAACACCTCAAGTGGGAGGCGTCCAGGAGGCGTCCTGATCAGATGCCCATACCACCTCAACTGACTCCTTTCAATGTGGAGGAGCAGCGGTTCTACTCTGAGCCTCTCCCGGATGACTGAGCTCCTCACCCTATCTCTGAGGGTGAGTCCAGCAATCCTACGGAGAAAGCTCATTTCAGCCGCTTGTATCCGCGATCTTGTTCTTTCGGTCATTACCCAAAGCTCATGACCATAGGTGAGAGTAGGAATGTAGATTGACTGGTAAATCGACAGCTTTGCCTTAGAACTAAGCTCCCTCTTCACCACAACAGACCGGTACAACGTCCGCATCACTGCAGATGCTGCTCCAATCCATCTGTCAATCTCTCGCTCCATTTTCCCCTCACTTGTGAACAAGACCCCAAGATACTTAAACTCCTCCACTTGGGGCAGGAGCCTGTCCCCAACCCAGAGAGGACAATCCACCTGTCGTTAGATGTTAGCAGTCTGTAGTATATTGATGCTAGCCTCCAGGAAGTGCTGTTTATCTCTCTACCTGGCAACCGGTAAAAGATTATAGTGAGTCAACAGTGCGTGCGACACCTACTGGCCAGGAGGTCAGAATCCTATCTATTGCACCTTTAACCAGATGGAACAAACTACATATGTCAAAACTTAACATTAATGTAAGACAAATGTCCAATATGGGACCTTCATAAATGGTTCTCCTGGAAATGTACATTAAAATGTCATAACTGTTTGCAAATTTAACATTTCTAGACTTCTTCTGTGTGTGTGATATCAACATTTTCTTAAGCCCAAACATGCCACACAAATTAAATTTAACACAACTTAAAGCCAACCAAAGATAAGAAACGAGAGGATATTTTGTCTATTTATAGAACCTTTTATCTCTTTGTTTCCGCATCACTGGTGCAGTGTTAAATATGCATTAAACTATACATTTTCTGCTTTTTGAGGAGTCCTGATTTAACCCCTTGCACTCTGGTCAATTTCCCTAAAAATGCCAAAAAATAACGTGCCCAAAGTAAATCAAAAGCTGTTCTTCAACCCTTTGCAGCATCTTCATGGGGTTGGTCTCATTTAAAAGAAAACACTTTGAATTTTTTGGCAAAACAGTCATAATCTCTCTAAGTGCTCCGGCCACTGAGTAACAGTCATCTAAACATAGTGAACTTGAAGAAAATAAATTTCGCCTGGGTGTTTTTTTGGATACAAATGCTTGCAAATAACACACAGCTGTCAGATCCGGGCTGGAAAATGCAACAGAAATGTAGAACCAAGTGTTATCCAACTGAGGTCAAAATTTGGTAACAATACCACAAAAAATGAATATATTACACAGCTTTGTTCTCAGGTTGTTCCCAGGCGTTTTTGAACTGTGCCAAATTGTGCCAAATGGCACAGTTTGAAAAAACGTCTGTAACTTTTGAATGATTCAATATAGAAGCTTCATCTTGGGCTCTAATGAAAGGTGACACTCAGGGCTGTGTGTGTGTGGGGGGGTGGGTTGTCCTCCCCCCCCCGCTACAGAGGACGGACATCGTTCGTGCGCCGCGGTCCGTCATGTGGCGATGACGCACAGTTGTAATTTACCGATTGGTCAAAAGTCATTTTTGATTACAATTTTCAGGGATAAAGAATAATTTAGCTTATAACACTTACCTGTTCACAACAGCAGCGTAGCTGGCGAACTTCTCTTCCTCATTGTCAGACGAACATGAAGCTGGTCCGCTTATTACGGACTCGTGGTTCTGGTCTCGCGACCCGGTCAAAACATAATTCCATGATTGCGGTTTTGGCGAACGATTTTTCAACACAAATAACAGTAGTAAGAAAAAAAGACTGGCAAACGCGTGTGTGTCACCCAGCCTTTGTCGTCGGCCTCCGTCGGTCTATGATGACCATGGAAGAGAATCCTAAACGTCTACTCTGCTGGGACAGCACCGCCTGTGGCTGAACAGGCCGATGCGCAAATGGCAGTCCCTGTCACACAGGTCGCACTTGTGGGTGGTCTCCGTGCTGCTGGGTCTGTGGCGGTTCTTCTTGCGGGTCCTTTTTTCATCTGCTGCAGCAGTCAGTCTCTCTTCACCCAGCCTTACACAAAACAGCATTCGAACTTCTGTGCTTCAATTGGCTCGCTGCATTCGCAGCCGTTGGTAGGCGGGTCCTTCTTGCTAGGTTTTCAGTCATTGGTTCTTCAAGGTTTCAGAAACCCAATTCAAGGCTCTTATTAGTCGAATGAGAGGTCAATCATATCTAATCTGTTCGCGGCTGTGTTTGTAGTGGAAGAACGGAAATGCAGCTTTTTTTTTCAGTGCGCTCTGGGACGCAGTGCCCTCGTGCACTCTAGGACGCAGAGACATGGCCGCCCGTGGTACACAGAAGTGCAACAGGTTAAAGAACGTGACATTCATGTGGGAGGATTATAATACAAATCCAAATTGTCATGGAAGAAGTTAATATGAAGTGACAGTCTAGACATATCAGGAATGAGTAAATTTATTTGTGTGTGTGTGGTGGGGGGGGGACAAGAAGATGAGGGAGAATAAAACATGGCAGAGCTGAAGGCCGCTTCTGTCCATCAGTGGAAGGAGAATTCCACTGTCGGCAGGCTGCCACACCACTGGCTGATGAACTTGAGAACGTCCTGACACTCTGGACTGTGAGTGGTCTGCAGAGGGGGGCAGAGACGATCCGTAAACCAATCAGAAAACACAATTATGTGCAACTGAAACATGACATTTCTCGCACTAAATATATATTAAACATTAAACTCAAGAGTTTAAATGACAGCTGTCCCTCTCAGTGTTGCAGTCTCACCTTTGTGGCCAGAAGGAATCTGTTCCAGTCTTCCTTGTTGGCTGCTTTCCCCACCGTTGAGAACTCGATTTTGTTCCTCAGGACAGGATAACCTGAAGATTAAACAGGAGCACTCTGAGGTGAGCACAATATTCCCCACCTCCATCTTCAAAGAAAATATACTTTATAAGGCATTTTGATGTTGACCTTTGACCTTGCAATCCCAAAGCCACAGTCACACTTCAGGGTTGCAGGGTGAACCTGTGTATCAGGTTTGGTGTCCCTAGCTTTACTTGTTGTACAATAAGGCATAAGGAATATTAACCTTGACCTTTGACCCCAAACCCACAGTCACGAGGTCAGGATCCCACAGAACACCTTTGTGCAACCGCAATGTTAACTTTAAACTTTGACCCCTTGATCCCAAACCCATAGTTAGGTGAGGGTGTAAGTCATCCAAGATGTGTATTAGATACAACTACTGTATTTGAAAAGCCTACATCATTTCTTTCAGTAGTTATTGTGTTTAGAAGATTTAGGGTAAAATCTGACCTTTATGACCTCAGGGTCATCCGATCAGAACCAAATTGCAATATGCGCAACATCAGAGTATATCAAACCATTGCACCAAGTTTCAAAACAATCGGAACCAAACTGTAGGAGGAGTTGATTTCACAAGACAGTTACTGTCTATGAAGTGAGGTGAAACAGGACCTCATAGGTCAGGGGCTACAATTCCTGCAAAAATCATCCAATCAGAACCAAGTTACAATATGTGTATCACCAGAATATATCAAACCATGGTACCAAGTTTCAAAACAATTGGACCAAAACTGTAGGAGGAGTTGATTTCACAAAAGTGGGATGGACAGACAGACGGACTGACCCATAACATAATCCCCCCTTCGCTCTTTTGCCCAAAGAGCTTGTCAGCTCCTTTGGGACCCCTTTGGGCTTCGGCTGGTGGGGGATAAAAAAGCACAGCAGAGACGGGAGTCATATTCATGTAGAAAATGTCAAAAATAAACACCTGCAGATGAGTGATGGGTGGGCTGGGTGGTATAGTCAAAATAAATGTACAGTATTATAATTCCCAACCCCCCATAGGATGAGTTCCCTATAGGAGAGAGAGACGCTGCATGGAGTGAAGTCCTGGCTCATATTAACGTGACAATTATACTCAGTATGGGTGATATAGGCGTTTTATGTATCGTGGGAGGCCAAATGTACCAATACATCGAATATATTCAGTATATCACCCAGCCCTAAGTGATGGTATGAAAAAACAAAACATCTATATTATAATAAATCATTTCTCTAACTAGAATTCTTTTGTTTTTACATGGAGTCTGTAGCTATTAGGAATTTACATTTGCAGCTTTTATTCTCCTAAATTTGCATTTTTTCCTCTTAAATTCGCAGCTTTTTCCCCCCTCCTAAATAAACTTTGTCCTTCTTACTTAATTTTCCCTTTCAAATTTGTAACCTTTTTCCCCTCCAAAAAAAAATCATTCATGCTTTTATATTTGCAGCCTTTCCCTTTATAATTTTGTAGCTTTTTTTTTCCTCCAACATTTCCAGTCATCTAAATTTCCCCAGCTGTGGGGAGCAGGGGCAAAAAAGTGGCCTTTTTTTAGGCCACATGATTGAATTTAGACCGTAAATTTGCAAAAATTATGTTAGCACATTACACATTAGCCTGGGCCATTTACTGGAACTAAAATGGCTGCAAGTTTGAGTTTATCAATCTACCTATTTTAAGAAGAAGCAGCCAACTTTATTTTCATTCAATCCATCGAACGAAATTACATTTCTCCTCTCTACAATGTCAATCACATCTAGAATCAGAGGAGTCGCTGCCATGCAGGGTGCCGAAAGACAATTTTTCCTCCCCCATTCTGTTATGCTGAGCACCAAGCTAGAAGGCGGGAAGTACCATTTTTATATGGTTTTTGGTATGATCTGGCTGGGGCTTGAACCCACAACCTCCCGGCTGTGGGGCAGATGCTCTACCACTAAGCCACCACTCTTGGTTAAATTTCCCAGAATCATGGCTGTATAATTAAGATATTTAAGTAAAATACCTGAGATTAGGATCTACCAACACAACAAAAGGTCACAATTTAATGGGAAAAAAAGTTAGATGAATTGGCTGCTTTTTTCTTGCAAATTTGTGACTTTTCCCCCCATTTTAAAAGGTTTGAACTCTTTCCCCTTACAAAAATAGGACCCCCCCCCCCTCCCAAATACAGTCATGCACAGGGCTGCTACTGTAAGTGTGTTACCAGTGAGGATGCAGGGCAGTGAGCGAAGGTTGGTGTTTGTGTCCACGAGCGAGGCTTCGTATGTGTTCCTCTCATCGCGTGGCAGAACCTGCTTTGACCGCTGGTCTATGCACACCATCAGCACCCAGTCACGGACCTGCTCCTGCTGGGCGTCCTGTTAACACACGAACACAGAAGAAGCATCAGAGGATTTTTCACTAGATTCCTAAATTTATTTAAACAATATAAATCAGTCATCCTATAACTAAAACTCAAACCAATCGTCAGCCAAGCTTTAAACGGAAATCTGATGAGCTATGTTTAGGGTTGGAACCACAAGCTGTGACTAAACTATTAAAATTTTATTGGAGAGGCTGGATAACCGGTGCAGTTGCTGCTGACGCTGCTGTTAGCCTAGCGTCGATATACTGTTGAACTCAGGGAAGACATGTATGCTTTACAATGTATGACAGTATGGGTGGCACTATTATTCTTTCTTGTTGGAATTGGGCTGTGGTGACATGAGCCGTTACAGCGCAACTAGCATTAGGAGTTAGCAGTTGGTCTTTGATGAAGACTCTCAGTCATCCAGGCAGGTAAATATACTGTATACTGTATCAGTCAACTGGATTGGTCTTACAACACTTCCACTGGGAACAAAACCAAACAAAACTCTGACCAATCTAAAAGGAGCTCATAAATACTAATGAGCACCAAAAAAATGGAGGGTTTGAGATCACGGACACAAACAAACACCTGAGGAAAGATTTTTGTCTCTAAAACTGTACGTTTATGTCCTTTATGATTTTAGAGCTTCAGTATTTTCAGTTTAATTTGGGGAATAATATTCAAGAGTGAATTTTTTCTTCATTTTAGTTTAAAATATATATAAAAAAACAGGATATTTTGGACATAATCCAAAACAAAAAAACTGTATTAAATATGCTGATTATGTAACTAGAATTGTTATGCCGTCCACATGAATTATGTTGCAGCTATTTAGACAGCTGTCACTAGTCCAGCAAAAGCTAGCGGTACTCAAATACTTTGTAACTGGGTCTAAATTGGGCTTATTATCTTACTATGGTAGCTTGCTAAAAAAAAACAAAAACTGAAAAGATAATCTCCTTAGCAAAAGTTAAAAAAAAAAAAATTAAGTAGTGCTTTATCAGGACCCAGGTGTTTAGGTTAGAGGGCCATATTTGACCCACGGTTTGTCAACCACCTGTCATGGGCAGCGGGAGCGCGCCCCTCCCTTCTGGTCTCACGTTCACAAATTCATCACTGCACCTGAGGCAGAAGACACACCTGCGCCCGCTCATCAGCCAGCGTACATAAGGAGGTTCCCTCCACGCAGTCAACGCTGGCTCGTCTGGGTATACTGCCCGTGTTCAGGCAAGCTATTATAAAGTCTTAAGCGTTAACACGCCGTTAACCTTATTTCTCCTTTCCTTCTCAGGTTGCTGCCATCGTGTAGGTGTGTCCCCGGGACTGCACGTGCTCTCCTGCCTCACCACACCGTTCCTTAGCAATCTACTCCACCCGGTCAGGCACCATCAGCTCATCTTCCCCCTTACCCTACTGGTTTGTCTATTCCCTGCTGGGTCCTGCCGGTCCTCTTTGGATTTTCCAAGTAAGTGGCAATTTGGTTCGTCCATATCCCTTACTCCACTCCTCAGCTCACGGCTCTAGTCTTCTCTCCACAGGGCCTTTCCTCTGGCGAGTGACTGTTTCTGCAGCTGTGCGCTTTGGATTTTTGCTATTAATAAAATTGTCAAACATGCTCCTCTGTGTGGTTCCGTCCTGTGTTTGGCATTGTGCACGTGAGCTGTCAAAACTTAATTTTGTCATGACACCACCTGTTTCTAGTTAACCTTTTGAGTGTGAGATTTTGTGTGCCCCTAGTGGCAGAGCGCGGCACTGTGCCTGTCATCTCACTCTGACATGATCGGCTCCATTGAGGATTTGTACTGATTTGTACTGATCTGCCAGTTTCAGAAGGTGGCAGACATCCGTTGGAGGACTCAATGGATGACAGGTAATACACCAAAGAAGAAGAAATCCTCATTTCCTTTTCCCGTTTTTAGCATTTTAGCCCAGAAAGCTGGCTGCCGTCCGTCATCGTGCACCATCACTTAGTCGGCTTTGTATGCGGAAAATAGCAGCGGGATACAAGCGAAATTTATGTGGGATAATCATAAAACTTTGTAGATGTGGTAGAGAGCATAAATGACCGACAGAATGCAAAATAACAACCACGATGGGTGAAAACGCAGCGACCACGGCAGCAAGCAAGTCCCCTTAGCCGGCGGTAAGTGAGGAATTTCTGTGGGGTTTTTTTATATATTGTACTGATTTCTTGTTCATATACTTTGAAGATAAAATGATGAGGTATCTCTGTACAAAAAATGGTGTCAAAAGACTGAACCATTCTTTGTGTAAATACGTCCAAGGTCCAGTTTTGACTGAGTTTTGGAATTTAAAGAGGTGTCGTGACATTATGCAAATTAGATGCATAAATTTATTCCCATCTGAAACTTTGGATCATATTTTACATCTTTCTAATTGACAGTAAGTCATTATCTCTTACCACTTTCAAGTTATAGCCTTGGAAATCTGAACTATTTTATTGACAAAAAAATATTTACCACTCTTGACCACTTGGGGTTATGTCGCAATTCGGCAACAGACACACTCAAAGAGTTAAATTGACAAATCTGTCATGTGATTCTTGGCACATTTATACTCATTTCTGAACAATATCGCAGAGGAATGTGACACTAATCAGACCAGATCTGATTTGTGGCTCTGTGCCGATATTGTCTCTATCTCTCAGTCTGACAGCGGTGCATCCCTCAAGTGTTCGGCGGGAGGGCGGGAGGACTTACGGAGACGCAGAGTTTGGTGGGAACTGGAACCTCAAAGGGAATGTCGGTGTCCAGGAAGTCGGTGTGGTCCAGAGTGTCCAGGGACTCCTCGTTGATGGCCTGGAGGCAGAAATCAACCAGAAAGCATGGATTGAGTGTTGTTTATGTCGGTCATTTTTAATCATACATACAGTACGTTTATTGGGCACCATCTCCTTCTGCATACTTCATTTTGTTTAGCTTTTTTCAGGACATCCAGGCTTCCATTCTTCTTTTTTTTTTTTTTTTTTCCACAATATCTTTATTGAACCTTTTTTTTTTTTTTTAACAAACATGATACAAACAATCAAACACTAACACTAAAGTACTACAAAAAAAAAAAAAAATGCACTAAAAACACCAACAACCACCAACAAAATCAAGTCTTCAACAATGCTCCTCTGTTTAGTCTAGACAATCCAATACATAAGTATACATATTATGTTCACCAGTTTGGAATTTACAAGGTCCACACACATCATTCACCTTCTTCTTCAAGAGTTATGTTTAAATTTTTTACATAATCAATAAAAGGTCTCCATATATTCTCAAACACAATTTCCTTTGATTTCAGTATATATGTTATTCTTTCTAATGGAAGGTTTGTTAACATCTGTCTTAACCACTGAGTCACATCTGGTCTATGAGTCTTTTTCCATAATAGTGCAATACATTTTTTGGCATTAAGCAAACTGAGGTCTATGAATGTTCTTTCACTTTTATTGAAATTATGCTTTTCTGGGTACAGACCCAACAAAACCAGTTTAGGATTCAATATGATTTGTTTTGAGATTATTTTTTCAATTGTTACCCTCACCTCTTCCCAAAACATTCTTATTAATCTACATTCCCATAAACAATGAAATAGGGTTCCTTTACTTTCCATGCATTTTGTGCATGTATCTGGTATATTTTTGTTATATCTATTTAACTCCTCCGGTGTAACATACATCCGCATTAACCATTTGAAATGTATCAATTTAAGGCGTGCATTTATTGATTTGGTTTGAGCTTCTGTACAAGCCAATTCCCATTGTTCCTCTGAAATTTCAATTTGCAGATCTTCTTTCCAGTAGTTTAATCTTTTCAGTGAATTTTCACTTGAAGATAGTGTCAATGAGTTATAAAACTCTGAAATAATACCCTTTCTTTTACTATCTTTCATCATCATTTTTTCCAAGGATGAATAAATAGGTCGAGTGAGAGCTTTATTTTGATTTGATCGAATAAAGTTTCTAAGTTGAAGATATTTAAAAAAATGTGTTCTATTGAGATTAAATTTGATCCTCAGCTCTTCAAAAGACATTATGTTGTCTGCACATGGCAAATATAAATCCTGAATCTTTTGTATCCCTTTTAAATTCCATACTTTAAATACAGCGTCCGCTCTCCCTGGTTTAAAATATTGATTACCCCATATTGGACTAAATTGTGACAATAACTGTGGTTCTTTTAAATAGTTTTTAGCTTCACACCATATTTTGATCATATGCTTTACAAATGGATTTTTAACTTGTTTTTGTAATTTTTTTGCCGAATCTGAGTATATGAATATGGGAAGAGGTAAAGGTAAATTGTATGATTCCATTTCAGTCCAGTGAGGGAGATCATTTGATGAAAAATAATATGTCATAGACCTCAGTTGTGCCGACCAATAATACAACATAAAATTTGGACATTTCAGACCTCCACGATCAAATGGTAAATATAATAAAGACAGACGTAATCTAGCCCTCCTGTTGTTCCATATAAATTCCACTAACTTTTTTTTTATTCTTGAGAATAGATCTAAAGGTGGTGATAAGGGAATGTATTGAAATAAATAAAGTATTTTAGGTAAAATATTACTTTTAAGTATATTGATTCTCCCGATCATCGACATTGGTAGTGACATCCATCTCTGAGTTAACTCACTGATATCTGACATTAAGGCTTCATAGTTGACACTGGCGACTGATTCTAGCTTAGGCATAATTTGGATTCCTAAATATTTAAACTGATTTACAACATTGAATTGATTTACCTCAGGGGCTGGGTAATTTCTCTGGGTCTCATTTAGCATTAATATTGAAGATTTAGTTTTATTTATTTTATATCCTGATATTTCCCCAAAATTCTTTATTAAATTCAACAAGGTTGGAATTGATTTTTTTAGATTCGACATAAACAAAATTATATCATCGGCGTACAGGGAGATTTTATGTTCTGTTGGTCCAACTTTAATTCCATATATTTGTGAATGTAAACGTATCGCTATCGCTAAAGGTTCAATTGCCATAGTAAACAGTAAAGGTGAGAGTGGACAGCCTTGTCGACATCCTCTATTGATTTTTATTGGTTTTGAAATATTGTTATTTGTTAGGATTTCTGCTGTAGCATTATTGTATATTATTTGAACCCATTTTATGAAATTATTTCCAAGTCCAAACCTTTGTAGGACTTCAAAAAGAAAGGGCCATTCAACTCTATCAAAGGCCTTTTCGGCGTCCAATGATAGGAGAGCTGTATCCGGTGCTTCTTTATTAAAATAGATAATATTAAATAGTCTTCTTACATTATGGAAGCCTTGTCTACCCTTTATAAAGCCATTCTGATCTCGATTAATAATATTTGGTAAAATTTCTTGTATTCGTCTTGCTAAAATTTTACAGATTATCTTAAGGTCGGCGTTTAATAGGCTTATTGGTCTCATATTTTCACATTTATTAGAGGGCTTACCTGGTTTTGGCAGCAGTATAATTAAGGCATTATTTATGTATGATGGTAAATTATTATTTTGAAATGCTTCTAAAACCATTTCCAAAAAAGGTTTTATTAATTTATTCTTAAATTTTTTATAAAGGTCAACTGGAAGACCATCTGGTCCTGCACTTTTTCCTGATTTCATATTATCAATGGCTAGCCCAACTTCTTCTTGACTAATTTTAGACTCCAATATCTCCCTGTTTTCATTTGGAATACACGGTATAGATAGTTCGTTCAAAAACCCATTTAGTTTTGTTAAATCAGGTTCATTTTTGGTATCATATAATTTTTCATAGTAATCTCTAAAGGCTCTATTAATTTCTAAAGGATCTATAACTACCTGTCCGTTACTTATAATACTGGTAATTGGTGTTTTAATTTCCAATTGTTTAATCTGCCATGCTAATAATTTTCCTGATTTTTCACCTTGTTCATAAAAAGATTGTTTCAATCTTAGAAGACTCGAGGCAGCTCTATTCGCTGATTTTTTGTCGTATTCAGCTCTCAAAATCAGTAATTCATTCTCCAACCTTGGGTCACTTCCTGCATACACTTTTTCCTGAAGATTTTTTATTTTATGTTCCAATTTAGCTCTCTCCTCTCGAGTCTTCTTAGATTTTGATCCTGTATAACTAATAATATGCCCCCTAATAAAAGCTTTGAAAGCCTCCCACTTTACACATGCTGATGTTTGTGTAGTATTGATGTCAAAGAACTCGTCTATCTGTTTTTCTATATACTTGACAAATTCCTCATCCTGAAGCCATTTATGCTGAAATTGCCATCTACCTGATTCCTTTGTCAATTTTTTATCTACATATATTAGACAACAGGGTGCATGATCAGAGATCACGATGTTATCATAAAAGCAGTTTTGAATCTTGGACCTTAATTCTGTGGAAATCAAAAAATAATCAATACGTGAGAATGTCTTGTAGGTACTGGAATAACAAGAATAGGCTTTAACTTGTGGTTTCATTTCTCTCCATATATCTAACAATCTCAATTCTTTCATAAAATGATTAATAGTCATCCTACATCCAATGTGCGTACAATCCAGTCCTGTTGATCTATCCACACCTGGATTCAATGTACAATTAAAATCCCCTGCTATTATATGTTGCCCTGTAAGTGATGATAAGATGAGAAATAAATTAGCAAAGAACTTCTGATCATCTATATTGGGACCATATAAGTTCACAAGATTTATATTTTCTAATAGCAAAGAACCTTGAATGATTACATATCTTCCAAATTTGTCTCCAATTACATTTTTCACTTGAAAAGGAACTGACCATTCTTCTTTTTTTATTTTCATACTTTTTATATTTACTTTTTTGGCTGAAAAATATAATGGAAGTGAAAGGAGAAGTTCTTCAAATTCTCTTTGAACTCTCTCTCTCTTTCTTTTTTTAAATTTAACATTTAAAGTTAGCTGTGATTTTCAGCCAATTTTAGATTTCATAATGGGTTTTCCAGCTTTATTTATTAGCTTGTAGCACCTTGGGCGAGCCAGATTATCTAGCATCTCAGACAGGAGACAGTGGATAAGTATTTTTTGCTAGACTTGGGGGGTAGGAGGGAAAAAATTGGCATAGACAGATTCAAACCCGCTTTTGTTGTGGCGGACGAGCAAGTGCTGTTGGCTAGGGCCCCTCGGCGTGGAAGACCCCCACGAAGAGCTCCCCAGGGAAACGATTCACCAGAGCAGCCACACGGACAGATTGAGGTGCCCCCCCCCCCAGCAACAGCCCACCCGCAGTCAGACACACTCCCAGCAGCCCCCCACCGGCACAGCAGCGCCACGGAGGCGGTAAACCCCAGTTACAGCAGATAGGAGGAGACAGAAGCCCAAGCAGCATGTGGACTGATGTTCAATTGTTCTATCACAGCATGTGGACTGTTATTCTATCGTCCTATCTAAGATGCTGGGGGGGTGTAGCACCTTGGGTGAGCCAGATTATCTAGCATCTCAGACAGGAAACAGTGGATAAGCTTGGGAGAACAAAGAGCAGGAGATTCCTGGTGAGATAGCAGGAAGGAGTCAGGGATGAAGGATGTTGAATGCAGTGTGATGCAAATGTCATGTTGTGTGTGATGTAAATGCCATGAAACTTAAGGGGAGAGTTTCTGCTTAAATGTTCAGTCTGTTCTGTGCTTGAAAGATGTGAATGTGTAATAAATTGTCTGAAATGAATCTGCCTGTGATTTCACACACTCCACAAGCTTAGCATTTTTAAAGTAACATTCTTCAATTTTAGGCTAGGTCAGCTTTTATGCTAACATAAGACATTTCAGGTTTTAAGATAGCATTTTTAACCCTTAAAGTTTTATTTAGCATTTTAAGCTATTTTGGCTTTAACACTAACATTGTTCAAGATTAGAATATTCCAGCTTTTAAGGTTAGTGTGGTGACCCAGCATGCTGCGGATGGACATTATCTCACACCCATCAGGGCTGGAGGAAGGGGAGGACAATTGACATATGAACAGAGAGCTCCGGGGGGACAATGCCCCCCCGCCCCCCCGAGGACGGAGAGGACATCCAGGCGCCAGCTGATGTCATGCTAATGATATGTATTGACGGATGTGTATTAGATGACAATCACAATGCTAATGTGCCATGCATTCTCTGTCTGTATGACGTGTATAAAAGAGCTTGTTACACATGCCTCAGCAGCGCAGTAGCTCACACGAGCTACGAAGCGTGTTTCAGTATGTTGGAGGAATAAAACCTTGTACCCTTCCAGCTCGTTGCCTCTCACCTGTTCTATTCCCTCCACAGTAGCATTTTTTAGGTTTAAACTAAGGCTGGGAATATTAATGCATTAACTTTTTTGATTAATGTAGTCCAATTAATGCATAAAAAATTATCACCCTCAGGCCACTTCCTATTATTTTCCTGCATTATCTCCTGGCCACACTCCAGCCCAGCTGGTGGCACTAACACACCTTAAAGCTGGCTGGCGGTCACAAGTACCGCTTCATGTTCCTACCCTAAATGCCGTTGATGGAAAAGGAAAAACCAACACTTTTAAATGGAAAGTTCTCTTTCAAAAAGGATACCACATGGCTCTATTGAACAAAATAAAAGTTATATGCTCTGCAAGGATGAATTTCATTATCATAGAAGCAACTCATCTCTACCTGAGAGCAAGCACCCAGGTGCCAATGCAGAAATATCTGCGCCTCTCTGATGGACAGACTATTGCAGTACTCGAGGTGGGTCATTAAATAAACAAACTTAGACTGTGGCATTTGATTTTGCCCTTTGATTGTCTCAAATTCAGACATTCTAGCTGTATTTTTGTTGAATATATGGTTACAGGTATAGGTTATGAAAAAAATGGAATCAAAAGTTACTTAAAAATATTTCTCTTTCATTGCAGTTTTAGGGATTAATCACAATGAATTATAGAAAAATGTGCAATTAATTTTTTAAAAATTGATGCACAGTCCTAGTTTAAAATGTAAATTAGCATTTCTAAGCTAACTTTCTTCAACTTTAAACTATTTCAGATTTTAGCTATTGTAGCTTTTAAGCTAACAGACTATTTTAAATTATTCCGGAGTTAATCTAACATTTAATTTTATTTACCTTTATTTATACAGGGGAGTTCTATTGTGAGGCAACCTCTCTTTTTCCAAGGACGCCCTGTTCACACTCACACAGTTACACATTCACACCTGGAAGCTGCCCAGTACAACCACAGACTGACCTGTGGCCACTGAGCAGCTCCACTCGAGCAGTTGGGGTTAAGAGCCTTGCTCAAGGGCACCACAGTGGGGTGAAGGAGGATGGGGGAAACACTGCTACATTATCTGTCCCACCCAGATCTGATCCTGCCGGTCCAGGGGTTGAACCGATGACCTTCCATACCGGAGTGGTGGCCTCATGGTCAAGCATCCGCCTCACAGCCGGGAGGTCATGGGTTCAAGCCCCAGCCAGGTCATACCAAAGACCATATAAAAATGGTACTTCCCGCCTTCTAGCTTGGTGCTCAGTATAATAGAATGGGGGAAGGAAAAGTTGTTTGTGGTGGCGCCTTGCAAGGCAGTGGTGCCTCTGATTCTCGACGTGATTAACCCTTCTTGTGTCCAGGTTTCATGGACATAGAAAGTGCCCTCACTGTCTATGTCACAGTTCTGCGCCTCTCATGTGATGTGGCCATAAACCATAAAAAATCCTTGTTGTACTATTTCACCTCACAAGGTGGCAGACACGTATAACTTACTGCTCTTGCCTTAGAGGACTGATGTCTCCCAAAGAACCACCTGAAAACCTCACTTCTGGGACACCAAAGAAGAAGAGTTTGTAAACAAATGTTGATGTGCTCCATCGCAACACAGAGGAGGCATTTGCTCCCAAATTTGCCAACTATGATTCTAAAAATGAGATTATTTAGCTTATGAAGGTAAATATCTACATTTTGTTATAACAGAGGGTAGCCGAAGCTGGTTAATTTTCACCTGCCATCAACCCCAGCTCCATGTGACTGGACAGAACAATCACACCGATTCCATGTCATCATATAAGATAAATTGCGGAGGAATAAATGCGAAATTGAGGTGGAATAATCATAAGAGTTTCTGGATGTGGGAGAGAAAGCGAAAATGACTGACAGAAGATAAAATAATGACCAGGATGACGAAAATGGACGAAACTAGCCACCTGGCCAGCGGTAAGTCTGACAAATTTTTTTGTTTGTTTACACTGTACTGATTTTCTGGTTCATATACTTTAAAGATAAGATAACAAAAAACCCAAAACAAAAAACGGTGACAAAAACCAAAACCATCCTTTGTGTAAATATGTCCAAAGTCCACTTTTGACCGAAAGTTATGTAATTCAATATTGCTGCCGTGGCATTATGCAAATTAGATGCATAAATTTACTCTTATCTCAAACTTTAGATCATATTCTACATCTTTCTAATTGACAGTAAGCCATTATCTCTTACCACTTTCAAGTTATAGCCTTGGAAATCTCTGGCATCTGAACTGAATATTTTCTTGAAAAAAATCTTGACCACCGGGGGTGGGGAGGTTGCCTGGCGCAATAATGCACCACAGACAGTGAAGAGGTTGCAGAGAGGAGAAACATAATTTCGTTCTACTGTGCACAACTGAATGACAAAGTTGGCTTCTTCTTCTTGTGTTCACCAGTCCACATCCCTACCCATTAGGCCACCACTGCCCCTGCCCAACATTGATCTGCCTGAAACTATTTTAGGCTTCAAGTGAGCATGTTCTAGCTTTTTCTTTTCTTTATTGTTTAGCATTTCAGATAAGAATTTTCAGCTTACAGCCTTCACACTACATTTTCTTTTGAAAGTGTACATTTTCTTGTTGCCATCAATTCTTACTGGAACAAAATTGCACAACTCTAAGTGTTATCTCAGTAGAAACAGACTTTCTGTAAAGCTCCATGAACTGCTTCAATTTACATGAAAGCTGCTGTGCATATGCGTTAGTGGAGTACTTACATCACAAAGATCCAGGAAGTGGTTGAGAAAGATGAAGGCCATGTTTTCCCAGCCAACGGCCTGTTAGAATTACATGAAAACATGTAGTGGTGAGGTTACATCTACATGAAACATTCTTTATTAAAATGGGGCACCTAATGTCTACGTCAAACACTAAATATCACCCATCCATCAAGTTCACTAATCTTTCCAAACTCTGAACAATAAGAGTGGAAATTTGTATCTTCTGTGGAATGTTTGAAGAGTTGAGGACACTAATGGAAAGCCAAAAAATAGACACACTGCTCTGGAAAAAAAATTAAGAGACCAAAGAGACCACTGCAAAATTATCACTTTATCTGGTTTTACTATTTATATGTATGTGTTTGAGTAAAATGAACAATTTTGTTTTGTTCTCTAACCTACTGAAAACAACTCACCCAAATTCCAAGTCAAAATATCATCATTTAGAGCATTGATTTATAGAAAATGACAACTGTCCAAAACAGCAAAAAAGATGATGCTTTTAGATCAGACAGTGCAAAAAAAAAAAAAAAATCAAGCTCATGTTCATTCTTAAAGACGCACTCTGGTGGATATAAATCCCCTATAAAAACAAATCTACATTGTCTAAAATTGTATCTTATGCCCTTTTTTCTTAAAAAAAAAAACCTTTCACTGTCTTACAATTTCATGTCAAAATCTTTTCACCCCCCCAAACGCCAGAATTGGTGTTTACTAGGCTCACCCACACACCACATGGCTAACAGTAGCTAGCACTATGTTCTCAGAATGAATCCTGTGATAAAAAGACTTACCAGTTGAAGGACATGCCCAGTTGTGTGCCCGGTGGCCCAGGATAATGACTGAAACTGCATCAGTCCTTAAAAGCAGTTTAATGGTAAAACCCATCTTAATTTGGTTCAAGTTTTCAAAGCAGGTTCTTGAAAAATGCTAACTAGCCTGGAGGATAACACCAGCCAGGGCAGAGAGCCCTGGGCTGGCTCAACACTACCTACGTGCCAGCACCACCAATAGTTATGTCATCAAAAACTTCCGTCTCAACTCGCCTTTTTGCAGGGGGTGGGGCTTAAGTGAAACTTCACGGCAAAAGAACCCCCAAAAATATGAGACATTTGAGTGATTTTGCACTTGATTTGTCTTGTAAATCATAAAAATGAATTACAGACATGTTAACAAGGAAAAAACTATTTTTGCTGGAATGTTACTTTAAGTTTTAACTTGGGAAGAACTCAGAAATCTGTGTGGAATAACTCAGATTATTATTCACAGCTTTCGTGCGTCTTACCATGCTTAGATGATCACCTAATCAGTACATGAAGAGATGCTAATTTGGGAAAGATTTTGTAGTGGTCTCTTATTTTTTATTCCAGAGCTGTATATTCCTAAACCGCAGGATTCCAGAACAATTTTATCAATTTTTCTAGAAGAAAACAGAATTTAAAGGAATTTACTCTGATTTTGATTCTGCAAATACACACACACACACACACACACACACACACACACACACACACACACACACACATATATATATATATATATATATATATACAAAATGATAAACTAGCAGCAGAAGGCCGTGACCCTGTATTGAAACCTAAAGGTTCATGGTCAGCTGAAAACAAAATCTGATTTATTCCAAAGCAGAACAGCTGGGTGTGGACCTACTCTACATGCGAGGCCAGCTTCGTAGAAAGCTTTATCTGCTGGGATGAGTTCAGTGTGCCGGAGCAGAGACACCGACAGCTTTGCTGCCATGCTGGCCTGAAAACACAGCAGATGAAGGAAAAGAAGAGAGCGATAAAACATAACCACAAAGGACTGTCGTTCAAATCTTCAGATTTGAGTCGAGCAACAGAAGATACTAGCAACTCTGTGCTTTAAAAGTAAAGCCAGTGGACCAATCACAAGTAAGGATACGGTCAGGGTGCATTTGTTTTGTTAACAAACGCACCCTGACTGGAGCAGTGGTGGCTTAATGGTTAATGATATGGACTGGTGGCCAGAGGGTTGCCGGTTCGATCCCTGGCCCAGCAGGATCAGATCTCTGTGGGACAGGTAACATAGCAGTGTTTGCCCTACCCTCACCAACCCCGCTGTGGTGCCCTTGAGCAAGGTGCTTAACCCCAACTGCTCCAGTGGAGCCGCTCAGTGGCCACAGGTCAGGCTGTGGTTGGACTGGGCAGCTTCCTGGTGTGACTGTGAACAGGGCGTCCTTGAAAAAGAAAGGATGCCTCTCCATGGCCCTTCCCTGTATAAATAAAGGTTAAATAAATAACCAAGCTGAAGGCAGGACTTGTTGGTTTGTGATGTCATAAAACCCAGGGAGTGTTATCTACTCATTTCTGTGCGTTTAACTGAAAAAAGGCAGTGTGTGTTTGTGAAGTGAGTGTTTTAATGTTTTAATGTTACACACGTGATCTACGGCTGTACTTTAGAGTTTGTACTTAAAACCCCAGAACACAGGTGTCAATATCAAATCCTGGGGGTTATATTTGGACGGGCAGCTTTTTCCCCCCAAGGAAATTCTGCACAGCATGAGCCCTAAAAGGCAGGTACAAAATGTGTCCAGGTTTTTTTTTTTTTTTTTTTTTTTCATACCAACTCTTCGATTCCTTTTGCAGCAGACCGTGCAGAGTAGTAGTGAGCGATCAGCAGCATTTGCTCAAAATCTTCATGAGCTGCAGAGTTTGCCTCGGCCGACTTGGACATGTTCTCACACTGAAATCAGGGGACAAAAAAATTACAAAGAAATTCATTTTAAGACTGAACGCCGTGTACATGTACAGGAGCAGAGCCACTGAAGTGCTTTATTTTGTTCTTATTCACCAGCTGCTGCAGGAAGTTTCGGAGGTCGGCCCACATGCGGTAAGACTCGGGTCCGTCAGTGTCGGGGAGGTTAACGAGGTCCAGCAGGAGACGTTTGTAGATGTTAAAGTTCTGATTGGGGGAGGGGGGGGAAGCTGTGCTCATTAAAGGCAAAATGTCTGATGTTTTTATGTTGTGGATATAGATCAAATATTAAGGCAGATACTGTAGATGAAAAATATGCTGTTAACACATTGATTGGTAATTTTATATTTACATATAAACCACCAGATATTGTAAAACATGCATCAAGAAAAGACAATACAGCATCTTTGCAAAACAATGGCAAACTATTTGAAATTTTTTGGACCGATTAAGAAGTGAAATTACAAAATTTCCCACGGGAACCTGAACATTCCAGAGACCCCACTGCTCTACAAAACAGGCCATTCTGAGGAGAGCTCCTTCATCATGTGTAAAATGGTAGTGCCATAATTAAACCCTGAGCCATTTTGGCCAAAGCAAGTCATTAACACCTGGGAGCTGTGTACATATGTGGAAAACGAGATGATAGGGAGACTTTAAGGGGTCAGATGGGAGACTGACTGGAGTTATGAGTGAAATGAGGCGGATTAATTGAATGAAAATCACTTGGCAAAACAGGATCTTGTGATTGGTGTGTGGGTACCTGAGGGTTTGGCGGGACTCCATGCTGGGTGTAGAGCTGAAGAGCCTTCACAGCGTCCTCCTCTTTGATCAGATGGGTGGCGTACAGAGCCACGTACTTATGGAGAATCATAAAGTTCTGACAAAAAACAGCAACATGGGCAGGCATAGCCAATGTTTAAATGTTTACGAGAGGAAAACTGAAACAGCCGGTGAGAGACGCACAGCAAAGTGTAAGGGAACTACAAGGTTTGGAAGATTTTAAGACAGTTTTTCTCTCTCTCCTTTAAAATCTTTTACTCATACATTTGTAGGTTTTTGTTCTTGTATATTTGTGAATTTCTTCTTGTACACTTATTTCCTATAAATTTATTACATTTTTTCTCATAAATTTGAGACCCTTTTCTAACTTTCTTAATACTTCCTGCAACTTTTTTGTCCTAAATTTGTGGATTTTGTGATGAAGTTGGGACTTTTTCACACCAACTTTTACTCAAAAATTTGAGTTTACTGCAGCCAGTTTGTGAGAATTTTGTCTGAAATGTATTGGCCTGAAGAAAATGTTTAAGGAAATGGATGAAGGTTTCAAAAGTCCAAATTCCAGTCTTGAAATGTTTGAATAATAATTCAAAAATGTCAGTGTGCACGTATTACTCCAGTTTGCTAGATCATTTTCATGCTAACCCTGTTCAAAACTTTTTCATCTATCCTACTAAAAACACACAACCACCCCGACTTGTGGTGATTTTTCTTATAAATATGCAACTTTTTTCCTCATACATTTGGGACTGTTTTGCAAAATTGCAACTTTTTGTTGTAAATTTTCAACTTTTTTCTCAAAGTCTGAAAATTTTTTGCAAGGTTTTTCTCATAAATCTACAACTTTTTTCTGAAAATTTTGTGATTTTTCTCTACTAAATTTTCTACTTTTATTCTTGTAAATTTGCAATATTTGTCTGGATATTGATTACACTTTTTCCCTATTTTTCCCTTTAATTTACCGGAGTGGTGGCTCAGTTGGTAGAGCATCCACCCCCCCCAGCTGAGAAACTGGGGTTCAAATCCCAGCCAGGTCATACCAAAGAACAGGTAAAAATGGTACTTTCTAGCTTGGTGCTCAGCATAATAGAATGGGAAAAGGTGGGCAGAGAGGAGTGGTGACCCTGTATCAGCCAAGAAAGGAAAAAAAATTTAATTGAAACTTTAATCATATTTTTACACCTTTATTCTTGCAAATTTGTACCTAATTTACATTTACACATTTGTACCTTACGCTAAACTTTTTTTTGTCCTAAATTTGTGGATTTTTGTGATAAATTTGGGACTTTTTACCACACAAAATTTTACTCAAAAATTTGCAAATTTCCTCCAGCCAGTTGGTGAGAATTTTATTGTAAATGCATTAGCCTGAAGAAAATGTTTAAGATAAGCCTTTTTTAGTCCCACAGTGGGGAAATTCCAGGATTGCAGCAGCAAAGGGATAGAAGCACTCAGAGCAATAGTAAATAAGTGTTTAAGGAAATGGATGGAGGCTGCAAAAGCCTAAATTCCAGTCTTGAAATGTTGAAAAATAATTCAGATATTTCACAATAATTCACAATTCAGTTCTGTTGATAAGTTTCCTGCAAACCGTGTTCGTAACTTTTTTCTTTTATCCTTCTAAAACAAACACACCAAACTGATCACATAACCACCAGGGTAATGAGGACGTCTGAGATGATAGCACACCTGTTGGGATGCCGTCTCCAGACATTTCTCCCATTGGCCTCTCTCTGCGTACATGTCCAGGGCCGCCATGGCGTCCACTCCCACCAGCTGACAGTCACAACGGAAAAAAAAACAAACCAGAGACCAGACCGCCTTTTAGCGCCGCTCAGCATGACACTTTAAAATCACACCCATAGATTGACTATCAGAGCTCTGTTCTTGTTTGTCAGATATCGTTGGAAGAAGAAACAACCCTGATGTCCGTACGGCTCCACAGATGAGTGAAATGTTGCAGAAACACGACAATCATCCTGAAGTCATATCAGGAAACTGCACACACAAAAAAGAAGCTACAAGAAACTTAATCTGTTTTGATTCTAGACAGAAATGCGATCCCTCCCTTGTTAGAAAAATGACCCCAAATCATCCTCCTTGTTAACCTGCCGTCCCCACATCCCCAATCATAGATGTAAGTCAAGGATAACAGAACGGAACGAAATTACTCTGATGCACCAATTCTAAGCTGAAATGTAAAAAAATCCAAACAGAAAAATTGTCAGCTTTTTTTCTCGTAAATTTGAGATTTTTTTTTGCAAAACTGCAACTTTTTTCTGTAAAATTTCAATTTCTATCTAATAAATTTGCAATTCTGTTCCCATAAATTTGCAACTTTTCCACGGAGTCCTGATTGGCTCAACACTATCCGTGTGCCAGCAACACGAATAGTTACGTCACCAGAAACGTTCCTTCTCAACTTTTGCAGGGGGCGGGGCTTAAGTGAAACTTTACAGCAAAAATACAGATGAGACATTTGAGCGATTTCGCTCTTGATGTGTCTTGTAAGTCATAAAAAACATGTTACAGACATGTTAACAAGAAAAAAAAACAACTCCATTTTTGGTGGAGAGTCACTTTAAATGTTTTTCAAATTTAAAAGGAAAAAAAAAAATCAAAAAATGATGAACATGTCTCAAATTTAGATGAAAAAGGTCAGTTATAAAACAGAAGTTGCAAAATTACAAGAAAAAACAAGTGAAAAACGTTGAGGAAAAAACTTGCAAATGCATGATAGCGACGTTACACATTTTACCTTTGTTTTAAGGTTTAAATACTGTGGACTTTATAGCTGAAACTTGAAATGCCTCCTCTTGTACTCACAGACTCCACTCTGCCTTGGTTCTTCAGGTGTTCTTTGTACTTCTGGTTCACATAGTTCTCGTACCTAACAATGAAAAAAGTACAATTAACACCGTTGATATCACACTGAAAGCATCTTCTCACTGTTGGAACGATGATGACCCCGAGTGTTTGTGCATGTTTGTCAAACCTTGGCGCCAGCTCCTTGGCGACCCTCTTGGCTTTGTTCCACTCCTCTCCCTCCATGAAGACATCGATGGCCTCTTTGATGAGGTCCACGTTTAGGTAGAGCTCAGCAGCCTTTAGCGAGCGAACACAAACACGAAAACAGAGAAACGTTTAGACATTTATATTAAAGCTGAGCACGTTAGAAGCAGTCCAGTCCTGCCGGCGTTTTGTACTGTTAGTGCATGTTTTGAGTGTTTTCACCCACAGCGTTGTACTTCCTCAGCTTTGCAAGACGAGGTCCAACCGTCTGGACCACCTCCAGCGCCCGGTCACCTGACAGGAACTTGATGGACAGCTCCGCCGCCTGCAAACACACATAAAGTTAGGGTATGGCATTAATTTTGTGATCTAAACCCACCATGGCTACGAGTTTTTTAAAAACAGCAGCCACTCACAAGTTTCACTAGCTTCACATTTATTGTTCATTAAAGAAGATTATACGACCGTTGGGTCTGACAAAGCAATCTCTTTGGACAATAGGGATTCCAGAAGTTATAATAGTCCTAGTAACCACACTTAGAAACATTGCTGGATGTGTGTCACTCCGTCCTCCTGCTTGAAAATAGCATTCACAGCCTGGTTCATGCTAGTAGTTAGTGCGGTTAGCCGCCTCCTTTTACTTTTAAAGTCAGTTACTCTAAAGTTTAGATAAAAATCTCCGTGAAGCCTCACAACATAAATCACGTTTCTGACTCTTCATTAGAAGATGTCAATAAGAAGGTGGCAAAGAGAGTGTAACAAAAGTGGAGATACCAACCAAGCTTTTTTTAACCTTTATTTATACAGGGGAGGCCACTGAGCAGCTCCACTGGAGCAGCTGGGGTTAACGGCCTTGCTCAAGGGCACCGTGGGGTTAATGAGGGTGGGGCAGACACTGTTATGTTATCTGTCATACCCAGATCTGATCCTGCCAGTCCAGGGACTGAACCAGAGACCCTCCAGTCTCCAGTCACAGGTTCACATCCCAAACCATGAGGTCACCACTACCTTCTCAGTAGCTAGCAGGATGCTTGAAGCTACCAGAATGACAGTCTGGAAAAGTGTCCATCACACATGCTCTCTCTCAGGTGCAGATATCGAACTTGTGCTGAGAGCCTCTAAGAAGCAGCGATTGTTTCTTGTGTTTTCTCTCTCTCTCTCTCTCCCCACCCCTCATATCCCTTCAGCTCCATCACTTTTACGAGAAGAAAAAGTTAAAAATGTCTGTTAAAAATGTTGAAAATTCATAAGGAAAAAGTTGCAATTTTATGAAAATTTTTTTGCAAATTCATGAGGAAAAAGTTGCAAATTTACAAGAAAAAAGTTTCAAAATTATGAGACAAAAGTGTCAAATTTTCAAGAAAAAAGTTACAATTTTACGAGAAAAGTTGCAAATTCATGAGAAAAAAGTAGCAAATTTATGCAAAAAAAAAGTTGAAAATTCCTGAGAAAAAAGTTGCAAATTACAAGAAAAAAGTTACAAATTTACGAGAAAAAAGTTTTAAATTTGAGGAAAAAAGTTGCCAGTTTCTAAGATTTTTTTGCATTTCTGCTCAGAATTGCTGCGCTGGTGCTGGTCACGTCTATAATATGACAGAGGAAGGTTTATGATATGAGGGGGCAATTCTTTTTTCAGGTTGGGGGTGAAATGTCCCCCCGTCCTCCCCCTTGATTTATACCTATGAATGGGATGGAAGGGATGGCAGGTTAACAAGGGGGATGATTTTGGGTCATTTTGCTAACAAGGGGGACCCCCCCCCCCCACCCATCCCCCTTCAAATCACCTACTGACTCACTTGTTTTACCTTCATTTTAGGGTTTTGCTGATTCCATGCACAATAATCCCTGGAAATGGCCCTTTCTATTGTAGATTCTTCTAATCTAATTCCACTGTGATTTCTGAAGGTTCAGGGCTCCAGAGACCAGTGTTTGCCTACATCAAATACACGTCAGCGCCAGTCAGCTTTGGGGACCTTCTGGTCTTTCCTCAAACACCAGCGGACGGTGCTCAGATGTTCAATACCTAAATTAACAGGATTCCAGACCCACTTACTGGTTTAAACACACTACCACTGGTGCCCTGCTGACCTTTTCTGTAGAAACACGGTGAGATCTACAACTGAAACTAGAAATGATCTGATCTCCACTGTGCTTCGGTCAATAAGGTGCAGTATTTGCTGACTTTCTTCTTCTTGACCAACAGAAAGACTATTGATGTCAGTGACAACGTGACCTTGATCCTTCCTGCTCTATTCATGAAAATCTCAGCTAATAATGAACACCTTTTCTGTCGTCCACTCACTCACAGCATGACAGTAATGGCTAATTAGTGACTTAGTGACTCCACATATATTTAAGGCTTATTGCAGTAAAGAACCCCTAAAAAAGGTCAACTTCTTTTTTGGTTTTTATCACTACAAAAGTATAATTTTAGGTGTCAAATGTAGATAAGAGAAAGGAAGCAGATTAACTATCTACAGTATATTCAACCATTTCTAAAGAAAACTCTATAAAATATAAGTCAGCACTTATATTAGTGACTTTCAACTTTTTTCTTGTAAATTTTCAACTATTTTCCCAAAAATATGTGACTTTTTTTCTCATAAATTTGTAGCTATTTTCCTTATAAATATGCATTTTTTTCTCCTCATAAATTGGCAAAATTTTCTAAATAAATTTGGTACATTTTCTCATAAATTGCAACTTTTTCTTGTAAAATTGGAGCTATTTCCCTTACAAATTGCATTTTTCCCTCTCATAAATTTGCAAAATTTTCTCAAAAATTTGACTTTTTTCTAATGAATTTGTGACTTTTTTCTCATAAATATGTAACTATTTTCCTTCTAAATATGCATTTTTCCATTATAAATTTGCAACACTTTCCTAAAAAAAATTGTTTTTAACTTTTTTTTGCTAAATTTTCTACTTTTTTTTTAGTAAATTTGCAACTTTTTTCCTCATAAATTTGCAACTATTTTTCCTATAAATATACAGATTTCCCTCATACAGATTTCCCTCATAAATTTGCAAGCCCTCCAGTAGGTTCACCACCTGCAGGAGGGATCATGGAAGTCCGGTGCTATGTGGATTAGGTGGCAGTCAAAGGCGGAGACCTTGGCGGACTGATCCCAAGCTTTCTAAACTGGCTTTTGGTACGTGGAATGTCACCTCTCTGGTGGGGAAGGAGCCTGAGCTGGTGTACGAGATTGAGCGATACCGGCTAGATATAGTTGGCCTCACCTCAACACACAGCTCCGGTTCCGGAACCAGTCTCCTGGAGAGGGGCTGGAGCTTGGCCTTTTCTGGAGTTGCCCCGGGCGAGAGGCGACGAGCAGGGGTAGGTATTCTTGTATCGCCCCACCTTGCTGCCTCTATATTGGAGTTTTCCCCGGTGGACGAAAGGGTTGCTTCCCTGCGCCTTCGGGTTGGGAAACGGGTCCTGACCATCATTTGTGCCTATGCACCAAATGATGTTTCAGAGTACCCACCCTTTTTGGAGTCTGTGACTGGGGTGCTGGAGGGTGCTCCTCCTGGAGACTCCATTGTCCTACTGGGGGACTTCAATGCGCACGTGGGCAACGACAGTGAAACCTGGAGGGGGGTGATTGGGAGGAACGGCCTGCCCGATCTGAACCCGAGTGGTGTTCAGTTATTGGACTTCTGTGCTAACCACAGTCTGTCTATAACGAACACCATGTTCAAGCATAAGGGTGTCCATATGTGCACCTGGCACCAGGACACCCTAGGCCGCAGGTCGATGATCGATTTTGTTATCGTATCATCAGACCTGCGACCGTATGTCTTGGACACCCGAGTAAAGAGAGGTGCAGAGCTGTCAACTGATCACCACCTGGTGGTGAGTTGGATCCGATGGCAGGGGAGGAAGCCATTCAGACCTGGTAGACCCAAACGTATAGTGAGGGTGTGCTGGGAGCGTCTGGCTGAGGCCCCTGTCCGGGAGGTCTTCAACTCCCACCTCCGGAAGAACTTCAACCACATTCCGAGGGAGTCTGGAGACATGGAGTCTGAATGGGCCGTGTTCTCCACCTCAGTTGTTGAAGCGGCAGCCCAGAGCTGCGGCCGCAAGGTGGTCGGTGCATCTCGTGGTGGCAACCCCCGAACCAAGTGGTGGACACCAGTGGTGAGGGGGGCCATTAAGCTGAAGAAGGAGTCCTATCAAGCTTGGTTGGCTTGTGGGACTCCCGAAGCAGCTGAGGTGTACCGGCAGGCCAAGCGGAGTGCAGCTCGGGTGGTTGCTGAAGCAAAAACCCGGGTATGGGAGGAGTTCGGTGAGGCCATGGAACAAGACTTTCGGTCGGCTTCAAAGAGATTCTGGCAAACTGTTCGGCGGCTCAGGAGGGGAAAGCAGCTCCCCGTCCACACTGTGTATGGTGCGGATGGGACACTGTTGACTTCAACTGGGGATATCGTCGGGCGGTGGAAGGAATACTTCGAGGATCTCCTCAATCCCACTGATACGCCTTCCACAGAGGAAGCAGGGTTTGGGGACGAGGGGGATGACTCGCCTATCACAGGGGCTGAGGTCGCCAAGGTGGTTAAAAATCTCCTTGGTGGCCGGGCCCCGGGGGTGGACGAGATTCGCCCCGAGTACCTCAAGGCCCTGGATGTTGTTGGGTTGTCATGGTTGACACGCCTCTGCAACATTGCGTGGAGGTCGGGGGCAGTGCCTTTGGCATGGCAAACCGGGGTGGTGGTTCCTCTCTTCAAAAAAGGGGACCGGAGGGTGTGCTCCAACTTTAGAGGGATCACACTCCTCAGCCTCCCTGGGAAGGTCTATGCCAAGGTATTGGAGAGGAGAGTCCGGCCGTTGGTCGAACCTCGGATTCAGGAGGAGCAATGTGGTTTTCGTCCTGGCCGTGGCACATCGGACGAGCTCTTTACCCTCTCGAGAATTCTTGAGGGTTCGTGGGAGTTTGCCCAACCAGTTTACATGTGTTTTGTGGACTTGGAGAAGGCATTTGACCGCGTCCCTCGTGGATTTTTGTGGGGGGTGCTTCGGGAGTATGGGGTATCGGGCTTGTTGTTACGAGCTATTCGGTCTCTGTACGACCGTTGTGAGAGTTTAGTTCGCATTGCCAACACTCGGTCGGAGTCATTCCCAGTGAGAGTTGGACTCCGCCAGGGCTGCCCTTTGTCACCGGTCCTGTTCATAATTTTTATGGACAGGATTTCTAGGCGCAGCCAGGGAATGGAGGGTGTCATGCTTGGTGACCACAGGATCTCATCTCTGTTGTTTGCAGATGATGTTGTCCTGTTGGCTTCATCCAGCAATGACCTACAGCTCTTGCTGGGACGGTTTGCCGCTGAGTGTGAAGTGGCTGGGATGAGAATCAGCACCTCCAAGTCCGAGTCCATGGTCCTCAGCCGGAAAAAGGTGGATTGTCCTCTCCGGGTTGGGGACAGGCTCCTGCCCCAAGTGGAGGAGTTTAAGTATCTTGGGGTCTTGTTCACGAGTGAGGGGAAAATGGAGCGAGAGATCGACAGACGGATTGGAGCAGCATCTGCAGTGATGCGGACGTTGTACCGGTCTGTTGTGGTGAAGAGGGAGCTTAGTTCTAAGGCAAAGCTGTCGATTTACCAGTCAATCTACGTTCCTACTCTCACCTATGGTCACGAGCTTTGGGTAATGACCGAAAGAACGAGATCGCGGATACAAGCGGCTGAAATGAGCTTTCTCCGTAGGATTGCTGGACTCACCCTCAGAGATAGGGTGAGGAGCTCAGTCATCCGGGAGAGGCTCAGAGTAGAACCGCTGCTCCTCCACATTGAAAGGAGTCAGTTGAGGTGGTATGGGCATCTGATTAGGATGCCTCCTGGACGCCTCCCACTTGAGGTGTTTCAGGCACGTCCCACTGGGAGGAGACCCCGGGGCAGACCCAGGACTCGGTGGAGAGACTATGTCTCCCAGCTAGTCTGGGAACGCCTTGGTATCCCCTCTGAAGAGCTGGAGCAGGTGGCTGGGGAGAGGGAAGTCTGGGCTTCTCTGCTTGAACTGCTGCCTCCGCGACCCGGACCTCCGGAAAAGCGGTAGACGATGGATGGATGGATGGAAATTTGCAAGATTTTTCTCATGAATTTGCAGCTATTTTCCTTCTAAATAAACATTTTTCTAAAATAAAATTGTTACTTTTTCTAATAAAACTGTTACTTTTTTCTTGTAAATACATAACTTATCATAAATTTGCAACAATTTTCCCCATAAATTTGCAGCCATTTTCCTTATAAATATGCATTTCTTTCTTCATAAATTTGCAAAATTATTCTCCAAAAAGTGATGTTTTTCTAATAAATTTGCTACTTTTTTCTCGTAAATTTGTGATGTTTTCCTTATAAATGTGCATTTTTTTTCTCATAAATTCACAAAATTTTTCCCAAATTTTGGGGGGACTTTTTTCTAAAATTTTCTACTTTTTTGTAAATTTGCAACCATTTTCATAAATTTGCAACATTTTTCCTCATATATTTGTAACTTTCTCATAAACTTGCAACATTTTTCTAAAAGAAACTGACTTTCTTATAAATTTGCTAAATTTTTCTTGTTACTTTTTTTGTAAATTTTCATCTTATTTTTTGTAAATTTACAACTTTTCTCATAAATTTGCAGCTTTTGCTTGAAAATTTGCACCGTTCATATGAACGCAAGTTGCAAATTTACAAGAAAAAAAAATACATTTCTTAGGAAAAAGTTAAAGGTAATTTTAATGCTCCCCCTCAAAAAATGTTGAGGTTGAACTTGTAGCTTCGCCCCCCTAGTGGCTGAAGGGCCCTTCTACAGAGCTACTATTGAGAGCATATTGACTTTCTGCATCACAGTGTGGTACACAGGCTGTTCAATAGCTGACAAAAAGGCCCTCCACAGAATCACAAAGACTAAAGGAAAAATTGACTGTTCTCTTGCACATACTGCAAAGAGACACATTCTCTCCATAGCCCAAGCCATCATCAAAGACTGCTCTCACCCAGGTCACTAGTTGTTTGAATTGCTGCATCCTGGTAGACCAAATTCACGAACAGCCTTTTTCCAAACACAGTAAATTCTCTTGGCAAACAAAGATAGCGTAATAATGATTTTGACATTATGCACTAAATGTATCTGGCACTTTGCACTTGATGCTACCTCATGCATTTAATGCATATTATGAGTTACATTAACTGTACTGTCAAGGGCAATAACAATAAAGATTTTCTGATTCTAATTTTAGCAGTTGAGTATTCTGCTTTTTTTTTTTTTTTTTTTTTGTTGCTTATTTGTACCCGTAGGTAGACTTGGTTTGCAGTCTGGTGACAAGCCACCGGCTGCTGGTCGCTGCATGCGCCCTAAACCTACATGTTTTTGGTGTGCGGGAGGAAACCGGAGAAATCCCGGAGTAAACCCGCGCAACACGGGGAGAACATGCAAACTCCACACAGCTCACTGTTGGTCGGGGGCTGGGATCGAACCCACGATCTCATGATCCCCACGATCCCCCGGCCGAGGGTAAAACTGTGCTGCCACAGTGCTAAACCACTGCGCCACCGTGCAGCTTTGTAGTCAAAAACAGCTTCTCCTCCCCAAATAAAGCTCTGTTTATTTCATATTGTCACCAACAAGTTTTAACCTCATTGCTGGACTTAGAGCAGGAGTACATGATGGATTCAGTCAAAACGTGGACTGACTTTTACCTTCATCCAGCACTTCTCCATCAGTAACGTGTTGGAGTCGTCCCGTATCTTCAGGTAACACTCCACAGCCCTCAAATATTCACCTGACTGCTCCCACTCTTTGGCCTGCTGCAGGAGGCCCTCTACTCCCCTGAAAGCACCAACACACAAAAATATCAAAAACAAAACATTTTTAAAGTATAATAAAAACACTGAACTAAGTGGTGGACATGAGTGATGAGGGCAGCCATTAAACTGAAGATGGAGTCCTATCGAGCTTGGCTGGCTTGTGGGACTCCCAAAAGAGCAGAGGTGTACTGACAGGCCAAGCATAGTGCAGCTCAGGTAGCTGCTGAAGCAAAAACTTGGGTGTGGGAGGAGTTTGGTGAGGCCATGGAACAAGACTTTCGGTCGGCCTTGAAGAGTTTCTGGCAAACTGTCAGGTGGGTGGCTCAGGAGGGGGAAGCAGCTTCCTGTCCACACTGTGTATGGTGTGTATGGGGCGCTGCTGACTTCAACTGGGGACATTGTCAGGCAGTGGAAAGAATACTTCGACGATCTCCTCAATCCCACTGACACGCCTTCCACAGAGGAAGCAGGGCTTGAGGATGATGGCGACACCTCTCCCATCACAGGGGCTGAGGTCGCTGAAGTGGTTAAAAAAAACTCTTTGGTGGCCAGACCCCGGGCGTGGATGAGATTCACCCTGAGTACCTCAAAGCTCTGGATGTTGTAGGGCTGTCACGGTTGACACGCCTCTGCAACATTGCACGGAAGTCGGGGACAGTGCCTTTGGCATGGCAAATCAGGGTGGGGATTCCTCTTATTAAGAAAGGGGACTGGAGGGTGTGCGCCAACTTTAAGGGATCACACTTCTCAGCCTCCCTGGGAAGGTCTATGGCAGCGAACTGGAGAGGAGAGTCCGACCGCTGGTTGAACCTTGGATTCAGGAGAAGCAATGTGGTTTTAGTCCCAGCCGTGGCACATCGGACCAGCTCTTTACCCTCTCGAGAATCCTCAAGGGTTTGATGGAGTTTGCCCAACCAGTCCACATGTGTTTTGTGGACATGGAGAAGGCATTCGACCACATCCCTCGTGGTTTCTTGTGGGGGTGCTGTGGGAGTATGGCGAATCGGGCTTGTTGCTACGTGCTATCCGGTCCCTATATGACCGTTGTGAGAGTTTGGTTTGTATTGCCAACACCCAGTCGAACTCGTTTCCAGTGAAAGATGGACTCCGTCAGGGCTGCCCTTTGTCACCGATCCTGTTCATAATTTTTACTGACAGGATTTCTAGGCGCAGCCAAGGAACAAAAGGTGTCGTGCTCAGTGACCACAGGATCTCATCTCTGCTGTTTGCA
The DNA here is from genome assembly GCA_020510985.1 of Pholidichthys leucotaenia. Classification (NCBI taxonomy): domain Eukaryota; kingdom Metazoa; phylum Chordata; class Actinopteri; order Cichliformes; family Pholidichthyidae; genus Pholidichthys; species Pholidichthys leucotaenia. Next base: position 245,260,198 of record CM035842.1, on the reverse strand, counting down.
GATGTTGTCCTGCTGGATACATCCAGCAATGATCTACAGGTCTTACTGGGATGGTTTGCTACTGAGTATGAAGTGGCTGGGATGAGAATCAGAACCTCCAAGTCCGAGTCCATGGTCCTCAGCCGGAAAAGGGTGGATTGTCCTCTCCGGGTTGGAGACAAGCTCCTGCCCCAAGTGGAGGAGTTTAAGTATCTCGGGGTCTCATTCACGAGTGAGGGGAGAATGGAGTGGGAGTTTGACAGATGGATCAGAGCAGCATCTGCAGTGATGTGGACATTGTACCAGTCTATTGTGGTGAAGAGTTAGCTGAGCTTTAAGGCAAAGCTGTCAATTTACCGGTCAATCTACATTCCTACCCTCAACTATGGTCATGAGCTTTGTGTAATGACCGAAAGAATGAGACTGTGGATACAGGCAGCTGAAATGAGCTTTCTCTGTAGGATTGCTGGACTCACCCTGAGAGATAGGGGGAGGAGCTCAGTCATCCGGGAGAGGCTTAGAGTAGAACCACTGCTCCTTGACATCGAAAGGAGCCAGCTGAGGTGGTTTGGGCATCTGATCAGGATGCCTCCTGTACGCCTCCCACTTGAGGTGTTTTGGGCACGTCCCCCTGGGAGAAGACCCTGGGGCAGACCCAGGACACGCTGGAGAGACTACGTCTCCCAGCTGTCTTGGGAACGCCTTGATATCCTCTCTGAAGTGCTGGAGCAGGTGGCCGGGGAGAGGGAAGTCTGGGCTTCTCTGCTTGAGCTGCTGCCTCCACAACCCGGACCTCCGGAAAAGCGGTAGAAGCTTGATGGATGGATGGACACTGAAATGAACCCAACCAAAAAACATTGAGAATGCATGTTTAGACATTTACTTTTTTCATTTGTTTTTCTTGAAAATATCCATCATTTTTCTCGGTTTTAGCTGTGATTTTAGTTTGGTGACTTATTTTAGAGGCTTGTATGTATTTATTTTTCAACAAGTTTCTCCTCAGTAAAACATCAAAGGTCACGAAAGAGGGAGCAAGACAGAGCGACCAAAATTTTGTCAATAGTCACTGTAAATTTTCAGAGCTCTAAAACTTTAATTCGGAACAGTCCTTGGCCCTGGGTCCTTATTTTGCCCATGCATATAAGATACAGGCTTCTGTTTTCACAACTTGCACAAAACTAGAAAAGCACTCTTAGAGCGCATACCTCCGCCAAGGCTCTTTCCGTTTCTCATGGATCACCTCCAAAATGTAATGGGTTTGTGTGTAGGCCTATAGCCACTTGTGGTGAAAATTGCATCAGTCTGTCCATCAGTTTTGGAGTATTGTTGCTAACACACTGTGAGAAGATAAGAGCCTTGGCTGAGGTATGCATTCTCAGATCATCACCAAAATGTAATGGGTTCCTCTCTAGGCCAAGAACCACCTCTGGTGAAAATTTCATCCAAATCCATGCAGCAGTTTTTGTGTAATCCTGCTGCACAAATACAAAGAAAGCCCCTGGTGGATGTAAGCACTTTCAAATCATCACCAAAATGTAATCATCTGTAGGATACCCCATTTCTGACAATCTCTGAAAATTTCATGAAAATCCGTCCATAACTTTTTGAGTTATGTTGCTAACAAACAAACAGACAGACAGACCAACGCCGATGAAAACATAACCTCCTTGGCGGAAGTAATAAAGGAAACATAACAAAAACTGGCAAGAAAAAAATGTTTATGTGCAAAAGAGGAAAACTGGAAGCTCAGGCAGCACAATTCTGGATCCTGAGACGTAAACCCTGCAGGAATAATTCAGTGTTTTCTCTCTTTAAGCCGCTCGTTTCCACTGGCAACTTCTGGTGTTTCCTCCCACCAGTCAGAGAGGGAGCAGCGACAGGAGGGGGGGATGGGAGCTGCATGTGGCCGCTTCACCAGCTAACAAACTGATGCACGTTGGGGAGTTGGGAGAAAATTTGGAGTAACACACGTGTCGTGTTTGAATAAAGCATCAGACCGACTCTATGCATTGATGATGCTGGTGGGCTGACGAGGACGGGGTGAGACGGTCCATAGTGGGTCTGGATGTTGAAATAATGCACGACACTTTAGGACACATCAAGCTGAACGGCTTTTGGGGTTTTTCCTACACAATGTGAAAGTGAAAGTTAATGAAGAAAACGACATATCTGTGGCAGTTATTTGGTCTTAGTCTCACCACATTCCCTTCTTGGACGTCTCCCTCTCGTACGCCTCCTGCAGCAGGGACAGCCTGATGGGGAGGTACTCCTTACAGATGCGCATGGCGTCACTCCACATGTCTTCATCCTGATGAAACACAAATACAAAACACATAAATGAGAAGAATAAGGATAATTCATTCTCGCATTCTACAATGGGGACATTCTCTCTGCTGCAGCAGCATACACATGTATGAAGACAATAACTATTAAAAATGTGGAGTGAGGAAATTCTAAACAATATAAACAGGATAAGAAATAGAAGACAAACCGCTGCCAATGAAGACAGCACATGGGTATATCTCAAACTGCTGTTCCAACATCTGACCAGGAAAACGACTCATAACATTTTGGGGGATCTGGGTTTTTTTCTACGTTAGACCCATTTTCACCGCAGGAACTAGGAACCAATTTTACAGGAACTCCACCAGCGCAGGAACCTCCCCTGTGATTGGAAGTTCTCAGGAACTCATAAGGACTGAAATAAGTCCCTGCTCTGGGGAAGGTGCAACCAACATGCTGGTTGGGGCTTGGGATTGACTCGATGCTGATTGATACAACTCAGCATCATGATGTGAACAAATGAGAAGCGTCAAAAAGCCACCAGAAACAGAGCATAGTGAAGATCTTCTTCCTAAAAATTTTAAATCTAAAGCTGCAGAGAGGAACAGTTGGATCGATTATGCAGCATATCCAAGCTGGGTGGCCACGGGTATTATGGCAGGATGCAGTACAGGACTGGCAGCTACTTTGTGCTCACTCAACTTTGCCATATACTCAATCCGCTCCTCTTTGCAGTCATCACACAACAACAGCAGGAAGTTGGTCCCATGCCCTTCACTCTGTAATAATTTCATTCATCATCATTTGTGTGATTTCAGTGTATTTTACATAGTGCAGCCTGTTTGCTTTGGTGGGCTGCATCATGGTCGAAACTGTCAAAAAAGGATTACAACATGAACAAAAACCTCTGGAGAGTGATGGTTCCAACCCCCACAATGGAGACACCATCCATCCATCCATCCCAGCTGAGAGACTTGGGTCTCTCCAGTGTGTCCTGGGTCTGCCCCAGGGCCAACTCCCAGTGGGAAGTGCCCAAAACACCTCATGTGGAAGGCGTGTAGCTGGCTCCTTCCAATGTGGGGGAGCAGCGGCTCTACTCTGAGCATCTTCCAGATAAATAACTCCTCAATCTATCTCTAGTGGGTGAGTCCACCCACCCTACCAAGAAAGCTCATTTCAGCTGCTTGTATCTGTGATCTCATTCTTTCTGTCATTACTCAAAGTTCATGACCATAGGTGAGGGTAGGAACATCAACTAACAGGTAATTCAACAGCTTTGCTTTGAAGATCTGCTCCCTCTTCACTACAACAGACCAATACAACGTCAGCATCACTGCAGATGCTGCTTCAATCTGTCTGTCAATCACTTGCTCAATTCTCCCGTCACTCGTGAAAAAGACCCTGAGATACTTGAGCCTCCACTTGACCCCAGCATAGAGAGGAAAATCCACCCTTTTCCAGCTGAGGACCATGGACTCAGACCTGCTGATTCTCATCCCGGTTGCTTCACACTCTTTAGAAAACTGTCCCAGTAAGACCTGTAGGTCATTGCTTGAGGAAGCCAACAGGATATTGTCATCTGCAAACAGCAGAGATGAGATCATGTGAACACTGAGCATGATGCCTTCCGTTCCCTGGCTGCACCTAGAAATCCTGTCCATAAATATTATGAACAGGATCGGTGACAAAGGACAGCCCTGGTGGAGTCCAGCTCTCACTGGGAACAAGTTTGACTGATTGTTGGCAATAATGTTCCCGTCACCTAAAATCTGTTCCTAGTTCCTGCAGTGGAAATGGAGCTAATGTGGCACTATGCAACAAAAAAAAAAAAGATTTTCCCCAGGGTTATAATATCAATGTGCAAACATCTAATTTATACAAAATTCAGTAAAGAAAAGAGTCTGCAACTCTTCTTCGTTTCCTTTGCTAAAACTAAGATTTGGAGTTACCTTGTAGTATTTAACAGCCAGTTCGGGTCTCTGGGCTCGGAGCAGGAAAGCTTCAGCCTTCTGGAAATCTTTCTGTTCAAAGCAGACCTTGGCTTGGCCAACCAGAACCTTGGCCACGCTCTCTGGATCGTAGCCCTCGGCCACCCGCTGAGCGCTGTCCCAGTCCTTGTTGTGGACGTACCTGGAAAAGTTCACACACACACACACACACACACACACACACACACACACAGCTGATCCTTTAAAAAAGGCTAATATTGGGTGTGCTCTGAGTCCTTTTTTTAAACATTTTCCTGAATGTTTTTCACAGCCAAACAGTCTTTCAATAAGCTTTCATGAGAAAGAAAACTGAAAGTAGAGGAAGATAGACGTATGGTGAAGCTATGAGGAAAGTTGCACTAGTAGGCTTTTTTTTAATTTAATCCCATGATACCTCATTCTTAAAACCTGTAACGCATGTCTTGAGAATATTCTGTTTAGTTTTTCAAAACTTGACATTTCAGCAATCACAGAGAAAAATAATAATCACTCTATGAAGCAGGGAGAAAAGACTTGATTTCTCTCTATATATGCATATTGACTTTAAATCTTCTCAAAGGTTAACTGTCAATGTTGACCTCCAGTTTCTGCATCACTGGTGGACACAGGAAGCAAATACTGTGTTTTTTCCTTATTTTCTATCACATTAATCATGGTAAAATGGTGAATGATCGTATTAAAGTTTTGGTTAATGAGTGGAGCATGTAAACTTTTTTTTAGCCAAAAGCTCAGACTTTAGACTGCTCTGAAAGCCATCTCCCCCATATCACTCTATATCATCATCATCATCACACTATAAAAGGAAGAAATCTCTCTGTGTGTGTCTGTCTCTGTGTGTGTGTCTGTCACGTTCATAGGACATCACAGGACGCCCAGGACGTCCTATGAACTCAGGCATCATAGGACATATAGACAAATGTGTCTTTATGATGTCATATAGACCATGAACTCAGGCATCATAGGACGACTCGCAATGCCTATATGACGACACATAGACAAATGTCTTTATGATGTCATATATATCAAGGCTACCTTCATGTCTTTATGATGTCATATACAGTGAGTCCCATGCCGGAAAGCCTCTTTTTGCTCAGATCTATTTTCATGATCCTGTCCATGAACTGGAATTATGACGCACCTATCCCTCAACCAGTGGTCTCAAGGAAGAAGAAGAAGAAGACCCACCAGATGGAGAGCAACAGAATGAGGAGAACTGCTGCACGTCAGAAAGGATGCCATGAATATGAAACACCTCAGGTTCCACCAGTACGCCGCAGGCATGACTGTGAAAAACAGCCGTCTGAGACAGGAGGAGACCCTTCAGTGGTCTGAACGAAGAAGACCCACCAGATGATGTCTATATGACGGCACATAGACAGAGCACATGACTCCCTACAAGACATATATATATAGACAGAACAGTGACAGGCAGGAGAAGTAACGAGCAGGGGCAAACAGCCCCAGATGGCAGGGCATATTTTATGTGATTTTTATGTTTTGCTGCATACAAAAGCCATCACATGTGATTGCCACTTAGTGCTGTGTTACTATACCAACTGTCCTGTAACTGGCAAGAATTCTGTTCCAATGCATCCCATCTATGGGCATGCATGGGCTTCTATGGGCATGCACGGGTATGCACCAGTGTATATCAATGAGAGGGAATATCCTGAATACATACAGTAAGTGTTGACTCTGACAACGGCAAGATCCACCTGATAAAGCAGCCAATCAGGATACAGCTGCCATAATGGTGAGGAGTTTTTAAACTGTGATTTGTGCACTATTGTACGGTGCTGAAACTTGGACTGTCTACAGAGTGCAGGTAAAGAAACTCCACACGTACATGATGAGACACCTTCAAGCCATAATGAACATCTCATGGAAAGACAAGATAACCAACATAGAAGTGTTGAAACGAGCTGGTCCTGCTATGATGATGATGATGATGATGACGACTGTTGTAATGTCCAATAAAAACAAGGAAGATTATGAGTCTGCTTTAAATAATAGGACTAATACCACACTGTAAAGGGCCTAAAGTCAGCCTCAGAGAAGGTCATCATGCCTTTCCACTTATCTGTCCTGTACAGATGAGCTTTCCTTGAGCATTACACGATATTTATAATTACAGCCAAGGAAAAACATTGAATATGCACTGAACAGAGCCTAAGCGTTAAACTTTAAAGATTCCAATTACAAGTATTTGATTTTAAAAAGAGCCACTCGTGTACATAACAGATCACTATTACCTCTGCAGCAGTTTTGTGTGGTTGGTTAAAGGTGTAGTTAATGCATCTGTCATTTATAAGAGCAACAGATGGAAAATAATAACTTGATAATGAGCATATTATTTGTTCCGTAAATCTTTAATAAATATACAAATGTTTATCTAATTTACAGTAAATTAGCAGCTATTATGCTTTTTTGGGGGGTTCCCCTAATTTTAGTGGGTTATGTAGGATTTCTGTGACATTATATGGTCTGTAAGGCAAAACAGACCAAATTTAAACAAAAAAAGCTGCAAATTTATGAGAAAAAGTCACAAATTTCTGAGAAAAAAGTAGAAAATTTATTAGGAAAAAAATGCAGATTTTCAAGAAGAAATATGCAGATTTAAGACAAAAAAACAGCAAATTTAAAAGAATTTTTTTTTTCAAATTTACAAGGAAAAAGCAGAAAATTTACTCAAAAAAGATACAAATTTACAAAAAAAAATGCAAAATTAAGAGGAAAAAAATCAGCAAATTTACTTGAGACATTTTTACAAATTTACGTGAAAAAAGCTGCAAATTTATTAGGGAAAAAGCTGCAAATTCACAAGAAAAAATGTGCAAATTTAAGAGGGGAAAAAAGGTACAACTGACAAGAAGAAAATGCAAATTTAGGGGAAAAGTTCTATTTAAAATTTTATATTATGAGGAAAAAAATTAAGGGTGATTTTATTTACCTCAAGCAAATGTTGAGGGTGACCTAGTAGCTTGGGCACCCCCTAGTGGCTGAAGGTTCTTATAACATTTGTGTACTCTGCTTTATAGCCAGAAACGGCTGTGCTCTTTATTTTCATTACTAGTACATACCCGTGCATACCCGTCCATGCCCATAGAAACCAAGTATAAGCAAGTATTTCTGCATGCCCGTTGCTGAAGGGGCTCCTCCTGTGTCAGACAGCTGTGTTGTTCAGAGTCATGCCTGCAACGTACTGCTGGAACCGCAGATGTTTCATGTTCACGGCATCTTTTCTGACATGCAGCAGTTCTCCTCACTCTATTGCTCTCCATCTGGTGGGTCTTCTTCTTCTTCTTTGTTCAGACCACTGGTTGAGGGATAGGTGCGTCATAATTCCAGTTCATGGACAGGATCATGAAAATAGATCTGAGCAAAGAGTGGCTTTCGACCCTGTTCAGGAAGACCCGTGCATGCCCGTAGAAACCAAGAAACCGGAGCATCCGGAGAAAATCAGGGCTTTGCTTGTGATTTTACACATTTGTAGTGTAGACTGCCATTCTTCAGGGTTACACATTTTAACTGTCAGCACCTCTTTAAAAACAACATTGCTCAGAAAGCAACGCTTTTGCTTAGTTTCTTCATCTTGAACAAGAATACGAAGACTGCTTGATCTGCCAACTCTGCTCGTGGCAACGTAGAATTGGCCATGGCTGAAGAAATGTCTTGTGCAGAAAACAGCAACGCGCTGTAAAGACTGGCCCTGTGACTTCTTCACAGTCATGACAAAGTAGGGTGTTACTGGAAAGTGTTTACGCCGCAAGGTGAATGGAAACATGTTGTCAGATGGTGTGAGTGTGATTCTAACTAACTACTAACTAACCTGCACTTATATAGCGCTTTTCTAGTCACAAAGACTACTCAAAGCGCTTTCACTAGTACTAACCCTCTATTCTAAGGGCTTATAGGAAACAGATATCTAGGGACAATTTAGAACAACCAATTAACCTAACATGCATGTCTTTGGATTGTGGGAGGAAACCGGAGCCCCCGGAGTAAACCCACGCAGCACAGGGAGAACATGCAAACTCCATACAGAAAGGTTCCAACCCCTGCCAGCCTGGGGATTCGAACCAGGAACCTTCTAGCTGTAAGGCAACAGTGCTAACCACTGCACCACCGTGCTGCCCCCACTGCACCACTGTGCTGCCCATTCGTGGAATCAGGAGAGTGCGTCCAGCATTGACAGCAATCACAGATGTTGCAACTAACAGCTGAGGCTGTATTTGTTCAATGATGTACCTTGAGCCATTGCAATGTCCGTTTGTTGGTCAAATGTACTGCTTCGAATGGGTGTGGTTTAAAGTAGTGTGTCCTATTGTTAATAGGGTGAGGAGTAAGATTTCCAGATTTACTGCTTCGAATGGGTGTGGTTTAAAGTGTTGTGTCCTATTCATAATCAGGTGATGAGTATCTCTTGTTTGGTGAGTGATGGTCTATATGACATCATAAAGACATCAAGGCGGACATCACAGGACATCATGCCTACATCCTAGGTAGCCAGTCCTATTGTTTATATGACATCATAGGTAGCCAGTCCAATTGTCTATATGACGGCATCGCAAGTCCTATGCTGCCTGACATCATAGGATCATCATAGGACATCATGCAGACATAGGACAATGTCCTATGATCGTGACAGACAGACAGACACACACACAGATTTCTTGAATTTATAGAGTGATGAATGCAGCAACCACACAGTCTTACAATCAATGAATGTGTTTCTTGCTAGGATTAAAATTCTTAAACTGAGTAAAAACACCTCAGATTCGAACCTATATTAGGAATCCCTTTCCACTAATATTCTGCCCACTGACCTCCAGGCTCCTAATTCAAAGAGCCCCAAACAGCCCTCAGTTACCCTGAGCTGCACCAAGTTACTCGTCACCTCCAGCACTCACATTTCCACGGCTTCTTTGGGTTTTCCTGCTTTAATGAACTCAACCTCGGCCTCGGGAAACTTCCCCTGGAAAAAGATGAAACGGTGGCAGAATTCAGGACTGACTTGTGCATTTTCAGGTGACAGAAAAGTTTGAGGAGAAGCTGAGTTACTAATGATACAGAGTAACGGTGTGATCAAATCCATCAGAGGAGCTTGTTGGGTTACTGAAGACGAGGCGAGGAGAAGAATCCACGTTTTTGAAGAATTGGCCATTATTTTGTAACTTACAGGAGTCACAGACAGAAGTATAAAAACTTGTGGATGTACACAAAGCTCTTCCTCTTTTGACTTAAAATCAAAAAGACTGTGAGAATTCACATGTATGTGTGTACAGTGGGCAGAGAAATGAATCACCCTCTTTCAAAATAATCACACTTTGTTGCTTTGCATTCTGAAATGAAGACTGACAAGTTTAGTTTTACCCAGCTCTATTTACTCAGTGCAGCTTAAGTGCTTAAATGCTCCAGTCCCTACTGCAGAGAAACACTCCCATGTCATGATAGTATCACCTCCATGCTTTACCGGAGCAACGGTGTCATTTGGACAGTGAGCTGTATGGGCTTTCTGCCAGACATGATTTGATTTTAAGGCCAATTAGTTTGATTTCAGGTTCATCTGATCATCACATCCAGTGAGCAGTTTGTTCTTTTTCAACAAGAGGGATGTTTGGGATTCGTAAATTTCGCATCAGGTACAAAGGGATAAATGTAAATTTGGGGCAAATTTGTAAAATAAATTAAAGATGCCAATTTAAAAATTCAAAAAGTTACAAATTACAATTTAATCACATTGAATAAAATTTAACCAGCATCCAGATGAGCACTGCAAATTTATGAGAAAAAGTTGCAGATTTACAGGAAAAAAGCTTCAAATTTACAGGTAAAAAGTTGCCAATTTAAAGAAAAAAGATGCAAATTTACAAGGAAAAAGTAGAAAATTTACATGAAAAAAATCAAAATTTTAAAGAAAAAAGTTGTTAATTTATAGGGAAAAAACTGCAACTTTGTAAGAAAAAAGTTGCAAATTTTTGAGACACAAGTTAAAAATTTACAGGGAAAAAAGCTGCAAATGGAGAAAAAAAGTAGAAAATTTACAGGAAAAAAAATGTGTAAATTTATGAGAAAAAAGTTGCAAATTTATAACTTTTTTTTGTATTTCCACTTAGAAGTGGTGCTTCAAAGTCATTTTATTCGGTTATGAATGAAATATGATGATACTGGGGGACAGTTCTCTCTTTGTCCCTTTGTCCATCCCCCTCCCCCTTCCCCAGGATTTATGCCTATGAATGAGAATGGGGATGGGAGGGGGTGGCAGATTAACAAGGAGGATGGCATCGGGTCATTTTGCTCCCCCCTCATATTTTTTCCACTTGGCCTCAGAATCTCCACGGTGTGTTTTGGTAAAGCTTCACGTGGCTGTAGGCCTTGGTGGCCTCTCTGACCAGTTTTCTCTTCCCTATCTGTGATTCTTTTCTATAGCCACTGAGCTGTGGTAATAAAGACCGTAGAGAAGTGTTCGTAAATCTGCGGCAAGATGGATTTACCTCATCCTCCAGGTACAGGGCGTGCTTCAGGTGGATCTCTGGGATTTTTTCTTTACATGCGAGCCGAGCCAACTCAAAAGCAAAGTCGAAAGAGCTGGAGAGATGAGAAGGAGCATCGGAAAAGTCATGTTGGGGCACATTTACATACTATACATCCCCCTGGAACACGTACAACAATTCACAGGACTCTGCGGGACTCACTGATTGTCAGAATTTATTTTACAGAAGCACATAAAAGCTTTAATGTTAAGAGTTCCCTTCAGATGACACAGCCAATAAAAGTGCTTTAAATCTCCCAGCAGGGTTAAGTATTGTCTTATAACGTTTTCAAACAGGCTATATTGGGCTCAGTAGGTGAGTAACTGGAACTTTAATCACACCGGATGCTGGATTGGTGCGATCTACTCACAAGTTATTAGACGCCCACTCGATGGCGTATTCCAGCAGGGTGAACTTGTTGAGCAGTTTGACGGCCGCCTCTCCTCCCAGACTCCGGGCCCACAGGTAGGCCACCTGTTTCTGAGCAGTGACGCCTCCGTGGCTCTTTGCAACCTGATACACACACCAACACATGTAGGTGAAGACTGGGGCAGCACGACATTAGGATGACATGCAACACTGCTGACGAATACTGCAATAATGATGTCACTTTTGACATCTAAACAAATGCTTACATTTGGTTTTTTCATGTAAAACTACGACTAGTTTTACATCAAAGTTGCTACTTTTTTGTTATAAATTTGTGACTTTTTCCACATAAAACTGCTGCTTTTTTCCTCATAAATGTATTACTTTTTCTGTAAATTAGTTTTGTAACTTTTCCTAATAAATTTGTGATGTTTTAAATGTGCAACCTTTTTCACATAAAATTTGGTACTTTTGTCCCAAAATTTCATGTTTTTTTTCATATAAATGAGTGATTTTTTTTTAATGCCAATTTGTGATTTTTCACATAAATTCGCTACTTTTTTTTTTCTTCATTTTTTCCTCTGGGGATTCTAAATTGTCCTTAGGTATGACTGTGAGAGTGAATGGTTGTCTGTCTCTCTGTGTTGGTCCTGCGATGGACTGGTGATCTGTCCAGGGTGGACCCTGCCTCTCGGCCAAAAATGCTGGGATAGGCTCCAGCCCCCCCCCCCCCCACACACACACACACACACAACCCAAAAAGGATTAAGAGGAAGAAAATGGATGGATGGATGAATGATAAAATTTCAATATATTGTGCAGCGCTAGTGATTACTGTATAACTGCATACGTATATGTGCATGTAAATCTGTGGCCATCAGATTTCTCATCATACAATTCAATTATCCGTATATTTGTTTGTTACACTGGTATTTGGGTTTCATTTATGGTATTCAGACATTCATTTCCCCCCTAAAATTTTAAAAGGTAAATTACTCACTGAAGTCATTTTAATTGTAGAATGAGACCAGCTCATTTTGGCCTCATGAAATCACCTCAGGAGTGCTCTGACTTCCTGTCTCTTCACCTTGCCCTTGAGCACAGCCTGCTGCAGTTGCAGACCCACCAGGAGAAAGACTGTGCGTGAGGTTGCCAAACATTGAGCCAATTGCCTAAGAGGAGTAACGATTTTTGTGACATCATAAATGCCCAGATCGCCTGACCTTTGACCTTGAGCGCAACTTGGATGCAGACCGACCAGAGGATGGGGTGGAACTAAAATCAGTTCACATTATTGTTGCAAATGTAGGTGAAAGATTTCATGACATATTAAGCAGTCCAATGGTGTAAAACACAGTGGCTGACATCATAATGCACAAACCAAATGAAGGGGCTTTAAATACTTCCAGGCCATATAAATTAAACTTAAATCTATGTAGTCCCTGACATTTGTTTTATTGATTGCTAATTATAATTTCCCTCAGCAACAGATGTGCTTGACGAGTTCCCAACTTTAATCAGCCCTGCATCATTCTGCAAATGTAAACCGATGACGATCGAGCTGGAGAACCAGACGAATGTGACGTGCGTACCCTGTACGCGTCCTCCCACATGTTGTTGCCTTTGTACATGTAGACGGCAGTCTTCCACTCCTGAGCCTCCATGAAGTGGTACTCCGCCTCCGAGAACCTGGATTCTGCCTCCAGCACCTACAGGAAGAGCACATTCATCATGCGTGTTAATAGAAGCTACACACAACAATGACGGTAGGACGTTAAACTAGAGATGGAATTTAATTCTGAAGGAAACCAGTGTCCCTGGAGCAATTACTTGTTCAAAGCAGAAAAAGGGGAAAGTGTTAACAAACCTGAAGTGCTCAATGATTGATTCTTTTTTAAATTTCTTCTAAAGAAATCTGGAGCACGAAGACATTAAAAGCACCGTGTCCATATGTGGGCATGATGAAAAGGTTGTGGAACAACAGAGAAATTTGTTATTTTTCTTGAGGTGGCAAGAACAAGAACAAAGTTCTTTCTGCCCAGAAAATTTCATACTTCTTAAGAAACTCAAGTGCAAAACTCCTGGGAAATTCATATTTCTGACCAGCCACACAATAGTTCTTGGACACCCCGCAAGAAAAACGTTCTGCCACAATGATGTGTCAAGAACAAGCTGCAAGAACTCCCAAACCAGGGCTGCAAGAACAAAATGACATCATTTTGTTCTGGCAGCCCTGGGAGAGAGAACAAATTTCTCTGTTCTTGTAGAGTATGCCAAGGCCTTTATTCATGAGTGGGGGGGAGAATGGAGCGGAAGATTGACGGACAGACCCCAGTAGTATCTGCAGCAATGTGGACGTCGCACCGGTCTGTTGTGGTGAAGAGGGAGCTGAGCGCTAAAGTAAAGCTGTCAATTTACCGCTCAATCTATGTTCCTACTCCCACCTACGGTCATGATCTTTGGGTAATGACTGAAAGAGTGAGATGAGATAGGGCGGGGAGCTCAGTTATCCAGAAGAGGCTTAGAGTAGAGCTGCTGCCAGTGTTTCCGCTGGCTTAAAGACCTTGGCACGGTGGCGAAATGTTTTTCCAGGGGGGTGGGGGGAGGGCAGAAAACACATATGTATGAATATGTTAATTTTATACTATTTATTTCTTTTTTTTTTATTTTGCAAATAAAAATAATGCATCAGATTTATATAGCGCTTTATCATAGACACTCAAAGACGCTTTTTACAGGTACATTATTCATTCACTCCAGACAGACAATGGTAGTGGCAAGCTACTACTGTAGCCACAGCTGCCCTGGGGCAGGCTGACGGAAACGTGGCTGCCAATCCGGGCCAACCACCACCGAACATTTATACACTTTCATATCCAGTGTTATGGACACTGGAGGCAAGGTGGGCAAAGTGTCTTGCCCAGGGACACAACGGCAGGATATCTGGGGAGAGTGAGATTCGAACCACCAACCATTTGGTTATTGGATGACCCGCTCTACCTCCTGAGCCACTGCCGTGCATATGGAACTTACAATTTGAAGTATTGTACAACCAAGGCTTGAATGTTGGAATATTTGGCCATTTGGGGTCCCACTCAGACGTGCTGTATTTGGACTTTTTACTGGTGTCGTCCTTCTCTCCTTCCTCTGCTCTCACCTCTCCTGGACCCTCTGCCTGAACACTTTCCTCTCCTTGGCTCCTCTCTTCTGTCTCATCTTTCCCTCTCTGAGCTCTGTCTAATTCAGGTTCTCTCTCTGTTTATGGTGGTGTACAAACAGGTTAGAAAATATCAAGTGCCATGTAAATTAAAGGAGACAACCAAAAATTTCTAGTTAAGGGTACAAAGAGCACCCACTTAAAACTTGAGTAATGACTTCAGTCTTGAAGGTTTGAGGTTTTTCTCAAAAATTTATAACAATTTTCTTATAGTTTTCTACTTTTCTCTGTAAATTTATCTAAATTTGAAACCATTTTCCTCAAATTTGTAATTTCCTCTTGTAAAATTGACTGTTCTTGTACATTTGAAACTTTATTATAAATTTGTGGATTATTTTATGGCTTATTTTTGTCTGTTTTTTAGAATAAAATTACTGTTTTTTAAATAAATTTGAAACAGACCGTGGTATTTTTTTTACTTTTTTCTTATAACAATTTATATTTTTGACCATAACTTTGCAGTCAGAACAGAACAATAATTTAACTCTCATTACAAAGAAAAAAATTAATAAAATTGTATTTAATGATTTAAATTAACTTAAATGACCAAGGATGCTGTTATTTCTGTTATAATATTTCTATATATTTATAGTTTTTTTTAGAAATCTCCTCACCAACAAGAAAAACCTCCCTTATTTTGAAATCCAAATGCTGGCACATTTAGTTTGTCTGAAGGCTGCTGACGGATTAAAGTCACTGACTTGGTGAATTTCGGTCATCTTAACTTGCCAGGTACATAACTGGGAACATAATATTGTAGTGGCTGGTGAAATATATCCTCAGCAATTCATCAGTCCCCCTTGCCTGTCCCTTCATATGAAGCCGGCTGCATTTGAATTCTAACCACGTTTCTTAGCCAAGCGACTCTTCCGTTATTGCTCCTGTTTCCAGCAGGTTAAAACCATCATAAATGCCTCCAGCACTTACATACCTCTTCTGATTTTTTTTCTGCGTTTAAAGTACTTTAATAAGCTCATGTTTCTTGTCAGACAGTCAAGCCTTACTCATGCTGCATTTCCCCTCTAGTCCGCCTTGGTCCACGTACGCTTTAGACAAGCCCGGCACACATGTGGCGCTGTACTTGCTCACTTCTTTCATCTACCCAGGCTAAGCAGTTAACGCATGCACACAACCATTATTTGTAGTTTCACTCCCACCCGATAGGTAGCGCCAAGGCACTGACGCACCAGGATTTTCACCAACAAAGAAACGGCGGACTTCTTCACAAAGCTTCTCTTCAAACAGAGTCCATTTCTGCTGTTTGACTTCCTGGTTTTCACTCCTTTTCCACAAAGATGCTGCTGCTGTTAGCGAGACACTGCCTGCTGACTAACTGGAAAGCTCGCATGGGCAGGGCGCTTCTAAACTCCATGCGGATGACGGCTACGCGCGTTGTTCATGTGCGCGCTTGCGGAAAGTCATTGCTTCATATATTTTTCTTAAATTCATATCTCCTTCTTGGCGAGGCAGGCTGCCACCCAGAAATGTTACCAGAGGAAACCCTGGCTGCTCCTCCACATTAAAAGGAGCCAGTTGAGATGGTTTGGGCATCTGATCAGGTCCAGGGAGGATCAGGTCCTGCAGAGATTGTCTCCCAACTGGCCTGGGAACACCTTAGTATCCTCCCAAAGAGCCGGCGGAGGTGGCTGGGGAGAGGGAAGTCTGGGCTTTTCTGCTTAGACTGCTGCCCCCCATGACCCAGACCACCAGATAAGTGGTAGATAATGGATGGATGGCAGCGTCAATAAAGGATTACATATTACATATGTAGTATTACATACACCACATTGCCAAAAGTATTGGGACACCCCTCCAAATGAATGGACACCACTGCACAAAGCAAGGCCCATAAAGACATGGATGAGCAAGTTTGGTGTGGAGGACTTGACTGGCCTGCACGGAACCCTGGCCTCAACCCGACAGAACACCTTTGGTATGAATTAGAGAGGAGACTGTGAGCCAGGTGCTTCTCATCCAACATCAGTGCCTCCTCACAAATGCGCTTCTGGAAGAATGGTCAAAGATTGGCTTTCACACTCCTCCTAAACCTTGCAGAAATCCTTCCCTGAAGAGCTGAAGCTGCTATCTCTGCATTTGTTTAAGGTCTCTTTGCTGTTTTCTTATTGGCATCTTCAGATGAAGTAATGAGTCAGAAGCAGGCATGACTGAAACTCCATTGTAACCCCTGATTTCCACTGACTGCGTGTCTGTTCCTTTACAGCTACAATATGGCTGCCATAGCAGATAGTTCCGACTCTAGTCAGTGCTCGTCTTTCCTTCAGATGAGGTGCATTGCATCAAAGATCCAGCTTGCCACAATAGATCGTGAAAAATTCACAAGTGTATTTTTGATGGATGTCACATTCAGCACGCAAGGAAGTTCTGCAGCATCTACTGTTTTTAATAACTGTTTGTTCATCTAAAAATCTAAGTAAGGACTTACTTTTAAATCTCAGCTGTCATTTTTTGAGGTCTAAGCCTCTGCCACGGTATGCAAGAGTATAAAAAGTGTCACTGTCAGACTGCCTACCCAGCAATGAAGCACAAACAAATCCATATAATGGACAGCTACACAGCTACACTTCACTCTTATCACATCATCTCACATCTCATACAATTCCCACGTGAGCTTGTCATGCAAACTTTGTTGCAACGGAGATCGCCACATCAGTAAACGAACATAACCGCATTCAGCAGAAACAAGGCTTAAGTTAAACACTTTGCTGACCTGTAGTAGTACACTGTACTGTGTAGTCTGGTGTACCTTAGCCAGGACCAGGTGAGTCTCGGTCAGCATGTCGGGGTGATGCTTGGCCACTAGACGGATGACATCATCAAACATCCGGTTCTTCTTGTACATGTTGATGGCGTGGCCGGGCTTCTCCACCGTAGCAAACAACCTGAAACACACAGACACGTGCACGAAGGAAACAATCACAGGAGATTAACAGCAGAGTTAGGCAGAGTATCCCCAAACTGTACGAATAACCGTAGCATTGCTTTATGACATTAACTGTCCAAGCATGAGTAAGAGTTGTCACCAAAGAGATTACTTGAGTTAAAGTAAGAAAGTATCTACTAAGGCCTGTTGTGCACGAAAACCTTGGAGCGTGTATTTCTGTGAGAAATGCTCCTTGGTGTGTGGATTGGCTGAAATCTAAATTGTGGCTGTAATGTCACGATTAAAAAAGGTGCCAGTAAAACCCTTCGATTCTGGAGACTGGTTTCAAACCTTTACACTTTCACACCTCCAAAATCCCGGTGTAATATGGACAGACAGTGAAACCGTGAACAAACTTTGCCAGTTTGGGGTAAAAATGGCCCCCAAGTTACTTAAGTAGTGAATAATGACTTTGTGTGACAAAGTCATTAGTGAGGTTTTAAGTTTTTCCTCCTAAATCAGAGATGAGCTCAGTGCTCGAGTATTTGTTTCTCTCTCTCTAACTTCTCTGACTGATCACAGCAAAGACAGTGATCTGCTTCTTTTTACCTCTCAGCCTCCTTAAACTTGCCGTGTCTCTCCAGTTCCTGAGCTCTGCTGATGTACAGCGTGTTAACCTCCTCCTCTGTCATACACTTCACTGCCAGCTGCAAGCGAAACATAAAAAAACATCTTATTAATTTATCCGTTTCATGTTGTGACTCATATTTGAGGGGGAAAATTATCACTAAATCTGACATAGGGGATCGGAAATGCCCCCAAGGGAGGGATTGGAGTGGGGGAAATAGCATAGGTGTAAATCGGGGGGGGGGGGGGAATTCATCATAAATCTTTCGATATTGTATCATGTTACAGAACTGAAAAAATGCCTTTTCAGTTCCAATGGTAAGGGGGGGGGGGAGTTGCAGCCTTGCGAAGTTGCAACTTTGCAACTTCTTATAGATTTGCAACTATTTTCCCATTAATTTGGAACCTTTTCATGGAAATTTGCTACTTTTCCTCATTAATCTGCAACTTTTTTCATTTAAATATGCAACTTTTTCTCAATTTGTAACTTTTTCTCATTAATTTGCAACTTTTTTCATGTAACTTTGCAACTTTTCCTCATTAATTGGCAACTTTTTCATGTAAATTTGCAACTTTTTTTCTCTTTCATTTGCACCTTTTTCACATCAACTTTTTTCATGTAAATTTGCAACTTTTTTCTCTTTTACTTGCAACTTTTGCTTGTTAATTTGCAACGTTTTTGCACTTTTTTCATGTAAATTTGCAGCTAAATTTCATAACATTCACATGGATGCTGGTGAAATTTTTATTCTATATAATGATTAATTTTTTAATGTTTATCTAGACAATGACTCCATTTTATTTTATTCATATATACACATATACTGTATACAGATGTTTTTTCCACCCCCAAAACCAGGAATGGCCCTGACTACAATAATACTTAGTGTCTCCCTCAATAGTTACTCTTACTAACTAACTAACTAACCTGCACTTATATAGCGCTTTTCTAGTCACAAAGACCACTCAAAGCGCTTTCATTAATACTAACCCTCTATTCTAAGGGCCTATAGGAAACAAATATCTAGGGACAATTTAGAACAGCCAATTAACCTAACATGCATGTTTTTGGCATGTGGGAGGAAACCGGAGAAATCCCGGAGTAAACCCACGCAACACGGGGAGAACATGCAAACTCCACACAGATCACTGTTGGTCGGGGGCTGGGATCGAACCCACGATCCCACGATCCCCACAATCCCCCGGCCAAGGGTAAACTGTGCTGCCGCAGTGCTAACCACTGCGCCACCGTGCAGCCCGAGAAAATGTTCTGGTTATTGGCTCCCCCTTCCCAACAATGACATGTAATATCCGCCCATGGAAAACAGCATTTAAAAAGTTACTTCTTCAACATTTTAAAACTTAAAAAAGCATCCCTGCTGACCTTGTGAGCCTCCTCCCAGCGTCCCGCGGCAGTGTACATGTCTATGGCGTCTTCAATGTGACCGCCTTTCACAAATAGCTGCTCCGCCACCTGCACGTCAAATACAAACAAGATAATAAGGCATTCATTTAGAACATATACAATTATTAAGAGTTATTATGAATACCAGCCTATTAAATAAAAGTGGAGTGAAGAATGCAATAACAGGAATGCCATTTCCTTTCCTATAGTGTGTGAAGGTAAATGGTTGAATTTGGGAGAAATTCTTATGAAGAAAACTTTCCTTGAATAAATTTTTGCTCCCTAAAAGGCAAAAGATATACTCTATTGAATCAGCAGTAATGCTGTCTTCAATGCACCAAACGGTGCATTGAAGACAGCATTGTTGCATTGTTCATTGTTTTCCTGGATATTTTTTCTATAGATATCACAGGTGCGCTCCTTCCTTCATTGTTTATAGTTTGCACCAACTTTCACTTTCCTACAACTTCCCCCAAACTTGGATTCTGTGAATATGCCCGTGGAGCAAGCCGACTGAAATAGGCTGCTCTTTTCAGACGCTGGCAGTCTGTGGAGGCCGTTTGGCTCAGCTGAGCTCATCAGAACAAGCGCGGCGCACCATCATCTCGTTTCCTTTTCTTTGTATTCCAACCAGATTTCTCTCGCTAGCTTCTCCCCTTTCGACGGCCATGTTTTTCTTTTCTTTTTTTGGAGGGGGTGGGGGTTGAGGCAACTGCAAAAATTACTGTCACAGCCGGCGAACTTTGTCAATATTGATGAGGCAAAACATGGCCCACAACGTCCACAGAGAATGAATCTGTGCTGTGACCTTGTGTGAATGGATGTTCACATCCTCCAGAGAGGTGCAGAAATGAAGCGCCGGCGGCAGAATGTCACAGCCTGTTTCAGCCCTCGGCTGTCCCCGCTGTCCTGGTGAGGCGTTCGGACAGCAAAACAAACCTGGTGTGTTGAAATCACCACAGGGTCAGGAAGCAGCATGTTGGATATAATATAAAACCAAACACCACTTTAATAGGTATAATGTTCAACTGCTTGTTAATGCAATTATCTAATCAGGTGATCACATGACAGCAACTCAATGCATTTAGTCAGTAGGTGATTTATTATTTTTTAGCAAGGGGGATGTGGTATTCACCAATTTAGGTTACAAACGTATAAATCTAATGTAGGTGCAAATTTGGTACAAAGATATGATAAAAATGCCAATTTAATGAAAGCATCAATGTGCTGATGCCTCGGTGCCAGAGCCTTGGCGGAGGTATGCATTCTTGGATCACCACCAAAATGTTATGGGTTCCTCTCTAGCCCAAGGACCACCTCTGGTAAAAATTTCATCCAAATCCATCCAGTAGTTACAGAGTACATGCATGCACAGTGAAAATAATCTGCAGTTCACATGGCCGTACTGTCAGCAGCAGACGTTTTACATGGCGGAAGCAATGGAGTTACGTGAATACAATGACACTCAAGATGAACGGCAGCTTTTGCTGTTTAGTGGCAGAGGAAGAAAACAGACGAGAAAAAAGAAGACGGACATTTGTTCACCCAGTTTTGGCGGATCGCTGAGTACGTTCCTCTGGTGGGAGTTTACGGGTGCATGTGCAGTACTGTTCCACTGATGGTAAAGGCATTTTTGTGCTTATCTCAAAAACAAAGTGTTATTTCGATATTCTGGCAAATTAAAAGACAAGAAAATATGGTGATACAATGATACAATCCTTTAGTTCCACTTAATTTTGACCAGGCAAGCTGAAACAGAGAGGCGGACGAACACACCCACACACAACCAGAGCCACAAACAGATGCACTAACCGACTACTGTACGCCTCTCAGTTTCACCGAGGCATAATTACACAGAATAAGCATTTAACCAGCATCCAGAGGAGCACTGCAAACTTATGAGAAAAAAAGCAGAAAATGTACAGGGGAAAAAAATTGCATATTTTTGAGAAAAAGTTGCAAATTTAAATGAAAAAAAAAATCAACAAATTTTTGAGGAAAAAGTTACAAAACTGTGAGAAAAAAGTTGCAATTTTATGAGAAAAAAAAGTTGAAAATTTACAAGAAAAAAATGCTAATTATGAGAAAAAGTGACAAATTTTTGAGAAAAAGTCACAAATTTGAGAAAAAAGTAGCAAATTTTGAGAAAAAAGTCACCAATTTATGAGGAAAAAAAATTGCAAATTTGTGGAGAAAAGCTGAAAATTTATGAGAAAAATTCATACATTCTTGAAGAAAAAGTTCTAAATTATGAGAAAAAAGTTGAAAATTTACAGGAAAAAATGCAAATTTACAAGAAAATGCAAATATGAGGAAAAAATCAAAAAAATGTTTGAGAAAAAATTCACAAATTTATGAGAAGTTGAATATATGTATTACAGTATCTCACAAAAGTGAGGACACCCCTCACATTTTTGTAGATATTTTATTATATCTTTTCATGGGACAACACTGAAGATACTGTATGACACTTTGATATAATGTAAAGTAGTCAGTGTACAGCTTGTATAACAGTGTAAATTTGCTGTCCCCTCAAAATAACTCACACAGCCATTAATGTCTAAACCGCTGGCAACAAAAGTGAGTACACCCCTAAGTGAAAATGTCCAAATTGTGCCCAGTTAGCCATTTTCCTTCCCCGATGTCATGTGACTCGTTAGTGTTACAAGGTCTCAGGTGTGAATGGGGAGCAGGTGTGTTAAATTTGGTGTTATCGCTCTCACACTCTCTCATACTGGTCACTGGAAGTTCAACACGGCACCTCATGGCAGAGAACTCTGAGAATCTGAAAAAAAGAATTTTTGCTCTACATAAAGATGGCCTAGGCTATAAGAAGATTGCCAACACCCTGAAACTGAGCTGCAGCACTGTGGCCAAGACCATACAGCGGTTTAACAGGACTGGTTCCACTCAGAACAGGCCTCACCATGGTCGACCAAAGAAGTTGAGTGCGCCTGCTCAGCGTCATATCCAGAGGTTGTCTTCTGAAAATAACGTATGAGTGCTGCCAGCATTGCTGCAGAGGATGAAGGGGTGGGGGAAATGTCCCCCCTAATTTTTCATGAGTCTGAGCATACACACAAACTCCGTGAGAATTCCTTAGACCACTGTGAGCAACATCAGATGTGCACACTGTGGCCACACCAGTATCACACCTGTCCAAAACCTGAGATCATAGCAAGTTACATGGCTTCTTCATTAAACTAAAGCCTCTTTCACAATCTGCACTGGATGCTTGAAATGTAGCACAAATATCCACAAGCGGCGAGATCTCCTTTAGCTCCTCACATCTAAGTGCTGCAGCCACCATATCTGAGACTGTGCTGATTGACCCTTGTTTAAGTTTTTGCTTCATCCATCCATCCATCTTCTACCACTTTTCCAGAGGTCCGGGTCGCGGAGGCAGCAGTTCAAGCAGAGAAGCCCAGACTTCCCTCCCCCCCGCCACCTGCTCCAGCTCTTCAGAGAGGATACCAAGGTGTTCCCAGACCAGCTAGGAGACATAGCCTCTCCACCGAGTCCTGGGTCTGCCCCGGGGTCTCCTCACAGTGGGACGTGCCTGAAACACCTCAAGTGGGAGGCGTCCAGGAGGCATCCTAATCAGATGCCCATACCATCTCAACTGACTCCTTTCAATGTGGAGGAGCAGCGGTTCTACTCTGAGCCTCTCCCGGATGACGGAGCACCTCACCCTATCTCTGAGGGTGAGTCCAGCAATCCTACGGAGAAAGCTCATTTCAGCCGCTTGTATCCGCAATCTTGTTCGTTCGGTCATTACCCAAAGCTCGTGACCATAGGTGAGAGTAGGAACGTAGATTGACTGGTAAATCGACTGCTTTGCCTTAGAACTAAGCTCCCTCTTCACCACAACAGACCGGTACAACGTCCGCATCACTGCAGATGCTGCTCCAATCCATCTGTCAATCTCTCGCTCCACTCTCCCCTCACTCGTGAGCAAGACCCCAAGATACTTAAACTCCTCCACATGGGGCAGGAGCCTGTCCCCAACCCAGAGAGGACAATCCACCTTTTTCCAGCTGAGAACCATGGACTCGGACTTGGAGGTGCTGATTCTCATCCCAGCCGCTTCACACTCAGCGGCAAACCATCCCAGCAAGAGCTGTAGGTCATTGCTGGATGAAGCCAACAGGACAACATTATCTGCAAACAACAGAGATGAGATCCTGTGGTCACCAAGCATGACACCCTCCATTCCCTGGCTGCGCCTAGAAATCCTGTCCATAAAATTTTTTTGCTTCACTAGGTACTACTTAAATTCAACATATTCATTGTGCTATCCTAGCATTACTGAGGCGCCATCGGAGGTCAGCATAACCATTCTCTGCATGTCCAGTCCATGCTTGGAGTAAAACTGAGTTATTGCCTGCGCAATATCCTGAGCAGTGCATGCTGTCAGCTGGATGATGCTGCTGAACACAGTTTTATAGTTGACGTCATTTTCCTCCCTCTATTTAATATATATGACTAGCATTTTGTGCACCGTTATGTCTGTGCTCTCATCTACTATCAGGGTATGCCAGGGTGCATTTTTAACATTGCACATCGTCTCATTCTGCACTCTCATTGATTGAGTTCACAAATTCAAAGGCATAATTTTTGCTTCGCCAGCTTTCTGGTATACTCACATACTTTTCCATGTGATCATGGATTTGTTGAACCGACAGCATCAATGTATTCATTTTGATGGCGAGTAGAATATTATCAGTGAGAACTTTAACTTGCTCGGGGTCAGATTTCTTTTTGTGTGACGGCTCGTTCCTCTTCTCTCAATCGTTTGCGCTCTCCCACAATAATATACTGATCCCCTTTCCCATCTTGAATCTTCGTACAATTCCAACTGCATTCAAATGACTTTTCTGCTGAATGTGACACTTGAGGTAGTCCAACTTCCACTCAATCCACACTTTTCCCTCCGAAAACTCGCTTGCTATTTTGGCTTCACAGCACGTTTTGTTGTGTCTTTTCTCATTGAAAAAGAAAAAAATCTCACCCAGTTTCACCGCTTGTTCTTCTGTTTGTACATACTCCAACAGCCATTCCATCTTAAAAGAACTTCATTTCTTTTTTATTTTGGCTTGGTGAGTGGATGTGCCACTGCCCGTTCGTTTCGCCATAATAAGCATTTGCGTCTCTTATTTTATTTTTGATGGACCATGAGTCTGGAATAAAGTCTTTGATTGATTGATTGATTGATTAACTCCACGACACTGTTAGCTAGCTAACCTGCAAAACACCAGCACGTATGGGCACGTACACATAAAGCCCTATCAATGACATTGATTGGCTGCGTAAGTAAATACATGTGAACCGCATCATATCATTGGCTGGACTGTGTTAGTCATCTCAGTTAATCTCATGCATAATGACCGAGGCTCTGACATTATTCATATTGCTTGGACAAAGAGAATGTGTGGTGCAATTATCATAACTCTTGTTGCGTAAATCACAATATATTCACCACGCGCCAGCTTGTGCTGCAGGGTCAAAATCCTTTGTCTGGTTGGCTCTTCCTTTCCACCGGAGGCGTCTAGCACTCACTTGATACCCCCCGGAGACACTTCCTCCATCAGGCAATTATTCTCTCCTTCCTCTTGCTGCTTCTGGGTGTGACAGAGTGCCCACATGCTGTCTATTGTTCAGTGTTCACTACAATGTGTTTATTTTATTTACAGTTCAGGTTGCATTTTATTTTATGCGCTGCATAGATTTTCTGTGTGCGGAGAACACGGGAGCAGTGCGCGATTGTGCAAGCGCACAACTTAGAGGGAACATTGGGTGGGGGGCTCAGCCTGTCAGTGCTCAGACCATACGCTGCACACTGCATCAAACTGGTCTGCATGGCTGTCGTTCCAAAAGGAAGCCCCTTTGAAAGATGATGCACATCATCATAACAGTCATTGTCGCCCATGACAGACTGCTTCATTTAGGTCTGATCAGATTTCTCCACGCAGCTCTGAGCTTAGCCTTCTGCTGCCAGGAACTCCTGTCTATATCCAGCTTCTTCAAGTTTCTTTTTACAGTGTCTTTAAATCTGAGCCTTGGTCTACCCTGATTGCATTTGCTCTAGCATAACTGAGTAGAGTAACTGCCGAGGGAGACGCTGGTGGTCCATCCTCTCAACATGTCCGAGCCATCTCAGGTTTATCTGTATCAGCATGTCCTCCATTGATGGTAGACCAGCTCGTTTCAACACTTCTATGTTGGTTATCTTGTCTTTCCATGAGATGTTCATTATGGCTCGAAGGTGTCTCATCATATACACGTGGAGTTTCTTTACCTGCACTCTGTAGACAGCCCAAGTTTCAACACCGTACAATAGCGTAGCCAGTACTGTCGCTCTGTACACTTTGCATTTCACGGATAGACACATGTCGATTGTTCCTCAGTCTCTCTCTCAAGTTTCCAAACACAGCGCTCACACTTTCCATTCTGAGAGGTAGTTCATCCTCCAGCCTAGCATTCTCTGAAACAGTACTCCATAGATACTTGAAAGTCTTGCACTTGACTAGTGGCTCTGTACCAATGCTGATCTCTTCTGGTAGTGATGTTGATAATTGGAACTCTGGTGGTCGATAAAGGCACTCTTCTTGATGTTGATTTTGAGGCTGAATTGGCTAGCTGCTCTTGCAAATTTCTCCACTAAAGATTGCATATCTTCCACGCTGTGTGCAACTAGAGCACTGTCATTGGCAAAGAGCATTTCTCTTACTACCTTTATCGATGTCTTACTCTTGGCTTTAAACTGTGCCGCATTGAACAAGTCTGCTTCTTTCCTTTTTTGAATGTATAATCCTTCTGAAGTGTCTTTGAAGGCCACCTCAAGCATGGCTGCCAGATACAGTGAGAAGAGTGTAGGCACCAGCACACACCCTTGTTTCATCCCATTGCTTACTGAAAAGTCTTTAGATACTGAACCACTCATTACCACATTTGCTTGCATACTTGTATGGAGTGCCTCGATCAGGCTGACAAACTTCTCTGTACAGCCATATTTCTTGAGTACCTGCCAAAGTCCTTGTCGCAAAACAGTATTGAAGGCTTTACTGAAGTCTATGAAGACTACATAAAGCGGCATGTTCTGTTCGATACACTTTTCTTGAACCTGTTTCAAGCAGAAAATCATGTCCATTGTGCTTCTTCCACTTCTAAAGCCACACTGGGTTTCCGGTAGTACATTCTGCAAGATGTGTTCATTGAGTCTGTTCAGTAGTACACGAGAGAATCTTACCAACAGTGGCTAGCAGTGATATACCTGGGTAATTTCCACAATCTTTCCTGTCACCTTTCTTGAACAAAGGCACAATACTTGCATCCTTCCAGTCTTGAGGTAATTTCTGGGCATCCCATATCTCTTGGATGAGCTTGTGCAGGCAGTTGGTCAGCTGAACACCACCAAATTTCCACACTTGTGCTGGAATTCCATCCCTTCCTGGAGCTTTACCATCCTGTGTTGTCCTGATAGCTGCCATTAGTTCATCAAGATTTGGTGGTTCATCCAGACTTGATACAGCTGGTCACTGCACTAGAGCTTCTTTAGCCTCTTCAGTGAGATCTCCAGGGTTGTTTAGTAGTTGGTCAAAGTGGTCTGCAAATCTGTCCAGGATCTTGTCTTTCTCCTGCAAAACTGTTTCACCATCCATAGCCTTTAGTTGGATCAATCCTCTTGGTTTAGGGCCGTAGATTTCTCTCAAACATGTGAAGAATGTTTTCATGTCCTTCCTGTCTGCTGCAGTTTGAAGTTCCTCCGCTTTTTCATCCCACCAGTTGGACTTCATCTCTCTGGTGTACTTTTGTAGCTCACTCTGAGCCTTTGAGTATTTCTTCTTCTTCGACCTTGTGTTACACTGTAGGTTTTCCTGCCTAGCTGTATTCCTCACTTCAAGTAGTTTCTTCAGATGTTCATCATGCTCAAACCAATCTTGATGTTTCCTCTCAGGGTGGCCTAATACATCACTCGCAGTCTGATACACCGTATCCTTCAGTGTTGCCCATTTCTCTTCTATGTCATTCTCTGAGTTGTTGCTGTCCCAGTCTTTCAAGTTTTCATCCATTTCCTATGTAAGTTCTTCCTGCTTCTTTTGGCCTTTCAGTGCACTAGTGGTTAGCTTCCGTGGTGGCTTCGCACCCGTCCTGCAGTGCTGTTTTCGTCTGCAAATCCTTAATCTAGATCTCAGCATAACATGATCAGTACCACAGTCCGCGCCTCTCATTGCTCTGGTGTCCAATACATCCCTTATGTCTCTCTGCCTTACTATGATGTAGTCTAACGAGTGCCAGTGCTTGGATCTTTGGTGCATCCATGTCTTCTTGTGTGTGTCCTTGTGCTTAAATAGAGTGTTGGTTATCACAAGGTTGTACTCTGACCATAGTGCAAGTAGAAGTTCTCAATTAGCATTCCACTTGCTTACTCCATGACTGCCTAGCACTCCTTTCCATTTCTCAAGTGTCCGAACCAACTCTGGCATTAAAATCTCCAATGAGTATCAGCCTGTCATCAGTTGGTACATGCCTGATAGTCTCACGTAAATCACTGTAGAACTCTTCCTTTGCCTCCTCTGTGTTGGCCATTGTTGGGGCATATACACTAATGAGTGTGGCATACATCTTCCGCTGTAGTGGGAGTCTTAGTCATTATCCTGTCATTGATTGGCACCAGTTCCTCATCAAGTATTGCTGCTATCTCCTTTCTAACTGCAAAGCCCACTCCTGCTTCTCTCCTTTCTTGAGTTGATTTCCCACTCCAAAAGAAGATGTACCCATGGTCTTCCAAGCTGTCATATCCAGGCAATCTTGTTTCACTAAGTTCAGCTATGTCTACATTGTACCTGTTCATTTCCAGGGCCACAAGCGTGGTCTGTCTTTCTGGGCACTGTGATATTGTTCTGTCCAACAGAGTGTGTATATTCCATTCTGCTATACACAAGGCTGCGGTTTTCCTCTCCTTTTGTCTTCCTGCTACTAGCTTACTTTTCGCTGCCTGTTGGGAGTGTGAACAGATCAGCGTGGACCTTGTTAGCCCGGGCGACGTCCAAGCCGGTATGAGTTGCTTTCTGATTGACCATTTCATGAAACTGCCTGCAAAGTATTTGAGTACCGCTAGCTTTTGCTGGACTAGCAGCACGTCCTTGGCAGATAAAGGTATTATCAGTGGCAAGGACAAGCCAAGACAAACTGACTCCAGTATCTGTTGCAGTGACTGACCAGACGATAGGTTTGTTTATCTCTGCTCTTTGTGTAGTGCATGTCACGATGCACTGACTGGCACAGTCCACCACAGACCTTGCAACAGATGTGTTTATCTGCCAGGATGTCCAGTCTCACCCCATGTAACTGGGAGTGGTCCACCACAGACCTGTGGCAGATATTGTTTTTAGTTCTGCCAGGATGCCCTGTTTCACCCTCCACACCCTCGGAAGGGCGGGGATGCCGGTTGAGTCGCCAACGGCCTGACCCATGAAACAGGTAGTATCAGTTTTCATGGTTATCTGGTAGCAAGCCAGCCAATGCCTGACCTGACCTTTCTTGATGCACAAGAAAGCCCGCAAACAGTTTGCTGAAGACAAGCAGACTAAGAATATGGATTACTGGAACCATGTCCTTTGGTCTGATGAGACCAAGATTAACATATTTGGTTCAGATGGTGTCAAGCGTGTGTGATCAGGTAGTTAGATGGTCCAGTCGTTTGCTTGGTGAGCCACAGCTGAGCCTAACATCCCTGTACACCAGACAAGTACAGAGGATGGCTACCTCCATTTTAAATGATGACTCCCACCCTTTGCACTGCCACTTTCAGCTTCTTCCCTCAAGACGGAGGTTTGCTGTCCCAAAAAGTAGAACCCGGCGCTACAAAAACAGCTTTGTCCCTGCTGCTGTCAAACAGTTGAACAAGCTGTAAAAATATATTGCACATAATTTAGGTACCTATTTATTAACTCCATTTTATATTTACTTATTTTTGTAGGATGTCACTTGGGTTCTAAATATTTTATTGGGTTTTAGACCTTTGAGTTTTTAACCTCTTTGAGTAGTTTTTAATTTTTAATATGACCCTTCTCTCTTACCTCTGGTTTTTCTCCCATCTCTTTGTCTTTTTATACCCTGATTGATGGAGCCTTGAGTATTTTCATCATGTTTATAGTCAGCTTCATATGTGCCTGTGTTTGTGTCTATGTTGAATGTAATTTGTGGCTTGTATATATGGATGTCACCAGACTGCAAAACAAATCTACCTACGGGTACAAATAAAGTAACCTGAACCTGAACCTGAACCTGGCAGACACCAGGTGAGGAGTACAAAGACAAGTGTGTCTTGCCTACAGTCAAGCATGATGGTGGGAGTGTTATGGTTTGGGGCTGCATGAGTGCTGCCGGCACTGGGGAGCTACAGTTCATTGAGCGAACCATGAATGCCAACATGTACTGTGACATACTGAAGCAGAGCATGATCCCCTCCCTTCAGAAACTGGGCCGCAGGGCAGTATTCCAACATTATAACAACCCCAAACACACCTCCAAGACGGCCACTGCCTTGCTAAACAAACTGAGGGTAAAGGTGATGGACTGGCCAAGCATGTCTCCAGACCCATACCCTATTGAGCATCTGTGGAGCATTCTCAAACCGAAGGTGGAGGAGCGCAAGGTCTTTAACATCCACCAGCTCCATGATGTTGTCATGAAGGAGTGGAAGAGGATTCCGGTGGCAACCTGTGAAGCTCTAGTGAACTCCATGCCCGAGACAGTTAAGATAGTGCTGGAAAATAATGGTGGCCACACAAAATATTGACACTTTAGGCACAATTTGGACATTTTCACTTAGCGATGTACACACCTTTGTTGCCAGCGGTTTAGACATTAATGGCTGTGTGTTGAGTGATTTTGAGGGGACAGCAAATTTACACTGTTATACAAGCTGCACGGTGGCGCAGTGGGCTGCACGGTGGCGCAGTGGTTTAGCACTGTGGCAGCACAGTTTTACCCTTGGCCGGGGGATCGCGGGGATCATGAGATCGTGGGTTCGATTCCAGCCCCCGACCAACAATGAGCTGTGTGGAGTTTGCATGTTCTCCCCATGTTGCGTGGGTTTACTCCGGGATTTCTCCGGTTTCCTCCCGCATACCAAAAACATGTAGGTTTAGGGCGCTCGCGCACGCAGCGACCAGCAGCCGGTGGCTTGTCACCAGACTGCAAACCAAATCTACCTACGGGTACAAATAAGTAACAAAAAAAAAAAAAAAGCTGTACACTGACTACTTTACATTATATCAAAGTGTCATATCTTCAGTGTTGTCCCACAAAAAGATATAATAAAATATTTACAAAAATGTGAGGGGTATACTCACTTTCGGGAGATTAGATTATTTGTTTATTTGACAGGGACAGTGCAATAAACATAGACAATTAATCAAATGACAATCAATCTGATGTGTTGCACAAAGAGTGTATAGCTATTAGCTAATTTGCAACTCTTGTCCCTGGATGGGCTTTAGAAAGGAGAAACAAGTAAAAAGAAAAAAGGATAAGGAAAAGAAAAAAATGAAAATAGAATAAACAATAACCACATACATCAATGCAAAAAAGATTATAAATACATTATAAATACACAATTATAAATATTATAAAGAAATATTATAAATAGACAATATAACAACCTGACTCACATTTGCCTATTTCAGGCCTCCCTCCCTTCGTCACTCACTATAAACAAACACATTCATTCCTTCCCTTCATTCACTCTCACCCTGCAGACAATCATTTCATACATGGGTACATTCTTGTTTATTTTTCAGCCAGTTTTTAACCTTTTTAGTGAATGTTTTAAAGTCCGTTATTATTTTAATTTCATTTGGCATTGTGTTCCAGATGTGACTGCCCTTTATACAGAAAGCTGTTTGTCCAAATGTGGTTCTGCGGTGGAATATTTTACAGTTATTGTTAACAGAACTCCTGGTGGCTCTGCTGCTGTCCTGTCTTTGGATGAAACAGGCAAGTGGCTCAGGCACTGATTTATGGAAACATTTGAAAATTAATTTCAGAAAACAGAGGTCAATGAAACTCTCAAAACTCAATAGATTGTATTTTTTTAAAATATAACAGTGATGCCACCTAATGGGCTTTTTGTCCAAGATTTTTAGAGTTTGATTACATAATGAACCTATATGTCTTATTGTGGAAGGGGCTGCTTGAGCCCAGACTGTCAAACAGTATGATATATGAGAGAAAACCATAGAATGCATATACAGTACAGCTGCTTCGTATGGTATGTAATATCTAATTAATTTAAAGCAGTTCAGATTTTTTTTTTACTGTTTTTGAAATTTTCTTTATATGAAGATTAAATTTGAATTGAGGATCTAGTACAATGCCAAGGTATTTGAATTCTGTAACTAAACTGATGTCTTGATCATGTATATTAACTTTAAAACGTTGCAGGTTACATTTTTTGATTGAAAAGCACATTGAAACTGTTTTCTGAAGGTTCAGCAACAGATGGTTCTGGAAGAGCCACTCTTGGACATCAACCATACTTGTGGACAGTACATCTGCAGCCTGTGCTGGAGTCTTGGCAGCTGTGTAAATAACTGCATCATCTGCATAAAGTTGACATGTTGCAGCTGAGCAGTGTAGCGGCAAGTCATTAATAAAAATGCTGAAAAGTAAAGGACCAAGAATGGACCCTTGTGGGATACCCATACGGTTGTTTAAAAATGAGGATTTATCCTGGTGAACTTTTACAGACTGTTCTCTATTCTGGAGATAAGATGCAAACCATTCTAATGTATCTGGAGAGAAGTTAAAAGATACCATTTTGGATAAAAGCAAACTGTGGTTTACAGTATCGAAAGCCTTTTTGAGATCTAGAAAAACAGCCCCTACCACATTACCCCTGTCCAAGGACTGTTTGACATTTTCAATAAGGCAACAATTTGCTGTTTCTGTTGAGTATCCTGGTCTAAAACCAAATTGATGTGGATGAAGAAGTTGACTGTCTTGTAAATAGTCTATCAGCTGTGTAGCTACAACTTTTTCAAGAACCTTAGACAGGACTGGTAAAATAGAGATTGGGCGGTAATTGCATATATTGTGGAGAGCGTGAAAAGATGAGGCTGAGTTTATTTCTCAATTCAGGTTTATTAACTTTCACATATCTCCAACATCCTCTCAAACAGAAAAAAGAGGACCATCCTCCCACATCTGCCCTTTTTATACCTGGGACATCAAAGTACAGAGTCACATTGTCTTTAAATCCCAAGACACAATACATCGCCCCCCAGGTCTTCTCCTCTCCACCTAAAACCCTGGTGGTCAGCAAGTCTCTCAAGGCCATCTCTAGAGATCACATTTCACACCCTCCTGTTATCCCCAGGAGACCCAGACTTATTGTTCATTCTAAGACGTGAGGCAACAGTAATATACATATGCAGCCTAAGCAACTCAAATATGTGTGCCACATGACCCCCCCCCCCCAAACGTCGAAGATGAAACAATACAACACAGTCTGCACATGATAAAATCACAAACATCAGTCCACGTGCTGTTTGGGCTTCAACCGTCTTCCGAACTTGCTGTAAGTGGGCTTTACCACTCCCGCGGCGCCATCCTGCTGTGAATTTGCTATCTGAGGATGAGAACTGTTAGTCAATCCCTGTGGGGGCTCTGGGGCATGCTCCCTGGGAGGTCTGCCGCGTCGAGGAGCTCTCGCCATCTGCACAGCTTCGTCAGCCATCACAAAAGCAGGTTTGAGTCTGTCTATGCCAATTGTTTCCCTCCTGCCCCCCAAATCTAGCAAAAAATGCTTATCACCTGTTTCCAGCACTCTAAATGGGCCATCATAAGGTGGTCGCAGGGTTGGGCGCTGAGCATCGTGTCTGACAAAAACAAACTCGGCATTTTTTAAAGCCTTAGGTACAAAAACGCGCGGAAAAGTGTGATGAACGGGGCCAGGAAGCGTGCTCGCTCCCGTGTCGCTCAGTAACCGCTGAGCAGGTCGGCACTCTGGCGCAGGATTATCCGGGAGAAACTCCCCGGGCAGCCGGAGCGGCTGCGCAAACACCAACTCAGCTGGGGAGGCTTTTAAGTCCTCTTAAGGTGCAGAACGCAACCCCAATAAAACCCATGGTAGTCTGTTTGCCCAATTTGCATTTGTAAGCAATGCTCCGAGGGCTGCTTTCAATGACCTATGGAAACGTTCGCATAAACCATTAGCCTGGGGGTGGTACATGGTAGTGCGGTGGATCGTTACCCCCAGGCTGCGGGCCATCGCTGACCAAAGCTCGGAAACAAATTGAGGACCTCTGTCGGACGTAATATCCAACGGAACTCCAAAACGCGCTACCCAAGCCGTTAAAAACGCGTGCGCCACCTCCTCGGCTGTGGTTGATGCCAGTGGGACCACTTCAGGCCAACACGTGGTGCGGTCCACCATTGTCAAAAGGTGTGTGCACCCCTGTGACGGCGGGAGGGGGTCTACGAGGTCGACATGCACATGATCGAACCTCTTGGCCGGGATGTGAAATGACTCTAAGGGGACTTTAGTGTGTTTGTGTATTTTGGCTCGCTGGCAAGCCATGCAGGCTCTAGCCCACTCCTTAACGTGCTTGCGCAGGCTCAGCCACACAAACTTCTCTCCTACCATTTTGACCGACGCGCGCACCCCCGGGTGCGCCAGAGAGTGAATCGAGTCAAAAACACGGCGGCGCCACACGGTCGGCACCACCGGACGCGGTCGTCCGGTGGAGACATCGCAGATTAGGGGGGGCATACCATCTTGCAGCACCCTGCTCTCCAGCCTTAACCCTGTTGGTCCAGACTGGAGCACGCACACGTCCGCATCGCTAACCTGATCCGCGACCATGGCTGCATAATCTATCCCCACGCAGACTGGGGCCGCGCGTACTTCCGCACCGCTATTTTGCTCCGCGGCCATGGCAGTATAATCTACCCCTGCGCGGACTGGAGCAGTTACGGCGCACGAGAGACAGTCTGCCACTACATTAAGTTTACCCGCTACGTGTTGAATATCGGTAGTAAACTCTGAAATTGCAGCCAGCTGCCTCTGCTGCCGGCCCGACCACGGCTCCGAAACCTTGGCCATCGCGAAAGTCAGCGGCTTGTGGTCGACGAACGCGGTGAAACGACGACCTTCCAGCCAGAACTGGAAGTGGCGAATGGCTAAGTGGAGCGCTAACAACTCCCTGTCGAACGCGCTGTATTTTCGCTCGGCATTGCGCAAAGTCCTGCTGAAAAAGGCAAGCGGCTGCCAAGCCCCGGCAACATGCTGCTCTACTACCGCCCCTATGGCCACGTCTGACGCATCAGTAGTGAGCGCTATGCGGGCCATTGGGTCTGGATGTGCCAACAACGCAGCGTCTGCCAGGGCTGTTTTGACCTCCGAGAATGCGCGCTCCTGCTCCGGGGACCATTCGATTGCATTTGTGGGTTTTTGTTTTTTTAGCGCGGCATACAATGGTTGCATGAGCTGCGCTGCGCGGGGGAGGAAACGGTTATAAAAATTCACCATTCCCAAAAGCTCCTGTAATGCTTTGACCGTTTGTGGTTGGGGAAAATTTGTTACTGCGCGCACTTTGTCCGGCAGCGGAACTGCTCCTTCTGGAGAGACGCGGTGCCCCAAAAAATCAATCTGCGTCACCCCAAACTGACACTTCACTGGGTTGATTATTAACCCGTGCTCTCCCAACCTCCGGAAAACTGCCGTGAGGTGTTTTTCGTGTTCCTCTTCGGACGCGCTGGCTACCAAAATGTCGTCCAGGTAGACGAACACAAAAGGGAGATCGCGCAACACCGCGTCCATCATGCGTTGGAACGTCTGTGCGGCGCCTTTAAGCCCAAACGGCATACGCAAAAACTCAAAAAGGCCAAACGGAGTTATTACCGCTGTTTTAGGAATGTCCTCAGCGCGTACTGGGACTTGATGGTACCCGCGGACCAAGTCTATTTTAGAAAAAATGCGCGCCCCCGCCAGATGAACGGATGGGCTATTCAAACGCCGGATGATGCCCAACTTTTCAAGGTTGGCGAACTCCTCACGCACTATGGACAGTTTAGCTGCATCCATGCGCCGAGCTTTTGCAAAAACGGGGTGACCGGCGGTAGTAATAAAATGCTCCACTCCGTGTTTAGCGACGGCCGCTGAAAATGTGGGAACCGTGAGTGCTGGAAACTGAGTGAGGAGAGTGTGGAACTTACCGCCTGCCGTAGCGACGTTGGCTTGTGCTGTGGGCGGGGTCACTCGAGCTGCACAGGGGATAGAGTAAAATGAGAGTGCATTAACCAAGCGTCTATTAGGAAGATCAACCAACAGCCCATGTGAGCACAGGAAATCAGCACCTAACATGTTGAAACTCACCGCAGCTATAATAAATGTCCACTCATATGTACGGCCGTGCAGGGACAGAAGCAGAGTCCTTTCACCGAAGGTCTTAATGCTCGAGCCGTTCGCCGCTGATGCTCCGTGACTCCCAGGGCCTGCCAGCCGGTCAGCATAGGTTGGCGTGATGAAACTCACTTGGAAGCCTGTGTCCACGAGGAATTGCCTCCCAGAACGCGCATCCGTCAAGTAGAGCAGCTTGTTCTGTTCACCGAGGGCCGCGGCTGCTACCGACCCCTGGCTCTGGCATTTCCCGAGCTCTTGAACTGACACGGTGGTATACACTTGCGTGCCCTCTCTGCGAAGCGGCAATGGTAAAAACAGAGGTCGTCTCCTCCGCGATGTTTGGTCTTCACCGCCGCCGTTGTCGGTGGGTCTGCCTTCGCCGCCTCTGGCCCCCTGCCATTCCCGGCCGTCGCGCCGAGGTCTGTCGCTGCTGCGGTGGCCGTGTGCCGTCTGCTGGTGTTGAGAATCCGCTGTGCCTCCTGGGCCAGCGCGCGGAAGTCCCGCTGGGCCACAAACTGTGAACCTGCCAGGGTCACCTAAAACCCTGGTGGTCAGGAAGTCTCTCAAGGCCATCTCTAGAGATCACATTTCACACCCTCCTGTTATCCCCAGGAGACCCAGACTTCATGTTCATTCTAAGACGTGAGGCAACAGTAATATACATATGCAGCCTAAGCAACTCAAATATGTGTGCCACAATATCGTCTTTACTGCCTGATTTATGAACTGGTATGACGACAGCTTTTTTCCAACCAGATGGAAATGTACTAGACCTAATGGAGAGATTAATGAGATGAGTCAGTGGTTTGATTAATATTTTGCTGTGCGTTTTGAGAAAGGAAGTGCTCATATTGTAGATATCATTAGTTTTTGAGTTTGACAGTGTTTTAACAATACCAGCAATTAACTCCTCATTTACCTCACCGATGTGAAAAGAATCTGTTGAAAATATTGATTTTGTGTTGTTGCGCACATTTGGCAGCACAAAGTTTTTTGTTAAGTCTTCCACAGAGTCCACAAAATATGAATTAAATTCATTTGCCAATGTAGCCTTGTCACTGATGGTCTTGCCATTGATTCTAAGTTCCTTTACCCCCTTCTGAACATTTTTTTTATTAGTTAAGTTATTTAAATGCCTCCATAGGGAACTGTTGTTACCCTGTTGTTGTTACCCCAACATCCAGTGTGGAGATTGTGTGGAAAGACGAGGCTGTTTCTTACTCAAAATCAGTTTTATTCACAACCACATTCTCCAACATCCAAAAACAGACAAGAGGAAGACATGCCCCCATAGCTGTCCTCTTTATACCCCAGGACCTCAAAGCAAACAGTCCATTGTCTTTACATCCCAAAACACAATGCACCCCCCTTCAGGTCTTCTGTCTCCACCTGAAGTCCTGGTGGTCAGGAAATCTTTCATGGCCGTCTCTCTGCATACAAAAGGCCGGACTTCGCATCCTCCTGCTACCCCTAGGAGGTTCAGACCTTTTGTTCCTCTGAGACGTGCAGTAAACTGCACGTATGTATACCTCTATATGTACAGTACTGATACTGTCTATATGTACAGTATATCTTGCTGTTTTCCATCTAGTCCCCCTGACCTCTACCACGTCTTCACAAGGTCATTAACCTCCATAAAACACATGAAGAAGAAGATGGTAGCCATGTTCATGGCGTTTGTACTGCCACCTACTGACATGGAAGAGCCATGGCAAAAAAAATTTTGCAATTTTTTGGATCAGTTAAGAAGTGAAATTAGACAATTTCCCAAGGACCCCTGAACATTATCTCAAGGACCCTTGGTTGAAAAATAAGGCCTTAGAAGGCAACAATGGGATCTTTACACAAACTCCCAAAGAGTGAAGGTCTAAGAGAAAAATGGCTAAAATTTATTTTTAAGTTCTGGAGGATTTTAACCCAAACTTATTGGTGGATTTTTTTCAGATTTCCTGAGAACATGAATTTTAAATACTGTTCATCTGCTATAGATAGTTTTTGTTTTTGCTGTTGTTGTTTAGGTATGCCACTTCTTTTGTCCTTCACTTGTCCAGTTTCCTCAAATATTTTGAGGAAGGTGGTGAATGGTCAGGTACAAGGACTGGCCCAGACAGTCTATGCACTAGACTGAAAATGAGTGAAAAAGCAGCCAACAACCAAAGAAAAACTCCAGAAAGCTTGGAGAACTATTCAAGGCCAATTTTTAAAAAACACAAGAAATTATAGCTCCTTGGAAGCAAAATACAAAGAAATGAAAGGTGGCTCAAGACTTTTGCACAGTCCTGTATTTTTGTAAAGATCACCCTTCCTCACTCCTTTTTTGTCCTCACCTCATAGTCCTGCATGGAGGAGTAGTGCTGAGCTATCTTCACATAGTATTCCCCCGCCGACGAGTCCTCCTGTAACTCCACGATCTGGACGGCCTTCTTCCACTGTCGAGCTGCGATGGCCGCCTCGATCGCTTTGAGCGAGCAGCTACGGGAAAGAGAACAAACATTTTGGCTATAGTGTTTTATGAAATAAGCACCATCTCTGCAGATGTTTTATTGAGGCAAATATCATTCCTCAGGTTAGACAGTACTTTTGGTTAAAGTTAAACTTGGAATACAACAAAGTGATATAAAATTCACTTGCAGGATCACCTATTTGGCATTTTTGGACATTATTATAGTCATATTTAAAGATATCTCTTCTTACCACACCAACATCCTAGTGATTTTTTTTTTTTTTTAAATGTTGGCCATCACTTTTAGATTGTTTTATTTTTTCTCTTAAATCTGTCATCTCTCCTCCTCTCCATCTGTCAATACTCTGCTTCCCTCCGATCCTCCTCTCCAGTATGTACCCAGCTTCAATGAAGTGGTTGATTGCGGCGTCCATCTGTTTCTGCTGGACGAGGTGGTCTCCCCAGGCCTCCTCCAGTTTCACCACCTCGGCGGGGAAGGCGATGCGAGCCAGCTCCACCGCTAACAGGGGTGTCAGGGAGGAAAAGGTTTACCGCCAGAAAACCTATCCATCTGAGCTTTAAGAAATGGTGTAGTAGCTGTTGTACCTTTCATGAAGGCGCCTCCTTTACGGTAGCACTCCAAAGCGCTCTGATTGTTCCCGATTGTCTCATACAGATCTCCTGCCTAAGAGAGATAAAAAAAACAGCATGGTGGGTGAGTGGTGAGTAATACTATTTCACTACATCCATGAATCTTCACTGTGGTCTCCCTCTTTTCCTGAGCTGTCCCTCCAATATTCTCATTTCTAATCCTGTCCCTCCTAGTCACTCCCAGTGAGAATCCTAGCATCTTCAACTGCCACCTCCAGCTCCGCCTACTGTCTTTTTGTCAGTGCCACCATCTCCAAACATCACAGCAGGTCTCACTACCGTCTTGTCCATCTTCCCTTTCACTCTAGCTGCTATCCTTCTGTCACAAATCACCCCTGACACTCATTTCCACGCACTCCACCCCACCTGCACACTCTTCTTCACCTCTTTTGTACACTGACCATTGTTTTGGATGGCTGACCCCAGGTATTTAAACTCATCTACCTTCACTACCTCTACTCCTTACATTTTCACCGTTACACCTGCCTCCCTCTCATTCACACTCATGTATTCTGTCTTGCTTCGACTGACTTTCATTCCTCTTCTCTCCAGAGCATACCTCCACCTCTCCAGGATCTCTTCCACCTTCTCCCTACTCTCACAACAAATCACAATGTTGTTTGAAAAAAAATCATAGTCCACAGAGACTCCTGATGTACCCCGATATAATCCCAGCCCCACCTTGAAACCATCTGTCACTCCTACAGCACACCTCACCACCATCTCATTATCCTCACATG
Organism: Pholidichthys leucotaenia; assembly: GCA_020510985.1. Classification (NCBI taxonomy): domain Eukaryota; kingdom Metazoa; phylum Chordata; class Actinopteri; order Cichliformes; family Pholidichthyidae; genus Pholidichthys; species Pholidichthys leucotaenia. The sequence goes on along the minus strand of CM035842.1, from coordinate 245,220,671 downwards.
TGTCCTGCACCACCCTCACATACTTCTCTGCCACTCCTGACTTCCTCATACAGTACCACACTTCCTCTCTTGGCACCCTATCAAATGCTTTCCGTCTTTCTTGGCATAAAACCATACTGCTGTTCACTGATTGTCACCACTCCTTTTAACCTGGCTTCAGCAACTCTTTTCCATATCTTCATAGTGTAGTTACTACAGCTCTGAGCATCACATTTCTTCTCCACTCCCCAGGCATTCTCTCATTCTCCAAGACTGTGTTAAACAATCTGATTAAAAAGTCCACTGCCATCTCTCCTAAACATCTCCACACCTCCACAGGTATGTCATCTGGACCAACCCCCTTTCCATTCTTCATCCTCTTCATGGCTGCCCTCACTTCCACCTTGCTAATTCTCTGAACTTCCTGGTTCACCATCTTTCCTTCATCCATGCTTCTCTCGCTCTCACTTTCTTTATTCATCAGCTCCTCAAAGTACTCCTTCCACCTTCTCAACATGCTCTCCTCACTCATTAGTACATTACCATTTCTATCCTTAATCAACCTAACCTGCTGCAAATCCTTTCCAGCTATATCAATACAAGTCCCTTTCTCCTTCCTGATTGTTCAGTCTCACATACAACTCACTATATGCCTTTTCCTTTGCCCAGTCAAAAAAACAAACTGTGGGGAGGCATAGTGGGTCCCTCCAAAATACAGAACATACTGTATACTGCATATTATTCTAGCTACTGCGGCTTGAATGACATCTAACAGCATCCATTTCAACTTTTAAACACTGTAACTGATGACACTCCACACCATCAGACACTGAAATTAATTCAGCTCTTCCAAGCCACCTGTTACACAAGCGCAGATGGCCAGAGAAAAAGAAGTGCTTTCAGACAAAAAAAACAAAAAACAGAAAAATAACAGACAGATGGAGAAAGCGTGTAAAACTGAAAAACACCAAACAACACTGTATTGATACCTCTCCTCTCTTGGCATCTGTTAGGAGGTGACAGGAGGAGAAGCTCAGATGATTATAAAGATAAACAGAAGTAGGAGGAGAGAGTCTGCTCACCCTTTCATAAAACTCTCCCTTGATGAGACTGACGGCGATGTGGCTGACGGTCTCGCTGCTGTTGGTGATCTCCGGACGGTTGATGGCCAGGTTAGCAGCTTTAGTTGGACGTCCAGCTTTCAGGTAAAGGTTGACGGCAGCCTGGAAGTCGCCCTCTCTCTCCTTCACCTCGCCGGCCTTCTCGTCCCAACCCGTCTCGGTCAGCCAACGGTAATATTTCCTGCGCAGGCTGTCCAGCTCCTTGTGGCCCGACAAGACATTTGGGATAGAGAGTGAGGCTGGCTTGGTACAAACTAATAAACGAGCAGTAAACTAATTTTATTACAAGAAAAATCCGTCCTGTTTCTAGCTTTTTGGGGGCCCTGTACAAGATTGTGTTTATTTTGGAAATAGGGAAGAGTTTAAACCCTTTACAAATTTACAAGAAAAAAGGAATGAATGTCCAACAAAAAAAACTGCAAACTTACAAGAAAAAAATGGCAAATTTACAATGAAAAAAACTGACAAATTTACAAGAAAAAAAACAGAAAATTTACAAATAAAAAGGCAAATTCATGAGAAAAAAAATGTCAAAGTTACAATGAAAAACATACGTAAATTTACATGAAAAAAATTGCAAATTTATGAGAAGTCACAAATTTATGAAAAAGATTTCAAATTTACAAGAAAAAAGTAGCAAATTTATGAGACAAAAGTAGTAAATTTTCAAGAAAAAAGTTGTAAAATTATGAAAAAAAAGTTGCCATTTTATACTAGAAAAGCACTCAGAGAGAGCATACCTCTGCCAAGACTCCTTCCGTCCCTCATGGATCACCTCCAGAATGTAATGGGTTTGTATGAAGGCCGAGAGCCACTTCTGGTCAAAGTTGCATCAAAGTCTGTCCATTAGTTTTGGAATATTGTTGATAACACACTACGGCTGCAACGATTACTCAAATAATTCGATTCCAAAAATGTCTCGATTCAAAATCTATGCTTCGACGTGTCATTTGATGTAGCACTTCCGGTCTATATGACCTTCTTCCGGTACAACCTTCGTCCGGTGACGCTACGTAAACAAGACACAACTTTGTTTAATGGTATCATAGCAGAGGGACATAATGACAGGCCAGCAAAGAGGAAGAAAGTCAGAAAAAAATGACAAAATCTCAAGTCTGGGATCATTTCGGGCTCAAATTGAAGGAAAGCATTGTGCAGTGTCTACATGGTACTGTAAATCCAAGCGGCGAGCTAGCATCGTACAATGCCGATGTTAGTGTCTCGGCAGAAAGCACCCCACATCATGCACAGCCAGCGCACCTGAGACAAGGTACGTGATTGAGATTTTCAGTTAAGATGAATAGAATGTAGTCAGCTACGCTAATAGAGAGCCTAAGTCACACCCCTCTACTTCCACATACAGTATAGGACCTTAAATCAGAAAAATTCTCCATTGAAATAAATGGCAAGAGCAAAATTATCTTATGATCCCGATCGAATTTTGCCATGAGCTACACATATGTTTGTCAATTTAAAAGATAAATTTCCACACAAATAATGCTGTAGGTTGTAGTCTAACTGTTAAGGTGTAAGGTTGTGAAAATACGTAAATTAAAAAACTACAAACACAGATGGATGGAGCTTACATCATCTTTTCAAAGCTCGACCAGGGTGACGTAATTAACAGTCCTCTGGATCAGCTGCAGCTCCCACAGTACAAAACAAAACCTTTGTGTTGTTCTTCTCCTCTTTGGATCCTTTTTCACGGGTCAGGAAACAGGAGGTGAGGTTTTACTAATCTTCCACCATGATCATGTTTAGTGATGTGGGATGATGGGAGATGTTGTCCACTAATCGCTGAAACAAAAACTAAATATTACTCTGTTATTAAACGACAGCCGACAACTTTAATTACGTGGGAAAATTATCTTTTAACTTGACAAACATATGTGTAACTCATGACAACATTTGATTGGAATCAAAAGATAATTTCACTCTTGCCATTCATTTCAATGGAGAATTTTTTTGATTTAAGGTCCCATATCCAGAAGTAAAGGGGGCGTGACTTAAGCTCGCTATTATGCTTATATGACCAAAGAACATACAGCCACCGCCACAGCGAACAGAACTTTATGGTGTAACATAACGTTTAAAGTTACATTCTATGTAATAAACATTGCAATAAGCATTACAATGTGTACCTATGTTATTTCGTGTTTGGTACAATTACTGCTGCTCTTTTGAAAAGAAAGTTCCACATGTTTTTAAAAAAAAAAAAAAAAGTATCCGATTGCTCAAGTAATCTTCGAATGGAGTGGGCAATTACCTGAGCCGTAAAATAGTCATTAGCTGCAGCCCTATAGTGCACTGTGAGAAGACAAGAGCCTTGGCTGAGGTATGCATTCTCAGATCATCACCATCAAATGTAATGGGTTCCTCTGTAGCCCAAGAACCACCTCTGGTGAAAATTTCATCCAAATCCATCCAGTAGTTTTTGGGTAATCCTGCTGCACAAATACAAACAAAGCCCTTGGTGGAGGTATGCACTCTCAGGTCATCACCAAAATCTAACCATCTGTTTCCCGTGCCATTGCACACCTTTCCTGAAAATTTCACCAAAATCCATTCATAACTCTTTGAGTCATGTTGCTGACAGACAGACAAAAAAAAACGAACCAACGCCGGCAAAAACGTAACCTCCTTGGTGGAGATAAAAATAGCAAATCTATGAGAAACTGTTGCAAACTGACAAAGATGTAATGAATTTACATGAGAAAGAAATACAAAAAAAAGTCACTCATTTATGAGAAAAATATTTCAGATTTACAAGAAAAAAAATTGCAAAGACCAGCGATTCACAGTTTTAAAGCTCATTGACCAGATGTAGTAATGATTTTACCTCTAAAGACGTATAAAATGCTCAAACACTGGCTGTAGTGTTAGATTTGCTCGTTTGTTTGCGGTTTTACGGCATCTCTCCTTACGCACGCTCCCGCGACGGGGTGGTTTTCAAGCAGGCAGATGTTTTTCAACACAAACTCAGCACTTTGTACATGCGGTCAGGACGGCGACGTGGTGAGACATCCACCGGCCGGCCAGAGATGGAGGAAGGGACGGTGTGGAAAACTCGCAGGTGAGTGTTTTTTTTGGCGGAAATTAACAAGGATTGGCCAAAATTGCGGGAAAGTTGTGGTGATTGGACAAAGTTGCAAGGTCACGCAAAAGATGCGCTGATTGGCTGATTTTGCATTGACATGATCGCAACATCACAAAATCCTGGAGGGAGGGACTGAGATATATTTATATATACAGCGGTGTGAAAAAGTGTTTGCCCTCTTCTTGAGTTCTCATTTTTTTGTATGTTTTTCACACTTAAATGATACAGATCATCAAACAAATTTAAATATTAGACAAAGATAACACAAGTAAACACAAAATGCAGTTTTTAAATGAAGGTGTTTATTATTAAGGGAAAAAAATCAAAACCTACATGGCCCTGTGTGAAAAAGTGATTGCCCCCTAAACCTAATAACTGGTTGGGCCACCCTTAGCAGCAACAACTGCAATCAAGCGTTTGCGATAACTGGCAATAATGAGTCTTTTACAGCGCTGTGGAGGAATTTTGGCACATTCACCTTTGTAGATTTGGTGTAATTCAGCCACATTGGAGGGTTTTTGAGTATGAACCACCTTTTTAAAGCTGGGTTCGCACTATAATGTTTGGACCGACTTTTAATGACATTTTGAAAAAGCAGAAAAATCAGTCCTAACGTTGGTGAAATTACATTCGTGAGCAGTTTTTTTTTAATCCAGCGCACACCAACTTCTACAAGCTTTTACCAGCTTTTGCTAGCATTTCCCAGCATTGCATTCAGTGTTGTCAAACCTTTGCCAACTTAGGCTACTGGATGTGTAGCAATGCCTACTTAGGTTAACTTAAGCTAAGAATACTCAGCGCAGTTCAGCTGACGTCAGTGTCAGGCGACGCTCATATAAAGATCAGCGTTTGTGGAGGCTTCCTGCCATCCTGGACCTGCTTTTTTAGGTGGATTCACACTATGACGTTTGGACCAACTTTTACTGATGTTTTGGCAAGCATCTGGCTCTGCTGGCAAAAGCTGATAAAAGTTCATGATAGTTGGTGTTTGTTGGCAAATGCTGGCTAAAGTAGTATTCATTGAGAATTTTCAGCATGCTGAAAATTTGGTGACATCTGGAAATAAACGTTGGTGAAAGTTGTGCTCTGTTTGTCAAAGTTCCTGAGTGCTGGGCTAAATTATGCAGAGTCTGCCTAAGTTAAGCTCCTTTGACAAACATTGACTGAAATGCTGGTGGATGCAGATGATATTCAGGAAGGAAAGAGAATTAGAGAGAAGGTTAGATTAAAAAAGAAAATATATATGTAAGCGGACAATGTAGATATTTGTTTGGTGATAACAAGGTGTGTATGACGTTTTTTTAATATATGGGATAATATATACATATATATCTATATATTACGGGCATTTGATGGTGTGATGGGTGTGGTCTGGTGAGTGGTCTGGGGTTTCATGTCTTTGCAGTGTTATTTTTCTACCACTAGGCTGTTGCGCAAACGTGTCTTTTGCCAGTACGGCTTACTGGTTGCCTTGGAACCAGAGACCGATCATTTTTTATTTTTACCTCCGCCAAGAAGGTTATGTTTTCATCGGCGTTGGTTTGTCTGTCTGTCTGTCTGTCTGTTTGTTTGTTAGCAAGATAACTCAAAAAGTTATGGACAGATTTTCATGAAATTTTCACAGATTGTCACAAATGGGTATCCTACAGATGATTAGATTTTGGTGGTGATTCGGATCACCGTCCAGAAGAAAACCACCATTACGGAAAATGCGATTTTCGTGAATAACTACAGGCGCCCGCCCTGGGAGGGCCTGTCGACCCCGCTGATGTCGGAGCGGAGGAGGGGGCCTGCCCGATGATCGATTCAAGACCTGGAGATACACGGGAATCTCACTTGACCGCTGGAGAGAAGGCTCCGGATGTGAATTCGGACCTGGTGGATCAGCTTATAACCGGAGAAAATTCTGCAACAGTAGCGTCTTCACCAGGCTCTCCAACATGGAGTCAAGTAGTGAAAAAGGGACAAAGACGAACTGAGCGCGCTGCGGATAAACCCAAGCCATCCTCTGCTTCAAACAGCCGCAGGAATAAAGGCAGCAACGCGGCTCCTGTTGTGGGTACGGGCTCTGGTAATATTAAAACAGTTCGGACTAAGATGGTGAGTGTGTTTGCTATCCGTTTTCATTGTGATTTGGAAGCTGACACTTTATCTGCATATCTTAAAGATAAGCTTAGACGAGAAGTTTTCTGTCAGAAAATCCTCACTGGGAACGGCAGGGTTGGCTCGTTTAAAGTAACGGCGGAATGCTCTGAGGTGGGGGACATGTACCAGCCAGAGCTCTGGCCAGAGGGCGCATTGGTGCGGCGATATTATGAGCCCCGGGGGGCTGGGAGGGCTGGAGCTAGTGGAGCAGCTGCTGTGGAGAATATGCGGGCACCCACGCATGATGGTGATCTTTCTTAACTCTTCCTCCTTTTTTGATGGGTATTAAGGTCATGTCTTACAACTGTCGTGGCCTTAAATTGGGGCAAAGTGCTGGGGAGAAAGCTCGCCGGTTAGTTATTGACAATTTATTGAACAATTGTGATATTTTGTGCCTTCAGGAGACGTTTCTTTCAGAACAAGACTTGGAACGTTTGAACTGTCTTAACCCTGATTTCCATGGTGCTGGGGAGTCTACAATTGACCTCAGCAAGGGGATTATCAGGGGGAGGATACCTGGAGGGGTAGCTATTCTCTGGAGGAAGAAGCTGGACTCCTTGATAAAAGTAGTCCGACTTGGTGTAGATTGGTGTATTGGTGTGCAGTTTAATTGTAATGATAAGGAATTCCTTATTATCAATGTATATACGCCATTTGAGTGTCAACAGAATGAGGATGAATATTTAAATAAGCTTGCCTTTATTAATTCTTATATGCAAGACTATAATAATACTTGTATTTTTATTGTGGGGGACTTGAATGCAGACATATCTGACACTGACTCCTTATTTGCAAAACATATGTATCATTTTTGTTATGAGAACAACTTAATCTTGTCAAGTAAGGTACTAATGCCTCCTGATAGTTATACCTATATAAGTGAGGCTTGGCACACTACGTCCTGGCTAGATCATTGCATCAGCACTGGTGATGCACATGCTTCTTTGGGTGGCATGAGTATTTATTATGGGTTAGCAATATCTGATCATATACCGTTTGAGATGATAATTAATGTTGACTGTCTACCTGCACTTTGTCAAAATGTCAGTCAGGATGAGGTGGGAAAATTAGACTGGGACACTCTTTCTGAGGAAGAAATTGTAGAATATTGTGTTCGTACAGATAAATCCTTGAGTAAAATATGTCTTCCTAGAGATGCTGTAATGTGCAGCGATGTGAACTGTAGCATTGTTGAGCATAAGAAAGACCTTTGTAGTTTGTACAATGCTATAGTTAACTCCCTGTATAAGGACAGTAAGCCTTATTATAAGAAAATACGTAAAACACATAATGTTAGACCTGGCTGGAATGAGGCCGTAGCTGTGCCTTATTCTGAAGCTCGGGAAGCATATAAAGCATGGTTGGTGGCTGGGAGACCCAGACAAGGGCCAGAATTTGAGATGAAGAAATGTACAAATGCGAAGTTTAAGTATGCTATTCGTCATATTTCTAAAAATGAGCAGCTAATGAGAAGTAATTCCTTGGCCAAGAAATTGTTAGATAAGAATGTCACAGATTTTTGGAAGGAGCTTAGATGGATTAGTAACAGTAAAACGTCTTTGCCCTGTACCTTGGAAGGCATTTCAGGTACAGAAAATATTGTGGATCTATGGCGGCAGCATTTTTACTCTCATTATTTAATTCAACTAAGGATGAAACTTATAAGGTAGGGAAAGTAGAAAGTGACGATTCGCTCCTGATTGACACTCATGCAGTGACCAAAGCCATTAGAGAGCTATCAGATAACAAAGCTAGTGGTTTAGACTGTGTTTCTGCTGAGCATCTTAAATATGCTAGCTCAAGAATTGCTCCTCTTCTTGCAATCTGTTTCACCATCTTCATGATTCATGGGATGTTACCAGAATCTTTATTGTCTGTTGTGTTGGTACCAGTCATTAAAGATAAAGCTGGTAAGCTGTGTAGCCTGAATAATTACAGGCCCATAGCTATAGCCAATATAATATCTAAAGTACTGGAAAAAATCATGTTTGAAAAATTAAATGTATTCATCAAATCTACTGATCATCAATTTGGATTCAAACCCCATCATGGAACAGATCTGTGCATATATGCTTTAAAAGAAATTATAAATAAGTACAGAAATCAAAATTCTTCAGTTTTTCTGTGTTTTATTGACGCCTCCAAGGCGTTTGATTGTGTCAATCACAGGATATTGTTTAGGAAAATGATTGACAGGGGGGTTCCCAAGTACTTAGTACGTATCCTGATTTACTGGTACGCACATCAGAAGATGCTGGTGAAATGGGGGAAGAGTCATTCATCCCCATTTGGTGTGAGCAGTGGTGTCAGACAGGGCAGTATATTGTCCCCTATTCTATTTAATCTTTATATGGATGAGTTGTCAAAGCAACTGAATGCCTGTAAAACTGGGTGCTTAATAGGGAATAAGTTGGTGAATCATTTTATGTATGCTGATGATCTAGTTATTCTCAGTCCAAGTAGTGCTGGTCTTCAGGAGTTATTAAGAGTGTGTAGTGCTTATGGAGAGGAAAATGACATAAAATATAATACAAATAAGAGTTGTGTGCTGATTTGCCGCACTAAAGAAGATTTGTTAATGAAATTCCCTGTCTTTGAATTGGCAGGCAGGGAATTAATTGTCAGGGATAAAATTAAATATCTGGGACATTTTATTAATGATAGAATGACTGATGATGATGATATTTTCAGACAACGCTGCAAAATCTACATGCAAGCAAATATTCTTGCACGCAGGTTTGGTTTTTGTTCAGATGAGGTGAAACTGGTTCTTTTTAAAACCTATTGTACACCTTTATACACTGCTCATTTATGGATAAATTATAGGAAACAAAGTATGCAGAAATTACAGGTTGCTTACAATGATGCCTTAAGAATTTTACTTAAAAAGCCTCGATGGTGCAATGCTTCCGAGTTATTTGTCTCATCACGTGTAAATACTCTGCATGCAGTAATAAGGAATCTTATGTATAAATTCATCTGTCAGCTTGATGCATCTAGAAATGAAATCATTCAAGTCATGTCTAGCATTTAGCTCAGTTCTATTCGCTGTCAGTCACAGTTTAGAAGGCACTGGTACAGTAGTCTTTTTAAGTCTTTTTAAAGTCTGTACTGTCTTTGTACTTCTCTTAGCAGTTGTGTCTTAGTGTTTTTTTGTTTTTTTTTTGTAACTTTTTGATTGTTTCAACTGTCTTGTTTTTTTTTTTACTTTTTTTTGATGGACCTTGAGTCTGGAATAAAGTCTTTGATTGATTGAACTACTGAACCACTAATCCTATCATTGTGAATCCAATTGCTAGTCATATGTTTTCATGGTCAAGGAATCTGAAAACGTACACACAAACACTGTATGGGGGGAACTGTGGCGCTTGGCGGAGGTCTGCGCTCTCCGAGTGCTTTTCTAGTTTTTTTTTTTTTTTGGTCTGAAAAAACATTTTCTTCATACATGGAATAACGTTTTGTTTTGTTTTTTGTGAAATTTTCAGTCAGAATCTGTCTACTCTCTGCCAGCTACATATATAAAATCTCCCCAAAAATGTGACAGCCAAAAGAAAAAAAAAAAATCTCCTCATTGAGAAATTTACTCTTCTTAATTTTCTGCTCCATGCGTAATCACTCTCCAGGACTGGTTCACTTCCAGTATGTATAATATTATATATATATATATATACACTACCGTTCAAAAGTTTGGGGTCACTTAGAAATTTCCTTATTTTTGAAAGAAAAACACTTTTTTTCAATGAAGATAACTTTAAACTAATCAGAAATACACTCTATACATTGCTAATGTGGTAAATGATCATTATAGCTGCAAATGTCTGGTTTTTGGTGCAATATCTACATAGGTGTATAGAGGCCCATTTCCAGCAACTATCACTCCAGTGTTCTAATGGTACAGTGTGTTTGCTCATTGCGTCAGAAGGCTAATGGATGATTAGAAAACCCTTGTGCAATCATGTTAGGTCTGCAATGCTGTAATTGCTGCAAATGGAGGATTCTTTGACGAAAGCAAAGTTTGAAGGAAAAAATTATTATTTCAAATACAAATCATTATTTCTAACATTGTCAATGTCTTGACTATATTTTCTATTCATTTTACAACTCATGGTGGTAAATAAGTGTGACTTTTCATGGAAAACACAAAATAATTTTTTGGGTGACCCCAAACTTTTGAACGGTAGTGTATTTATAATGTATCTGGAAAGTATTCACAGCACTTCACTTTTTCCACATTTTGTTATGTTACAGCCTTATTCCAAAAGGGATTAAATTCATTTTTTCCCCTTAACATTCTACACATAATACCCCTTAATGACAATGTGAAAAAAGAGCTCAGGCTCATCCTATTTCCACTGATCATCCTTGAAATGTTTCTACAGCTTAATTGGAGTCCACCTGTGATAAATTCAGTTGATTGGACATGATTTGGAAAGGCACACACCTGTCTATGTAAGGACCCACAGTTGACAGTGCATGTCAGAGCACAAACCAAGCATGAAGTCAAAGGAATTGTCTGTAGATCTCCAAGACAGGATTGTCTCGAGGCACAAATCTGGGGAAGGGTACAGAAAAATTTCTGCTGCTTTGAAGGTCCCAATGAGCACAGTGTCCTCCATCATCCGTAAATGGAAGAAGTTCAGAACCACCAGGATTCTTCGTAGAGCTGGCTGGCCGTCTAAACTGAGCGATCGGGGGAGAAGGGCCTTAGTCAGGGAGGTGACCAAGAACCCAATGGTCACTCTGTCAGATCTCCAGCATTCTTTTGTGGGGAGAGAAACTTCCAGAAGGACAACCATCTCTACAGCAATCCACCAATCAGGCCAGACAGAAGCCACTCCTTAGTAAAAGGCACATGGCAGCCTGCCTGGTGTTTGTCAAAAGGCACATGAAGGACTCTCAGACCATGAGAAACAAAATTCTCTGGTCTGATGAGACAAAGCTTGAACTCTTTGGTGTGAACGCCAGGCGTCATGTTTGGAGGAAACCAGGCACCGCTCATAATCATGCCAATGCTGGTAGCAGCATCATGCTGTGGGGATGTTTTTCAGTGGCAGGAACTGGGAGACTAGTCAGGATAGAGGGAAAGATAAATGCAGCAATGTACAGAGACATCCTGGATGAAAACCTGTTCCAGAGCACTCTTGACCTCAGACTGGGGCGACAGTTCATCTTTCAGCAGGACAACCACCCTAAGCACACAGCCAAGCTATCAAAGGAGTGGCTTCAGACGACTCTGTGAATGTCCTTGGGGGCCCAGCCAGAGCCCAGACTTGAATCCAACTGAACATCTCTGGAGTGATCTGAAAATGGCTGTGCACCGATGCTTCCCATCCAACCTGATGGAGCTTGAGAGGTGCTGCAAAGAAGAATGGGAGAAACTGCCCAAAGATAGGTGTGCCAAGCTTGTGGCATCATATTCAAAAAGACTTGAGGTTGTAATTGCTGCCAAAGGTGCATCAACAAAGTACTGAGCAAAGGCTGTGAATACTTATGTACATGTGATTTCTTAGTTTTTTTATTTTTAATAAATTTGCAAAAATCTCAAAAAACATTTTTCACATTGTCATTATAGGGTATTGTGTGTACAATTTTGAGGAAAAAAAATGAATTTAATCCCTTTTGGAATAAGGCTGTAACATAACATATGGAAAAAGTGAAGCGCCCTGAATACTTTCTGGATGCACTGTATATATCGTGTGTGTGTGTGTGTGTGTTCTCCCAAAAAATGTGACAGCCAAAAAAAAAAATCTCCTCATTGAGAAATTTACTCTTCTTAATTTTTTGCTCCATGCGTAATCATTTTCCAGGACTGGTTCACTTCCATTGTGGGGAATCAAATAGCGCTGATGTGGTGTCAAAAAGTAAATGACATTTAACACAATTTTATGTTATTTTAATGGAGAGAGTTGTAACAGTCAAAATATAATCACCCATCATTTTATTTATATGATGATTTACTGAACAGTTTTTTTATTCCTTCCCCATTCACATTTTAATTGCCAACTTAGTGTTGCAGTCTATAGCATTATTTTATTATTTTGTACATGAATGAATGAATGAACAGGGGAAAGGGGTATGCAGAAGTAACTACATAGGAATATCAAACGAAAATAAATACTGAAACATATGCCCAAAGGAGATGTGTTCACTCCAAAAGCAGAAAGGCAGGAAGCTTCCACAAACACTGATCTTTATATGAGCATCACCTGACGCTGATGTTAACTGATCTGCGCTGAGTATTTCTCTGATTTTTCAAAACGTCTGTACAAGTCGTCCAAATGCTATAGAGTAAACCCAGCTTTAACTTAAGCTGACTTAGGTAAACTGTGCATAACCTACCCCAGCGCTCAGGAACTATTACAAACTGAGCACAGCTTTCACCAACGTTTATTTCCAAACGTCAGTAAATTTTCAGCCTGCTGAAAATTTTGAAAGAACACAACTTTCACCAGCGTTTGCCAACAAACACCAACTATCATTAACTTGTGCCAGAAGAGCCAAACGTTTGCCAAAACGTCAGCAAAAGTCGGTCCAAACGTTGTAGTGTGAATCCACCTTAAGGTCATGCAACAACATCTCAGTCAGATTCAGGTCAGGACTTTGACTAGGCCACTCCAAAGTCTTCATTTTGTTTTTCTTAAGCCATTCAGAGGTGGGCTTGCTGGTGTGTTTTTGATTGTTGTCCTGCTGCAGAACCCAAGTGCGCTTCAGCTTGAGGTCACGAACAGATGGCCGGACATTCTCCTTCACAATTTTTTGGTAGACAGCAGAATTCATGGTTCCATTTACCACAGCAAGTCTTCCAGGTCCTGAAGCAGCAAAACAGCCACAAACCATCACACTACCACCACCATATTTTACTGCTGGTATGATGTTCCTTTTCTGAAATGCTGTGTTACTTTTATGCTTGATGTAAAGGGACACACACCTTCCAAAAAGTTAAACTTTTGTCTCGTCAGTCCTCACAGTATTTTCCCAAAAGTCTTGGAGATCATCAAGATGTTTTCTGGCAAAACTGAGATGAGCCTTTATGTTCTTTTTGCTCAGCAGTGGTTTTCGTCTTAGAACTCTGCCATGCAGGCAATTTTTGCCCAATCTCCTTCTTATGGTAGAGTAGTGAACACTGACCTTAACTGAAGCAAGTGAGACCTGCAGTTCTTTGGATGTTGTTGTGGGGTCTTTGGTGACCTCTTGGATGAGGTCATACCCCTTGGATGAGTCGTCGCTGCGCTCTTGGGGTAATTTTGGTCAGCCGGCCACTCCTGGGGAAGGTTCACCACTGTTCCACGTTTTCGCCATTTGTGGATAATGGATCTCACTGTGGTTCGCTGGAGTCCCAAAGCTTTAGAAATGGCTTTATAACCTTTTCCAGACTGATAGATCTCAATTACTTTCTCATTTGTTCCTGAATTTCTTTGCGTCACAGCATGATGTCTAGCTTTTGAGGATCTTTTGGTCTACTTCACTTTGTCAAGCAGGTCCTATTTAAGTGATTTCTTGATTGAGAACAGGTGTGGCGGTAATCAGGCCTGGGTGTGGCTAGAGAAACTGAACTCAGCTTTCCAAAGATGTGATAAATCACAGTTAGTTTATGTTTTAACGGGGGGGGAAGGGTCACTTTTTCACACAGGGCCATATAGGTTTGGATTTTTTTTTTTTACCCTTAATAATAAACACCTTCATTTAAAAACTGCATTTTGTGTTTACTTGTGCTCTCTTTGTCTAATATTTAAATTTGTCTGATGATCCAAAACATTTAAGTGTAGTAGTAGATTAGTTTATTTGACAGGGACAGTGCAATAAACATAGACAATTAATCAAAGACAATCAATCTGATGTGTTGCACATAGAGTGTATAGCTATTAGCTAATTTGCAACTCTTGTCCCTGGATGGGCTTTAGAAAAAAGAATCAAATAGTAAAATAGAAAATAGAATCAAATAGTGATTCAAATAGTGAATCAAATCAATAGTGTGACAAATAGACAAAAAAATGACAAATCAGGAAGGGGCAAACACTTTTTCACACCACTGTATATATGTATTCTTATCCTCTCTTATAGATTTGTCTTTAATCTAACATGTTTTCTGTTAAGATAAAATAATTCGTTATTAGTCCCACAATGGGGAAATTACAGATTTATTCATTTAGTTACCTTGGCTTCAGCCACAGCAATGCACTCATCCCACATGTGGAGTTCCTGGTACATCTCTGTGGCTTCATCAACAGCATTCTGAAAGAAAAACAAGAAAAAAAAACACTACTTAGTTCTGAAAAAGAACTTAGTTAAACAGTTTTTAGTCTACCATTAATCCAGTTAGAATTTTTGATCAAATACACTCAATCAAATTTTCAATTTGAGGTGAATTATCTGAACAGTAACAGGAGTCTGGTACAATAATCCTTATGTTTGGTTAATATGAGCATAAATACAAGGTCACTGTTTTGTGCCCTATATTTTGTTGAAATTGCACATGTATAATAACACATCTCTATCGGCCAGATGGTGTAGAGTTTGCATTTGAAAGCAGCATACATTTTGACTCATTGATATTTAAAAGTAATTTGTGTTGCATCGAAGGCTTTTTGTAATTTGCTCACTGCCTGGGATGGTGTAGGAGCTGAACAGTATATTATTGTGTCATCAGCATAAAAATTGACTATCGCAACCATAACATTATGAACAAGATTGTTTATGTAAATAATAAACAAAAGTGGGCCTAGAACTGAACCCTGTGGAACACCTTTGGTTTCAATCAAGGATGTCGAGGTAATCTCTTCCAAATGGACACCCTGTGATCTGTCAGATAAGTAATAACTGTAAGCATTATCTGTGCTGCTTTTAGACTGCTGACTGCTATCATTAATTTCAGCCACCAACCTGCTCCAAGAAGAGTATCTCAGCCAGTTTAAAGTTCTTGTCCAGCATTGCCAGACGGGCTTGGACCTGGTAAAACGACATCCCATCAATTCCCTGAGAAAGACACACGGGAGCATTAACGAGCATGCCAAAAACATGCAAGTTAGGTTAATTGGCATCAAAACTGGGGATTTTAAACTGTCCTTAGGTATGACTGTGAGAGTGAATGGTTGTCTGTCTCTCTGTGTTGGCCCTGCGATGGACTGGCGATCTGTCCAGGGTGTACCCTGCCTCTTGCCCAAAGATGCTGGGATAGGCTCCAGCCCCCCCGCGACCCGAAAAGGATTAAGCGGAAGAAGATGGATGGATGGATGGATGGATGGATGGATGGATTTAGAAAAAAAATCAGTCCCACTGATGAGACTCTTTATTTACTCTATAAAAAGGTCAGTGAGGTGTTTTTGTGCTAATGTGAGACAAACCATTTCCTGTGAAACTCTGTCAGCGATCTGGTTTGTTCGGTGCAGGAAACGAACGGTTGAGACATCGCCCAGCGCAGCAAAACACCTATGAAATAAAAGTGGGGACAGAAAACCAGAGGGGAAGTCAGCAATTAGGCAAGAGAGGACAACAACAGTGACACACAAAAAAGTACAAAAAAACACATGTTCGGTGAAGGAAGAAGGTATTACTGGACAGCAGACACTCTTAACCCTTAAGCTGTGTAATTCTGTGTGCCCCTAGTGGCAGAGTGCGGCACTGCACCTGTCAACTGATATGACGTGCAGAAACACTGCCCAGCTGTACTGAGAATTTGTACTGATCATGCCAGTTCACAAGGTGGCAGCCACGCATTGGAGGACTCATGGATGACATGTAATATACCAAAGAAGAAGAAATCCTTGTTCTTCTTCGTCGTCTTTGAGATTACAAAACAAAATGGAGTTACCCATCGTTGTGGACAGACACAATCGCAGACTGATGAGCAAACTTGTTAACAGGATGGCGGCGCACATGGACGCTGCGGCCCCTCTAGGCATCAGTGAGTGTGAGAGTTTTGAGTGTTTTAATCATCCCAGACGTACAACTTACAACCAAGAGACCTTATTAAGCATCAAGGTAATGTACGCTGCAAGAATTGTGGCATTCGGGTGTGATTTGGACATTCTACGTCAGCATGGAATACTATCGGGGGTTAGGCTGGCAGCTACCCGGGAGAGGAAGAAGCGTAAGCGGCGTGAATGCAAACAAAGGAGAGGAAAGAGGGCCGAAATTTATGCTAGGCTAAAGGCTAACCCCTCCAGACCAGCAGTACCGTCGCTCCTACTTTCCAATGTCCACTCCCTTGACAACAAGCTGGATGAACTGCGTCTACTGAGAGAAACCCGCAGAGAGTGGAGGGACTGCTGTGTGTTTGTGTTCATGGAGACATGGCTCCACGTCAACATCCCTGACGCGGCCATTCAGCTGGAAGGGATGACATTGTTCCGGGCGGACAGGGAGGGCGCTAGCTCCGGTAAGAGCCGGGGGGGGGGGGGGGGGCTATGTATCTATATTAACAAGAACTGGTGTGTTAATGCCACGTTAGCAACTAAACACTGCTCTCCGTTGGCGGAGTTCCTTATCGTAAACTGCCGGCCATTCTATCTGCCGAGGGAATTCACCAACGTGTTTGTAGCTGTTTACATAGCTCCTAGTGCTAATGCTAAAGCTAATGCTAACGAGGCACTCGGAGAGCTGCATGATGCTATCAGTGAACTTCAAACTTCACACCTGGACAGTTTTGTGGTGGTTGCAGGGGATTTTAATCACACCAGTCTAAAGACTGTGCTCCCCAAGTTCAAACAATGTGTGGACTTTAAGACCAGAGGAGAGAATATGTTGTACTTGGTGTACACAGATTTCCCAAATGCATACAAGGCAACACCTCGCCCCCACCTCGGCCATTCTGACCACCTATCCGTGATGCTGGGGCCTGCCTACAAACCCTTACTGAAGTTCAGCAGGCCAGTAGAGAAACAAATCAGGACTTGGCCAAAGGGTGCAGCCTCGGCACTTCAGGACTGTTTGATGCATACAGACTGGGAGGTTTTCAAAATAGCAGCCTCTCAGGGAGACAGGATTGATGTGGAGGAGTACGCTGAAACAGTCACCAGCTACATCGCGAAGTGCACAAAGGATGTCACTATATTGAAGACCTTCACTGCACGGGGCAACTATAAACCCTGGATGACTGCAGAGGTGCACTCGCTGCTCACAGCCAGAGATGCAGCCTTTAGAGCGAAGGACAGGATTGCCCTCCGCTCAGCCAGGTCTGCGCTCGCAAAGGGAATTATGACGCCGAAACGCGCCTACGCAGAGAAAATCCAGGGACATTTCTGTGACACAGGGAACACCAAACGGATGTGGTAGGGAGTACGGGCTTTGAGAGATTATAAGTCTAGGCAGGGGGTCGATGATGATGGCACTTTGCTTCCAGACAGGCTCAATAACTTCTTTAAACGTTTTGAAGCATCAAACCCAACAATCAGAGGGAGGGCTGGCCCATCTTCACCATCTGTGGGGCCAGCTATCACCATCAACGCAGCGGACACATGGAGGACCCTAATCAGGGTCAACCCACGTAAAGCTGCAGGTCCGGACAACATCCCGGGATGTGTGCTCCGAGTCTGCGCGAGTGAGTTGGCGGATGTGCTGACTGACATATATAACATTTCCCTGAGTCAGGCCATCGTCCCTAGATGCTTTAAGACCTCTATCATAGTACCGATGGCAAAGAAAGTGGTTGTGTCCTGTCTGAATGACTATCGTCCTGTCGCACTGACACCAATTGTAATGAAGTGTTTTGAACAGCTTGTTAAACCACACATCACAGCCTGCCTCTCTGCATCACATGACCCGCTCCAGTCCGTGTATCGTTCAAATCACTCCACAATCAGAATCAGAATCAGAATCAGATTTATTGCCATTGTTCATGTAGTACACAAACTAGGAATTTGTCTCGGTGCAATGCTGCAACATTAAACATGATAAAATAAAAGAAATAAACTATACATGCAATAAAGTGCAGAATAAGAGTGAGTAATACTGGTCAGCAGTTAAAATATATTAGCGAGCAGCAGATAATGTGGAGAACCATATAGTGCAGTCGGTAATGCAGGAAGAAAACAGTGATGATTGACATGAGTCTGGTTGAGCTGCTGTACATAGTGCACGAGAGTCAATAAGTCACTTAGTGTTCAGCAGTCTGATGGCAGAGGGGAAGAAGCTGTTCATGTGACGGGAGGTTTTAGTCTGGATGGACCGAAGTCTTCTACCTGAGGGGAGGGAGGCAAACAGTACGTGACCAGGGTGTGAGGGATCGGCTATGATCCGGCCAGCACGCCTCCGGGTCCTGGAGATGTACAGGTCCTGGAGAGATGGGAGCTTGCAGCCGATCACCTTCTCAGCAGTGCGCACGACGCGCTGCAGCCTTAGTCTGTCCCTGGCAGTGGCTCCTGCGTACCACACGGTTATGGAGGTGGTGAGGATGGACTCGATGATGGCTGTGTAGAACTGCACTAGCATCTTGGTGGGTAGCTTGAGCTTCCTCAGCTGCCGCAGGAAGAACATCCTCTGCTGGGCCTTTTTGATGAGGGAGCTGATGGTCGGCTCCCACTTGAGGTCCCTGGTGATGGTGGTGCCTAGGAAGCGGAAGGAATCAGCAGTGGTGATGGGAGAGCCTGTGAGGGTGAGGGGGGGCAGAGGGGTTGTGACTTTCCTGAAGTCCACAATCATCTCCACGGTCTTCAGAGCGTTCAGCTGCAGGTTGTTGTTGTTGCACCAGGACGCCAGCTGGGCCACCTCTCTCCTGTAAGTGGACTCGTCGCCGTTGGAGATGAGCCCGATGAGGGTGGTGTCGTCCGCAAACTTGATCAACTTGACAGACTGGTGGCTGGAGGTGCAGGAGTTGGTATAAAGGGAGAAGAGTAGGGGGGAAAGTACACAGCCCTGGGGTGATCCGGTGCTGATGCTAGCAGAGTCTGAGACAGTCTTTCCCAGCTGCACATGCTGCCTCCGGTCCGTCAGGAAGTCGGTGATCCACCTGCAGAGGGAGTCAGGCACGTTGAGCAGGGACAGCTTGTCCCGGAGCAGAGCGGGGCAGATGGTGTTGAATGCGGAGCTGAAGTCCACAAACAGGATCCTGGCGTAGGTTCCCGGGGAGTCCAGGTGCTGCAGGATGGAGTGGAGGGCCAGGTTGACTGCGTCGTCTACAGACCTGTTGGCTCGGTAGGCAAACTGCAGCGGGTCCAGGAGAGGGGTGGTGATAGACTTGAGGTAGGGCAGGACCAGGCGCTCAAAGGACTTCATGACTACAGAGGTGAGCGCTACAGGTCTGTAGTCATTAAGTCCAGTGATCCGTGGCTTCTTGGGGACAGGGATGATGGTGGAGGATTTGAGGCAGAGCGGCACGTGGCATAGCTTAAGGGAGGTGTTAAAAATGTCTGTGAAGACAGGAGCCGGCTGTTTCGCACAGTGTCTCAGGGTGGAGGGAGACACGCCATCCGGACCGGGGGCCTTGCGCGGGTTCAGTCTGGAGAACTGTTTGAGCACGTCCTGCTCACTGATGACAAGGGCAGGGGGGGGAGGGGGGGCGCCTTTGATGAAGTAGGGATCGTGGAGGCTGTGGAGCTGGAGAGAGGGGGGGAGTTGGACACAGATGACGAGGTGTCAAAACGGGCATAGTGTTGGGACAGTCTTTGACAAAGGGCTTTGTTGTCCTGACCTTTAGGAGCCTGAGGCCGATAGTTGGTGATTTGCCTCAGTCCTCTCCACACAGAAGCCGAGTCATTAGCAGTGAACTGCTGCTGGAGTCTCTCAGAATACACAGATTTAGCTCTCTTCAGCTCTCTGTTAAACCGATATTTAACCTCCCTGTAGCAGTCCCTGTCTCCACTTTTCAGCGCTGCTTCCTTCTCCTTCCTGATCTGTCTGAGCTTAGCTGTGAACCAGGGCTTGTCATTAGAGTACCTCACCCTGGTGTGCGATGGAAGAATGTCCTCCTCACAAAAGTGGATATAAGAGTTCACAGTGTCCGTGTATTCATCCAGATCATGCGTGGCTCCTTTAAACATGCCCCAGTCAGTTATTTCCATGCACGTTTCCAGCTTCTCCTCAGCTTCACTGGTCCATTTCTTCGTAGTGCTCACAACAGGTTTAGTGAGCTTCAATCTCTGTCTGTATGTGGGAATGAGGTGGACCATCACGTGATCAGATAATCCCAGCGCAGCGCGGGGAACAGCGCGATATGCGTCTTTCACTGTGGTGTAACAGTGATCCAGCGTGTTTATTCCTCTGGTGGGGCATTTAATAAACTGTTTGTAGCGGGGGAGATCGTGGCTCAGATTGCTCTGGTTAAAGTCGCCAACCACAATAACCAGAGAGTCTGGAAAAATCCGCTCCGTGTGTTGGATGTGATCCGCGAGCACGTGCTGAGCTTCGCGCGTGTCCGCGTCGGGAGGGACGTACACAGCGGCGAGGATGAATGAGGCAAACTCCCGCGGGGAATAAAATGGCTTGCAGTTAATAAAAAGAAATTCCAGGGCGGGAGAACAGTGTTTGGAAATTACCGTTACATCAGAGCACCAGCTGCTGTTGATGTAAAAGCAGACTCCGCCTCCTGTGGTCTTGCCGGAGAGCTCTGTGTCACGATCAGCACGAAACAGCTGAAATCCCTCGAGGCGCAGCGCGCTGTCCGGTGTGTTTTCCCTGAGCCAGGTCTCGGTAAAACAGAGGGCAGCCGAGGAAGAGAGGTCCTTAAAACGCATCAGCAGTCTCAGTTCATCTACTTTGTTAGAGAGAGAGTTGGTATTGGACAGAAATTTGCCAGGCAACGCCGTGCGCGTGCATCTCCTGCGAAGCCGGACGAGAGCGCCCGCTCGTCTTCCTCTCTTTGGCCGTCTCACTTTTCGAGCCAAGCAATGAACCAGATCGGCGGCAGGAGCTAAAAAAACTGGGAGTAGGTCCGTGGGAGTGAAAGTCCTGATATTTAGAAGTTCTTCACGGGTATAAGAGCAAGCAGACACACAATTGACAAACAAAAACAAACAAAGGGCGCAGCGAAGCACCATGGCGACCACTGTGGGCGCCATCTTGGATCAAAGGACGCTATAGTCACCACCCTGCACTCTGTCATTACCCACCTGGATCAGAAAGACACCTATGCCAGATTCCTGTACATTGATTTCAGTTCAGCATTTAACGTCATTATTCCCCAGAGACTGATGGAGAAATTACTCCTTCTCGGTCTGAACACCGCCACATGTCTCTGGATCCTGGACTTCCTGACCGAGAGACCTCAGTCTGTCCGGGTTGGTAACTAGATCTCCAACTCCATCACGCTGAGCACTGGATCCCTTCAAGGCTGTGTACTCAGTCCACTGTTGTTTACACTTTTAACACGACTGTGTGTCCAGACACGAGGGGAACCGGATTATTAAGTTTGCAGATGACACCACAGTGGTGGGACTTATTCAGAGGGATGAGGAATCAATGTACAGGGAAGAAGTTAGAGACCTGGAGGGCTGGTGCAGGGAGAACAATCTGGTGCTCAACGTGGACAAAACAAAGGAGATGATTATCGACTTCCGGCGGTCATGGCCTGAACACGTCCCTCTCTGCATCAGTGGCCGTTCAGTGGAGAGAGTGGAGAACATCAAGTTCCTCGGAGTGCAGATCTCGCAGGACCTGACCTGGAGCAAGAATTCCTTGGGGATCAGGAAGCAGGCCCAGCAGAGACTGCACTTCTTGAGGAGACTCAAACAGGCCTCTCTCCCCATCTGCATCCTCAGGACCTTCTACAGAGGTGTGGTGGAGAGTGTTCTGACATACTGCATTGCAACATGGTACTCCAGTTGCAGTATGTCAGACAAAAATAGCTCTGCAGAGGATAGTTAAGGAAGCTGAGAAGGTAATTGGAGTTTCCCTCCCCTCTGTTCAAGAACTTTTTCAGAGCCGTTGTAGGAGCAGGGCACTGAACATTGTTAAGGACCATTCTCACCCTCTGCACAAACACTTTGAACTGCTGCCATCTGGCAAACAATTCCGGAGCATCAGAGGCAGAACCACCAGACTGATCAACAGCTTCCTTCCACAAGCTGTTAGGATGCTGAACAGTTGATCCGGAATCCTTTACACATATTACTGCACTTTATGGACATTAGGTATATTATACGTATATTATAGTTTTAGTCAGTTTTAAGTATTTATTTGTCTTAGCTACTTAGATTCACTTAGCCATTTTAATTGTTTTATATATACATAGGCAATTATTATCATTTTAACTGCAACTGTAATAAGTTAACATTACTGTAATATCCAAATGTGTCTCAGGGATATGTGAATGGCTGTCGGGGTGGGGGGTGAGGGGGGTGTGAGTGTGTTTTTAAATTATGTTCTTTTTACAATACGGATGCCTAGAGAAACGCAATTTCATCTTGCTTGCACTACAGTTGTATGCATAGCATCATGACAATAAAGGTTGACTGATTGATTGATTGAAATTCGGAGGATTTGGTCCCGAATTTGCCAACTATGATTCTAAAAAAGAGATTATTTAGCTTATGAAGGTAGATGTTTACATGTTCTTATAACACAAGGAGCATGAACCTCATTGATTTGACCTGCCGGTGCCGGAGCGCCATGTGACTGGAAAGCAATCGCTGGTTGCATGTCATCATAGAAGAGAAACTGCCGCGGAATAAAAGCGAAATTAAGGTGGACTAATCAATAACAGTTTGTGGATGTAGGAGAGAAAGCTAAAATGACCAGGAGAGGATAAAATAGCGACCAGAATGCCGCAAAGTGACGCCGATAAGTGACGAATGTCTTTGTTTGTATGCAAATTAGATGCGTAAATCTACACCTATCTGAAACTTTGGATCATATTCTACATCTTTCTAATTGACAGTAAGCCATTATCTCTTACCACTTTCAAGTTATAGCCTTGGAAAGTTGTGACATCTGATCTGAATATTTTCTTGAAAAAAATCTTTACCACTGTTGACCACTAGGGGTTATGCCACAGTTTGGCGACATACATAGAGAGTTTTAGAAACTATTCACTTAATGAATGGAGACGAATTGGAACGTTGTCTAATTAGCCTTTAGATTCACAGCAGTATGAAGAGCTGAGGAGCATGGAAGCTTGTCTTTGGCCACTTTATTACCAACGCTCTCTGAACAGTTGCATCAGATTAATGAACAAGTCATGAAAGCATTAAAAAAAGTCTTTGTCGCCGACTCTTTCTTGCTTCCTTCCCTCATTAACATTATACACGGCAGACAAAACCATCCCCCCCCCGATTTCATGATTTATGCAAATCAAGCCACCGCCTAATGAACACCACATGCACAATTAATGACAGAGGATTCGGGTTTGAAAGGTTTCTCTAAACAGATAGGAAAAAAAGTTGGAGAGAGAGAGAGAAATTACAGAAAATTTCATGATAAGTGAAGTTAGAGGAAGATGTCTGTGTGGCAAAGGTCTCAGTCACGGTTACATGGGCAAAATTTCTTCAATCTCATTACAATTCAGATCAGAACTTTACTGTTTACATCACAGGTGTCAAACTCATTCCATGGAGGGCCAAGACCCTGCAGGTTTTATCTCCACCCAGTGGCTTCAACAGGTGTTTTCTCTGAATTTCTTCCCACTGATTGCTGATCAGTGAAAACACCTGCTGAAGAGACTGGGTGGAAGTAAAACCTGCAGGGTCTTGGCCCTCCATGGAATGAGTTTGACACCCCTGGTTTACATGGATTCTGAAAAAGCTGATCTGATTAGGACGTGCGTTTCCATGTGTCACACGTTTGAATGGACTAAATCATTTTGACATGCACATATTAACATTTCGACATTCCGAAAATAGAAGAAGAAGCAACTTCCGGTGTAAACAAACCCCGCTTCGTGTCTCTCTCTTTTTAAAATGGACCTGTATTGTGTTATTCAGACTGTACTTTTGCTTCTGCTGGTCTCCGTAATGAAGCTACAAGTACATACGTCTGTATATGACAAACAGAGGGAGACAGCAGGACGATACAGACCAGTTTTGTTTTACTCCAGCTATGTCTTCCACTAACTGCTGTAAAGGCAGAAATACGTCACTTCGACGTGTGGCTGACGTACAGACATGCGTAGTAAACATATTTTCAACCCAAGCTTTGGAATAAGTGTTTATATGAGCACCAATCGCAATAACAATCCAATTGGTGCGCATGGCTACTGACACTAGCCATGTTTACATGGACACAAGTAACCAGATTAAAAGCCTGATCGAAATAAAAATGCTTCATGTAAACACACCAATCTGAATATTCTGACCCGATCACGCTTATTCGGATCAAAATTTCCTTCCAATTGAGGCGGGTGGGTTATATTCTTAATCCAATTGATTGAGCATATAAACCCTCCCTCCGAATGCTCACATGCACAGAACTGAGGACCTTTTAATTATCACAATAACTCACCTGCCTTTGCACTCCGCACATTCATGTATATTGACCCATCCGTGAAACCACCACCATACCTATGTGTATTTTTCATAATCCCTGGACCATTTTTATTCACTTATGTGTCCAATTGTGTGTTCAGCACGCCGCACTTTTTTGTACATAGTTCCATCCGTGAAGCCACTACTATACCGTATATATTCCCATAATCCTGGGGCATTTTATTTCAGTCGTGTTTAATTGTGTGTTCTGTAACCGTGCTTTATCTAATCCTTCTCTCTTACTTTACTGCGCAGTAGCTTGGTGGAGCACTCACAATTTCGTTGCGCTGTACAACTGTACAACAACAATAAAGCCTGCTCTATTTCTATTCTATTCTGGAGAGGGTGCACTGTATTGGTAAACAGGCGGAGAGACCGCATCCCATCATCGCCAAATTCCTTAACTTCAGAGAAAAGGAGAAGGTACTGAGGCTTGCCAGAAGCAAGGGAGAAATCACCTACAAGAACAAGAGGACATCGCTTTATCCCGACTACTGTGCTGACTTACAGCGGAGGAGAGATGAATTTACCACGGTAAAGAGACTGCTGTGGAAGGAGATTGACTATGAGCTCATCTACCCTGCTCAGCTCCGCATCAAACATCAAGGAATTTTTAAGCTCTTTTCCACTCCAGCAGAAGCACAAAACTTCATGAAGGACTGACAGAGTGAGTGACATTGCTGCCCACCTTCCTAACTAATAATTCAAAGAAGGGGAGAAAAATATATAAGGATAAGGACCTGTACTTATGTAGCGCTTTTTCAAGTCTCAAAGACCCCTCAAAGTGCTTCACTAGTACTAACCCTCTATTCTAAGGGCCTATAGGAGACAGATATCTAGGGACAATTTTTTTTTTTTAGAACAACCAATTAACCTAACATGCATGTCTTTGGATTGCGGGAGGAAACCGGAGCCACCGGCGTAAACCCACACAGCACAGGGAGAACGTGCAAACTCCACACAGAAAGGTTCCTACCCCTGCCAGCCTGGGGATTCGAACCTGGAACCTTCTAGCTGTAAGGGAACAGTGCTAACCACTGCACCACCGTGCTGCCCGTGAATATATATAATATATATACACACGGGCATATACAGTATATATATATATATAATGGATATTCTTTTGGATATTCTTATAAGTTCTTATTGCAAATTACCATAGAAAACAAAGTATGATATTCTTTTGAGAACTGATAAGTTCATCCCTTTCCGCTTTTAAAATGACCCCCCCCCCCCCCACTGGTGAAACAACAGCTAACTTGGCACCGATACCAGTGTTGATATTCATTAGTCACTCTGAAGGATATATTTTTCATCCAGACTATTGCCCAAGCTCGAGCTAGGAAGACTTACAAAGGAATACAAATTTCCATTTAATATTTTTGTGAGTTAACCTATTTTATATATCAATAATTTTAGAATAATTATGTCCCTCTATACTTAATCCCATATTCTCTTTTATCTAATGCCTAGTGTAACCCAACTGAGAAAATGACCCCTTTTTTTTCTCAGATGTCAATTGTATTAATACAATTGTGTGATTTTATTTTGAAAACCGATTATTTTGGGAAGAGGAAGTGTGATCCTCGTTATCCAACTTTTAAATTCCCGTTTCATGGTCACGTTGGGTGATCTGGGTCTTTTCATTCGTTAAGAGCGATATTAGCCCCGCCTTCCGAGCAGAGTGCCAAGGCACTCTGCTGGTTTGTCGGTCTTTACGATCTGAGAGCGGACGAGAGAGGCTGTGGGCGGTTTGGTTCACACTGATACCTCTTCTTGGTGAGTTTAATTTAGAAAGATGCTATAAATGGATCTAAACACTCTCCAAACGCTAATTTGAAACCTTTATTACCTCCGCCAGGCCGCAGGCCGCAGGAGGTTATGTTTTTGCCAGCGTTTGTCTGTCTGTCTGTCTGTCTGTCTGTCTGTCTGTTGGTTAGCAAAAGATAACTCAAAAAGTTTTGGACGGATTTCCTTGAAACTTTCAGGCGTTGTTGGAAATGGCACAAGGAAGTACTGATTAAATTTGGGGGATGATCTGGATCACCGTCTGGATACAGGAATTTTTTAAAGGATTCTTTAACATTGTGAGATACGACCATTTTCAACATGTGTGCAGGCGCAATGGAGGGCGCTGGTCGTCGTGTCTGACGAACACGAACTCCACGTTCTTCAAAGTTTTAGGCACAAAAGCACGCGGAAAACAGTGGTGGGCCGGGCCTGGCAGCGTGCCTGTGTTTGCACTACGCTGCAAAAGCTGAGACGGGCAGCTATCCGGCACGGGATTATTTGGCAGAAATTCCCCGGGCAGCCATAGGGGCTGCGCAAAAACAAGCTCTCTGCCGGGGAAGCTTCCAAATCCTCTTTTGCCGCGGAGCGCAACCCCAATATAAAACCCACAGCAACCTGTCTACCCAATTTGCATCCATCAGTGAAGCCCTGAGTGCTGCTTTCAGTGATCTATGAAAACGCTCGCATAACCCATTGGCCTGTGGGTTGTACGCGGTTGTGCGATGAATTGCAACGCCCGCAGCCTGGGAGTTTGGAGATGGAGGAGATGGACACAACAGCAACACTTCAGTTTATTACCTCCGCCAAGGAGGTAATGCTTTTACTACTGAACCACTAATCCTATCATTGTGAATCCAATTGCTAGTCATATGTTTTCATGGTCAAGGAATCTGAAAACGTACACACAAACACTGTATGGGGGGGAACTGTGGCGCTTGGCGGAGGTCTGCGCTCTTCGAGTGCTTTTCTAGTTATTCTAAGTTGACAGGAGCATGAGCTTGAGAGGCATTGTGGCTGTGTCCTTTTGCTGTGTTCACATTGATACCTCATCTTGATGAGTGAAAACCAAACAATACATGCTAATGTTAGTGTTATGCTAATGCTAATCGCGAGTGGATTTTTTCTGTTTAAAAGCAATGGAAAAGGCTGTTTTTGTGTCTGTATGGTTTTCCTAAATGTGATTTCAGTTCCCAACAGTATGCTGAAGTACTTTTAGTTCTTATGCACTATTTCTGTCGAATGTAATGTGTAGTTTGATGCTAAAAGCACATGGTGTTGGTCTCCTATGTAAATGCATAGGTTATGCTAAACCCAGTAGCTCAGACCGGGTTTTACTGATTTTAAAAGGGAATATTGGAAGTAATGGGACAGTATATTTCCTGGTTATGTGATAAATTAATTGTATTTCATTTCATGATTTACAAAGACAAGGTTAAAAGGGATTAATCACAATTTCATGGTTAAATGATGTAGAGATAAAAAGAGAAATTCATTTAATTGGTTACATGAGAAAAAAAAGTATTTCATGCGCTACCAGAGAGATTGTGAGAAAAAAGAACACATGCATGTAAGATGTAAGATGTGAATTGTAAGATATTACTATATTACTGGATTGTAATAATAGTAATATGAGAGAAGAATTTAAACACTAAGCTATGGTGTTATATAAGAAGGGATTGGAAAATGAATTACTCTAGCTGTAAACAATAATACCATTATTGTTGTGCAGGCTAGGTTTTTTTGGTTGCCGATCAAGAACCTTCTGGATCCTGGATTCTCTCCGAATGGAGATGGCGAGCCTGACCCGAGACTGAACCGAGACTGAACCGAGATCTGACCAAGATCTCGATTGAAGGGCATCCTTCCTCTCTCCAGTGCCCAACATTGAAGTGGTAACAACTCAAGCTGCCGCTTTAAAAGAGGAAAAGAAACCTGAGTCTGGAGATACAAGATATCTTGACTGGTCAAACGACTAGACCAAAAGGGCAAACAAACACTGAGCTCAGTAGGACATTTTTGGGGTTTTATTTCATGCCGGCCGTTGTTATATTTGTATATTTGTAAGTTGTTTGTATATTTTGTTCCTTTTATCTTTAATAATAACAGATATGAATTGCTCATTTCTTGCCTCCAGCTATTTCATTTCACACTCACTTTAATTCCCTATTGTAACCCTTACGAACCTAGCAACTGGTCTACACTTAATAATTTCCCTTACCTAATTAACATAAGGCAAGGGTTGCACTAAGACTTAGCAAACTTTGATAGGTTTCTGTATATATAAATGTTATGTTCAGATCAACAGTTGCTGGGGCCACCCCAGTTGTTTAAGGAATTATCTACGTACCTAATGTGGTGTTATTGGGGTTTTATTAGGCAGTTTCTTAAGTTAGAGTTCAGAGGTTCTATATGGTCTCTTACTACAAACAAAACTGCATATGCAAATAAGATTAATTTAATTTGGTCCAAAGTGAGGTCTACTTCCATTCTCCTTTTCAAAATGCCCATTAACCTTTATTCAAAAACAAAATTGATAACATGGACCAATTAACATGCATTTCATAGAATGTTAGAGAGGTCAACTTGCCAATTAAAAGGAAATTTTTTTTAACTTACCTAAAGAGACAGAAAGTAGATGTGGCTTTCAACCAAGAATCCCATTTAACAGATTCAGAGCACTTAAAATTACATAGAGACTGGGTTGGCCATGTCTTTTACTCCTCCTACTCCTTGAAAGCAAGAGGTGTTGCTCTACTTATCAATAGCAATCTGAATATTCAGGTACAGTAAACTCAACTGAAAAAGACAGAGATGGCAGATTCCTCCTTGTACATTGGACATTAAATATGAATAGGATTACATTAATAAACATACGTATATGGACCAATTATGACAACCCAAATTTTTTCAACAATTTGTATATGAAATTGGCTGCAACTGAAGGCTACTGTATTGTTGGGGGAGATTTTAATCTCCCCCAACTTAAACCTAAACCCTCCTAAACCAGCCTAAACCCTCTGATGGACTGTTCCTCAGCTAGCCCTACTTCATTAACAAAGGAGCAACATTACTAAATCAAGGTATGAAAGACTTGGGTGTAATAGAGGTGTGGTGCACCCTTCATGCCAGCCAGAGGGATTTTTCTTTTTACTTACCAATGCAAAACACTTATTCCAGAATTGACATTTTTAATGTCCCAAGACATGATACCAATGGTAGAGGTCTGCCTTTATTTAGCTGCTACTTTCTCTGATCACAACCCCTTAAAACTTATCTGGAAGACTGATCCATCACAGCCCCCACTTTCTAGATGGAGATTTTAAAATCACATGCTGAAAGATCCAGAATTTAACTCGTAGACGACTGATAAGATCAACATTTCTTAATGCAAACACAAACTCTTCCTCACATGCAAATATATGGGAAGCCCTTAAAGCATATATGAGAGGTCTTATCTTGTCATACAATGCCCATAAGGCAAATAAATGCAAAGAGACATTGATCAAACTGGAGGAAGATATGAGAAAATTTGAAAAGGATCACCACATCACCAAAAAAGAGGGCGTTTGAATACCCTAACTCAAACAAAGACACTGTACAACAACCTTTACAGAACAATAAAGCACTGGGACCAGATGGATTCCCAATTGAGTATTATAAAACCTTTACAAAAAACTTATTGACTCACCTCACTAATATGATTAAGGAAGTTTTAGAAAATAAAAAATTACCAGACTCATTAGAAATGGCAACAATTACATTTCTCCCCAAACCAGGCAAAAATAAAGAGAAATGTGACTCATATAGACCCTTCAGTCTTTTAAGCTCTGATTATAAGGTTCAATCTAAGATAACTGCCCACAGACTTGAAGACATAATACCAAAAATAATCCACCCTGACCAAACAGGATTTGTTAAAAATAGACATGGTTCAGATAACGTACGACGTCTACTCCATATAGTAGAAGCAGCTCAAAAAGACAAAAAATCATGCTAATAAGATCAATGGATGCAAATAAGACCTTTGACTGGACTGAACCAAGTTTTCTTTTCCAAACTCTTGAATCTATGCATTGTGGAAAGAAATGTATTAAATATATTAAAACCCGCTTTAATGCTCCTAAGGCTAACCTCCTTACAAATAATGTCATTTCCAACACCTTCTCTCTATCTAGAAGTTGCCAGCAAGGGTGCCTGAGCTCTCCTTTGCTTTTCGCTATCGCCTTAGAACCACTAGCCATTGCCATAAGAACCAATTCATCAGTAACTGAAATTAAATTTGATACAAGTGAGCACAAACTCTTTATTCTGACGACTTATTATATATATAACTGATCCCAACAATTCAGTACCCCATTATTAAATTCCCTAAACGATTATAGTGCAGTCTCGGGATATAAAATAAACTACACAAAGTGAGATTTTGCCATTAAATATAAAAGATCGTCATATTAAGTTTTTAACAGACCCACTGAAATGGTGCACCAATGGCCTCAAATACTTGGGTATACAAACTGCCAAATCCCCTTAACAGCTACTAAAAGAAAACCATGTAAAACTGACGGAACAAGCTAAATTCGACCTTCAAAGATGGATGGAACTCCCGTTATCCCTGATTGGCAGAATCAGCACAATTAAAATTAATATCCTGCCAAAATTTATATATATGCTCCAATGCGTCCCCATTAAAATTCCTAAGAGTTATTGTAAAGAACATAATGAAGTGATAAGCTCCTTATGGAAGAGAATACCTCCCAGGGTCAAACTAACGTCCCTACAGGCCCCATACTTGAAGGGAGGCCTTAACCTTCTGAATTTCAGGAACTATTTATTACCTTGCTTCACAATTCCAATCCATCTGGATTTGGCTTGACGAAACAAAAAATGAGGCTAGATGGGTGACAACTGAACAACATGAGATGAAAACGACACATTTGAAAATGATCCCATTTATTAGTTAAAAAAAAAAAGCATCAGCCATACTGTATATACATGTATATACAGTGGGGCAAAAAAGTATTTAGTCAGCCACCAATTGTGCAGGTTCTCCCACTTAAAAGATGAGAGAGGTCTCCAATTTTCATCATAGGTACACCTCAACTATGAGAGACAAAATGAGAAAAAAAAATCCAGAAAATCACATTGAAGGATTTTTAATGAATTAATTGGTAAATTCCTCGGTAAAATAAGTATTTGGTCAATAACAAAAGTTCATCTCAATACTTTGTTATATACCCTTTGTTGGCAATGACAGAGGTCAAACGTTTTCTGTAAGTTTTCAATAGGTTTTCACACACTGTTGCTGGTATTTTGGCCCATTCCTCCATGCAGATCTCCTCTAGAGCAGTGATGTTTTGGGGCTGTCGCTGGGCAGCACGGACTTTCAACTCCCTCCAAAGATTTTCTATGGGGTTGAGATCTGGAGACTGGCTAGGCCACTCCAGGACCTTGAAATGCTTCTTACGAAGCCACTCCTTCATTGCCCGGGTGGTGTGTTTGGGATCATTGTCATGCTGAAAGACCCAGCCACATTTCATCTTCAATGCCCTTGCTGATGGAAGGAGGTTTTCACTCAAAATCTCACGATACATGGCCCCATTCATTCTTTCCTTTACACGGATCAGTCATCCTGGTCCCTTTGCAGAAAAACAGCTCCAAAGCATGATGTTTCCACCCCCACGCTTCACAGTAGGTATGGTGTTCTTTCTCCTCCAAACATGACAAGTTGAGTTTTTACAATAAAGTTGTATTTTGGTTTCATCTAACCATATGACATTCTCCCAATCCTCTTCTGGATCATCCAAATGCTCTCTAGCAAACTTCAGATGGGCCTGGACATGTACTGGCTTAGGCAGGGGGACACGTCTGGCACTGCAGGATTTGAGTCCCTGGCGGCGTAGTGTGTTACTGATGGTAGCCTTTGTTACTTTGGTCCCAGCTCTCTGCAGTTCATTCACTAGGTCCTCCCATGTGGTTCTGGGATTTTTGCTCACCGTTCTCGTGATCATTTTGATCCCACGGGGTGAGATCTTGCGTGGAGCCCCAGATCGAGGGAGATTATCAGTGGTCTCGTATGTCTTCCATTTTCTAATAACTGCGCCCACAGTTGATTTCTTCACACCAAGCTGCATACCTATTGCAGATTCAGTCTTCCCAGCCTGGTGCAGGTCTACAATTTTGTTTCTGGTGTCCTTTGACAGCTCTTTGGTCTTGGCCATAGTGGAGTTTGGAGTCTGACTGTTTGAGGTTGAGGACAGGTGTCTTCTATACTGATAAAGAGTTCAAACAGGTGCCATTAATACAGGTAATGAGTGGAGGACAGAGGAGCCTCTTAAAGAAGAAGTTACAGGTCTGTGAGAGCCAGAAATCTTGCTTGTTTGTAGGTGACCAAATACTTATTTTACCAAGAAATTTACCAATTAATTCATTAAAAATCCTTCAATGTGATTTTCTGGATTTTATTTTTCTCATTTTGTCTCTCATAGTTGAGGTATACCTATGATGAAAATTGGAGACCTCTCTCATCTTTTAAGTGGGAGAACTTGCACAATTGGTGGCTGACTAAATACTTTTGTTCCCGCACTATATACACATATACATACACACACATATATATATATACGTATATATACACACACACACACATATATACTGTATATGACACTAAACTACAAAATTGGAAAAGGAACAATATTTCACACAATCTCAGATTTATATGTCGATGATACATTTGCCAACTTCCAGCAATTAAACTACTAACTAACTAACCTGCACTTATATAGCGCTTTTCTAGTCACAAAGACCACTCAAAGCGCTTTCACTAGTACTAACCCTCTATTATAAGGGCCTATAGGAAACAGATATCTAGGGACAATTTAGAACAACCAATTAACCTAACATGCATGTCTTTGGATTGTGGGAGGAAACCGGAGCCCCCAGAGTAAACCCACGCAGCACAGGGAGAACATGCAAACTCCACACAGAAAGGTTCCAACCCCTGCCACCCTGGGGATTCGAACCAGGAACCTTCTAGCTGTAAGGCAACAGTGCTAACCACTGCACCACCGTGCTGCCCAAAGGAAAAATTCAACCTCCCCAAAAACCACTTTTTGACAGTGCATCTGGAAAGTATTCACAACGCTTCACTTTCCATATTTTATTATGTTACAGCCTTATTCCATCCATCCATCCATCCATCCATCTTCTACCGCTTTTCCGGAGGTCCGGGTCGCAGAGGCAGCAGTTCGAGCAGAGAAGCCCAGACTTCCCTCTCCCCAGCCACCTGCTCCAGCTCTTCAGAGAGGATACCAAGGCGTTCCCAGACCAGCTGGGAGACATAGTCTCTCCACCGAGTCCTGGGTCTGCCCTGGGGTCTCCTCCCAGTGGGACGTGCCTGAAACACCTCAAGTGGGAGGCGTCCAGGAGGCGTCCTAATCAGATGCCCAAACCACCTCAACTGATTCCTTTCAATGTGGAGGAGCAGTGGTTCTACTCTGAGCCTCACCCGGATGGCTGAGCTCCTCACCCTATCTCTGAGGGTGAGTCCAGCAATCCTACGGAGAAAGCTCATTTCAGCCGCTTGTATCCGCGATCTTGTTCTTTCGGTCATTACCCAAAGCTCGTGACCATAGGTGAGAGTAGGAACGTAGATTGACTGGTAAATCGACAGCTTTGCCTTAGAACTCAGCTCCCTCTTCACCACAACAGACCGGTACAACGTCCGCATCACTGCAGATGCTGATCCAATCCATCTGTCAATCTCTTGCTCCATTTTCCCCTCACTTGTGAATAAGACCCCAAGATACTTAAACTCCTCCACTTGGGGCAGGAGCCTGTCGCCAACCCAGAGAGGACAATCCACCTTTTTCCGGCTGAGGACCATGGACTCGGACTTGGAGGTGCTGATTCTCATCCCAGCCGCTTCACACTCAGCGGCAAACCGTTGTTATTACAGCCTTATTCCAAAAGGGTTTAAATCTACTTTTTTCCTCAAAATTCTACACACAATACCCCATAATGACAAGGGGAAAAAAGTTTTTTTTTGAGAATTTTGTAAATTTATTAAAAATAAAAAACTAAGAAATCACATGTACATAAGTATTCACAGCCTTTGCTCAATACTTTGTTGATGCACCTTTGGCAGCAATTACAGCCTCAAGTCTTTTTGAATATGATGTCACAAGCTTGGCACACCTATCTTTGGGCAGTTTTGTCCATTCCTCTTTGCAGCACCTCTCACGCTCCATCAGGTTGAATGGGAAGCGTCGGTGCACTGCCATTTTCAGATCTCTCCAGAGATGTTCAATTGGATTCAAGTCTGGGCTCTGGCTGGGGCACTCAAGGACATTCACAGAGTTGTCCTGAAGCCACTCCTTTGATAGCTTGGCTGTGTGCTTAGGGTTGTTGTCCTGCTGAAAGATGAACTGTCGCCCCAGTCTGAGGTCAAGAGCGCTCTGGAGCAGGTTTTCATCTAGGATGTCTCTGTACATTACTTCATTCATCTTTCCCTCTATCCTGACTAGTCTCCCAGCTCCTGCCGCTGAAAAACATCCCCACAGCATGATGCTGCCACCACCATTAGCGTGGTTATGAGTGGTGCCTGGTTTCCTCCAAACATGACGCCTGGCATTCACGCCAAAGAGTTCGATCTTTGTCTCATCAGACCAGAGAATTTTGTTTCCCATGACCTGAGAGTAGTGATGTGCGGATCGATCCTGAAATATCGATACCTCCGATACCGGATCTTTATGCTCTAAATCGATACTCAAATCAAAATATCGATACTTTTGATACTTAAGTCATTTGAGGTAAGGTATAAGATCAGATAAGATAAGATAAGCCTTTATTAGTCCCACAATGGGGAAATTCCAGGATTGCAACAGCACAGGGATAGCAACACTCAGAGCAATAATCAGAAGGCAAGAGAAAAACAAGAGCAGCGAGTATACATATATACATCCTTAACAGAAACACGGTGAAAAGTAGCTAAACTATTAAGATGATGTCTAAGTGACACGCGGTTGGTGGGACTACTTTTTCTTCCGCCTGGGTAAGTGCGTCATGCGTTTTTTAGATTTAAAGACATATTAGGTGTAGTCACAAAAAATATCGGTATCGCCGATACCAGCCTGAATTTTACTCAGTATCGGATCGGAAAGGAAATCAGTGGTATCGAACATCACTACCTGAGAGTCCTTCAGGTGCCTTTTGACAAACTCCAGGCGGGCTGCCATGTGCCTTTTACTAAGGAGTGGCTTTTGTCTGGCCACTCTACCACACAGGCTTGATTGGTCGATTGCTGCAGAGATGGTTGTCTTTCTAGAAGGTTCTCCTCTCCCCACAGAGGAATGCTGGAGCTCTGATAGAGTGACCATCGGGTTCTTGGTCACCTCCCTGACTAAGGCCCTTCTCCCCCGATTGCTCAGTTTAGATGGCTGGCCAGGTCTGGGAAGAGTCCTGGTGGTTCTGAACTTCTTCCATTTACGGATGATGGAGACCACTGTGCTCATTGGGACCTTCAAAGCAGCAAAAATTTTTCTGTACCCTTCCCTAGATTTGTGCCTCGAGACAATCCTGTCTTGGAGGTCTACAGACAATTCCTTTGACTTCATGCTTGGTTTGTGCTCTGACATGCACTGTCAACTGTGGGACCTTATATAGACAGGTGTGTGCCTTTCCAAATCATGTCCAATCAACTGAATTTACCACAGGTGGACTCCAATTAAGCTGTAGAAACATCTCAAGGATGATCAGTGGAAACAGGATGCACCTGAGCTCAGTTTTGAGCTTCATGGCGAAGGCTGTGAATACTTATGTACATGTGATTTCTTAGTTTTTGATTTTTTAATAAATTTGCAAAAATAAAACTTTTTCACCTTGTCATTATGGGGTATTGTGTGTAGAATTTTGAGGGGAAAATGAATTTAATCCCTTTTGGAATAGGGCTGTAACGTAACAAAATGTGGAAAAAGTAAAACGCTGTGAATACTTTCCGGATGCACGTAAGTTCTTACAAATTAGACAGTCGATCAAGGAAAACTCATGGTAAAGAACATTTTCCCAGCCATCCCACAAGAAACCCAGTTTGAAAAACATTTGTTCAGTGAGTCATGTACAACAACTAGAGGATTAATATCCTCAGTATACAATGTCATCAATGGCAATTTGCCAGATTATAACAAAAAATCCCTTAAAAAAAATGGGAATCAGGTTTGGATTGCTGTTATAATAACGAGGACTGGTATCATCTGCTGGAACAGGCTCAGATGCTTTTAATATCTACAAAACACAGACAAATTCAATTTAATATACAGTACATCACAATACAGCGGTGGACAAAATTGTTGGTACCCCTCTGTTAAGGAAAGAAAAACCCACAGTGGTCACAGAAATAACTTGACTCTGACAAAAGTGGTAATAAATAAAAATTCTATGAAAATTAACCAATGAAAATCAGACAATGCTTTTGAATTGTGGTTCAACAGAATTATTTTAAAAAACAAACTTATGAAACAGGCCTGGACAAAAATGATGGCACCCTTAACTTAAAGGGCCTATATCACGCTATTTTAAGCCTTTCAGAGTAAACTATATGCATGTATGTGATAGTATATTACCTTTGGTACACTGGAGAATAGAATTTCTTATGAAATATGAGTTATTTTCACGAGCTACTTTTCCAACCCGGAAGTAAGATGCCTCGATCTCTGAGGCTCTGCCTCTCCTTCTTGTGGCTGCCGCCCATTTCATGACGTAACCCCTGAGCCGGCTGCTGCAGCGTGTTGCTGGGTTCTGCCCACGAAAACTTAGAAGACATTGTCTTACGTAAAAAAGCAAACAGTTGTTGTCACTGAGCAGATTAGGTGCGAGAGGAACTACTTCTTCACAGTGTCAATGCTAAAGTGAAAGAGTTTTGCCGATCACCGCTCCATTAGCTGCGCGGAGAAAGTGGGTGTGTGCGTTAGCCGGGGGCGGTGCTGGCAGCACAGGCACTTCCTGGAGTGGACGGCTCACCCACGTTCATCACCCACGTTCATACGTATGAACGTGGGGACCCAGTCATTATCAGGTCCTTCCACAGATGTTCAATAGGATTTAGATCAGGGCTCATAGAAGGCCACTTTAGAATAGTCCAATGTTTCACTCTTAGCCATTCTTGGGTGTTTTTAGCTATGTGTTTTGGGTCATTATCCTGTTGCAAGACCCATGACCTGCGACTGAGACCAAGCTGTCTGACACTGGGCAGCACATTTCTCTCTAGAATGCCTTGACAGTCTTGAGATTTCATTGTACCCTGCACAGATTCAAGACGCCCTGTGCCAGATGCAGCAAAGCAGCCCCACAACATAACAGAACCTTCTCCATGTTTCACAGTAGGGACAGTGTTCTTTTCTTGGTATGCTTCATTTTTGCGTCTGTGAACATAGAGCTGATGTGCCTTGCCAAAAAGTTCCAGTTTTGTCTTGTCTGTCCGTAGGACATTCTCCCAGAAGCTTTGTGGCCTGTCAACATGCAGTTTGGCAAATTCCAGTGTGGCTTTTTTATGATTTGTTTTCAACCGTGGTGTCCTCCTTGGTCGTCTCCCATGAAGTCCACTTTGGCTCAAACAATGACGGATGGTGCAATCTGACACTGATGTACCTTGACCTTGGAGTTCACCATGAATGTGGTTAGAGGTTGTTCTGGGCTCTTTTGTTACCATTCGTATTATCCGTCTCTTCCATTTTTCATCAAGTTTCCTCCTGCGGCCACGTCCAGGGAGGTTGGCTACAGTCCTGTGGATCTTAAATTTCTGAATAATATGTGCAACTGTAGTCACAGGAACATCAAGCTGCTTGGAGATGGTCTTATAGCCTTTACCTTTAACATGCTTGTCTATAATTTTCTTTCTAATCTCCTGAGACAACTCTCTCCTTTGGTTCCTCTGGTCCATGTTTAGTGTGGTACTCACCATGTCACCAAACAGCACAGTGACTACTTGTCACCCTTTAAATAGGCCGACTGACTGATTACAAGTTTGTAGACACCTGTGATGTTAATTAGAGGACACATCTTGGTTGAACATGTCCCTATGGTCACATTATTTTCAATCTTTTCTAGGGGTACCATCATTTTTGTCCAGGCCTGTTTCATGAATTTGTTTTTTAAAGTAATTCTGTTGAACCACAATTCAAAAGCATTGTCTGATTTTCATTGGTTAATTTTCATAGAATTTTTATTTATTACCACTTTTGTCAGATTCAAGTTATTTCTGTGATCATTGTGGGTTTTTCTTTCATTAACAGAGGGGTACCAACAATTTTGTACACGTGTGTATACTACACACCCCTGAGACTACATAAGTTAGACAAAAGTATCTCCCCCTTTGCCAAAGATGTAAAACAACAGAAGGGGATCTGCTACATACTATGCTTTGGAACTGCCCAATTATAGAAGAATTTCCGGAAACAAATTATTGCAATAAATTCAAAAATTACAGGATTACAACTAAAGCAGGATCGGAAACTATGGTTATTGTGTGATATGAGCTTCTTAAAAGTAGATGGGCACAAGAAATACTTTATTCTGCTCGATAGCACAGCAGTGAAGAAATACATTCTTACTAACTGGAAATCCCAACACTCACCATCACCAAGACGTTGGATCAATGAACTAGCATCCTACTGCACACCAGAAAAGATATTGTATAATGTTAGAAAGAAACCCGAAACATTTGAAAAAATCTGGGGACCTTTTATCAACATTTTACCCTCTTTGAAATTAGCTGACCCTTCACAGTTGACTCCTGTTGGACCAAATCCAAATTAATTCATTATAATCTGCAGACTTATATACAGAATGTGTGTGAATCCTTTAGGGGCACAACCAAAGGTGTTTGCATGCAGAGAATAAATGTAGGCTTGAATACAGTCTATGTATGAAAGGAACAAGAGACCCATACAAGAAAAATGGTTGGGGGGGGCTGAGGGAGATGGATGTTGATGCTTACCTCCATTTGTTTCCATTACATCCTTTTTTTACTGTAGTTTTATTCTTTACTCAAATCTGATCTCAATATTTTTATCTTATCTTTATTTTATTTCTTTAATAGTTTTTCATTTATTTATTATTATATTTATTTATTTTATATTATTTTTAAAATTTATTATTTTTCTCCTTCTCACCATTTATTTTATACATCTTTTCTCTCATGAATAACAGAGAAAACACACGCCAACATTATTTACCCATTTGAATAGTGGTACTTTTAGGGTTGGTGACTTTTTCCGTTATACGCACTGACTATTTTTGTTCTAATTCACATTTATTCACCATTCTGTGTGTACTCTCATCTGGCATGCATATGTACACTGAATATGTTCTGATTTGGTTTGTATCTTTTAAGTTTTAAAAATGGAAGAAGTGTTCATGATGTTGACATTACATTGTCAAATGTGCATCAACCAATAAAACGAATCGTTTAAAAAAACTGAAAATTAATAAGAAAAAAGTTGCAAATTGATGAGAAAAAAGTTCCAAATTAATGAGAAAAAAGTTGCAAATTTACATGCAAAAAGTTACAAATTTACATGAAAAATGCTGCAAATTAATGAGAAAAAGTTACAAGTTAGTGAGAAAAAAGTCACAAATTAATGACAAAAAAGTTGCAAATTTATAAAAGTTGTAAATTTCCTCCCAAAAAATTTGTTTTGCATGCATCCTTGGCATTGAAGCTTAAAATGCATTTTATACAGTTCTGTAAGATGATATAGAAAGGTTTATGATGATTTTTTTTTCTTTTTTTTGGGGGGGGGGGGGCATTTTTTTCCAGGTTGGGGGGAACATGTATTTAAAAGATTCCTCCCATAGGTGCAAACCAACTGCTTTACGCCTATGGCAGGAAGCTTTTAAATACTATAAATACGGACAGCACATCTAGTTTTTCCCAATGACTGTCCTGAAGAAAATGAACTATACTTAAGGAGTATTACACAAGAGGGAGTGTGGTATCGATGAATACAGTAGTACTGCAGTGACTCATTCATAGGCTGGACATGCAGCGCAGGGCTGAAGACATCACCATGGTGATATATTCCTGATACCACACAACCTCAAGTGCAATATTGCTTTTAACAACAGTTTCACAATCTGGGAACAAGGGATTTGGGCCCAGAGGATGGCTGCTGACTGGATTTTTTCTCTTTTTCCAGACCATTCTTTTTAAACCCTAGAGATGGTTGTGTGTGACAATCCCAGGAGATTAGCAATTTCTGAAATACTCAGACCAACAACCAGGCCACGTTCAGTCACTTAAACCACCATTTTTTCCTCCAAAATTCTGATATCAGTCTGAAATTCAGCAGCTCGTCTTGACCATTTCCACATGTTTAAATGAGTTGCTGCTGTGTGATTGGCTGATTAGATATTTGCATTAGCCCAGTAAAGTTCAACTTTTATGTACAGTCTATTGTACAGTAATACTGTGTTGGGGACATGCATCATCAATCTGTAGCCATCTGAAGAGGTTGTTATCATGCATGATCAATGCACCTGGATCAGAGCCATGAAGCAACGATGTAATTTTTAACGCAGCACATGTCTGAACCATGCAGCTTTAACAATGCTTATTTCATACCTGAAAATTGTTAATATAATGCCTTTGTGATGATGTCGCAGCCGTGTATGTGAGTCTGTGTGTGTGCATTTCTTCACTTGAGGTGACAAAGGTGCCCTTGCTGCCTCATTTCTCTCCTGCCGCAGAGATAATTCTCACTTACAATAAATGATGACTGATACTGAACGTAATCAGTCCGGAGACAAGAACATTAGTCTGAAAGGGCTGCATGTGTGCGAGTGGGGGTTGCTGCTGACCTTTCTGCGATGTGCAGCTGGCGAGCCTCAAGAGCCAGCTTGCTGAGTGTCCTCCACATGGCTTCAGTCTCTGGTAACATCTCCAGAGTCTCCAGGAATTCTGTGGCTCTGTAACACACAAATACACACACAGAGGGGGGAAAAGAAGTGCTAAGCCAGGTGGTGAGCCAGACCAGAAAGCAAGAGTATTTTGTGTTGCTGATACACACCACAAGTGCTCAATAAAAAAGAGGGACGAGTCAGCAACTAGTAGAAATTGGAGGGCTGGAAAATATACAATTTAGATGATGTTTTAGAGGTCAGCGAGGTGGTTTTACAACACTAGTACTCACTTTTAAACATCTTAAGTGAAATGCAAAAAGCTAAGGCACTTAAAAAGCCCCTGTAATGCACTTTTTCCACATGTTGACACAGCTCCCGGATATGCAGGTGAAATGTCTGTTTCACACTTTGGTTAAAATACCTCAGGGTTTAATTAATGCAACACCATTTTACACACAGGGAAGGAGCTCTCCTCAAAGTGGGCTGTTTTATATGATACTGCTTTCAGTACTAATGAGGATCAGTTCACCCCACCCTCCACCTTTCTTAATTTCTCTTTTTTTTTCCCTCTTCGATGGCGATGTCAAGTTTGAGGGTGACGTCAGCTTTTAGCTTCAATGCTGGACTAAGTAACAAACTAACAAATACTGGCTGAATTTTAGAGTTTGATGCCCAAATAAAGCATTATCAGAGACAGGGGTGCATGTTTTGAGCGGTTGATAGCATATGACCGATCTTCGGGGCGTAATAAAAACAGAAACCACCCTGAAGCAGCTAACAGATGTTAATCCAGGAGGCAAGGAGAAGCATTTCTTTAGGATGCTGATTTAGGCTGCATTCAGACCAGGATAGTCGGGGGTCTCGGATCGACTGGGCGAGGAATGCCGAGAATTTTCACACCTCCATTTGCATTCACACTGCAGTGGACCAAACTGTCTGGACAACGTCACGCAGTTACAACAACTGCTCAGTTGGGGCGCTGTAGCCGAAACCACCACTGACCAGGAAGAAAAAAATCTCGGCGTAGAATAAAAATCAGGCTCATTGATTGGCCAGGACCGAAAACGGAAATCCCTTCCCTTCAGCCGGGTTGTTTGTCTGCCACTAATGAGACATTTTTGACTTTTCTCCTTGGCTTTCACCGGTAAAAGGATTTCTTGGAATCATGCGATTGTCTATATTGTTATCTTCTACCCAAAATGTACTAGGGTAAACGCCACTTCCTCTTCTCAGACTATGTGCTGCTATGGTTACACAAACGCCGAGGGGCCCTTTGGTCCACTGGATACACCGTTTGGATTCACACTGCAAGGGGCGCGCACCACACTTTGTTTACGAGAGAACCGAGACCCCTATTTTCAGGGGGTCCAGACTTCGCTTGTTTGGTGCGCACCAGAGTTCCAACACGCGTTCAGATGGCACCAAACGAACCGAACTATCCGCAGAAGCCAGTGTTTGGTCCTTTGGTCTGGACCAAACACTGGCCGTCTGAATGCACCCTTAGATACTTGCTGTGGCCTCAG
Organism: Pholidichthys leucotaenia; assembly: GCA_020510985.1. NCBI lineage: Eukaryota > Metazoa > Chordata > Actinopteri > Cichliformes > Pholidichthyidae > Pholidichthys > Pholidichthys leucotaenia. Next base: position 245,177,734 of record CM035842.1, on the reverse strand, counting down.
ATCGACACCAAGGTTAATTTACTTCAGTTTGACTTTTCAGACTTGAGGTCAAGGTGGGGAGGTGGCATATACAGTATATACAGAGGAATTAACTTAAATTATCAATTAAATCTGTTGTTGTCAATTGTTTCACTTTTATTTTCAAAGCTTCTATTTCCTGCAGTTTGACAGGAGCAGCATTTAATTTCATTTTCATCCAGTATAGTGTACAGACATAATGTGAAGATGAAGCAACTATCCATAACACTAAAGTAGCTCTACATCGCTGTGATTGATTTTCTTCTATCCTAGCATTAGCAGGTTTGTTTTTAGCAGAATGCAGCCGAAGGAAAAGGGGTAGAGGTGAGCTTTAAACAGAGCTGCTGCTCTTTCAAGGAATAACTGGAGTGGAGAGACTCATTTAAATACCAGCTGATTATTGTTCCTTTATTCACTGTCACAAAGTATTATGTCATACAGAATTTAATACAACCTTGATTTAGCAATCACATATATAAGGGGACAGTAGATGAGTACAGACAGTGGGGGAAGTATTCACGGGGGGAAGGGGGGGATTAAATAACTGACACGGGCAAGAAAGCAAGAAAAAAATAAAGGAAAAAGCTACAGTAGCTTTTACTGTCATTCAGTCTTTACTCAGCAAAGCATGTGCAGTAAAATTGCATTGCTCATAGCTACAATGTTCACTGTATCTAGAACTGCAGTAACCACTGCCATGCAAGGCTTTGCTATACATAAGCATGTCTTTGAATGTTTTCGGTTCAAAGGTCTGAATTCAGTCCCTCCAGGACTTCAAGGGATGTTTTCATGATTGTTGCAGGCCAAAAAGCCTGAATCTGTGGGAGCTTTTCTAAAAAGTTGCAATATTTTTAGAGCGCTTTTTGCACTAAAAGTTGTGGGAAGAATTCCAAATTTTCAAGCAGATGTTTTTTTTCCCAGTTTACTGCAGTGATATTCTATATAACAATACAAGAAAAGCTCAGGATTGTCAAAAAATTTCCTGTTATAGTGATTTGTAAATTAAGCAGAAACTTCTGCTATACAGAAAAACTTTTGTGCAACAGCAAATACAAACTTTAACACAATATCATTACAGCAGCTAAATTGCATTGAATGCATGTTAAAGAGTAGAGATTTGGAAATTATTGGCAGCACCTTCATTTGAAAACTCCCCACGGTTCCCAACCACTCAGTACCGAGCGGAGAGGAAAAAATAAATAATTTATTCTGCTACTCTGTATTGACTGTTGGAGTCTGTGTTTTTCTGAAAAAAAAAAAAATATATACAGAAAATATTCTCTCTCTTTCCATGCCTGCCTGCCTGTCTGCTGCATGTCGGTCTTCACACACACATCGTTCATTTACAGCGGGACGGCGGGGTGGGTGGGTGGGTGGGTGTGTGCGTTTGTCTGTCCACACCGGAGATTCTCAGTTTTAAAGCTCATTGACCAAATGTAGTAATGATTTTACCTCTAAAGATGTATAACTGTTCAAACACTGGCTGTAGTGTCGTGTACTCTCCTCAAGCGTGTTCGCGTGACAGGGTGCTTTTGGGCAGGCGCGTGTTTTTCAACACAAACCCAGCACTTCGTACACACGGTCAGGACAGAGACGTGGCGAGGTGTCCACCGGCAGGCTGGGGAAGACGGAGGAAGGGACGGTGTTGAAAACCTCATGGGTGAGTGTTTTTTTAAATCACACGCTCCGTTTGCTGATGTGTTCCGTGACTCACTGTAAACTATAAACTCACCACTCACTGTAAACACGGAAGTGAACATGGTGCAGCGATGCATTTGATTGGTTAGACTGAGCGTTTCAGCGCGTTGGAGACAAATTTGATTGGTGAAATTGGCGGAGGTTGACAAGGATTGGCCAAAATAGCGGGGAAGTTGCGGTGATTAGACAAAGTCGCAAGGTCGTGCAAAAGTTGTGCTGATTTCGCGTGAATTGCTGCGATCGCAACATTGCGAAATCCTGAAGGGACTGAATGTTGGTTTCAGGTTATTTTCAGTGAACTGCCCAATGCCAATGGAACCTGTAGCTACCATTTTATAGAAAGATCATTAAAGGGCACAAGCAACCAAAATGCCCCTAAATCACTGAAGTGCAGAGTTCATTTGATCCTCCTCCAAAACAGAGGGAGGTCTGTTATAATTATTTACTCTATGTGATGAGGAGGCTTTACACGAGCGCCCTTTATGAGGTGATCAAATCATGACATGGATTACACCACCCAGCTGGTCGGGGAGAGCTGAGGAAACACTCAAGGGGAGCAGGAGGAAGCTGGTGGATAAAAGGAAATTAGGCCTATTGTACTCGCCCCGCTGTTACTGCGCCTCTGACCCACAAAAGCAATGAGTTCAAGGAAGGATGGGCGGATGTTCAAATCACACATATTCATGCTCATTGATAGGCCATGGCCTTTTTTTAGCACATGAGATCGGAACTTACCTGTTATAGTCCCCATCATCGACGGCGGTGCCAAATTCAATGAGGCCTTCGTCCAGTGTGTATGTCACCCTGTTGAAGCCCTCTGTCACGATGACGTCAGTCTTCCCGTCAGCTCTTTTGAGGTCTATGATGTCTCCCTGACAGATGGGGAAATGATCAATATTTGTTTTCTTATCTTTACTGTATAACTTTGTCTTCTTTCACAGTGTACCTCCTATGTTCAACAACCTGCCAAGGGACTACGAATGTAAATTAGCAGTCTGCTAACTTCTGCATGTGTACACTAGTATCTTGTACTAATGTTCATTAATGTGCATTGTCCCTTTCAAATAAAAAGGGAAAAAAGAATTTTATGAAGGAGCAAACAATATGATTGGGTTAAAATGTGGTACAGTGCTTCACATTCATCAGCAGAGGTGGGTAGAATAGCTACAAATTGTACTGAAGTAAGAGTACCAGGGCTGTTTCTAGCTTTCTGGAGGCCCTCTGTAGTTTGGGGGGGGGGGGGGTTGGAGGACATGTTTTTTGTAATGGGGAGAAGTTCAAACCCTTTCAAAGATAAAGAAAAAGGTCTCCTCTCCTCCCAAAACATAAAAAAATGAACTTGGGCCATTGTCTAGAATGAAGAGAAAAAAAATTAACCATTACTGAGAATCCAAATTAACCAGCATCCATGAGAATGTTGCAGATTTTATGCTGAAAAAAGTTGCAAAATTACTAAAAAAGAAAAAAAAAAGTCCAAAATTCACAAGAAAACAGTCCAAAAAAGAAAAACTTTGCAGACAACAAACTGCAGGCAGAAGAGACGTTGCTCAGTCGGGTTTTTTTTTTATTATTATTAATGAGAACACCGGCAAGTGTTACTCAAGCAAGTTTCAAAACCCTGCAGACGCTCGGCGCAACTAAACTGCTCCAGGACAGCGGCGGTAAAAAGCCTGAGCTCAGTCAGCGGGAGAGACACAAGGTTTGAGGAGAGCAAATGTAAAACATTGTTTGGTGTAAAACAGGAGGGTTATAAAAAAAACTACATCAAACAGTGACGGCGTACAACCATAGTATTTGATGCTGACTAATTTCCGTATTTTCCAGGATTACATGTGAATGTTAGTAGGAGCTCTCTTCAACATTCGTCTCAGTGTCTCACTATGGGACACCACACTCATGTTTCAGAGAACCGGATTAATTCCTTAACCTGACGAGCTGTCATGGAAGATATTACTCATAGTTTAGAAGCTAAAATGGCCTAAACATTAGATTAAATGTGGAACTAGCTTAAAGTTGAAGAAATGCAAAATAAAAGTTGAACAAATCCTAGTTTTAATGCTAAAATGTCCTTGAGCTGCACAATGTTAACAGAAGTGGTTAGTTAATCCCTTCCACAGCATGTGGGACACCACCTGTCTCCGTTTCTCTGACCCTAGGCCACACAGCTACTGTGAGTAGTGAAAGCTACAGTGTGGGGGGGGGGGGGGGGGGTCAGTCCTCTACTAGCTCTGTGCATTCATTTGTGGGGTGGCTGCTCAACCTACTAGGACACCACTCCGGTTCACATAGAAGTGGACCAACCTTAAATTTTAAGAACTTCTACCTTAAAAGCTAAAATCACCTAAACCAGAATAATATCAGGATACAAGTGAGTTTTGCTTAAAGTTGAAGAACATTTGTTTAAAAATGCTACATTTAAGCATAAAACTGGAAAAATGCTAGCTATTGTATATTGTATATGCTGAGAAATTGTTAGTTTTGTCATGAGCTGAGCCGGCTTGGTTTTCCCCGGCTCGGCCCTGATCTCTCTGTGGGTTTTGGCTCCTCTGTCTATGTGCACTTTGTGTATTCCCATATCCTTAGCCACTGCCTGACCGGCAGCTGTTAGTCAGCATGGTGACCTATTTTCTCTCACGCTGTTGACAGTCTGTCAGTCCAGTCACGCCCCCTCGCTCTACCTCTGACTCCATCAGCTGCTCCCAGCCCCGTTAATCATCCTTTCCACGCCTCGCCCAGGTGTTCTGAATTTGCCACGCCAGTGGCGTTTGCTCATAAGCAGCTCTTTGCTGGACAAACGCTGCTGGCCCCGAGCCCCGGTCTCGCCGAGCAAGAGGAAAGGCAGCGGGGTTTCCCACGGTCGAGGAGGGATGGGCCGCCGAATATATTCGGACCTTCGTCAATGAGGCCCTCGCCACCCAGGGGCCAAAGAGGAAGCTGGAGTTCCTGGAAGGAGCTGTGGAGGTTTTGGAAAAGTATCCTGGGTTATGGAACTACTGTAGCACCAGATTATTTAGCATCTCAGACAAGAGACAGTGGATAAGCATGGGAGAACAATGCTCAGGAGGTTCCTGGCGAGATAGCAGGAAGGAGTCAAGGACGTAGGGGGTTGAATGCAGTGTAATGCAAATGTCATGTGTGTGGGAAAATGCCATGAAACTTGGGAGGAGAGATTTGGGTAAAAGAAGAGTGCCTGCTTAAATGTGTCAGTCTGTTCTGTGCTTGAGAGATGTGAAGTGTGTAATAAACTGTCTGCCATGAATCAGCCTCTTATTTCACACACTCCACACTGGTGACCCAAAACGTATTATGGAACACGAGGCAAGAACCCTGGAGCCGGCCCGGTCAGGAAGCTCCAGCGAGGCGGCAGCCATCCCACAGACAGCCCGGACTGGAACCCCCAGCCACGCATGCGCGGTTTCAGTCAAGCTACCAGATTTCTGGCAGCACAACCCGCACTCTTGGTTCCACCACACCGAGGCCCAGTTCGCCCTCCGGGGAGTAACGGCAGACGACACCAGATTCTACCATGTGGTCGTAGCGCTGGACGCCCGCACAGCCCAGCACGTAGTGAGCCTGCTCAATCAGCCTCCAGCCAGCAACAAATACGAGGCACTCAAGGCTGCGCTGACCCGGCGCTACACACTCTCAGACTGTGAGAGAGCAGAGAGGCTCCTGACGTGGGCCGAGTTAGGAGATGGTTTGGCCGTAGACCTGATGGAGAAGATTCTGGCGTTAATGGGCACAGACGACGGGCACTTTCTGTTTGCCCACCTCTTCCTCCGGAACCTTCCAACAGTGGTGAGAGCGGTTCTGGCCAATTCGCCGTTGCTGGCCGCGTGTGACTACCGTGCGCTAGCCCAGGAGGCAGACCGGATCATCACCACCACCAGGGCGATCACAGTCAATGCGGCAGCGGCGGAGCCCAGCGAGACGACCCGAGGAGGCGAGGAGCCACCGACGGTAGCAGCAGCGGGGGCCAAGGAGCGCCAGAGAGACACGCTCTGTTTCTACCACCGCTGCTTCGGAGAGAACGCACGCAGATGTGTGCCACCGTGCCAATTCAAGCGCTGGGGAAAACGTCACGGCCGGCAGTCGGTAGCAGCTGCGACCCTCAGTGAAGAGAACAAGCTGCTCTACCTGACAGGCGCGCGCTCAGGGAGGCTTTTCCTCGTGGACACCGGAGCCGAGAAGAGCATCATCCAGGACTTTGTGGACTGGTGCCATCGGAACTGCCTCCAGATCAACGCGAGGAAAACTAAGGAGCTGGTGGTGGACTGCCGCAGGCATGGGCAGCCCCTCACAGCACCAGTAAATATACAGGGAACAGACATCGAGATGGTGACATCCTATAAGTACCTGGGTATTCATCTGAACAATAAACTAGACTGGTCACACAATACTGACGCACTCTACAAGAAGGGACAGCGCAGGCTGTTCCTGCTGAGGAGACTCAGGTCTTTTGGTGTACAAGGGGCGCTGCTGAAGTCATTCTATGACACGGTGGTGGCATCAGCCATCACTTTTGGAGTGGTCTGCTGGGGCAGTGGCATTACTGCAGCCGATAGGAAGAGACTGAACAAACTGATTAAGAAAGCTAGCTCTGTCCTGGGGCAGCGCCTTGATCCGATGGAGGAGATAGGAGAGAGAAGGACGGTGGCTAAACTGTCATCTCTGCTGGAGTCCGAGTTCCACTCTATGCAGGACATACTGAATGCACTGAGGAGCTCATTTAGCAGCAGACTACATCATCCCAGGTGCACAACCGAGAGGTTTCGTAGGTCCTTCCTACCAACGGCTGTCAGACTGTACAACCTAAGCAGGGCTGCTCGCAGAGATAGCAAAAAGACGTAACAAACTAATAGGGTTTTTTTTGAATGCAAAAGATGCAATAGACTTACACAATGGTCCTCTCTGGCATATAACTAGGAACATACCGGTCGCTATGGAGGGTGAGAATATGTATGGGCACATAATCATACCATGTAGGATAACTAAGTAGACGGTTATGCTGTTTCATCCCACCTAGCAACAATGCTCTGCACTGTGTGTGTTTATATATTTACATATTTATTCCATCTAGCTACAATGCTCCGCACTGTGTTTTTATATATCTACATATTATTCCATCTAGCTACATTGCTCCGCACTGTGTGTGTTTATACAGTATACTTGCATATTTATTCCACCTAGCTGCAATGCTCCGTACTGTGGGTGTTTATATATTTACATATTTATTCCATCTAGCTACAATGCTCTGCACTGTGTTCATATATTCATATATTTATTCCATCCAGCTACAATGCTCTGCACTGTGTGTCTGTGTGTGTGTGTGTATATATATATTTTATAGTAATATGTACATATGTATATTAGCTGCTCTTGCTTGCTTGTTTTTTGTTTTTTTTTTCTTGCCTTCTGATTGTTGCTCTGAGTGTTGCTATCCCTGTGCTGTTGCAATCCTGGAATTTCCCCGTTGTGGGACTAATAAAGGCTTATCTTATCTTATCTTATCTTATCTTATCCTGCCGACCTACGCCGACCGGCTGGCAGGACCTAGCGGCCCCGAGATGTTGGCAGCAAACGGCTCAGAAATTAAGACCTTTGGTGAGAGGACACTGATCTTATCTCTACACGGCCGTACATACGAGTGGACTTTTGTCGTAGCAGCACTGAATTACCATATCCTGGGGGCTGATTTTCTGTGTGCACATGGTTTACTGGTTGATGTTGCTAACAGGCGCCTGGTTAATGCACTGTCCTTTGACTCTCTCCCCTGTATAGCTCGAGTGACCCGGCCAACACCACAAGCCACTAACATTCGCGATGGCCAAGGTTTCAGAACCATGGTCGGGCCGGCAGCAGAGACAGCTGGCCGCGATCTCAGAGTTTACTACCGATATTCAGCATGTGTCGGGTAAAGTGAATGTGGTGGCGGACTGCCTCTCGTGCGCCTTGGTGGCCCCGGTCTGTGTGGGGATAGATTACGCAGCCATGGCCGCGGAGCAGATTAGCGATGCAGACGTGCGCGCGCTCCAGTCTGGACCAACAGGGTTAAGGCTGGAGAGCAGGGTGCTGCAAGATGGCGGCCCCCCCCCCCCAATCTGCGATGTCTCCACGGGACGCCCGCGTCCGGTAGTCCCGGTCGCGTGGCACCGCCACGTGTTTGAGTCGGTTCACACTCTGGCGCACCCAGGAGTGCGCGTGTCAGTCAAAATGGTGGGAGAGAAGTTTGTGTGGCCGAGCCTACACAAACAAGTAAAAGAGTGGGCTGCAGCCTGCGTGGCGTGCCAACGAGCCAAAGTACACAGACACACGAAGGCTCCTATGGAGCCGTTTCGGGTACCGGCTAAGAGGTTCGACCACGTTCACGTGGACCTCGTGGGCCCCCTCCCACCATCACAGGGGTGCACGCACCTCCTGACAGTAGTGGACCGCACCATGCGCTGGCCAGAAGCAGTCCCGCTGGCGGCAACCACGTCCGCGGACGTAGCACGCGCTTTTTTAACAGCATGGGTGGCACGTTTTGGAGTCCCGTCGGACATTAGGTCCGACAGGGGCCCGTAATTTGTTTCCGAACTCTGGTCCGCGATGGCCCGCAGCCTGGGTGTTAAAATTCACCGCACAACCGCATACAACCCACAGGCCAATGGTTTATGCGAGCGTTTTCATAGATCACTAAAAGCAGCACTCAGGGCTTCACTGACGGATGCAAATTGGGTAGACAGGCTGCCGCGGGCTTTATTGGGGTTGCGCTCCGCACCAAAAGAGGATCTGGAAGCTTCCCCGGCAGAGCTGGTTTTCGCGCAGCCCCTACGGCTGCCCGGGGAATTTCTGCCAGATAATCCTACGCCGGACAGCTGCCCGTCTCAGCTTTTGCAGCATAGCGCAAACACAGGCACGCTGCCGGGCCCTGCCCACCACTGTTTTCCGTGTGCTTTCGTGCCTAAAACTTTGAAGAGCGCGGAGTTCGTGTTCATCAGACATGACGCCCACCGCCCTCCATTGTGCCCACCCTATGATGGACCGTTCAGAGTGTTGGAAACAGGGGATAAGCATTTTTTGCTAGACTTGGGGGGGGTAGACAGGAGAAAATTGGCGTAGACAGACTCAAACCCGCTTTCGTTGTGGCGGACGAGCAAGTGCTGTTGGCTAGGGCCCCTCGGCGTGGAAGACCCCCACGGAGAGCTCCCCAGGGAAACGATTCACCAGAGCAGCCACATGGACAGACCGAAGTGCCCCCGCCCCTCGTCACGGCCCACCCGCAGTCAGACACACTCCCAGCAGCCTCCCACCAGCACAGCAGCGCCACGGAGGTGGTAAACCCCAGTTACAGCAGATACGGGAGGAGACGTAAGCCCAAACAGCATGTGGACTGATGTTCTATTGTTCTATCTAAGATGCTGGGGGGGGGGGGTGTAGCACCAGATTATTTAGCATCTCAGACAAGAGACAGTGGATAAGCATGGGAGAACAATGCTCAGGAGGTTCCTGGCGAGATAGCAGGAAGGAGTCAAGGACGTAGGGGGTTGAATGCAGTGTAATGCAAATGTCATGTGTGTGGAGAAATGCCATGAAACTTGGGAGGAGAGATTTGGGTAAAAGAAGAGTGCCTGCTGAAATGTGTCAGTCTGTTCTGTGCTTGAGAGATGTGAAGTGTGTAATAAACTGTCTGCCATGAATCAGCCTCTTATTTCACACACTCCACACTACCCCCATTTCGCCGACCTGCTCTCCACGGTCTGCTCGCTCCAGCACTCTTTCTCCGGATTGGCGTGGCCCATGGCGCCAAGGCAGAGAACCGGCAACTTGCAGACCGTCATCCTCCGTGACGCTTCTCCCGCCCCTCCTCCTGCTCCAGCACTGTCGACACCAGGAAACAGAGGACAGCGTCACTCCACGTGGAGATGCTGGGAAAGGCTCCCCTCATCATCAGCTGCCATCACCCTCCCAGCTGCTGCGAGGCTAGACAGGGTTGCCTCGGAAACGCCCACCTCCGTTGCCACGGAGATGGCTCCTCCTCCATCCATTGAAGAGGGCCATATCACCGCTGACATGGAGAGGGATGTCTGTCTGCTATTGGCAGCTGTCAAAACCAACGACCGGGATGACAGGCAAGTATTGTAATCGTCTATTCCGTCTAATAGTATTAAATCTTGACCGTCTCCCGAGGGGGAGGCCCAGTTTAAGCAGTCCACTGGGTCCTCTCCTCCAGCTGCAGATACTAATTCACTTTTCCTCCTCTCCGTGTCTCCTTCCATTCCCCCTGAGGGCCTTTTGGCCCAAGGTCAGGGCCATCAGACAGTGGAGGAGCCAGTGGCCTCGGATGATCCATTCCCGGAGCCAGCATGGAGAGGCTCCCCTGCAGCCACACCGAAGGATTTCCCAGCGTTGGAGCCACTGCAGGAGGAGCATTGGACAGACACCACTGTCTCGCGGCTACAGCCGAGAACATCAAACCCAGGATGACAGGCAAGTGTGTTTTCGTTTAACTCAATCTACCCATAAAATCCCTTGCCTGTCTCCCGAGGGAGCGGCCCAGTCTCAGCAGTCCGCTGGATCCTCTCCTCCGACTGAAGCTGCAAACTTATCCTCTACTCGCTCTGTGTCTCCTCCTACTCTTGAGTGCCTGTCGGTCCAAGAACCGAGCCACCAGACTATGGAGGAGCCAGTGGCTTCGGATGATTCCTGCCCGGAGCCAGCATGGAGAGGTCCCCCTGCAGCCTCGCCGGAGGAATCTCCAGCGTTGGAGTTGCTGCAGGTGGACACCGAGACTGCCAACACCATCTTGCCAGCTGTGGAGGCATCTGCGGCGAGTGGGAGCCTGAGTTGGTCCTCCTGGAGGCCGTGCCCAAGTATTCATCACCAGGATTGACGGAGTCCTGGACCGCAGTGGAGCTCGAGCTCAGGCAAGCACTCTCTCTGGTTTTTCTGATCACAGTGTTGGTGAGATCTTGCCTGGCTCTAGGTGGGGAGAGTCGGGCGCAGCGCACAGCTGCATCTGAACTTCCCTCGCCATGCTCCGCCGCTGCCGGCAACCTTAACAACCCTGTTTCTTCTCCCACTCCTGAGCCATTTTCTAGGGTTGCCGGAGAAGAATAACCATCTCCAGGGGTCCTCGTGGAGCTGGTCACACCGCCCGATGACATCGTGGGTCCAGCTTCTCTGAGGTCTGAGGTCGTCGTGTGGTCTCCTCCGCAGGCCGCGCTGCCATGGGTCCAGCAGGCTGGCTTTGGACCGTCGTGGGGGCTGCGTTCCAGGATTTGCCCGACGTGGGTGCTGCGCTCCTGCTTGGACCTGTTATAGAGGCTACCCTCCAGCGTGGGTTCCACCAAGGGTGCAGCCTTGGCCCGGTTGGGGCCCACCGTGGGTGCTGCAGAGCCTCAGCCGGAGGCCACCACGAGTGCTGCAGAGCCGGCCCGGTTGGGGGCCACCGTGGGGGCAGCTAGGGTCCCGCTGGAGTCCATCGTGGGTGCAGCGGAGCCGGCCTAGTCGGGGGCCATCGTGGGTGCAGCTAGACTCCCGCTGGAGTCCATCGTGGGTGCAGTGGAGCCGGCCCGGTCGGGGGCCACTGAGGGCACTACGGACCATCCTGAGGATGCCATGGTCCCCTTATCCCTGCCCTACGCTGTGGAGGTCCCCTTTCCCTGATCCCGTTGCCCACCAGTGAGCCTTCCAGTGGGCAGGCCGCCTCCTGCTTCACCCCTTCAGTCCTGGTGGCTGAGCAACATTGGCCGGCTGCTGGAAGAATGGACTCCCCGGGTCAGGTGGCCCACGTTTTCTGGCAGGCCGCCGGACGCTGTCCACCGGACCTTCTGCTGGGCCTGGGACTCTGGGCGGCCCCCTGAGCCCCAACGCCCGTGGACTTGGGGGGGTTCATTGTGGGCCCTGGGCAGGGCATTGTGTTCCCTCCTTTCTGTTCACCCTTCCACCCACCCGGGTTCGTGTTGTTTGTTGTTGTCGCAACTGTTGGGGGAGGGGGGCCTTCTTGGTGTTACCCTGGGTGTCTGGGAATCCATCCCTTAGAGGGGGGGGCTCTGTCATGAGCCGAGCCGGCTTGGCCCTGATCTCTCTGTGGGTTTTGGCTCCTGTCTATATGCACTTTGTGTATTTCCATATCCTTAGCCACTTCCTGACCGGCAGCTGTTAGTCAGCATGGTGACCTACTTTCTCTCACACTGCTGACAGTCTGTCAGTCCAGTCACACCCCCTCACTCTCCCTCTGACTCCATCAGCTGCTCCCAGCCCCGTTAATCATCCTTTCCACGCCTTGCCCAGGTGCTCTGAATTTGCCACGCCAGTGGCATTTGCTCATAAGCGGCTCTTTGCTGGACAAACCCCGCTGGATCATTGTACGCGTTAGATGGCTGTACTCCGCCGTCTAACCATCACGCCACTGAAGGTTTATGCTTGCCAATCTACTGGAAGACCCGGATTGCTTAGTCTGTGAGTAACTCTGGTGTTTCTCTGTGCAGTTGTGCCGCTACGCTGGTAGCGTTTCCTTGTGTGGCACAACTGCTACGCTTTCTCCCTGCACAGCCTAGCATTTTGAAAGAACTCTGTATTAGCCCGAGCTGCTCTACCATTTTGTATGGTTACCTTCACTGTTGTTCCAATAAATGTGTGTGGTAACTCCTGCAGTTAAATCCTCATTTCTCCGTCTCTTCCCCCGTGCGCGTTTATGGAGCGCACGGGAAAGTTTATGAAAAGTTTAAAAGAGAAAATTATATAAATTTGTTCAACATTAGTATCAAAGCTGGGAGAGACAGGATTAGAAATGAGTATATCAGAGGGACAGCTCAGGTTGAGCAGTTTGGAGACAAAGTAAGAGAGGCAAGGCTGAGATGGTTTGGACATGTGCAGAGGAGGGATAGTGGACATATTGGACAAAGGATGTTGAAGATGGAGCCCAAAATAGCCCAAAGATGAATGATGTTAGCTTAAATGTGGTGGAGTGGTGGCCTAGAGGTAGAGCATCCACCCCACAATTGGGAGGTCGGGGTACAAGTCCCCACCGGGTCATACCAAAGACCATATAAAAATGAAACTTCCTGCAGTCCAGCTTGGTACTCAGCAAAAATGAAATGGAGGAGGGAAATGTGGGCGACAGTGGCTCAGGAGGTAGAGCGGGCCATTTAATAACCGGAGGGTTGGCAGTTCGAATCCCGCTCTCCCCAGACATCCTGCCGTTGTGTCCCTGGGCAAGACACTTTACCCACCTTTCCTCCAGTGTCCATAACTCTGACTATAAAATGTTCAGTAGTAGTTGAAGCAGATTGGCAGTCAGGTTTCCGTCAGTCTGCCCCAGGGCAGCTGTGGCTACAGTAGTAGCTTACCACTCCCACTGTCTGTAGAGTGAACGAATAATGTATAACGGATACATGTATCCGTTGTAAAGCATCTTTGAGTGTCTATGAAAAGTGCTACGGTATATAAATCTGATGCATTATTATTATCAAAGCTTAAAGATGCTAGTTTAAAAGCTAAAATAGCCTTATCTTGAACAATAATAGCATTAAAGAAGGACTAGTGTAAAATTTGGGGGAAAAAAGGCTTAAAACTGGAAAATATGTTTCACCCAATTATATAAAGAGAAAAAAAAACACCTTAATTTGAAACATGGTGATGCTCTCTGGACTGTCGATACTGTACCAGATGCACAGCTTTCCTCTGCTCTGGGCGACCACCACATCACTGCCGGGCACCCACTGGACATAAGAGCAGAAGCTGAGGACTGTGGTCTTCACGCCCGATGGGATGTCGTACAGATGAAGCTGTCCAGGATGAAGAGCAAGAGAGCAACACATGGTTTAAACATACTGGATGCAACTGAACTATAACTACAATTTTGCTAGATGGAGCTAATTCCGTAGCTAACGATAAGGGCTGCTAACAAGAACAGACTATATAGTGATGGATGTCATTAATTTCTGCAGTTGCTAGCTTAGCATTTTTAGATCAGATGTGACAGGTGGGCAGTTAGAAAGCTAAGGAAAGTGTACAAACACAGGTTAGAAAGAAGGTCAAAACCCTGCTTTATTGATTTTTGTTATTCTACGGGGTTCTAACAGGGGCTTTATTTTATTTATTTTTTTGTATTTTGTATACTTTGTTAATCCCAGAGGGATTCCGGGCATCCACCTGGATGGATGAAGCAGCCACGGTACAGTGCCAATCCTTTCACCATACACACACACATTCACACCTAGGGCCACTTCATAGTCTCCAGTTAACCTAACTTGCATGTTTTTGGCCTGTGGGAGGAAACCAGAGTACCCAGGGTAAACCCACGCAGACACGGCGAGAACATGCCAACTCCACACAGAAGGGCCAATGATGTTCAGGGGGTGGGACTGAACCCACGATGGTCAGGGAGTGGGATTGATCCTGTGACCGTCTTACTGTGCCGCCACAGTGCTAACCACTGTGCCACCGAGCTGTCCTTTAGTCCATAAAATCACCAGATTTATTCAATATAATGTAAAATTAGGAATTAAGTCTTAAACTCTTTAGCAAAGTGTCATAATGTATGAAAACTTACATGCTATGAGCCAGACTTTTGTTTTGAACCCTATGTGCTGCCACCTGCTGGTCATTATAAAAAAAAATGTATGTTGAAGGCAGTTTGCATTGGCTTCATTTTTATACAGCATTTTTTTTTTTTTTTTTACCCAAATAAAGTTGGTGATGCTAAATTTGTGCCAGTTTGGGCTGGAAAAAACTGTTGTCTTTTTATTAACTATATAAATACTTTTTGCTTAAAAACCAAAAACGGTGCCAGTAATTAGTGCTTTTTTGCTGATTTGTATCATTAAAAGTAGCTATTAGAAGCATTTAAAGCATCTTTGTTGCCATTACAAAATAGTTTGCATTTGATAATATAATGTTTTGTTCAAAACAGCCAGCAGGGATGAGTTTTGACTACTAGGCTAATGGAGTTTGAAAAACTGACACCAGTTAGTTGCATTTCCAGAATAAATAACTTAGTTTAGTTAATAATTCTATGCAGCAACAACAACAGTTATTATCAGTATTAACGTTATTATACAGCAAATATCAAAAGAGGCAAAGTAAATGTGTTTGGCACAAAAAGACAAGCAGATATTTGTTCTGCTGGACAGGAAAAAAAAAAAACAAGTGATGTGTTCCAAAAGCTGAAGTCTTGCTCTCCTGATGGTGGTGGTGGGGATGGGGTTGCCAGCTCTGGCATACACTACTTCAGTGGCAACATGGCAGAACCACAAGATGCCTGAGATATTCTTCTGGGCAGTTTTGGTGGTAAGTATCGAGGTGATGACTGGGAGCAGCTGAGAGGGTCCATGTCTTGGAACCGTACAGGGGGAGGGAAATCCCACAGGTACCCAAGATTTCCATGCAACAATGTACAAAACGCTCTTCAAACACAGCTTTATTCTCTACCAAACATGTTTTGATGAAGAGTTACAATGTACAGGTCTCCTCCTGGCTGCATGTGTAAGAAACCTCCTCTTCAGCAGTCCACGCCACCTGAACTGCAGCACTTTTACAGATGCGTTCATTAAATCTCCGGGACTGAACACATATGCCCTTCAGAGAAAACCCATTTCACCCGGTTGAATCCATTATCTCATCTTTTTTTTCTGGTCACTACCCACATCACGGCCATTAACTGAGACTAGAAAAACTTACCAGTTCAATGGAATCTTTACATCCACAAACAAAGCTTTATTCTTCTTCACAAAAACTGCCCTGAACTGAATGATTTTTGTGGATGTTTTGGTTTACACAAACATAGCTGGACCTACCGAGCCCGCAGAGCTGATTAACTTCACTCAGATCTATCGGGGAGAGCATGAATGTATTCTGCTTCTTGATGACAGCGTAGATTCTGTAAGCTGCAATGGCTCCCACAGCTCTTAATATGTATGCCCACTGAATTTTGAGTATTTTGGGTTCAGTTTTTATCCTGCTAAGGATTCCCTGAAGAATTAGTGTTGAAATAAAAGTAAAACAACACAAACACAACTAGCATGGTTTCTACTGCATTACATTTACAAATGCAGCATATACTGGATCTGCTACACTGTCTTTCCAAGTCATTTGGGCTCATGAACATTTAACAACTTGCCAATGTAAAGGTCATGTTGCACTTACTAAATAAAAACTTGGACATCACATTTGTTTTAAGCTGTCATAGGAATTTTCCCCTACGCTCTGCTGAGAGACTCCCAGTCACCTCCTCGTCTTTGCCCCAAGGCTCAGCCGTCAAACTGATTCATTACTCCCGGGGCAACGACTGACAACAGCTTCCTGCCGCTTTCATCCTCCACACAAGGCCTCGGTTAATCTCAGAAATGTCTCACGTCAAGCCAGGAAAACATTTACATGTAGTGATCAGTGACATACAGGAGCTGTAATGTGGGTGAAAACCTTGCAATGTAATTCAAAAAGATAAACTTTAATATATCCAATATTGATTAGACAGATGTTGCAAATTTCATATATTTTCCTTAAACTGTTGAAAATATTAGCAAATTGATACTTAATTAACCATATTAGTCACAATAAAAATGCTCATATCACCCTGAAACAATAACTATGGATATAAATTTCAAATAATTATATATTTTAAGTTCCAAAGGCTGATTACAGTACTGAGTGAAAGTGTAGGAAACTACATGTTTGAGGTTATAATTGTGATTTTAGATGCATTTCATTTGGTTTAATTAGTAAAAGACAAACAGATGAAAACAACACAAGTTCTGATCATAATAGAGAAAAATAAAGATGTTTATAATAGAAATAATGACCCTCAGATGGACAGCCAATCACAAAAGTGCTACATCATCAAAACAACCGTACCACCAATCATATTGTGGGATGTCATGAAGAGACGCAGGACCCTAAGCTGATCTGAGAACCTGGGAACATCTGTGACCTACAACGGCATGACACATGGACCAGTACCATTAGCATGGTTAGCTTAGTGGGGGTTATATGGCCCTTTTTGTAAATTATAGTCACTATACCAGACCAGCTCGCTCATTAATCCACAGTCACTTACACATCTTGTGCCATTCTTTCTTATTTAGTTGTATTTTGGCTATAAGAGCCAGTTAGATTTGGCTGCTAACGTTAGCTGAGCTGAGCAGCCACAGGCCAGGGTTTCTAAGTGACTTCAAGGGTGACCTGCTGGGTACAAACTAAGAGCAAGACTTCTGCTTGGTTCCATCCTAATGTCCATTTATGTCAGTTTTCTATATATATATATTCTATACTTTCCCACTAGACACTAGTTTTCCCAGCTGGGCCATCTTGATGCTATATTTCATATATAGATGTTGTTTTAACTTATTTTATTATACTTTATCATACTCTAGACCAGACACCTCCTCAATTAGCAATGGTTAGCTGCTGTTAGCAGAGTTAGCTATTCACTCATTCAGGGCTGCTTCTGTGCTTATTGCACCCCAGAGACTAGTTGTATGCCATCAGCCACTCAAGCCACACACCCCTGTTTTTTGATAAATCTTTACTTGGGCTTTTAGGAAGGGAATTGTTTTATGTTATTGGGCATAAACACCTCAGAAATGCTAAAAGAGGGAGGGTGAAGTGAGCTGGGGCTCATTAGCATTAAAAACAACATGCCGTAAAACAATGCTGCTTTGATAAGAGCTCCTTCCCCATGTGTAAAATGGTACTGCAATCATTAAACCCTGAGTTGTTTTGACCAAAGCATTATCATCTCTGAGAGCTGTGTCACAATACAGAAATAAAAGCACCATAGGGGCTTTTTAACTACAGAAATCCAAGACCCAGTGATGGTGATGGCGCAATAAACAAATCTACATAATGGGTGATATGATTGTTGTATATGTATATTAATGTATATAAAGGGAAGGTTGGTAACCAGCAATAGAAACAGATTTTTAGAGCTTTTCCGTTTAATTCATTGAGCTCCCTGTGGCTACAGCCTCCACATTCCCCCTGATTTTCCACCATGGCACCTGAATGACCAAAGATGGCAGCCTACAGAGGCACAGGGCATGTTTTGAGTGACAGACAAATCTAACAGCAGCTATGCCCCAAACATCATTTATTCCCTCCTCAGTCTAACTGCCTCTAGCTCCCCATGTCTTTGCCTCCACAGCTTTTGCCCCTCATGGTGCTAAAGCTTCCCCTCTCACCCGCAGCTTCTTGTCCCTGAAGAGCAGCTTTCGTCCGGTTTCGTTGAGCTCCAGCCAGTCAATCTTAGAGTCATGGATGATGGTTCCCAGATTGGAGCCTTCGGTCAGGTCCACTTAGGGGAGAACAGAATGGACAGATTAACACCTAACACCTAATACGCCTAATATAAGGAATCAGGAAATGAACTAACCAACTTTTAAAAATAATCAGCAGCTCTCATAATTTAGCTGTAATGTGACATTAGTGTAAAGGTACAGTATGTAAAATTTTGGGGTCATCTAAATTCTGAAATTCAGTGCACAGAAAACTTTGTTCTCATTATTATAAAATCACCCCTAAATAAAAGTTGTTGCATTCCATGTACCAGGGAGAGGGTAGTATTTATGTTTAACTTTAATCACAGAAATAGCTCCTGCTGATTGTCCTAATTGCTTTGGAAGAGGGTGATGACTGATATGTAATGTGAAGTGGTTGTATTTTTTTTTTTCAGTTCATGAACTCTGTAAAAAGGTCCAGAGCACTTGAAATGGAAAAAATGCCCCCTGTGGACACATGGCCTTATGCAGGAGTTTCAGACTTATGAAGAAAAAGAGTAAATCTCCAAGACAAAAGTTATGAACTTATAAGAAAAGAGTAATAAAAAGTAGCAAGAGTAAACTCATTACTCACTACTTAATTAACTTTTTTTACTAGATACTTTTTTACTCATACTCACATAACTCTTCTAGTGAGTTCTGTTATACTGGTTTCTTAGGGTGCTTTTCACCTGCCCTGTTTGGTCTGAACATTTCAGTTTGATTCAGACCAAAATGTTAGGTGTGAAATCTCCCCCGAAACACAGTCCGGACCAAAGAGCCAAAATTTGGTCTGGCAAAAAGAGGTGGTCTTGGTCCAGATCAAACAGAATTGGGTAAATGAGCCATGGTAGCACTCAGAGAGAGGAAATATGACCATTAGCGGCAAAAAATAGTCACTTTAAAAAATCATAAAAATGCAGAAAATTACCAGACATTTTCAGAGAGGAAGTAAGTTTTTGAAAAAAAAAATGGACAAACATTGCCACCTGAAAATCATCACAGCTGATGAGAAAGACAAACGTCCTTTTTAATGAAGGCCTGGGTAATATTCTAGCCTCACTAAACTTGTCCACTGACTAATATGATGGAGTCTTCCCCAATTTTAACTTAAAGTGCAGTATGTTTGCTAACTACCAGTGTGTGTTGTTAAGACAGCAAGATATAGATACAGTGCATTTGGAAAGTATTCACAGTGCTGCTGTCATGATTTGCCTCTCAGGGCAGAGAAAGACAGACCCATGCGTCAACTGTAGTTTGTGGAATTTAATAACAAAAAAAACACAAAGTTCCAAAGAGTGTACAAACACAAAATCCAAGCACAGATAAAGAAACTTACACGCAGGAATGAGTTCAGAATAAACTCGCCAGAGCGGGGAAGGGGTTCTGGTGGCAAGGAGAAGGAATCTCAATCAAGACTGCGGCAGTAAAGAAAAGAAAATGCAGTCTTTAAATAGGAACAGAATAAACAACATAAGTAATGACAGGTGTGGGTTCACATGAGCGGGCAAAAAGGGAACAATGAATAGTGACTGGGATAAGCTGGGAGAAATGAGAGAGGAGCAGCTGGACTTGACAGGTGACAGGGAGACGCCCACACAGAGCACAAAACTGGAAATGCTGCCTGACAGCTGTCAACCCCGAGAAAGAACACCACATTACAAATATAAAGAATAAACTGTCATGTCCGCTGCATAATTTCACAGCGAACATATAAATTGGCAGCGAGCCCAAAACGCAGTGTAAATAATGTGTTTATTTACAAAGGGAAAGTGTAAAAAATGTCCAGGTAACAGTCACAGTGAATAAGAGTAGACAACCTGCTACAACCCTCGTAGGCTTAAAGGGAATGCCTCATGTGCTCTAGACAGTCAGGAGCGGAAGGGAAAAGGCACAAAAGAAGACTTACTGGAGCAGAAAGGCTCTAAGGCACAACATACAAAGTCCAGAGGAAGGAAGCCAATAATCCAGGGAGTCAGGTTGTCCCATGTTGACCTAAGCTGCCACACTGGCTGAGTCCACTGCCTCCCAATAAGTACTCAATATACTAATGAAGGCACACAGCAGTGTGGCAAGCAGGTGCATGATAATTGGATAAGTGTGTGTGTGTGTGCGCGCGCACGCATGTGGTGAAACAATACACGCCAGTGAATGTCTGGTGAGGAGGAGGTGTGGCTGTAGGACTGGCAGAGAGCAAAGCTCAATCTGTCAGCTGGAATTAATAAGCAGTAATCAAAACCCTACAGCCATAGGTCATGGACGGGGTAGAACAACCCTGAACATGACAGAGCGCCCCCCCGCCCCCAAGGGGTGAATATCAGACACCCACCATACCATCAAAACGGAAAATACAACCTGCCCCCCCCACTCAAAAGGCCAATACAACAACCCAGGGCGGGAGGTGGGGGAAAACAGGGTAGGAGGGATAAATCAGGAATAGATAAACACCACAATACAACACCACAAACAACACTTTACCCAACCCCAAAACTAAACTAACCCACCCCACCCCCAAGAATCCCACAGTTCAGGGGGCCGACCAGAGTCCAAGGCCCAGCGGGTGACCGTAAGTTCAGGGGGCCGGCCAAAGTCCCAGGGCCAGCAGGTGGCCTGCAGAACGGCATCAGGCGGCCTGCCAGAGAAAAAGGGCCACTTGACCTAGGAATCTAGTCCTTTGGGCAGCCGGCCCGCATAGTTGAGCCACCAGGCCAGGAGGGAGAGACGAGGCGGCGGCCTACCCACCGGAAGGCTGAAAGGTGGGTGGCCGGACTGAAGAAGGGGACCCCCTGCTGTTCCTGGTGGCAGGGCCAGACGGACCACGGTGGAGCCTGGCGGAAGAGGTAGGGACACCCCGAGGACCTCTGGAAGGGAGGAAGGGACCTCGGTGTCTCCAAGCTGGCCGGCTGCACCCTCAATGGTCCCGGCTTAGGACTGGAGCTCAGCTGCACCCTCGATGGTCCCGGCTTGGGACTGGAGCTCGGCTGCACCCTCGATGGTCCCGGCTTGGGACTGGAGCTCGGCTGCACCCTCGGTGGACCCCGACTGAGCCATGGTTGCATCCGCGGTGGAGCCCAGCTGGACCCCTGCTGCACCTGCGGTGGGACCTGGCTGGGTTGCTGCTGCACCCTCGGTAGTCCTCAGGCTGAGGCACGGTGCTCATGACGGGCCAAGGCTGGAGGGCAGCACCCACATGGGACTGACGTTGGGGCGTGGCACCCACAATGGTCCCTGACCGGGACACAGTACCAATGGAGTCTCGGACTGAGGCGGAACCCAGATGACGGCCTCAGGCAGAAGGGAAGCTGGACCGATGGTCCCCTCAGCAGGAGTGGCAGCAGCCCTGGTGACCTCTAGCGGCGAGCCTGGATCCTCGGCCTCATCTGGTGACATGGACCACTCTCCAGCGACCCTAAAAGAGGACTCAGACAGAGAGGAAGAAGGTTCAGGGTTGCCGGCAGCGGCAGCGGCAGCGGCAAAGCCCGGCAAGGCGAGCTCAGGTGCAGTGTTTGGCTGCAGCTGGCTCTCCTCAACTAAAGCTAGGCAAAAATTCTCAATTATAGAAAGGAGAAAGACAAAAGAGAGCACTTGCCTTAGCTCAAGCTCTACAGCCGTCCAGGACTCCGGCGATCCGGGCGATGTCTCCGCAGGCTCGGGTGCTAACTCTGCTGCCACAGCAGGCATGATGGACACTGCAGTCTTATTCTTCCCAGCTGTCATGATCCACACAGGTGACTCCTCCGGCATGGCGGCTGGGACCTGGTTCACCACTGCTTTGGGAGGACAATCCTCCCGGACCTCTGGCTCCTCCTGGTCCTGACTGCTCGGCTCCGGTTCCAACAGGCAAACCGAGGAAAGTGGAGAGAGGGCTGGTGAACAGTTTTTAACAGCAGCAGGAGGAGAGAGCTCAGGGGACTGCTTTCCCTAAGCCTCCCTACCGGGAATCAGGCAAGACATTTCATTATTAATGTGAGTCAGATGAAAAATCACTTGCCTGTTTTCCCGGATTATGATGTTGGTTGCAGCTGCTGCTTGGACGTCTTCACCCGTTCGTCCGGGAAAGGCAGTGCTAGGCTTCTTGGCAGAAGATATGAGAGCCGCCCCTCTCGCCACAGGAATGGGAGACCCCGGTGAAGAAAGCAAGCGCCCCTCTGCTGCCAGCGAACAAACCGAGGAGGAAGACCTCGCAGCAGATATGGAGGGAGATTCTGCAGATGGGACTGCTTGGAACTGATAATCTGCTGCGGGGGTAACAGGGCTCGGTGTTGGAGCAGGAGCAGTTAGCGGGGCTGAATTGTTCTTCTGGGATTCCGGGTGATGTCACTGACACCGACCTGATCGCGGCCATCTTGGAGTGGGAACGATGGCCGCTAGCCGAGAAGAGCGTTTCTGTTTGGGCTTAGTCCGGAAAGCCCTCCTCGTCAGGTCGGGAAAAGCCTGCTCAAGCGAGCAGACACCGGACAGCAGCTCGGAGTACTCGGGGTAATCCCAGAGGCCCCAGTGAGTCCCCAGGATCTGTATCGCTCCGTCGAAGCAAGCCAAACACTCTCCGGGCCCGATGGGGACGTACCTGTCCTCCAGTAGTTCCCAGATTCGACAGACTGCCCGCTGCTCCTCCGCACTGGGATGTCCCGCTGCCCATCCTCTAAAGCCAGTGTGGGAATGGCTAGCCGAGGACATCACGCTCCAAACAGGTAGGTGGAAAAAACAAAAAATGAGTAACACGCTACTTACTGCTTGGGCTGTTTTGATGGCAGCTTACTGTCATGTCCGCTGCGTAATTTCACAGCGAACATATAAATTGGCAGCGAGCCCAAAAGGCAGTGTAAGTAACGTGTTTATTTACAAAGGGAAAGTGTACAAAATGTCCAGATAACAGTCAGTGAATAAGAGTAGACAACCTGCTACAACCCTCGGAGGCTTAAAGGGAATGCCTCACGCACTCTAGACAGTCAGGAGCGGAAGGGAAAGGCACAAAAGACTTATGAATATGCTGGAGCGGAAAGGCTCTAAGGCACAACATACAAAGTCCAGAGGAAGGAAGCCAATAATCCGGGGAGTCGGGTTGTTCCATGTTGACCTAAGCTGCCACACTGGTTGAGCCCACTGCCTCCCAATGAGTACTCAATATACTGATGAAGGCAAGTGGACACAACCATGTGGCAAGCAGGTGCGTGATAATTGGATAAGTGTGTGTGTGTGTGTGTGTGTGTGTGTGTGTGTGTGTGTGTGTGTGTGTGTGTGTGTGTGTGTGTGTGTGTGTGTGGTGAAACGATACACACCAGTGAATGACTGGTGAGGAGGAGGCATGGCTGTAGGACTGGCAGAGAGCAAAGCTCAATCTGTCAGCTGGAATTAATAGGCAATAATCAAAACCCTACAGCCACAGGTCATGGACAGGGTAGAACAACCCAGAACATGACATAAACATCATCAAAAGCAGACTAATAAATAATTACAATGTGGAGCGTGTAAATAAAGAGGCGGATTTGGTTCAGGCGATTTATTACACATCTCACACAAGAAGCACAGACAGAATGACATCTCAGCAAAGACTCTTCTCTTAAATACTATAGCATTCCTCCAGAAGCTTCTAACACACAAAAGGTCACATTGCATTCACTTCCTTAATCCTTTACCATTCCTCTAGAAGTTTCTAACACACAAAAGGTCACACTGCATTCATCCTTCACACCTCCCTGTTATCTCACCAGGGAACCACTGCTCTTTGTTCTTGTCTAAGATGTTACACAATTATGCTTTCCCCATGTGCCGCCATACCACCCCCCCGAGCATATTGGATAGAACAATAGAATAACAGTCCTTATGCTGTGATAGACCATTAAACATCAATCCACATGCTGCTTGGGCTTCAGTCTTCTCCCGTATCTGCTGTAACCAGGATCCACCGCCTCCACGATGCTGTCATGCTGGGGGGTTGATGTTTGGGGGTGAAAACTTTTTGTCTGTCCATGTGGGTGTTCTGGGGAATCTTTTCTCTGGGGAGCTCCCCGTGGGGTCTTCCACGCCGAGGGGCCCCCGCCAACAGCACTTGCTCGTCCGCCACCACGAAAGCGGGTTTGAGTCTGTCTATGCCAATCTTTTCCCTCCTACCCCCCAAATCTAGCAAAAAATGCTTATCCCCTGTTTCCAGCACTCTGAACGGTCCATCATAGGGTGGTCGCAATGGAGGGCGGTGGGCGTCGTGTCTGACAAACACGAACTCCGTGTTTTTCAAAGTTTTAGGCACAAAAACACAAGGAAAACTGTGGTGGGCAGGGCCCGGCAGCATGCTTGTGTCTATGCTACGCTGCAACAGCTGCGACGGGGAGCTGCCCGGCGTGGGATTATCTGGCAGAAACTCCCCGGGCAGCCGAAGTGGTTGCGCAAAAACAAGTTCAGCCGGGGAAGCTTCCAGATCCTCTTTAGGCGCAGAACGTAACCCCAATAAAACCCACGGTAGCTTGTCTACACAATTTGCATCCGTTAGTGAAGCCCTGAGAGCCACTTTCAATGATCTATGAAAACGTTCGCATAACCCATTAGCCTGTGGATTGTACGCGGTTGTGCGGTGAATTGTGACACCCAGGCTGCGGGCCATTGTTGACCAGAGTTTGGAAACAAATTGAGGGCCTCTGTCGGGCGTAATGTCCGACGGGACTCCAAAACGCGCCACCCATGCTGTTAAAAACGCGCGCGCCACCTCCTCGGCTGTGGTTGCGGCCAGTGGAACCGCTTCCGGCCAGCGTGTGGTGCGGTCCACCATTGTCAAGAGGTGCGTGCACTGGCGGAAGGGGGCCCACGAGGTCCACGTGAACATGGTCGAACCTCTTAGCCGGAATACGAAACGGCTCCAAGGGAGCCTTCGTGTGTCTGTGTACTTTGGCTCGTTGGCACACCACGCAGGCTGCCGCCCACTCTTTCACTTGTTTGCGAAGGCTCGGCCACATGAATTTCTCCCCTACTATTTTGACCGACGCGCGCACTCCCAGGAGCGCCAAAGAATGAATCGAGTCAAACACGCGGCGACGCCATGCGGCCGGGACCCGTGGAGACATCGCAGATTGGGGGGGGGGGGGGGGGCATGCCGTCTTGCAGCACCCTGCTCTCCAGCCTTAACCCTGTTGGTCCAGACTGGAGAGCGCACATGTCCGCGTCACTAACCTGCTCCGTGGCCGTGGCTGCGTAATCTATCCCCACGCAGACCGGGGCCACCACGGCGCGCGAGAGGCAGTCTGCCACTACATTCAGTTTACCCGACACATGCTGAATATCGGTAGTAAACTCTGAGATCGCGGCCAGCTGTCTCTGCTGCCGGCCCGACCACGGTTCTGAAACCTTGGCCATCGTGAATGTTAGCGGCTTGTGGTCAACGAACGCGGTGAAACGGCGCCCTTCCAGCCAGAACTGGAAGTGGCGAATGGCCAGGTGGAGAGCCAGCAACTCCCTGTCGAACGCGCTGTATTTACGTTCACTGTCGTGCAAAGTCCTGCTGAAAAAGGCGAGCGGCTGCCAAGCCCCGGCTATGCGCTGCTCCACGACCGCCCCTATGGCCACATCTGAAGCGTCAGTGGTGAGCACTATGCGGGCCGTTGGGTCTGGATGTGCCAACAATGCGGCGTTTGCCAGGGCTGCTTTGACCTCCGAGAACGCCTGCTCTCGTTCCGGAGTCCATTCAACCTTATCCGCGGGTTTCTGTTTTTTTAGCGCGGCGTACAGTGGTTGCATGAGCTGCGCTGCGCGGGGAAGGAAACGGTTATAAAAGTTCCCCATTCCCAAAAATTCTTGTAGCGCCCTGACCGTTTGTGGCCGGGGAAAATCTGCTACTGCGCACACTTTGTCAGGCAGCGGGACTGCTCCTTCAGGAGAGACGCGGTGCCCCAAAAAATCAATCCCCGTCACCCCGAACTGACATTTCGCTGGGTTGATTATTAACCCGTGCTCTTCCAACCTCCGGAAAACCGTCGTGAGGTGGATTTCGTCTTCGTCTTCGGACATGCTGGCTACCAAGATATCGTCCAGGTAGACGAACACGAAAGGGAGATTGCGCAGCACTGCATCCATCATGCGTTGGAACGTCTGTGCAGCCCCTTTAAGCCCAAATGGCATGCGCAAAAACTCGAATAAACCGAACAGAGTTATTACCACTGTTTTGGGTATGTCCTCAGCGTGCACTGGGACTTGGTGGTAACCACGGACCAAGTCTATTTTAGAAAAAATGCACGCTCCTGCCAGGTGAACGGAAAAATCCTGAATGTGAGGAATTGGGTAGCGGTCGTGCGCTGTGGCGTTGTTCAGCATGCGGAAATCCCCGCAAGGTCGCCACAAACCCTCAGCTTTAGGGACCATGTGTAGCGGGGAAGCCCATGGGCTTTTTGAGCGCCTGATGATGCCCAACCTCTCCAGGTTGGCGAACTCCTCGCCCGCTATGGCCAGTTTAGCTGCGTCCGAGCGCCGAGGTCTTGCAAAAATGGGCGGCCCGGTGGTGGTGATAAAATGCTCCACCCCATGTTTAGCGATGGCTGCTGAAAACGTCGGGACAGTGAGTGCTGGGAACTGAGTGAGCAGTGTGTGGAACTTACCGCATGCAGCTGTGACGTTGGCTTGTGCTGTTGGCCGGGTCACTCGAGCTGTACAGGGGAGACAGTCAAAGGACAGTGCATTAACCAGGCGTCTGTTAGCGACATCTACCAACAAACCATATGCACACAGAAAATCAGCCCCCAGTATATGGAAATTCAATGCTGCTATGACAAAAGTCCACTCAAATGTACGGCCGTGTAGAGACAAGAGTAGAGTCCTCTCACCAAAGGTCTTAATCTCCGAGCCGTTTGCTGCCGCCATCTCGGAGCCGCTAGATCCTGCCAGCCGGTCAGCATAGGTCGGCCGGATGAAACTCTTCTGGGCGCCGGTGTCCACGAGGAAATGCCTCCCCGAGCGTGCGTCCGTCAAGTAGAGCAGCTTGTTCTCCTCCCCGAGGGTCGCGGCTGCTACCGACCCCCGGTCTTGGCGTTTCCTGAGTCGCTTGAATTGGCACGGTGGTATACATTTGCGTGCCCTCTCTGCGAAGCGGCGGTGATAGAAGCAAAGCGTGTCTCCCTCGCGTTCCTTGGCCCCCGCTGCTGCTGCCGTCGGTGGCTCTGCTGCTGCCGTCGATGGCTCCTCGCCTCCTCCGGTCGTCGCGCCGAGCTCCGTCGCTGCCGCAATGGTCGTGAACTCCCTGGTGGCGACGATGATCCGGTTTGCTTCCCGGGCTAGCACTCGATAGTCCCGCTTGGCCAGCAACGGCGAATTGGCCAGGGTCGCTCTCGCCGCTGTCGGAAGGTTCCGGAGGAAGAGGTGGGTAAAAATAAAATGGTCGTCGTCTGTGCCCTTTAACCTCAGCATCTTCTCCATCAGGTCTATGGCCAACCTGTCTCCCAACCCGGTCCGCGTCAGGAGTCTCTCTGCTCTCTCACCATCCGAGAGTGTGTAGTGCTGGATGAGCGCAGCCTTCAGAGCGCCGTAATTGTCATCGGTTGGTGGCTGATCGAGCAGGCTCTCTACGTGCTGAGCCGTGCGGGCATCGAGCGTTGCAACCACATAGTGGAACTTTGTGTTATCCGCCGATATCCCCCGGAGGGTGAACTGCGCCTCGACTAGGTGGAACCAGGAGCGCGGGTTGTGCTGCCAAAAATCCGGTAGCTCGATCGCAACAGCACATGCGTGGCTGGGGGTTCCCGTCGAGGTTGGCTCCGGGGATCTTTAATCGTGTTCCATGATTCGTCTTGGGTCACCAGTGTGGAGCATGTAAATAAAGAGGCGAATTTGGTTCAGGCGATTTATTACACATCTCACACAAGAAGCACAGACAGAATGACATCTCAGCAAAGACTCTTCTCTTAAATACTATGGCATTCCTCTAGAAGTTTCTAACAAACAAAAGGTCACACTGCATTCATCCTTCACACCTCCCTGTTATCTCACCAGGGAACCTCTGCTCTTTGTTCTTGTCTAAGATGTTACACAATTATGCTTTCCCCGTGTGCCGCCATAACAAATTGAAAAAAAACATGGGCGTAACAAAACAAACAAACAGAAAACTAGAAAGCAGTATGAGAATACTGAAACTCAAAAAGCACAAAATACAACAAATATATAAATACAGAGAAAAAGCCATGAGACTGAATCTGGCGAAACCTCCAGAGCTCAGCTCGTGACAGCTGCACTTTTCCAAATTTTGTTATGTTATAGCCTTATTCCAAAAGGGATTAAATTCATTTTTTCCTCAAAATTCTACACACAATACCCCATAATGACAACGTCAAAAAAGTCTTGAGATTTTTGCAACTTTATTTTTAAAAAAACTAAGAAATCACATGTACATAAGTATAAGTATTCACAGCTTTTGCCATGAAGCTCAAAATTGAGCTCAGGTGCATCCTGTTTCCACTGATCATCCTTGAGATGTTTCTACAGCTTAATTGAAGTCCACCTGTGGTAAATTCAGCTGATTGAACATGATTTGGAAAGGCACACACCTGTCTATAAGGTCCCATAGTTGACAGTGCATGTCAGGGCACAAACCAAGCATGAAGTCAAAGGAATTGTCTGTAGACCTCCGAGACAGGATTGTCTCGAGGCACAAATCTGGGGAAGGGTACAGAAAAATTTCTGCTGCTTTGAAGGTCCCATTGAGTACAGTGGCTTCCATCATCTGTAAATGGAAGAAGTTCGGAACCACCAGGACTCTTCCTAGAGCTGGCCGGCCGTCTAAACTGAGCGATCGCGGGAGAAGGGCCTTAGTCAGGGAGGTGACCAAGAACCCAATGGTCGCTCTGTCAGAGCTCCAGCGTTCCTCTGTGGAGAAAGGAGAACCTTCCAGAAGGACAACCATCTCTGCAGCAATCCACCAATCAGGCCTGTATGGTAGAGTGGCCAGATGGAAGCCACTCCTAAGTAAAAGGCACGTGTCAGCCCGCCTGGAGCTTGCCAAAAGGCACCTTAAGGACTCTCAGACCATGAGAAACAAAATTCTTTGGTCTGATGAGACAAAGATTGAACTCTTTGGCGTGAATGCCAGGCATCATATTTGGAGGAAACCAGACACCGCTCATAACCACGCCAATGGTGATGGCAGCATCATGCTGTGGTGTTTTTCAGTGGCAGGAACTGGGAGACTAGTCAGGATAGAGGGAAAGATGAATGCAGCAATGTACAGAGACATCCTAGATGAAAACCTGCTCCAGAGCGCTCTTGACCTCAGAGTGGGGCGACGGTTCATCTTTCAGCAGGACAACGACCCTAAGCACACAGCCAAGATATCAAAGGAGTGGCTTCAGGACAACTCTGTGAATGTCCTTGAGTGGCCCAGCCAGAGCCCAGACTTGAATCCAACTGAACATCTCTGGAGTGATCTGAAAATGGCTGTGCACCGATGCTTCCCATCCAACCTGATGGAGCTTGAGAGGTGCTGCAAAGAGGAATGGGAGAAACTGCCCAAAGATAGGTGTGCCAAGCTTGTGGCATCATATTCAAAAAGACTTGAGGCTGTAATTGCTGCCAAAGGTGCATCAACAAAGTATTGAGCAAAGGCTGTGAATACTTATGTACATGTGATTTCTTAGTTTTTTATTTTTAATAAATTTGCAAAGATCTCAAAAAAACTTATTTTTCCACATTGTCATTATGGGGTATTGTGTGTAGAATTTTGAGGGGGAAAATGAATTTAATGTATTTTGGAATAAGGCTGTAACATAACAAAATGTGGAAAAAGTGAAACTTTTTTTTTTTAAATTAATGATATATTTGCTCTGTCCATTGATTCTGGAAGCATATCATGTTCAAATGACTTCAAAAACCCTGAACATCAAATTACTAATTTTATTAATTTTACCTTTCAACACTTTGAAAGGTTTCCCTCTTGGAAAAAAATTCCAGTGGGAAACCATCTACTCCTGGACATTTACCTGACTGAAGTGCTGAAATAACTCTGTCTACTTCTAATTGTGAAATAGGAGATTGCAGAGCATTCATTTGATCTCTGACAGCTGTGGGAAAGCTATATTATCCAAAAAGAAACTTGTTTTAAGCCTATCCAGATCAGCTTCCGAAGTACATGTTAGCATAAAATTTTCTAAAATTCTCATTAATCTGAGAATTATTTTTGTATCTTTGATTGTTTTCATCCACTATAGCTGAAATAAGATTTAACTGGAGCATTCCTTGCTCATCATGCTAGCAGACAATTTTGCAGAGTCAAAAAATTTTTGCTTAGCAAATATATCCTAGATCTACTTTTTTAGTTATTAGATAATAAATATTATTTTAACACTTTTAAGTTCAATTAATGTTTTCTACTCTTATATAATTTGGTATTTTGTAATTTTAATGATTTGTTTATTTCTCCTTTTCTTTGAAGAAATTGGTGTCTCTTCTGCTAAGTGTTCTCCGGTTAGGAGGATATTGCCTGTTGTAAACCAGAGTTCTGGTCAAGGGGTTGTAAGGTTTATTAACCAAGATGAAAAGAGCTGGAGGGGGTTGACTGGTTTCCTGTGTGGTGCTTGTCTATCAGATTAATGGAATCGAGAGACGTGTATGTGGCTTATTGTTTAATGGCCTCTTGTGAAGTGTTCACTCTACTTAGGTAGACTTCCTCACTCACTGCTGTGGGCTCTGTGTGACCAGTTGTCTCTCTTGTACAAGATAAATCCAGACAAAAGACAATAATGTGTTGATTCATTAATACTCCAAGAATGGCAAACAATAATTTCCGTGACACCGTCTTTAATTGTTCCACCTGTGTTCTGTTGCATCTTCTTCTTCAGACCAAATGTAGACGACGTAAGAAAAACATGAACCTTGGTGAGGACTTTCAGGTGTGAAAACCCCCTTAATCTTAATACAAAGATACTTTTGCTTGAGTAAAGTTCTGGCCACTCTACCCACCTCTGATAATCATAAATCGGGAGAGAATGATGGACCTTTGAAATGCTGAACCCATCTCCCACACACACATGCACACACACACACACACACAGAGTAATTTCTTACCAATGGCAATGGTTTTTAGGTCGATCAGATAGGCCAGCTTCTTGTTGTCTTCAACTCCTCTCTGCTTCCTTTCATTCAGGCGGACACTGGATGCAAAAAAAAAAAAAAAGATGCAAAAAACAAAACACAGAAATACACTTATTAACAAACAGTACTGAATAAATGTCTTCAGCTGATGTTCTTATACACCTGCCGATGATGATGCAGGTCAGCGTCCGCCTGAGAACAAGCAGTGCTGTCCACCACAGAGGGACGCTTCTGACAGGTGTGAATATATTAACATCTGAGTGTCAAAAGGAGCCTGTTCAACTTGAACTACTTGTTGTGTATGGGATTTGGGTGTCTGGCATGCCGTGCCCACCCACAGGGTGACATCAGGCGGGCATGGCCCACTCTGTATATAGTTGAGTGTTCTGCTTAATAAAGTTCAGTTGGATGTCCCTCAAGAAGCTCTCCGTCTCGTGTCATTTCCACGATATAACATTTGGCGACGAGGTAAATCGGTGTCATCATAAGTCATGGATTACGCGTGTGAGGACGCTTTCAAGGTCTCCAGGAGACGAAGCAGATTCATGTGCCTTAGCCAGCGGACAGGCGAGTCCCTTATGTCGTTTCTGAAGAGGCTTTGTAGCCGGGTTAAGAAGTGCAGGTTTGGGGTTTTGGAGGACGACATGGTGAGGGATAAATTGGCCCATGGCACCAGCAACGCTTAGCTGAGGTACACACTGATGAGAGCTAAGGTGCCGCCGTCGTTGGAGGAAGTTCTAGCCTTGGTGGAGCAGAGGGAGTCCGCGATCCAGCATGAGCTAGCGGCAAAGGCTAGCGTGGGGCTGACCACGTGCGATTTCCCACCAAGAGCGGAGGTTCGCGAGCTAACTGGGCAACAGCACGTGGTAATGGCACAGCGGTGCACTGAGACCGTGAGTGCTGGGAACAGTGGCCAGGAGCCAGTGTCAGAGGACGTCACCAGTGAGGGTGATGTCGAGAGCCACGGAGGTGAGCAGTGACAGCCGTTTGTGGAAGCTACGCAGCAGGCGAACGAGGCCAGGCAGGCTGACAGTCCCGGGGAGGAGCAGCAACAGCCACTTGTGGAAGCTATGCAGCGGGCAAGCAAGGCCAAGCAGGCTGACGGCCCTGGAGGTGAGCAACAGCCGAACACGACAAGACACGTGGCACGAGGGAGTCAAGAGCTGCGTCGGGGTGTCTGGACCCGAGAACGATGCCGGTGAGGATGACGCTACTGTATGAGCCCCAAAAGTGAACGACAAGAGCCGGACACAGTGACAGCACAGCAGAGCACCAACACCGAGAACACCAACACTGAGAGCACTGAATGCAGCGGTGAGGAGCCCAAGTCGGTGAACGGGCCCGGTGAGGGTGATGGTGCGTGTCCCAGAGGTGAGCAGGAGCCACGGGACACGGTGACAGCGCAGCAGAGCACCAACACCGGGAGCACTGAATGCGGTGGTGAGGAGCCCAGGTCGGTGAGCGGGCCCGACGAGGGTGATGGTGCGTGTCCCAGAGGTGAGCAGGAGCCAAATATGGAGGCTATACAGCAAGACACGTGGAGCGAGGGGGCCGTGAACAGTGACGACGTGCCCGAGTCAGGAGACGGAGCCGACGGGAGTGTCACAGAGAGCCCCGAGGGACAGCAGCTACAGCCAGACATGGTTGACGGCGTGGTTCGGGACACGAGCTGGTCTGGCGAGCTGGGTGTTAATTGTGACTGGTGTGATGATAACCCAGTGAGGGTTGAACCCGGTGCTGGTGGCCGCGTTACCCTTGGTGTGGGAACCGGACGGCACCGCGGGGTCCCCGTGGAGAGGGCTGCCGAGGCTGGAGGACAAGAGAGTGGAGCGGAAAAAATTGGCGCAGTTTTGCAGAGCGCCAAACACCATTGTCGGGGTAAGAGTTTGGACCGGGTCGGCGGGACGGCACGACGCAGGAAGGAGGTCCTGAGACGACGTGGCGGGCACAGGAGACAGGGTCGGGTTCCCCTGCGGGTCAACGACGGGGTTCAGCCCAGAGAAAAAAGACCAGTTTTAAAGGTTAGGGACATGTTGGCGAGAGGAGTGTTTCGACCCTAGGAGGCGGCAGTGGCCGGACTTAAGGATGCCGTGGGGATGCCGAGGCCCTCCGTGGCTGTATAGAAGATTTTGGCGGCAAAGAGACATGTTCGCCAGGGAGTGGGGTTTCGATCCTGGAGGTGGACAGAGGCCAGGGGTGCATATGTTGTGGGGCCTCCGAGGCAGTTTTCTGGATGGTGGCTACTCATTGGGACATGAGTAGCCACTGAGAGACATTGGGATTACTGAGACATTGGGATTACCTGAAATTTTATTTTCCTGATGTGAATGAATGTGTGTGGTTTTACTGTTTGGTGCCCTGGTAAATTTACTTAAAAAAAAAAAAAAAGAGTACGGAAGTCACGTTAAAAAGTGTTGTTGTGAACCTACGTTGAGTGTTTACTTACATGTTGAATTTTAATGTCCAGGATGGTGGTGTGCCTGATTAAGTACTGATAAGTTAGTGTGCTGATGTTTGTTTGTTTATTTGGAATTTGGAATGCCCAGCACCCTTGGTTTCTCTGTGTCTGCCTGTCACGGGGTGGGTGTTGGGGTGGGGGCAGCCGATAATGTGTATATTGTGATTTTGTGTGTGGTGTTTGTGTAATATTGTTCATGGGATTATTCTGAGTTAGAAACACGGCTTTCTTTTGTTTTATTGAACTGTTTTTCTCTAGCAGCAGAATAACCCGCTCAGCCATGTAGGGGGCGCTGGCAGTCTATCCGGCCCCCCAGCCTTAGTTGCGTGAATGGATAGGAGTTTATTTTTGTACATACAGTATGTTCTTCCCTTTTAGAGCGTGAGTTGGGTGACAAATTAGGATGGATTGTTTGTGCGCTTGACATTTTTTAAAGGGGGAGGTGCTGTGTATAGGATTTGGGTGGTCTGGGATGCCGTGCCCACCCACAGGGTGACGTCAGGTGGGCACGGCCCACTCTGTATATTGTTGAGTGTTCTGTTTAATAAAGTTCAGTTGGATGTCCCTCAAGAAGCTCTCCATCTCGTGTCATTTCCACGATATAACACGACTCCTGCACCATCCTGTCTGCCATGATAACTTGGATTTCTGCATGATCCAATACTGTCATCTAGTGGGCAGAGCTGGAAATACATGCTTTATGAGTATGTTTTAATTTTGGGCTTGCTCCAGCGAAGACGAAAGGCCTTAAATGTAGCTGAATCCATGGGTGGCGTTAGGCCTTTTTTAGGGGTGCTGTAAGCACCCTTAAATTTAAACTCAGCACCCCTAAAAACTGGAGTGAGAAAAGTTGTGATTATAAAATTTTAGCTTGTCTTTGACAAGCTGAAATAACATCCAAAACATAATCAGTAGTTTGTCGTTGAAACTTTTTAATGTTATGCAATGCAATGTTATGAATAGTTTTTGAGTCTGTCTGAATTTATTCAGTAACAGTATGATGCATACCTGCAAACATTTAAGTTTCCAAGTACATGAGGTTTTCATGGGATGGGGGTTAGAAAATAAGCTATTAATAGGCTATAAAAGGCCTATAATACAGAAAATACTGCATCTTTGCTCATTTTATTTTTGATTTTTAATTTATGAGGAAAAACCTCAGAAATTTATGAAAATAAAGTCTCAAATGTACAAGAAAACAGTCCTAAATTAGAACTAAACACAAATTATGAGAAAAGGTCAATTTAAGTGGGGAAAAAATCTTTCGAATTTACAAGGAAAAAGTGGTAAATTTAGAATAAAACTGCCATAAATTCAGGAGAAAACCTCAAACTGTCCAGACTAAAGTCACATCTCAGTAACTTCTTAACTATTTTGAGGTAACTCCTCTGATGTATATTTGAATGATAATATACAGTGGTGTGAAAAAGTGTTTGCCCCCTTTTAGATTTCTCATTTTTTTGTATGTCTCTCACACTTAAATGTTTCAGATCATCAAATAAATTTATATACTGGACAAAGATAACACAAGTAAACACAAAATGCAGTTTTTAAATGAAGGTGTTTATTATTAAGGGTAAAAAAAAATCTAAACCTACATGGCCCTGTGTGAAAAAGTGATTGCCCCCCGTTAAAACATAAATTAACTGGTTTATCACATCTTTGGAAAGCTAAGTTCAATTTCTCTTGCCGTACCCAGGCCGGATTACTGTCATGCCTGTTCTCAAGAAATCACTTAAATACGACCTGTTTGGTAAAGTGAAGTAGACTAAAAGATCCTCAAAAGCTAGACATCACGATGCGATTCAAAGAAATTCAGGAACAAATGAGAAACAAAGTAATTGAGATCTATCAGTTTGGAAAAGGTTATAAAGCCATTTCTAAAGCTTTGGGACTCCAGCAAACCACATTAAGAGCCATTATCCACAAATGGCGAAAACAATGAATAGTGGTGAACCTTCCCAGGAGTGGCTGGCCGACCAAAATTACCCCGAAAGCACAGTGACAACTCATCCAAGAGGTCACAAAAGACCCCATAACAACATCCAAAGAACTGCAGGCCTCACCTGTCTCAGTTAAGGTCAGTGTTCATGACTCCAGCATAAGAAAGAGACTAGACAAAAATGGCCTGCATGGCAGAGTTCCAAGATGAAAACCACTGCTGAGCAAAAAGAACATAAAGGCTCATCTCAGTTTTGCCAGAAAACATCTTGATGATCCCCAAGACTTTTGGGAAAATACTCTGTGGACTGATGAGAAAAAGGTCAAACTTTTTTGGAAGGTGTGTGTCCCATTACATCTGGCGTAAAAGTAACAGCATTTCAGAAAAGGAACATCATACCAACAGTAAAATATGTGGTGGTAGTGTAATGGTCTGGGGCTGTTTTACTGCTTCAGGACCTGGAAGACTTGCTGTGGTAAATGGAACAATGAATTCTGCTGTCTACCAAAAAATCCTGAAGAATGTCCAGCCATCTGTTCATGACCTCAAGCTGTAGCACACTTGGGTTCTGCAGCAGGACAATGATTCAAAACACACCAGCAAGTCCACCGCTGAATGGCTTAAGAAAAACACAATGGAGACTTTGGAGTGGCCTAGTCCAAGTCCTGACCTGAATCCGATTGAGATGCTGTGGCATGACCTTAAAAAGGCGGTTCATGCTCGAAAACCCTCCAATGTACAACACTGAATGCAATGCTGGGAAATGCTAGCAAAAGTCTGTAAAAGTTTATAGAAGTTGGTGTGCGCTGGATTTAAAAAAAAAAAAAACTGCTCACGAATGTAATTTCACCAACGTTAGGACTGATTCCTCTGATTTTTCAAAACGTCAGTAAAAGTCGGTCCAAACGTTATAGCGTGAACCCAGCTTTAAAAAGGTGGTTCATGCTTGAAAACTCTCCAATGTGGTTGAATTACAACAATTCTGCAAAGACGAGTGGGCCAAAATTCCTCCACAGCGCTGTAAAAGACTCACTCTGCCAGTTATCGCAAACGCTTGACTGTAGTTGTTGCTGCTAAGGGTGGCCCAACCAGTTATTAGGTTTAGGGGCTGCGCAAAAACCATCTCTCTGCCGGGGAAGCTTCAAATCCTCTTTTTTTCCGCGGAGCGCAAACCCAATAAAACCCACGCCAACCTCTCTACCCAATTTGCATCCGTCAAAACAGTGGTGGGCAGGACCCGCCAGCGTGCCTGTGTTTGCGCTACGCTGCAAAAACTGAGACGGGCAGCTGTCCGCCGCCGGATTATTTGGCAGAAATTCCCCGGCCAGTCATAGGGGCTGCGCAAAAACCAGCTCTCTGCCGGGGAAGATTCAAAATCCTCTTTTTTTCCGCGGAGCGCAAACCCAATAAAACCCACGGCAACCTGTCTACGCAATTTGCGTAGACAGGTTGCCGTGGGTTTTATTGCTGTGGGTTTTATTGCGTCACTGAAGCTTGCGTCACTTGCGTCACTGAAGCCCTGAGTGCTGCTTTCAGTGATCTATGAAAACGCTCACAGCCTGGGACTTTGCACATGAAGGAGATTGACACAACATCAACACTTCAGTTTATTACCTCCGCCAAGGAGGTAATGCTTTTACTACTGAACCACTAATCCTATCATTGTGAATCCAATTGCTAGTCATATGTTTTCATGGTCAAGGAATCTGAAAACGTACACACAAACACTGTACGGGGGGGGAACTGTGGCGCTTGGCGGAGGTCTGCGCTCTCCGAGTGCTTTTCTAGTTGGGGTTGCGCTCCGTGCCAAAAGAGGATTTGGAAGTTTCCCCGGCTGAGAGCTTGTTTTTGCGCAGCCCCTATGGCTGCTCAGGGAATTTCTGCCAAATAATCCCGCGCCGGACAGCTGCCCGTCTCAGCTTTTGCAGCGTAGCGCAAACACAGGCACGCTGCCGGGCACGGCCCACCACTGTTTTCCGCGTGCTTTTGTGCCTAAAACTTTGAAGAACGCGGAGTTCGTGTTCGTCAGACACGACGACCAGCGCCCTCCATTGCGCCTGCACACATGTTGAAAATGGCCCTATCTCACAATGTTAAAGAATCCTTTAAAAAATTCCTGGATCCAGACGGTGATCCGGATCATCCCCAAAATTTAATTAGTTCTTCCTTGTACCATTTCCAACAACACCTGAAAGTTTCATTGAAATCCGTCCAAAACTTTTTGAGTTATCTTGCTAACTAACAGACAGACAAACAGACAGACAGACAGACAAACCCCGGCAAAAACATAACCTCCTGGCCTGCGGCCTGGCGAAGGTAATGAAAAGAATCTCTGTCTGTCTGTGTACATATCTCTCAAACTGTTCATCAGACTGACCTCAGATTTTATCAGTGCTTTGCTGAGGTTCCGAGGGTGTGCATCTCCCAGTATGGGGTTGCTCAGTCAAAATATGTAATTTTTATCAATAAAAGTTTAGCCACCGCTATGTCT
Organism: Pholidichthys leucotaenia; assembly: GCA_020510985.1. Taxonomy (NCBI): domain Eukaryota; kingdom Metazoa; phylum Chordata; class Actinopteri; order Cichliformes; family Pholidichthyidae; genus Pholidichthys; species Pholidichthys leucotaenia. The sequence continues at coordinate 245,139,833 of CM035842.1, read as the reverse complement.
CATGCCCTGGCTTTTAGAAGTGTGGGCAGGGTTTCAGATTGACTCCATACTGATTGGATAACGACATTAACCACAGTGCTCCGTGAGCAAAACAAGGAAGTGAAAAGTAACAGATTTGACTAGAAAAAAGATAATATTTAAGATTTAATGCTTAAAAAATTATACCATAAAAATGCCGTGATTGCATAGGTCTAATGGATAATTCAGCATGGAGAACACGAGGTGTGCAGGTGCGCTGGGGGGAGGGGGTGCGCTCGTGGGGACCCATGGTGCTGCAAAGGACAGCGGTGGCACACGGGTAAAGCAGCGGCCGCGACTGCAGGCTGGGCTTGGCTCCCTGCAAAGGACTGAGATCCACTGGTTCAGCTGCTGTTTATCCAACACTGGTGTCCGACCGGGTGGACCACGATCCTTCGCGGGGAGGCACACCCAGCCTGCCCGGTCAGCGGTAGATGGGAGTCCCAACTACTGCTTCACTTGTGTGGTACCACTGTCCTTTGCAGGACTGCAAGTACCCCTCCCGCGCGACTATCGAAAAATGATTGTGGAGCGGAATGGCCAGATCAATTGCGTATCATATGTGGACACATATGCACGCTTTCACTAAACAACGACAAAACACAAAAATGCCCAAATAACGAAATAGTTTTTATTTAAATATTTACAGATAAATGTGACCCATGCTGGCAAAATGAGTCGCAATGAGGAAATTTTCAAAACTGAGGTAACGCTATTTTCATATTCAGTATTGAAACACCTTCAAAATGATATTTAATTTGTAAGAGTTGGGCAAAAACTGACCAGCAACAAGCTGATTTTGTTTATACAGTATTTTGGCTAGTTTGAAAACTCACGTTCGATCGGTCCCAAGTTATGCCTTCCGCAAAACCGTGAATTTTTAGAAAGTAGGAGTTCCAAGCTTTACAGTGACACCAGGCACTGACGGGGGTTTTACCGGGACTTGTCGCCAACAAACAAAGAAAGAATCATGATTTTTGACTTCTCGTGCCTGTAGTTCGTAATTACCCGGTGCGCATTCCTACTCTTTTGCCAGCACGGGTCACAAATGGGCAACACTGATGCAACATCCATCCAGCCATCCATTTTGTACTGCTTTTCCGGGGGTTGTGGAGGTAGCATCTCAAGCACAGAAGCCCAGACTTCCCTCTCCCCGGCCACCTACTCCAGCTCTTCAGAGAAGATACCAAGACCAGCTGGGAGACAGTCTCTCCAGCATGTCCTGGATCTGCCCCAGGGTCTCATCCCAGTGGGACATACCCGGAACACCTGTAGTGGGAGGCATCCAGGAGGCATTCTGACCAGATGGCCAAACCACCTCAACTGGCTCCTTTCGATGTGGAGGAGCAGCGGTTCTACTCTGAGCCTCTCCCAGATGACTGAGCTCCTCACCCTGTCTTTAAGGGTGAGTCCAGCAATCCTACAGAGAAAGCTCATTCAGCTGCTTGTATCCACGATCTCATTTTTTCAGTCATTACCCACAGCCGGTAAGTGCAGACTAATGGTTCCTTGCTAGCTACTGACCTTTGCCAAAATGAAAGTTGATTTTCTGTTTAAACTTTGTAGTTTTGTCTAAATGTGTTTCATGAAATCATTCCAGGCTGAAATGGGCTCATCTGTCATTAAAACACCTTCTGTTGTCATTTAGGTTTTTGTTTAAAACTTGAGGAGGATGTTTCTGATGCTAATAGCCGCTAATTTGCCGGTGCCCAACGAAAACATGAAAAATTGTGTGAAGCAGTGAGTTTATTTAGTAAAAATCATATATGTACATGCATGAAAAATACATGTATAACGAATAGTAATAGTGACAAAAACAGCAGAATTCTCATTTAACAACCTAGGTCTCAAGTGTGCTTTAAGCGATTTTTTCAAACTATCTTTTGTAGTGCATTGCCTGATTGGTGTGGAAGATCATTCCAAAGCCCGATTCCAGTTTAAAAAACATCTACATTAAAAGTTCTAAATATGGATTTTTAGCACTAAAGACATGAACCAGTGATATTAATGACTCCGCTATAAGGAAGCGTGGTCACCAGGGGATTATGTTACGGCTCAGTCTGTCTGTCCCACTTTTGTGAAATCAACTCCTACAGTTTTGTTCCAAATGTTTTGAGACTTGGTACCATGGTTTGATATACTCTGATGATGCACATATTGCAATTTGGTTCTGATTGGATGACCTTGAGGTCAAAGGTCACATTTTCCCTAAGTCTTCTAAACACCAAAGCTACTGAAAGAAATGATGTAGACTTTTCAAATCTATACAGTAGTTGCATCTTAGACACATCTTGGACGACTTACACCCTGACCTGACTATGGGTTTGGGATCAAGGGGTCAGAGGTCAGAAATAACATTGCCGTTGCACTGTGGTAAATGCTGCATTTACTATTACTATAAACCGAGGAAAGCTAGGGTCACCAAACCTGGTACACAGGTTCACCTCAGGATCCTGGGTTGTATACTTTGTTGTATACATAAATACATACATATACATAGATATGCAACATAAATTATTCAAGAAGCTGTCAGAAGGCAACCTCCGGCAGGCAGGAAAAATGACTCCTTTAGGCAGGTAGGACTTTCAAGTGCGAAAATGATTTATTAAACAAGCCAAATAACTCGTAGATGATGAAGACAAAGGTGAGGGACAGTTCTGTAAAGATGCCACAACCACGCAAACTAAGATTGACATATAAATAGGGAATAGATAATTGGACTAATGTAGGACAGCTGAGTAAAGCCTGCTTCATGCTGCACTTCCCCTCTAGTCCTCTTTGGTCTGCGTACGCTTTGGACGAGCCCGGCACACATGCAGCGCTGTTCATGCTCACTTTTTTCATCTATCCAGGCCAAGCGGTTGACTCATGTACACAACCATCATTTGTAGTTTCACTCCCACCCGATAGGTAGCGCCAAGGCGCTGACGCGCCAGGATTTTCACCTACCAAGAGACAACAAAGTTTCTCTTCAAATATAGTCCATTTCTGCTGTTTGACTTCCTGGTTTTCACTCCTTTTCCACGAAGATGCTGCTGCTGCTGTGAAAGAAAGTATGTATGTATGATTCATGTATGTTTTTATTCTTGTTTTCTGCCTCCTCGTTGTCTTCTTCATCTACTGATGTATGCTGTGTCGATATCGCCACCTCGTGAATGGGACATTCAGTCTTGCGCATGCGCTTTTCAATGCATTCAGGTCGTGGACAGGCAGTGTGGTCACAAAATTTGGGCTGCACGCGGTTGTCCACGGTTGAGCACTCCGGACACTAGCGGAGTGGAGACGATGACGTAAATTTCGCCACACTAGGTTTCCGATTACATGTACTATTTAAGGCCAAATGAAAACGCACGAGTGGCTGGAGGAACGGGAGGATGACAGGAGAGACTGGAAACAATAATTGATTAAGAAACTGTGCGTAACCCAACAAACTAATGATAACAGAGTTGTGCAATATTTAAAAAAAATATCAGAAAGCATGGACAAGATGTCCAGCTCATAACAGTGCCCCCCGTCCCCCTTAAGGGTGGATTCTAGACACCCAAAAACAAAACAAAGAACACCCCAATTGGGTGAGAGGAGGGGAACAAAGGCATGGTGGGGCAAAACAAGGACACAAACAACAACAGAAAAATATTCATCAGGTGGTCAGCCAGAGTCCCAAGACCACCAACAGGAGGAATATGGTGCATCTGGTGACCTACCCAAGTCCATGGACCACCAGACAGAGAAACATGGTGTGTTGGGTGGCCTACCAGAGTCCAAAAGCCACCAGACTGGGGAGCAAGGTGGGTCAGGGGGCCTACACAAGTCCATGGGCCACCTGACAGATGAACAATGTGTGTCGAATGGCCTACCAAAGTCCATGGGCCTCCAAACGGTAGAACACAGTGGGTCAGGGAGCCTACCAAAGTCCAAAAGCCACCTGACAGATGAACACGATGTGTCGGGTGGCCTACCAAAGTCCATGGGCAACCAGATGAGAGAAAACACGGGAGCCCTCAGCTCTGAAACTGACACGGGAGCCTTTAGTTCTTAAAGTAACATGCAAGCTTTTTGCTTTGAACATCACCACACAGGAGCTTTCTGCTTCGAAGATGAAGATGGCAACATGGGAGCTTTTTGCTTTGAAGATAGTACCTGAGGGGCCTTCAGCGCAGTGGCGTTGGGCTTGGGAACCAGTAGCTGCAGAGCTCTGATCTCAGGAAGATGTGGTGGAGGCCCATCAGCCTCTGGGACTGGTTGGGTGCGCTGGTCATTGAGACTGCAGAAGTTGAAATGTTCTCCTCCATCCCAAATGCAGCCACCTCAGACAAAGAGGAAAAAATGCAGGTCGGTATCTGGTCCATAACACAACCACCAGCAGAACAGCTTGGTGGGGAGAGCTCAGAGGCAGATAAGAACTGCAGCTGGGTCTCCCCTTCAGGAGCAAGACAAGACCTCGCTAAAATTGGTACAGAAGAAATAAAGAGGACTTGCCTTAACTCCTGCTGCTCCGCTGGCGAGGGTCCTGATGGCACCGCTGCTGGTGGAGCATCAGATGTGGACACAGAAAATGGAACATGTCGTGGAACCGGCACTGGAGGCACAGAGCGACGTGGAGCCGGCACTGGAGCTGGGGAGTGCCTTGGAGCAGGTACTGGAGCTGATGAGGCAGCGAGCGTGGGCGCCCGTGCAGCAGATGTGGAAGCTGGCACTGCAGGTGGAGAATGATGTGGAGACGGTGCTACAGCGGATGAGACAGGCAGAAGCTCAGCAGCAGGCATCAACATCATTGAGGACAGGAGGACAGCAGCAACAAACAAGGAACACTGAAGAGGAGCCGGCAAGGGGGCCGGTGGAACATTCGGGGATGAAGAAGCTGAGGGAACAGCCAATGAGGAACTAGAGGACAGGGAGATTGCTGCTGGAACTCTCCAGAGTGGCGAAGGAGCTGCTGCTGCAGGAGTAGAGCTGAATTCCAGCTCTGCTTCTGCTGAGGATGCTGCTGGAACTGCTGAAGAAGAGCCAGATGAAATGCTCCGTGTGGCAGCGGAGTTCGTCCGGTGGGAACAACCGAGAGATGGTGAGGAGCTGGGGTCGGAAGATGGTGACGAGTGGGGAATGGAACTGGTGGAAGGTAGAGAAGAGGCGTCGAAGCTGGAGGGCGGTGTGGAGAGGATCCCGGAGCTGGCGAGAAGCTGAAGGCGTCTACATCCGGGAACGCTTCTTTGTCGGCACAGGTACAGACGGGGGAGAGCTTCTCACCAGACTGTGGAGCATCTGCTGGAGATGAGGAGACCTGTGAGTCCCTGATAGCTCCACAGGCTGGGGTATGCCTCTGTTACCTCTGCCGCGCTGTCCACAAATCTCAGGGCTGCCTCAAGAGTGTGGGAAGTGCGAGCGTGAGCAGCCCAACACTCCTCCTTGTCTAGGCCGTAAACACTAAAATCTGTGCCCACGGAGTCCTTGTTTGGTGGCATCATTCTGTCAGAAGGCAACCTCGGACAGGCAAGAAAAATGACTCCTTAAGAGAGAAAAAGGATTCATTAAACAAGCCAAATATCTCACAGATGATGAAGACAAACCGGACGGAAAGTTCTCTAATGATGCCACAACCACGCAAGCTGAGACTGACATATAAATGGGGAACAGATAATTCAACTAAGAAAAGACAACTGGGTAACTAATTAGGGCCAAATGAGAACACACAAGTGGCTGGAGGAATGGGAGGATGACGGGAGAGACTAGAAACAATAAGCAACTGAGGATAACCCAACAAACTAATGATAACTGAGTTGTGCCACATTTAAAACATGACGCGTACAACACAAACGCTGAATAAAGGGCTCGAAATCCTGAGGAACTTTTTCTCCCAAAGAATGGTTCATGCCTGGAGTCATCTGCCAAACCACATGGTAAAGATAAGATAAGATAAGATAAGATAAGCCTTTATTAGTCCCACAATGGGGAAATTCCAGGATTGCAACAGCACAGGGATAGCAACACTCAGAGCAACAATCAGAAGGCAAGAAAAAAAAACAACATCTAGTAAACATATGTCCATATTACTATAAATGTATATATATAGACACACAGTGCAGAGCATTATGGCTGGTGAATGTGCAGCAGAAAGTCTAAGCTCTCTCTCCGCGGATGCAGCGGGCCAGCTGGAAGTCTTTGGGCATGATGGTGACCCTCTTAGCAAAGAAGAGACCACCAGGTGGGCCTCGCTGGTCTCCTGCAGAGCCATGACGGTGAAGCTCAGGAAATGCAGGACGATCTTGAAGTCCTGAGCGATCTCCCTCACCAGGTGCTGGACGGGCAGCTGGTGAGGGACCAGCTGCCCATTTGAGGAAATGCCCATTTCAAACCAGCTCATTTGATGAAAAATAATATGTCATAGACCTCAGTTGTGCTGACCAGTAATACAACATAAAGTTTGGACATTTCAGACCTCCACGATCAAATGGTAAATATAGTAAGGACAGACGTAATCTAGCCTTCCTATTGTTCCATATAAATTCCATTAACTTTTTTTAATTTTTGAGAATAGATCTGAAGGTGGTGGTAAAGGAACATTTTGAAATAAATAAAGTATTTTTGGTAAGATATTACTTTTAAGTATATTAATTCTCCCGATCATCGACATTGGAAGTGACAGCCATCTCTGAAGTAACTCATTAATATCTGTCATTAAGGCTTCATAGTTGGCATTGGCGACTGATTCTAGCTTGGGCACAATTTGAATTCCTAAATATTTAAACTGATTTACAACATTGAATTGATTTACCTCAGGAGCTGGGTGATTTCTCTGGGTCTCATTTAGCATTAATATTGAAGATTTTGTTTTATTTATTTTATATCCTGATATTTCCCCAAAGTTCTTTATTAAATTTAACAAGATCGGAATTGATTTTTTAAAATTTGACATAAACAAAATTATGTCATCGGCATACAGGGAGATTTTATGTTCTGTTGGTCCTACTTTAATTCCATATATTTGTGGATGTAAACATACTGCCATCGCTAAAGGTTCAATTGCCATAGTAAACAGTAAAGGTGAAAGTGGACAGCCTTGTCGACATCCTCTATTGATTTTTATTGTTTGCTGTGACCAGCCCAAACTTCAGTTCCACTGAACAACTCGACCCTGACGGGCAAGTTCTAAGTCACTGTTACTGTAAATGTGAAATTTTTTCTTGCAGAGTTGCTATTTTTCCTCTAATAAGGTTGTGAGGATTTTCTCATAAATATGCTTTTTTTTCCTGTAAATTTGCAACTTCTACATAAATTTGCAAACTTTTCCCTCATAAATTACATTCTTTTCCCTCCCAAATCTGTTTTTTTCTTGTAAATTTTAAACTTTCCTCTAAAATTTCCTTTTTAATATTTATATTTTTCTAGAGAAGTTCTCACTGTTTTCCTGATAAATTTCTGTTCTCGGTTTGTCCTGCTGCAGTTTCAGCTTCTGTTGTACATCAGAGGGTCCACTAGGGGGCAGCAGGAACCAGCGTTTGATTTCTGTGTTTCTGATCAGGTTTAATAAAGTTTTTAGTCTAAAGAGGTGAAACATGACTGCCTGATTATATGGATCAGACTGGAGCTCAGTTTATCTCAGGTTCAGGTTCCTTTATTTGTACCGTAGGTAGATTTGTTTTGCAGTCAGGTTTCATCCGTTTAGACACATGTTTATGAGCCACAATTCCATTCAACATGAACACAAACACAGGCACACATGAAGCTGACTATAAACACGATAAAAGTCCTCAAGACTCCACCAATCAGGACATAAGACAAAGAGATAAGAGGGGAAAAAAAGATAAGAGAGAAGGGTCATAGTAAAAAGTTAAAAGCTAAATCAAAGAGATTAAAAACTCAAAAGTCTAAAACCCAAGAAAAGATTTAAAACCCAAAATAAAAAACCTACAAAGATAAAGAAATATAAAATTCATAAATAGATGACTACATTATGTGCAATACATTGCTACATCTTGTTCAACTCTGACAGCAGCTGTTTTTGTAGCGCTGGCTTTTACATTTTGGGACAACAAACCTCGGCCTGGAGGCAAGAAGCTGAAAGTGCTCATGACACGATTTTGACATTTTTTTAGCATGTTGTATAAACCCAAAAGTCATTGGCGATGATCAATATAATAGTTACAAGCGCGCTTGCATAACATAGTTATCATCAGAAAACCACCAACATTCGGGCAAATTTGACTGGACTGTGGCGCCACTCACCGAATGAGGAAGGAGGCGGAAATGACGTCACCGAGAGAATGGACGCTGGTTTTGTAGACAGGAATGCCAGCAGCTTTGTAGCAGACAGTTTCTCTGGTTTCTTGTTTTAGTTTTACAGGTTCAGGTTACTTTATTTGTACCCATAGGTAGATTTGTTTCGCAGTCTGGTGACATCTGTGGGGAGCCTTGAATAACGAAACTGAATTGCATTTAATTCAAGTTTATTTCAAGCAATCATTCCCACAGTCTGCTCTCATTCTTGAGCAGAGAACCCAGAGCCTTCTGTTCACACCTATGTTTGAGCCTCAGAGGTCAGGAAGTCTTCTGTCCCCACCAATGTCTTCTCTCTCTGTCCTCCACAGGAGCTCCGGCTCTCCTTCATCGTGAGGTTAAATCACATATGCAATGTGTCCCACATATACACGTACCACTAGCTAAATCACATCTTATGTCCAACATGTACATGCACCACTACACAGCCATATAACCCCCCCAAACGATGAAGAACGGACTATTCCCTAAAATTCAATCACATCTTACTGACTACTGTATAATCAACACCAACATTCAGTCTGTGCGCCGCCTTGGCTTCAACCGTCTGCCGAATCTGCTGTGAGTTGGCCCCGCCTTGCCTGGGGCGCCTTTCTGCTCCAGCTCTGTTGACTGAGGGAGAGAGTGATTATTTGCCCCCTGCGGGGGCCTGCCTTGTCAAGGCGCCACAGCGACCGGCACAGACCCGTCTTTCATGACAAAAGCAGGTTTTAGTCTGTCAATACTGACTGTCTCTTTTCTGTCTCCAAAATCTAGCACAAATTGCTTATCACCTGCCTCCAGCACTCGAAATGGCCCTTCATAAGGTGGTTTGAGTGTTGCTTTTAGAGCTTCGTGCCTGACAAAAACGAAAACGGCATTTTTCAAAGCCTTGGGGACAAAAACTCGTGGAAAAGCGTGATGAACCGGACCCGGAAGCGTGTCTGCTCCCGTGCCAACTAACGGTCCAAGAGCAGAGAGAGGTGGAGGCTCCGGGTGCTCTAGTAAAAACTCGCCTGGCAGCCTAAGAGTTTGTGCGAATACCAGCTCCGCTGGGGAGGCGTCTAAGTCCTCTTTGGGCGCAGAACGCAACCCCAATAAAACCCATGGTAGTTTATTTACCCAATCTGCATCCGTGAGCGACGCACTGAGTGCTGCCTTCAAAGACCTATGAAAACGCTTGCATAAACCATTAGCCTGAGGGTGGTAAGCCGTAGTGCGGTGAATTTTGGCTCCCAAGCCGTTGGCCATCGCTGACCACAGCTCAGAGATGAATTGAGGTCCTCTATCGGACGTAATGTCCGACGGAACCCCGAAGCGCGCCACCCAAGCCGTTAAAAAAACGCGAGCCACCTCCGCGGCCGTGGTCGTCGCAAGCGGGACCACTTCCGGCCAACGTGTGGTGCGGTCCACCATTGTCAAAAGATGCGTGAACCCCTGTGATGCCGGTAGGGGGCCCACAAGATCGACGTGCACATGGTCGAACCTTCTGGCTGGAATGCGAAACGGTTCCAGCGGGGCTCTTGTGTGCTTGTGAATTTTGGCCCGTTGACAGGAAATGCAGGCTTTTGCCCATTCCTTCACGTGCTTGCGCAGGCACGGCCAAACAAACTTTTCCGCTACCATTTTCACCGACGCGCGCACCCCCGGGTGCGCCAGTGAGTGGACCGAGTCAAAAACACGGCGGCGCCACGTGCCCGGAACCACCGGACGCGGGCGCCCCGTCGACACGTCGCAGATCAGGGGGGGCATACCGGTTTGTAAACACTTGCTCTCCAGCCTTAACCCTGTTGGTCCAGACTGGAGCGCGCGCACGTCCTCGTCCGCCTCCTGGTCCGCTGCCATGGCTGCGTAATCTATACCCATGTGCACCGGGGCTGCGCGCGCCACCGTGCCGCTCCCCTGCGGCGCGGTCACGGTGGCCCGTTCTGCCTCTGCGCGTGGTGGAGTCGTGAACGCGCGAGAGAGACAATCTGCTACTACATTGAATTTGCCCGCAACGTGCCTAATGTCAGTGGTAAATTCCGAGATCGCGGCCAGCTGCCTCTGCTGCCTGCCGGACCACGGATCTGAAATTTTGGCCATGGCGTATGTGAGCGGCTTGTGGTCCACATAAGCGGTGAAGCACCGTCCTTCCAGCCAGAACTGGAAATGACGAATAGCCAAATGCAGCGCCAAAAGTTCTCTGTCGAACGTGCTGTATTTTCGCTCAGCCGCGCTTAAGGATTTGCTAAAGAAAGCCAACGGCTGCCAAACCCCGGCAACCTGTTGCTCAATAACGGCCCCTATGGCTAAATCTGAAGCGTCTGTCGTCAGCGCGATACGTGCTGGCGGGTCTGGGTGGGCCAGGAGTGCAGCGTCAGCCAAGGCTTTTTTAACCTCTGTGAACGCGCGCTCCCGCTCCGGGGACCATTCGACCACCTGGGTTGGTTTTTGCTTTTTGAGCGCGGCATATAACGGTTGCATGATTTGAGCTGCGTGGGGCAGGAATCGGTTATAAAAATTCACCATCCCCAAGAATTCCTGTAGTGATTTGACCGTTTGTGGCCGGGGAAAATCCGCTACCGCGCGTACTTTATCTGGTAACGGAACCGCTCCCTCTGGGGAGACGCGGTGACCCAAAAAATCGATCCGCTCGACGCCGAACTGGCACTTGGCTGGGTTCACTATTAAGCCGTGCTCTCCCAGCCTCCTAAAAACTGCTGTGAGGTGCGTTTCGTGTTCGTCCTCCGAAGTACTCGCGACCAAAATGTCGTCGAGGTACACAAACACGAAAGGGAGATCGCGTAACACGGCATCCATCATCCGCTGAAACGTTTGCGCCGCCCCTTTGAGACCAAACGGCATGCGTAAAAATTCGAAAAGTCCGAATGGGGTTATTACCGCTGTTTTAGGAATGTCCTCCGGTTGGACCGGGACTTGGTGATAGCCGCGAACCAGATCACTCTTTGAAAAAATGTGCGCCCCCGCCAGGTGCACTGAAAAATCCTGAATGTGCGGGATGGGATAACGATCGTGCACCGTAGCATTGTTTAACCTGCGGTAATCACCACACGGTCTCCAGGAGCCATCGGCTTTCGGTACCATGTGCAGCGGCGAAGCCCACGGGCTTTTTGACCTACGAACGATGCCCAGCCTCTCCAGGCTGGCGAACTCCTCGCGCGCAATGGTGAGCTTAACTGCATCCAAGCGTTGAGCTTTTGCAAACACAGGAGGACCAGATGTGGGGATAAAGTGTTTCACCCCGTGCTTCGCAACTGTCGCTGAAAAAGTGGGCACAGTGAGCGCTGGAAATTGGGTGAGGAGTGTGTGAAACTTACCACCTGCTGTAGCGATGTGGGTCTGTACTGGTGGCGGGGACACTCGAGCTGAGCAGGGGAGAGAGTAAAAAGAGAGTGCATTTACCAGCCGTCTACTAGCAAGATCAACTAACAGATTGTGTGAGCACAAGAAATCCGCGCCCAACATGTTGAAACTCACCGCCGCTATTACAAAAGTCCATTCATATGTGCGGCCATGTAAGCATAAAGGCAAGGTCCTTTTCCTGTAGGTGTTGATGCTTGAGCCATTTGCCGCCGTAGCTCCGCTACCGTGGGGTCCAGCCACCCGGTCCGCGTATGTTGGGGTGATGAAGCTCACTTGGGCTCCGGTGTCTATGAGGAACTCTCGTCCGGAGCGCGCATCCGTGATGTAGAGCAGCTTGTTGTCTTCACCGAGAGTCGAAGCTGCTAGCGACCCCCGGTCTTGCCGTTTCCCGAACTCCTGAAGTTGCAGGGCGGCACACACCTGCGTGCCCTCTCAGCGAACCTCCGATGGTAAAAGCAGAGATCCTCTCCTCCGCTGTGTCGGGGCCGCACCTCTGCCACCGGACCAATGGCTCCACCTCGTCGCGGCCGTGCTGCCGCCGTCGTAGGCCAGCCTGGGTCTGCCGCCTCTGGCTCCCCGCTGTCTTGGGTTGCTGCTGTGGTTGCTTGCCCGCCGCAGGCGTCCAGAATCCCATCTGCTTCCTGGGCCAGCTCCCGGAACTCCTCCAGGGTGTGACACTTCTTGCCGGCCAGCGTGCTTCTCGCATGCGTCGGGAGGGTGGAGAGGAAGATGAACTGGAAAAGGAAATCATCGTTGTCCAACCCCCTCAGCTGTATCATCTCCTCCATCAGGGCGCTCGGCCTGTGTCCTCCCTGGTCTAGCAAAGACAGGATCCTCCTCGCCCTCACTTCGGCCGAGGGGGTGAAAAACTTAATGAGGGTGGATTTCAGCTTGTCGTACCTGCCGGTCGCGGGTGGCTGCTCCACCAAGCTCTGCACACACCGAGCTGTGCTGTTATCCAGTTTAGCGATGACATGGTGGAATTTAGTGTCATCCACCGTTACTCCTGCGAGGGCGAACTGCGACTCCGCTTGCAGGAACCACGACCGTGGGTTATCCTGCCAGAAATCCGGCAGCTTGACGGCCACTGCGTTCGCCAGCTCAGAACTCTGTGAGTCCGGGACCCTGAGACCTTCTCCGGTCATTCTCAACGTCGTTAGTAGTAGTTGCGGGCTGCACGGTGGCGCAGTGGTTAGCACTGCGGCAGCACAGTTTACCCTTGGCCGGGGGATTGTGGGGATCGTGGGATCGTGGGTTCGATCCCAGCCCCCGACCAACAGTGATCTGTGTGGAGTTTGCATGTTCTCCCCGTGTTGCGTGGGTTTACTCCGGGATTTCTCCGGTTTCCTCCCACATGCCAAAAACATGCATGTTAGGTTAATTGGCTGTTCTAAATTGTCCCTAGATATCTGTTTCCTATAGGCCCTTAGAATAGAGGGTTAGTATTAATGAAAGCGCTTTGAGTGGTCTTTGTGACTAGAAAAGCGCTATATAAGTGCAGGTTAGTTAGTAGTTAGTTAGTTAGTTAGTCACCAATGTGGGGAGCCTTGAATAACGAAACTGAATTGCATTTAATTCAAGTTTATTTCAAGCAATCATTCCCACAGTCTGCTCTCATTCTTGAGCAGAGAACCCAGAGCCTTCTGTTCACACCTATGTTCGAGCCTCAGAGGTCAGCAAGTCTTCTGTCCCCACCAATGTCTTCTCTCTCTGTCCTCCACAGGAGCTCCGGCTCTCCTTCATCGTGAGGTTAAATCACATATGCAATGTGTCCCACATATACACGTACCACTAGCTAAATCACATCTTATGTCCAACATGTACATGCACCACTACACAGCCATAACATCCATATTTACAAGCCACAAATTACATTCAACATAAACACAAACACAGGCACACATGAAGCTGACTATAAACTGTCACCATGGGTTGAGATGCCGTCTCGGCACTGAGCCCATGTTTTCCCTCATCCCTGCCTCCCATTGAGCAGCGTCTCAGCTGGCCCCCAGCTGGCAGCATTATGGACGGCTGGGGCCAATTAGTCTTCATCAGCTGGGGCGCTGCCAATGAGGATAAATAGGAGCAGCCTCGATGACTCGGGGCTGCGACATAAGCACTGCTAGGCTGAAGCCCCTTCGTCTGGTGTCAGCCTCAACTCCCCTTGCAGCATTCCTGTGTTTGTATCCCGCTGTGAGGATGTACGTCTTGCTACCCCCACGTCCGGTACGAGCTGCTTACCTCTGCGCTGTGCAACCTGTGAGTGTACCTCTGCATGAGTATCTGTGCTCTCCTCATCCCTTATCCCTTACCCAAAATAAACCATCTCGACTCACTGGCTTGTCCCTGGCTCTGATTGCCCGGCTCCCTAGAGCCGGATATGACAGTATGTCGCAGCCAGAAGAGTTGCCGGCGGCCGTGAGTCGCTGTGGAAATGTACCTTTCTGTCCGGGTGTCAGCGCTGCTAGCATGCCGTTTCCCAGGAGTCACTTCCGGCGCCAGGGCGACGAGCTAAGGTCCATCTCGGAGGCTGTCGACGGGACACTCTTCACCCTGCACGACGCCTCCAACGCGAGACGCTGGCATCCGGGCCGTGCTGAGGAACTCCTGGACTGTCACCCTCACTCTCTGTACCATCTGGAGGACAGTGCCAGGATAGACGTTGCAGGTACACAGCGAGAGAAGCTCCACGGGGTGGATGGAAATCCCGGCAGGGAGTCGAAGTGGGCGACGTCTTTCCCCGCTTCGGAGTCCCGTTCCTGCCGCCATTCCAGTCCGGGAGTTCGCGCCAACCAGAGGACTTCCCCCGACCTGCGCCACGTCACTCGGGATTCCCTTCTAGGAGCCGCAGCTGACAGCAGTTATGTCCGGGGTCGAGTGGCTGTCGCGAGCTCTACTGTGTTTCCTGTCACCACCTTCAGGCATGTGGCGGCGGCAGTGAGATTGATGGTGAGGACTTCAGGGCTACGAAGCTTTCCCGTGCTCGACGCCTTCCTCGTCTCGATCTCCGATCTGGAGCGGCGAATCCTGGGTTTCCCCCTCGCTTCGTCCCCTGGGAGTAGTCGTCATCACATCGCCGAGTCACCTCTGCACGAACCTCGTCCGGATCCAGTTCTGGGTCATCGTCAGGACCGTTCCTCCCACGCAGCTGTCATCCCTTCGCCTCGTCAGTGTGGAGATCCTACAGCCTCGTCCCCTGAGCCTCGTTCCCCCGCTGTCATTCCTGGACATTCGGGCTGGCTCACCCCGGCTGTTTCCCCCTCCTCCTCGACGCGCTTCCTGACCGCTGTGTGTGCCTGGAATCCCGGCCTGGTGAGCTCTCTGCTGGAGACAACGCGAGCGACCCTCAGACGAACTCCCGGGGGGTCCTCCGTTATCGCCGGGCGGGGAGAGGAAGAAGCTGATTCCACTACAGCAGGCGATACTCAACCTCCAGGGGGCAGGCAAGTCATTGTTTTTTCACACCTGCTTAATGATTTGCTCTGTCACATCCCTGGAGGAGAAGTTCAGGGTTCGCAGCTCCCTGAACTCTCCCCACCTGCTGTAACCTGTATTCCTAATCCCGCATCCTCTGTGTCTCTCTCCGCCGAGCGGTCCCCGGCTCCGGGTCAACGTGGTGGGATATGGAGAGGGCCTGTGGTTCCGCAGCTACATTGCGGACGGAGGAGGGGGACTGACTGCTGCGTGGAGTCTACGCCGACGACTGAGCGTCCCCGGGTCTCCACGGAGGAGCGGTTCGGTCCGGCGGGACGAGATTCTTCTGGCTTCACGCCGAGTGGATCGTCGGCGGGGTTACCTGAGCCGGAGGAATCTCAAGCTGCGCTGACCATCGTGCTGGCTGCGGGGCCCGACGCGGCTAGATGGGAGCCGGACAACGACCTCCTGACGACGGATCCTGGATCTTCGCAGTCCTGGACGGCGTCAGAACCCGAGATCAGGCGAGTGCTCTCCTTTCTTTTCTCTCTTTTTATCTTTGAGCACTTCAGCCTATCTCCAGGGGAGACGAGCAGGGTGCAGCCGCCCGCTGCGTCTGAGCTCGTCTCGCCGGGTTCTGGCGCTGCCGGTGATCCTGATCCCGGTTCTGTTTTCTCTTCTGAGCCTTCTTCCAGGGTCACCGGCGAGGAGTTGCTGTTCCTCGTGGTGCTGGAGGGTCCGGGTTCAACGTTGGAGGTCGGTTCTGGTGCAGTGTCCAACGTGGGTTCGCCCGAGACCCAATCGGGGTCCAACGTGGGTTCGCCTGAGGCCCGATCGGGGTCCGACGTGGGTGCTGCCCCAGTGTTGTCCAGGTCCGGTGAGGAGGTGGCCGTTTCCCTGAGGCCCGCCGCCCTCGTCATCGGCTCTCCCCTGAGCCTCTTCCACCGGGATCCGCTCTGACCCTTCGTCCGTCTCAACGGTCCTGGTGGTTGAGTGATGCGGGTCGACGACCCGACCCGCAAAACTTTCGGTTCGGCGATCTGGTTTCCCCCCACTGGTCTGTGTTTGCCTTTGGGCGGCCTGGTTCGGCAGCCGTTGGACTGGATTCCTGGGATCTGGGTCCAGAGTTCGCCGTCCGAACATTTCTCTTCCCCTGATTCGCCAGCAGGACAATGGGCGGGGAGATCTCCGGAGCCATCTCGGCTATTTTTGGACTCTGCCTGCCATACACCTCGGGTGTCACTTTTTCTTTTATCGTTATTAAGGTCACTTGGGTGTAATGTCTGTCCTGTTGGTGGATGTGTATTTATAGTGCTGTGCGTTTTCCTTCCCTCGTACCCAGCATTTTATTTTTTGTACCATGTTTTTAGTCTCGTTTTTGCATTGTAGAGTTATGTTTTGTTCCCTTTCAGACCATACTCTGCAGTTGCCCATTCATTCCAGTCACTTTCATTTCTTTAGGTGACTGTGGGTATTTATATATTCATGTGTGTGGGTTTTTCTTTGCCTGCACTCAGTATTTCTTTTTTATGCCCTGTTGGTTCATTATAGAGTCATGTGCCTTGTTGTCCGTAACACCATGCTCTGTAATTGTCCATTTGTTCCAGTCACCCTCACTTTTCTTGGTGACTGTGTGTATGTACTTATATTGGTGCTGTGTATTGTGTTTTCCCTTTATTTGACCATACTCAGCATTTTTTGCCCTGTACCTTTTTGGTGGTTCTTTTTTTTTTTTCTTGCTCTGGGTCACGCATGGTTGGTACTCTCTGGGTAGTATGTAACCGGCGTGCTGACCCAGTTCTTCTCCCCATCTGTACCTGGGTTAATTGTTCTGTTGTCAGTATTGTATTTGGGTTTTTCTTTCCCGCTACCCTACATTGCCCCATTGGTGTTGTCCTTCCCTTGGCTTCTTCCCCTCCGGTCCGCCTCCCTTCCTCCCACCCTAGGTGGGGGGGGGGGGGGGGGCTGGGATGTTCCTGGTCGTTCAGGAGCCCGACCTTGAGGGAGGGGCTCTGTCACCATGGGTTGAGATGCCGTCTCGGCACTGAGCCCATGTTTTCCCTCATCCCTGCCTCCCATTGAGCAGCGTCTCAGCTGGCCCCCAGCTGGCAGCATTATGGACGGCTGGGGCCAATTAGTCTTCATCAGCTGGGGCGCTGCCAATGAGGATAAATAGGAGCAGCCTCGATGACTCGGGGCTGCGACATAAGCACTGCTAGGCTGAAGCCCCTTCGTCTGGTGTCAGCCTCAACTCCCCTTGCAGCATTCCTGTGTTTGTATCCCGCTGTGAGGATGTACGTCTTGCTACCCCCACGTCCGGTACGAGCTGCTTACCTCTGCGCTGTGCAACCTGTGAGTGTACCTCTGCATGAGTATCTGTGCTCTCCTCATCCCTTATCCCTTACCCAAAATAAACCATCTCGACTCACTGGCTTGTCCCTGGCTCTGATTGCCCGGCTCCCTAGAGCCGGATATGACATAAACATGATAAAAATACTCAAGGCTCCATCAATCAGGGTATAAAAAGACAAAGAGATGGGAGAAAAACCAGAGGTAAGAGAGAAGGGTCATATTAAAAGTTAAAAACTAGTAAAAGAGGTTAAAAACTCAAAGGTCTAAAACCCAATAAAAGATTTAGAACCCAAGTAACATCCTACAAAAATAAGTAAATATAAAATGGAGTTAATAAATAGGTACCTAAATTATGTGCAATATATTGTTACAGCTTGTTCAACTCTTTGACAGCAGCAGGGACAAAGCTGTTTTTGTAGCGCTGGGTTCTACTTTTTGGGACAGCAAACCTCCGTCTTGAGGGAAGAAGCTGAAAGTTGCAGTGCAAAGGGTGGGAGTCATCATTTAAAATGGAGGTAGCCATCCTCTGTACTTGTCTGGTGTACAGGGATGTCAGGCTCAGCTGTGGCTCACCAAGCAAACGACTGGACCATCTAACTACCTGATCCAAGGATTTCCTCTGTTTCAGTTTTATCTGACCAAACCATGACACTAAAGAAAAGGATAAAACAGATTCAATAAAAGCCCAATAAAACATTGTCACTATGGTTCGGTCAATTTGGAGGCGTGCAAGTTTTCTCAAGCAATGCAAATGTTGCTGACCCTTTTTGCACACCCTTTCACAGTTCTCTTCAAAATTTAAATTATTATCAATAATCGTCCCAAGATATTTGTAGGATTGTACACATTCAGTGATCTGGCCTTTTAGTACGGTGACTTTGTGCCTGGGAGTTTTCCTCCTAAAGTCAATAATCATGTCTTTAGTTTTTGTTGTATTCAGCTGCAGGTAGGAATCCTCACACCAGTGAACAAAGTCATCAACTACTGGGCCGTGGCCACTCTCACCATCCTGGAGGAGACTGACAATAACTGAGTCATCAGCATACTTTATAATGTGTCTGTTGTCATGTCTGCTCCGACACATGTTTGTGTACAGGATGAAGAGTAGTGGTGACAACACACACCCCTGAGGAGAGCCAGTAGAAGAGCACTTTTAGGTCAGACAATGTACCATTGACCCTTACTCTCTGTGTCCTGTTGGTTAAGAAATCCAGAATCCAACCCACCAGATTATTGCTCAAATCAAATTGTTGCAGGAGCCTTTCAACTAAGATATGAGGTTGGATTGTATTTGTGGACAAATAAAAGTCTGGCGTGTGTCCCATTAAAATCCAGATGTTTAAAAAGCATGTTAAACAGAGTGACAGTGGCATCCTCCACTCCTCTGAGGCCTATAGGCAAACTGCAGAGGATCCAATGCATGCTCAGTCTGCTTTAGGACCTCACATCTGACCAGTTTTTCAAAAATTTTCATTAAAATTGAAGTCAAAGCAACTGGTCTAAAGTCGTTTACCGTTTTAGGACAGCTGGATTTTGGAACGGGAACAACCACGGCTTCTTTCCAGATCTTAGGCACATGTTGTGTCTGTAAGGACTTATTGAAAATGTAATGAAATATAGGACTCAGTTCATGAGCACAGGACTTTACCAAGCGCCCACATATATTATCAGGGCCCTGACTTTTGTTCACTTTTACAGCGCAGAACTCCCGTTTAACATCCTGCACCTCAATATTAAAGTGCTGATTGTCTTTGAGTTTCTGTTTCAAATCTTGGGTTTCAGTGCTAAAATCGAAGGAGTCAAAATGACCATAAAAACAATTAAGAGCATTAGCCACCTCTGTATCTGAGTTAAAACCATCTAAAAACACACGATTACTGCGCTCTGTGCTCTGAAGGCCTGCAATAGTTTTCATACTGGCCCAGGCTGAACCAAGTTTCTTTGTTGCCATCTTGCTTTCCAATTCTGATTTATAATTCTGTGTTGCTCTTAAAATTTCGGACTTCAGCTCTTTTGTGGCAACCTGTAGCTCAGAAACAGACCCCTGTTTAAAGGCAAGTGCTTTCCTCTGTAAGCAGGATTTAACTGATTTTGTAACCCATGGTTTGTTGTCGGGATATATTTTGACACGTTTACGTGGAACGATCTTATTTTTACAGAAAGCCATGTATGAGCATGTGACGTCCACCAAAGAGTCCAAATCATCCCCGCAGGCCAGTGTGAACATCTCCCAGTCTGTACAGTTAAAGCATTCCTGGAGGCTGCGCACTAAATCTTCTGTCCACACATCAGTGTCTCTCGTCTCCACCTTGTCTCTTCTGAGAGCAGTTTTATATGTGGGTAGCAAATGTACACAGTTGTGATCTGAGGATCCTACAGGAGGAAGGGGGAGTGATTTATAGGCCCTCGCTATGGATCCATAGCACAGGTCCAATGTCTTTTTTCGCCTGGTTGGGCAGGAGACCTATTGATAAAAGTTTTTAAGTGTCTTCTTTAAAGAAACATGGTTAAAATCCCCAAGAATGAAGTTTGGCGCCTCTGGAGAAATTGACTGCAGCTGCTGGACCACATCAAAGATGGTGCTGGAGGCGGAGTCAGCGTCTGCCCTCGGGTGAATGTACACAGTTGTGATGAAAAGCTGGGGGAACTCGCGAGGCAAATAAAAGGGGCGTAGTGACACAGACAGCAGCTCCACATCTGGTGTACAGATGCGCTCTCTGACCGTGACAGATGTGCAGTACTGCTTATTAATGTATAAACATACGCCGCCCCCCTGACGTTTCCCCGTTACCTCTTCCTGCCGATCCGAGTGCAGTGGGGCTCCAAAGCCGTCAATCCACAGGTCTGCGTCTCGGTCATGCGCATTAAGCCAAGATTCGGTGAAAGCCATGACACAGCAGTTCTTAAAGTCCTTCTGGTAGCGTACATTCCCTTGAATTTCATCCACCTTGTTTCTCAGAGATTGTACGTTCCCAAAAATCATAGAAGGAAGAGGAATGTTACCAAACTGACGTCTTCTCAGGCGCAATTTCACACCTCCACGCTTTCCGCGTTTTCTTCTCCCGTCTCTCTTTTCACCGCTGAGTCTGTCTCTCAAAATAAAGTCTGGCAGTTGCGGCTTAGGCTCAATCACAGCCACTGAATCAACCATGTTTAAATGCAGCAACATGTCCCAGGAATAATGTATTCTGCCCGCCATGATGCCGGTCGCGTTTACCTCATAGACAAAGAGCCGGAGGAGAAATAGCAGCAGTGCAAAAAAGGAGAGGAAGTCCATGTTGATGGAACCAGGGAGCTCTTCGCCATACAGTCCACAAACATTCCAGGACAGAAACGACACAGAGGATTTCGTAGAAACACATTAAAGTACATAAAAACAAGACACACAGACGACGGACTTTTTCACCAGCTGCCGGTCGCTGCGTGTGCATGCGCCTTTACGGCTATGCTTTTGCGTTGTGTCGCAGGCTTAGATAAACAGCAGGCCATGAAAGACCACATCACACACTTCAGCTCCAACTGTCATAAGCCTCCTCATGCGCTTTTACACAGTGCACGGAGGAGGTGAAGGATGAAAGGATTTACGCGCAGGATACACCACAGCACATGTATTGAACATAAGACTGATGACAACAGTTCCCAAAAAGGTGAAGACTTACAAAAATAAACAAACACTTACAGTTGGCATTTGGGGCTGACATCGCCGAGCGAACGCATGGAGAGGAGACGTGTTAGCCATGGTTACGCCCCAGGGCCAACATCGCTTCAAGGGGTGCAACCAGCATTTCCTCTGGCTTAAAGACCTTGGCGTGGTGGCAACATACTTTTCCCGGGGGGGGGGGGGGGGGGTAAACATACCGGAATGTTAATTTTTATACTATTTATTTCTTTTTAACATTTTACACAGTAACGTTGCATATGGAACGTACCATCTGAAGTATTGTACAATGGAGGCTTGAATATTGGGCCAGCTGGGGTTTCACCCAGACTTCCTGTGTTTAGACTTTTTAGTGGTGTTATCCTTCTCTCCTTCCTCTACCTGAACACTTTCCTCTCCTTGGCTCCTCTCTTCTGTCTCATCTTGCCCTCTCTGAGCTCTGTCTAATTCAGGTTCTTTCTCTGTCTATGGTGGTATACATACAAACACGTCAGAAAATATCAAGTGTCATGTTTTGTCCTGCAGAATTTTTTTGTCATGGTTTAGATAAATGACAAAAATGTGTCTTTTTTTGTACTTTTATTCTAGTGTTTCTTTTTTTCCATTGAGAGAGTAGGGAAGGGAAAGAAACATTCATAATAGTAATGTACTCATTCATACTTAAATTATATGATCAGGTGGGTATAGTAACCAGAAATTCTACTCATGTAAAAGCAGTGCTTTGAAATTAATAATTAAAAGTAAACAACCAAAAATTTCTAGTTAAGGGTACAAAGAGCAGCCACTTAAAAACTTGAGTAATGACTTCAGTCTTCAAGGTTTGAGGTTTTTCTCAAAAATTTAAAACAATTTTCTTAATAATTTTCTACTTTTCTCTGTAAATCTAAAGTTAAAACCATGTTACGTCAAACAGGTTCATTTTGTCTTCTTTTAATTATTTATCCTTTTTTTTTTTTCCTTTGAAAGACAAAAGTAAAATAGAAAGATGTCTTTACCTTCTTTACATGTTTCAACTGCACTGCAGCCTTCATCAGAAGAGGAAGGCTGCAGTGCAGTTGAAACATGTAAAGAAGGTAAAGACATCTTTCTATTTTACTTTTGTCTTTCAAAGGAAAAAAAAAGAAAAAGAAAAAAAAAAGGATAAATTGAAACCATGTTCCTCAAATTTGTAGTTTCCTCTTGTAAAGTTGACTTTTCTTGTACATTTGAAACTTTATTATAAATTTGTGGATTATTTTATGACTAATTTTTGTCTGTTTTTTAAAATAAAATTACTGTCTTTTAGATAAATTTGAAACAGACTGGTATTTTTTTAAAACTTTTTCCTTATAACAATTTACATTTTTGACCATAATTTTGCCAGTCAGAACAGAACAATAATTTAACTCTGATTACAAAGAAAAAAATATTAATAAAATGGTATTTAATGAAATAAATCAACTTAAATGACCAAGGATGTCGTTATTTGTGTAATAATATTTCTTTATATTTATAGTTTTTTTTAGAAATCTCCTCACCACCGAGACAGCAGGAAAATCCTCCCTTATTTTTAAATCAAATGTTGGCACGTTTAGTTTGTCTGAAGGCTGCTGACGGATTAAAGTCATTGACTTGGTGAATTTCGGTCATCTTAACCTGCCAGGTATAGTGGGGCAAAAATATTTAGTCAGCCATCAATTGTGCAAGTTCTCCCACTTAAAAGACGAGAGAGGTCTCCAATTTTCATCATAGGTATACCTCAACTATGAGAGACAAAATGAGGAAAAAAAAATCCAGTAAATCACATTTTTGAAGAATTATTTGCAAATTATGGTGGAAAATAAGTATTTGGTCACCTACAAACAAGCAAGATTTCTGGCTCTCACAGACCTGTAACAACTTCTTTAAGAGGCTCCTCTGTCCTCCACTTGTTACCTGTATTAATGGCACCTGTTTGAACTCTTTATCAGTATAAAAGACACCTGTCCACAACCTCAGTCAGACTCCAAACTCCACTATGGCCAAGACCAAAGAGCTGTCAAAGGACACCAGAAACAAAACTGTAGACCTGCACCAGGCTGGGAAGACTGAATCTGCAATAGGTAAGCAGCTTGGTGTGAAGAAATCAACTGTGGGCGCAATTATTAGAAAATGGAAGACATACAAGACCACTGATAATCTCCCTCGATCTGGGGCTCCATGCAAGATCTCACCCCGTCGGGTCAAAATGATCACGAGAACGGTGAGCAAAAATCCCAGAACCACACGGGGGGACCTAGTGAATGACCTGCAGAGAGCTGGGACCAAAGTAACAAAGGCTACCATCAGTAACACACTACGCCGCCAGGGACTCAAATCCTGCAGTGCCAGACGTGTCCCCCTGCTTAAGCCAGTACATGTCCAGGCCCGTCTGAAGTTTGCTAGAGAGCATTTGGATGATCCAGAAGAGGATTGGGAGAATGTCATATGGTCAGATGAAACCAAAATAGAACTTTTTGGTAAAAACTCAACTTGTCGTGTTTGGAGGAGAAAGAATGCTGAGTTGCATCCAAAGAACACCATACCTACTGTGAAGCATGGGGGTGGAAACATCATGCTTTGGGGCTGTTTTTCTGCAAAGAGACCAGGACGACTGAGCCGTGTAAAGGAAAGAATGAATGGGGCCATGTATCGTGAGATTTTGAGTGAAAACCTCCTTCCATCAGCAAGGGCATTGAAGATGAAACGTGGCTGGGTCTTTCAGCATGACAATGATCCCAAACACACTGCCCGGGCAACGAAGGAGTGGCTTCGCAAGAAGCATTTCAAAGTCCTGGAGTGGCCTAGCCAGTCTCCAGATCTCAACCCCATAGAAAATCTTTGGAGGGAGTTGAAAGTCCATGTTGCCCAGCGACAGCCCCAAAACATCACTGCTGTAGAGGAGATCTGCATGGAGGAATGGGCCAAAATACCAGCAACAGTGTGTGAAAACCTTGTGAAGACTTGCAGAAAACGTTTGACCTCTGTCATTGCCAGCAAAGGGTATATAACAAAGTATTGAGATAAACTTTTGTTATTGACCAAATACTTATTTTCCACCATAATTTGCAAATAAATTCTTTAAAAATCAGACAACGTGATTTTCTGGATTTTTTTTTTCTCATTTTGTCTCTCATAGTTGAGGTATACCTATGATGAAAATTGGAGACCTTTCTCATCTTTTAAGTGGGAGAACTTGCACAATTGGTGGCAGACTAAATACTTTTTTGCCCCACTTGTACATAATAGGGAACTGTAGCGGACACTAAAGACATAATTCACCACAATATGTGTTCATGTACAGAATGATCTGTTTAGGCAGTTATAGTTGCGCTCTCAGGCTTTCTCATGAGGCACCTCTCTGGGCAGCCGCTGAAGGACCTCAGTTTAGAGTGAAAAGAGAGCTAGCGTTTTTAGCTGTTGCTTTTTGTCACTGCCGCTGGAGAATAAAAACAGCACGCCTGCTTGTGCGAGAAAAGAGAGAAATTGCCAGTTTCTTCATTCCTGCAATTCCTACAGAACATAACTTAATACTGTAGTAGCTGGTGAAATATATCCTCAACAATTCATCAGCCCGTCCTTGCCTTTCCCTTCATATGAAGCGGCTGCATATGAATTCTAACCACATCTCTTAGCTAAGCCACTCTTCCATTATTGCTCCCATTAACAGCGGGTTAAAACCATGATAAACATCTCCAGTGCTTACATACCTCTTCTGATTTTTCTCCGCGTTTAAAGCACTTTAATAAACTCATGTTTCTGTCGGAGAGTCACGCTTAGCGAGACACTGTTTGCTGACTGACTGGGAAAACTCATGGGAGTGGGGCGCTTCTAAAGTCCACGCGGATGACGGCCACGTGCGTTGTTCGTGTGCACGCTTGTGGAAAGTCATTGCTTCATATATTTTTCTTAATAAATTCACAAGCCTTGGGGTGGCAGTAAAAATTTCTGGCACGGCGGACTGCCACCGAGAAATGTTACCAGAGGAAACACTGGACACAACAGAACCACGGCTGTGTGGGGTGGCTAACACGTCGTGATAGTGTTGGCAATACTGGCTGGCTGACAACACAGTAGATGATGCCCACAAAACGTGAACAGCTCGGGTTAGACCTTGAGTTCTCCAGGACGCTCCACTGTAGCTGGAGAGGAAACTGGGCTACACTAAACAGTTCGTACTCACGGCACAGGAGCAGTCCAAAAAGTCCAAGTCACCGGCGAACATACACAAACACAGCTACACTGAGAGGAATGGCGACAGTGTAGCTTTCCCTCAATAGACAGTACTACCATGCGGCGATTAACGTTCGCATAGCGATGCACAATGGTCCAGCAGTGTTTGATAATTACCGGGGTGAACAGCTGACTGTCAAAGAGAGAGGGGGGCGTGGTCGGACCGGCAAATCTTGGACAGCGCCCACCTGAAAGTGGGTCAAAACGGCTGCACAACAACCACCGGCCAGAGCGGCGGCTCCAGGCATGGAAAAGAAAAGGAACACAGACATAAAAATAGCAAGAACTCAAAAGATTATCCATAATAAACCTGATGCCTGAGCCACAGAGAACAGTCAGAACCGAGCCTACAGGATAACACGGGCTCGGTTCGTGACACCAACTGACTATATGGGTGCGGTCGGGGCTACGTCACTTCCGGTTAGTAACACATCGCCGCCATCTTAACTCGGTGAAAACAAACCCGTTACCAAGCCTTGTCGAGTGCAGTGTTTTGACTTTTTGTCATGGCCTGTGACTACATAGAAAAGCTTGATGAGTCAGCCAGGCTACGGTATCAGGAGAAACTGACAGCAAGTGGACTGACAGATTGCCCATACAAGCTACCAGCCGGAAAATGGGTTAATGACCCGACCAGGTGGCCAGCTGTGCAGTGGCCGGACGTGTACAGCTACTTGATCGACACCCCTGGTAAGCATATTTGCTTCGACCCATATTAACATGATTAACCCTCTTACATGTTTTGAATGTTTTTAAGGAAAGGCCCCTATGGGTAACATGACCAATCCATTAAATATCAGGGCAGCACAGGAGTAATTCTTAAAAGAAATAATTAAATGATCCAGGGATCTTGAAAATCATGAAAATATGGTATATTCTCAAGACCCTGAGTTTCAAGTATTCAACTATTGTTGTCAAATGCAAAGTTGGCCCAACAGGTCTTGTTAAGTAATTGAACAATTAAGGCCACGTGGTTGCCTTTGTCACCTTTTTCATTAATAGCCTGCCCCTTTGTTGCACTATTTACTACAGTCTACAGTTAAATTAGTCAGGCTGACTGCACATAGAGAGGTCTGTATTGTTGGGTGAAAACGGAATCAGTCATGCATTTCCACAGACGAAATGTCCGTCTCTGTTTACAATACGATATGGTCGAGTGCAAGCATGATGTTTGTGTCTGTGAACATTCCGTCTTTTGGCGAACTGATACGTAAGAATGTTTACAGTTTTATGAGAAGGTTGCTGGCATGTAACAATCATCTTATATCAGCAATTGTCAACTCGTCACTCACACTTCACTCCAGCATTTGGAAGTGGTGGCGCTCCATAGTGTAACGTTGGGGCCATGTTAAGGGGGGCAGGGATTTCCCAGCATGCTTTGCCAGTTGAAAACGTTATGTGTGTGTAACCGTGATTTAAACGGAGGTCTGGGAGAATGACCTCCCCTCCTGCCTGTGCTCAGTGTGGTGAAAAATAAATCCCGTTGATCACAACCATCTTGCTCCATTTTCTTTGTGTGAACCCTGCTTACGTCACACTGGTGTCAGAAGTGGGATGGAGCAAATGGAAGCTAGGATCAGAATGGAGATCCAGCAGCTGGAGCAGGCCATTGCTCAGCTGATGATGGACGATGGGACCGAGACACCACCACCGGGAGCCCGGAGCCGGGACGAACGAAGCGGCGGACCTGACGGGGCCAGCGCACCCCGCCTCCTGTCTTTTTCAAGACAGAGCAGAGCAAACATTTCACCCTTCTCAGGACAGCACGGGCTGGCGACCCCACGGCGATCAAGGGTGGCGATCGATCAGGAAACGACCACCCCACCTGTTCGACAGCGGGCCAAGATTCCCCGTTTCAACGGCGAAGCCACATTGGATGACTACCTGACACAGGTCGAGCTGACTGCGGCGCTGAACGGCTGGTCGCCAGAGGAAACCGCCGTACAGGTCGCGCTGGCCTTGGAAGGGAAAGCCCTCTGCACGCTCTCTGATCTCCGGCCCGAGGAGCACCACAGCTGGCCAGCACTACAAGGGGCGCTCCAGAGACGATTTGGGAGAATAGCGGATGCTGAGCACGCCCAAGAACAACTGACCCGCCGCCGCCGGAACCACCAGGAAAAACTAGGAGCCTATGCTGCAGACATATGGCTGTTAACCCGGCGCAGCTACCCAGATTTCGTGCCGGAGGCAGTAGAGAAGCTCGCCCTCCGGAGTTTCATCCAAGGTCTCCGCCCGGCCCAGCTCCAGAGCCACGTACGGCTCCACGCCGCGAGCGACTGGAGGACTGCAGTGGCAGAAGCAGAGCGGGCAGAGCCGCTAATAAATCGCACCGCTGAAGCAGCAACGCACAGCCGAAGAACCTACCAGGCTACGATGGAGAGCGAGGGGGAGGAGGAGGAATTACGGCAGACCACGGCGGCGCGTCCACGGAGAAGATGGCCTCGGCGGCGCGAGGAAGGGTGCTTCCGCTGCGGAGAGATGGGACACATCGCACGATACTGCCCCGCACCCACCCCACGACAAACTGGACCCTCGCCGGCGTTAAACTAGAGCGAGGTGGCGTGAACGGGGACAGGCCACCTCCAGCAGATCTTTCCCCCGAGGAGCCGGCACCGTGCATGGGCCGAATTGGACACTCTCCAGGGATCTATCTACAGTGCAGCTTGGGGAGGACGTCGATCCGGGCCCTGATTGACACCGGCTCTACAATCTCCTTGGTTCGACCCGGTGTGCTGCCGGGCACAAGCAAGACGATTCCGCGGGGGTGGGAACCCACCGAGCGCTGCGTCACCACAGCTACCGGTGAGCGCGCCCGACTGAAGGGGCGGAGAGTGCTGGTGGTGGGGGTGGCCGGTCAGAACATAAGACACCCGTTCTGGCTGGCTGACATCCAAGACCCCTGTATTATTGGACTAGACCTGCTCACAGCCTGGCGTGCCAAGATCGACACCGCCGGACCTTCCCTCCAGCTGGGAAACCGGACCATCACGCTCCACAGCAGAACCCAGGGAAGGGACACGGGGGCACGCGCAATCGAGGGATCGCCAAGACAGACCGGACCAGGCAGGCCACCGCGAGGACTGGACACGATGACGTCACCAGCGCGGACAGAGGGAGCAGGAGCACACACAGGGACAGCAAGGGGAGGGGTCAACGTGTCAGCAGAGACGCAGCAGGCGGTGGAGGAATTATTTCAGCGGAGCTGCAGCGGGCTGGACCCGGAACAGAGACGCCAGCTGCGGGAGCTATTGGACTATTACGTGGGTGTTTTCACCGCGAAGGATGAGGAATGCGGCTGGACCGGGTTGGTGCAGCACGAGATCGACACCGGTGAGACCAGGCCGATTCGACTCCGCCCACGCCGGCTGCCCTTTTCAAGGCGGGCGGCGGCGGAACAAAAAGTGCGAGAAATGCTGGAGGCAGATGTCATTGAGCCCTCCAGCAGCCCCTGGGCGGCGCCTGTGGTACTGGTCAAGAAGAAGGACGGGTCGTGGCGGTTCTGTGTGGATTACCGACGCCTGAACGACGCCACCAGGAAAGATTCCTACCCTCTGCCCCACATCGATGACGCACTGGACCACATCGCCGGCTCCAGCTGGTTCAGCTCGCTGGATCTACGCAGCGGCTATTGGCAGGTAGAGCTGTCACCTGAGGCCCGCCAAAAAACAGCCTTCTCCATCGGGCAGGGACTGTACCAGTTTAAAGTGATGCCGTTTGGACTCTGCAACGCTCCGGCCACCTTTGAGCGCTTGATGGAGCGAGTGCTGGCTCACGTGCCCCGGAGTCGCTGCGTTGTTTACCTGGATGACCTGCTGGTGCATGCAGCTGATTTTGACAGCGCCCTGTCAAATCTCCGAGAGGTGCTGGGAGCCATCCAGCAGGCGGGGCTACGGTTACACCCTAAGAAATGCCACCTGTTCCGGCGGGAGACCACCTTTTTGGGCCACGTCGTCAGCGCAGCGGGGGTCGCCACTGACCCGGAAAAAGTGGCGGCGGTGAGAGACTGGCCAGTGCCGCGGAACGTTGGAGAACTGAGGAGTTTTCTTGGATTGGCCTCCTATTATAGGAGGTTTGTGAAAGACTTCGCCACCATTGCCAGCCCGCTGCATCAGCTGACGCAGAAAGGACGCACGTTCCAGTGGAGTGACAGCTGTGCTGCTGCTTTCTCCCAGCTTCGTGCAGCGCTCATCAGAGCCCCCGTCCTGCGGTATCCTGACCCGAACCGCCCTTTCATCGTGGACACGGACGCCAGCAACCAGGGCATCGGGGCGGTGCTATCCCAGGAGGGAGAACACGGAGAGCAGGCAGTCGCTTTCTTCAGCCGCACTCTCAGCAGAGCCGAGAGGAATTACTGTGTGACTCGCAGAGAGCTGCTGGCTGTCATCCAAGGACTGCGTCATTTCTGCCCGTATGTGTACGGGGGGAGGTTCCAGCTCAGGACGGATCACGCCTCCCTGACCTGGTTGTTAAACTTCAAAGAACCGGATGGACAGTTGGCGAGATGGCTGGAGGCACTGCAGGATTATAATTTCCAGATTGTGCATCGGGCAGGCCACCTCCATGCCAACGCTGACGCGCTGTCTCGGCGCCCCTGCGCGACAGAGGAGTGTCGTCACTGCCAACGGGCTGAAGATCAGGACCAAACCGCCCCACGGGCTGCCGCTCTCCGAGCCGCTGCGAGCAGGAATCACGCAGCGACGCACAGCCCCTCCTCAGATGATCAGGCAGTTCTCCCCAGCGATGACGTCACAGAGGTTCTTGGCACGCAGCAGCTGCAGAGCGAGCAGGACAGAGACCCGGTCATTTCGCGGGTTCGGCAGTGGCTGGACGCAGGACAGCGGCCCGCCTGGGAGGTTGTGTCACCGCTGGACCCAGAGACTAAGGCCCTGCACTCCCAGTGGGCCAACCTCTGCTGCTACGAGGGCGTGGTGTATCGACAGTGGCAGACTCCAGCTGGGCAGCGGCACGTCTGGCAGCTGCTGGTTCCTCGTCGACTCCGGCCCAAAGTACTCCAGCTGGTTCATGGGGCGGTAGGAGCGGGCCACTTCGGAGTGACAAAGACGCTGCAGCGCCTTCGAGCCTGGTTCTATTGGCCCGGTTGTCATCAGGACGTGGAGCTCCACGTTCATCGCTGCGACACATGCACAGCTCAGAAGGGACCAACTCAGCGATCCCACGCTCCCCTGCAGCAGTACCGGGTGGGAGCACCAATGGAGCGAGTGGGAGTGGACATCCTGGGCCCTTTCCGACCACGGACCGGGGGAACCGCTACGTGCTGGTCGCGATGGATTATTTCACTAAGTGGCCAGAGGCGTACGCGGTCCCGGATCAGAGCGCCGCTACGACGGCATCAAAGCTGGTGGATGAAATGTTCTGTCGGTTTGGCGCACCGGAGGAGCTGCACAGCGATCAGGGTCGGAACTTTGAGGCGGAGGTCTTTGGAGAGGTCTGCAAACGGCTGGGCATCCGGAAGACCCGGACCACCCCACTGCATCCACAGAGCGACGGCCTGGTCGAACGATTCAACCGGACCCTCACCACCCAGCTCGCTATCCTAGTGGACCAGCGACAGCAAGACTGGGACCTGCACCTGCCTTTTGTTTTGTGGGCGTACCGGACGGCAGCTCAGGAATCTACCCGGTGCACCCCTGCAGCGCTCATGTTTGGACGCAAGCTGCGCACACCGGTGGATTTGGTATTCGGTTGCCCCCCTGAGCCGGAGGTGGAGGGAAAACCCGGATTGGATTATTTTTTTTGTTTGAAAGAACGTCTCCACATGGTGCACGAGCTGGCTCAAGAGGCCCTGGCAGCGGCAGGGGGCCGGCAGAAGCGAGCGTACGACTCCCGCTGCCAGGGGAGGGACTTTGCACCGGGAGATCGAGTCTGGGTTTTCTGCCCTGAGAGGAAGAGAGGACGATCACCGAAGCTGGCGAGCCAGTGGTCGGGGCCATGCGTGGTCCTGGAGAGACTGTCAGATGTGGTGTACAGGGTGAGGCTTAGAAAAAGGGACCGGGTTGTGGTCCTTCATCGTGACCGTCTCGCCCCGTATCGGCCATCTGCACCACTGGTGGACGAACTGGAGCTTCCATCCCGGCCCGATACCCCGACCGAGACCCAGATGGACACTAGGGGGCCTGTATGTGTTGGCCGCCGGCGCCGAAGACCGCCCCGACACCTGGATGAGTTTGTATTGGACTGTATTATTGGATTCTATTGGATTGTATTGGACTTTTAAATTGGACTTTAATTTTTCTGGGGACAGAAACCAGTCCGGGGGGGGGGGGGGGCAGTGTAACGTTGGGGCCATGTTAAGGGGGGCAGGGATTTCCCAGCATGCTTTGCCAGTTGAAAACGTTATGTGTGTGTAACCGTGATTTAAACGGAGGTCTGGGAGAATGACCTCCCCTCCTGCCTGTGCTCAGTGTGGTGAAAAATAAATCCCGTTGATCACAACCATCTGCTCCATTTTCTTTGTGTGAACCCTGCTTACATCACAATATTATACTGAGCCCATTACTGTATGTTATTGTTGTTACAAGATCGCCGAGTGTCTGCTGATATGTATATACTTTTATTTTATCTGTTTATCTTTTTTCTACTTGTTTTGGTTTTGCTCTTGCTATGAACCCTGAGTCTGAAATAAACGTTTGAATTTTGAATTTGAATTTACAATACAGAGAGGCTTGTGTCGGCGGCTAGCATTTTCAAAACGTGATCCATCAAGTGGCAACTAATTAAACTAACACAATATCACTCAATTACCTGATATAGGACGTGATGAGCTGAATATAATGCACTACGACGGGCTGGACAAGCTTGACTGGGTCACGGCAGCTGCCTGGGACTAGGTCGCCACTGAATTGTTTTCACCTAGTACGGCGTTGCCATGTGGGTTGCTAACCGGAAGTAGGCCAAATGCCCGGATGCCCGACTGCGCCCATTGTAGTCATTGCCACTAATTTGGACTTTTTCCTGTTATAATAATTAATTTAATATTTTCGATGGTTATAGTACATGTGTCCTATACCAGTTATGAGTATTGTTTTTCTTGTGACCAAACTCTAGAAAAAATGAGGACTATCAGTTGCTTCTGTTTTCTTATTATTGTTGAAAATCACATGCCAGCTGATCCAAGACAAAAGCAGTTAATAAACAATGATAACAAACAAAACTGCATTTTTATGAGACATAAATAATAGGGAATACATTATTTTTTAAGGATATTGCCATCAGTAACACAGAGAATTATTTTAATTTCTTAAGAGGTTTTACAGATAATTGAACTTTAAAATGATAATTTATGGCCACGAGTTTGCTGTAATTTACTAAAAAAAATATTAATATTTGCAAAATAAAAAAAAAATTCTATCTCTTGTTCAAAAACCCAGGATTGACACAGGATTGCAGCAACGTCCCATTGATGACAACAGCTATGAGATTTTCAAGTATCACACTAAAAATAGTTAGTAATTTAATTTTCTTGGAATAATTGACAACAGTTGTGGTCACAAACATTTACTGAATGAAAAACAATATCCTGAAAACAAAGGTAGTTAGTCAGCATAACCAAAACCAACATATTGTCCCTCTTGTAGTAGAAAGGTCAAACAATAATTGGCTTTTTATGTTATAGACCATAATGTACCAAGGGAAATTCAAATTCTCAGGAAAAATGCCGCTTATCAATTAATCATTAATTGATCGATAAGGTGAATCAAATAATTAATGAATTAATTGATAACTTGCGTCCCTACAGCATATCAAACTAGAAAAGCACTCAGAGCACATACATCCACCAAGGCTCCTTCCGTCCCTCATGGATCACCTCCAAAATGTTGCTAACACAGTGTGAGAAGATAAGAGCCTTGGTGGAGGTATGCATTCTGGGATCATCACCAAAATGTTATGGGTTCCCCTCTAGCCCAAGGACCACCACTGGTGAAAATTTCATCCAAATTCATGCAGTAGTTTTTGTGTAATCCTGCTGCACAAATACAAACAAGGTTCTTGACGGAGGTATGCACTCTTAGATCATCACCAAAATTTAATGGGTTCATCTTTGGCCCAAGGGCTACCTCTGGTGAAAATTTCATCAAAATCCATCCAGTAGGTTTTGCGTAATCCTAAACAGAAGGACAGACGGTAAAACAGACAAATCACTCCAATTGCATAACCTCCTTGGTGGAGGTAATCAAGCATTTTCTCAACCAACAGCCAGCTGACCACCAGGGGGCAAACACATGTCAGGGCAACATTAAGCTGCAGAACTGACAAGCGAGCGCACCCTGTAGCAGCAGCCTTAAGTTTTCAATAGCAGACTGGTGTGATGGTGAAACAAACCAGATGATGGGAGCAGAAGGTGACAGTACGGCAACACATGGAGGTGAGGAGCTAGTGCCTCGAAAGGATCATCATCCGTTGTCTGGATGTATTTTGGATTCAGGGCAAGTGATGCTGACTAAAAAGAAATTATATGCAAAGAATGCCATAGAGCTGTGTCTGCCGCAGGGCAACACAACTAACTTACTCAACCACCTGAAAATACACCACAAACACAAGTACGATAAATGCATGAAGGCTAACGCGAATGTCACTTCACTAAATCACAGTGTGTCCTGCGCCGACCCAGGCAATCGTACTACCAACCCTACACAGAGCTTCACCGTATCATCCGCCTCCCAAAGACCTGCTAAAGTAACTGACGTAATAGCATTTTATTTGGCCAACGTCATTTGTCCACTAAATACTGTATGAGCAACGAAGGCTTCAAAAACATGGTCAAAACACTGGACAAGAAATACGTGATCCTCACGTAATTCTCTGAAGTTGCATTACCTGCACTGTATGAAAAATACAGATGGTATCACAACTGTCAAGTACTTTGCAATTACGACTGACCTATGGTCAAGCAGAATAACGGAGCCCTACATGTCCCTGACAATTCATTACAATGATGGAGATTTTAAAATGAAGAGTCGATGCTTGCAGACATCATTTTTACCACAAGACCACACAGAAGAAGCTATAGCCCACAGACCGAGGGAAGTGCAATCATCTTGGAGCCTGCAGGAAAGACTAGTCTGCATAACAGCAGACAGTGGATCTGTCGTCGTCAAGGCAGCTTCTCTAAGTAAATGGGTGAGGCTCCAGTGCTATGGCCGCAGGCTTCATCTAGCAATCAGTAAATAGTATGAATAAAAAAAAAAAAATTATGCAATCTGTGTTTTTCCTAAAGTTAATGAATAATCATGATGAATAATTGCAATTTCAATTTTGATCAAAATAATCATGATCATCATTTTGGCCATAATCGTGCAACCCTAAAATGACACATTAAAAAACATGTTGGACCAACAACTCAGCTGAAACACCAGCAGTTACTTTAATGCACCTCATCCCTGCTGCTAATGTTAACTGATAAACACCTACTTGCAGCCAGTTCAGACTACACAGATTTTTGTCTTTTACAGCATCACCAAGTCAGACTAAAGAGATAAAGTCTTACCGTGTCTCAACTACAAGAGTGGCAACACTACTTTATGTAGTCTAAACATAGCTATGTTAGCTGCCTACCTAGTAAAACCAGTTCACTGTATGTAAACGGAATGTTCCCCACCAGTGAAAAATGTGTAGCATACATGAATTGCTGACATTTATCATCACTGACTTAAGGATGGTAACTAATGTTTCATCACACAGATTACAATTACAATTGTACAATTACATCACAATTATTGTTTGATATACTGAATAAACCTTGGTTCCAAGGTTGTCATAGCCAGGAGCGGTACTGGGGTTAAGCTCCCAGTGCTCATAAAATGCTCCTTATGGCGTGCGTCTCGAAAAGCCTCTGACAACTAAGTCCAACTCCTAGCCTGCTCGTGTGTTTTAGTCTCTAAGCCCGGCGGAACTGCTTTTACTAATAGGAGAAGGGGCGAGAGCGGATCTCTGGCGCCTTAAAACCAGATGCTTCGGGTAGATGGTGGCACGTCAACCTGGGAAGGTGGCCCATCTAGGGGAAGGTAAACCCTGATTTCAAACCTCCGCTGCCTTGCGGCACACCCGGTCATGGGAAAGGCTTCGGGAGTCAACCCTGAGGAAAAATCCGGAGTCGGAGCCCCTAAGGCAGTTCTCTGTTGTGCTCAACATCGTTCTGGCAGCTCCTGCGACGGCGCTGGTGCCAAATTATAGCAGCCCTGCTGTTCCTTTGGATTCATCAGTGACGTGGAGAGGGGGGACATGCTGCATGGGTAACATCTTGTCCTCCATATCTTACTGCCCAGGCTTGAATCCTACCAACGCTGGAAGGTAGAATACCGGTGCACATCGGCCTGTTCAGCCGCAGGCGGTGCTGTTCCAGCAGAGTAGACGTTTAGGATTCTCTTCCATGGTCATCATAGACCGACAGAGGCCGACAACTGAATAAAAAAATGCAAGTCATATTCCTCAAGGATTTGATTTATTTATGTAACTAGTCCATACCTGTGCATGCCCGTAGAAAGTTAGTTACCATGGCAACAGTAACCATGGTGATGCCTGCCTTTGATCTTTGATGATGTGTCTGCCTGGCAACAGTAACCATGGCAACATCTGTGCATCTATGATGTCATAGCTGTGAACGCCCATAGCTCCCCTATGGACGTTCATTAAAGATTTCCCCTCCTAAACTTCCCCGTATCTGGGGAGGTTGAAATTCACAGATGCACACCCTTGTAACCTCAGCACAGCACGTATAAAATCTGAGGCCAGTTCGACGAACAGTTCGGGAGGTATGCACGGAATACACACAGACACACACAGACAGAGATTCCTTGCATTATAAAATGATACGCTGGCATACATCGAATCAGTTATGGCTAAGTTTCATCTAAGTTAAGAGCACGCTGGTATACGGCATAGTTCGCCAAGCTCCTCTGAAAATTTTCAGCAGAAGAAAACCCAACGTCAGACACAGCATTGTGTTTGAGCCCTGAACGATTGAGGGGGACAGAACTTCTTCACCTTGATGCAGCGCAGTAAAATAAAATGTAAAAAATCATTCAGAAATGATTATGCACAAAAATAAAGGAGACAGCTTCATTCCTCTAGAGGCCAGGTGACCGCTGTGATCAGCTCTGCTTAACAGCACTGATCGATTAAACAGCTCTCTTGAAAATGAGACCCCGAGTCTCAATGGGATTACCTGTATAATTAAGGTTAATAATAAATAATCCTAGCGATTACAATAGGGCTCTCGCCCACTGATGTTGTCTGTGGCTTGGGCTCTAATACACAGCACGGCTAGTACCAGTGGCACCGGTACCACACAGGAAGGAAAAGCCACCATAGACTCCCCTGTCCTTCTTCTTCTAGATTTGACTGGCAGTTGGCAGCCAGCTTACAGGTGCATTACCACCACGTACTTCACTCTAAATCATCACTCTATACATCACTCCCCTGTCCTGAACTGTGGGTCCTCTGGCCATTCTGCTTAGGGATGGGCGATACAAGCATTTTTCCTTTCGATACGATAGCATTAATTTATGGGACATTTTCTTCAATACTGAGACTGATACTTTTCGCCCAAAATTACGATTGCAGTTTCATTAACAACTTTATTGCAAGGGCAATATGAAATATGAATAAAACTCATGAACATAAACAGTTGAAAGAAATGCTTATAAAACAATAATAAAATAGAACAATGAGCAAAGTAAATAAAAATAAAATGACTTTTTTCAATTATAATAAAAATAATTAAGACTTAAAATGAATGCAAAATTAATTAAATTTCTTAATTTGATGAAGATTCTCAACTGGATTCAAGTATTTTATTTTTTTTTTTTACTTCAGAAATGTTTCATGATTCCTATATGTGTAATTTTTTCACAGTGCAATGTTTTTTTTATTATTTATTTATTTTTACACCATTATTTTACAAACTTAAATAGTGCTTACTTTGTTTTTCAAATTTTACGCTGCTTGGTATCACCATAGAATTTGGATGAATGGTGGAACATTTCTGCCGCCCCCGACGCTGCTGAGCTCACTCTGTACAGGAGTGCTTGGCTTCGCAGTGTGCAGAGTCTGATAGGCGGCCAATATGCTTGGGCTGGTTTTTCACCGGTTTTCACACATAAATTTAATGCCTAAAACTCTCAGAAGTGAAAACAAATTGCACGTTTTGTATTAACATAGTGGTATCGCAATATTTTATAAAGTATGAACTCCAAAGTATCAACCAGCTGGTATCGAAGTATTGATACTTGAGAATCGATATGCCCATCCCTAATTCCGCTCCAGTCATGTCGGTATTAACTTTATATTTTAGATATTACAGCGGTCAGGACTCACGGTGTGCCGTTGAAAGGGAAAAAATTTGCATCATTCAGCAAATGTGCCGTTACTGTGTGCCTGCCCCGAACCCCCCCGAAATTTTGAAGTTGTTGTACAGTAGGAGCCCACAAAATTATGATCCAGTGATAGAGGGAATAATTGAACGGGATTCGAACTTGGAGCTACCCTATAATGGCATATTTGCAGTGTTTGTTCACAGGAAAAACCCATATGCAGAGCAGTCTGCAGAGCACACACACACTCAGAGCTAAACCCTGCCCACACTTCAGGGCATGAAGAGACACAGCAGTGTCAAGCGGTGGCTAAACTTTTATTGATAAAAATTACATATTTTGACTGCCTCTCCACGAATGACCGTGGAGCACCCCGTCAGACACCAGTTAACAGGAGGCTTGGCTGCTGCGTGTGCCACTGATGTCCTTTGTGGCACCACGGGTCCACGCCAGCCCCCGTGTTCTCCATACCAAATTATCAATCACAGCAACTTTATGATATATATTTTGACAGCGCAAATCCATACTCGGGGATGCACACAGCAGTAAAGTACTTACAAAATTTGTTA
Source organism: Pholidichthys leucotaenia (assembly GCA_020510985.1). Taxonomy (NCBI): domain Eukaryota; kingdom Metazoa; phylum Chordata; class Actinopteri; order Cichliformes; family Pholidichthyidae; genus Pholidichthys; species Pholidichthys leucotaenia. The sequence continues at coordinate 245,101,644 of CM035842.1, read as the reverse complement.
TTTGGACATTTTTGCATCTTGTTGTCGTTCAATTTTAACAACACAATTTTGTTGTTAAAATTGTGTTAACAGGTCTGAGGAGTTGTTAGTTCCTGGCCAGCAGGTCAGCTGGGTGTGGGGGGATCAGTGCTGCTGATAAAGCCACGTCACCCTTTAACCCTTTGGTTTCCTTCTCAGCAGCAGCTCTGCTTGAATTGTCCTCAGAAGGGAACATGTATATCGACAGAGGTGTGAAGTTTGGCCCAGCTGTTCCCACTGATGTCATGGGGGGGTGATCTGTTGGGTGTCATGGGGTGTCGTGTTTACTCTTCCTGGGTTAACTGGATTATTTCTTCTGCTGGGGATCACCTATTCCTCTTCTTCTCCTTTTCCCTGCTGATTAATGCAGATCTGCAGAATTTAACACCTCCTTACACCTCCTTCAGTTCCTCCTCACAGCTGTCTTTTAAAAAAATGGCCAACACGCACCAATTTATCACATCCTTTTCCCATGTAAATTAGAAACATTCTTTTGTAAATGTGAGGATTTTTCTCATAAATTTGCAGGATTTTCCTGCAGAGTTAGAGCCATTTTACTCAGAAATGTGCAGCTTCTTACTTGAAAATTTATAGCTTTTTATTATTCATAATTTTGCAGCTTTTTCCTCATGAATTTAGAACTTTTCTTACTCTTGAATTTGCAGTTTAAAAAAAAAAAAGCTTAAACTTGCAGCATTTTACTCAAATCTTATATCTGCAGCATTTTTAGGTTGTAAACAGTTGGAAATTTACACTTTTTTTTTGTCTTTTTGCTAAAGTTGCAGGTTTTTACCCATAAAATTCCATTTATTTTTTTTTTTGGTCAGAAATTGGCAGCTTTTAACTAAGACTTACATCCCTTTTTTGTGTGTGTGTGTGTGTGTGTGTGTGTGTGTGTGTGTGTGTGTGTGTGTCAGGTCAGGCATTGCCTTGCTTGCTACAGGATAACCATGAAAACCGGTGCTACCTGTCTCATGGGTCGGGCCGTCGGCGACTCAACCGGCATCCCCGCCCTTCCAAGGGCGTGGAGGGTGAAACAGGGCATCCTGGCAGAACTAAAAACAATATCTAACTCACTAACCTGCACTTATATAGCGCTTTTCTAGTCACAAAGACCACTCAAAGCGCTTTCACTAATACTAACCCTCTATTCTAAGGACCTATAGGAAACAAATATCTAGGGACAATTTAGAACAGCCAATTAACCTAACATGCATGTCTTTGGATTGTGGGAGGAAACCGGAGCCCCCGGAGTAAACCCACGCAGCACAGGGAGAACATGCAAACTCCACACAGAAAGGTTCCAACCCCTGCCAACCTGGGGATTTGAACCAGGAACCTTCTAGCTGTAAGGCAACAGTGCTAACCACTGTACCACCGTGCTGCCCGTATTTGCCGTATCTGCCACAGGTCTGTGGTGGACCACTCCCAGTTACACAGGGTGAGACTGGACATCCTGGCAGATAAACACATCTGTCGCAAGGTCTGTGGTGGACTGTGCCAGTCGGTGCATTGTGACATCCACTACACAAAGAGCAGAGATAAACAAACCTATCATCTGGTCAGTCACTGCAACAGATACTGGAGTCAGTTTGTCTTGGCTTGTCCTTGCCACTGATAATACCTTTATCTGCCAAGAATGTGCTGCTAGTCCAGCAAAAGCTAGCAGTACTCAAATACTTTGCAAGCAGCTTCATGAAATGGTCAACCAGAAAGCAACTCATACCGGCTCGGATGTCGCCCGGGCTTGCAAGGTCCGCACTGATCTGTTCACACTCCGACAGGCAGCGAAAAGTAAGCTAGGAGCAGGAAGACAAAAGAAGAGGAAAACGGCAACCTTGTGTGTAGCAGAATGCAGTGTACGCACTCTGTTGGACAGAACAACATTACAGCGCCCAGAAAGACAGACCGCGCTTGTGGCCCTGGAAATGAACAGGTACAATGTAGACATAAGCCCCATTTCCACCAGTATCACCTTGGCTTTACTTTTTTTTACTTGTTTCGGTTTTTCGCCATTTCCACCCAAGTCCTCACGGTTTAACCGTTACGATTTTCGTGCCTGTTCAGAGGCAGGGTACAGGCGAGCGAAAAACGAGGTGTGAATTGACGTCAATCGACTGCTAAACGCTGATTGGTCAGGGCGTAACGTCACCAAACGCGTCCGTTTTGTTTTCTGTTGAAGCTACACGTCCGCCATTTGTAATTTCAGCGAGTAACTGCGGTGACTGGATTCACAATTGTGTTCTCATATAACGATGTCCACGCGCAAGTTTATTCCATGAACAAACGAGGAGGTGTGGACTTTTCTGTCCCTCGTACCCGATGACTACATCCAGAGCGAGTTGGTGGGGCAACTTGCAATGAAAAAATATACCAGGAAGTGTCCGGCCTGCTATTTTGGCAGAGAATTTGGACTCGACACGGCCACGCAGTTGGAAAACGGTGACGGTGAGTGTTGTTTTGTTATTGTCCGTCTTCTTGCCTTTCGGTCAAAAGCGCACTTTAAGCAATAAAGAAAGTTGTTTGATTGTGGGCAATTGTGGTGATGGCTAGCCCGCTAATAGCTAGCTACCTCTGTACCTTGCTGCCAACTGGCATCAAGCTGCTGAATCGCGCTTTTATTTCAGTATTCACGTGAACAAAACGCTGACGTAAGCTTATTGTATTCTGGTTAAAAAGTTTTGTGTTTGCGGTACATGTTGCACTTTGTTTGTGAGCTTTATTGTGTGTTTTTTTTCCTTCTATACACAGTTTTCAAATCCCTTGGGTCTGCCTCACTGGACTGCCCCGGCATCTCCCAGTCAAGTGCTGGTAAGGCACAACAAACTGAAAATTACCACCCGGTTGTTTTTATATGTGATTGTTTTCTATAGACGCATAACAAGGAATTTAAAATGTCTTTCTACGTTTATAAAAATACTAGATTCAGGGGTGTTCATAGCCACAGTGGCCCAGTGTTATAGGTGTGTTGGTGGTGAAATACTGTTGTATTTTCACAAAAAAAAAGGAGCACATGTACCGACTTCAAATCAAAATGCTTGATTGACTCTTCAAGTCAGCTAACACTATTAACCCATTCTGATTTATGAGGCCACAGCACAAAGAAATTCTTTTAAAAATAACCCATTAAATCAAAATACTTTTTACAATTAATCCTTTTTGAAATGAAGGGGGGCCTAACCACATCACCACAGAAGTTGCTTATAGTCCACTCTACTGCGGGGCAACAACATGACAGTTGAGCTTAAATACAGCAACGAAGCATCCCACCACAGGCTTTCAACAGTTTAATTCCATAATATTTTTTCTGACATGTTTTGATCCGGTGTTATCTAAATACAATGACTTCTGTCTTTCATATAGGCAAGCTGAAGAGGTCCAGCAACATTGCAGACCTTGCATCACTGATGGCCCAGAATCATGCTGAGGAGATGCGGATCCGTGAAAGGATGCTCGAACAGCGCGAAAGACACCTGCAGTTAGCCGCATTAAGAAGGGATGAGCTGACAGAGACGGCTTCCTTCCACGGAGCCTTCCGAAACCATTTTGGCAGTCTGGTCGAAGTACTGAAAGCTCCCCATTTGTTAACATGTTTTGGGAATATTTGTAATGTAATAAAATGTTAGTCTTTTGGATAAAAGTGTGGTTTGTATATTATAACACTGGATGATAAAGGCGAATAATTACATACACATTCCATTGCCTCATATGACCCTAATCCTGCTGTTCAGCCATAAAGGTGTCAAGATTTTTAATGGTAATGTAATTGTTATTGTTAAATTTAATAAATATTATCACTGCTGTATCCATTGCCCTACATTGGGTACAGTTTTTAAGTAAAATTGTAAGCAGTTGCACAGGTGTAATTTACATTCAGCAGTAGACACTGATAAAGGTAAAAGTCGAATTGGGTAAAAGGTAAGTACATGTGAATTGAATGTTATATCGGCATTCCAAATTCTGAGAATTCCAATAAATTATAAGCAGTCTAGTATAATATAAAGCGAAAATACCCATACATGTAAACCCAAATATAACATTTTCGATGTTGTAAACGTTGACATGTATATGATAAACCTATGCTATTGTGATTCAATAGATCCATAGTGATCTTTGGTTTGAAAAAGAAAATTATAATTTGGTGTTGGGCAGTGTGACAATGTCAGTGTATTTAGTAGGATTAAAAAAAGTTTCATCATAAAATTTCTAGGTTCATTGGCAATTCCATCAAACCAAAAGTGAGTTGTCTAGCTGCAGCATATTTTTTTTTTTGGAGTCATTTCTACGTTGTTTTAGTGTGTAATTAGCCACCACTGAACAGATAACCCTTATAAATAACAATAGATGGGAAAAATGATACACAATGGGCCTAGATTTGGATTGGCTTTTTTATAATATCAATTATTTGGTAAGTTAAAGTTAACTGGAAGTATAACAAGTTTCCACATATAATTCCAAGGTCAATTGGCAATTCCATCAAATCAAAAGTGAGTTGTCTAGCTGCAGCATTTTCTTTGCAGTCATTTTCTACGTTGTTTTAGTGTGTAATTAGCACCACTGAACAGATAACCCTTATAAATAACAATAGATTGTACAATGATACTCAAATGATACACAATACAAAAAATGGGCCTAGATTTGGATTGGCTTTTTTTTATAATATTTTTAATTATTTTGTAAGTTAACTGGAAGTATAACAAGTTTCCACATATAATTCCAAGGTCAATTGGCAATTCCATCAAACCAAAAGTGCGTTGTATAGCTGCTGCTTTTTTTGGGAAGTCAGTTTATCATCAGTGTATCATTATTACACAATATACAAAATGGGTCTAGATTTGGATTGGCTTTTTTATAATATTATAAATTATTTGGTAAGTTAAAGGGGTTTAGGATTAAATTTCTGCATAATTTTAAATTACCCCGGTGTTTCAGCATTTAATTAACCGTCTGTTAACATTTAACCGTTTTGAACAACAGAGGCGACGTAGTTTAAAAGTGCACAACATTTTATTTAAAAAACACGTTTGACATATGTATGCACATGAACACTGAACAAATGAAATGATCTCTGCTTCATATGCAGCTGCTTCAGATTCCTCCTGGGCAGCCGCTATTCTCCTCTCCTGCTCCAACGTGTGTTGTCTCAATCCACGTCGTCTTCTCCTGTAAAATTCTCTTGTCTCGTTAAAGACATTCATTGTGTTAAAAACCGTGGAAATCCTCCGCTCGTAATCCGCTATTTTTTTCTGTGTTGTTGAGGAGTCAGTCTCGTCCTTTATACGTCAGCAGTGTAGCGCCACCTCGATCCCGCCCACCCCAGCAATACTCGTCTTTCCGCGGTTGTGATGGAGGCGCAGCCGCGGGAGAAACAAGTAGTAAAGAAAAGAAAAGAGTAGCGCAGAACTATATAGTGGAAATGTGGCAATAGCTGCACTTAGTGAAACAAGATTGCCTGGATATGACAGCTTGGAAGACCATAGGTAAATCTTCTTTTGGAGTGGGAGATCAACTCAAGAAAGGAGAGAAGCAGGAGTGGGCTTTGCAGTTAGAAAGGAGATAGCAGCAGTGCTTGATGAGGAATCGGTGCCAATCAACGACAGGATAATGACTATGAGACTCCCACTACAGCGGAAGATGTATGCCACACTCATCAGTGTATATGCCCCAACAATGACCAACACAGAAGAGGTGAAGGAAGAGTTCTACAGTGATTTATGTGAGACTATCAGGCGTGTAGCAACTGATGACAGGCTGATACTCGTTGGAGATTTTAATGCCAGAGTTGGTTCAGACACCGAGAAATGGAAAGGAGTGCTAGGCAGTCATGGAGTAGGCAAGTGCAATGCTAATGGAGAACTTCTACTTGCACTATGTTCAGAGTACAACCTTGTGATAACCAACACTCTATTTAAGCACAAGGACACACACAAGAAGACATGGATGCACCCAAGATCCAAGCACTGGCACTTATTAGACTACATCATAGTCAGGCAGCGAGACATAAGGGATGTATTGGACACCAGAGCAATGAGAGGTGCGGACTGTGGTACTGATCATGTTATGCTGAGATCTAGATTAAGGGTTTGGAGATGAAAACAGCACTGCGGGACAGGTGCAAAGCCACCACGGAAGCTAAACACTAGTGCACTGAAAGGCCAAAAGAAGCAGAAAGAACTTGCACAGGAAATGGATGAAAACTTGAAAGACTGGGACAGCAACAACTTGGAGAATAACATAGAAGAGAAATGGGCAACACTGAAGGATACAGTGTATTAGACTGTGAGTGATGTATAAGGCTACCCTGAGAGGAAACATCAAGATTGGTTTGATGAGCATGATGAACACCTGAAGAAACTACTAGAAGCGAGGAATACAGCTAGGCAGGAAAACCTACAGTGTAACACAAGGTCGAAGAAGAAGAAATACTCAGAGGCTCAGAGTGAGCTACAGAAGTACACCAGAGAGATAGATTTTGAGCAAAATCTATGGCCCTAAACCGAGAGGATTGATCCAACTAAAGGCTATGGATGGTGAAACGGTTTTGCAGGAGAAAGACAAGATCCTGGACAGATTTTGCAGACCACTTTGACCAACTACTGAACAACCCTGGAGATCTCACTGAAGAGGCTAAAGCAGCTCTAGTGCAGCGACCAGCTGTATCAAGTCTGGATGAACCACCAAATTTTGATGAACTAATGGCAGCTATCAGGACAACACAGGATGGTAAAGCTCCAGGAAGGGATGGAATTCCAGCAGAAATGTGGAAATTTGGTGGTGTTCAGCTGACCAACTGCCTGCACAAGCTCAGATATGGGATGCCCAGAAAGTACCTCAAGACTGGAAGGATGCAAGTATTGTGCCTTTGTTCAAGAAAGGTGACAGGAAAAATTGTGGAAATTACCGAGGTATATCACTGCTAGCCACTGTTGGTAAAATTCTCTCACGTGTACTACTTAACAGACTCGATGAACACATCTTGCAGAATGTACTACCGGAAACCCAGTGCGGCTTTAGAAGTGGAAGAAGCACAATGGACATGATTTTCTGCTTGAAACAGGTTCAAGAAAAGTGTATTGAACAGAACATGCCACTTTATGTAGTCTTCATAGACTTCAGTAAAGCCTTCAATACTGTTTCGTGACAAGGACTTTGGCAGGTACTCAAGAAATATGGTTGTACAGAGAAGTTTGTCAGCCTGATCGAGGCACTCCATACAGGTATGCAAGCAAACGTGGCAATGAGTGGTTCAGTATCTAAAGACTTTTCAGTAAGCAACGGGGTGAAACAAGGGTGTGTGCTGGCACCTACACTCTTCTCGCTATATCTGGCAGCCATGCTTGAGGTGGCCTTCAAAGACACTTCAGAAGGAGTATACATTCAAACAAGGAAAGAAGCAGACTTATTCAATTGGCACAGTTTAAAGCCAAGAGTTAACAAGAGTTAACAAGAGCTAACCGCTTTTGTTAGCTCGAGATTAGATTATTGTAATTCTTTATTATCAGGCTGTCCTAAAACATCTTTAAAAAGTCTTCAGCTGATCCAAAATGCTGCAGCAAGAGTTTTAACAGGTACTAGAAAGAGAGATCATATCTCTCCGGTTCTGGCCTCCCTTCATTGGCTTCCCATAGAGTTTAGAATTAAGTTTAAAATCCTTCTTCTTACTTACAAAGCTCTAAACAATCAGGCTCCTTTTTATTTAAAAGATCTGATACTACAGTATTGTCCTAACAGAGCACTACGCTCCCAAAATGCAGGATTACTTGTAATACCTAGAATCTCCAAAAGTACAATGGGAGGCAGAGCCTTCAGTTATCAAGCTCCTCTCCTGTGGAATCAGCTGCCAATCTGGATTCGGGAGTCAGACTCGATCTCTGTTTTTAAGAATAGGGCTAAAACCTACCTTTTTGATATAGCCTACAATTAGGGAGGGATCATGTGTTTCTGAACCCTCCCTTAGTTATGCTGCTAATAGGTTTAGTCAGCCGGGGGACCTCCAGTAATACACTGGGCCTCACTCCTTTCCTCACTCTCAATGAAATATTTTTTTTGCTGGTCATTAACATTTGTTTGTTCTCTCCCATAGATTGAGTCCCCATCGTGCTGTTTGCTCTCTACATGTCTGTTCTTTTCTTCTTCTCTATCCCCTCACCCCCCAGCCAGTCGCAGCAGATGACTGCCCCTCCCTGAGCCTGGTTCTGCTGGAGGTTTCTTCCTGTTAAAAGGGAGTTTTTCCTCTCCACCGTCGCCAAGTGCTTGCTCACAGGGGATCGCCTGATTGCTGGGGTCTTTCTGCAACTGTGGGGGTTCCCCTTACAGTTGATAGTGCTATGAGATGACTGTTGTTGTGAAATGGCGCTATATAAATAAAGTTGAATTGAATTGAATTGAATTGAAGAGTAAGACATCGATAAAGGTAGTAAGAGAAATGCTCTTTGCCAACGACAGTGCTCTAGTTGCACACAGCATGGAAGATATGCAATCTTTAATGGAGAAATTTGCAAGAGCAGCTAGCCAATTCAGCCTCCAAATCAACATCAAGAAGACAGAGTGCCTTTATCAACCACCAAAGTTTCAGTTTTCAACATCACTACCAGAAGAGATCAGCATTGGTACAGAGCCACTAGTCAAGTGCAAGATTTTCAAGTACCTAGGGAGTACTGTTTCAGAGAATGCTAGGCTGGAGGATGAACTATCTCTCAGAATGGGAAATGCGAGCGCTGTGTTTGGAAACTTGAGGGAGAGACTGTGGAACAATCGACATGTGTCTATCCGTGTGAAATGCAAAGTGTACAGAGCGACAGTACTGGCTACTCTATTGTACGGTGCTGAAACTTGGACTGTCTACAGAATGCAGGTGAAGAAACTCCATGCATACATGATGAGACACCTTTGAGCCATAATGAGCATCTCATGGAAAGACAAGATAACCAACATAGAAGTGTTGAAACGAGTTGGTCTAACATCAATGGAGGACGTGCTAATACAGATGAACCTGAGATGGCTTGAACATGTTGAGAGGATGGAACACCAGCGTCTCCCTCAGCAGTTACTCTACTCACAGTTATGCGAGGGCAAACGCAATCAGGGTAGACCAAGGCTCAGATTTAAAGACACTGTAAAAAGAAACTTGAAGAAGTTGGACATACTGTAGACAGAAGTTCCTGGCAGTGGAAAGCTAAGGACAGAGCTGTGTGGAGGAATCTGATCAGACCTAAATGAAACAGTCATTGTCGCCCACGACAGACTGCTATGATGATGATGACCCAAAGCTCATGACCATAGGTGAAGGTAGGAACGTAGATTGACTGGTAAATCGACAGCTTTGCTTTGGAGCTCAGCTCCCTCTTCACCACAACAGACCGATACAAGGTCTGCATCACTGCAGATGCTACTCCAATCCGTGTGTCAGTCTTGGGCTCCATTCTCCCCTCACCCGTGAATAAAGATCCCAAAATACTTAAACTCCTGCACTTGGGGCAGGCAGGAGCTTGTCCCCAACCCGGAGAGGACAATCCACCCTTTTCCGGCTGAGGACCATGAACTGGGACTTATTCTCATCCCAGCCGCTTCACACTCAGTAGCAAACCATCCCAGCAAGATCTGTAAGTCATTGCTTGATAAAGCCAACAGGACAACATCATCTGCAAACAGCAGAGATGAGATCCTGTGGTCACTGAACATGACACCCTCTGTTCCTTGGCTGCGCCTAGAAATCCTGTCCATAAAAATTATGAACAGGATCGGAGACAAAGGGCAAACCTGGTGGAGTCCAACTCTCACTGGAAATGAGTCCGACTGGGTGTTTGCAATATGAACCAAACTCTTGCAATGGTGGTATAGGGACTGGATAGCTTGTAACAACAAGCCAGATACCCCATCCTGCTGCAGCACCTCCCACAAGAGACCACAAGGGATGCAGTCAAATGCTTTCCCCAAGTCCACAAAACACATGTGGACTGGTTGTGCAAACTCCCACTGACCCTTGAGGATTCTCGAAAGTGGAAACGTGGGAGTTTGCACAACCACGTTTGCACAACGTGCCATGACCAGGACAAAAACCATATTGCTCCTCCTGGATCCGAGTTTCAACCAACGGTTGGACTCTCCTCTCCAGTCCCCTGGCACAGACCTTCCCAGGGAGGCTGAGAAGTGTGATCCCCCTAAAGTTGCAACACACCCTCCGGTCCCCCTTCTTCAAGAGAGGAACCACCAGCCCAGTTTGTCATGCCAAAGGTACTGTCCCCGACCTCCACACAATGTTGCAGAGGTGTGTCAACCATGTCAGCCCTACAATATCCACAGTCTTGAGGTACTCAGGGCGAACCTTGTCCACCCCCAGGGCCCGGCCACCAAAGTTTTTTAACCACTTTGGCAACCTCAGCCCCTGTGATGGGCAAGTCATCCCCCTTGTCCTCACGCCCTGCTTCCTCTGTGGAAGGCATGTCAATGGGATTGAGGAGATCCTCCAAGATCCTCCAAGTATTCCTTCCACCACCCGACAATGTCAGCAGCACCCCATCCCTACCATGCACACTGTGGGCAGGGAGCTGCTTCCCCCTACTGAGCCACCAGACAGTTTGCCAGAATCTGAACTCCTCCCACACCCAAGTTTTTGCTTCAGCAACCACCCAAGCTGCACTACGCTTGGCTTGTTGGTACACGTCAGCTGCTTTGGGAGTCCCACAAGCCAACCAAGCCTGATAGGACTCCATCTTCACCTTGATGGGCCCCCTCACCACTGGTGTCCACCACTTGGTTCGGGGGTTGCCACCACGAGATGCACTAACAACCTTGCGGCCGCAGCTCTGAATAGCTGCTTCAACAGTGGAGGTGGAGAACATGGCCCATTCAGACACCATGTCTCCAGACTCTCTCGGAATGTGGTCAAAGTTCTTCCGGAGGTGGGAGTTGAAGTTCTCTCAGACAGGGGCCTCAGCCAGATGTTCCCAGCACTTTCCCTATACGTTTAGGTCTACCGGGTCTGAGTGCACAAACTTTGGTTGGCACAGAAGTCCAATAACTGAACACCACTCGGGTTCAGATCGGGCAGACCGTTCCCCCAATCACACCCCTCCAGGTTTCACTGTTGTTGCCCACATGCGCATTGAAGTCACCCAGTAGGACAATGGAGTCTGCAAGAGGAGCACTCTCCAGCACCCCAGTCAGAGATTCCAAAAAGGGTGGGTACTCTGAGCCATTATTTGGTGCATAGGCACAAATGATGGTAAGGACCTGTTTCCCAACCCAAACGCGCAGGGAAACAACCCTTTCATCGGGGGAAGACTCCAATATAGAGGCAGCAAGGTGGGGGGGGATACAAGAATGCCCACCCCTGTGATTGCCTACATACGTATAGGTTACAGCTCTGTATTCTACTTTTAAACACAGTCTACATTTGGGCCTGTAAAGCCTGATCGGCTTACCTGTTTCAGACAGGAGTACTTACTTTCTATGGGCATGCACTAGTTAATTTAACAACATATAATGGAACCTTGTGTATGAATGAACAGACATTTACAGTTCTCTCATATCTGTCTGCTGCTTTTGTTTTTGTTCTTTGTGACAAAACTATGTACTTACTAAATAATTACAACATAATTATGAGGTGCTGGACCAACCTGATCAGGTGTGGATTCATTAATTCAGTCCTGACTGATCCCAGAACCTCATTGTTGCTGTACTCTACCAGACTCAGCTCCCCGGCGTTGAAAATCATACACACCTGAAAAGACGATCAAACAAAATCAGAGGTGTAAGCCATTATAAGACCCTAAACAGCTGAGTTAGAAGTAAAATTGGTAACAGGAGAGTTTCTTTTGTACTTGTAAATTTGTACATGGTACATGTGTAACTTTATTGTAAATTTGGGATGTTTTTACTTATAAATTGGCAATTTTTCCTGTAAGTCTTCTATTTTTTCTTGTCAAACATTTCCCTTACTCTGGCAAATTTATGGGGTCTATGGGTAAAATTGGCAGTTTTCTCATTAAACTAAGTCTTCACATATTTTTATCTTCATAATTTGTGATTTCTTTCTTTTTATTTCTTTTTTTTGACAGACCTAATGGTTTTGGATAAAAGAACTGGTTCAGCCATAGGTTCCAGACCCTGGAACCTATGCCTTCCAGAAAAGGTTTACTTTAAAAAAAAAGACATAAACAAGTACATACATAAGTGAGTGTGTGTACTTACATTTTCATTTTCAAAGAAGAACTTCTCATTTCCCCCAGAACCAGGCCAAGGCACCTGACAGGAAAGATGCTTATTTAAAACTTTCTTAACCAAAGGCTACAATTACTTTACAAGCAATACGAGTGACTGATATTTGAGTTTCTTTTTTTTTTGTTAAAAGGGGGTAGGACTCGGGGAAAAAAAAATTTAAACTTCATCCTACTCCTTTTCATACATACAGTGGAAATTTTAAAAAAAGAAACATTGTAGACAAAAGATCTTCAACAACATTTTTCTATCAAATCAGATCAGCATTTTATTACCTCCACCAAAGGGGGAGGTTATGTGATCATCGGCGTTGGTTTGTCTGTTTGTCTGTTTGTTAGCAAGATAACTCAAAAAGTTATGGACGGATTTTCATGAAATTTTCACAGATTGTCAGAAATGGGGTATCCTACAGATGATTAGATTTTGGTGGTGATCCGGATCACCGTCCACAAGAAAACCGCCATTACGCAAAATGCCATTTTCGTGAATAACTACTGAACCACTAATCATATCATTGTCAATCCAATTGCTGGTCATATGTTTTCACGGTCAAGGAATCTGAAAACGTACACACAAACACTGTATGGGGGGAACTGTGGCGCTAAACCGCCATTACGAAAAATGCCATTTTCGTCAATAACTACTGAACCACTAATCCTACCATTGTCAATCCAATTGTCGTCAATCCAATTGCTAGTCATATGTTTTCAGGGTCAAGGAATCTGAAAACGTACACACAAACACTGTATGGGGGGAACTGTGGCGCTAAACCGCCATTACGGAAAATGCCATTTTCGTCAATAACTACTGAACCACTAATCCTATCATTGTCAATCCAATTGCTTGTCATATGTTTTCATGGTCAAGGAATCTGAAAACGTACACACAAACACTGTATGGGGGGAACTGTGGCCGCCATTACGGAAAATGCCATTTTCGTGAATAACTACTGAACCACTAATCATATCATTGTCAATCCAATTGCTAGTCATATGTTTTCATGGTCAAGGAATCTGAAAACGTACACACAAACACTGTATGGGGGGAACTGTGGCGCTAAACCGCCATTACGAAAAATGCCATTTTCGTCAATAACTACTGAACCACTAATCCTATCATTGTCAATCCAATTGCTTGTCATATGTTTTCATAGTCAAGGAATCTGAAAACGTACACACAAACACTGTATGGGGGGAACTGTGGCCGCCATTACCGAAAATGCCATTTTCGTGAATAACTACTGAACCACTGCTTGTCATATGTTTTCATGGGCAAGGAATCTGAAGACTGTATGGGGGAAACTGTGGCGCTTGGCGGAGGTCTCCGCTCTCCGAGTGCTTTTCTAGTCTTGTTATTTTCTTTGTTTACATGTTTGAAATAAAAAAAAAAATACTCAATTCCAGTTTGTTTTTTTGTTTTTTGGGGGGGTCAGATCAGATTTGTCTGTCATGACACTTCAGCTCCTAGAGATTGTGCAGTCAGAAATCCAAATTCAGGGGGCATTGCATTACTAGCAAATAAGTTGGAAAATCCCACCTGGAAAAACTCCTGGAATGCACTATGTCAACCATCTCTCCCACTTTCAGCAACAACTGTCACCCTGTCCTATTGATCACTGCTACCAACAACTGCCTAAAATCATTTATAATTAGGACTTCTAATTCTCCTTTAGTGAGTTTTGCTTTCCTCTGCAGACTGCATGTCGAAGAGTCCTTGAGCCAGTCACTGAACCCCCAGTTGCTCCTGATGGGTCAGACCAGCACCTGTGCATGGCAGCTCCGCTGCCACCAGTGTGTGAATATGTGTGTGAATGGGTGGATAGCAGGATTAGCAGCGGTTTGGTCATTCTAAGATGAGAAAAAAGTGCTACATAAGGGAACGCCATTTACTATTCCTCTTTCTCCCCAACCAAAGTTTCAAATACAAACCCCAATTTCAATGAAGTTGAGATATTGTTCATCCGTCCATCATCCATCCATCCAGCCATCCATCCATCTTCTACCACTTTTACGGAGATCCGGGTGGTGGAGGCAGCAGTTCAAGCAGAGAAGCCCAGATTTCCCTCTCCCCAGCAACCTGCTCCAGCTCTTCTGAGAGGATGCCAAAGTGTTCCCATGACAGCTGGGAGGCAAAGTCTCTCCAGCGTGTCCTGGGTCTCCTCCCAGTGGGACGTGCCTGAAACACCTCAAGTGAGAGGCATCCAGGAGGCATTCTCATCAGATGCTCAAACCACCTCAAATGGCTCCTTTCAATGTGAAGGAGCAATGGTTCTACTCTGAACCTCTCCCGGATGACTGAGCTCTTCACCCTATCTCTAAGGGTGAGTCCAGCAATCCTACAGAGAAAGCTCATTTCAGCTGCTTGTATCCGCAGTCTCACTCTTTCAGTCATTACCCAAAGCTCGTGACCATAGGTGAGGGTAGGAACGTAGATCAACCGGTAAATCAGCAGTTTTGCTTTAGAGCTCAGCTTCCTCTTCACCACGAAAGACCAGTACAACGTCCACATCACTACAGATGCTGCTCCGATCCATCTGTCAATCTCTCGCTCCATTCTCCCCTTACTCGTAAATAAGACCCCGAGATACTTAAACTCCTCCACTTGGGACAGAAGCTCGTCCCCAACCTAGAGAGGACAATCCACCCTTTTCCGGCTGAGAATCATGGACTCAATAGACTTGGAGGTGCTGATTCTCATCCCAGCCACTTCACACTCAGCAGCAAACTGTCCCAGTGAGATCTGTAGGTCATTGCTGGATGAAGCCAACAGGACAACATCTGCAAACAGCAGAGATGAGATCCTGTGGTCACCAAACATGACACCCTCTGTTCCTTGGCTGCGCCTAGATATCCTGTTCATGAAAATAATGAACAGGATCAGTGACAAAGGGCTAACTTGGTGGAGTCCAGCTCTCAGTGGGAATGAGTTCGGCTGGGTGTTAGCAATACAAACCAAGCTCTTACAATGGTCGTATAGGGACCGGATAGCTTGTAACAACAAGCCCGATACCCCATACTCCCAAGGCACTCCCCACAAGAGACCACGAGGCACGCGGTTGAATGGTTTCTCCAAGTCCACAAAACACATGTAGACTGATTGGGCAAACTCCCACAAACCCTCCAGGATTCTCCAGATGGTAAAGAGTTGGTCCAGTGTGCCACGACCAGGACGAAAACCACATTGCTCCTCCTGAATCCGAGGTTTGACCAACGGCCGGACTCTCCTCTCCAGTACTCTGGTATAGACCTTCCCAGGGAGGCTGAGAAGTGTGATCCCCTAAAGTTGGAATACACCCTCTGGTCCCCCTTCTTCAAGAGAGGAACCACCACCCCAGTTTGCATGCCAAAGGCACTATCCCCAACCTCCATGCAATGTTGCAGAGGTGTGTCAACCACGTCAGCCCTACAACATCCAGTGCCTTGAGGTACTCAGGGCGAATCTCGTTCACCCATGGGGCCCGGCCACCAAAGAGTTTAACCACTTTGGTGACCTCAGTCCTTGTGATGGGTGAGTTGTCCCCGTCATCCTCAAGTTCTGCTTCTTCTGACCTCGACCCTGAGCTTTTCATAGATGGAGAAGCTGTCAAGGTGGTAAAAGAAACCAAATTCCTTGGACTTATTTTTGATAATAAGCTGTCTTTTATTCCACATATAAAACTTTTACGAATCAGATGTTTTAAAGCCCTTGATATTATTAAAGTGTTGGCTAAAACTAAATGGGGTGCAGACTCTACTGTGCTGCTGCATCTCTATAGAGCACTTGTACGATCTCAGCTAGAGTATGGGAGCATAGTTTATGGATCAGCAAGGAAAACCTACATCAGGGCGCTAGAAACCGTCCATCACCAGGGGCTAAGGCTTGCCTTGGTTTCAGAACCTCTCCTGTTAAAAGTTTGTATGTTGAAGCAAACGAGCTTTCACTTCACAACAGGCGCCTGAAATTAGCTCTCCAGTATATGACTAAACTTAAAGCAGACCATAGAAATCCAGCCTACTCTGCAGTTTTTCACCCTCAATTTTTGCAGATGTATAAGGTCAGACCTAAGAGCATCGCTCCTTTTGGACTCCGTATAGAACCTCACCTGGTAAAATTAAACCCTGATATAAGCAATGTAGGGGTGGCAGTGGCTCAAGAAGTAGAGCAGGTCGTCTTCTAACCCGATGGTTGGCGGTTCGAATCCCACTCTCCCCAGATATCCTGCCGTTGTGTCCCTGGGCAAGACACTTCACCCGCATTGCCTCCAGTGCCCATAACACTGGGTATGAATGTGTATAAAATGTTTAAATGTTTGGTGGTGGCTGGAGAGGCCATTGGCGCGGATTGTCAGCCTGCCCCAGGGCAGCTGTGGCTACAGTAGTAGCTTGCCACTACCATTGTCTGTCTGGAGTGAATGAATAATGTATCTACTTGTAAAGCATCTTTGAGTGTCTATGATAAAGCGCTATATAAATCTGATGCATTATTATTAATGTAACACAGACGCAGTTTTGTCCCATCCCTCCATGGAGTTTAAGGAAACCCAATATAATTCTGGATCTGAGCCAAAATAAGAAGAAAGACACTCACCCAAATGTGTACCAGCAGCAGATCTTGGACATAAAATGCCGCTTTCCTCACCTTTTTTCCATATACTCGGATGGATCTAAAGTAGATGGCTCAGTCTCTGCTGCAATTGTTACCGGGCACAATCAGTATGGTTTGCGGATTCCCAAACAATGTTCAATTTTTACAGCAGAGGCTCGTGCTTTGCTTCTGGCATTGCAGCACATTGAGAGAACCAAACAACAGAGCTCCTTAATTTTTACTGACTCCAGATCCTGTCTTCAGGCACTTGGGTTTTTAAAGACTGATCACCCCATTATTGTCCGGATTTTAGAGAAACTAGGTTTTTTACAGAAACATAATTTTAATATCATCTGTTGGATCCCAGCCATGTTGGCCTGTCAGGTAATGAGCAGGCAGACAATGCTGCCAAGAGAGCCCTTACCCAAGAAGTCACTCAATGCCCGATCCCAGCCTCAGACCTCAGGCCTCTAATAACCTCCTATGTTTTAAAGAAGTGGCAGACTGAATGGGACACATGTACTGCAAATAAACTGCATGATATTAAACCTGCCATAAGCCATAGACATTTGCATCACTTTCAAAACAGACATGACGAGGTAGTGTACACTAGACGCCGTATTGGCCGCTCTAGGCTTACGCACAGCTTTTTATTAAAAGGTGAAGCACCACCATCTTGTCAGTTTTGCGGAGGTTTTTTATCAATAAAGCACATTTTCCTTGACTGTCCTGCTCTCATGACAGCAAGACAACGTTTTTATACTCAAAAGTCACTGAAGGATATTTTTAATAAGGTACCACCAAAGAAAATTTTAGGGTTTTTAGCACATGTGCATCTGAAGCATCTTATTTAATTTTTCTATTTTATTGTATCTACATATGTATCTCGCTGTATTTATTTATTCTTTCATTTATCATACTGTCTCTATTTAATTTTTAACTCAATTTTCTTATTAGTTTTAATTTTGCCATGAAATAGCCATAGATGCTGACATGGCACTAAACCAGAACACTCACTCACTCTGCTTCTTGTGTGGAAGGCGTGTCAGTGGGATTGAGGAGATCCCTGAAGTATTCCTTCCGCCGCCCAACAATATCCCCAGTCAAAGTGAACAGTGCCCCATCCACACCATACACAGTGAGGACAGGGAGTCGCTTCCCTCTCCTGAGCCACCGGACAGTTTGCCAGAATCTCTTTGAGGCTGACCGAAAGTCTTGTTCCATGGCCTCACTGAACTTCTCCCACACCTGAGTTTTTGCTTCAGCAACCACCCAAGCTGTATTATGCTTGACCTGCCGATACACCTTAGCTGCTTCGGGAGTCCCACAAGCCAAGACTCCATCTTCACCTTGATGGCCCCCCTCACCACTGGTGTCCACCGCTTGGTTCAGGGGTTGCCACCACAAGATGCACCAACGACCTTGTGGCCACAGCTCTGGGCAGCCACTTCAACAATGGAGCTGGAGAACATGGCCCATTCAGAATCCATGTCTTCAGACTCCCTTGGAATGTGGTCGAAGTTCTTCCAGAGGAGAGAGTTGAAGACCTCCTGGACAGGGGCCTCAGCCAGACGTTCCCAGCACACCCTCACTATACGGTGGAGTCTACCGGGTCTGAATGGCATCCTCCCCTGCCATCGGATCCAATTCACCACCAGGTGGTGATCAGTTGACAAATCTGTACCTTTCTTTACCCGAGTGTCCAAGACATATGGTCACAGGTCTGATGATACAATAACAAAATCGATCATCGATCTGCAACCTAGGATGTCCTGGTGCCAGGTGCACATATGGACACACTTATGCTTGAACATGGTGTTTATTATGGACAAACTGTGGTTGGCATAAAAGTCCAATAACTGAACACCACTCGGGTTCAGATCAGGCAGGCCTTTCCTCCCAATCACCCCCTTCCAGGTGCACTCTCCAGCACCCCAGTCAGAGACTCCAAAAAGGGTGGGTACTCTGAACCATCATTTGGTGCATAGGCACAAATGATGGTCAGGACCCGTTTCCCAACCCGAAGGCACAGGGAAACTACCCTTTCGTCGGGGGGGAAGACTCCAATATAGAGGCAGCAAGGTTGGGGGTGATACAAGAATGCTCGTCCCTGCTTGCCACCTCTTGCTTGGGGCAACTCCAAAGTCAAGTCAAGTCATCGTTTATTTATATAGCACATTTAAAACAACCTCAGTTGATTAAAGTGCTGAACAGACACCAAAACCATAGAATTAGCCATAAAAACAAGCTAAAAGTAATAAAAACAACCATGTAAACATAAAAGGATTAGAATGCTAAGAATTAAAATAAAAACAGATATAAATACAGTAAATTTTAAAAATATTAGTGATAATTAAGAATAAAATAAAAGAGGCCAAGACAAATTGCCAAGCTGGGACTAAATGCCAAAGTGAAAAGATGAGTCTTTAACCGTGTTTTAAAGTGGTCTACTGTCAGCGCAGGTCTAACCTGATAAGGTAGGCTGTTCCACAGTTCCTCCATGAGTTTTGAGCCGAGCCCTGGGAACAGCCAGAAGCAGCTGGTTTGATGTCCTCAGTGCTCTGGCTGTAGAGTGAGTGTGTAACATCTTGAATAAATAGCAAGGAGCCAAATCCTTTAAACGTTTAAAAAAAATTAATAAAAATTTTGAACTGGATCCTAAAATTTACAGGAAGCCAGTGCAATGATGCAAGAACTGGACTTATGTGGTCACGTAGCTTCTTTCCAGTCAACAAGAGACCTCAACCAGTCCTGTTAAAGGGAGCTGAGGTGGAGGTTGTGGATTCATACAAATATCTCGGGTTGTGGTTGGATAATAAATTGGACTGGACAACATACATTAGCAACTTGTATGGGAAGACACAAAGTAGGATGTACTTCCTAAGGAGATTGCGGTCCTTCAACATCTGCAGTAAACTTCTGCGGATGTTTTACCAGTCGGTGGTTGCCAGCATCCTCTTTTACTCTGTGGTGTGCTGGGGGGGGGGGGGGGTAGTATATCCAAGAAGGATGCGTCCAGACTGGATAAACTGATCAGGCAGGCCGGCTCTGTGGTCGGCGCGAAGCTGGACACCCTGGTGACGGTGGCAGAGATGAGGACTCTGGATAAACTATTGGATATAATGGACAATGTCAGCCACCCTCTGCACACCGTCATCAGTGACCAGAGGAGCCTGTTCAGTGAAAGACTGCTCCTTCCCAAGTGTCAGACCAACAGGCTCAAGAGCTCTTTTGTCCACCACACCATCACACTCTATAACTCCTCACTTGTGGGGGGGGGGGGGGGGGACATAGAGTACAGAGGACAGTAGGGCATTCATAGTGCAATAACCTTAACTTAACCGTACTTGTACAAGCCATATTTAGCCTTGTATTTATAATGTGTATATTATATTAAGTGTTTATTTTTTGCTTTTTTGCTTTTCTGATCTGTATGCTCCTTTTATGTGCTGCTGGAAATTTTAAATTTCCCAGAGGGAGTTATCCCAAAGGGATTAATAAAGTTAAGTCTAAGTCTAAGAGCGCAGCAGCTTGGCCTACTCTAATTCCAGAGTAGGCCAAGCTCCAGCCTATCTCCAGGAGGCTGGTTCCGGAACCAGAGCTGTGCACTGAGGTGAGGCCGACTATAGCTAGCCAGTATCTCTCAATCTCGTGGACCAGTTCAGGCTCCTTCCCCACCAGAGAGGTGACGTTCCACATCCCAAAAGCCAATTTAGTAAGCCAGGAATTAGACCGCCAAGGTCACTGCCTTCGACCACCACCTGATCCACATAGCACTGGACCCCCATGGTCCCTCCTGCAGGTGGTGAGCCCACTGGAGGGTGGACTCATGTAACTCCTTTGGGCTGAGCCCAGCCGGGTCCCATGGACAGAAACCCGGCCACCAGATGCTCACCATCAAGCCCCTCCCCTCGGCCCGGCTCCTGGGCGGGGCCCCGGTAACTTCATACTGGGTGGGGTACACTGAATCCTTGCTCTAACATTCATCAAAGGAGTCTGTTGGATTGTTCTTAGTCTGGCCCTTCCCCCAGGACCAGTTTATTTTGGTTGACCTGAGGCAAATTACCCTGGACAACATAGCTCCTGAGATCACTAGGGCACGCAAACTCCCCACTACGATAAGATGAAGATCCATGAGGGGTTGGGAAGTTATGTAAAGCATGAATAAAAATACAATAATTAAAAATCCTTTTCAACCTATATCTAATTGAATATACTTCAGGTCGGCAGTTCGGCTTCCTGTGGTAACGTATCATCACTTCCTGTGTTGCTGGCTGTCTGTGTGGTTTGCTCTGTAGTTAGCTCTCATTCTCCTGAGGATTTTTTGCCTTTAATTGTATTTTAATCACTTTTTTCCATCTACCGTCAGCTTTCGCTTCTGTTAAACAAGCTCTTGCACCTGTGTGTGCACTCAGTGTCATCTAATCACTCTCTTTAGCCTTCTGTTCACCTTTCATCGGTGTTTTTGTTAGCTTTGGGTTAGCCACTAGCTATGGCTACTAGCTCTCCTTCCCCTTCTCTGGTGTGCTCTCTCTGTCAGATGTTTAGCTACACCTCTGCCTCTTTTAGTGATAACAGTAAATGTAATAAATGTTGTTTTTTGAGGCGCTTGAGGCGAGGTTGTCTGATTTGGAATCCCAGCTCCGCTGCATTGAAACACCGTCTGCACTAGTTAATGACGGACTGCAGCGGAGCTCCCTAGCTTAGGGCGGCCTGCTAGCGGTCCTCCGGTCCTCCTCAGCAGCGAGGAGACTGGGTGGGTGACGGTGAGAAGGAAGCCGAGTCGCAAGGCCCCGGTTCACCACCAACCTGTTCATGTTTCTAATCGCAGCGACACACCCAGTGAGGAAAAAACTCTGATCATTGGCGACTCTGTAGTCAGAAAGGTGAACCTAGAGACTCCAGCGGCCATAGTCAAATGCATTCCTGGGGCCAGAGCAGGCGACACTGAGTCAAATTTGAAAATGCTGGCTAAAAGTAACCGTAAATACTCCACAATTGTTATCCCCGCTGGCATTAATGACATCCAACTCTGGCAGTCGGAAGTCACAAAACTTAATGTGGAATCGGTGTGTAACTTTGCCAAAACAATGTCTGCCTCTGTAGTATTCTCTGGGCCCCTCCCCAATCTGACCAATGATGACATGTTCAGCCACTTGTCATCCTTCAACCGCTGGCTGTCTGTGTGGTGTCCTGCAAACGATGTGGGCTACATAGACAATTGGAGTTCATTTTGGGGAAAACCTGATCTTATTAGACGAGACGGTGTCCATCCCACTTTGGATGGTGCGTCTCATCTATCTAACAATCTGGCATCATTTTTATCCAAATTTTCAAAACAATGACAACTCAGAGTTGGGACCAGGAAGCAGAGTCGCAGTCTTACACACCTCTCTGCAGCTCCTCTTCACCCGCCACCCCTCAACTTAGCCCCTGTCTTCCCCATCAGAGAATCTGTCTGCTTCCTCCAAAGTAAATAAAAATATAATGTATAAGCATCCCAAAGTGATTAAACAAAAAGTTGGTAAAACTCAAATTAAACATGAAGCCTCTAAATGGAATGGTTTGGCCTCTGTTCCTCCTCATAATTTAAAAATTAAATGCAGTTTGTTAAATATTAGGTCTCTAACTATCCGTGATGCTGGTGCCTGTGTACAAACCTTTATTGAACCTTTATTGAAGCGCAGCAGGCCGGCAGTGAAACAAATCAGGATTTGGCCAGAGAGTGCAACCTCTGCACTGAAAGACTGTTTTCTGCACACAGACTGGGAGGTTTTCAAAATAGCAGCCTCCCAGGAAGACAAGACGGATGTGGAGGAGTATGCTGAAACAGTCACCAGCTACATCGCGAAGTGCACAGAGGATGTCACTACAGTGAAGACCATCACCATGCGGGGTAACCATAAGCCCTGGATGACTGCAGAGGTGCGCTCGCTGCTTACAGCCAGAGATGCAGCCTTCAGAGCTGCATCTCTGGCAGCTCTGGCTGATCTGGCTGATCGCTGACCTGACCTGGCTGATCGCTCTCCGCTCAGCCAGGTCTGCGCTCTCAAAGGGAATTAAGGCAGCGAAGTGTGCCTATGCGGAGAAAATCCAGGGACACCTCTGTGACACTAGGAACACCAAGCAGATGTGGCAGGGAGTTCGGACACTGACGGGCTATAAGTCTAGGCAGGGGGTCGATGATGACGACGCTTCGCTTCCAGACAGGCTCAACGACTTCTTTGCACGTTTTGAAGCATCTAACCCGACAACCAGAGGGAGGGCTGGCCCACCCCCACCATCAGTCAGACCAGCTTTTACCATCAACACAGCGGACACACAGAGGACCCTAACCAGAGTCAACCCACGTAAAGCTGCAGGTCCAGACAACATCCCGGGACGTGTACTCCGAGACTGCGCGAGCGAGTTGGCAGATGTCTTGACTGACATTTATAACATCTCCCTGAGTCAGGCCATTGTTCCCAGATGCTTCAAGACCTCTATCATTGTACCAGTGGCAAAGAAACCAGTTGTGTCCTGTTTGAATGACTATCGTCCTGTTGCACTGACACCAATTGTGAGGAAGTGTTTTGAATGGCTTGTCAAACCACACATTACAGCCTGCCTCCCTGCATCACACGACCCGCTCCAGTTTGCATATCGTTCAAACCGCTCCACGGAGGATGCTATAGTCACCACCCTACACTGTCATCACCCACCTGGACCAGAAAGACACTTACGCCAGACTCCTGTACATTGATTTCAGTTCAGCATTCAACACCATTATTCCCCAGAGACTGATGGAGAAACTATTCCTTCTTGGTCTGAACACTGCCACATGTCTCTGGATCCTGGATTTCCTGACTGAGAGCCCTCAGTCTGTCCGGGTTGGAAACAACATCTCCAACTCTGTTACGCTGAGCACCGGATCCCCTCAAGGCTGCGTACTCAGTCCACTGTTGTTTACACTTCTAACACATGACTGTGTATCCAGACACGAGGGGAACCAGATTATTAAGTTTGCAGACAACACCACGGTGGTGGGACTTATTCAGAGGGATGAGGAATCAATGTACAGGGAAGAAGTGAGAGACCTGGAGGGCTGGTGCAGGGAGAACAATCTGGTGCTCAACGTGGACAAAACAAAGGAGATGATTATCGACTTCCGGCGGTCACAGCCTGAACACGTCCCCCTCAGCATTGGCGGCCGTTTAGTGGAGAGAGTGGAGAACATCAAGTTCCTCGGAGTGCAGATCTCGCAGGACCTGACCTGGAGCAAGAATTCCTTGGGGATCAGGAAGCGGGCTCAGCAGAGACTGCACTTCTTGAGGAAACTCAAACAGGCCTCTCTCCCCAGCTGCATCCTCAGGACCTTCTACAGAGGTGTGGTGAAGAGTGTTCTGATGTACTGCATTGCTACATGGTACTCCAGCTGCAGTATGTCAGACAAAAAAGCCCTGCAGAGGATAGTCAAGGGAGCTGAGAGGGTAACTGGAGTGTCCCTCCCCTCTGTCCAAGAACTTTTTCAGAACCGTTGTAGGAGCAGGGCACTGAACATTGTCAAGGACCGTTCTCACCCTCTGCATAAACACTTTGAACTTCTGCCATCTGGTAAACGATTCTGGAGCATCAGAGGCAGAACTACCAGACTGATCAACAGCTTCCTTCGACAAGCTGTCAGGATGCTGAACAGTTGACCCGGAATCTCTCATACACACTACTGCACCACGGACATTATGTATACTATTTGTATATTATAGTTAGTTAGTTTTTCCCAAGTATGTCTCAGGGATGTGTGAACAGATGGGGGGTGGGGGTGGGGGGGTGAAGATATGTGTGAGTGTGTCTTATATCATGCTGCTTCTATTTATATGGATGCCGAGAGAAACGCAATTTCATCTTGCCTGCACTACAGTTGTATGTACAGCAATATGACAATAAAGTTTGATTTGATTTGATTTGATTTGATAACTCCCAAGTCTCTGCTAGTCCATGATCTGTTAATTGATCATCAGATTCATTTAATATCCCTTACAGAGACTTGGTTAGAGCAAGAGGATTATGTTGGTTTAAATGAATCAACTCCCTCTGGTTATTTAAGCTGTCAAAATCCCAGAAGTTCTGGTCGTGGAGGAGGAGTAGCAACAATTTACCATTCCAAATTCCTAGTTAATGTAAAGCAAAAAACATGTTATAATTCCTTTGAGGGCCTGGTCCTCAGTATTGGGCATTTTAGCAATTTTAGGCTAAACCCAATTTTATTTGCCATAGTTTATCATCCCCCATCAACCTACGCAGAGTTTTTATCCAAATTTGCCAAATTCTTAGCTGATTTAGTGCTGAAATCAGATAGAATAATTATAGTAGGGGACTTTAATATACATGTAGATGTAGATAGTGATTGCCTTAATATGGCATTTAATTCAATATGAGACTCGATGGGGTTTTCTCAGAAAGTAGGAAATTCTACCCATTATCTCCACCATATGTTGGACCTTGTTCTGACATATGGCGTAGAAATCGAAAATCTGGCAGTGTCTCCTCATAACCCTTTACTGTAAGACCATTGTCTGTTAACCTTTGATTTTACTATTTCTGACTATTTGGCTCCTAAGGAAAAATATTACTACAGTAGATGCCTCTCAGATGATGTTGTAACCAAATTTATGCAGATTGGTTCCTCTATGCCATGTGTCAACACAACGGAAATAAGCTATAGACAGCTTGCTCCTTCTGTAATTGATAGCATGGTGGATAGTGTTACAGCTTCTCTGCATCAGACTCTAGACTTGTGGCCCCTTTAAAAAAGAAAAAGTCTAATCAGAAGTTTCTAACTCCTTGGTTCAACACAGAAACTCATAGCTTAAAACAGAAGACTCGTCAATTAGAAGGGAAATGGCGCTCCACTAATTTAGATGAAATCTATTTAGCTTGGAGAAATCATCTTTTAATTTATAAAAAATCTCTTAGAAAAGCTAGAACAAGTTTTTTTTAATTCTGCATTAATAGAAGAGACCAAGAATAATCCCAGGTTTCTTTTCAGCACTGTAGCCAGGCTGACAAAGAGTCAGGACTCTTTGTCAATCCTAGCATTCCCTTGGAGCTTACTAGTCAGGACTTTATGAACTTTTTCAATAATAAAATTTCATCTATCAGAGATAAAATCAGTCAGATTCTTCCCACCATTAATTTAAATACAGTAACTACTACAACTCCTTCAATTGATATCTGTTTGGATGAGTTTACTCCAATTGACCTTTTAGAGTTAGACAAAATAATTTCCTCATCCAAGCCTGCAATTTGTCTTTTAGACCCTATTCCTACCAGGTTATTTAAAGAAGTCTTCCCATTTATTGTCAGCTTTATTCTTCAAATAATCAATTCTTCATTAACTTTAGGCCATGTACCGCAAGCTTTTAAAACTGCTGTAATTAAACTCTTATTCAAAAAGCCAATGCTGGATCCAGGAGTTTTAGCTAACTATAGACCAAGCTCTACTCTCCCTTTAATTTCAAAAATCTTAAGAGTTTTTGCTACACAATTATTTGACCACTTGCAGGGAAATGGTTTATTTGAAGAGTTTCAATCTGGGTTTAGAATCCATCTTAGTACTGAAACAGCCTTAGTGAAGGTCACTAATGACCTCCTTATCACATCTGATAATGGACTTGTTTCTGTACTTGTCCTTTTAGACCTTAGTGCAGCTTTTGATACTATATCATAATATTCTACTTGATAGATTAGAACACTATGTTGGACTTAATGGAACTTTGTTGCAGTGGTTTAGATATTTATCTGATAGGGTCCAGTTTGTTCATGTCAATAATGAGTTTTGTTTCAACTCAAAGCTCAGACATGGAGTTCCACAGGGATCTGTGCTAGGCCCTACTCTTTTTAGTTTATATATGCTTCTGTTAGGCAACATTATTAGAAAGCACTGTATACATTTTCATTGTTATGCAGAGGACACACAATTATACTTGTCAATGAAGCCAGATGATAGTAATCAATTAGCCAAGTTAGAAGCCTGTCTTAAGGAAATCAAAGCTTGAATGACTTGTAATTTCCTGCTATTAAATTCAGATAAGACTGAAGTCATTCTTGTTGGTCCAAAAAACCTTAGAAATACAGTACCTTTCCAAATCAAACTTTTAGTTTGGATGCGGTTACTCTTTCTCTTAATAGGTCTGCGAGGGACCTTGGAGTTATTTTTGATTAAGATCTGTTTTTCAATTCACAAATTAAATTTGTTTCTAAGACTGCCTTCTATCATTTGCATAATATTGCCAAGATTAGGAGCATCTTGTCTCAGAGTGATGTTGAGAAACTGATCCACGCTTTTGTTAGCTCTAGATTAGATTATTGTAACTCTTTGTTATCAGGTTGACCTATAACATCTTTAAAAAGTCTTCAGTTGATCCAAAATGCTGCAGCAAGAGTTTTAACAGGTACAAGAAAGAGAGATCATATCTCTCCGGTTCTGACCTCCCTTCACTGGCTTCCCATAGAGTTTAGAATTAAGTTTAAAATCCTTCTCACTTTCAAAGCTCTAAACAATCAGGGCCCTTTTTATTTAAAAGATCTGATACTACCCTATTATCCTAACTGAGCACTATGCTCCCAAAATGCTGGATTACTTGTAATACCTACAATCTCCAAAAGTACAATGGGAGTAATCAAGCTCCTCTCCTGTGGAACCAGCTGCCAATCTGGATTAGGGAGTCAGACTCGATCTCTGTTTATAAGAATAGGGTTAAAACCTTCCTTTTTGATATAGCCTACAATTAGGGAGGGATCATGTGTCTCTGAACCCTCCCTTAGTTATGCTGCTAATAGGTTTAGACAGCCAAGGGACCTCCAATAATGCATGGGGCTTCACTACTTTCTTCACTCTCAATGAAATATTTTTTTTGCTGGTCATTAACATCTGTTTGTTCTCTCCCATAGGTTGAGTCCCCATCGTGCTGTTTGCTCTCTACATGTCTGTTCTTTTCATCTTCTCTATCCCCTCACCCCTCAGCCAGTCGCAGCAGATGACTGCCCCTCCCTGAGCCTGGTTCTGCTGGAGGTTTCTTCCTGTTAAAAGGGAGTTTTTCCTCTCCACCGTTGCCAAGCGCTTGCTCACAGGGGATCGCATGATTGCTGGAGTCTTTCTGCAATTGTGGGGGTTTCCCCTACAGTTAATAGTGCTATGAGATGACTGTTGTTGTGAAATGGTGCTATATAAATAAAGTTGGATTGAATTGAACTTCAAGGACAAGGTATTTAATGTTCAAACTGAACTTTAAGATAAGATAAGATATGCCTTTATTAGTCCCACAATGGGGAAATTCCAGGATTGCAACAGCACAGGGATAGCAACACTCAGAGCAACAATCAGAAGGCAAGAAAAAACAAGAACATCTACTAAACATATGTACATATTACTATAAATATATACGTATATCTATAGACACACAGTGCGGAGCATTATGGTTGGTGAATGTGCAGCAGAAAGTCTAAGCTCTCTCTCTGCGGATGCGGCGGGCCAGCTGGAAGTCTTTGGGCATGATGGTGACCCTCTTAGCAAAGAAGAGACCCACCAGGTAGGCCTCGCTGGCCTCCTGCAGAGCCATGATGGCGAAGCTCAGGAAGCGCAGGTCGGTCTTGAAGTCCTGAGCGATCTCCCTCACCAGGCGCTGGATGGGCAGCTTACGGATGAGCAGCTCCGTGGATTTCTGGTAGCGACGGATCTCTCTCAGAGCCACAGGCCTGTAACGGTGAGGCTTCTTCACTCCGCCGGTGGCCAGAGCGCTTTTCCGAGCAGCCTTGGTGGCTAGCTGCTTCCTGGGGGGCTTTTTCCTCCAGTAGGTTTTACGGGCGGTCTGCTTGGTTCTTGCCATCGCTCTTTATTTATTGGGTTTTTTTCCAAATATTCACTCATTTTGAATTTGATCCCTGCAACACATACCAAAAAAGCTGGACAAGGGCAAGAAAAGACTGGGAAAATTGAGGAACGCTAAAAAAAAAAACAAAAAACAAAAAAAAAAAAAAACACCGTTTTGGAACTGTGACGACGGAGTGTCGCCACTGCTATGGTCCTCTTTCATTTAAGTATTATATTTTATGTGTAAAAGGATTTATAACTTTCAAATGTCAACATGTATTGTTATGTATACTGCTCAAAAAAATAAAAGGAACACTTTTTAATCTGAGTAAGTTTTGGAGTGTTTTGAATTCAGCCCTCTGTAGGTTGTAGGTTGATAATTTTCATTTCCATCAAAAGATGTGGCATCTTTTCATTCTTAACACGTTATCCAGTCCATATCAGTGTAGATATCCAGCTTATTTTTTCCCATTAAAATCTGATGTGTTTTCAAAGTGTTCCTTTTTATTTTTTTTGAGCAGTATATAAATGCACATATAGTTTGAGATCTGTTTTGGGTGAAGTGAAGTCCACTTGTGTGAGATAAATGCTAATGTTAATTATGTTAATTGGGTGAGGCAAATGAATAATTTGAGAACCACGTACCTTTGCCAGCATGCTTCCTGGGGGTGTCCGGGCGAAAGATTCCCCAGGGGTTTGAGTGCCCTTTAAAGGATGCCAAGAGGAGGAAGTATGTGATGGTTGAGTAGAGGGGGAAGGTTGGTAGATTTATATTGTAAATAAGGGTTTATACTATTTATTGTATTATTTATGTTCATTTATTGTGTAAATATTGTGGGAATTATTTATGTATTTATGAATTTCTTTTTAGATACTATTGGGTATATGTGGGAATGTGAATGTTTATTGTCTTACTTGGGACATTGGTATGTTCCAATTGGATTCATTATCTTACTAAGTATATTAACAGGTGTTTTTCATTTGGTTGGTATTGCTGGGTGTTGGATGTTCTATGTAAGTTGTTGCCTGCAAAGTATTTGTAATAAATGGGAAAATGCTTGTTGCAAACTTTGGAAGTCTCGCCCTTCTGTTATGCACCTTGACCGCTCGGCAAGTTCTTGACAGGAACATTCTACAGGTGAACAGGTTAATTGTAAACAAGTGAGTGCCATGATTGGATAACACATTCTTACTACGAAGCACGCTGTTGCAACATGTGCAGAATGTGGCTTGGCATTGTCTTGCTGAAATAAGTAGGGACATTCCTGAATAAGACGTTGCTTGGATGGCAACATATATTGCTCCAAAACCTGTATGCACCATTCAGCATTCGTGGTGCCTTCACAGATGTGCAAGTTACCCATGCCACACCCTCTCAGATGCTGGCTTTTGAACTTAACACTGATACAGTAACCTTCTGAATAGTCCGATTCCTTGACGTCCTTGATTTCATCTTTTGATGATATTATGGACTGTAGATGATGAAATCCAGTGACGTGCGGTCAGGGAGGGCAGGTGAGGCAGAGCCTTACCTGTTATCATGAAAAAAATAAAAAAAAATAAAGAACTATAAATATATTATTTGTCCACTAATTTGTTTTTTAGGTCTAAATGTAATTTCTGAATGATTCCAATCATTTCAACCTTATTTATATATTTAAAATCGCCAGCTCTGCGCATTTCCTGTTCAGATATAAGGGAGAACGGCCAGGTGAAGCAGCAGCAAATGTAGCCTCAAAAGGATTACACAATCCTTCACAGCCCGGTTAGAGCTTGTGCAAGATGTGCATTCCTGGTGATAACTCTGTGTCAAAAATGTAATGTTTGTAGGAGCTTTTATTGCGTGTTGTGGAAGATGTGAAAATGACGAGGCAGCGTTCTTTCTCAGAGTCAGCTTTATTCACATCTCCATCATTTCAAAGCAGAAAAAAGAGAGTATGAAACAGTAACTCTCGTCCTTAAATATCAGGGACTTCACACCTCATAGATCACATGTCCCACAGACCACCTTGCATAATAAAGACAGTCACAATGCATTTCACCACCTGGCATAATAAAGACAGTCACAATGCATTTCCCTCCATGATATCACTTCCACTGTCTCCCACGCATACTTTAATCGACCCCCCACAGTCTCCAGCCTTGCATAACAAGGCTAAGCTTCCTGCCTTTGTTCTGACCTGAAATGCGAGTCACAGAACCGGTCCTACAGGTCCATTGAGTGTTCACCACACAAGCCCCCCCAGCATTTTAGAAAAACAGAACAACAAGAAAATAACCACATGCATGCCGTGATAGCATCAATACACATCAGTCCACATGCTGGATAGGCTTCAGCCTCCTGCCGAATCTGCTGTAGCTGGGGTTCACCGCCTCTGCGGCGCTGTCCCGCTGGGGATTTGCCATCTGGGAGCGGAAACCCTTTGTCAGTCTCTGCGGGTGTTCTGGGGAAACATTACTTTGGGAAACATTACTGTGCGAAACCCTCCGTGGTGGTCTACCTCGCGGGGCCTTTGCCAACAGCACTTCCTCCTCTGCCACCACAAAAGCGGGTTTAAGTCTGTCTATGCCAATTTTCTCTTTCCTACCCCCCAAATCTAGCAAAAACTGCTTGTCCCCTGTTTCTAGCACTCTGAATGGTCCGTCATAAGGCGGTCGCAGCGGGGTTCGATGCGCATCGTGTCTAACAAAAACAAACTCTGCGTTCTTCAAAGTTTTAGGCACAAAAACGCGCGGAAAACTGTGGTGCGCGGGGCCGGGCAGCGTGCTTGATTCTATGTTACTCCGCAACAGCTGAGACAGGGAGGCGTTTGGCGCTGGGTTATCTGGGAGAAACTCCCCAGGCAGCAGGAGTGGCTGCGCAAACACGAGCTCCGCTGGGGAGGCTTCTAGATCCTCTTTAGGTGCAGAACGCAACCCCAATAACACTCATGGTAACTTGTCAACCCAATTTGTATCCGTCAGTGACGCTTTGACAGCCGCTTTCAATGACCTATGAAAACGTTCGCATAACCCGTTAGCCTGCGGATTGTACACGGTTGTGCGGTGAATTGTGACACCCAGGCTGCGGGCCATTGTCGACCAAAGCTCGGAAACAAATTGAGGGCCTCTATCGGACGTGTCCGACGGAACGCCAAAGCGCGCCACCCAAGCTGTTAAAAACACGCGCGCCACTTCCTCGGCCGTGGTTGATGCCAGCGGGACCACTTCAGGCCAGCGCGTGGTGCGGTCCACCATTGTCAGAAGATGTGTGCACCCCTGTGACAGCGGGAGGGGTCCAACGAGGTCCACATGAACGTGATCGAACCTCTTGGCTGGAATGTGAAACGGTTCCAAAGGAGCTCTCGTGTGCCTGTGTACTTTGGCTCGTTGACACGCCGTGCAGGCTGCTGCCCACTCTTTGACCTGTTTGCGGAGGCTCGGCCAAACAAATTTCTCTCCCACCATTTTGACTGACGCGCGCACTCCAGTGTGCGCCAAAGAATGAACCGAGTCAAAAACGCGGCGGCGCCACGCGGCCGGTACTACTGGACGCGGCCGTCCAGTGGAGACATCGCAGATTAGGGGGAGCATACCGTCTTGCAGCACCCTGCTCTCCAGCCTTAACCCTGTTGGTCCAGACTAGAGCGCACGCACGTCCGCGTCATTAACCTGCTCTGTGGCCATGGCTGCATAATCTAACCCTACGCTGACTGGGGCCGCCACAGCGCGCGAGAGGCAATCTGCCACTACATTGAGTTTGCCCGCCACATGCTGAATATCAGTGGTAAACTCTGTTATTGCGGCCAGCTGTCTCTGCTGCCGGCCCGACCACGGTTCCGAGACCTTGGCCATCGCGAATGTTAGCGGTTTGTGATCAACGAACGCGGTGAAAGCGCGTCCTTCCAGCCAGAACTGAAAGTGGCGGATGGCCAAATGGAGAGCGAGCAGCTCCCTGTCGAACACGCTGTATTTACATTCGCTATCGCACAAGGTCCTGCTGAAAAATGCGAGGGGCTGCCAAACCCCGGCTACATGTTGCTCCACGACCACCCCTATGGCCACATCTGATGTGTCAGTGTTGAGCGCTATGCGGGCCGTTGGGTCTGGGTGTGCCAACAACGCAGCCTTTGCCAAGGCTGCTTTAACCTCCGAGAACGCTTGGTTCTGCTCCGGGGACCACTCGATCTTATCCGCGGGTTTCTTTTTTTTGAGCGCGGCATACAGCGGCTGCATGAGTTGCGCCGCGCGGGGGAGAAAACGGTTATAAAAATTCACCATTCCCAAAAACTCCTGCAACACCCTGACTGTCTGCGGCCGGGGAAAATCTGCCACAGCACGCACTTTGTCAGGAAGCGGAACTGCTCCTTCGGGGGAGACGCGGTGTCCTAAAAAATCGATCTGCGCCACCCCGAACTGACACTTCGCTGGGTTGATTATTAACCCATGATCTCCCAACCGTCGGAAAACTGTGGCCAGGTGTTTTTCGTGTTCGTCTTCGGACGCGCTGGCTACTAAAATATCGTCCAGGTAGACAAACACGAAAGGGAGATCGCGAAGCACCGCGTCCATCATGCGTTGGAACGTCTGAGCAGCCCCTTTAAGTCCGAATGGCATGCATAAAAACTCGAATAAACCAAACGGAGTTATTACCGCTGTTTTGGGTATGTCCTCAGCGCGCACTGGGACTTGGTGGTAACCGCGGACCAAGTCTATTTTAGAAAAAATGCGCGCCCCTGCCAAATGAACCGAGAAATCTTGGATATGTGGGATTGGGTAGCGGTCGTGCGCTGTAGCATTGATTAACCTGCGAAAATCCCCGCAAGGGCGCCATGATCCGTCAGCTTTCGGGACCACATGTAGGGGGGAAGCCCACGGACTGTTTGAACGTCGGATAATGCCCAACCTCTCCAGGTTGGCGAACTCCTCGTGCACTATGGCCAGCTTAACTGCGTCCAAGCACCGAGCTTTTGCAAAAACGGGCAGTCCGGTAGTGGTAATAAAATGCTCCACCCCGTGCTTAGCGACTGTTGCCGAAAATGTGGGGACCGTGAGTGCTGGGAACTGAGTGAGCAGTGTGTGGAACTTACCGCCTGCTGTTGTGACGTTGGCTTGTGCTGTAGGCGGGGCCACTCGCGCTGCACAGGGGACAGAATCAAAAGAAAATGCATTAACCAGGCGTCTGTTAGCGAGATCAACCAACAACCCATGTGAGCACAAAAAATCAGCCCCCAGCATATTGAAATTTACTGTTACTATAACAAAAGTCCACTCATATGCACGGCCGTGTAGAGACAGAAGCAGAGTCTTCTCACCAAAGGTCTTAATCTCCGAGCCGTTCGCCGCTGTCACCAGGGGACCTCCGGAACCCGCCAGTCTGTCCGCGCAGGAAGGAATGATGAAACTCAACTGGGAGCCTGTGTCGACGAGGAACTGCCTCCCGGAGCGTGCGTCCGACAAGTAGAGCAGCTTGTTCTCTTCCCCGAGGGCCGCGGCTGCTACCGACCCCCGGTCTTGGCATTTCCCGAACGCCCGAACTGGCACGGCGGTACACACTTGCGTGCCCTCTCTGCGAAGCGGCGATGGTAGAAACAAAAGACGTCCAGTCCACACTCCCTGGCCCTTGCCGCTGCCGTCGTCAGTGAGTCTGGCACCGCTGTCTCTGGCCTCCTGTCGTCTGCGGTCGTCGCGCCGAGTTCCGCTGCAGCGGCCGTGGCTGCGCGCCGCTTGGTGGCGTTGACAATCCGCTGCACCTCTCGGCCCAGCGCGCGGTAGTCCCATAGGGCCAACAGTGGCGAACTGTCCAGAGCCGCTCTCGCTGCTGACGGTAGAGTCCTGAGGAAGAGGTGGGTGAAAATGAAGTGATCATCGTCAGAGTCTTTCAACCTCAACAACTTCTCCATCAGGCTCGCGGGCATGTCGTTTTCCCCCTCCGTCAGCGCCAGGAGCCTCTCTGTTTGCTCCTCCGCCGAGGGGGTGAATTGCTGGATGAGTGCAGCCTTCAACGAGCCGTATTTGTCGCTCTCCGACGGCTGGTCGATCAGGCTTTCCACATGCTGGGCCGTGTTGTTGTCCAGCTTTGCGATTATGTGGTAGAATTTCGTGACATCTACCGATATCCCCCGGAGGTTGAACTGCGCCTCAACTGCGTTGAACCAGGAGTGCGGATTGTTCTGCCAGAAGTCCGGTAGCTGGACTGTAGCGGCGTTTGCTTGGCTGGGGGCTCCTGACGCGGCTGGCCCGGGGAAATTTCTTTCTTCCATGATACGTGTCAGGGTCACCAGTGTGGAAGATGTGAAAATGACGAGGCAGTGTTCTTTCTCAGAGTCAGCTTTATTCACATCACCATCATTTCAAAGCAGAAAAAAGAGAGAGTATGAAACAATAACTCTCGTCCTTAAATATCAGGGACTTCACACCTCATAGATCACATGTCCCACAGACCACCTTGCATAATAAAGACAGTCACAATGCATTTCACCACCTGGCATAATAAAGACAGTCACAATGCATTTCCCTCCATGATATCACTTCCACTGTCTCCCATGCATCCTTTAATCAACCCCCCACAGTCTCCAGCCTTGCATAACAAGGCTAAGCTTCCTGCCTTTGTTCTGACCTGAAATGCGAGTCACAGAACCGGTCCTACAGGTCCACTGAGTGTTCACCACAGTGTCCTCCTTTTCCATAGTCTATGTAATGTACTTAACTTAATAAATATAGAGGCAAGGATGTCACACATGGTTCTCACTGCCTTATGCATCGCAAAGAAAACTATGTTCATGAATTGGAAATTAAAAAATAATTTATGCATGACTCACTATAATAACTTACTATAAGATTATATTAGCCTGGAGACAATGTCTGTCTCCTCAAATAATCAATTGGCTGAATTCAATTCTCTCTGGTCCCCGCTTATTAATTTTATAACCTGAGGAGTGGCGGGCAGTGATTTGCTCTCCTTGGCGCCTCTGGCGGCTGGCTGCACCCCGACCATGAGGGGCCGGTGTCCAGGGGGTCTGTTCCGGGGGGGCCGTGTGTCTGGACCGGGGGGGGTTAGTTGAGAGGGAGGCTGCGGGATGGGCCGTGGCCCCCGGCTGGCTGGCCTCACCTCCCGGGAGGGGCTGTGTCTGGCCCTGGGCCCCTGCTGCTGTCGGTGTGCGTCTGGGGTGGGGGGTCGGTGGGCTTGTGTGGGCGCTTGGGGGTATCACTTGGCATGTGGGGTGCCGTGTGGATGCAGACAACTGTTCACTATTGCGACTATTGTTGTTGTGCATGTTTGTGTGTGCTTGGTGAGCGGGAATGGGTATGGCTGCCCCATCATGTTTGTGGTGCTGGGAGCACCAGGGCATGATGCTGGTGGGTCCTGGTGTGCTTGGCCTGGCGGCCCCCGCCCTGGGTTAGGATTTGGGGGCATTTTGTGGGCTGGCTTCGGGGCAGGGGGGGGGGCTCGCTTTTGGACCACCTCTCTCCCAGTCTTACTTCCCACCCTCCCCCCTCCCCCTGATTCTGGGTGGAATACACATCTTCTTCGATACATTTAGGGCTTTGGGGTGGAGGTGTCCCGCACTGTTTCGGCGAAGGGGATACCTCTGCTGCGCGGTGGGGCTGCCCTCACCTCAATTTTAATTGCATTTTAGACACTGAGGGCTTGGGGGGATGGGGGCCCCGCTGCCTATCGCAGTGGTTAGTGGTGCTCCAACCACCCCCCCCCCCAATTTTAACTGCACTATGGTAGTCCACACATTTACTAACTAACTAACTAACTAACCTGCACTTATATAGCGCTTTTCTAGTCACAAAGACCACTCAAAGCGCTTTCTTTAATACTAACCCTCTATTCTAAGGGCCTATAGGAAACAGATATCTAGGGACAATTTAGAACAGCCAATTAACCTAACATGCATGTTTTTGGCATGTGGGAGGAAACCGGAGAAATCCCGGAGTAAACCCACGCAACACGGGGAGAACATGCAAACTCCACACAGATCACTGTTGGTCGGGGGCTGGGATCGAACCCACGATCCCACGATCCCCACAATCCCCCGGCCAAGGGTAAACTGTGCTGCCGCAGTGCTAACCACTGCGCCACCGTGCAGCCAATTACACACTATCACATCATACAACCAACATACCTACCATGTTTTGTGCAAGGGGAAGGGGGTTGGGGGTCTTTCCCCACCCCTGTTATCCTCCTCCTGCTGGGGTCCTGGGACTCATCATGTTGTCAAAATCCCTGGGTGCTGCTGAATGTAGAGATACAACCAAGGGAGTGAGAGAGGGACTGAATAAGAGAATAAGCGAGAGGGAGGGAGTGATGAATGGAGGTGGTGATGGTGGATCGGTTTTGTGTGGCGCTTTGCATGTCGGGTGGCATCTTGGGGCGCCTGTGGTGATCTGCTGATCAGTCGCTCAGGTGAGCGCTGGGGGTGGGGGTCTGCTTCTGTGACCCCTGGGGTGGGTCGGCAGGGGGTGGCCACTGGCCTGCGCCGGCAGTCTCCCAGGATGCTGCCAGGCACTGGTGCACGTTCAGGCTCGCTGCATCTGCATTGCAGTCGCCCTAAGGAGTGGGGGTGAATGAGGGTGGGTGAGTGTGAGGGGGAGAGCACGGATTGATGTGAGTGGGTTGGGGTGTGAGTGAGAGTGCTTGCGTGGGTAGGTGTGAGTCGGGTGTGGGTGACCCTGAGGGCGAGTGGTAGTGAGATTGAACGAGTACAGGAGTGAGAGAGAATGGGTGGGTCCGGGTGATTGAGAGTGAGGGAGTGCATGTGGGTGCATATGGGAGCATGAGGGTGTAAAGGTGTGGGGATGGGTGTGTTTGCGAGTCAGGAGGTGCTGGATTGAGGGAGGTAGTGCCTTTTGGCTATGTGGGCTCCCCTGGATGGGGTGGACTTCTTTGGGCATGGGGGTCCCCGGGCTAAGTGGCAGTGGTGCTGGGGGGGTGGGGGGGCTTGCTGTGGGGATGCCTGGGGGGGCTCGCGCCAGGGAGCATGGGCCAGTCTCCGGCCTGAGAGAGTGGGATCACTGGCCTCTTGGCGCCTGGGGCCCGGGGACTGGCGCTGGCCCTGCTGGGGGGTGGGGGGGTTGGCGGGCCAGGGGGGGGATGGGCCCATTGCGCCAGCCGCCTGGTGGCCTGGCCTCCTTCAAGCATCCCTTTGGGGGCGGATGCCTGGCTTTCCTGGGGCTTGCTGACCTTGTGCATTTGTGCCCTGTGGGGGTTGGTGGCACTGCCTTGCCTGCTCGGGGTTCCCGGGGGGAGAGCTGCTGCGACCCCCCCCACCCCACCCCCCCGTATGTTTCCTGACAAACCACTCACATGCACACACTTATTTTGCACGCGCTCTCATATATACTGTACATACACAGACACACACGCACAAATGTCTCTCCTTTAACAGGTGCGGAAGCCAGACTCGTGTTGAGACATCTTCGGTAGAAGAAGCAGTTTGTCTTCTGTTTGTTTGTCTTTTTGTCTGTTCCCCTCCCTTTTCTTTCCCCCTCCACGCACTTCCTTTCCCTATTCCCCATCCTGCCGGGTCCTCCATGGGTAAAATAATTTAAATAAAGTATTAAAAGTTATTACAGGAGGAGTTTACAATAATATACAGTACATATTGTATAAAGCTCCTCTGGCAAAGTAAATCTGTTTTGGCACAATAAGGGTGACAGATCTCTGTTCTGCTTACCTAGCTGCCTGACAGGACAGTGGGGGGGGGGGCAGTTTAAACTCACATCCAGCATTTGGGTTAAGTTTACCACACTGTGACAGAAGGAACCTGACAGTATAGACCCAGCAGATGTGAATTTTTACAAAATGGGCCTCAAAATGGGCTGCTTCCCCCATCCAGGCCCTCATCGAGGACAGCTATGCCACCAACACGCCGGAGAAAGTGTTTATCACAGTTTACCACACTGTGACAATCCTTGCTTGTGAATGACTGAGCCCAATCATGACATTCACCTGTTTACAATTAACCTGTTCACCTGTGGAATGTTCCAAAAAGGTGTTTTTTGAGCATTCTTCAACTTTCCCAGCTTTTTCTTCCCCTTGTCCCAGCTTTTTGGGAACGTGTTGCAGGCATCAAATTCAAAATAAGTGAATATTTGCAAAAAAAAAAGAAAAGTTTATCAGTTTGAACATCAAATATATTGTCTTTGTAGTGTATTCAATTAAATATAGGTTGAAAAGGATTTATAAATTATTGTTTTCTGTTTTTACACAATGTGTCATCTTCACTGGAACTGGGGATTGTAGTTCATACGTATTTACTGCAAGGACATTCATTTGTGAGAATTAAACAAGGAGCCACCAGACGGACGTATGTTTGTGTATTTTCAGTCATACCTCGCTTAGTTTATTGGTCAGCAGGTCTCCCAGCAGGAGGGTGTCTGAGGTGCGTGCCACCAGGTAGCGATCCTTCCCCATGACCTTCACCTCCTCGATCTCGTAGCCATAGTACGACTTCAGAACCACCCGGGTTCCCAAGGACAGGTTCCTCACAATCACCTATAACAAAAAGCTGATTTCGATCAGGGGTCGGCAACAAGATGATCAGAACAAAACCACAGCTGAAATGACTTTATGACTCACTTTACCTTCAATAATTTGCCCTTTTTTCTGTGCATTTATGACTATAGAGACACTGTAGTTTAAACAGTTTTGAATGTCCGTTCTCTGTTTTTAATTTCTGATCTTTTTTGTACCTGGCTCAGCCCAACGTAGGTCATCTCAAACTTGTTCTTATAGATGGTTCTCCGCAGGTAGCAGTCAAAAAGCTCCACTCCTCCACACAGAGTTCCCTGTTGACAGATAGCACTGCTGAAAACTGGGACTTCACCAGTAAGAACTAGTACATGTTAACGGGGAAGCCATCAAGCTATTTTCTGGCTCCATATTTATACTTGTAGGAACGTTTGGAAGCGCTGGTTATAGTGATGCCTTGCTGTTAGATGAACTACAGCCCCATTCCAAAATTCACAAAAGTTAAAAACCTCTTAAAATTCAGGTGTTCCACCCGTGGAACATTTCACATATGCTGGAAACTGGCTGAAATTGTAAGGGGTTGGGCTATAGTTCGGTTTAGCCCTGTTCCCACCACAGGAACCTTTTTAGTTCAAGTGCCTATTTACCCGGCAGCTCGGTGGCAAAGTGGTTAGCACTGTGTCAGCACAACAAGAAAGTCACGGGATCGATTCCACCCCTAATCATCGTGGGTTCAATCCCACCCCCTAACCATCAGTGAGCCTTCTGTGTGGAGTTTGCATGATCTCCCCGTGTCTGCGTGGGTTTACTCCGGGTACTCTGGTTTCCTCCCAAAGGCCAAAAACATGATGGTTAGGTTAGTTGGCATCAACTGGGGATTCTAAATTGTCCTTGGGTATGAATGTGAGAGTGAATAGTTGTCTGTCTCTCTGTGTTGGCCTTGTGATGGACTGGCGATCTGTCCAGGGTGTACCCTATCTCTCGCCCAAAGACGCTGGGATCGGCTCGAGCCCCCTGCAATCCGAAAAGGATTAAGCAATGGATGGATGTATGGATGCTTATTTACCGCACAGAGGCGTGAGCCATCTTTCTTCCAGGCCAGGCTGGTGATGGTGTACAGGTGGAGGATCTCTTTCGGTTTGGCTTCATCCCACACACCTCTCCTCGGAGCCCAGTTAAAGACTCGCAACCTGGAATCAAAAATTATTTCCACAGGCACAGGGATCAGTGTCTTATTATAAACAAATTATAAATAAAAGGCAACAATGCCACTGACCGGTCATAGCTGCCAAACACGACTGACTGTCCACTGGGGCTGGTGATGGCGACGGTGAACTCGTGCTCCGTGTGATCACAGCTGTAGTCGAACGTCTGCAGGACGTGACCGTCTCTTCCGTATGCCACCACCTTTTTATCACAGCCGCCCACCATGATGCTGTTGGCCCCCCAGGCCAGCGCATAGGGGGGGCACAGGTGCACCAACAGTTTACCCTGAGGCCAGAGGAGGGAAGTAACTGGTTACATTTACACAATTATGGGCCAGATTTACTAACAAGCTGCACCAGCACGAAACCCTCTTTTGACATTAGACTACTTTCAAGATTTAAAATAAGATAAATCTTTATTAGTCTCACAATGGGGAAATTATAGGATTGCAGCAGCAAAGCGATAGCAGCACTAAGAGCAATAATGAATAAGATAAGAAACTGGATAACCAAAACAGTAAATATACATATATTTATATACACACAGTATATATACGCAGTGCATTGCAGTTAAATGGTATTTAAGGCAGTAGTTAATTAAAATCACCCGGCAATATATAAATTTAAATCCAGACAGTATACAGTATTTCACAGTTGAATGAACAGTGTTGCTGCTACTTTCAATAATAATTGTAATTGCTCTTCTTCTTCTTCTGTTAGATTTGATTGGCGGTTGGCAACCAGCTTACAGGTGCATTACCGCCACTGACTTGATTAGTGTATTGGAAGGGAACGATCCCTATTGTGCAAAGTAGTGGTGTTATGTGCAGTCTCTATGAGGAGCACAGATTAGATTATAAAGTCTGACAGCAGCATGTAGGAAGGACCTGTGGAACCTCTCCCTTGAGCACCTAGGATGGCACAACCATCCACAGCCTTTATGAATGAACGCAGTGCAAAGTTAGCGCTGGAAAGGTGTGGACAATGTTAACTTTGCGCCTGGCCTCATTGCATATGTATTTGTAGGAGTTGTCATGTCAAAGCACAAATTTGGGGGAGAAGAGTATTTAAGGGTAGTATCTCACTGGGCTGAGACAGCTTGAGACTAGTTGGAAAACAGCATTGTGAAGGGAGTTTTCAAAATGTCTCCAAACATTGTCGGCGGTTCTCATTTTCCTCTCCCAGGTCGCAGGGTTTTGCACTCATCTCACAGGAATGTTGAATATGTTCATAAACATTTGTGTGACAGCGTTCTCTCAAAATAGTCTGAGTCATTGCAGGTGTCTCAAACAAGTCTTAATCTCATCTCGAGTGTTGAGCAGCCATTGTGGGACTGTTGTGAATGCAAAAAAAAACTAAATTTAGTCTTGCGCATGTTGTGAGAATGTCCTCCAACACTTGCATGACATGTATGCAAACACCTGGAGAACTCTGGCCAAAAACTTGCTGGGAGTTTGTGCAACATTATTGCAACATTCGTCAGATTCCAAGTGAAAATTGTCACAATTTTTTTTTTTAATCTCCAACAAGTTGCGAGCTGTCTCAGCCCAGTGAGATATTACCCTAAATAACTGGCGCAAGGTGATTTACTATGGTTTGTGGCTGTTGATTTCGTGTTAATTGTGCCAAGATTTAACACCAAAAAAAGCATGTTTTAACTCATATGTGCCTGACATGGCTGAAATAGTTAGTGCCAGGAGGAGACACTGACAAAAACGGAGGGCACGTGTCAGAAAAGAGAAAATCTTCTCTCTGTGTGTTACCTTATTTGGGATGACAGAAGAACAGATTATGCAAACATATAGGCCTAAACGGTCTCACAGAGATCGGTGTGGCAGAGTTTTTTTAATTTCAGTTTTTCTATATATAGCCTGGTTCCAAGGTTGACATAGCCAGGAGCGGCACTGGGGTTAAGCTCCCAGTGCTTATAAAATGCTCCTTATGGTGTGCGTCTCGAAAAGCCTCTGACAACTAAGTCCAACTCCTAGCCTGCCCGTGTGGTTTAGTCTCTTAAGCCAGGCGGAACTGCTTTTACTAATAGGAGAAGGGGCGAGGCCGGATCTCTGGTGCCTTAAAACCAGATGCTTTGGGTAGATGGTGGCTCGTCAACCTGGGAAGGTAGCCCATATAAGGGAAGGTAAACCCTGATTTCAAACTGCCGCTGCCTTGCGGCACACCCGGTCATGGGAAAGGCTTCGGGAGTCAACCCTGAGGAAAAATCCAGAGTTGGAGTCCCTAAGGCAGTTCTATGTTGTGCTCAACATCGTTCTGGCAGCTCCTGCAACAGCGCTGGTGCCAAACCGTAGCAGCCCTGCTGTTCCTTTGGTTTCATCAGCGACGTGGAGTGGGGGGACATGCTGCATGGGCAACATCTTGTCCTCCATATCTTCCTGCCCAGGCTTGAATCCTACCAACGCCCAACGCTGGAAGGTAGAACAACGGATCACTGGAGAGGACACTCCAGCTTCGCCTTTGACGTACACAAAACACGGGGAATGACAGTTATCGGTTATAAGCCACCGCTCAATTGGCGTAGAGCGCGACGCCAGGGGTTGTTCCCAATGGTGGGAGGGATCATCG
The DNA here is from genome assembly GCA_020510985.1 of Pholidichthys leucotaenia. Lineage (NCBI taxonomy): Eukaryota > Metazoa > Chordata > Actinopteri > Cichliformes > Pholidichthyidae > Pholidichthys > Pholidichthys leucotaenia. The sequence goes on along the minus strand of CM035842.1, from coordinate 245,058,749 downwards.
GATCTCACTGGACAGCTACCGCCCGCCTCAAGCTGGGCAGCCCCCAGCCAATAAGGTGTTGTCCCGCCACAGCCTGCTTTCCTCATTGGGTGCATGGGGATGAGGAGAAGTCCGAACGGCAGGCTGAGAACCTTCGCACCAGGCAAGACAAAAAAACAAAAGAGACCAACTCTAAAACTGGGAACTTGGAACGTCCGCACTATGATGACAGGACTCGCTGCTAACCTCAAGGACATCAGCGACACCAGGAAGACTGCCGTCATCAATAATGAACTGAAGAGACTGGAAGTGGATATTGCCACTCTCCAGGAAACACGGTTGGCTGACGCAAGCACACTGAGAGAGAAGGACTACACATTCTACTGGCAGGGAAAGGGCAGTGATGAACACAGGGAACACGGAGTGGGCTTCGCAGTGAAGAACACTTTGCTGAAGATGGTGGAACCGGGCAGCAATGACTCTGCACAACTCCTCACCCTCCGCCTCAACACTACTCAAGGCCCAGTCACCCTCGTCAGTGTGTATGCCCCAACACTGACAGCCACACCAGAGGCAAAAGACGAGTTCTACGAGAATCTCGCAACAACTGTCAGGATCATCCCCAACTCTGAACAACTCATTCTCCTTGGAGACTTCAATGCCAGAGTGGGTGCTGACCACGACTCCTGGCCCTCCTGTCTTGGACCATTTGGCGTGGGCAGAATGAACGACAACAGACAGCGGCTGCTCGAGTTCTGCACATATCACGATCTGTGCATCACAAACTCGTTCTTCAAGACCAAGCCCCAACACAAGGTTTACTGGCAACATCCGCGCTCAAAGCACTGGCACCAGCTGGACTTGATCCTGACCAGGCGCACCTCACTGAAGAACGTGCTAATCACCCGTTCATTCCAGAGTGCAGATTGCGACACAGACCATTCATTGGTGTGTTGCAAGGTCAAGCTGCAGCTGAAGAAATTCCATCATGCTAGACAGCCTGGAAAGGCACAGATTGACACCAGCAAGATGGCCCAACCAGAACTTGTTCAGCAGTTTGCCTCCACCTTTGAGAAGGAACTTGGTGTACCACAAGAAGGAGAATCTGCAAAGCAGAAGTGGGAAGAGCTGCGAAACACCATCCACCGCACAGCCTTGGCTACCTTTAGGAGGAAGACCTCGAAGTCACAGGACTGGTTTGATGCCAAGTTGACCGAGATGACCCCCGTCATTGAAGCCAAGCGCTCAGCACTTGCTGAGTACAAGAAGTACCCAAACGAGAAGAATCTTCAGATTCCCAGGGCTGCGAGAAGCAAAGTTCAGCAGACTGCTCGGCTCTGTGCCAACGAGTACCGGACTCAGCTCAGCCAAGACATTCAAACCGCTGCCATAACAGGGAACGTCCGTGGTATGTACGATGGCATCAAGAAAGCACTTGGTCCGGCTCAGAGCAAGACGGCCCCCCTCAAATCCTCCACTGGGGAGATGATCACAGAAAAGAACAAGCAGATGGAGAGATGGGTGGAACACTACTCCGACCTCTACTCCAGACAAAACACCGTGACACCGTCAGCCCTTGATGCCATCGACTGCCTGCCATCCATGGACGAACTTGACGCCGAGCCAACCATCGACGAACTCAGCAAGGCCATTGACAGCTTGGCCGCTGGCAAGGCACCCGGCAATGACGGCATACCCCCCGACCTGATCAAGCACTGCAAGACCGCCCTACTGCTGCCATTGCATGACATCCTCTGCCAGTGCTGGAAGGAAGGTGCCGTACCACAGGACATGAGGGACGCCAAGATCATCACCCCCTACAAAAACAAAGGGGAGAGAAGTGACTGCAACAACTACAGGGGCATCTCCCTCCTCAGCATTGTTGGCAAAGTCTACGCACGAGTTGCTCTCGTTCGTCTACAGAAGCTTGCTGAACGTGTCTACCTCGAGTCTCAGTGTGGCTTCCGCGCTGAACGATTGACGGTAGACATGATATTCTCCATCCGCCAACTCCAGGAGAAATGCAGAGAACAGAACATGCCCCTGTACGCTGCCTTCATCGACCTCACCAAAGCGTTCGATCTGGTCAGCAGAGAGGGCTTTTTCAAGATCCTGCCAAAGATAGGATGCCCACCAAAGTTGCAAAGCCTCATCGAATCGTTTCACACCAACATGCAGGGGATAGTGCAGCATGACGGCAACGTCTCAGAGCCATTCAACATACGCAGCGGAGTGAAACAGGGCTGCGTACTTGCGCCAGCCCTCTTTGGGATTTTCTTTGCTATGCTCCTGAGGCATGCCTTCAGCACAGCAACAGAGGGAATCTACCTGCACACAAGATCTGACGGCAGGCTTTTCAACCTCGCCCGCCTGAAAGCCAGAACCAAAGTACGCAAGGCTCTAATCAGAGACATGCTGTTCGCAGACGATGCTGCAGTCGCGACCCACACACAGCAGGACTTCAGACCCTGATGGACCGCTTCGCCCAGGCATGCAAGGACTTCGGGCTTACCATCAGCCTGAAGAAAACTAACGTCTTGGTGCAAGGCACGGAAGCACCACCAACCATCACCATCGACGACTACGAGCTGGAGGTCGTGAATCAGTTCACGTACCTGGGGTCCACGATCAGCAGCAACCTCTCCCTTGATACAGAGATCGACAAGAGGATTGGAAAATCAGCCTTCACACTCGCTCGCCTCACCACACGAGTGTGGGAGAATCCCAAACTCTCTGTCAAGACGAAGATGGCAGTGTACAACGCCTGCATCATCAGCACACTGATCTATGGGAGTGAGACGTGGACAACATATGCCCGGCAGGAAAAGAGACTGAACTCCTTCCACTTGCGCTGCATTTGCCGCATCCTGGACATATCCTGGCAGGACAAAGTGCCCAACACAGAAGTTCTGTCCCGCGCCGGCCTTCCCTCCATGTTCACTCTACTCAGGTAGCGCAGGCTCCGCTGGCTAGGACACGTTCACCGTATGGAGGATGGCAGAATCCCCAAAGACGTCCTCTACGGAGAACTGGCGACTGGCAGGAGAAACGTTGGCCGCCCACAGCTGCACTTTAGAGACATCTGCAAGAGAGACATGAAGGCCCTGGAGATCAACACAGAGCGCTGGGAGGACCTTGCAACGGACCGCTCCAAATGGAGAGGCACCCTGACCAGACAGCTCAAGGCGGGTGAAGAGAGACTGACTGCTGCAGCAGATGAAAAAAGGACCCGCAGGAAGAACCGCCACAGCTCCAGCAGCACGGAGACCACCCACAAGTGTGACCTGTGTGACAGGGTCTGCCATTCGCGCATCGGCCTGTTCAGCCACAGGCGGTGCTGTTCCAGCAGAGTAGACGTTTAGGATTCTCTTCCATGGTCATCATACACCAACGGAGGCCGACAAATATATAGCCTACTAAATTAATTTGTATCCATAAAACAGGCCTAATGTCTGTCTAGCTCCACCTACCTGGAGTGGACATACAGATTTGTCAGTGGACAATGGCTTTTTTTTTCTTTTCTGTGGCGGTCAGACTCAGAGTCGGGAGCTTTCCTCAACAACCCAGTCCTCATCACTGAAGTCTGAAACCTCTCCATCCATCAGACTCACCCTTGCTCAGGTCATGCAAAAGTATCAAAGCCTTTTCCACATTGTTGATTTTCTTTGTTTTTTTCTCTGTCCATATTTCCATATTTGCTTCTTTTTGCCTAAAATTGTGATTCCTTTCCCTCTTCTTCTCCTCTCTTGTTCTCTCTCCCAGATCAGGATACACAATGTAATATTAGGATGAAAACAACAAGATTTATAAAAAAAAAAAGCACAGATCAACGAAAGCATCCCACAAAACTGAAACATTGTAGTAACACAGTTTATGGGCATAATTCCTCATATGGCTATAGCTGCGACCAGTGGTGGCAACGTCACCACAGTTGTTGCACTAACTCCTTACAGGAGCATAATTCCTTATATGATTATGACTGTGACCTGCTGTGGTCCAAATAACAGCAGTCTCAGCTGTGGCTGTCCAAAGAATAAGTGCTCTGAAATAGTGTGTTTAATTTTATTACATTTCAGACTTCAGAAAACATAAAAAGCACATATTTAGATAAAGTCATGGACTGAGAGACATGTAGATTTAGTTCAAAGTTATTCACATATTAAAACCTCAAAGGTGTCAAGATATGGACTGGGCCCCATGCCCTCACCTTGTTTCATAGTTTGTATTTCTTGTCACCAGTGCATGGGCTCCAGCCCATGTCCTCGTTTTGAGTTTAATTTTGTATGATTCTGTTATTTTCATCATGATCTTTGCCTTGTATTTATCTTTGCCTTTTTCCTCGTCCTTTGTTGTCGTGAGTATTATTATTATGTTCTTGTTTCGTAGTTATCCTTGCCTTGTCCTCAGTCCTGTTTTGGGCTTTATTTTGACAGTATCTTATGGTTTTTTCCACATTAGTCTAGTTCTGTTCCTGTGTTGTCAACTTCTTGATTAATCATGGCTGTTTGTGTTTTGGGTAATCAGTTCACGTTTATTTAAGGAACGCCGCCCCTTACCTAGGTGCAACGTCCTTTGTCATAACGGCATGAACAACATGCTTTCGTTCTGTCAAGTCTGTAATTCTAGCCAAGGTGCTTTCTGTTTGTCTTGCCAAGTTTTTGTATTTATTTCTAGCCCACAAGCTGTGACTTATTTTTGTGCTTTTGTTAATAATAAACTATGCCAAGAAAATGCTACATATGTGAGTCCTGTCTTCTGTCCAGCCCGGGCACCAACCGTGACAATAGGATGCCGCCCATAAAGGACTGAGCTGGCAAAATCGGCAGGAGGAGGAAGGAGTGGAACCAGGAGGAATTGTCGGGGCTTTTCTACTGGATCACCTGTCTGTCAACCCAGGTTCTGGATCGTTCCAACCCTTGGGAGGGGTTGGGGGACCCTTGGGGCTATGGAGGAGCTGTTTCTCAGTCGCCCGGACTTGTTGTGTCTCCCCGAAGTAGTCGCACTTCGCTCAAGCATAACACGACTCTGGCACACGCTGAAGTAAACTGACTGCTGGTGTCACCTCTACCAGGATGACTCCGGGTTATGGCATCCTTCTACTGGCCCAGTAAGCTGCCTCCCACCTTTCCCATCACGCCTACACTGCCTGTTGTCCCCAGCTCACCAGCCACAGCAGCGGACGCTATGAAGCAGGAAGAGTGGAGGCAGGTGGTCCTCGTGCAGACAGACATCTTGCTGGAATACAAGCCCCGGCTCGCTCTGGAGGTGTTGCTCCTAGCACAGGGGTGTCCAACCATGTGCCATGGAGAGCCAAGACCCTGCAGGTTTTACCTCCAACCAGTGTCTTCAACAGTAGATTTCTGTGAACTTCTTCCCACTGATTGCTGATAAGTGAAAACACCTGCTGAAGAGACTGGGTAGAAGAGAAAACCTGCAGGGTCTTGGCTCTCCATGGCACATGGTTGGACACCCCTGTCCTAGCATAAGAGGACCAGCTGGTTTCTAAAGGCCCAGCAGGGATGCGAGCCTCGAGGAAGTGTTGTTCTGCTCGCCATCTGGGCCCTTCACTCGAGGTCTCCCCAAGGGTTTCTGCTGCCGTGGCCTCACCCTCCTCGAGTGCTTCAGCAGTGGCAGCTTCAGCGACTGAAAACCAGGAGGTCAGTGCGCCCCAGCCATCTGTTCCAGAGGCGCACATCACAGCTCCACATCATTGGGCAGAGGCATTTTGTGAAACGAGTTCCGACAGCTCCCGGGAAGACTCGCCTGACGCTCCAGCAGCAGCAGAGCAGGAACACGGGCAGGTACTTTTTCATTGTTTTACATTAGTTAATGAAGGGTCTTGCCCTGTTCCCAGGAAGGGGGCTCAGCAACAGCCACCTACCACTGCTGAGCTCCCCCCTCCAACTCTGCTGTTACCTCTGCTGCCACCTCCATTTATCCATCCTCACCTGCTTCTCTCCTCTCTGTTTCACCAAGTACCACTCCAGAAAGGTTGGATGCCTCTGCAAGCGGGTTCCCAGCAGCTGTAGCCTCCAGGACTGGTCATCCATCAGGTGCAGCTGTTGCCTCACCTATGCAGTTCACTCCACCCTTTTCGTCTGGCCCTCCGTCATGTGTCCCAGGGACCAGTGAGCCTCCATCATGTGTTCCAGGGGCGGGTGAGCCTCCATTGTTCATTCTTGAATCCGGTGTTCCTCCACCAGTTCCCGAGGCCAGTGAGCCTCCTCTGTGTGTTCCAGAGGCTGGTGAGCTTCCATCGTTTGTTACTGAGGCCGGTGTGCCTTCACCTGTTCCCAAGGTCAGTGAGCGTCCTCCATTTGTTCCAGAGACCAGTGTGCCTCCACCTGCTGTTCCAGAGACCAGTGCACCTCACCCTGCAGCTCACCCAGAGGCCTCCGCTTCTGCAGCTCTCCCAGAGGCCGTCACACTTGCAGTTTATGCTGAGGTCGTCACCCCAGCAGCAGGAGACCAGGAGTTAAGGCAAGTAGTTTTCCCCTTGTTTTCTACATCAATTTTAGAAAAGACTTGCCTTGCTCTTGGTGAGGGGACTGAAGCGCAGATTCCACCAGCTTTTGGTTCCTCCCCAACAGTCTCTGCTGCTGATGACTGTGGTGTCATCTCACTGACCTCCTATTCTCCTCCCTCATCAGAGGTGGCCATGTCGAGGATGAAGCTGCAGGAGGACCATGCTCCACCTCAGCCACCTGCTGTTCCAGAGGCCGGTGGGCCTCCACCTGCCGTTCCAGATGCCGGTGCACCTCCACCTGCTGTTCCTGAGGCTGGGGCACCCCAGTCGTCCCATCTAGGTCCCGGAGTGCACACCCACCATTTGTTCCTGGGGCTGATGTGCCCCTACCACTGGCTCCTGAGGTCAGCGTACCTCAGCATCTGCCCAGCATGCCCTGCATTCTGATTTAGGGCTCTGTGGACTCGGGTAGACCTCCTGAACCATCTTGTCCCATGATCTGGTGGCGTAGGGACTCTGGGCAGCCACCAGATCCACCTTGTTCTCCGGTTCAGGGGCCTTTAGACTTGGGTAGGCCCCCTGACCCGCCTGGTTGTTTGTTCCCATGGTTCACTGACTTGGGTAGATCACCTGACTCACCCTGCTTTGAAATTTGGAGTCATGGATTTTGTTTAGCTACACAAATTGTGTTTTGTTTTGGGCTCTGTTGGGGGAAGGGTAGTTTATTTTGACCCGCCTGGCCTTGTGCCCCCATAGCCCACCCTGGTAGGATGTTTTGGGTTTTTTGGTTGGTGTTCTTTTGAAGGTTGTCTGGAAGCCACCCCTTAAGAGGCAGGTACTGTCAGGATGTGGACTGGGCCCCAAGTCCTCACCTTGTGTCACAGTTTGTATTTCTTGTCACCAGGCCATGAGCTCCAGCCCACATCCTCGCTTTAACTTTAATTTTGGAGGATTCTCTGTTATCATCATGATCTTTGCCTTGAATTTATCTTTGCTTTTTTCCTAGTCCTTGTGTGGTGATTCACTTTGTGTGTCTGCTGCCTTAATTGTCTCCACAGCCTTCTTAAGGAGCGCTGCCTCTCATTCTGTACGGAGACATCAACGCGCCACCTGGATGTGAGAACTCTGTGCTAAGAGTCATCTACTCCTTCTATTAGGGAGTTTCGCCTCCCTCATCTTTCCTGCTACGCCAGGCCATCTGGGAGTTTCATCTTCCCAACGCCAAGTAAGCCTTACCAGAAATCATTCCTCTTCACTCCTTCCCTCTTCTCCCCTGTGCACAGGTGGATTCCCCTGGGCGGACTTCCTCCTCCTGGCAGTGGGCTGGGACTCCCCCCTACACGCTGTGAATCCACTGTTCTTTGTATGAACTTTCCTGCACTGCCACACCTGCACCACTGCCACTAGCATGAACACGCGACAGACCGAGGCAGGCAGACAGGACGGCTCGGATGTTCTTCGGCGCCACAACTCCTCACCTGACCCGTAAGACTGTTTACCACTCGTTTATGCAATCCTTTCTCAAAGAGCTCATACTCTTGTCTCTCCTCTCTCCTAGGGTTGCCACACTGGTCCGTGCTCTGCTCGCCCCTCTGCACTCATCCACACTCAACACTTCCACACATACGCATGCACGCATGCACGCATCAACAAAGATAATTGTGTTTATTCTGAGTCTGCGTCTGCATCTGGGTTTGTCCAAACATGTCACCTTGGTTGTCTCTAGTATTATTATGTTCTTGTTTCGTAGTTATCCTTGCTTTGTCCTCAGTTCTGTTTTGGACTTTATTTTGACAGTATCTTTTGGTTATTTCCACATTAGTCTCATTCTGTTCCTGCATTGTCAGTTTCTTGAGTATTCACGGCTGTTTGTGTTTTGGTTAATCAGTTCAGCTTTACATTGCATCCAGAAAGTATTCAGTGCTTCACTTTTTCCACATTTCGTCATGTTACAGCCTTATTCCAAATGGATTAAATTCATTTTTTCCTCAAAATTCTACACACAATACCCCATAATGACAATATGAAAAAGTTTGGGGGGTTTTAGATTTTTGCAAGTTTATTAAAAATAAAAAAACTAAGAAATCACATGTATATACTGTAAGTATTCACAGCCTTTGCCATGAAGCTCAAAATTGAGCTCAGGTACATCCTGTTTCCACTGATCATCCTTGAGATGTTTCGACAGCTTAATTGGGAGTCCACCTGTGGTAAATTCAGCTGATTGGACATGATTTGGAAAGGCACACACCTGTCTATTTAAGGTCCCACAGTTGACAGTACATGCCAGAGCACAAACCAAGCATAAAGTCAAAGGACACTGTCTGTAGAACTCAAAGACAGGATTGTCGAGGCACAAATCTGGGGAAGGGTACAGAAAAATTTCTGCTGCTTTGAATGTTCCAATGAGCACAGTGGCCTTCACCATCCATAAATGGAAGAAGCTCGGAACCACCAGGACTCTTCCTAGAGCTGGCCAGCCATCTAAACTGAGCGATTGGAGAAGGAGGGCCTGAGTCAGGGAGGTGACCAAGGACCTAATGGTCACCCTGTCAGAGCTCCAGCATTCCTCTGTGGAGAGAGGAGAACTTTCCAGAAGGACAACCATCTCTGCAGCAATCCACCAATCAGGCCTGTATGGTAGAGTGGCCAGATGGAAGCCACTCCTTAGTAAAAGGCACATGACAGCCCACCTGGAGTTTAACAAAAGGCACCTTAAGGACTCTCAGACCATGAGAAACAAAATTCTCTGGTCTGATGAGACAAAGATTGAACTCTTTGGCGTGAATGCCAGGCATCATGTTTGGAGGAAACCAGGCACCACTCGTCATCAGCCCAATACCATCCCTACAGTGAAGCATGGTGGTGGCAGCATCATGCTGTGGAGATGGTTTTTTTAGCAGCAGGAACTGGGAGACTAGTCAGGATAGAGGGAAAGATGAACGCAGTAATGTACAGAGACATCCTGAATGAAAACCTGCTCCAGAGCGCTCTTGACCTCATACTGGGGAAACGGTTTATCCTTCAGCAGGACAAGGACCCAAAGCACACAGTCAAGATATCAAAGGAGTAGCTTCAGCACGACTCTGTGAATGTCCTTTAGTGGCCCAGCCAGAGCCTAGACTTGAATCCAATTGAACATCTCTGGAGAGATCTGAAAATGGCTGTGCACCGACGCTTCCCATCCAACCTGATAGAGCTTGAGAGGTACAGCAAAGAGGAATGGGTGAAACTGCCTAAAGATAGGTGTGCCAAGCTTGTGGCATCATATTCAAAAAGACTTGAGGCTGTAATTGCTGCCAAATGTGCATCAACAAAGTATTGAGCAAAGGCTGTGAATATTTATGTACATGAGATTTCTTAAGTCTTTTATTTTTAATAAATTTCCAAAAATCTCAAAAAAAAAACTTTTTCACGTTGTCATTATGATGTATTGTGTGTAGAATTTTGAGGGGAAAAATGAATTTAATCTATTTTGGAATAAGGCTGTATAAAATGTGGAAAAAGTGAACCATTGTGAATACTTTCCAGATGCACTGTATTTGAGGAATGCTCCCCCTTACCCAGTTGCAGCATCTTTCGTCATAACAGACTGAACAACACACTTTCATTCTGCCAAGTCTTTAATTCTAGCCAAGGTGCTTTCTGTTTGTCTTGCCAAGTTTTTGTGTTTATTTCTAGCCCATGAGCTGTCTTATTTTTGTGCTTTTGTTAGTAATAAACAATGCCACACGCGAGTCCTGTCTTCTGCCCAGCTCAGGCAACAACCGTGACAAAAGGTCCGTCAGACCATCTTGGTAGGTCTAGTGTTAATAAAATAAACACATGTTGGTCAAATAATCAATTTATTCATGAGTAGTCCTTGTTCAATGTGACATGAATACTTCATTTTTACAAATTAAACAAAAAGTCTGCCATGTGAAATGAAAATCTAAATCCTAAAAACCATTTTTAGTGGGTTCTGCACTCAAACAAAAACTTTATAAAGCTCCTATATTATGCTCCTCTGACTGCAAGCAACTGGCTGCGCCTGTGCGTCTGTGTTGTTAACTGATGATTCACTGATGACTCAGGTGTGCAATTTTGCGCCACTCTTGGTGGATGGGGGGTCACTACTGAAATGAACTGACTGTGTCTGTGTTCATCATTGTGCATGTTGCCACTCCCTTTCGAGCTCTGTCTAAATTGTGCACTCGCTAATTTATGCTGCCTTAGTAAATCTGCCCCAATATGTACTCTAGAGATGTTTTTATTTGATATATTTTCAACTTTATCAAAAAAATTGAAGTGTTTTGGTACCAATTTTCAAGAACAAGGGTGATGTTCAGCGCTGTAGTAACTACAGAGGCATAAAGTTGATCAGCAACACTATGAAGATATAGGAAAGAGTTGTTGAAGCCAGGTTAAGAGGAGAGGTGACAATCAGTGAGCAGCAGTGCAGTTTCATGCCAAGAAAGAGTACTACAGATGCAATGTTTGCTTTAAGAGTGTTGATGGAGAAGTATAGAGAAGGTCAGAAGAAGTTGCAATGTGTCTTTGTGGATCTAGAGAAAGCATATGATAGGGTGCCAAGAGGGCGCCAAGAGACGAAGTGTGGTACTGTATGAGAAAGTCAGGAGTGGCAGAGAAGTATGTGAGGATGGTGTGGGACATGTATGAGGACAACGAGACGGTGGTGAGATGCGCTGTAAGGGTGACAGACGGATTCAAGGTTGGGAGTGGGGTTGCATCAGGGATCAGCTCTGAGCCCCTTCTTGTTTGCCATGGCGATGGACAGGCTGACAAACGAGGTCAGGCAGGAGTCTCCGTGGACCATGATGTTTGCAGATGACACTATGATCTGTAGTGAGAGTAGGGAGTAGGGGTGGGCAATACTTCCTAAAAATGATATCATGATATTTCTGTGAATTTTTATAACGATATTTTTCATGCTATTGCAGAATACAGGGACTTTTTCTAGTTTCACAGGCCAGCGTTATTTACCTTCAACATATTCAGGAAAAAAAACAAAAACTCTTATTTCTCCCATTTATAAACCGCAGTTCAGATTTAGTTTGAAATATTTTTTGTTCTGTATCAAATGTTACAAGAAAATAATATAAACCATTACATCTTGTGCACACAGATGTCGGGTTTTATGCTGAATCACTTTACCTGCATTGTAACTCATTGCATGGACCTCTCCTGGGCTTTTTGGCTCTCGCCATACTGAATGGATGTTGTTGTTTTTTTCCCTCTTCGGTGCATTGAATAAAATCAAGATGAAACAGCCAAAACAGAATGAAAATACAAATACAGGCACTTTGAGCGACACACTGTCGGATGTTAATACCGCTCCAGCAGTGGTGTTGCCATGCAGAAAAAATACAGGCAGGTTATCCACATTGCTGTACTGTTTTGGGTTTTTTTTACATGGCAGCAGTCTGAAACTGAAATATTTCCACTCAACTGGATGCAGACGCTCTGACTTCGGAGCGGCAGCTTCCCACATCAGGTTTGTTTTGCCGTTTCTATGGTAACACGTGATGTACCCATTAATGTCTGAAGGATTCTTCTTTTTTTTTTTACCTTTTATCATGGTCTTAATATTTAATATAAAACTTGTTTGTTCTGTGTATACATTCCTCCACCTTTTGCCTCTATTTGTTTTAATTCATTTGTTTTTACTTTATTTGATGTACGGTGTTGTATATAATTCTGCATTTGTTTTTGTCTCATGGATTTTGAGTTTTAGGCCCCATTGACAGTGTCTACTACAACGGAAATATATATTTATTTCTGTTGCAGTTATGCCTTTCCTTTATACAGCACTAGGGTGTTGGTGTGTGTAAAACTGTAAACATTTGTAACTGGGCTATTAAATGTAGTGGGTCAGTTGTCGGGGCATCGGTGACTCAACCGGCATCCCTGCCCTTCCGAGGGCATGGAGGGTGAAACAGGGCATCCTGGCAGAACTAAAAACAATATCTGCCACAGGTCTGTGATGGACCACTCCCAGTTACACGGGGTGAGACTGGACACCCTGGCAGATAAACACATCTGTCGCTAGGTCTGTGGTGGACTGTGTCAGTCGGTGCATTGTGACATGCACTACACAGAGCAGAGATAAACAAATCTATCACCTGGTCAGTCACTGCAACAGATACTGGAGTCAGTTTGTCTTGGCTTGTCCTTGCCACTGATTATACCTTTACCTGCCAAGAATGTGCTGCTAGTCCAGCAAAAGCTAGCAGTACTCAAATACTTAAGATAAGATAAGGTAAGATAAGCCTTTATTAGTCCCACAATGGGGAAATTCCAGGATTGCAGCAGCACAGGGATAGCAACACTCAGAGCAACAATCAGAAGGCAAGAAAAAACAAGAGCAGCTAGTATACATATGTACATATTACTATAAATATATATATATATACAGTATATATATATACAGTATATATATATATATATATATATATATATATATATATATATACTGTATATATATATATATATATATATATATATATATATATATATATATATATACTGTGTATATACAGTATATATATATATATATACTGTATATATATACTGTATATATATACTGTATATATATACTGTATATACACTACCGTTCAATAGTTTGGGGTCACTTAGAAATTTCCTTATTTTTGAAAGAAAAGCACTTTTTTTCAATGAAGATAACTTTAAACTAATCAGAAATACACTCTATACATTGCTATTGTGGTAAATGACTATGGTTCCGCCGGACCGGCGGCGCCACACGAGTCTTTTCCGGTTCCGGTTCCGCCGGACCGGCGGCGCCACACGAGTCGGCTGCCTGTTGCAACAGCCTTTTTTTTATCTTCCTTCTTCTTTCTACACCTTTCACTCTGTATATATATCACGGACGCACGGATCGCCCCGGGGGTCTCCCGGGTCGGCGGACGGAGCCACGGTTTGCAGCGGGAGACGTTACAGCGGGGAGGAGCTAGTGCTAGCTAGCACTTGGCCGCCGCCCGGTGCTAATGGGAAACTCGACATACCGGGAGCTGTAGCGAAAACGAAGCGGGTGCCGGGCTGGAGTTTAGGCGGCGTGAAAGAAATATAAGACAGAATAATAAAGAGCGATGGCAAGAACCATGCAGACCGCCCGTAAAATCTACTGGAGGAAGAAGCCCCCCAGGAGACAGCTAGCCACAGGGCTGCTCGGAGAGGCGCTCTGGCCACCGGCAGAGTGAAGAGGCCTCGCCGTCACAGGCCCGTGGCTCTGAGAGAGATCCGTCGCTACCAGAAATCCACGGAGCTGCTCATCTGTAAGCTGCCCGTCCAGCGCCTGGTGAGGGAGATCGCTCAGGACTTCAAGACCATCCTGAGTTTCGCCGTCATGGCTCTGCAGGAGACCAGCGAGACCCACCTGGTGGTCTCTTCTTCGCTAAGGGGGTCACCATCATGCCCAAAGACTTCCAGCTGGCCCGCTGCATCCGCGGAGAGAGAGCTTAGACTTTCTGCTGCACATTCACCAACCATAATGCTCTGCACTGTGTGTCTATATATATACATTTATAGTAATATGGACATATGTTTACTAGATGTTGTTTTTTCTTGCCTTCTGATTGTTGCTCTGAGTGTTGCTATCCCTATGCTGTTGCAATCCTGGAATTTCCCCATTGTGGGACTAATAAAGGCTTATCTTAGCTGCAAATGTCTGTTTTTTGGTGCAATATCTACATAGATGTATAGAGGCCCATTTCCAGCAACTATCACTCCAGTGTTCTAATGGTACAATGTGTTTGCTCATTGCGTCAGAAGGCTAATGGATGATTAGAAAACCCTTGTGCAATCATGTTAGGTCTGCAATGCTGTAATTGCTGCAAATGGAGGATTCTTTGACGAAAGCAAAGTTTGAAGGAAAAAATTAGTATTTCAAATAGAAATCATTATTTCTAACCTTGTCAATGTCTTGACTATATTTTCTATTCATTTTACAACTCATGGTGGTAAATAAGTGTGACTTTTCATGGAAAACACAAAATAATTGTCTGGGTGACCCCAAACTTTTGAACGGTAGTGTATATATATATATATATATATATATATATATATATATATATATATATATATATATACAGTATATATATATATATATATATATATATATATATATATAGAGAGAGAGAGAGAGAGAGAGAGAGAGAGAGAGAGAGAGAGAGAGAGACACACACACACACAGTGCGGAGCATTGTGGTTGGTGGATGTGCAGCAGAAAGTCTAAGCTCTCTCTCCGCGGATGCGGCGGGCCAGCTGGGTGTCTTTGGGCATGATGGTGACCCTCTTGGCGTGGATGGTGCACAGGTTGGTGTCCTCGAAGAGACCCACCAGGTAGGCCTCGCTGGCCTCCTGCAGATCCATGACGGCAGTGCTCTGGAAGCGCAGGTCGGCCTTGAAGTCCTGAGCGATCTCCCTCACCAGGCGCTGGAAGGGCAGCTTATGGATGAGCAGCTCCGTGGATTTCTGGTAGCGATGGATCTCTCTCAGAGCCACGGTACTGGGCCTGTAACGGTGAGGCTTCTTCACTCCGCCGGTGGCCGGAGCGCTTTTCCGAGCAGCCTTGGTGGCCAGCTGCTTCCTGGGGGCTTTTCCTCCAGTAGATTTACGGGCGGTCTGCTTGGTTCTTGCCATCGCTCTTTATTATTTTGTCTTATATTTCTTGCACGTCACCTAAACTCCAGCCCGGCACCCACGTCGTTTTCGCTTCAGTTCTCCCGGTATGTCGAGTTTCTCCATTAGCACCGGGTGGCGGTTGAGTGCTAGCTAGCTCTTCCCTGCTGTATCGTCTCCTGCTGTAAAAAGAGGCTCCGTCCGCCAACTCGGGAGACCTTTGGGGCGATCTGTGTGTCCGTGATATATATAGAGTGAAAGGGTGTGCCAGATCAGAAAGTTATCACCGGGTCAGAAAGAAGAAGGAAGATAAAAAGACTCAGAATTGAGCTGCTGTTGCAAAAGGCAGCCAACTCGTGTGGCGCCGGAACTGGAAGCAGTTTCATGAAATGGTCAATCAGAAAGCACATAATTCTGCAGCTTTTTCAAAATCAGCATCAAGAAGACAGAGTGCCTTTATCAACCACCAAAGTTCCAATTATCAACATCACTACCAGAAGAGATCAGCATTGGTACAGAGCCACTAGTCAAGTGCAAGACTTTCAAGTATCTAGGGAGTACTGTTTCCGAGAATGCTAGGCTGGAGGATGAACTATCTCTCAAAATGGGAAGAGCGAGCGCTGTGTTTGGAAACTTGAGGGATAGACTGTGGAACAATCGACATGTGTCTATCTGTGTGAAATGCAAAGTGTACAGAACGACAGTACTGGCTACTCTATTGTACGGTGCTGAAACTTGGACTGTCTACAGAGTGCAGGTAAAGCAACTCCACGCGTACATGATGAGACACCTTCGAGGCATAATGAACATCTCATGGAAAGATAAGATAACCAACATAGAAGTGCTGAAACGAGCTGGTCTACCATCAATGGAGGACATGCTAATACATATGAACCTGAGATGGCTCGGACATGTTGAGAGGATGGACCACCAGCATCTCCCTCGGCAGTTACTCTACTCACAGTTATGCGAGGGCAAACACAATCAGGGTAGACCAAGGCTCAGATTTAAAGACACTGTAAAAAGAAACTTGAAGAAGTTGGATATAGACAGGAGTTCCTGGCAGTGGAAGGCTAAGGACAGAGCTGTGTGGAGGAATCTGATCAGACCTAAATGAAACAGTCATGGTCGCCCATGACAGACTGCTATGATGATGATGGTAACGTGTCACTTCCGTCAGCAGCGTCATGGTGTGACATCATCATGCAGCAGACCCCAAATATCATGATATTCATTTTTACACCGATAATAAAATTTATACCGGTATAATTGTGAACAATATAATATGGCACACCCCTAGTAGGGAGCAGATAGAAGAGAACCTGGAGAGGTGGAGGTATGCTCTGGAGAGAAGAGGAATCAAAGTCAGTAGAAGCAAGATAGAATCCATGTGTGTAAATGAGAGGGAGGCAGGTGCAACAGCGAAGATGTAAGAAGTAGAGGTAGTGAAGGTAGATGAGTTTAAATACCTGGGGTCAACCATCCAAAGCAATGGAAAATGCATGAGAGGTGAAGAAGAGTGCAGGCAGAGTGGAGTGGATGGCGACGAGTGTCAGGGGTGATTTGTGACAGAAGGATAGCAGCTGGAGTGAAAGGGAAGATTTACAAGATAGTAAGACTTGCTATGATGCATGGTTTGGAGACAGTGGCACTGACAAAAAGACAGGATGCGGCACTGGAGGAAACAGAGTTAAAGATGCTAAGATTCTCATTGGGAGTGACTAGGAGGGACAAGATTAGAAATGAGTATATCAGAGGGGTAGCCCAGGTTGAGTGGTTTGGAGACAAAGTAAGAAAGGCAAGGTTGAAATGGTTTGGACATTGCAGAGGAGGGATAGTGGATATATTGGACAAAGGATGTTGATGATGGAGCTGCCAGGCAGAAGGAAAAGAGACCACGGAGAAGACTCATGGATGTAGTGAAGGAGGACATGGAGAGGGTTGGCATTACAGAGGTAGATGCAAAGGACAGGGTGAGATGGAGACAGATGATCCACTGTGGAGACCCCTAAAGGGAGCAGCAAGAAGACGAAGAAGAAAAAAAATACACTACACTTTTAATGTGGTTCCGGGGGAAATAGCCGGGGGAGGGAGAAACCTGTGTGGAATTGCCCAGGGGGAATAAACCTGTTCAGAACTCCGTATTCAAAGATATAGAGTGATGATAATCAAGTTAGTGGCGGTAATGCACCTGTAAGCTGGCTGCCAACCGCCAATCGATCCCGGAATGAACAGAAGGAGTGTAAAGTAATCATTAAACTTACTCAGGAAGGGGCATCGTTTCGTGAGTGGAACCCAATTAAGCTCACAAATGCAATTAATGGGTTACTTGGAGAAGTTTTAAATGCAAGAGTTCTTCATAGTGGTTTGTTGCTGGTTACATGTAAAGATAGTGTTCAACAAGGAAAAGCAATCAGAGTCACTAAGATGGAGGGAAAAATGTGCAGTGTTCAGTATTGGAAGGAAATACGGAAATGAGAGGAGTGATATCGAGCATTTCAGTGGCTGTCTCAACTAATGAAATAATGAGGAACTTAACTGGAGCAAAAGTGACAGAGGTACAAAGACTGAAAGCTAATAGAAATGGTGAAAAATGTGATAGTCTGTCAGTAATGTTAAAATTTAATGAAACAAGACTGCCAAGGTGTATATTGGCTACATGAGCTATGAAGTCAGACTTTACGTTCCTCCTCCACTCAGATGTTTCAAATGTCAAAAGTTTGGTCATGTAGCAGCGATATGCAAAGGTAGACAACGATGTGCCAGATGCTCCGGTGAACATGAATATGGCAAGTGTGAAAGAGGAGCCAAGTTAAAGTGCTGTAACTGTGGTGGTGAACATAGCTCTGCATATCGAGGTTGTGAAGCCAGCAAAAGAGCAGCAGAAATTCAGCAGATAAAAGTCTTCCAGGGATTAACATATGCAGAAGTTGTGAAAAAGGTGCCAGCTAAAAAAGTGGGAGTGGACTCAAATAGGAAAAGTGTGCAGACTTGCAGTGCATTCAGTAGAATTAAGGAAAATACTCTGGTTATGAAGGAAAATAATTTTGTCTTATTTGTGGTAGATGTGACAAACTGCACTGTGCAGACTTCCAAGAAAACAGAAAAAATCAAAATCATTGTGAAAGCAGCAGAAAAATATCTTGGCATTAAGGGGCTATAGCAGGAAGCAGCTGAGGACTTGTTAAGTGGGTGATCTTTAATTTCACAGACATCATGGGCTGGTGGATCAACTGCCAAACAAGTCTAAAGGAAAAAGAAGAATAATGAGACGAGCCACAGATACGGACTACAGAAACGCAGATACAAGAGTAAAGAAGAAGAAGAATGTCAGGAATACATCACAAAGAGGAACGTCACAAAGCTATGAGGAAAACGTCACAAAGCTATGAGGAAAAACAGGCACACAGAAAGAAAGTGAAGTATGTGGCGGTAATGCACCTGTAAGCTGGTTGCCAACAGCCAATCAAATCTAAAAGAAGAAGAAGCAGCCACGGCCGGAAGGAAAAGAAGAGAGATAGAGTGATGACCTGAAGAATATATAGTGGGACCAGATGAGATAGAGTGATATAGACGTCATGTAGGCATGGAAATCTCACTGTTTGAAGAAGAAAAAGATTGTTCAGAACTCCTTACAAGAACTCCTTACAGAGTAACGACCAGATAGTGTTATAGACATCATGTAGACATGGAAATCTCATTGAAGAAGAAGAAGAAGATTGTTCAGAACTCCTTAGAAGAATATCTTATACCAAAGATATAGAGTGAAGAAGACAAAGAAGTGGTTGCCAACCAAGAAGAATTCTGACTTTTGATTCATAGAGTGATGTTTACTGAGTGAAGTACGTGGTGGTAGGGACTGCAGCTCCTGACCGGATGGAGTGATGTTGTGGAGTGAAGTACGTGGTGGTAATGCACCTGTAAGCTGGTTGCCAACCACCAGTCAAATCTAAAAGAAGAAAAAAAAAAGCCACAACCAGAAGATATAGAGGAGGAGTGGTGATATAGCACGAAGTATGTGGCGGTATAGAGTGATAATTAAGCATACAGAGTGGAGTGCTGTAAGATATATCGAGTGATGATATAGAGTGAAGTGACAGAGTTGAAGAAGATTAAGGCAATGTATAGAGTGATGATTTTTGATCAGGATTTGTCCTTCAATTCACATATTAAATTTGTTTCTAAGACTGCCTTCTATCATTTGCGTAATATTGCCAAGATTAGGAGCATCTTGTCTCAGAGTGATGCTGAGAAACTGATCCACGCTTTTGTTAGCTCGAGATTAGATTATTGTAATTCTTTATTATCAGGCTGTCCTAAAACATCTTTAAAAAGTCTTCAGCTGATCCAAAATGCTGCAACAAGAGTTTTAACAGGTACTAGAAAGAGAGATCATATCTCTCCGGTTCTGGCCTCCCTTCATTGGCTTCCCATAGAGTTTAGAATTAAGTTTAAAATCCTTCTTCTTACTTACAAAGCTCTAAACAATCAGGCTCCTTTTTATTTAAAAGATCTGATACTACCGTATTATCCTAACAGAGCACTACGCTCCCAAAATGCAGGATTACTTGTAATACCTAGAATCTCCAAAAGTACAATGGGAGGCAGAGCCTTCAGTTATCAAGCTCCTCTCCTGTGGAATCAGCTGCCAATCTGGATTCGGGAGTCAGACTCGATCTCTGTTTTTAAGAATAGGGCTAAAACCTACCTTTTTGATATAGCCTACAATTAGGGAGGGATCATGTGTTTCTGAACCCTCCCTTAGTTATGCTGCTAATAGGTTTAGTCAGCCGGGGGACCTCCAGTAATGCACTGGGCCTCACTCCTTTCCTCACTCTCAATGAAATATTTTTTTTGCTGGTCATTAACATTTGTTTGTTCTCTCCCATAGATTGAGTCCCCATCGTGCTGTTTGCTCTCTACATGTCTGTTCTTTTCTTCTTCTCTATCCCCTCACCCCCCAGCCAGTCGCAGCAGATGACTGCCCCTCCCTGAGCCTGGTTCTGCTGGAGGTTTCTTCCTGTTAAAAGGGAGTTTTTCCTCTCCACCGTCGCCAAGTGCTTGCTCACAGGGGATCGCCTGATTGCTGGGGTCTTTCTGCAACTGTGGGGGTTCCCCCTACAGTTGATAGTGCTATGAGATGACTGTTGTTGTGAAATGGCGCTATATAAATAAAGTTGAATTGAATTGAATTGAATTGAATTGAATAATCAAGTCATGAGACATTACAGAGTGATGCTGGATGTATAGAGTGATGGAGGGATATAGAGTGATGAATTTGTAAGGACTACAGCTCCTGACCAGATAGTGTGATGATTTCGAGTGAAGTACGTGGCGGTAATGCACCTGTAAGCTGGTTGCCAACCACCAGTCAAATCTAAAAGAAGAAGAAGAAGAAACCACAGAAGAGGTCACAGAGAGAGAGAGAGATCAGAATGAGGATACCTGAGACTCCCCTGATCCTTCGTCATCAAAGAAATAACGTACAACCGTCCCATCGGCATGTCCGGAGAGGATTCCTTTACCTGAAACACTGAAGTAACAATTTATAAACAACACTCAGCTGGTGTGTGGCGTGAAAGACTTTAAATAGAAGTACTGAACAAATTCTGAAGATGATTTACTTAGACGCCAGCGAGACAACCAACGAATCTGTGCTGTAGATGGTCGAAGATTTGTTCGTCTGAGTATTGGCAAGGCGGACCTGAAAAAACACGGAAAATCACTAAAATGTTGCATTTATAGAAGTAAATTAGCAGTTTAATTTGTAAAAATGTAAAAGTGTTGTTATAAAAAATTGCACTGACTTAAAAGAGTTACAGAAAGCTAAAATTTGGGCTGATTGTATGGAAGCCCAATGGTGCCAAAATCTTAAAAAAAAAAAAAAAAGGAAACGGATAATGAATGGAAAAATATATTGTTTCTGTATTTATTATTTATAAATTTCCTTACATACAGTATATATTATCACAATTTATATTTTATTTATTAATACATTTATCATTTATACTTTTGTGTATATATGTACGGCTTACTGGCTGAAATTTAAATGTATTTGATGCATTTAATCATTCAGTCATTTTTCAATTTATTTTATTGCTTTAGGCCAGCTGTCTGCAACCTGTGGCTCCAGGGAGACCCGGCCGCCCATACCTAATGGTACACGCACACACGTGTGTTTTGTTTTGTTACCTTATAGTCACTGTCCTGTTGGCATTCTTTTGTGTCTTTAACTGTTTTGCTGCCATTGTCAATTGAAATTTTAAATAAAAAATGTACTTAATTTTTAAAAATGGCCCTATGATGTGATTGGCCAAAGACGGACGATTCTAGTGCTCCAGGGTGAATAATAGAAATATTTAAGATGTACAACTGAGGTCCAATAAAATAAAATAAAATGAGCAGCAAACAAGAAAAAACAAGGTGCAGAATATAAGTGAGAAAACAAAAATTTACAAGAAAAAAAAAACAAATAGGAAGAAACATTTATAAATTACAAGAATAAAGTTGTACATTTTTTGAGGGAAAAAAGGCTGCATCATTAGACTGTTTAACAGTTAAATTAATTCTTGAATTGGTTTTGTATTTCTGACCATAAATATTTCAACATTTTTAAAAATTTCTCTACTCAATTGTTTTTACTCACATATCATGTAACTTTTTAGTAGGTACTTTCTAAATCTTACTTAATTGTTGTTGGTGACTACTCTTACTTGTAATTGAGTAATTAATTTCACAGGGTAACACTACTTTTACTTGAGTACAATTTCTGGCTACTCAACCCCCCTCTGTTACTGACTCACCTTTCCGCTGACTAATCCGTAAACTATACTGTGGTCTGCAGGCCAAAGCAGACGAGTCACAGCAATCTAGAATACAGATGCAGAGACAACACAATCAGGGTTATTATGCATTTTGAATAAGAAAATAATTAAATTAAAATTAACTGTCAAGTACAGTGTGGAAAACTGCAGCTTATTCTCTTTGTTCATACTTCTGACCACCAGGGCCATTTCTAGCTTTTTGGGGGCCCTATGCAAAATTGTGTTTGGAGACCCATGTTTCTGTAACGGGGAATATTTCAAACCCTTTAAAATGGGTTAAAAATCTCTCCCCTCCCGATAAAAACATTAAAGAAATAAATCTGGGTCATTGTCTAGAGTCTAGACCAGAAAAAAATAAAATAAACCATTACATATAATAAAACTTTAACCAGCACCTACAGTATATGAACATTGCAAAATTAGAAGAAAAATTTTACAAATTTAAGAGAGAGCTGCAAATTTACAAGAAAAAAGTCACAAACTTACAAGAATAAAGTAGCGCATGTACAAAAAAAAGTTTCAAATTTACAAGAAAAAAAATTGAAGGTAATTTGGCGCATCCTAGTGGCTGACAGGGCCAATAGTAGCTGCATAGTCTGTTTTATAGCCAGAAATGGCTCTTGCCCCCATGGATTCTTACCGTCTGAACAAATTTGTTGCAGATGACTTTCTTGTCCCCCCTAAGGGAGAGGAAGAGAAAAGGCAAAAAAAAGTCTGCCTGGATACTCTACAAAAATCATATTTAATCAACGTAATGAATTCAACCAACAGACATTACCAGTCTTCTCCGATTCTGTAGACGTAGATGATATTGTCTGACTGGCCGATGGCGATTTTAGTGGAGTCTGGAGAGAAGGCCATGTCATTGACGACATAGCACTCTTTTCCATACTGAAGAAATAGAATATTTAAATATTATTGTTACACAAACAGAAAAAAATAAACACAATAAATGATTGTAGTATCAGTACCAATATATAGCAGGATTGAGATCATGCAGTTACAATGGATAAGATGTTTTCTTCTCACCTTGGAGTGTATGGGTTTGGTGGAGAATTTGTCCCTCCTCTCACCCTGCTCATCATACAGCAGCACCACTCTGTCCACCGTACAAACGGCAAATTTAGCGTTGTTCGGCGCCCAGGCCATGCATGCTACTTTGGCAATACACCCCTACAAAGGCAAAAAATATCAAAGCCACAGGCACAGGATTCTTGGCCGCACCTCAGACACAGTCCAAGGACGGATAATTTTTTCACACGTAAGGAGTTGTTCAGAACTCCTTATACAAAGATATAGAGTGATGATAATCAAGTCAGTGGCGGTAATGCACCTGTAAGCTGGTTGCCAACCGCCAATCAAATCTAAAAGAAGAAGCTGAAACCATAACGTATATGCTACAGTATATGGGAGCTTTTAATTTGGCCAAGATTTCAAAGTAAAGGCATTTAAGTATATGAAATAATGGATCTGCAAAACAAATACAAATTCAACACTCATGTTTCAAAAGGGAGCTATTAGAATTGTTAACAAAACTGGAGCAAATACAGAGTAAATGGGCCAACCCCAAAAGACAAGAGGAAATAAATAAATGAATGCATAACTTAACCTCTGCAGAATAACGTGCTTCATGCAGTTTCTTAGTCATCTCACATCAGATTTTGTGGGAGGAATGCTACAGTTTCATTGTACTTTACAACTGTACAATGACAATAAAGCCTATTCTATTCTATTCTTGTCACAATGATGTAAACTCCAGGACTCTTTCTGGTTTTACAGCGATATGGACCCATGCTACAACAATTAACTTGTCTTGGAAATAATATATTTGCATATAATGAAGAGCCAGTATATTTTTTCTCTTGTGGTCTAGAGCTGTGGTTCCCAACCTGGGGTATCTGAATTGGACAGCATGGTCCACCTGAATGTTTCAGGCGTCGCAGGTTGGAGACCGCAGGTCTATGTCATGTTGAGAGAATGGTCAGCTCACGTGCAGGGTGCCACACCAGAGAAAACACGCACACGACACAGAGAAGCACAATTTATTAATCCAAAAGGGGAACGCACAATTAAGGAAAAGATTCCACTCGCCAGAGGAGGACTCAGCCTGTAAGAGGGACATGAGAGCCAGTTAGTAGGAGGAGGGACATTGGGAAAGGGAAGTGACAAACAATACTCATGGGAGCTGAGCAGAGAACCCGACAGAGAGACCCAGCAGGAATAGATGAACCAGCAGGATGAGGCTGGCAGGGAATAGGAGAGGAGCTGGGTGAAGTATCTGACTGGGTGTAGATAGGCAACTGAGACGGTGATGAGGATGATGGAGCAGGTGAGCGCAAAACGAGCCCGGGAGACGCACCACAAAGATGGCAACAATCCAATGAGCCAGCGCTGAAGCATTCACAAATTGGTCCTTATAAGCACTGGCAAGGCAGAGGCAGCAGGTGTGATGATTATCTGTGGAGCCAGGGAACCTCTCGCAGGAAGGGAAGGGGGCACGTGTTCACCTGAACATGACAGTCTAGAACATAACTATGTTTTTTTTTCTACTTTCCAACTGTTTTTTCATGTATTATTGCAAATGTTGTTTTGTCCATTTTATTTTCAAGCTCACCATGTTAACTCTTATTATGCATCAAAACCACCCAAGTAAATTCTTAGTGGGTAAAAACCCTTCTTGCCAGTAAACTTGATTCTGATTGAGCCATAGAACCGACAGCATTTATTTGCAAACACAACAGCTATTAAAAATTGTAAATAACACAGATTAAACATGGATTGGTCAAATCGATCTATTAATTCAAGTAATCTGTCTCTGTGTGTGTGTGTGTGTGTGTGTGTGTGTGTGTGTGTGTGTGTGTGTGTGTGTGTGTGTGTGTGTGTGTGTGTGTGTGTGTGTTCCGCGCATATCTCCCGAACTGTACCGTCACACCGGCCTCAGATTTCACACGTGCTGTGCTGAGGTCACAAGGGTGTGCATGTCCAAATTTCAGCCTCCCCGGATACGTGGAGGTTTAGCAGGGGAAACCTTTAATGAATGTCCATAGGGGCTCCGTAGGGGAGCTGTGGGCATTCATAGCGATGACATCACAGGCGCACTCTGTGTTACTACTTCTTCTTCTTCTTTTAGATTTGATTAGTGATTGGCAACCAGCTTACAGGTGCATTACCGCCACGTACTTCACTCTATATCATCACTCTATCTCCTGTCTGTCATGACCATAGGATGTCACATGACCAAATAAGGAGTTCTGAACAACTCCCTTGAACAACTCCTCCAATAAAGACATCATAGGCACACTGTGAGGTCAGAATAGAGTGAAGTGGACTTCCGGTCTGGACACTATGGTGGTAGCCGCTTAACGCTGAAGCTCCCAGATCCCATCCGTGAAAATACCATGAAAATCAGATTTAACGGATTTGTGGAAGAGTGAAAATCAAAAGACAAAGTTCAGAATCAGAATCAGAATCAGAATCAGATTTATTGCCATTGTTCATGTAGTACACAAACTAGGAATTTGTCTCGGTGCAATGCTGCAACATTAAACATGATAAAATAAAAGAAATAAACTATACATGCAATAAAGTGTAGAATAAGAGTGAGTAATACTAGTCAGCAGTTTAAATATATTAGCGAGCAGCAGATAATGTGGAGAACCATATAGTGCAGTCGGTAATGCAGGAAGAAAACAGTGATGATTGACATGAGTCTGGTTGAGCTGCTGTACATAGTGCACGAGAGTCAATAAGTCACTTAGTGTTCAGCAGTCTGATGGCAGAGCGGAAGAAGCTGTTCATGTGACGGGAGGTTTTAGTCTGGATGGACCGAAGTCTTCTACCAGAGGGGAGGGGGGCAAACAGTACGTGACCAGGGTGTGAGGGATCGGCTATGATCCGGCCAGCACGCCTCCGGGTCCTGGAGATGTACAGATCCTGGAGAGATGGGAGCTTGCAGCTGATCACCTTCTCAGCAGTGCGCACGACGCGCTGCAGCCTTAGTCTGTCCCTGGCAGTGGATCCTGCGTACCACACGGTTATGGAGGTGGTGAGGATGGACTCGATGATGGCTGTGTAGAACTGCACTAACATCTTGGTGGGTAGCTTGAGCTTCCTCAGCTGCCGCAGGAAGAACATCCTCTGCTGGGCTTTTTTGATGAGGGAGCTGATGGTCGGCTCCCACTTGAGGTCCCTGGTGATGGTGGTGCCTAGGAAGCGGAAAGAATCAGCAGTGGTGATGGGAGAGCCTGTGAGGGTGAGGGGGGGCAGAGGGGTTGTGACTTTCCTGAAGTCCACAATCATCTCCACTGTCTTCAGAGCGTTCAGCTGCAGGTTGTTGTTGTTGCACCAGGACGCCAGCTGGGCCACCTCACTCCTGTAGGCGGACTCGTCGCCGTTGGAGATGAGCCCAATGAGGGTGGTGTCGTCCACAAACTTGATCAACTTGACAGACTGGTGGCTGGAGGTGCAGGAGTTGGTGTAAAGGGAGAAGAGTAGGGGGGAAAGTACACAGTCCTGGGGTGATCTGGTGCTGATGCTAGCAGAGTCTGAGACAGTCTTTCCCAGCCGCACATGCTGCCTCCGGTCCGTCAGGAAGTCAGTGATCCACCTGCAGAGGGGGTCAGGCACGTTGAGCAGGGACAGCTTGTCCCGGAGCAGATCGGGGCGGATGGTGTTGAATGCGGAGCTGAAATCCACAAACAGGATCCTGGCGTAGGTTCCCGGGGAGTCCAGGTGCTGCAGGATGGAGTGGAGGGCCAGGTTGACTGCGTCGTCTACAGACCTGTTGGCTCGGTAGGCAAACTGCAGCGGGTCCAGGAGGGGGGTGGTGATGGACTTGAGGTGGGGCAGGACCAGGCGCTCAAAGGACTTCATGACTACAGAGGTGAGCGCTACAGGTCTGTAGTCGTTAAGACCAGTGATCCGTGGCTTCTTGGGGACAGGGATGATGGTGGAGGATTTGAGGCAGGACGGCACGTGGCATAGCTAGGTATAGCTATTAAGCTAAGTTATTATGCCTAAAGGAAAACAGAAGAGATCGACATTTACCAGATCAAGACACGCATCAGAAACCGATCACGAAGACAAGAACCATTCGGAAATTGAGGAGCAAAATGAGGCTACCAACACAGCTAGCTTAAAAACGATACTTTAAGAATTAAGAGAATTTCGCAGAGAGTGTGGGGCCAAATTTCATGAACTTAAAGACGAAATAAAAAGACAAACAACAGAGTGGACCAGGCTGAGGACCAAATCATGGAAGCAGAGGAAAGAATAAAAGGGCTGGAAGAAACCACGCTGGAATTACTTAAACGACAGACAAGACTGTCTCTCTTGGGGCAGACAGTCAATGGGGCTGCACGGTGGCGCAGTGGTTAGCACTGCGGCAGCACAGTTTACCCTCGGCCGGGGGATCGCGGGGATCATGAGATCGTGGGTTCGATCCCTGCCCCCGGCCAACAGTGATCTGTGTGGAGTTTGCATGTTCTCCCCGTGTTGTGTGGGTTTACTCCAGGATTTCTCCGGTTTCCTCCCACATGCCAAAAACATGCAGGTTAGGGATACAGGGCGCTTGCGCACGCAGCGACTGGCAGCTGGTGGCTTGTCACCAGACTGCAAAACAAATCTACCTACGGGTACAAAATAAGTAATAAAAAAAAAAAAAAAAGACTGGAGGCTAAGCTAACCGACTTGGAAGGAAGACTAAGAAGGGACAACATAAGAATTCATGGTCTGAAAGAAGGAGTCGAGGATGGTTTCACCACAATAGCTGCATGTGTGGAAACCATACTGAGAGAAAAGTTGGAAATTCCCCAATCCACCAACTTGAAGACAGAAAGGGTGCACCGTTCATTAGCCCCAAGGCCGTCGGCGGAAGCCCCCCGCGATCAGTGATGGTGAAGTTTTCCAACTTCAGAACAAAAGAAGAGGTTTTGAGACTGGCCTGGCAGAAAAAAGGATTTATGCACCAAGAAAGAAAAGTTTTTGTGGAGCATGACTACACCCCGATGGTCCTTAAAAAACGTCGGGAATACAATGAAGCTAAAAAGGTACTAAGAGAGAAGAAACTGCACTTTCAAACCCCATTCCCGGCAAAGCTGAGGGTTTTTTATGGGGAAGAGACGTGTCTCTACAACTCTGCGGAAGAAGCAACCAGGGATATGGTGAGAAGAGGGGCTCCCGGTACCGGTGTATAAACCCACAGCAGACCCGATCGAAAGAATCAAGGCTCAAACATGGTGCACACAGAGACCCTCAAAATCCATGGGCCAGCAGCGGGAAACCCAGCGCCAGGGCTATAAGGAAAAACTGGACGCTTTCAGGAGGGAATAACGATATTTTTAGTCAATCTGCGCATCCAACCCTCCTCCTACAAGGTAACAAACATTAAAGGAGATGCAGAATCAGCAAATATGAGGTGGTAAAACATTTCATGGAACAGTCATAATATTAGAAACAAATAAGTCTTAAAAAAAATCGTTAAAATAGAAATGTGACAATGAACCACATGAACTCTCCACACTAACAAATATTGTATTACCATGATTGTTTGCTGCGATGGTGGTGAGAGGTAGCGCATAATTTCATAGGGTATAGGCACAAGAAAAAAAAATCTATACAAGTTCGGACTGGGATCTGAAAATCACGTTAAAAATATGGGACAACTTCCAGGGGTAAGAGAGGGCCCTCGGCATGTAACAAAAGTTTGAGGAATTTCCCTCAGAGCCAACACACCATCAAGGCTCCTCTAAGGTCGCTAAAAACACCTCAGCTCAGGAAGATCTTTTGACAGTTTTATGTTTGAAAGTTTTATATATTATGTTCTTAATGTTTTTCATGTTCTTAATGTTCTTTCAGTTTTTGAATAGTATAAGAGAGGGCCACTATACTATTATACTAAATAAGACAACACAATGGAGAAACAGGGTTCAGCCAAAATAATCTCATATAATGTGAAAGGGATTCTGAATCCAGTTAAAAGATCCAAGATTCTAGGCAAAATGAAAAAAGACAAAGCAGGAATAATATTTTTACAGGAGACCCACCAAACAGACTTGGAACACACTAAACTTAATAGACAAGGGTTTAAATTGATCTCTACATCTTCATATAAGTCAGGGAGGAGGAGGGGGGTAGCGACATTGATCTCAACCAAAATTATATTTGAAAAAATCTCAGAACACAAAGATAAAGAAGGGAGATTTAGCATGGTACTTGGTCGGCTAGAGGGAGAAGATATCACCCTGCTGAATGTATATGCACCTCCAGGGGCCAACTGGAAATTTTATAAAAATGTATTTGACCTAATGATAACTAAATCCCAAGGTTTAGTGATATGTGGTGGAGACTTCAATCTAAGACTGAATCCATACTGGGATGCATCAGGTAATTCTCCACATCAAAATAACACTCCATCCATCCATCCATCCATCTTCTACCACTTTTCCGGAGGTCCGGGTCGCAGAGGCAGCAGTTCGAGCAGAGAAGCCCAGACTTCCCTCTCCCCAGCCACATGCTTCAGCTCTTCAGAGAGGATACCAAGGCGTTCCTAGACCAGCTGGGAGACATAGTCTCTCCACCAAGTCCTGGGTCTGCCCCGGGGTCTCCTCCCAGTGGGACGTGCCCGAAACACCTCAAATGGGAGGCGTCCAGGAGGCATCCTAATCAGATGCCCATACCACCTCAACTGACTCCTTTCAATGTGGAGGAGCAGGGGTTCTACTCTGAGCCTCTCCCGGATGACTGAGCTCCTCACCCTGTCTCTGAGGGTGAGTCCAGCAATCCTACAGAGAAAGCTCATTTCAGCCGCTTGTATCGGCGATCTCATTCTTTCGGTCATTACCCAAAGCTCATGACAATAGGTGAGAGTAGGAACGTAGATTGACTGGTAAATTGACAGCTTTGCCTTAGAACTAAGCTCCCTTTTCACCACAACAGACCGGTACAACGTCCACATCACTGCAGATGTTGCTCCGATCCGTCTGTCAATCTCTCGCTCCATTTTTCCCTCACTCGTAAATAAGACCCCAAGATACTTAAACTCCTCCACTTGGGGTAGGAGCCTGTCGCCAACCCAGAGAGGACAATCCACCTTCTTCCGGCTGAGGACCATGGACTCAGACTTGGAGGTGCTGATTCTCATCCCAGCCACTTCACACTCAGCAGCAAACCGTCCCAGCAAGAGCTGTGGGTCATTGCTAGATGAAGCCAACAGGACAACATCATCTGCAAACAACAGAGATGAGATCCTGTGGTCACCAAGCATGACACCCTCCGTTCCCTGGTTGCACCTAGAAATCCTGTCCATAAAAATTATGAACAGGATCGATGACAAAGGGCAGCCCTGGCGAAGTTCAACTCTCACTGGGAATGAGTCCGACCAAGTGTTGGCAATACGAACCAAACTCTCACAGCGGTCGTACAGAGACCGAATAGCTCGTAACAACAAGCCCGATACCCCGTACTCCCAAAGCACCCCCCACAAAAAACCACGAGGGACGTGGTCAAATGCCTTCTCCAAGTCCACAAAACACATGTAAACTGGTTGGGCAAACTCCCACGAACCCTCGAGAATTCTCGAGAGGGTAAAGAGCTGGTCCGATGTGCCACGGCCAGGACGAAAACCACATTGCTCCTCCTGAATCTGAGGTTTGACCAAAAGCTGCACTCTCCTCTCCAGTACCTTGGCATAGACCTTCCCAGGGAGGCTGAGGAATGTGATCCCTCTAAAGTTGGAGCAGACCCTCCGGTCCCCTTTTTTGAAAAGAGGAACCACCACCCCGGTTTGCCATGCCAAAGGCATTGCCCCCGACCTCCATGCAATGTTGCAGAGGCGTGTCAACCACAACAGCCCAACAACATCCAGGGCCTTGAGGTACTCAGGGTGAATCTCATCCACCCCCGGGGCCCGGCCACCAAAGAGATTTTTAACCACCTTGGCGACCTCAGCCCCTGTGATAGGCGAGTCATCCCCCTCGTCCACAAACCCTGCTTCCCCTGTGGAAGGCGTATCAGTGGGATTGAGGAGATCCTCATTGCCTCATCGCCGAGTGATGGCGCCCACAGTGGTCGACATGGTGCTTCGCTGCGTCTTGTTTTGTTTGTTTTTGTTCGTTAATTGTGTGTTTGCTTGCTCTTACACTCGTGAAGAGCTACTAAGTATTAGGACTATTACTCCCACGGACCTACTCCCAGTTTTTTTAGCTCCTGCTGCCGATCTGGTTTATTTATTAGCCCAAAAAGTGAGATGGCGAAAAAGAGGTAGACCAATGGGCGCTTTGGTGTGGCTTCGCAGGAGAGGCATGCGCACGGCTTTACCTGGGATATTTCTGTCCAACGTTAACTCACTTTGTAACAAGGTAGATGAGCTGAAACTGCTGATGCGAATTAAGGACTTCTCCACCTCGTGTGCCCTCTGCTTTACTGAGACCTGGGTCAAGGAAAAGATACCTGACAGCGCGCTTCTCCTTGAGGGATTTCAGCTGTTTCGTGCTGACCGCGATACGGGGCTCTCCGGCAAGACCACAGGCGGAGGAGTCTGCTTCTACATCAACAACAGCTGGTGCACCGATGTGACTGTGATCTCCCAATACTGTTCTCCTGCTCTGGAATATTTATTCATCAATTGCAGGCCATTTTATTCTCCGCGTGAGTTCGCTTCATTCATTCTGGTCGCTGTTTATATCTCGCCCGACGCGGATGTGCGCAAGGCTCAGCGCGCACTCGCGGATCACATTCAGCAAGTGGAGCGGACTTTTCCAGACTCTCTGGTTATTGTGCTTGGCGACTGTAACCAGAACAATCTGAGCCATGAACTTCCTCGGTACAAAGAGTTTATTAAATGTCCTACCAGAAAGGAGAACACGCTGGAGCACTGTTATACCACAGTTAAGGACGCATACCATGCTATTCCCCGCGCTGCGCTTGGACTATCTGATCACGTGATGGTTCATCTGATTCCCACATACAGGCAGAGATTGAAGCTCACAAAACCTGTTGTGAGCACTATGAGGAAATGGACCAGTGAAGCTGTGGAGAAGTTGCGCACGTGCTTGGAAATAACTGACTGGGACATGTTTAAAAGTGCTACGCATGATCTGGATGAGTATACGGACACTGTGACCTCATATATCCATTTTTGTGAGGAGTGCATTCTTCCATCGCGCACCAGGGTGAGTTACTCTAATGACAAGCCCTGGTTCACAGCTAAGCTCAGACAGATCAGGAAGGAGAAGGAAGCGGCGTTGAAGGGTGGAGACAGGGACTGATACAGGGAGGTCAATTACCGGTTTAGCAGAGAGCTGAGGAGAGCTAAATCTGTGTATTCTGAGAGACTCCAGCAGCAGGTCACTGCTAACGACTGCTTCTGTGTGGAAAGGACTGAGACAAATCACCAACTATCAGCCTCAGGCTTCTAAGGGACAGGATGACAAAGTCCTTTGTCAAAGACTGTCCCAACACTATGCCCGTTTTGACACCTCATCAGCTGTGCCCAATATCCCCCCTCCCCCCTGCGTCACTGCCTACATGGCTCCCATTTTATCAAAGGTGGTTCCCCTCTCCTTCCCCCCTGCCCTTGTCATCAATGAGCAGGACGTGCACAGACAATTCTCTAGACTGAACCCGCGCAAGGCCCCCGGTCCGGATGGCGTGTCTCCCTCCACCTTGAGACACTGTGCGGAGGAGCTGACTCCTGTCTTTACAGACATTTTTAACACCTCTTTGGAGTCATGCCACGTGCCGGCCTGTCTCAAAACTTCTACCATCGTCCCTGTTCCCAAGAAGCCACGGATCACTGGACTTGATGACTACAGACCTGTAGCGCTTACTTCTGTAGTCATGAAGTCCTTTGAGCGCCTGGTCTTACTCCACCTTAAGACCATCACTACTCCCTTCTTGGATCCGCTGCAGTTTGCCTACAGAGCCAATAGGTCTGTGGACGATGCAGTTAATCTGGCCCTTTATTCCATCCTGCAGCATTTGGACTCCCCGGGAACCTATGTTAGGATTCTGTTTGTGGACTTCAGTTCTGCATTTAATACCATCCGCCCTGCTCTGCTCCAGGACAAGCTGATCCAGCTCAACGTGCCTGACTCTCTCTGCAGGTGGATCACTGACTTCCTGATGGACCGAAGGCAACATGTGCGGCTGGGAAAGACTGTTTCGGACTCT
This sequence comes from Pholidichthys leucotaenia, assembly GCA_020510985.1. Taxonomy (NCBI): domain Eukaryota; kingdom Metazoa; phylum Chordata; class Actinopteri; order Cichliformes; family Pholidichthyidae; genus Pholidichthys; species Pholidichthys leucotaenia. The sequence continues at coordinate 245,025,671 of CM035842.1, read as the reverse complement.
GTTAGCATCAGCACCGGATCACCTCAGGGCTGTGTACTTTCTCCCCTGCTCTTCTCCCTGTACACCAACTGCTGCACCTCTAGCCATCAGTCTGTCAAGCTGATTAAGTTTGCAGACGACACCAACCTCTTCGGGCTCATCTCCAACGGCGATGAGTCCGTCTATAGGAGGGAGGTGGCCCGGTTGACGTCTTGGTGCAGCTACAATAACCTGCAGCTGAATGCTCAGAAGACAGTGGAGATGACTGTGGACTTTAGGAAAGTCACAGCCCCTCTACCTCCCCTTGTCCTTACAGATTCTCCTATCACCACTGTGGATTCCTTCCGTTTCCTGAGTACCACCATCACCCAGGATCTCAAGTGGGAGCCGACCATCAGCTCCCTTATCAAAAAGGCCCAGCAGAGGATGTTCTTTTTGCGGCAGCTGAGGAAGCTCAAGATCCCCACCAAGATGTTGGTGCAGTTTTATACGGCCATCATCGAGTCCAGCCTCACCACCTCCATCACCGTGTGGTACGCGGGAGCCACTGTCAGGGACAGACTAAGACTGCAGCGCGTTGTGCGCACTGCTGAGAAGGTGATCGACTGTAAGCTTCCATCCCTCCAGGACCTGTACATCTCCAGGACCCGGAGGCGTGCAAGTCAGATCACAGCCGACCCTTCACACCCTGGATACGCACTGTTTGCTCCCCTCCCCTCAGGCAGGACACTACGGTCCATTCGGACTAAAACTTCTCGTTACATGAACAGTTTTTTCCCCTCTGCAATCAGACTGCTGAACTCTAAGTGACTTATTAGACTTTTGTGCACCAGGTACAGCAGCTCAACTGGACACGTACAATTATAATTCTTTTATTTACTGCCGAACTGTACTACGTGGGACTCCACAATATCTGTTGTTTTTTAATATATTTAAAAATCATATAGAATAGCATTATTTATTTTTATTCTATTTTTATTGCATGTATAGTTTTCTATTTTTTTATCTCTTGTGTTAATCTATGTCTAATGTTGCAGCATTGCACCGGGACAAATTCCTAGTTTGTGTATTACATGAACAATGGCAATAAATCTGATTCTGATTCTGATTCTGATTCTGATTCTCATTCCTCGAAGTATTCCTTCCACCGCCCGACGATATCCCCAGTTGAAGTCAACAGCGCCCCGTCCACACCATACACAGTGTGGACAGGGAGCTGCTTTCCCCTCCTGAGCCGCCGGACAGTTTGCCAGAATCTCTTCGAGGCCGACCAAAAGTCTTGTTCCATGGCCTCACCGAATTCCTTCCATACCCAGGTTTTTGCTTCAGCAACCACCCGAGCTGCACTCCGCTTGGCCTGCCGGTACACCTCAGCTGCTTCGGGAGTCCCACAAGCCAACCAAGCTTGATAGGACTCCTTCTTCAGCTTAATGGCCCCCCTCACCACTGGTGTCCACCACTTGGTTCGGGGGTTGCCACCACGAGATGCACCGACCACCTTGCGGCCGCAGCTCTGGGCCGCCGGTTCAACAACAGAGGTGGAGAACATGGCTTATTCAGACTCCATGTCTCCAGACTCCCTCGGAATGTGGTTGAAGTTCTTCCGGAGGTGGGAGTTGAAGACTTCCCGGACAGGGGCCTCAGCCAGATGTTCCCAGCACACCCTCACTATACGTTTGGGTCTACCAGGTCTGAATGGCTTCCTCCCCTGCCATCGGATCCAACTCACCACTAGGTGGTGATCAGTTGACAGCTCTGCACCTCTCTTTACCCGAGTGTCCAAGACATACGGTCGCAGGTCTGATGACACGAGAACAAAATCGATCATCGACCTGCGACCTAGGGTGTCCTGGTGCCAGGTGCACATATGGACACCCTTATGCTTGAACATGGTGTTTGTTATGGACAAACTGTGGTTGGCACAGAAGTCCAATAACTGAACACCACTCGGGTTCAGATCGGGCAGGCCTTTCCTCCCAATCACCCCCCTCCAGGTTTCACTGTTGTTGCCCACGTGCGCATTGAAGTCTCCCAGCAGGACAATGGAGTCTCCAAGAGAAGCACCCTCCAGCACCCCAGTCACAGACTCCAAAAAGGGTGGGTACTCTGAAACATCATTTGGTGCATAGGCACAAATGATGGTCAGGACCCGTTTCCCAACCCGAAGGTGCAGGGAAGCAACCCTTTCATCTACCGGGGAAAACTCCAATATAGAGACAGCAAGGTGGGGAGATACAAGAATACCCACCCCTGCTCGTCGCCTCTCGCCCAGGGCAACTCCAGAAAAGGCCAAGCTCCAGCCCCTCTCCAGGAGACTGGTTCCGGAACCGGAGCTGTGTGTTGAGGTGAGGCCGACTATATCTAGCCGGTATCTCTCAACCTCGTACACCAGCTCAGGCTCCTTCCCCACCAGAGAGGTGACATTCCACGTACCAAAAGCCAGTTTAGAAAGCTTGGGATCAGACCGCCAAGGTCTCCGCCTTTGACCGCCACCTAATCCACATAGCACCGGACCCCCATGATCCCTCCTGCAGGTGGTGAGCCCACTGGAGGAAAACACTCAAACACTTAAAGTAATAACACTCAAAGTAGAAAAACTAGGATGCTACTAAATGAAATGGGAATCTGTGACATGTGGAGGGAATTCAACCCCAGTGTAAAACATTATACATTTTACTCAGCACCACATTCATCATATTCAAGGATTGACTATTTTTTTATTTTTAATCGAGACATTGGAAGCGTACAAACATGTAAAATAGGACTGATGGATCTCTCTGACCACAGTCTGATCTATATGGACTTAAATATCCAAAAATACACAAATAATACATTTTCTTGGAGGTTAAATTCAAATGTGCTGAAAGGACCACTGAAAGATGAATTGGAGTCAGATATTCTCAGATATTTGGAAGAAAATGATAATGGGGAAGTATCCCCTTTAATACTGTGGGACGCATGCACAGCTGTAATAAGGGGAAAGATTATTGCAAAACTGGCACTTCAAAAGAAATTGACACAAGAAAAACTAGTCACATTAGAGTCAGAACTTATGAAACTAGAAAAAGAGCACAAAGACAACACTCATTCTAATGACTCGCTCAAAATCAAGGAAATAAAAAACAAATAAACGAGATCTACACAGCAGAAATCCAGAAGAGACCTACATTTCTGAAACAAAAATATGATGAAACAGGTAGCAAATCGGCAAAATTACTAGCCTATAAATTGAGGAAACAACAAACGGAGAGAGCAATCTACAAAATCAGAGACCCAGTATCAAAGGAAATAAAAATTAGAATTCAGGAAATTCATAAAAGCTTCGAGAATTACTACAAGAACTTGTACTCCCTCAAAAAAACACAAAAAAGACACATCTGAAGCCTTCCTAAATACATTAAATTTTCCCCAACTTACTGAGTCACAAAATAAAAAACTATTGGCAGAAATACAACCTGAAGAATTAGGAAAAAGCAATTATGAAACTTAAAGCTAACAAATCCCCAGGAGCAGATGGTTATACAGCAGAGCGGTACAAAACTTTTAAACAGTAACTATCTCCTCTCCTCCTGAAAACATTTAACTATGTCCTCCACACAGGGGAAATTCCCCCCTTCTGGAGAGAAGGGGTCATTGCAGTCATACATAAACCTGAAAAGGATAAATTAGACTGCTCCAACTACAGACCAATCAGTGTGTTAAATCAGGACTATAAACTTTTTATCGCTATCCTTGCCAAAAGGTTAGAAAATATACTGACAGACTTAATTCATTTAGACCAAACGGGTTTTATAAGACAAAGACAGACACAAGATAACATTAGACGCACTTTACACATAATTCATCATATAAAAAAAACAACTTAAATGCAGCCATATTGGGATTAGATGCTGAAAAAGCATTTGATTCGGTTGACTGGTCTTTCCTATATAGAATCTTGTCCACTTTCAATTTTCATAACAACTTCATTAGAACTATCCAGGCATTATATAAAAAACCAACAGCTAAAATAAGGATTAACAGTAAATTATCATCATCTTTTGAACTGAAGAAAGGATGTCGTCAGGGCTGCCCCTTGTCTCCACTGCTCTTTGCAATCTTCATAGAACAGGGGTGTCCAACCATGTGCCATGGAGAGCCAAGACCCTGCAGGTTTTCTCTTCTACCCAGTCTCTTCAGCAGGTGTTTTCACTTATCAGCAATCAGTGGGAAGAAGTTCACAGAAATCTGCTGTTGAAGACACTGGTTGGAGGTAAAACCTGCAGGGTCTTGGCTCTCCATGGCACATGGTTGGACACCCCTGTCATAGAACCTCTGAGCCAATGGATAAGACAGAATCAAAAAATTCAAGGTATTACACTTGGTCAGAAGGAACATAAAATAGCACTCTTCGCTGATGACATTTTAATATACCTGGGGCAGCCGGACACCTCTTGTCCAGAGCTAATCTCAGTTTTTTCAAGAGTATGGAAAGTTATCGGGGTATGAACTGAACATGCATAAAACCCAAATTTTAACATTCAACTACAGTATAACCCAAATCAATATTTACTAAGCAAATTCAAAACTAACTGGGAGATGGAATCTATGAAATATCTGGGGGTCAATATCCCGAAACAACTCAACAAAATTATAACACTAAACTATGATCCACTGATAGCAAAAATAAAATCTGATCTAGCAAGATGGAATATGATACCATTCTTGGGTACTGCACAAAGAATTGAAGCAGTCAAAATGAATATACTTCCACATCTTCTATACCTTTTCTAAACAATACCGGTAGAACCTCCCAAAAAAACATGGCAAGAACTGGACAGAAGGATCTCAAGATTCATATGGCAGGGCAAGAGACCAAGAATCAGGTATAGAACCCGACAGCTAAACAAAGACAAAGGTGGGCTCATGCTGCCAAATATCAGGGACTATTTTAAAGCTGTGCAAATTAAAACTTTAGTAGAGATATGTAACCCAGTCTACACTGCACAATGGAAGGAGATAGAATGCCAAATAACAAGTGACATTCCCCTACAGGCAATAATAGGGAATAATGCCTTACCTAAACATTTGAATAACACTAACCCGTGGACGGAGACCCCGCTAAAATTTTGGTTTAAGATAGTCAGAGAGAATCAAACTAAAGAACCCTATCGATTATTGCAGTGGATTTTCTATGATCAGGATTTTACTCCTAATAAAACAGACACTAAATTTAAAACGTGGAAAGAGAATGGACTGATAAAATATTACGATTTTTTTAAAGGGAAAACGTTAAAAAGTTTTGAAGATTTGAAAAAACAAGGTCTAATAAATCAAGACCTTTGCAGGTTCTTTCAGCTTAGACACCACATAAACAAAATACTTAAAAAGGAGGATTTGGAAAGGGCCCAGTCAGGTGTTCTGAAGGTTTTCTTAATGGCATATAAAGGGATCCCAGGGATCAGATACATTTCTAAAATATACCAAGGTCTTCAAGACTTAAAGTCCTCGGACGGTGACGTTTTTTTATTGAACCAATAAACTGATTGTATGAAAATATTCCATTCTGGCTATTCCCGTGATTTAATATGTGTCACCAGCCTCCATAAATGACTTTATTTGGTAATAGCCCATCTTTCACTTAGTGATGCTGCAGTACCGCCATCTGTCGATAGGGGCAGGCAGCAGTGACGTCAGCTCAGGAAGAAGTGAGGGTGATATTGCCTGCCTGTGCTGTGAGCCTCATCAGAGAAACATTCCCATCGGATCACTACAAGGGATTTTGCCTACCAAGATTAGATTTGTGAAAAATGATATTTAAATAAAGTTTTGTAAAATCATATATTGAGTTTATTAATGTTCATGTCAATTTTATAATTCTAATATTTCAGCATTCATCAAAGTTGCATGTCATATACATTTGAATAATTTTTCTACCATTTTATGGTATAAAATTCGGGTTCAATTTGGCACTCAATGTGGTGGGAACTCTGGCTTGTACATAGTGCCACTGCTCCCATAAGTGTGTTGGATCAACCAAGGTTTTGTTGAACAGAGTATTCATCAGACCATCCACATATTCTGAAAAAAAATATATTCAATAAAAATTAGACATCCATTTGACTACAGTATGAAATACAAATTTGACCCAAATTAACATAATTTGATAAAAGCTATGAAATGTGAAAGTTGAATGAAGACCAACCCTCCACCCACTGTAAATATCATATACAAGCCTAGAAAATGATACTAATATTTCTTATACTCCCCGAAAGTTGGATTAACTTTCTTTGCTTGCAGTGTATATCCGCCTTTTTTGAATTTTGGGTACCTGATGATGAAGACCGGCTCACCATCACGATTCTGTGCCTGCTTGCGGCCTGCATTTTCATTAAAGTGCATTGCAACTAAACAAAGTCTGTAATTAGAATATTATCACAATGATTTATTTTTGGACATATAAGTGATCTGTCTATCAGCAGAAACTCTATGTAACTGGCACTGTTATTATAATTGCATTTCATATTTTTGGTCACATATTGCATCTCCTCACCTTGTCAACATTCCAAGGAATGAGAAGTGTACACTCTTTGGTGCAAAATGAATAATCAGACTGTGGAAAGCCTCCACATTTGAAGTTTGCTGCCCTGGACTCAGCTTTCGCACATCCCTGAGGACCCGTGTTTTGTTGATCATATCAACAACTTTTTCACAGCCCTTTGTCCCTGAAATAAATAAATTGTAGGTGTGAGATATGTGACCAAAAATGATGAAAATCAATGGGATAATAATTTTTATATATATATAATACACGCACTGTTGTTTCATTGTGTGAAACTGTTTTTTGTGTTAGGTTGCAGTCTCTCAGGAGCTGCGGGATCGTATGTAGTGCTCGCATCTTTGTATTTGTACTACGCAGGTGTGCGCGCAGCTGAAGCCGCTGATGAGCGGCGAGTCGTGACACAAATTGCATCTTATTCTCGAAATCGCTGTCAACGAAATGTCTACTGCACATGTTGGGTGAGTTACCGACATCATTCCAATTTTTTCGCGTTTTCTGAACGAATTTCACCCATGCCGTTCTGATTTTCCCAAGGACGGGAAATTCAAAAACACTCACCGCATGCTCCACTGGTATAACGTCGCACCCGTAGACAACACAACGCCAAACCATAATTAATTCAATTCCTGAAATCCTAATCTTAATAAATAATCTATTTGTAATCCACAAGTATTCCGAGAAATATCCGTATTCGCCAATTTTAAAACGTAAACAACAAACAATGTCCGCCGAGCGTGTGCGTGTCTCTCCCTGTGATGATGTCACACAGTCAGTGGCCATTTTAGCCGCTGATCGCTCGGCTGAGTCAGACAGCTCTCAAGGACAGCGTACTTCAAGAGCGCATTGTCACCTTATGCGACATTTGTTGACACCAAAACATGTGCGGTTCAAATTAGCTTGTCTCACACAAAAATTTAAGATATGATTTAGCGATATTGAATTTTCGTCCGGCCGACGCCTTTAAAAGGAGACAACACATCATATATAAAAGAGAAATGGGAAAAAGAGGGGAATTTCACTTTACAACTGGAAATATGGGAAAAACTAAACAAACAACAGTGGAAAAGTACTTCATCCCTGCTGTGGAGAGAATCTAGATGGAAAAATTTGGTAAGATTTTTCAGAACACCTGCACAAAACAAATTTACTCATAAAGGGTTGAATTGCTGGTGCTTGTGTGGTGAAAAGATTGCAAATCATTTTCCTGTGTTTTGGTCATGCCCAGTTATCCACCAATATTGGACCAATGTACAGACAATATTGGGGAAAATATTCAAAGTAACAGTTCCCTTTTCTTTTGTAACTTTGTATTTGGGTTTACTACCGGAATCACTGGAAAGACGAGGAGAAAAATACTTATTCAATGTTTTAATATTGGCAAGTAAAAAAGCACTAACAAAAAAATGGATGTCGAGAGACTGTCCTGCACCTGAAGATTGGATTAACGTGATTCAGGACATTCATTTGATGGAAAAGTTGACATTTGCACTGAGACAGGACATGGATGAGTTCTTGAACTTTTGGCAACCCTGGAACACATATGTGTCTTCCATCAGATCTAATCTTTGACAAATACCATTTCAATAATGGCACCTCTCTTTCTTCCAATGCTACTCAGATGTTCTTTTACTTTTCTTCTCTTTTGTTTTTTTTTAATTTTCCTTTTCTTTCACTTAAAAAAACGGTGTTAATATTTTTTTTCAATCTTGTCAAAACAAAAAAAAGGGAGTATGTGATGAAAATGTAAACAATGCAATGCTGTAATGACATGTATACCCTTTACAAAAACTTAAACAAAAAAAAGTGAGGTACATAGCGGTAATGCACCTGTAAGCTGGTTGCCAACCCCCAATCAAATCTAAAAGAAGAACACTTTCTACAGGCACGCATTTCTACAGGCATGCAGAAATACTTGCTTACACTTGTTTTCTACGAGCAGGCACGGGTATGCACTAATTAAATGCCAAATGCACAAAATGAAATGGGTGTTTTAGCACGGGTCCTGACAGATAAGCTTATTACAAGACCATTAATGAATATTTTTAACATACAAAGCTGCCCAGATTCACTTTATCTGATGTAGGTACCAATTATCGGCTAACAATAGCTAACCTGAACTCACCTGAGGGGTCAAAAGTGTCTTTAGATACTTCATCTGCATTCTTGGGCGTCTTTGGGAAGTTCATGTGTTGATAAAATATTAACGGAGGCAGAATAAATGCTAAATTTTGATAATTTTGACATCCAGTTCAAAGCTAACGGCTAGCAGAGAGGACATCTTCTTCTTCTTCTTTAGATTTGATTGGCAGTTGGCAACCAGCTTTCAGGAGCATTATCGCCACGTACTTCACTCTATATCATCACTCTATACATCAAAAGCTGAAAACCCCTTGTTTTTCTTCTTCTTCTTCGTCTTTTAGATTTGATTGGCGGTTGGCAACCAGCTTACAGGTGCATTATTGCCACATACTTAACTCTATATCATCACTCTATCTGGTTGAACTTCCACTGTGGCATCTGCTGTTGCAGTTTGAGAGTGCTGTGTTTCACTAACTCTGCTATCCAAAAGGTCCCACAAGTTTTGTGTCTGTCATGGCCATCGGACTCGCTAAAAGATCATAGGATCACCTATGATGTTCCTATGATGTTTACATGATGGCTATATGACGTCATATAGACACCTCAAAGATCAAAGGCAGGCATTACAGAACGAGTGGTATAACATCAAAGATCATAGGACTCGCTATGGCATCATCACAGATCAAAGTACTCATTATGACATCAAAGATCATAAGACTCGCTATGACACCATCAAAGATCATAGGACCCGCTATGACTTCATCAAAGATCAAAGGCAGGCATCACTGACCGAGTCATGACGTGCTTGCTTACACCTGTTTTTTGCGGCCATGACAAAGATCATAGGACTTGCTGTGACATCAAAGGTCTCACTATGACATCATCAAAGAGCACATGATCAAAGGACTCACTATGACATCATCAAAGATCATAGGACTCGCTATGACCTCATCAGATATCATAGGACTCGCTATAACATCAAAGGTCAAAGGCAGGCATCACTGAACAAGTTGTGACGCGCTTGCTTACACCTGCTTTCTACGGGCATACAGAAATGCTGATACTGGGTTTCTACGGGCATACACGGGTATGCACGGGCATGTACAGGTATGCACTAGTCAAGATCATTGGACTCGATATGACTTCATCAAAAATCATGATCAAGGGACTCACTATGACATCATTAAAGATCAAAGGACTCACTATGACAGCATCAAAGATCATAGAATGTCATGCGGTGATCCTCGCGGATCACCATAAGACGCCAAGAGTCCACCGATGAGTTTGCAATGATGGTGATTTATTTACAAAACACGAGACACACATACAAGACTATGACTGTGACGAAAAAACACTGAACAATGAGCATGGGACCGTAAGGCTAACCCCAGCCACTTACGGTCTAAAACATGGCATGACATGAACGAGCAAAGCACGAGAATATACACACGAACCTGACCAGACCAGAACGATGAATGTCTGACGAGGCTTGGATGATGTCTGACGATACTCCTGCAATCTAACTGCTGTCAGCGTCCGCCTAATAAGGGCGAGCCCTAACGAGCAGTAATGACAGTCAGCTGGCCAACCTTGACAGCCGGGAGCCCCACCGAGCGCCTTCACAATAAGAGCCTGGTGAAGCCAGAATATAACCCACAGCTGTCAAAGCCGGCAGCGAGCTATACGTAGCCCAAGTGCGGACAAGACCGGCGCTCGGGTCACAACATAGAACTCGCTATGACATCATCAAAGATCATAGGCAGGCATCACTGAACAAGTTGTGACACACTTGCTTACACCTGCTTTCTATGGGCATGCAGAAATATTTGCTTATACTGGGTTTCTACGGGCATGCACGGGTATGCACAGGTATGCACTAGTCAAATTAATATTACTAGTTGCTACACAGAAAAAAATAAACACAATAAATGATTGTAGTATCAATACCAATATATAACAGGATTGAGATCACGCACTTATAACGGTTAACATGTTTTCTTCTCACCTTGGAGTCTATGGGTCTTGTGGAGTATAGAGTGATGTCTGATTTTCTTGAATTATATATAGATGATAAATGGAGGCTTTAGTGTAGCTTTCTAGCAGATAGTGATAATTGTAGAGTGATGTCTGAAGATAGAGTAGGTGGCGGAAATGGGCTTGTAAGATGGTTGCCAACCGCCAATCAAATCTAAAAGAAGATTTTGAGAAAGTAGACCAGAAGCCCTTCTGAGGTCAAAAACGGCTATAGAGTAGGTGGCGGTAATGCACCTCTAAGCTGGTTGCCAACCACCAATCAAATCTAAAAGAAGAAGAAGAATTTGTCCCAGTCTGTTTGGTGGGTTTCACACTCCATGTGCCCTCCTTCATGGTGCCTTGTTTGTTATGTATTCATAATGTGTTCTATGCCACCTTTTTTGTAAAATTTTCTTCAACTAGTGCATACCTGTGCATTCCCGTGCATGCCCATAGAAACCAAGTATAAGCATTTCTGCATGCCTGTAGAAAGCAGGTATAAGCAAGCACACCACTCGTTCTTTGATGATGTCATAGCGAGTCCTATGATCTTTCAGTGTGTCCTATGGTTGTGACAGACACATGATGTACATATGACGTCATACAGACACCTCAAAGGTCAAAGGCAGGCATCACAATGAGTAGTATGGCATCAAAGATCACAGGACTTGCTATGGCATCATCACAGATCAATTAAAAATTGTAAATAACACAGATTAAGCATGGATTGGTCAGATCTATCTATTAATTCAAGAACTCTGTGTGTGTGTGTGTGTGTGTGTGTGTGTGTGTGTCTGTCTGTCTGTCTGTCTGTCTGTCTGTCTGTCTGTCTGTCTGTCTGTTCCGTGCATATCTCTTGAACTGTTCATCACACTGGCCTCAGATTTCGCATGTGCTGAATTTTGGCCTCCCCGGATATGTGGTAGTTTAGCAGGGTAAATCTTTAATGAACATGCATAGGGGAGCTGTTCATAGCTATGACATCACAGACGCACACTGTGCCCCTATGATGTCACATGAAATGCCAATTGCACAAAATGAAATGAGTGTTTAGCCGCCGCTGAGGAAGAACGGATAATTTTTTTTCACACATACGGAATTGTTCAGAACTCCTTATAGAAAGATATAGAGTGATGATAATCAAGTCAGTGGCGGTAACGCACCTATAGGCTGGTTGCCAACCGCCAATCAAATCTAAAAGAAGAAGAAAAAGCACAGGTCCTGACAGATAAGCTTATTACAAGGCCATAAGATAGAGCGATGATATAGAGTGAAATATGTGGCAGTAATGCACCTGTATGCTGGTTGCCAACCGCCAATCAAATCTTCTTCTTCGACTTCCGGTTATGGCTGCCACGTAGGACGGACGTGTCTCGCTCTGCTCTGCTCCTGGAGAAAAAAAATCGGCAAATAACTCTCTCATTTGGGACAGAACGTATCCCAGCGTTTGGGTGAGGATATGTCGGCGAAGCCTAAGGCTGGAAAACCAGGAAAAGGAAAAAGCGAGCCGCCGAAACAGTCCAAATTAACGGACTTTCAGGTCTGTGACGCAGCAAATAAAACTCCATATATGGCGGAGGAGGTTGGCAACGGTGCGATGTCTGCGGGGGGAGGCGCAGATGCGCTGATGGCTGCCATGAGTTCAATGAGAGCGGACTTTTCCTCTAGATTTGATGGGATTATGACAGCGTTGGAAGGAATAAGAAAGGAATTGGGTGACTGTGTAGAACGAACGGCGCAGATGGAGCTCCGTCTCGCTAGTGCTGAAGATGACGTCACCCGTCTTCAATTAAAGGTGCGCACTTTGGAAAAAAAAAAAATCTCTGGAAGATAATATTTTGGATTTGGAATCTCGGTCGAGACAGAATAACTTGAGGCTGGTGGGTCTTCCAGAGGAATCAGAAGGTCGGGACGTATGTTCCTTTCTGGAAAAGTGGATTCCGGAGGTGCTGGGCAGCGAGGAGTTGCAATCAGCAGTGGTTCTGGAAAAAGCACATCGTATTGGCCCACGGAGAGATAAGGGACCGCCGAGGACCTTAATTATGAAGTTTCTTAGCAACAGAGACAGGATGAAGATCTTCAACGCTGCACGAGCTAAAGGAGAGATTAAACACCAGGACCAGCAGGTGCGGTTCTACCCAGATTTGGCCACAGGAATCCAGCAATTGAGGAAGCAGTTTGATCCCGTACGTAAGGAGCTGCGCAACCTTGGGATTCGTCATGGTGTAATCTATCCTGCGAGACTGCTGACCACGTATGAGGGCAGAACCCACATCTTCAAGACCCCAGAGGAGGCGCAGGAGTTCATCAAGAAGATCAAAGAAGAAGAAGAGACTGGTGGGAGCTAAGCATGAACAAAATATAAGGTAGAATAATTAAGCATTTGCACAGGCATCTGACTGACTTGAAGTAAATAGTAAGTTTACAAAATATAGATTGTATTATATATTAAAAAAACAAAACAAAAACAAAACAAACAAAAAAAAAACTATGATGTACAAAGTTGTTAAAAATTTTGGAGTTAAGTTGGAAAACTACAGAGGAGAGTTAATGTTACGTCATTAAAAGCAGTAGAGTTAGGGTGATTGGGAGGATGAAGAAGGAGTGGCTTAGGCTGTTCCCCGTGGGTGTGGAGCGGTCGATGGCTATATCGGGAGACAGAATTTTTTTTTTGATTTTGGGGGGTTTGCCACAAGTGTGGGAAGGGGAAATTTGTTTGTGTGTAGTTTGTAGGATGAATGTTCAACCACTCATGTTTTTGCTTCTCTGTATGAGCATGTTTACACTGCAAGGTAATCCCAAACTCTCTATTGATCATAAACCAAAGTGTTAATCTTAATTTAACTTCATGGAATTGCAGAGGTCTACAAAATTTAAAAAAACTTAAACAAGTTATGAATAAAATAAAAGACATGGGTTCAAAAATTGTGTTTTTACAAGAAACTCATCTAATAGAGGAGGATGTTAAAAGAATTAGGAGTAGATGGCAAGGAAGTGTATTCACCTCTTCATTTTCATCCCGAGCCAGGGGAGTTATGACTCTCATACATAAATCAGTTCCTTTTCAAGTGAAAAATGTAATTGGAGACAAATTTGGAAGATATGTAATCATTCAAGGTTCTTTGCTATTAGAAAATATAAATCTTGTGAACTTATATGGTCCCAATATAGATGATCAGAAGTTCTTTGCTAATTTATTTCTCATCTTATCATCACTTACAGGGCAACATATAATAGCAGGGGATTTTAATTGTACATTGAATCCAGGTATAGATAGATCAACAGGACTGGATTGTACGCACATTGGATGTAGGATGACTATTAATCATTTTATGAAAGAATTGAGATTGTTAGATATATGGAGAGAAATGAAACCACAAGTTAAAACCTATTCTTGTTATTCCAGTACCTACAAGACATTCTCACGTATTGATTATTTTTTGATTTCCACAGAATTAAGGTCCAAGATTCAAAACTGCTTTTATGATAACATCGTGATCTCTGATCATGCACCCTGTTGTCTAATATATGTAGATAAAAAATTGACAAAGGAATCAGGTAGATGGCAATTTCAGCATAAATGGCTTCAGGATGAGGAATTTGTCAAGTATATAGAAAAACAGATAGACGAGTTCTTTGACATCAATACTACACAAACATCAGCATGTGTAAAGTGGGAGGCTTTCAAAGCTTTTATTAGGGGACATATTATTAGTTATACAGGATCAAAATCTAAGAAGACTCGAGAGGAGAGAGCCCAATTGGAACATAAAATAAAAAGTCTTCAGGAAAAAGTGTATGCAGGAAGTGACCCAAGGTTGGAGAATGAATTACTGATTTTGAGAGCTGAATACGACAAAAAATCAGCGAATAGAGCTGCCTCGAGTCTTCTAAGATTGAAACAATCTTTTTATGAACAAGGTGAAAAATCAGGAAAATTACTAGCATGGCAGATTAAACAATTAGAAATTAAAACACCAATTACCAGTATTATAAGTAAGGGACAGGTAGTTATAGATCCTTTAGAAATTAATAGAGCCTTTAGAGATTACTATGAAAAATTATATGATACCAAAAATGAACCTGATTTAACAAAACTAAATGGGTTTTTGAACGAACTATCTATACCGTGTATTCCAAATGAAAACAGGGAGATATTGGAGTCTAAAATTAGTCAAGAAGAAGTAGGGCTAGCCATTGATAATATGAAATCAGGAAAAAGTGCAGGACCAGATGGTCTCCCAGTTGACCTTTATAAAAAATTTAAGAATAAATTAATAAAACCTTTTCTGGAAATGGTTTTAGAAGCATTTCAAAATAATAATTTACCATCATACATAAATAATGCCTTAATTATACTGCTGCCAAAACCAGGTAAGCCCTCTAATAAATGTGAAAATATGAGACCAATAAGCCTATTAAACGCCGACCTTAAGATAATCTGTAAAATTTTAGCAAGACGAATACAAGAAATTTTACCAAATATTATTAATCGAGATCAGAATGGCTTTATAAAGGGTAGACAAGGCTTCCATAATGTAAGAAGACTATTTAATATTATCTATTTTAATAAAGAAGCACCGGATACAGCTCTCCTATCATTGGACGCCGAAAAGGCCTTTGATAGAGTTGAATGGCCCTTTCTTTTTGAAGTCCTACAAAGGTTTGGACTTGGAAATAATTTCATAAAATGGGTTCAAATAATATACAATAATGCTACAGCAGAAATCCTAACAAATAACAATATTTCAAAACCAATAAAAATCAATAGAGGATGTCGACAAGGCTGTCCACTTTCACCTTTACTGTTTACTATGGCAATTGAACCTTTAGCGATAGCGATACGTTTACATTCACAAATATATGGAATTAAAGTTGGACCAACAGAACATAAAATCTCCCTGTACGCCGATGATATAATTTTGTTTATGTCGAATCTAAAAAAATCAATTCCAACCTTGTTGAATTTAATAAAAAATTTTGGGGAAATATCAGGATATAAAATAAATAAAACTAAATCTTCAATATTAATGCTAAATGAGACCCAGAGAAATTACCCAGCCCCTGAGGTAAATCAATTCAATGTTGTAAATCAGTTTAAATATTTAGGAATCCAAATTGTGCCTAAGCTAGAATCAGTCGCCAGTGTCAACTATGAAGCCTTAATGTCAGATATCAATGAGTTAACTCAGAGATGGATGTCACTACCAATGTCGATGATCGGGAGAATCAATATACTTAAAAGTAATATTTTACCTAAAATACTTTATTTATTTCAATACATTCCCTTATCACCACCTTTAGATCTATTCTCAAGAATAAAAAAAAAGTTAGTGGAATTTATATGGAACAACAGGAGGGCTAGATTACGTTTGTCTTTATTATATTTACCATTTGATCGTGGAGGTCTGAAATGTCCAAATTTTATGTTGTATTATTGGTCGGCACAACTGAGGTCTATGACATATTATTTTTCATCAAATGATCTCCCTCACTGGACTGAAATGGAATCATACAATTTACCTTTACCTCTTCCCATATTCATATACTCAGATTCGGCAAAAAAATTACAAAAACAAGTTAAAAATCCATTTGTAAAGCATATGATCAAAATATGGTGTGAAGCTAAAAACTATTTAAAAGAACCACAGTTATTGTCACAATTTAGTCCAATATGGGGTAATCAATATTTTAAACCAGGGAGAGCGGACGCTGTATTTAAAGTATGGAATTTAAAAGGGATACAAAAGATTCAGGATTTATATTTGCCATGTGCAGATAACATAATGTCTTTTGAAGAGCTGAGGATCAAATTTAATCTCAATAGAACACATTTTTTTAAATATCTTCAACTTAGAAACTTTATTCGATCAAATCAAAATAAAGCTCTCACTCGACCTATTTATTCATCCTTGGAAAAAATGATGATGAAAGATAGTAAAAGAAAGGGTATTATTTCAGAGTTTTATAACTCATTGACACTATCTTCAAGTGAAAATTCACTGAAAAGATTAAACTACTGGAAAGAAGATCTGCAAATTGAAATTTCAGAGGAACAATGGGAATTGGCTTGTACAGAAGCTCAAACCAAATCAATAAATGTACGCCTTAAATTGATACATTTCAAATGGTTAATGTGGATGTATGTTACACCGGAGGAGTTAAATAGATATAACAAAAATATACCAGATACATGCACAAAATGCATGGAAAGTAAAGGAACCCTATTTCATTGTTTATGGGAATGTAGATTAATAAGAATGTTTTGGGAAGAGGTGAGGGTAACAATTGAAAAAATAATCTCAAAACAAATCATATTGAATCCTAAACTGTTTTTGTTGGGTCTGTACCCAGAAAAGCATAATTTTAATAAAAGTGAAAGAACATTCATAGACCTCAGTTTGCTTAATGCCAAAAAATGTATTGCACTATTATGGAAAAAGACTCATAGACCAGATGTGACTCAGTGGTTAAGACAGATGTTAACAAACCTTCCATTAGAAAGAATAACATATATACTGAAATCAAAGGAAATTGTGTTTGAGAATATATGGAGACCTTTTATTGATTATGTAAAAAATTTAAACATAACTCTTGAAGAAGAAGGTGAATGATGTGTGTGGACCTTGTAAATTCCAAACTGGTGAACATAATATGTATACTTATGTATTGGATTGTCTAGACTAAACAGAGGAGCATTGTTGAAGACTTGATTTTGTTGGTGGTTGTTGGTGTTTTTAGTGCATTTTTTTTTTTTTTGTAGTACTTTAGTGTTAGTGTTTGATTGTTTGTATCATGTTTGTTAAAAAAAAAAAAAGGTTCAATAAAGATATTGTGGAAAAAAAAAAATCTTCTTCTTCTTTTAGATTTGATTGGCAGTTGGCAACCAGCTTACAGGTGCATTACCGCCACTGACTTGACTATCATCACTCTATATCTTTGTATAAGGAGTTCTGAACAACTCCTTATGTGTGAAAAAACTATCCATCCTCGGACTGTGTCCGAGGTCCCACCATTCCATCACAATCAAATCTAAAAGAAGAGCATACAGTACAAAGCTGCCCAGATTCACTTTATCTGATGTAGGTGCCCAGCATCAGCTAACGTTAGCTAACTGAACTCACCTGAGGGGTTAAAAGTGTCTTTAGATACTTCAGCTGCATTCTCGGGCGTCTTTGGGAAGCTCATGCGTTGATAAAATATTAATGGAGGCGGAATAAACACTAACTTTTGATAATTTTGACGTCCAGTTTGAAGCTAACGGCTAGCAGAGAGGACATCTTCTTCGATTCTTCTTCTTCTAGATTTGATTGGTGGTTGGCAACCAGCTTACAGGTGCATTACCGCCACACACTCCATATATGTCTGTCTTTCTGTTTTTCCTCATAACTTTGCAACATTTTCCTCATAACTCTGTGATGTCCTCCTCATAGCTTTGTGACATTTTCCTCAGAGCTTTGTGATGTTTTCCTCAGAGCTTTGTGACATTTTCCTCATAGCTTTGTGACGTTCTTCTTCTTTTTTAATCCCCTATCTGCGCCTCATCTCATGATTATTCTTCTTCTTTTAGACTTGATTGGCGGTTGATCCACCAGCCCATGATGTCTTTGAACTTAAAGGTCCCGCACTTAACAAGTCCTCAACTGCTTCCCACTGTAGCCCTTAATGCCAAGATACTTTTCTGCTGCTTTCTCAATGATTTTGATTTTTTCTGTTTTCTTGGAAGTCTGTGCAGTGCAGTTTATCGCCAAAATTATTTTCCTTCATAACCAGAGTATCTTCCTTAATTCTACTGCATGCACTGCAAGCCTGCACACTTTCCCTGTTAGAGTCCACTCCCACTTTTTTAGCTGGCAACTTTTTCGCAGCTTCTGCGTATGTTAGTCTCTGAGAGATTTTTACCTGCTGAATTTCTGCTGCTCTTTTGCTGGCTTCACAACCTCGATATGCAGCGCTATGTTCACCACCACAGTTACAGCACTTTAATTCGGCTCCTCTTTCACACTTGCCATATTCATGTTCACCGGAGCATCTGGCACATCGTTGTCTATCTTTGCATATCGCTGCTACATGACCAAACTTTTGACATTTGAAACATCTGAGTGGAGGAGAAACGTAAAGTCTGACTTCATAGTGTCATGAGCGGGGGTTTTGGATTTCCTTTTTCCAGGCCCCGCTTCATGACGTGGCTGTCCTTCCTTTATTTTCTTTGTTTATTACCTCCACCAAGGAGGTTATGTTTTCATCGGCGTTGGTTTGTCTGTCTGTCTGTCTGTCTGTCTGTCTGTTTGTTTGTTTGTTTGTTTGTTAGCAAGATAACTCAAAAAGTTATGGACGGAGTTTCATGAAATTTTCAGAGATTGTCACAAATGGGGTATCCTACAGATGATTACATTTTGGTGGTGATCCGGATCACCATCCAGAAGAAAACCGCCATTACGGAAAATGCGATTTTCATGAATAACTACTGAACCACTAATCCTATCATTGTCAATCCAATTGCTAGTCATATGTTTTCATGGTCAAGGAATCTGAAAACGTACACACAAACACTGTATGGGGGGAACTGTGGCGCTTGGCGGAGGTCTGCGCTCTCCGAGTGCTTTTCTAGTTAGTTTGTGTCTTTATTTGTTAGGCATGCTCTGGGCTCCTCTGGGGCTGCCCTGCTCTCTGACAGCTGACTGCCATGCCTCTTCCTCCTGTCAGTGAACAGCTGCTTGTCATTTGTCTTTTCACTCTGCGTACTCACTCACTTACACACCTGCATTAATTTAGTTAATCTGCATTCTCTCATGCACGCACACACACATTTACATGCATCTTTCAGCACACGCACTCATCTGTCCTCACTCCCCTCATACCAGTAATCACTTTAGTTCATTATGTTGGAAGTATTTATAGAACTGACAGGATATAAATACTTCCAACATAATGAATAGTGATGGCCAGTCTTTGTTAATAAACCACCATCATTGCAAAACTCACCGGTGACTCTTGGCGTCTTATGGTGATCCGCGAGGATCACCGCATGACAAAGACAAAATGAACCTACTCGAGCTATTCGGTTCTTTATTCAGAAATGTTCACATATCTATGTCTAACCTTGTTTTTGTTTTTATTTGCATTTTTTTAACATTTATTTTAGCCATTTTAAGTGGGAATGAATGTGGGGGTGTCCTAAAAAAGATGGTTGAGTGTCCTAATTTTTTCCTCACTATTTGTTTAGAATTACATTTTACAGAAAATTTGAAAAGAGTCTTTAGTTCATTTTTAATTTAGTTGTTTTACATGAATCTCCCAGAATTTTTAACATTAATATTAAATATCCATATGTCCAAATATGTTAAAAGCACACAGACTAATACAGGGTGTTCTAATTTTTTCACATAACTGTATGGCTCTGCATAATTAATTCCTATGTGCCTGAACTGTATGTTTGAGTACAAATGGCAAATAAAGTTCTTGATTCTTGATTCTATATACAAGAATAAGCTAATAAAGACACAAAGACACGAGAGCTGCTGGTGTTACGGCCGCCTCTCCTTACAGCAACGGAAAAGAAAATGCAATAATGAAACCACATTAACAAAAAAAAAGTTGCACCCTGCTCAGCAGAAGTAACATAATTTTTCTGGCCTGATTTTGAGCGACTTGGTCACATGACCTGAGACCTATTGAAAAGAATGCATTTTTTCATGAGAATTATATTATAAAATACATGCAGTAATGAAACCAAATAAAAAGAGGTGTACCTGTAGTGATCCGCTCTGCCTGCCTGTTGCCCTAATTTTCTCCACAGCACACACCTGCTCTCCTCATCAGCCTGCCCATTTAAGCTGTGCTGCCCTCAGGTCTGCACGGAGATGTCAAGCTCCCTGGTCTGGAAGACCTCTTCGCGTCTTCGTCACCTGCATGTTCCGGAGTTCCATCTCGTTTGATTCCTTCCTGCCTCATCGTCCTTCTGGGAGTCCTAGCTCCCCAATGACAAGTAAGCCTCATCCTAACCTCATCTCTATGCTTCACTCAGCTTCCCTGTGCACAGGTGGAAATCCATGGTGGCGGACCTCTTCCTCCTGGCAGCGGACTGAGCTCAACCTGCACTGTACAAAGTTCATCACTCATCTCTTTACCTCTCACCTCCTCTGCAACACAGGGCCAAAGACACTGTCCCTCTGGCCAGAGCCTCCGGGATCTCGCCTGTGCGACACATCAACTCGCCTACAGTAAAACTGGGCATTTACTGAATCATCTCTCCCGATTTCTGTCACTAATTCCCCTGTCTCTGCTTCTCCCTAGGGTTGCCAGTCTGTACGGTGCTCTGCTCACCGCGGCTGTTACATTCCTACACACACGCACACATTCACTCTCACACTTCATAATAAAGATAATTGAGTTTATTCTTGAGTCTGTGTCTGCCTTCTGGGTCATAAGTCATGTCAGTAAGTCTCCGTCAAAACGACCCAGCAGACAGTGCGTTAGCGCACAAAGTTAACATCATAGAGGCTTGAGTAGACCAATTATCTCATCAACAACAGGTTATACTTACACAGCTTGTCCAGATTAACTCACGCCTGGATCGCCTGTCAGCTCCTCAGTCCTTCCCACCGGCTTCCGGAAGCACGGCCGGCCCAGCTAGTTCCATCCCTTCTCCTTCTCCTCAATTTCGGCTGACTCCAGTTCCCACGCCCACACACTTCAGCGGTAAGCTAGGAGAGGCTAGGGGCTTTCTATTACAATGTGGGATAGTTTTTCAGCGGGTTCCAGGGGATTTTCTCACCAGTCACAGCCGTATAGGCTACATAGTCAATCTTCTGGAGGGGCGGGCTTTAGCCTGGGCCTACACGGTTATGGCTAGGGCTGACTATGCTAGTCTGACCTATGATCAATTTGTGAGTGAGTTCAATGAGGTGTTCGATCACTCAGACCGAGATAGCGTGCTTACCACCCGGTTACTCAACTTAAAACAGGGGAATAAATCGGTAGCCGATTATGCCATAGACTTCCGGGTGGTAGCAGCAGAGGTGGGGTGGGAGGACACCTCCCTTTGCAGCATTTTTGTCCTTAGTCTTAGCCCTAGCCTGAGGGATGAGCTAACCCATCTGGATAAACCTAGCAAGCTGAATGAACTCATTTCCCTTGCCATTAGCTTAGACAATCGCTTAGGGAGCGGGTCAACAAGCGTAGACCTTCCGGTCACTCGGGTTCACAGTTTTGCCGTTTTTCGCAGCCCCCCCCTGCTGACCCTTCCGCCATCTGATGCACTAGATTTCCTTGAGCTTATGGTCGTAGGTCAGTCAAAGTTGCCGCCGGCTGCGAAACAGCACTGCCGGGAGCTAGGTCTGTGCTTATATTGTGGCAGTGAGGAACATGAGCTAGCTACTTGCCCCATTCGACCAAAAGAGGGAGTCCGTGCATCACAGTAGGGGGACTCACAGACCCACTCCAAAGTAATCCCCTCACCAAGTTCCTGCTACCTATCCGTTTTGTTCACAACCATCTAGAGATCTCCACACATGCACTCATTGATTCAGGGACCAAGCAGAGTTTCATTTCGGAAGATCCAGCAACCCGACTGGGGCTTGCCTACCACCAGTTAAAGACACCATTAAAGCTCATCGCTCTGTCCAAGGCTCCACTAGCTCTGGTGTCTAAACAAACTGCCCCGGCATCTGTCCTTGTGTCTGGTAATCACCATGAGCAGCTTAGATTGTTTGTGCTTCCAGTCTCTACCTCCCCGGTCATTTTGGGATATCCCTGGCTCCGGTTGCACAACCCATCCATTGACTGGCGCTCTGGTAACATCATCTCTTGGAGCTTGTTCTGCTTAAGTACATGTCTTCAGTCTGCTGCATGCTCGCCCTCCATGCCTCTCGGTGCCCCCGAAACCACCACCCCCCCCGCCTGACCTGTCCCGGGTTCCCCCTGAATACCACGATCTGGGGACCGTCTTTAGCAAGTCCCAAGCACTACTCCCCCCCCCCCATTGCCCATACGACTGTGCCATTAACCTCCAGCCCGGGGCTCCATTACCATCCAGTCAGCTTTACAGCCTGTCAGTCCCGGAGCGGGAGGCCATGGAACCCTGCATCAAAGAGTCCCTGAGCTCTGGCATAATTCGCCCATCTTCCTTGGTGGTGGGGGCAGGGTTTTTCTTCGTGGGCAAGAAAGATGGCTCGCTGAGACCTTGCATCGATTTCTGGGAACTGAACAATAAGATAAGATAAGATAAGCCTTTATTAGTCTCACAATGGGGAAATTCCAGGATTGCAACAGCACAGGGATAGCAACACTCAGAGCAACAATCAGAAGGCAAGAAAAAACAAGAGCAGCTAGTATACATATGTACATATTACTATAAATATATATATATATAGACACAGTGCGGCGCATTGTGGTTGGTGGATATGCAGCAGAAAGTCTAAGCTCTCTCTCCGCGGATGCGACGGGCCAGCTGGATGTCTTTGGGCATGATGGTGACCCTCTTGGCATGGATGGCGCACAGGTTGGTGTCCTCGAAGAGACCCACCAGGTAGGCCTCGCTGGCCTCCTGCAGAGCCATGATGGCGGAGCTCTGGAAGCGCAGGTCGGTCTTGAAGTCCTGATTGATCTCCCTCACCAGGCACTGGAAGGGCAGCTTACGGATGAGCAGCTCCGTGGATTTCTGGTAGCGACGGATCTCTCTCAGAGCCACGGTACCGGGCCTGTAACGGTGAGGCTTCTTCACTCCGCCGGTGGCCGGAGCGCTTTTCCGAGCAGCCTTGGTGGCCAGCTGCCTCCTGGGGGCTTTTCCTCCAGTAGATTTACGGGCGGTCTGCTTGGTTCTTGCCATCGCTCTTTATTATTCTGTCTTATATTTCTTGCATGCCGCCTAAACTCCAGCCCGGCACCCGCATCGTTTTCGCTTCAGTTCTCCCGGTATGTCGAGTTTCTCCGTTAGCACCGGGTGGTGGTTGAGTGCTAGCTAGCTCTTCCCTGCTGTATTGTCTCCTGCTGTAAACAGTGGCTCCGTCCGCCGACTCGGGAGACCTTTGGGGCGATCTATGTGTCCGTGATATATATAGAGTGAAAGGTGTAGAAAGAAGAAGGAAGATAAAAGAAGAAAAGAAGAAAATAAAAAAAGGGCAGTTGCAAAAGGCAGCCAACTCGTGTGGTGTTAATATCACTATTAAGGACAAGTACACACTCCCACTCGTCAACACGGCCTTCGACTCCCTCCAGGGGGCCTCCTGGTTCACAAAATTGGACCTTCGTAACGCTTACCACCTGGTACAAATTCGAGAGGGAGATGAATGGAAGTCGGGGTTCCGTACCCCCAGTGGCGATTTTGAGTAGCTCGTCATGCCGTTTGGGCTGACCAACGCCCCCGCTGTGTTCCAGCGACTAATTAACGATGTGTTGAGGGATTTTCTGGGCTCTTTTGTTTTTGTGTACCTTGATAATGTTCTGACTTTTTCTCAGTCTCTCGATGAACACCAAGTGCACGTCAGGCAAGTGTTGCAGAGGCTGCTGGAGAGCAAACTGTTCATGAAAGCAGAGAAGTGCGAGTTCCACACTTCACCCACTTCATTTTTGGGGTTTGTCATCTCACACAACGAAGTCATCGCTGACCCGGCCAAAGTAAAAGCAGTGGTAGAGTGGCCGACTCCTTCATCCCGGAAGCAATTACAGCAGTTTCTGGGATTCGCCAACTTCTACCGCTGCTTCATAAAAAATTACAGCATCACTGCCCTTCCTCTCACTTGCCTCACCTCCACCAAGGTGCCCTTCCGGTGGACGGAGGAAGCTGAGGTTGCCTTTTTGGAACTGAAATCATTATTCTCCTCTCCTCCGATTCTGGCGCAGATGGACCCCACTCTGCAGTGCTTGGTGGAGGTGGATGCTTCAGACTCTGGCTTGGGAGCAGTTTTGTCTCAACGCTCCCCTGTGGATAACAACATTCGCCCCTGTGCGTTCTTCTCCCGCCGTCTCTCCCTGGTGTAAAAGAACTATGACATCGGGGACAGGGAGTTCCTGGCTGTGAAACTGACTCTGGAGGAGTGGCGCCATTGGCTGGAGGGGGCCTCCCAGCCGGTCATCATATGGACTAACCATAAGAACTTGGAATGCCTCAGGACGGCTAAGTGTATGAACACGCGCCAGGCCCGCTGGTCCTTGTTCTTTGGCAGGTTTGATTTTTACCATCACCTGCCGCCCAGGGTCCAAGAACACCAAGCCTGACGTTCTATCTTTGCAATTCGCTTTGGATGTTGCGGAGGCACCATCTCACCCCATCATTCCTCCATCATGTATCGTGGGCGCCCTCTCGTGGGGTATTAAGGAAAAGGTTCTTAGAGCGCAGGAGACCAAGGCTGACCTGGGTGGGGGGCCAGCGGGGAGGCTGTATGTGCCTTCTGCTGTCGGGGGCGAAGTTATAAATTGGGCCCACTCCTCCAAGCTCTTATGCCACCCAGGGATGTCACACACAGTGGCCCTGTTACAGAAGACTTTTTTGTGACTATCGCTCTGGAGGGATGTCAGGGAATACATCCGTGCCTGTCCCCAGTGTGCCACTGGTAAGACGTCCTGCTCTCCTCCAGCTGGTCTGCTTCATTCACTTCCCATCCCTTGCAGGCCCTGGACCCATGTGGCACTTGATTTCGTCACTGGCCTCCCATCCTCTGCCAACAACACCGTCATCCTCACCATAGTGGACAGATTCTCCAAGGCAGCACCATTTCATTCCCCTGTGGGGTCTGCCCATGGCCAAGGAGACTGTGGATCTGCTCGTCCTCCACGTGGTGCAGCTCCACGGTATTCCCCTGGACATAGTGTCCGACCATGGGCCTCAGTTCATCTCGCAGGTATGGCGAGCCTTCTGCAACGCCATTGGGGCTACAGTGAGTCTGTCCTCAGGGTACCACCCACAGAGCAATGGCCATTGTTAGCGTGCCAATCAGGAGCTGGAGGCAGCATTACGATGCGTCACCACCTCCAACCCAGTATCCTGGAGCTCCTACCTGCCATGGGTCGAATACGCTCACAACACCACTGTCTCATCTGCTATAGGCATGTCCCCATTTGAGGCTTCTTTGGGCTACAACCTCCCGCTGTTTCCCGAGGAAGAGGGAGACATTGCGGGTGCCTTCAGTGCGGGCCCATCTGAAGCACTGTCGCCGGCTGTGGAAGGCTACCCAGGCCGCGCTGCGACACACGGTGGATCACAACTCCACCATCGCCAACCGCCGCAGGACCTCGGCTCCACCCTACCGGGTTGGGCAACAGGTATAGCTTTCCACTAGAAATATCAACCTCAAGGCCGAGTCTAGGAAGCTTTCACAGAGTTTCATTGGTCCTTTTGTTATAGATAGATAGATAGATAGATAGATAGATAGATAGATAGATAGATAGATAGATAGATAGATAGATAGATAGATAGATGTACTTTATTGATCCCAAACTGGGAAATTACAGTGTAACAGCAGCATGACAGTTGACAGCCAAACAACAGAAACACACACGACAGACAAAGGGATTACCCATGGAAAGTAAAAAAGAAACTAACACGACTATAGAACCTATATACATCATAGCTTAATATATGATGATGACCCGTATAAACACATGAATCATCCCATTGCACAAAGAAGGACTATCAGGAGCAGAGTGAAATGTGAGGTACCAGTTAGTCTGTAAGGTGCAGTGTGGCAGCATAGCTTGTTATTACACATATTGTGAATCCTGTGACTGTGCGCCTGGCTATCCCCCCCCCTCCACATTTGTCCCACCTTTCATGTCTCCCAGGTGAAGCCATTCTGCTCTAGCCCTCTGTGCCCTCCTCCCAAGACACCACCTCCACCAGTAGTGATCGATGGCGACCCTGCGTGGAGGGTCAATTCCATTGTGGACGTCCGGTGCCGGGGTCGTGGCCTCCAGTACCTGGTGGACTGGGAGGGTTACCGTCCTGAATGGAGGTCCTGGGTGCGTCCCTCCTTTGTGTTGGATCCTCAGCTCATCAGGGACTTCCACCAGACACACCCGGGTAGGTTGGTTCGGCCGCCGAGAGGTGTCATGTAGGGGGGGAGTACTGTAGTGATCCGCTCTGCCTGCCTGTTGCCCTAATTTTCTCCACAGCTGCGCACGCACCTGCTCTATTCATCAACCTGCCTATTTAAGCCATGCTGCCCTCAAGTCTGCATGGAGATGTCAAGCTCCCTGGTCTGGAAGACCTCTTCGCCTCTTCGTCACCTGCATGTTCCGGTGTTCCATCTCCTTTGATTCCTTCCTCCCTCGTCGTCCTTCTGGGAGTCCTAGCTCCCCAACGACAAGTAAGCCTCATCCTAACCTCATCTCTACGCTTCACTCAGCTCCCCTGTGCACAGGTGGAAATCCGTGGCGGCGGACCTCCTCCTCCTGGCAGTGGACTGAGCTCAACCTGCACTGTACAAAGTTCATCACTCATCTCTTCACCTCTCACCTCCTCTGCAACCGGGGCCGAAGACACTGTCCCTCTGGCCAGAGCCTCCAGGATCTCGCCTGTGCAACACACCAACTCGCCTACAGTAAGAGTGGACATTTACTGAATCATCTCTCCCGATTTCTGTCACTAAGTCCCCTGTCTCTGCTTCTCCCTAGGGTTGCCAGTCTGTACGGTGCTCTGCTCACCCCGGCGTTGCATTCCTGCACACATGCACACATTCACTCTCACACTTCATAATAAAGATAATTGAGTTTATTCTTGAGTCTGTGTCTGCCTTCTGGGTCATAAGTCATGTCAGTACCCTGTTCAACAGAAGTAACATTACTTTTCTGGACTGATTCTGAGTGACTTGGTCACATGACCTGAGAGCTATTGAAAAAAAAAATGCAATTTTTTTCAATAAAAAAGAGCAACTATGGGGGTCGGTGTACCAGCTCTGTCGTCCGTTTCCAGCTGAGTGATGAGCCGCTCCAGCTGCTGAATCTCTGCTCTGATTCTGGCTTCCATCTGCTCCATATCCCACTTCTGACACCAGTGTGACATTGTGAGGGTTCACACAAGAAAGGAGAGATGGCTGTGACGAAACAGGCTTTATTTTATACACACCCACTCAACACAGACAGGAGGGGAGGTCATTCACACAGACCCCCGTCTCACTTACGGTGACACAAACACATGATTGATCACTGCTCTAACTGGTCTTATAACACTGCTGTGTCATTAAAAGTTATAATGACACAGCAATAACACTTAGAACGCACGAATAATAATACTCTTTGAATCCTCCGCGGCCCAAGCATGCTGGGAGAATCCCCGCCCCCTTAACACAGCCCCGACGTGAGCGCTGAGCAAAGCCGGGAAAAAGCAGCAGCACAGCTCTCAATCTACTGAAACACACGGCCCTTCTGTGTCAGCTGATGCAGCAGGCTGGCAATGGTGGTGAAGTTTTTCACAAATCTCCTATACAGTAATAGGAGGCCAGTCCGAGAAAACTCCGTAGCTCTCCTACATCCTGCGGTACTGGCCAGTTTTTCAACGCTGCCACTTTCTCTGGATCGGTGGCGACTCCCGCTGCACTGACAACGTGGCCCAGGAAGGTGGTCTCCCGCTGGAATAAGTGGCATTTCCGCGGGTGTAGCCGCAGCCTGGCCTGTCGGATGGCGTCCAATACTTCCCGGAGGTTGGACAGGGCACCAACAAAGTCAGCTGCGTGAACCAGCAGGTCATCCAGGTAAACGATGCAGCTGTGGAGGATGTGCGGAAGGATGAGACTGAGTTTATTCCTCAGGTTCAGCTTTATTCACAAACACATACTCCAACAATTTCAAAGCAGAAAAAGAGAATGAATTATCTCACATCTGTCCTTTATACCCCAGACATCAAAACTGCAGTCACATGTGTAGAAGAGCTTGGAAGAACGAAGCGATGTAAGATAAGATAAGATAAGATAAGCCTTTATTAGTCCCACAACGGGGAAATTCCAGGATTGCAACAGCACAGGGATAGCAACACTCAGAGCAACAATCAGAAGGCAAGAAAAAAAAAAAACAAAAAAAAAAAACAAGCAAGCAAGAGCAGCTAATATACATATGTACATATTACTATAAAATATATATATACACACACACACACACACACAGACACACAGTGCAGAGCATTGTAGCTGGATGGAATAAATATATGAATATATGAACACAGTGCAGAGCATTGTAGCTAGATGGAATAAATATGCAAGTATATAAACACACACAGTGCGGAGCAATGTAGCTAGATGGAATAAATATATAGATATATAAATATAAACACACCCAGTGCTGAGCATTGTAGCTAGATGGAATAAATATATAGATATATAAATATAAACACACCCAGTGCAGAGCATTGTAGCTAGATGGAATAAATATGTAAATATATAAACACACACAGTGCAGAGCATTGTTGCTATATAAACCAAAGTTTATTATCAGCTCTTCTAACAAGTCTCATCCTAGTGCAGCAGCAGAAGAAGGAAAAAGAGACCGAACACTTTCGGCTCTATGAACTTATACTTGCACATAACAAAAGACATGCAAATCCAAAGCTGACATCCCTCCTTATCTTAATCCCCCCATTGTCTTTGTACTCCTCCTCATGGCCCTGGGGGGTCAGGGCAGCTCCTCCGGTCTCCACCGCAGTGCCTGGGAAACTCTTTGATCCTCACTGGCGGTTGAGATCTCTTTGTCCTGTTCTGAGGTGTGAAGTCGCCTTACATATGTAATCACCAAACATTCTCACATGCTTCAACATATGTAGGTTATGGAATATATGATAAATATAGACCACAGCCCCCCCCAAACAACTTAAGAAAAGGACAATAGAAAAATTCACAGTTTAAGATAATTATTATGACATACTAACTGCTACACCTTTTGCCACAGGAGAAACTTTCTAGCAGCCATGCCCCTAAGAGAGTTCAGTGGTAATCATAACGGCATAGTAAAATCACAAGTCAGTCCTAAACTGTTACAGCACAATTAGTGAACAACTGTTGAGTAGTTTGTATCAGTCTCTGTGCCGTCTGGGTTTTAATCTTCTCCCGAAACTGCTGTGGGTCCGCTTGGGCGTCCTGCTGGGACCTTCCTGTAAGGAATCTGCAGCTTGGGGAGGAGAGTGATTATTTGTTCCCTGCAGGGGGGCTGAGTCTTTTCTCTTGGGGGGTCTACCCCTCCGAGGTGCTCTCGCCAACCGTGCAGGCTCGTCTTTCAACAAGAAGGCAGGTTTAAGTCTGTCAATGCTGACTGTTTCTTTTCTATCTCCAAAATCAAGCACAAAGTGTTTATCACCAGGTTCCAGCACTCTGAATGGCCCATCGTATGGTGGGCGGAAAGTTGGTTTTAAAGCTTCATGCCTAACAAAAACGAATTCAGCGTTCTTTAAAGCTTGAGGGACAAAAACCCGTGGAAAAGAGTGATGAGCCAGACCGGGGAGAGAGTCCGGTCCGCTGCTGCCTAAAAACCTCGGGGCTGGAAGATGCCCTGGCTCTGGGTTCTCTGGTAAAAATTCACCTGGGAGCCTGAGAGATTGTGCAAAAACTAATTCTGCTGGAGAGGCGTCTAGATCCTCTTTGGGTGCAGCACGCAACCCAATAAAACCCAGGGAAGATTATTTACCCAATTTGTATCCGTTAGTGAGGCTCTGAGGGCGGCCTTTAAAGACCTGTGAAAACACTCGCATAACTCATTAGCCTGAGGGTGATAAGCGGTGGTGCGGTGAATTGTTGCCCCTAAGCTGCTGGACATGGCTGACCAAAGCTCCGAGACAAATTGAGACCCCTTATCGGACGTGATGTCCGACGGGACGCCGAAACGTGCCACCCAGTTTGTCAAAAAAACGCGAGCGACTTCCTCCGCTGTGGTTGACGCCAGAGGGACTGCCTCTGGTCAGCGTGTGGTGCGGTCTATCATTGTTAGCAGGTGTGTGAAACCTTGGGAGGAAGGTAGTGGTCCCACGAGGTCGACATGAACGTGGTCGAACCTTCTAGCAGGGATTGGAAAAGGCTCCAGAGGGGCTTTTGTGTGTTTGTGTATTTTGGCGCGCTGACAAGAAATGCAAGTTTTTGCCCATTCTTTTATGTTTTTGCGCAGGCCAGGCCACACAAACTTTTCAGCGACCATTTTAACCGAGGCGCGCACACCTGGGTGCGCGAGGGAGTGAATTGAGTCGAAAATACGGCGGCACCATGTAGCTGGGACTAACGGGCGAGGTCGGCCGGTTGAGATATCGCATATTAGGGGGGGCACGCCATTGCGTAAACCCCTTTCCTCCAGCCTTAACCCTGTTGGTCCAGACAAGAGTGCGCGCACGTCCGCGTCACTACTGTGTTCCTCTGCCATGGCTGCATAATCTATCCCTGCATGGACTGGGGCCGCGTATGTGTCCGCGTTGGTGAAGAGTTCCGCGGCTGAGGTAGTATAATCTGTCTCCTCGCGCTCTGACGATGTCACAGCGCGAGAGAGGCAGTCTGCTGCCACGTTAAGTTTGCCTGCCACATGTCGAATGTCTGTGGTGAACTCTGAAATCGCAGCCAGCTGTCTTTGTTGCCTGCCTGACCACGGTTCGGAAATTTTAGCCATAGCAAAGGTGAGCGGTTTGTGGTCTACAAAAGCCGTGAAACTCCGCCCTTCTAACCAGAACTGGAAGTGGCGGATGGATAAATGAAGCGCTAGCAGCTCCCTGTCAAAAGCGCTGTATTTACGCTCGGTTTGGTTTAGCGATTTGCTGAAGAATGCCAAAGGTTGCCAGATTCCGCTGACATGTTGTTCTACAACTGCCCCTATAGCTAGGTCCGAAGCGTCTGTGGTTAGCGCAATGCGGGCCGAGGGATCGGGGTGAACCAACAATGTGGCATTAGCTAGGGCGCTTTTTACTTCCGCGAAGGCGCGTTCGCGCTCCGGGGTCCATTCGACCGCGTTGGAAGCTTTTTGTTTTCTGAGCGCGTCATATAGGGGCTGCATGAGCTGAGCTGCGTGGGGGAGGAAACGGTTGTAAAAATTAACCATGCCCAAAAATTCCTGCAGCGATTTGACCGTATGTGGCCGTGGGAAACTTTTTATCGCATGAACTTTGTCTGGAAGTGGGACTGCCCCCTTCGGAGAAACTCTGTGTCCTAAAAAATCAATTTGTGACACGCCGAATTTGCATTTGGCTGCATTGATTATTAACCCGTGCTCTTCTAGCCTCTGAAAAACCATAGTGATATGCCGCTCGTGTTCTTCCTCAGACGGGCTGGCTTCCAGCATATCGTCGAGGTAGACGAAAACAAAAGGGAGGTCGCGTAATACTGCGTCCATCATCCGCTGAAAGGTTTGAGCTGCGCCTTTGAGGCCGAAAGGCATTCGCAAAAATTCAAACAGGCCGAAAGGGGTTATTACAGCTGTTTTAGGAATGTCCTCTGCTCGAACTGGGGCTTGATGATAACCGCGGACCAGGTCTATTTTTGAAAAAATGCGCGCACCCGCCAGATGCAGTGAAAAATCCTGAATATGAGGAATTGGGTAGCGGTCATGCGCTGTCGCATTGTTTAATCTGCGGTAATCGCCGCACGGTCTCCAAGAACCGTCGGATTTTGGAACCATGTGAAGTGGTGAGGCCCAGGGGCTTTTCGAGCGTCTAATAATGCCTAATTTTTCAAGGGTGGTAAACTCGTCCCGAGCTATGGCGAGCTTGGCCGCGTCTAAGCGCCGGGCTTTGGCAAATACGGGTGGGCCCGTTGTGGGAATAAAATGTTCAACCCTGTGTTTAGCCACTGTGGCTGAGAATTTGGGAATTGTGAGTGCTGGAAATTGGGTGAGGAGTTGATCAAACTTACCTCCTGCTGTGGTGACGCTAGCCTGCACGGGTGGTGGAGAAATACGAGCTGAGCAGGGAATAGAAGCAAAGGACAGTGCATTAACCAAGCGTCTGTTCGCTAGATCAACTAATAACCCATGTGCACACAAAAAATCTGCGCCCAACAAGTTAAAACTCACCGCCGCTACAACAAATGTCCATCTGTAGTTGCGGCCATGGATGCAGAGGTGCAGGCTCTTTTCGCCATAAGTGTCGATGGTGGAGCCGTTGGCTGCCACCGCTCCATTGCCTCGGGGGCCCATGGCCCGGTCTGTTTGGGAGGGCATGACAAAACTTAGTTGAGCTCCCGTGTCGATAAGGAACCACTTGCCGGTGTGTCCGTCCGTCACATATAAAAGCTTGCTTTTTTCACCGAGAACCGCCGCTGTTAATGGCTCTCGGCTTCGGCGTTTTCCGGAATTTGTGAATTTGCAGGGGGGAACGCATTTGTAAGCCTTCTCGGCGAAGCGGTGGTGGTAATAACAAACGTCGCTCCGTCTGTTGCGTCCTGGCCGTGTCGCTGTCACCGTGGGCTGATTCTGCTCGGTGATTTGTGGCTCCTCGTGGCTCCGGACATCAGCGTTGAGGTCTGCGGATGCTGCTGTGGGTGTCTGCTCCTTGCAAGCGTTGACGAGCCGTTGAGCTTCGTGAGCTAGCGTGCGGAAGTCTTGCTGGGTGCTGCATCGCATGTTGGCCAGCGTCCCTCTCATGTGTGGCGGCAGCGTACTGAGGAATATGAAATGGAAGAGGAAGTTGTCATTGTCCTCTTCTTTAAGTTGCAGCAAGTCCTCCATGAGGGCCTTGGGTCTGCCTCCTCTGTGGCCGTAAACCGCCAGGATCCTCTCGGCTCTCTCCTCGGCTGAGGGGACGTAATTTGCCACGATGGTCGCTTTCAGTTCTTCATATTTGTCCTGGGCCAGCGGCCGTTGGATTATGCTCCGCGCACATCTCAAAGTGGCGGCGTTGAGTTTGGCGACGATGTGATAGAACTTTGTATCATCAGCCGTGATGCCCGCAAGTGCAAACTGGGCTTCAGCTTGCAGAAACCACGAGGCGGGGTCATCCTGCCAGAAGTCCGGCAGGTTGACGGTGACGGCGTTTGTGTAGACCGTCACTGCTGCGTCCGCAGGGTGAGAGTGCCTTGCTTCGGCTCTCTCCGCGGCGCTGGTGCTCGGTTGAGCCCTCTCTATCACTTCTGCCGGGGGGGAACGTCGTCCATCTGTTCCCCTGTCTGCGTGGGCGCCGGCGTCTGCCTGGGTCGCCACAGATGAGTCGATCGCGGGGGAACGCCTCTGGTCCATACTCGCGTCAGGGTCACCAGTGTAGAAGAGCTTGGAAGAACAAGGCGATGTGATATATCAGCTCTTCTAACAAGTCTCATCCTAGTGCAGCAGCAGAAGAAGGAAAAAGAGACCGAACACTTTCGGCTCTATGAACTTATACTTGCACATAACAAAAGACATGCAAATCCAAAGCTGACATCCCTCCTTATCTTAATCCCCCCATTGTCTTTGTACTCCTCCTCATGGCCCTGGGGGGTCAGGGCAGCTCCTCCGGTCTCCACCGCAGTGCCTGGGAAACTCTTTGATCCTCACTGGCGGTTGAGATCTCTTTGTCCTGTTCTGAGGTGTGAAGTCGCCTTACATATGTAATCACCAAACATTCTCACATGCTTCAACATATGTAGGTTATGGAATATATGATAAATATAGACCACAACATGGTGTTTAATCAAACATACAGTCACATGGTACTTAATCCCAGTCACAATGTAACTCCTCTGATCTTCACACCATTGTCCCTTAGTCTCCGGTGGTCTGGAAATCTCTCCAGGTCATCTCCTTGAAACAAAGGTCAAACCTCGCACTCTCCCGTTACTTCCCGGAGGCTCTCTCGGAGGCTCAGTCCTTTTGTTCCTTGAGACGTGCAGCACACAATACAATCAACACACAGCAATATATTTGTGGAGCATATGTAACCAACATATGTTGCCCACATGACCCCCCCCCAAACGTCTAAAATGGAACAATCATAACTAGAGATGCATGACCTAATAACATTACTACATATCAATCCACCCGTTGCCTAGGTCTAAGTCTTCTGCCATATTTGCTGTAAGCCAGCTTTACTGCCTCTGCAGTCTGCTGTGGGACTGTTGCCTGTGGAATAGAACTGTTAGTCAATCTCTGTGGGTGTTCTGGAGAATGCCTTCTAGGGGGTCTGCCACGACGGGGGGCCCTCGCCAGATGCACAGCTTCATCCGCCAAAACAAAAGCGGGTTTGAGTCTGTTAATACCAATTACCTCCTTTCTGTCTCCCAAATCTAGCAAAAAATGCTTCTCTCCTGTTTCCAGCACCCTAAACGGTCAATCGTACGGCGGCCGCAAGTTTGGGCGATGGGCATCATGTCTGACAAAAACAAACTCCGCATTTTTTAAGGCTTTCAGCAAAAAAACGCGTGGGAGGCTGTGATGAACCAGGCCAGGAAACGTGTTTGATCCCGTGTCGCTCTGCAGCCGTTGAGCGGGGGGGGCAATTTGGCACAGGATTATCCGGGAGAAATTCCCGCGCAGCCGGAGAGGCTGTGCAAAAACTAACTCAGCTGGGGAGGCTTGCAAATCCTCCTTAGGTGCAGAACGCAACCCCAATAAAACCCATGGTAGCCTGTCTACCCAATTTGTATCCGTAAGCGACGCTCTGAGGGCTGCTTTCAATGACCTATGGAAACGTTCGCATAAACCGTTAGCCTGGGGGTTGTACGCGGTAGTGCGGTGGATCGTTACCCCCAGGCTGCAGGCCATCACTGACCAGAGCTCAGACACAAACTGAGGACCTCTGTCAGACGTTATGTCCGACGGAACTCCAAAACGCGCTACCCATGCTGTTAAAAACGCGCGCGCCACCTCCTCGGCTGTGGTTGATGCCAGTGGGACCACTTCCGGCCAACGCGTGGTGCGGTCCACCATTGTCAAAAGGTGTGTGCACCCCTGTGACAACGGGAGGGGGCCTACCAGGTCGACATGCACATGATCGAATCGCCTAGCCGGGATGTGAAAAGGCTCCAAAGGAGCTCTAGTGTGTTTGTGTATTTTGGCTCGCTGACAAGCTACGCAGGCTGTCGCCCATTCTTTGACCTGTTTGCGCAACCCCGGCCATACAAATTTCTCTCCTACCATTTTGACCGATGCACGCACCCCTGGGTGCGCCAGAGAATGGATCGAGTCAAAAACGCGACGGCGCCACGCAGCTGGTACCACCGGACGCGGCCGTCCAGTGGAGATATCACAGATTAGGGGGGGCATACCATCTTGCAGCACCCTGTACTCCAGCCTTAACCCTGTTGGTCCAGACTGGAGCGCGCGCACGTCTGCATCGCTAACCTGCTCCGCGGCCATGGCTGCATAATCTAACCCTACGCGGACCAGGGCTGCGCGCGCTTCCGCGTCGCTACCCTGGCCCGCGGCCATGGCTGCAGAGTCTGCCCCCACAGGGCCTGGAGCCGCTACAGCACGTGAGAGTCAGTCTGCCACTACATTATATTTACCTGCCACATGCTGGATATTGGTGGTAAATTCCAATATCGCGGCCAGCTGTCTCTGCTGCCGGCTCAACCAAGGTTCCGAAATCTTGGCCATTGCGAAAGTCAGCGGTTTGTGGTCCACGAACGCGGTGAAACGGCGCCCTTCCAGCCAGAACTGGAAGTGGCGGATGGCCAAGTGCAGAGCCAACAACTCCCTGTCGAACGCGCTGTATTTTCGCTCGCTATCGCGCAAGGTTTTGCTGAAAAACACGAGCGGTTACCAGGCCCCAGCTACATACTGTTCAACGACCGCCCCGACGGATAAATCGGACGTGTCAGTGGTGAGCGCCATGCGGACCATTGGAACTGGGTGTGCCAACAAAGCAGCGTTTGTGAAGGCTGATTTGACTTGAGAGAATGCGCGCTCCTGCTCAGGAGACCATTCGATTTTATTCGTGGGTTTTTGGTTTTTTAGTGCAGCGTACAATGGTTGCATGAGCCTCGCTGCGCTGGGGAGGAAACGGTTATAAAAATTAACTATTCCCAAAAACTTCTGTAACGCTTTGACCGTTTGAGGTTGGGGAAAATTTGTTATTGTGCGCATTTTATCGGGCAGAGGGACCGCTCCTTCTGGCGAAACGCGATGCCCCAAAAAATCAATCTGCGCCACCCCAAACTGACACTTTGCTGGATTAATTATTAACCCGTGCTCTGCCAACCTCTAGAAAACTGCTGTGAGGTGGCTTTCGTGTTCGTCTTCAGACGTACTGGCTACCAAAATGTCGTCCAAATAGACGAACACGAAAGGGAGGTCGCGCAGGACCGCGTCCATCATGCGTTGGAACATCTGCGCCGCTCCCTTGAGTCCAAAAGGCATGCGCAAAAGCTCAAAAAGCCCGAAAGGAGTTATTAACGCTGTTTTGGGTATGTCCTGAGTGCGCACTGGAACCTGATGGTAACCGTGTACTAAATCTATTTTAGAAAAAATGCGCGCCCCCGCCAAATGCACCGAAAAATCTTGGATATGCGGAATTGGGTAGCGGTCGTGTGCTGTGGCGTTATTCAACCTGCGGAAATCACCGCAAGGTCGCCATGAGCCATCAGCCTTTGGGACCATGTGCAGTGGTGAAGCCCATGGGGCTTTTCGAACGCCTGATGATGCCCAGTTTTTCCAGGTTGGCAAACTCCTCGCGCGCTATGGTCAGTTTAGCTGAGTCCAGGCGCCGAGCTTTTGCAAAAACGAGTGGGCCGGTGGTAGTGATATAATGCTCCACCCCATGTTTAGCCACTGTCGCCGAAAACGTTGGGACTGTGAGTGCTGGGAACTGAGTGAGAAGTGCGTGGAACTTACCACCCACAGCTGTGATGTTGGCTTGTGCAGTTGGCGGCGCCACTCGAGCTGTGCAGGGAATAGAGTGAAAGGAGAGTGCATTAACCAGACGTCTGTTAGCAAGATCAACCAATAAACCATGTGAGCACAAAAAATCAGCCCCTAACATGTTGAAATTGATCAAATGCACGGCCCTGCAAAGACAGAAGCAGAGTCCTCTCACCCAAGGTCTTAATCGCTGAGCCGTTCGCTGCTGACACCCGGGGACCCTTAGACGGCGTCAGCCGGTCCGCATAGGAAGGCGTGATGAAACTCAGCTGGGAGCCTGTGTCCACGAGGAAATGCCTCCCCGAGTGTGCATCCGTCAGGTAGAGCAGCTTGTTCTCCTCCCCGAGGGCCGCAGCCGCTACCGACCCCCGGTCTTGGCGTTTCCCGAACGCTTGAAGTGGCACGGTGGGAGGCACTTGTGTGCCCTCTCCGCAAAGCGGCGATGATAGAAGCAAAGGACGTCGTCCGCTCCGTGTCGCCTGGTCCTTGCTGCTGCCGTCGTCGGTGAGTCTGGTGCTGCAACCACTGGCCCCATGCCGTCTCCTGACGTTGCTCCTAGCTCTGCTGCCGCGGCCGAAACCGCACTCCGTTTGTGGGCGTCGACGAGTCGTTGCGCCTCCTTGCTCAGCCCATGGTAGTCTCGCTGGGCCAACCGAGGTGAGTCTGCCAGGGTAACTCTCACCGCTGGCGGCAGGGTCCGGAGGAAAAGGTGGGCGAAGATAAAGTCGCAATCCTCGGAGTCTCTCAGCCTCAGCATTTTCACCATCAGGTCTACGGGTCTGTCGTTCTCCGACTCCATCAACGCTAGGAGCCCCTCTGCTAGCTGTTGCACCGAGGGGGTGAAATGACTGATGAGCGCAGCCTTCAATGCGCTGTATTTGTCGCTGTCCGTTGGATGATTGACCAGATCTTCCACCCTCTGGACTGTGTGGCTGTCCAGCTTCGCCACCACATGGTAGAATTCGTGTCGTCTCTCGAGATTCTCCGGAGGTTGAACTGCGCCTCGACCGCGCTAAACCAGGAGCGCGGGCTATGCTGCCAGAAGTCGGGCAGCTGGAACGTGGCGGCAGCCATCAGGCTGGCTTCTGCCGAGCCCCGCTCGGGAGAATTATCTCTGCTCATGCTTCGTCGTAAGGTCACCAGTGTGGAGGATGTGCGGAAGGATGAGACTGAGTTTATTCCTCAGGTTCAGCTTTATTCACAAACACATACTCCAACAATTTCAAAGCAGAAAAAGAGAATGAATTATCTCACATCTGTCCTTTATACCCCGGACATCAAAACTGCAGTCACATGGTGTTTAATCAAACATACAGTCACATGGTACTTAATCCCAGTCACAATGTAACTCCTCTGATCTTCACACCATTGTCCCTTAGTCTCCGGTGGTCTGGAAATCTCTCCAGGTCATCTCCTTGAAACAAAGGTCAAACCTTGCACTCTCCCGTTACTTCCCGGAGGCTCTCTCGGAGGCTCAGTCCTTTTGTTCCTTGAGACGTGCAGCACACAATACAATCAACACACAGCAATATCTTCACACCATTGTCCCTTAGTCTCCGGTGGTCTGGAAATATCTCCAGGTCATCTCCTTGAAACAAAGGTCAAACCTCGCACTCTCCCGTTACTTGCCGGAGGCTCTCTCGGAGGCTCAGTCCTTTTGTTCCTTGAGACGTGCAGCACACAATACAATCAACACACAACAATATATTTGTGGAGCATATGTAACCAACATATGTTGCCCACACAGCGGCTCCGGGGCACATGAGCCAACACTCGCTCCATCAGACGTTCAAAGGTGGCCGGGGCGTTGCAAAGTCCAAACAGCATCACCTTGAACTGATACAGTCCCTGCCCGATGGAGAAGGCTGTTTTTTGGCGGGCCTCAGGCGACAGCTCTACCTGCCAATAGCCACTGCGGAGGTACAGCAAGCTGAACCAGCTGGAGCTGGCGATGTGATCCAGCGCATCATCGATGTGGGGCAGGGGGTAGGAATCCTTGTGGGTGATGACATTCAGGTGCCGGTAATCCAGACAGAACCACCACGAACCGTCCTTCTTCGTAACCAGCACCACCGGCGCCGCCCAGGGGCTGTTCAATAATGTCTGCCTCCAGCATTTCCCGTACTTTTTGTTCTGCCACTGCCCGCCTTGAAAAAGGCAGATGGGGGGGGGGGGGGGCGCGGATCGGCCTGGTCTCACCGGTGTCGATCCTGTACTGCACCAAGCTGGTTTGGGTGCACTTCTCATCCTTGGCAGCGAAGACATCCATGCAGCAGTCCAACAGCTCCCGCAGCTGGCGTCTCTGTCCCGATTCCAGTCCGCTGCAGCTCTGCTGGAACAATTCCTTGACCGCCTCCTGCATTTCTGCTGACACATTGACCCACTCCACTGTGGCCCTCCCCCTTGCTGTCTCTATCGGTGACCACGCTCCCTCTGCTCGTGCTGGTGGTGTCGTTGTGTTCAGTTCTTGAGGTGACCCGCCCAGTTCGGTCCGTCCTGGCGGCCCCTCGATCACGCAGGCCCCTGGGTTCCCCCTCTGGGTCCCGCTGCAGAGCATGATGGTCCGAGCCCCCAGCAGGAGGGATGATCTGGCGATGTCAATTTTTTGTTCCCCATGCTGAGAGCAGATCGAGTCCAATAATGCAGGGGTCTTGAATGTCAGCCAGCCAGAATGGGTGGTTTGTGTTCTGGCTGGCCACCCCTAACACAAGAAGTCACCGCCCTCCCAGTCTGGCGTGCCCACTGGAGGCCGTGGTGACGTAGCACCTGGTGGGCTCCCACCCCCATGGTTCTGCCTCGTCCGTACCTGGCAGCACTCTGGGTTGGACCAGGGAGATGGTAGAACCAGTGTCGATCAGGGCCCGGATTGGCGTGTTGTCCAATCTGCATTGTAGGTATATCCCTGGTGAGTGTCAAATTCGGCCCACACGTGGTGACAGTTCATTGGGGAAAATGTCTGTGGGAGGCGGCAGGTCCCCGTCCATGCCACCTCACTCTAGTTTAACATTGGCAAGGGGCCGGTTTGTCACAGGGTGGGTGCCAGGCAGTACCGCTCGATGTGTCCTGGCTCCCTGCAGCGGAAGCACCCTCCCTCGCGCCGCCGTGGCCATCTTCTCCGTGGCCGCGCCGCTGTGGTCTGGCGCAGTTCCTCCTCCTCCTCCTCGCTCTCAGCCATGGCCTGGAAGGCTCTCTGCCTTGGTGCCGACGCATCAGCTGCACAATCCATTAGCAGTTCCACCCGCTTCACTTCTGCCACAGCCGTCTCCCAGCTGCTTGCAGCATGACTCCGGATGTGGCTCTGGAGCTGGACTGGGCAGAGCTCCCGGATGAAGTTCCGGAGGGCGAGCTTCTCCTCTGCCCCTGGCTCGAAATCCGGGTAGCTACACCGTGTCAGCAGCTGTATTGTCTGCTGCGTAGGCTCCCAGGCTCTATCGGCTGCCTCGCCGGCGGTTGGCCAGCTGTTCTTGGGCATGCTCAGTGTTGGCCACTCTCCCAAACCGCCTCCGGAGCGCTCCTTGTAGCGCTCCTTGTAGCGCTCCTTGTAGCGCTGGCCAGCTGCGACGTTCCTCGGGCTGGAGATCGGACAGCGTGCGGAGAGCCCTTCCTTCCAGGGCCAGCGCAACCTGCACGGTAGTCTCTTCGGGTGGCCAGCCATTCAACGCAGCAGCCAGCTTGACCTGGACCAGATAGTCGTCCAGCAGGGTTTCACCGTTAAAGCGGGGAAGTTTGGCCCGCTGGCAGATGGGTGGGACGGTTGCCTCTTGGTTGATTGCCGCCCCTGGTCGCAGTGGAATCGCAGGCCCGTCCTGCCCTGAAAAGGGCTGGGAGTGGGGCTGATCTGCTCTGCTTAGCCCGACCTGCCTTGAGAAAGGCAGAAGGCGGGGTCCGCTGGTCCCGTCGGGTCCACTGCTCCATTCATCCCGGCGAGCAACTACAGGAGTCGGTGTACCAGCTCTGTCGTCTGTTCCCAGCTGAGCGATGAACCGCTCCAGCTGCTGAATCTCTGCTCTGATCTTGGCTTCCATCTGCTCCATATCCCACTTCTGACACCAGCGTGACGTTGTGAGGGTTCACACAAGAAAGGAGAGATGGCTGTGATGAAACAGGCTTTATTTTATACACACCCACACAACACAGAACGGATGGGAGGTCATTCATACAGTTCACACAGACCCCCGTCTCACTTACGGTGACACAAACACATGATCGATCACTGCTCTAACTGGTCTTATAACACTGCTGTGTCATTATAATGCAGTTATAATGACAGAGCAATAACACTTAGAACACACGAATAATAATTTTAATCCTCCACGGCCCAAGCATGCCGGGAGAATCCCCGCCCCCTTAACACAGCCCGACCTTACACTATGCAGTAATGGAAACAAATAAAAAGAGGTGTTTCCTCTTCAGCAGAATTACTAATATTTTTCTAAACTGATTTTGAGTGAGTTGGTCACATGCTGCTTTTGAAGAAACAGGCTTTTTCCCATAATGATACTAGTAATTTGTTGACAGTCCCTACATGAAACCGTCCTGTGAAAGACCAGTGTTCTACACCAGTGTTATGCCAAGAATTGCAAACCATCATCGCAAGCAGGTGCTTAGTGTTAGTCAAAGTCAATACAACTTTGAAAAAGTGATTATCGGAGTGGTGGCTCAGTTGGTAGAGCATCCCCCCCCCCCCCCCCCACACACACACACACACCCGGGAGGCAGGGGTTCAAATCCCAGCCGGGTCATGCCGAAGACCATATAAAAGTGGAACTTCCTGTCGTCCAGCTTGGTGCTTAGCAATTATGGAATGGAGGAGGGAAATTTGTGGCGGTGCCTTTGCATGGCAGCGGCCCTCTGATTCTATGTGTGTGATTAACACTGTAGATAAGAGAAACACAATTTCTTTCTACTGTACATGATTGGCTGTATAGATAGAATGACAATAAAGGGTGATTTAATTACCCTTTTTACTGACAGTGCATAAATGCAAAATCTCAACTTTGAAGACTGTAAAACGTGGAGTTGGATCAGTATGATTTCTAACCCTCTTTGAAACACTAAAACGTCTGGAAAATAAACATAATTTACAAGAAGTAATAACAATTTTTACTTATAAAAATGCACAAGTGGTTCCAAGCCTGGCTGCAGTGTAATATGTTATAGTTTCGGCGGATGGGATGCAATTCTCGGCATAACACCGGAAATTCCGATGGAGCTGAATATCGAACATCAAACGTCAAACTAATCACCGCGGTGCGTGAAGACGCTTCCTGGTTAGCGGTCTAGCGTTTGACTTCACTGCTGAGTGGAGCTCATTCATCTGGGGATAAATGACGTGAAGCTGTCGAGCAAAACTCCTAAAAGGAAGTGAAGCCATGGCGGAAAATTCTCAGCGGTAAGTGTTGCGCTTTATTTTGTTAAAACTCTCATGGAGCCAGCAAACAGCAGCATCTATAAATCTAAAGTTTAAGATAAGATAAGATAAGATACGACAAGATAAGCCTTTATTAGTCCCACAATGGGGAAATTCCAGGATTGTTCCAACAATATACAGTAATTGTTCCAAGTTACAGTGTGTATGTCTGCTTCACTTTTACTTTCAGATTTAACATGCTCAAATTTAACCTGACGGGGGTTTTTTTTCTGAAACTGAGCCAGTTTATCATTACTTTATATTTTATAAACTAACTGTTATCAGGAAGATCAACTGTTGCTGATTCCACACATTTTAAAGTCCTGCACAGAAGTCAGGATCAGGTGTTTGGGGTGGGGGTCTATCATGAGTAATTAGATTATATTTGGCTCAGCTTGTGTTATATCAGCCCTCAAACTTCTCTGTCTGCTGTTACAGCACACAGAGCAATATTCCAGTTGTATAATAACGGTACAGCTGTACTGTATAGATTTTAAACTGCGACTTCTCTGTGCCATCAGATGGTCACTTTGCTCCATCTAGTGGACACTCAGGAGAACTACATCCTACCTGCTCATTCGTGGGCGGATGGTTTTTTATTCAATTAATGATGTGTTTGTGTCTGAAGTGTGGTCTGTGCTATGGATCAGTGTGAGAAGCCAGAGGGGGGAGTCCCTCCCTCTAGAACCTCTCTGTGTGGGGACCATGAGATCCAGACCAAAGCTCAGAGGTGAGAGGACCATCTCTGACTGTCTAGGGCTCTTGTCCATGTCAGAGCTCAGCACTCACATCACCATACCTTCATTATTCACACCAACAGATCAGAGCAGCAGACCAGACAAGACTCCGATGGACCTGGACCTGGATCTGGACCTTCGAAAGAAACGTAAGATTGTTTTTGTTTCTGTGTAAGTATGTTCTTTGTCACTGACACAGATGTTCTCAGACTGTTTACCACAATGTGTTCCAGTTACAATTTAATGATAAATGTTAGCATAAAGGGCAGACTTGCCACTTTATTTTGAAGGGTTTTTTATAGCTCGCTACAAGTTTTCATCTGGAAGAATTGGGGCTTTTTTTTTTAAATGTCCAAAAAGAACTTCATACCAACAGTCAAACATGGCAGTGGCAGTGTCATGGTCTGGGGCTGCTTTGCTGCTTCAGGACCTGGACGATTCGCCGTAACTGATGGAACCATGAATTCTGCTCTCTACCACAAAAGGGAGTATACCTTTTAATAACGTGTGTGGCGGTTTTGTTTC
Source organism: Pholidichthys leucotaenia (assembly GCA_020510985.1). Taxonomy (NCBI): domain Eukaryota; kingdom Metazoa; phylum Chordata; class Actinopteri; order Cichliformes; family Pholidichthyidae; genus Pholidichthys; species Pholidichthys leucotaenia. The sequence continues at coordinate 244,981,666 of CM035842.1, read as the reverse complement.
CATCAGTGTCTTCCAGCACGGACCAGCCTCTCCAGTACCCAGCTGTGTGTTCATGAAGAGTGACTGTTCTATGATGACATCCCTTAACTTCAAAGATGGACACCAGTCTGTTGATGAAGGGTCAGAATGTAAACTCTTGTTTTAGCTTCAAAAACATCTCATCCAACAATGAGAACAGCGTTTGGATTTATCATTCTGGATCACAACACCTTCAACAAACTACATGTGCTGACGTTGAATGTTTCTGCAGTGATAACCAGCAGAGCTCAGAGGTTCTCAGTGATCAGTCTGACCCTCGGCATCAAACAGACCTGAAGTCCATATTTATGGTGAGAACTATTTTACATTCAGCACTATTTAAAGGGTTAATTGACTGGGGAAAAAATGTGTTTTGTGGGTTCAAACCTTCTGAAATGCATCTATTGGTTACCGGTACATGATTATCAAAAAAAAATATATCAAAGCTTTCGCTTCTCTTAGAAAACAAACAGCCTTTATATCCTGATTTGTCTCCAAGGACCCGTTTTAACTCTTCTACGTTTGCTCCAGAATGCCATAAACGTGGTAAACCCAGCCCTGATACCTGCCTGCTGCTCTGTTATTGGCCAGCCTAGCTGTCTGTCACGCAGATGAGCAGGGAGCTAAAGGCGTTAGCTTCAGCACTAACAGTGCTGCTAGGAAGTTACCTGGAATTTCCCCATTATGGGACTAATAAAGGCTTATCTTATCTTATTGTTATTTTCTTTCCACCTTGTTCACCAATCCACATTTGATAAAATATTTTGTGTCACATTAAGGCTATAATTATATGAATATGATTATTAACAAGGATTAAGCGGAAGAAGATGGATGGATGGATGGATGGATGGATGGATTATTAACAATTAATAACTAGAATTAATAATTATTGCATTACCTCATTCTAACACTAGAGGGCACCACTGGCAGCTTAGTTTGAGATGCTAGAACTCTATTAATAAGCCATCGAGCATAAGTATTTGGCAAATAATAATTGTAATTTAGTTATTAACAGTTATTCAGTCTTGTAATCTGTGTGTCAGTTCTTGACACTGACTGATGATGAATCTGGACACACAAAGCCACACCTTAAACTCATTTTAGTAGTTTTAATGAAAGAAATCAAAGTGACAGCAGACATCTGTGGAGCTTTGTAAAGTGAAGAGATGGCAAAAGGCGATAACTGGTAATTTTGTATATATGAAGAAAGAGCATTATTTACATATTTATGGGTCTTGCATACAGTATGTGAAATACAGCTGGAATGTGATTGTGTATCAGAGCGGAGAGTTAGTGAAATAACCGTAGAAAAATTGAGTATAACACAAGGCTAATAAAAAGGGAATTTGGAAAAAAATGTTATGAAAAAGAAAAACAGATTAACTTTATATTGTGCTCGAAAAGGCACAGCAGTCACAAAGGCTGTTTGCTCCCTTAAGCTACAGTCACAAATACCCTTAAGAATGACTGTGAACATCGTACAAATGATTTTTGGACCATTTCGTACAGCCTTCTTTAGTCGGCTGTAGAAGAGTCCAGCGTTCATAGACCGTAAGTTTGTGACCAGGTCAATGGTCTTGTCCAAGATTTCTGTGAACGCCTCTACAAAAACCCCTCATTGTAGGGCGGCTGTAAGAATGTCATAGAAACAATGTAAGAACTACACAAGATGTTGGCCATAGGTAAGCCTCCTTACAGCACGGAGGGTCGTACAGTGTGCCATAAGGCGGTAGTGATGTGATCACAAGGCAGAAGTATGTCATTCGTGCGACATTTGTGCCGACAAAATGAGCTGAAAGCCATAAGATCTTCCTACCAATGACTTGAGAGTGCCGTGAGCTGCACAGAAATTTTCGTAAGATGGCAGTAAGTCAAGTCAAAGTCAACTTTATTGTCAATTCTGCCATATGTACAGCACACACAGAGAATTGAAATTACGTTACTCTGAGACCCACAGTGCAGCAAGGTCAACACTAAGTAGGAAATATGAATATGAATATAAAGTTTTAACATCTAACACCAAACATTAAACACTGAACATCAGTGCAAAGAAAACCAACCCCCAACCAGAAGCTAACTAAAAATACTAAGAGTGTGCAAAATAACTAAATACAATAAAAATTAAGACAGCATGTTGTAACTTAAGGCACATATCAGGGCACATAGAGGGTTAAAGTGGCATGCAGTGTTTCCTCTGGCTTAAAGACCTTGGCGTGGTGGCAACACATTTTTCCGGGGGGGGCAGAAAACACATGACACTATTGTAACCGGAATATGTTATCTTTATATGATTTATTTCTTTTTTTTTTAAACTTTGCGTAGTAACTTTGTATATGGAACTTACCATTTGAAGTATTGCACAACCGAGGCCAGAACAGAATAATAATTTAACTGTGATTTCAAAGAAAAAAATATCAATAAAATTGTATTTAATGAAATAAATTAACTTAAATGATCAAAGATGCAGTTGTTTCTGTTATATTTCTATATATTTATAGGTTGTTTTTTTTTGTTTTTTTTTAGAAATCTCACCACCCAGACAGCAGGAAAAACCTCCCTTATTTTGAAATCCAAATGCTTGCACGTTTAGCTTGTCTGAAGGCTGCTGATGGATTAAAGTCATTGACTTTGTGAATTTCAATCATCTTAACTTGCCAGGTACATTATAATGAACATAAATTAGTTAATATTAACTAAGGTAAAGGTTAAAACCGGCTCCTTTTCATTCTTGTCTGAAATAAGAAAAACAAAAAACAGTGCCTGGTGACTGGAACATGCAGGCGGGGTGCTTCTGAACTCCGCACAGATGTTCATGTGCACGCTTGTGGATCATCTTTCCTTCATAAATTTTTCTTAAATTTATATTTCCTGTTGGAATGGCAGAAATTTTTCAGTCCTGGTGGGTCGCCGCCGGGAAATGTTACCAGAGGAAACCCTGGGTATGGAGTGCAGAGAGCAGTCCACTGCTACATAAAGTGACTGATGCATCCCTGAGATCAGTGTGTGTGTGTGTGTGTGTGTGTGTGTGTGTGTGTGTGTTTGAGTGAACAGTTCCTGTATGACAGAGTTCAGTTTTTGAAGTTCTTGAAATCAGTGTGTGCATGTGTGGGAGTGAACAGTACCTGGGGATGGCAGAGTTCAGTTGTTGGGGGGGGGGGGGGGGGGGGTCAGAGTCCAGGATTCCAGGATTCATGTGAGGGGGCAGAAGGGGGAGAGGGGGCAGAGCAGGGAGAGAGATGAGCTTCCTGACAGCCTGGTGGATGAAGCTGTCCTTGAGTCTGCTGGTCCTGGCCTGGAGACTCCACAGTCTCCTCCCTGATGGCACCAGACTGAAGAAGCTGTGTGATGGGTGAGTGGGATCACCTGCAACGCAAAGGGCTCTGCGGGTGAGGCAGGTGCTGTAGATGGCTTCAAGGGAGGGGAGAGAGGAACCGATGATCTTCTCAGCTGTTCTCACTGTGCGCTGGAGGGTCTTGTGGCACAATGCAGTGCAGGCACTGTACGACACAGTGATGCAGCTGGTCAGGATGCTCTCAATGGTGCCTCTGTAGAAGGTACACATAATGGGGGGCCAGGGCTTTGGCTCTTCTCAGTTTGCAAAGGAAGTAGAGACACTGCCAAGTGATACAGTTTTGGTGGTCCAGGACAGGTCCTCTGTAATGTAACCCAAGAACTTGGTGCTGCTCACCCTCTCCACAGCAGCACCATTGAGGGCCAGGGGAGCTTGTTGGGGGTGCGCTCTTCTGAAGTCCACAACAATCTCCTTTGCCTTCTCCATGTTCAGAGAGACATTGTTGTCTCTTCACCACATGGCCAGGCAGCTCACTTCTCTCCTGTAGTTTGTCTCATCTCCATTGTTGATGAGACCCACCACAGTTGTGTTGTCCACAAACTTGATGAAGAGGTTGGAGCTGTGTGTCGTGTACAGTCATGGTTGGCAGAGTGAAGAGGAGGGGACTCAGCACACAGCCTTGAGGTGCCCCTGTATTCAGAGTGATGGTGCTGGATGTGCTACTGCCAATCCGTACTGCCTGCAGTCTTCCTGTCAGGAAGTCCAACAGCCAGTTACACAGTGAAGTGTTGAGCCCCAGCTGGTCCAGTTTGTAGATGAGCTGCTGAGGAATGATTGTGTTGAATGCTGATCTAAAGTCTATGAACAGCATTCTGACATAGGAGTCCTTTGTGTCCAGGTGTGTGAGGGCTGAGTGGAGGCCAGTAGAGATGACATCATCGGTCGAGCGATTGGACCGGTATGCAAACTGGAATGGGTCCAGGGAGGGGGACAGGGCAGACCTGATGTGCTGCATGACCACCCTCTCAAAGCACTTCATGATGATGTGAGTGAGTGCAACCAGACTGTAGTCATTGTAGTAGGAGGGAGATGACTTCTTGGGGACTAGAATGATGGTGGTGGCTTTGAAGCACGTGGGACAACAGCCTTTCTCAGTGAGATGAGGAAGATGTCTGGGAAGACACCTGTGAGTTCCTCTGCACAGGCTCTCAGTATGCAACCAGGTATGTTGTCAGGACCTGGAGCTTTTTGTGCATTGATCCTGCCAAGGGATCTCCTCACGCCGTCCGGGGACAGTGTAATCATCTGGTCACCAAGAGGAGGTGGTGACTTCTTTGCAGGGGTACTCTTGAGTGCCTTGAAGCAAGCAAAGAAGTCGATCAGCTTGTTCAGCAGAGAGGTGGAGCTGTTGCAGGTCTGCGGTGTGGGCTTGTAGTCCGTGATGGTCTGTATCCCTTGCCACAGTCTCCAAGTGTCTCTGCTGTCGCTGAAATGGTGAGCTATCTTCCTGGAGTACTACCTCTTGGCATCTCTGATGCCTCGGGACAGGTTGGCCCTAGCTGTTGTCAGGCCCACCTCGTCCCCAGCTCTGAAGGCAGCGTTCCGAGCTTTCAAGAGCTTGTAGACCTCCCCTGTGAACCATGGTTTCTGACTGGCCTGAACAGTGATGGTCTTGGTGTCCGTGACATCATCAGTGCACTTTGCAATATAGGCAGTAACAGTCTCTGTGTACTCCTGCAGATCTGTGGTGTTGTTGTTGGTGGCAGCCTGCTTGAATATGTTCCAGTCAGTGGTGATGAAGCAGTATTGAATGCTTGTATGTAGGAAGATCCCAAAGCACCCTTACGAAGAACATAAGAACTTTAGGTCCGTCATACAACAGAAAAGCACCTCATTTCTCAAGAATGCCTAAAGTTGCTCTTGCGAATTGAAAGGCAGCCATAAGAAACTATGCCCCCCTCCACGAATGTCTGAGAAATCCAGAATTCATAGGAACTAGGAGATTCTTACAAACTCATCAGTTGTAAGAATCTTAGTGACTGTAGCTTTACTTTCTTTGAAGCTGTGCAGGAGTTCCTCTCTTGAGATGGCTGGGGTTCTTAAGACTGTCAGACTGAAACCAGAATAAAATTGTCAAGCCTCATTGGGTCACATCCAGACCATCCATTCATCCAGACGGCCGATTTGGAAAAACCCTCCCCCAGCTGACTTTACCATCCAGACAGCTTGGCAAGAGGAATGGGAAACCAAGGAGGTCCCAAACAAACAGCTGGTGATAAACCCCAACCAACAGGTCCCGGGCACCAACCTCCCAAGGAGACAGTGGTCTACACTCAATCGCTTCAGGACTGGACATGGCCCCTGCTTGGCCAGCCTTCACAGATGGGGCAGTAGCCCTAGCCCACTGTGCGCATGTGGAGAGGAGCAAACTATGGAACACATCATAGAGGCTTGCCCGCTCCAAAGACTGGAAGGAGGATTACACACCCTCCATACAGCAAACCAGGAGGCAACTGCTTGGCTTAAGGACTTTGCATTCGCTAAATAAATTGGGTCACAGACGCTGGAGGGTTGGGGCTTTTGGCAGCCTGGCTAGTTCAACCAGGGTTGGAGATAGGGCTTTGATGGCAGGATCCTCTCTGTGAGTCTGTACCCGAGGTCTTGACCTGGGCATCTTCTCAGAGGTGTAGGCCCATCTTAGGGCTGCAACTTGGGTTTGTTTGCCTCTTCTTAGAACAATGAGTCATCCTCTCTAGGATGGCGTTTTGACATTGGAGAACAGCCCAAAAGGAAGCCTTCAACTAGATTAACTAGATTAACTAGATTAAAGTATGTAGGTATGCTTGAGTTTACAGAAAAATATTATGAAAATTGATGAGTTGAAAAAGAAAAGGCTTCGGCTGCTTAAAGAGGAAAAGGAAAAATTAAAAATCACTTTACTGTCTACTGTTTACTGTACTGTCTACCTGGGAAAAATGGTGAAACTTTAGGGAAGAATTTATAAGTCTAAAAGTTTGTGTAAAGAAAGAATTCTAAGGAACAAAGAGCTGTATTTATGTGTAAAAAGTGGTAGAGCTTCTCTTGACACCTAGGTGTGAGAAATCTGTGTTGCTGAGAGAAAGGCCATGAAATGGTACCCAGTCTTGTTCAGGTCCTTTGAGAGATGATGATTTTGGACCATGTTAGACAGTCTTAATGAAAGTTCATGGAAGAAGGGAATTAGAGTTCAATCTGGCTTGAGTCCACTACACTTGCATCATTCTGGCTTATTTTGATACATTTTTACTGTGGTGCTACATCAAGCCATTAGCATTAGCTCGGCTAGGTGGTCAGAGTCAGTCTATCTAACCGCATTACAGCTCACCTCAGCGAGCAGAGGCTGACCGAAAGGCTGCCTGGTGTTAGCTTAACTGTCCATCCCCCTGGATTGATCACTATTTTCTATGAATTCTATTCACCTCACACTGGAATCCTTTTTCATCTACCAACACTTGACCATATCCACCTTATTCCTAGCCCCCATGACGTCTTGCGTAAATTATGGGCACAACTTCCGGTACTAGTTTAGAAAGTGGGGTTGTCACTGAAACAGGATACTTTTCCTTGTTAAAAACAATGACTTCGGTATCAAAAATGCAGGAACACAGCCTTTTTCACCTCAAAAAGAGTAATATAATCATACCACTTCCCATGACTATTGAGGGATGAGAAGATGACCGTAAAAGTGGCCAGGCAGATAGTAACTGCGTTAGTTAGCTCCACTGCTAAAATGCTAATGCTGTAAACAAATAAAAGGTCTGAGATATATCAATGTTTCTACCGCAATAAAGTCGGTTGCATTTTGTTAAAATATGTTGGACATAATCAAATTTACCTTAGAGCAGACATAGAATCTAGTCAGAGCCACAAAGAACCACAACATCGTGCTTCTCCTCAGGGGTGTGTGTTGTCACCACTACTCTTCATCCTGTACACAAACATGTGTCGGAGCAGACATGACAACAGACACATTATAAAGTATGCTGATGACTCAGTCATTGTCAGTCTCCTCCAGGATGGTGAGAGTGGCCACAGCCCAGTAGTTGATGACTTTGTTCACTGGTGTGAGGATTCCTACCTGCAGCTGAATACAACAAAAACGAAAGATATGATTATTGACTTTAGGAGGAAAACTCCCAGGCACAAAGTCACCATACTAAAAGGCCAGACCACCGAATGTGTACAATCGTACAAATATCTTGGGACAATTATTGATAGTGGATTGAACTTTGAGGTGAACTGTGAAAGGGTGTGCAAAAAGGGTCAGCAAAATTTGCATTGTTTGAGGAAACTTGCACGCTTCCAAATTGACCGAACCATAATGACTATGTTCTATCGGGCTTTTATTGAATCTGTTTTATCCTTTTCTTTAATGTCATGGTTTGGTCAGATAAAACTGAAACAGAGGAAATCCTTGGATCAGGTAGTCAGATGGTCCAGTCGTTTGCTTGGTGAGTCACAGCTGAGCCTGACATCCCTGTACACCAGACAAGTACAGAGGATGGCCGACTCGATTTTAAATGATGACTCCCACCCTTTGCACTGCAACTTTCAGCTTCTTCCCTCCAGACGGAGGTTTGCTGTCCCAAAAAGTAGAACCCAGCGCTACAAAAACAGCTTTGTCCCTGCTGCTGTCAAAGAGTTGAACAAGCTATAAAAATTATATTGTACATATTTTATATTTACCTATTTTGTAAGATGTGTGCCTGTGTTTGTGTCTATGTTGAATGTAATTAGTGGCTTGTAAATATGGATGTCACCAACTGCAAAACAAATCTACCTACGGGTACAAATAAAGTAACCTGAACCTGAACCTGCTTGGGCGTTTTCATGTCAGGGTAAATACAGACAGCTGCCGCTGTTTGTTTTACCCTAAAATTAAAATGCTCATGCTGCTGTCATGCCCCGAATGCTTGTTATTTAACTTAATAGGTGCAGACCATTTCTGACAATTGTTCAAAATTTTATTGATCTATATTTTGTGATAATTTAAAAATCAATGCATGCTGAAGCTGCAAATATCAAGTCCATATCGTTCCAATGCAGTGCAACGAATGCAAAAACAAAAACACCTATTTGATATCTTTCTTAAATCGTTAAGCCTTAGGAAGCAAACTGTTACTATTTTTTTATTTATTATTTTACTTCATGCAGCCTTACATCTGGTGACATATATAAATGTCAAATCTGTGACGTTCATACAAGTGAAAACATACCTGGTGCTGTTGTGTCTGGACCACAGATCATGCCAACAGTCCATGCATGATCTATGCACTGCTGTTGAAGCCACAGATTTAGCTGTGCTTATTTGTGAGGAGTCTCACACCACCAACAGCAGCAAGTACCAGAACTATGCAAAAACATTCAAAAATACAAAAACTATTAGTGCTGAAATTATCTGCCACTTGACTGCAAAACAGGTATGTGGACTATACATTAAAACAAATTTAAAACACTTTTTAAAACGCTATTTTAAATGCCCCACTACTCCACTCTTGCTGACTGATTTAACACAACTTCAGCCAAAACCAGAAGTTGCGCCCATAATCATTTCGACAGCAGCGCCCTCAGGAATAAGGTGGATAAGTTGTTCTTTGACATTATTATTTTAGTTTCATTAAAGTTTTATTTTCTCTAGTTGAGATCCAAGGCGGCTAGCTGAAGCTAGCATTTTAGCTACTCATTTGCGAGTGTTTTTTGTGCTCATTGTATTCAAGGAACCTGTTATATCCTATTGACCATGGAAACCCCACACTCCTATGCACCAATGAGGCATTATTTCATTCATTCTTTAAAATGAATTTACATTAGCTGGCTCAGGCTCATTACCCAAGCTAGGAGCTAGCCAGCTAAGATTAGCAATAGTGATGTAAGAACGAGGGCAGAGTTAGCTGTGGGTCTTGGGGATTAAAAGAGACATGCCTTGAATTTAAGGTTTTTGGGTTTGTTTTTTTTTTGGTTCCAAGGTTGTCATAGCCAGGAGCAGCACTGGGGTTAAGCTCCCAATGCTCATAAAATGCTCCTTATGGCGTGCGTCTCGAAAAGCCTCTGACAACTAAGTCCAACTCCTAGCCTGCCAGTGTGGTTTAGTCTCTAAGCCCGGCGGAACTGCTTTTACTAATAGGAGAAGGGGCGAGGCCGGATCTCTGGCGCCTTAAAACCAGATGCTTCGGACTTCCGGGAAGATGGCAGAGAGACATAACGCTTAAACAGAGAGCTCTCCCTAGCCGGATTAAAAATCATCGGTAAATGGCCAACTCGACATAAGCGGATCAATAAACTAAGGGATGAAAACACGAAGGAGCCGGGCACAAGGACAAAAGCAGAGTAAAATTAAAGAATTCCTCTTCAACAACGCAGGAGAAACCGCTGAACACGGGGCCCAAAAAAACGAGGTGACCGCAGCAGAGAAAATGGAAGACACAAAACTCGATACCATGAACACTGGCATCGCCAGTTTGGGTAAAGAGTTGAGAGACTTCAAACGGCAGCTACAACAGGATTTAGCGGCTCTTAAGGAGGAGCTGAAAAAAGAGATTAAGGAAGAAATTATGGGCCTCCGAAGAGAAATGGAGCGCAAGCTAGCAGAAAAGATGGAGGAGCTGCGCTCCCAGCGGGCGTGTATGACAGAAGCGCAGGCCCGAATATCAGAGCTGGAAGATTGGAATAGCGAGGCAAGCGAACAGCTGCAGACCCTGACGGCACAAATGCAGAGGATGCAGGAGAAAGTAACCGACTTGGAGAGCAGGTCCAGACGGGGCAATATACGCATCTTCGGGATCCCGGAGGGCATTGAAGGCAACTCGATGACGAAATTCATGGATCAGTTCTTAAAAAAAGAGCTGGAACTGCCCAGCGAAGCGGATCTGCAGATTCAACGAGCGCACAGAGCCTCGGCACAGAACCCGAACCCACGCTCTACACCCAGGTCAGTTGTGGTAAACTTTCTGAAATATGATGTAAAGGAAAGAATCCTGACACGAGCGTGGAAAAAAAAGATACGAATCGGCGACAAGCAGATATTCTTTGATCATGACTACCCGGCAGAAATTGTGCAGCAGCGGAAGAAATATGCCAACATTAAAAAAACGCTGAAAGAAAAAAAAATTAGATTCCAAACGCCGCTAACGAAGATGAGGATTCATTGGGAGAACGGCGTAAGAACCTACAACACAGCCAGAGAGGCAGCGCAGGACATGATGGAGCGGGGCCTTGAGGTGTACGTGCCGGAGGAAACGGTAGGAGCAGCGGAGGCCCTGAACGCATCACGACAGCCGGAGTGGAGGCGAGTGAACGGCAAAAGACGGGGGGAGACGTGGCGCAGCGGGCCCAGGAAAGACTACAAGGCTTTCAACTGAAAGCCTAGATTATAACAAAGATTAAGAAAGACACAGAAGAAATGAAGGCCAAGAAGACAAGGTAAAAGAGAAACAGACGGCTAGGAGAGGTTTAAGTGATATTTGTTGGACATTTCTAGACTAATGACTATTTCTTGGATAGTAAATACAGGTCTAGGGAGGGCCCTACACTCGGTGAGGACAATCCCTCCACCCACCAACAGGGACCAGTGGGCAGAAGAAAGGCCCAAAGTACGGAGGTCGAGATTTTTTAATGTGTTTTTATATAAATATGTGTTATTTTTGTTGTTAAAGGGGCTAGGAGCACAAGTTAAAAAATGGAAAAACATGATTATGGGTAAAAATCTTAAGATAATAACACTAAACGTGAATGGTCTGAACTCACCTGTTAAAAGGGAAAGAATAATAAGAAAATTCAAGAAAGAAAAAGCCGAAATTATATTTATGCAAGAGACACATTTGAGCAAGACAGAACATGTGAAACTAAAGAGATTTGGCTATAAGAACTCCTACTACAGTTCATTTAAGGGAGGAACTAAAAGGGGGGTTATGATACTAATCTCAAATAAAATACAATTTGAATGTGAACAGGAAATCCAGGATAAAGAAGGCAGGTATGTAATAATAAAGGGTAGCATAGATGGAATGCAGATCACATTAGTGAGCATCTATGCCCCACCAGAAAGTGACAAGGGTTTTTTTCAACATCTGTTTGATCTCATAGCAACACACAGTGAAGGAGTCCTAATTTGTGGAGGAGACTTAAATGCTGTCATGGATCATGAAATTGATACAACAAGTGTTAAGAAAACAAAAAAACATGTAACAAAGTTCATAAGAACCTCACTGGCAGAAATGGGTATGGTAGACATTTGGAGGGACCTGCACCCACTCGAAAAAGACTATACACATTATTCAGCAGTCCATAAAGTACACTCTAGAATAGATTACTTCCTTATGAATGAAGATGACAGACACAGGGTGAGAAATTGTTGGATTGGAGGGGCAGAAATATCAGATCATAATCCTATATACATGGAAATAAATTTAAACAATAGAAAACGACAAACAACATGGAAACTTAATGTAGGACTGTTAAATGATGATAAAATGAAAGAAAGAATAAAAGTAAACATAAATGAATATATCCAAGAGAATGACAATGAAGAAGTGGACCCAACAATACTATGGGATGCACTAAAAGCCGTGTTAAGAGGTAAATTAATTGTTGAAACAGGAAAAGCAAATAAGACTAAACTGGAAGCATATGAACAAAGATGTGAGAGACTGAGGGAATTAGAACATAAACATCAAAGCACAAATGACCCAAAAATATATCAAGAAATTAAAGAAGAAAAAATAAAGATAAAAGAAACACAAATGGATGAAATTGAAAGGAAAAATAGATATCTAAAGCAAAAATATTATGAAACGGGACCAAAAGCCACAAAACTGCTGGCAAAACGGTTAAGAAAACAACAAACAATGAATAATGTATACAAGATTAAAGACCCCACCACAAATAAAACCACAGTTAACCCAGAAAACATCGAAGAAATATTCCATAATTTCTACCAAGAACTATACTCGCAACCTGAAGAAACAAATACTAAAGATATTAAAAAATTTCTATGCACATTGGACTTGCCATCAATAGGAAATCAACAAAATGAAAAGCTAACAGCAGAAATAACAACACAAGAGATTAGAGATGTGATTAAGTCACTTAAAAACGGTAAATCACCAGGTAGTGATGGATACCCATCTGAGTTTTATAAACTGTTTATAGAAGAACTCACGCCACAGCTTCTAAAGTCATTTAATTGGACGTTGAACAACAACAAAATACCTCCATCATGGAACGAAGCCATTATTTCAGTCATTTTAAAGCCAGGGAAAGATAGAGAACAATGCGGAAACTATAGGCCAATCTCTTTATTAAATGTGGATTATAAAATATACACAACAATTATATGTAAACGAATAAAGACATTCTTGACGGAATTGATAGAAGATGATCAAACTGGTTTCATAGAGGGACGCCAAACACATGACAATATCAGGAGAACAATACATATAATTAATCAAATACATAAAGAAAAGAAAAGCGCAGTAATAATGAGTTTAGACGCAGAAAAAGCATTTGACAGGGTTAACTGGAAATTCCTATATAGTGTGCTGGAACGCTTTGGATTTAACGAAAAATCAGTACAATGCATAAGGACGCTGTATCAAGAACCTGTGGCAAGAATCAAGATAAACGGTAGCTTAACAGACAAAGTAAATATACAAAGATCAACTAGGCAGGGATGCTGCTTATCGCCCACCTTGTTTGCTCTGTTCATAGAGCTACTGGCTCAAGCGATACGACAAAATAAGAAATTAAAAGGTGTAACAATAAAGGGGGCGGAACACAAGATTGGGCTATTTGCAGACGATATTATAGTTTACCTTGAACAACCAGATGAATCAATAATGGAAATGATGAACTTGATAGAAAATTTTGGAAAATTATCAGGATACAAGATAAACATAACAAAAACACAAATACTGACATTCCACTATAACCCTCTAAACCAGATAACTGATAAGATCAAACTAAACTGGAAACAAAAAGAAATAAAATACCTTGGAGTGAACATACCTAAAGATCTAAGCAAAATCTATAAAGCAAACTATGATAGGTTGGAACAAGAAATAAAAAAAGATATTGATAGATGGTCAATCTTAAATATGGATCTGAATTCAAAAATTGAGACAGTCAAAATCAGCATACAACCTAGATTACTTTACCTCTTCCAGGCTATACCAACAGAGATTCCAGATGCCCAATTCTCAAAGTGGGACAGGATGATATCGAGATTTGTTTGGGGAGGTAAAAAACCAAGAGTGAAATATAAAACTCTCCAGTTACCAAAAGAGAAAGGAGGCATGGGCCTACCGAGTCTAAAGGAATATTACTACTCAGCACAAATAAGATATATCATATGTTGGTGCGACGAGGGATATGAGGCAAAATGGAAAGAAATGGAAAAGGAAATTGAGGGACTCCCAGTACAAAGCATAATAGGAGATAAAGATGCATATAAGCAAATCAAACAAATAGACCCAATCACTAAATTTACTTTAGAACTGTGGTATAAAATAGTACAAAAGTATAATATAAAGGAAGACATAAAACTATTGAAATGGGTAGCATTTGACAGTCAGTTTGAACCGGCAAAACAAGATAGGGGATACAAAAATCTGGTGAACAAGGGAATCACAGCATGGGGCAATATCAGAAAAAAAGATCTCGGGAGCTTTGTAAACATCAGGAGAAAATTTAAACTAGAAAGATCGGAATTCTTCAGATATCTGCAGATGAGAGACTATTATATGAAGAAGATTAGGCATAACCTCCAAACAGATGTGAGCGAGATTATACAATTCATTTTAAGCTCATATACAGGAAATAAAACAAGAATTATTTCAAAGCTATATCAGAAACTTATGGCAAACAATCATTCAAGTAACTATATAAAGGAGAAATGGGAGAAAGAGCTCAATTTAAACATAACAGAAGAAAGCTGGCAGGAAATATGGAAAACACAACACACGTCAACAAATTCAAGAACATGGAGGGAATTTGGATGGAAAAACCTGATTCGCTTTTTCATTACACCACAGATTCAAGGAAAGTATACAAATACCCAATCTATATGCTGGAGGGGATGTGGGGCTCAAAATGCAGACCACTCGCATATGTTTTGGAAATGCTGCAAAATCTCATCATTCTGGAAATCTATACATGTGACAATACAGAGGATATTAAGATAAGATAAGATAAGATAAGCCTTTATTAGTCCCACAACGGGGAAATTCCAGGATTGCAACAGCACAGGGATAGCAACACTCAGAGCAACAATCAGAAGGCAAGAAAAAAAAACAAGCAAGCAAGAGCAGCTAATAAACATATGTACGTATTACTATAAAATATATATATATACACACACACACAGACACACAGTGCAGAGCATTGTAGCTGGATGGAATAAATATATGAATATATGAACACACAGTGCAGAGCATTGTAGCTAGATGGAATAAATATGTAAATATATAAACACCCACAGTACGGAGCATTGCAGCTAGGTGGAATAAATATGCAAGTATATAAACACACACAGTGCGGAGCAATGTAGCTAGATGGAATAATATGTAGATATATAAATATATAAACACCCACAGTACGGAGCATTGTAGCTAGATGGAATAAATATGCAAATATATAAACACACACAGTGCAGAGCATTGTTGCTAGATGGAATGAAACAGCATAACCGTCTACTTAGTTATCCTACATGGTATGATTATGTGCCCATACATATTCTCACCCTCCATAGCGACCGGTATGTTCCTAGTTGTATGCCGGAGAGGACCATTGTGTAAGTCTATTGCATCTTTTGCATTCAAAAAACTATTAGTTTGTTACGTCTTTTTGCTATCTCTGCGAGCAGCCCTGCTTAGGTTGTACAGTCTGACAGCCGTTGGTAGGAAGGACCTACGAAACCTCTCGGTTGTGCACCTGGGATGATGTAGTCTGCTGCTAAATGAGCTCCTCAGTGCATTCAGTATGTCCTGCATAGGGTGGAACTCGGACTCCAGCAGAGATGACAGTTTAGCCACCGTCCTTCTCTCTCCTATCTCCTCCATCGGATCAAGGCGCTGCCCCAGGACAGAGCTAGCTTTCTTAATCAGTTTGTTCAGTCTCTTCCTATCTGCTGCAGTAATGCCACTGCCCCAGCAGACCACTCCAAAAGTGATGGCTGATGCCACCACCGTGTCATAGAATGACTTCAGCAGCGCCCCTTGTACACCAAAAGACCTGAGTCTCCTCAGCAGGAACAGCCTGCGCTGTCCCTTCTTGTAGAGTGCATCAGTATTGTGTGACCAGTCTAGTTTATTGTTCAGATGAATACCCAGGTACTTATAGGATGTCACCATCTCGATGTCTGTTCCCTGTATATTTACTGGTACTGTGAGGGGCTGCCCATGCCTGCGGCAGTCCACCACCAGCTCCTTAGTTTTCCTCGCGTTGATCTGGAGGCAGTTCCGATGGCACCAGTCCACGAAGTCCTGGATAAGCCCTCTGTACTCAGCTTCATCTCCATTGGAGATGAGGCCAACGATCGCAGAGTCATCAGAGAACTTCTGTAGATGGCAGTGTGTTGTGTTGTGTGAGAAGTCCGCAGTATAAAGAGTGAACAGGAAGGGAGCCAGCACCGTTCCCTGGGGGGCCCCCGTGCTACTGATGATCGTGTCGGACACACAGTCCCGGGTTCTCACAAACTGAGGCCGGTTCGTGAGGTAGTCCAGGATCCATGATGACAGGTGCTGGTCCACCCCTGCGCGCAGCAGCTTGTCCTTCAGGATCATCGGTTGGATGGTGTTGAAAGCACTGGAGAAGTCAAAGAACATGATCCTCACCATATTCCCGGGCTTCTCCAGGTGGGACAGAGAACGGTGAAGGAGGAAGATCACCGCATCCTCCACCCCAATGCCATGCTGGTAGGCGAACTGGAGTGGATCCATCGCTGGTTCCACCAGGGGGCGGAGGTGAGCAAGGAGCAGTCTCTCCAGGGTCTTCATCAAGTGGGACGTCAAGGCCACCGGTCTGTAGCTGTTCAGGTCTTTGGGGTGGGAAGTTTTTGGTACAGGTACCACACAAGATGTTTTCCACAGCTGTGGTACCCTCCCCAGTTTCAGGCTCATGTTGAAGATATACGTCACAATCCCACACAGCTGGTCTGCACAGGACTTGAGGAGCTTTGCGCTGATGCCGTCCGGTCCCGGCGCCTTCCTCGCCTTGATCTTCCTCAGCTCCGTCCTCACCTGGGTCCTGGTCAGGGTCAGGATGGGGGGCTGTGTGTTGGGAGTGGGGGGGTGTTGGTAGAGTGGGGAGTGGGCAGCAGGACTTGATTTCTTTAGAGGCAGCAGTGGTTGTTGTGCAGTCAGGGGGGAGGGCGGTTGGTCAAATCTATTGAAAAACAGATTCAGGTTGTTCGCCCACTCCCTGCCCCCTGTGGCCTGGGGGGAGGTATTCTGGAGCCCCGAGATGGTTTTGAGGTTTCTCCAGACCCCGCTGATGTCGCTCTGTTGCAGCTTGTCCTCCATCTTCTTCCTGAAGCTGTCCTTGCCTTCTCTGATCTTTCTCCTCAGCTCCCTCTGTACGGACTTCAGCATCTCCCTGTTCCCCGACCTGAAGATCCTCTTCTTCTCTCTCAGAAGTGTTTTTATCTCAGGGTTGATCCAGGGTTTGTTGTTTGAGTGACGCCGTATGGTCTTAGTGGGAACGGATTTGTCCACACAGAAGCTGAGGTAGCCCGTGAAGGTGTGAATGAGGCCATCGATGTCCTCACCATGTGGATCGCAGAGCTGCTTCCAGGCGGTGGCTTCAAAACAGCCCTTTAGGGTGTCCATTGTCTCCTCAGACCATAACTCCACAGTGTGCATGGCCGGAGGTTGTCTGTGCACTAGGGGTTTGTACACCGGCCGGAGATGAACCAAGTTGTGATCCGATCTCCCGAGTGGGGGGAGTTGTGATGAGGTGTACGCCTCCTTAGTGTTTGCGTAGAATAAATCCAGTGTTTTATTGTCTCTAGTGTGGCATGTGACATACTGGGTGAACGTGGGTAGAATGGGAGACAGTGAAACATGGTTGAAATCGCCTGAGATGAGGAGAAGAGCATCTGGGTGTTCTGTCTGCAGCCTGCTGGTTACTGAATGGATGACGTCACGTGCTGTCCCAGCGTTCGCCGTCGGATTTGCATAAACAACAATGCAGATCACGTGTGAGTGTTCTCTCGGGAGATATGTAGGCCTCATGCTAACAGCTAGCAACTCAATGTCTTTGCTGCAGTGTCGTTGTTTAACAGTGATATGTCCCGGTCTGCACCAGTTGTTGTTAACATACATGATCACTCCACCGCCCCTAGCCTTGCCACTGTCTGGTGTTCGGTCAGCTCGTATCATGTGAAAACCCTCCAGCTCAATGTTAGCATCTGCTGCTAGTTCAGTTAGCCACGTCTCAGTAAACAAAAGGAGAGAGCACTCCCGGTATGTGCTATCATAACGGGAGATAGCCGCTAGCTCATCTAACTTTCCCAGTATCGACCGTACATTTCCCATGACAACAGATGGAAGGGAGGGTCTGTACCTTATATTTTTTGTCCTCCGCCTTACTCCAGCCCGGCAGCCGCGGCGTTTTCGCCTCAGTTCACTCGGTATGTCGAGTTTTTCCAATGGGACCGGGTGGCGGTTGAATGCTAGCAGCTGTTCTCTGCTGTATCGTATCCTGCTATAGACAGTGGCTCCGTCCACCGGCTCAGGAGACATTTAGGACGATCTGTGTGTCCGTGATATAAGTGGGGTGAAAAAAAAAGACGGATCAAAAGAGAGAGGAAGGGAAAAAGACTCGGAATCGAGCCGCTGTTGCAAAAGGCAGCCGACTCGTGTGGCGCCGAGAGAAAAAAAAAAAAAAAAAAAAAAAAAAAAAAAAAAAAAAAAATTATATTAGGATATAATATACCAATGAACTGTAACTTGATGTACCTATGTGATCTTAAAAGAGACAATGTTATACAGGCTGAGGACAGATATCTAGTTAAAATCTTGTTGATTGCATGTAAAAAAACAATCACAAAAAAATGGCGATCAGAAGTTCTTCCTGACCAAGAGCAATGGACTGACATTATTGAGGACATACGTATGATGGAAAAACTAACATATCGACAAAGAATGCAAGAAGGACTATGGGAAAAAAAATGGCGGAAATGGACACACTACAAAGTGCAACAACGAGACAGATATTGAAAGAATAACCAAAGACGCTGGAAAAACCAGAAGAATTAAGAGATGGAAACTAAAAACTTGATGCTCCAACATTTGTCCCCCCCCCCCTTTTTTTTTTTTTTCTCCTTTTTCTTTTTTACTCTAGCCCCTTTGTTTTTTTTAAATGTAGACTGTGATCTGAATGCAATATATATAATGAAAAATGAATAAAAATCTTAAGTTACAAAAAAAAAAACAGATGCTTCGGGGAGATGGTGGCTCGTCAACCTGGGAAGGTAGCCCATCTAGGGGAAGGTAAACCCTGATTTCAAACCTCCGCTGCCTTGCCGCACACCCGGTCACGGGAAAGGCTTCGGGAGTCAACCCTGAGGAAAAATCCGGAGTCGAAGCCCCTAAGGCAGTTCTCTGTTGTGCTCAACATCGTTCTGGCAGCTCCTGCGACGGAGCTGGTGCCAAACTGTAGCAGCCCTGCTGTTCCTTTGGATTCATCAGTGACGTGGAGAGGGGGGACATGCTGCATGGGAAACATCTTGTCCTCCATATCTTCCTGCCCAGGCTTGAATCCTACCATCGCCCAACGCTGGAAGGTAGAACACCGGATCACTGGAGAGGACACTCCAGCTTCGCCTTTGGCGTAGACAAAACACGGGGAATGACAGTTACCGGTTATAAGCCACCGCTCAATTGGCATAGAGCACGGCGCCAGGGGTTGTTCCCGACGGTGGGAGGGATCATCGGATCTCACTGGACAGCTACCGCCCGCCTCAAGCTGGGCAGCCCCCAGCCAATAAGATGTTGTCCCGCCACAGCTTGCTTTCCTCATTGGGTGCATGGGGATGAGGAGAAGTCCGAACAGCAGGCTGAGAACCTTTGCACCAGGCAAGACAAAAAAACAAAGGAGACCAACTCTAAAACTGGGAACTTGGAACGTCCGCACTATAATGACAGGACTCGCTGCTAACCTCAAGGACATCAACGACACCAGGAAGACTGCCATCATCAATAATGAGCTGAAGAGACTGGGAGTGGATATCGCCACTCTCCAGGAAACACGGTTGGCTGACGCAGGCACACTGAGAGAGAAGGACTACACGTTCTACTGGCAGGGAAAGGGCAGTGACGAACACAGGGAACACGGAGTGGGCTTCGCAGTGAAGAACACCTTGCTGAAGATGGTGGAACCGGACAGCAATGGCTCTGCACGACTCCTCACCCTCCGCCTCAACACCACTCAAGGCCCAGTCACCCTCGTCAGTGTGTATGCCCCAACACTGACAGCCACACCAGAGGCAAAAGACGAGTTCTACGAGAATCTCGCAACAACTGTCAGGATCATCCCCAACTCCGAACAACTCATTCTCCTTGGAGACTTCAATGCCAGAGTGGGTGCTGACCACGACTCCTGGCCCTCCTGTCTTGGACCATTTGGTGTGGGCAGAATGAACGACAACGGACAACGGCTGCTCGAGTTCTGCACATATCACGATCTGTGCATCACAAACTCATTCTTCAAGACCAAGCCCCAACACAAGGTTTCCTGGCAACATCCGCGCTCAAAGCACTGGCACCAGCTGGACTTGATCCTGACCAGGCGCACCTCACTGAAGAACGTGCTAATCACCCGTTCGTTCCAGAGTGCAGATTGCGACACAGACCATTCATTGGTGTGTTGCAAGGTCAAGCTGCAGCTGAAGAAATTCCATTGTGCTAGACAGCCTGGAAAGGCACAGATTGACACCAGCAAGATGGCCCAACCAGAACTTGTTGAGCAGTTTGCCTCCACCTTTGAGAAGGAACTTGGTGTACCACAAGAAGGAGAATCTGCAAAGCAGAAGTGGGAAGAGCTGCGAAACACCATCCAGCGCACAGCCTTGGCTACCTTTGGGAGGAAGACCTCGAAGTCACAGGACTGGTTTGATGCCAAGTTGACCGAGATGACCCCCGTCATTGAAGCCAAGCGCTCAGCACTTGCTGAGTACAAGAAGTACCCAAATGAGAAGAATCTCCAGATTCTCAGGGCTGCAAGAAGCAAAGTTCAGCAGACTGCTCGGCGCTGTGCCAACGAGTACTGGTCTCAGCTCAGCCAAGACATTCAAACCGCTGCCATAACAGGGAACATCCGTGGTATGTACGATGGCATCAAGAAAGCACTTGGTCCGGCTCAGAGCAAGACGGCCCCCCTCAAATCCTCCACTGGGGAGATGATCACAGAAAAGAACAAGCAGATGGAGAGATGGGTGGAACACTACTCCGACCTCTACTCCAGACAGAACACCATGACACCATCAGCCCTTGATGCCATCGACTGCCTGCCATCCATGGACGAACTTGACGCTGAGCCAACCATCGACGAACTCAGCAAGGCCATTGATAGCTTGGCCGCTGGCAAGGCACCCGGCAACGACGGCATACCCCCCGACCTGATCAAGCACTGCAAGACCGCCTTACTGCTGCCATTGTATGACGTCCTCTGCCAGTGCTGGAAGGAAGGTGCCGTACCACAGGACATGAGGGACACCAAAATCATCACCCTCTACTAAAACAAAGGGGAGAGAAGCGACTGCAACAACTACAGGGGCATCTCCCTCCTCAGCGTTGTTGGCAAAGTCTACGCACGAGTTGTTCTCGTTCATCTACAGAAGCTTGCCAAACGTGTCTACCCCGAGTCTCAGTGTGGCTGCCGCGCTGAGCGATCGACGGTAGACATGATATTCTCCATCCGCCAACTCCAGGAGAAATGCAGAGAACAGAACATGCCCCTGTACGTCGCCTTCATCGACCTCACCAAAGTGTTCGATCTGGTCAGCAGAGAGGGCCTTTTCAAGATCCTGCCAAAGATAGGATGCCCACCAAAGTTGCAAAGCCTCATCAAATCGTTTCACACCAACATGCAGGGGATAGTGCAGCATGACGGCAACGTCTCAGAGCCATTCAACATACGCAGCGGAGTGAAACAGGGCTGTGTACTTGCGCCAACCCTCTTTGGGATTTTCTTTGCTATGCTCCTGAGGCATGCCTTCAGCACAGCAACAGAGGGAATCTACCTGCACACAAGATCTGACGGCAGGCTTTTCAACCTCACCCGCCTGAAAGCCAGAACCAAAGTATGCGAGGCTCTAATCAGA
This sequence comes from Pholidichthys leucotaenia, assembly GCA_020510985.1. Lineage (NCBI taxonomy): Eukaryota > Metazoa > Chordata > Actinopteri > Cichliformes > Pholidichthyidae > Pholidichthys > Pholidichthys leucotaenia. Next base: position 244,960,001 of record CM035842.1, on the reverse strand, counting down.
GACATGCTGTTCGCAGATGACACTGCAGTCGCAACCCACACACAGCAGGAGCTTCAGACCCTGATGGACCGCTTCTCCCAGGCATGCAAGGACTTCGGGCTTACCATCAGCCTGAAGAAGACTAACGTCTTGGCGCAAGGCACGGAAGCACCACCAACCATCACCATCGACGACTACGAGCTGGAGGTCGTGAATCAGTTCACGTACCTGGGGTCCACGATCAGCAACAACCTCTCACTTGATACAGAGATCGACAAGAGGATTGGAAAATCAGCCTTCACACTCGCTCGCCTCACCACACGAGTGTGGGAGAATCCCAAACTCTCTGTCAAGACGAAGATGGCAGTGTACAATGCCTGCGTCATCAGCACACTGCTCTATGGGAGTGAGACGTGGCCAACATAAGCCCGGCAGGAAAAGAGACTGAACTCTTTCCACTTGCGCTGCATTCACCACATCCTGGACATATCCTGGCAGGACAAAGTGCCCAACACAGAAGTTCTGTCCCGCGCCGGCCTTCCCTCCATGTTCACTCTACTCAGGCAGCGCAGGCTTCGCTGGCTAGGCCACGTTCACCGTATGGAGGATGGCAGAATCCCCAAAGACGTCCTCTACAGAGAACTGGTGACTGGCAGGAGAGATGTTGGCCGCCCACAGCTGCGCTTTATAGACGTCTGCAAGAGAGACATGAAGGCCCTGGAGATCAACACAGAGTGCTGGGAGGACCTTGCAACGGACCGCTCCAAATGGAGAGGCACCCTAACCAGACAGCTCAAGGCGGGTGAAGAGAGACTGACTGCTGCAGCAGAAGAAAAAAGGACCCGCAGGAAGAACCGCCACAGACCCAGCAGCACGGAGACCATCCACAAGTGCGACCTGTGTGACAGGGACTGCCATTCGCGCATCGGCCTGTTCAGCCACAGGCAGTGCTGTTCCAGCAGAGTAGACGTTTAGGATTCTCTTCCATGGTCATCATAGACTGACGGAGGCCGACGATTGGTTTTTTTTTCTCACTTCCGCCGCCACACGAGTAGGCTGCTTTTTGCAACAGCGGATCAATTTCTGCCTATTTCTGTTACTATCTGGCTCTCTTGCCAATCTTTATGATACAGCGTCACCTTTATTCCATCCGAACATGTAGATCAACCAAATGTCTCCTGAGTCAGCGGACGGAGCCACTGTTTCTGGCAGGAGGCAGTATAACAGGGACCAACTGTTAGCACTCAACCGGCCCATGATGCTAACGAAGAAACTCGACATACAGGGAGAATTAAGACAAAAACGACGTGGGTGTCGTGCTGGTGTAAGACGGCGGGCAAGGAATATAAGGTACAGACCCGCCCTCCCATCTGTCATTATGGGGAATGTACGATCGATACTCGGAAAGACAGATGAACGAGCGGCTATCTCCCGCTACGGTAGCATATACCAGGAGTGTAGCCTGTTCCTATTCTCAGAGACGTGGCTAACAGGACTAGTAGCAGATGCTAACACTGAACTGGAGGGTTTCCATGTAATACTGGCAGACCGAACACCAGACAGTGAAAAGGCACGGGGCAGTGGGGTGATGATGTACGTCAATAACAACTGGTGCAGACCGGGACATATCACGGTTAAGGAACAGCACTGTAGCAAAGACATTGAGTTGCTAGCTGTTAGCATGCGGCCTACATATCTCCTGAGGGAATACTCACACGTGATCTGCATTGTTATTTATGCAAATCCGACGGCGAACGCTGGGACAGTGCGTGACGTCATCCACTCAGTAACTGGCAGGCTGCAGACAGAACACCCAGATGCTCTTCTCCTCATCTCAGGCGATTTCAACCATATTTCACTGTCTCCCATTCTACCCACGTTCACCCAGTATGTCACATGCCACACTAGAGTCAATAAAACACTGGACTTGTTCTCCGCAAACACGAAGGAGGCGTACACCTCATCACAACTCCCCCCACTCGGGAGATCGGATCACAACTTGGTTCATCTCCTGCCGGTGTACAAACCCCTAGTGCACAGACAACCTCCGGTCAAGCGCACAGTGAAGTTATGGTCTGAGGAGGCAATGGACGCTCTAAAGGACTGCTTTGAAACCACTGCCTGGGAGCAGCTCTGCGATCCACATGGTGAGGACATTGATGGCCTCACTCACACCATCACGGACTACATCAGCTTCTGTGTGGACAGCGCCGTACCCACCAAGACCATACGGTGTTGCTCGAACAACAAACCCTGGATCAACCCTGAGATAAAAACACTTCTGAGAGAGAAGAAGAGGATCTTCAGGTCGGGGAACAGGGAGATGCTGAAGTCCGTACAGAGGGAGCTGAGGAGGAAGATCAGAGAAGGCAAGGACAGCTTCAGGAAGAAGATGGAGGACAAGCTGCAACAGAGCGACATCGGTGGGGTCTGGAGAAACCTTAAAACCATCTCTGAGCTCCAGAATACCTCCTCCCAGGCCATGGGGGGCAGGGAGTGGGCGAACAATCTGAACCTGTTTTTTAATAGGTTTGACCAACCGCCCTCCCCCCCGACTGCACAACAACCACTGCTGCCTCTAAAGACATCGAGTCCTGCTGCCCACACCCCACTCCCAACACACAGCCCCCCAACATGACCCTCACTAAGACCCAGGTGAGGACGGAGCTGAGAAAGATCAAGGCGAGGAAGGTGTCGGGACCGGACGGCATCAGCGCAAAGCTCCTCAAGTCCTGTGCAGATCAGCTGTGTGGGATTGTGGAGCTCATCTTTAACCTGAGCCTGAAGCTGAGGAGGGTACCACAGTTGTGGAAAACATCTTGTGTGGTACCTGTACCAAAGACCTCCCGCCCCAAAGACCTGAACAGCTACAGACCAGTGGCCCTGACGTCCCACATGATGAAGACTCTGGAGAGACTGCTCCTTGCTCACCTCCACCCCCTGGTGGGACCAGCGATGGATCCACTCCAGTTCGCCTACCAGCATGACATTGGGGTGGAGGATGCAGTCATCTTCCTCCTTCACCCTTCTCTGTCCCACCTGGAGAAGCCCGGGAATGCGGTGAGGATCATGTTCTTTGACTTCTCCAGTGCTTTCAACACCATCCAACCGATGATCCTGAAGGACAAGCTGCTGTGCACAGGGGTGGACCAGCACCTTTCATCATGGATCCTGGACTACCTCACTAACCGGCCACAGTTTGTGAGAACCCGGGACTGTGTGTTCGACACGATCATCGGTAGCACGGGGGCCCCCCAGGGAATGGTTTTGGCTCCCTTCCTGTTCACCCTTTATACTGCGGACTTCTCACACAACAACACACTGCCATCTACAGAAGTTCTCTGACGACTCTGCGATCGTCGGCCTCATCTCCAACGGCGATGAAGCTGAGTACAGAGGACTTATCCAGGACTTCGTGGACTGGTGCCATAGGAACTGCCTCCAGATCAACGCGAGGAAAACTAAGGAGCTGGTGGTGGACTGCCGCAGGCAAGGACAACCCCTCACAGCACCAGTAAACATACAGGGAACAGACATCAAGATGGTGACATCCTACAAGTACCTGGGTTTTCATCTGAACAATAAACTAGACTGGTCACACAATACCGACGCACTCTACAAGAAGGGACAGCGCAGGCTGTTCCTACTGAGGAGACTTAGGTCTTTTGGTGTACAAGGGGCGCTGCTGAAGACATTCTACGACACGGTGGTGGCATCAGCCATCACTTTTGGAGTGGTCTGCTGGGGCAGTGGCATTACAGCAGCCGATAGGAAGAGACTGAACAAACTGATCAAGAAAGCTAGCTCTGTCCTGGGGCAGCACCCTGACCCAGTGGAGGAGATAGGAGAGAGAAGGATGGTGGCTAAACTGTCATCTCTGCTGGAGTCCGAGTCCCACCCTATGCAGGACATACTGAACGCACTGAGGAGCTCATTTAGCAGCAGACTACATCATCCTAGGTGCGCAATTGAGAGGTTTCGCAGGTCCTTCCTACCTACGGCTGTCAGACTGTATAACCTAAGCAGGGCTGCTCGCAGAGATAGCAAAAAACGTGACGACCTAATAGTATTGAATGCAAAAGACACAACAGACTTACACAATGGTCCCCTCCAGTATATACAACTAGGACAGTATTGGTCGCTACGGAGGGTGACAATATGTATGGGTACATATTCATACTATGTAGGATAACTAAGTAGACGGTTATGCTGTTTATTCCATCTTGCTACAATGCTCCACACTTTGTATATATATTTATATATTTATGGGTATGTACGTATATCCACTGCTCTTATTTATATCTGCCGTATCTTCTTAATTATTGCTCTGAGTGTTGCTATCCCTGTGCTGTTGCAATCCTGGAATTTCCCCATTGTGGGACTAATAAAGGCTTATCTTATCTTATCTTATCTTATCTTTTAGTTGTTTGAAGTACTTTGATCTGCCTGAAGAATATTGACATTGTAGAGACTGGGTTAATCATCTCAGACTGGATGCAGAGGGTAAACAGAGAAGGACAATAGGCATGGAGATTATGGTGAGGTAGCAGGAAGAAGGAGTTGGGGGGAGAAGGGATGAATGTATTGTGATGTGAGATGTCATGCAGATGTGAGATGGGCGGTTGGTATAAAAGGAGAACCCATGGTGTATTGAGACATGCTTTTCTGTGTATGACTGATGTGAGAGTGAATAAAGTCGTCTGCTGCATAAATCAGTCTCGTTATTTACACTCTCCACACTGGTGACCCCTTGACGAATTATGGAACACGAGGCAAGAACCCCGGAGTCGGCCCGGACGGGGAGCCCCAGCGACGCGTGCGCTGTTTCGGTCAAACTACCAGACTTTTGGCTGCACGACCCGCGGTCTTGGTTCCACCACACCGAGGCTCAGTTCGCCCTCCGGGGAATAACGGCAGACGACACCAAATATTACTATTGGTCGCAGCACTGGACGCTCGCATGTCTCGGCAAGTAGCGAGCCTGCTCCAGCAGCATCCAGCCCACGACAAATACGGGACGCTCAAGGCCGCGCTGACCTGGCGCTACATGCTCTCGGACTGTGAGAGAGCAGAGAGGATCCTGAGGCGCTCCGAGTTAGGAGATGGTTCGGCAGTCGAACTGATGGAGAAGATGTTGGCGTTAATGGGCGCGGACGACGGGCATTTTCTGTTTGCCCACCTTTTCCTCCGGAACCTCCCAACAGAGGCGAGACCGGTTCTTGCCAATTCGTTGTTGCTGGCCGTGCGTGACTACCATGCGCTAGCCCAGGAGGCAGATCGGATCTTCCTCACCACCAGAGCCCTCACAGTGAACGCGGCGGCATCGGAACCCAGTGAGACGACCGGCAGAGGCGAGGAGCCGCCGACGGTAGTGGCAGCAGAGGCCAGGAAGCACCAGAGAGACATGCTCTGCTTCTACCACCGCCGCTTTGGAGAGAACGCACGCAGATGTGCGCCACCGTGCCAATTCAAGCGCTCAGGAAACGCCAAGGCCAGCAGTCTGTAGCAGCTGCGACCGCCAGTGAAGAGAACAAGCTGCTCTACGTGACGGACTCGTGCTCGGGGAGACGGTTCCTCGTAGACACCGGAGCCCAGAAGAGCATCATCCTGCCGTCCTACGCTAACCGGCTAGCAGGACCTAGCGGCCCCGGGCTGGTAGCAGTAAACGGCTCTGGCATTAAGACTTTTGGTGAGAGAACACTGACTCTATCCCTACACAGCCGTATGTACGAGTGGACTTTTGTCATAGCGTCACTGAGTTTCCCAATCCTGGGAGCTGATTTTCTGTGTGCACATGGGTTGCTAGTCGATGTTGCTTACAGGCGCCTGGTTAATGCACTGTCTTTTGATTCTCACCCCTGTACAGCTCGAGGGGCCGGGCCAATAACGCAAGCCAACGTCACAGCTCCAGGCGGTAAGTTCCACACACTGTTCACTCAGTTCCCAGCACTCACGGTCCCGACGTTTTCGGCGGCCATCGCTAAACACGGGGTGGAACACTTTATCACCACCACCGGGCCGCCCATTTTCGCACGACCTCGGCGCTTGGACGCAACTAAACTGGCCATAGCATGTGAGGAGTTTGCCAACCTGGAAAGGTTGGGCATCATCAGGCGATCGAACAGCCCATGGGCATCCCCGCTACACATGGTCCCTAAGGCCGAGGGATCGTGGCGACCGTGCGGAGATTTCCGCAGATTGAATAACGCCACAGCGCATGACCGCTACCTGATTCCCCATATTCAGGATTTTTCCGTTCACCTCGCCAGAGCACGCATTTTTTCTAAAATAGACCTGATCTGCGGTTACCACAAGGTCCCAGTGTGCGTGGAGGACATACCCAAAACAGCGGTAATAACTCCGTTTGGCTTGTTTGAGTTTTTACGCATGCCCTTCGGATTAAAAGGAGCGGCACAGACATTCCAACGCATGATGGATGCAGTGTTGCGCGATCTCCCGTTTGTGTTCGTCTATCTGGATGATATCCTGGTGGCCAGTGCGTCCAAGGACGAACACGTAACCCACCTCACAACGGTTTTCCGGAGGTTGGAGGAGCACAGGTTAATAATCAACCCGGCGAAATGCCAGTTCGGCGTGACGGGGATTGATTTTTTGGGGCACCGCATCTCACCGGAGGGAGCGATACCCTTGCCCGACAAAGTGCGCGCCGTGGTGAATTTTCCCCGGCCTCAGATGGTCAGGGCGCTGCAAGAATTTTTGGGGATGGTGAACTTTTATAACCGGTTCCTCCCCCGCGCAGCTCAGCTCATGCAGTCATTGTACGCCGCGCTCAAGAAACGGAAACCCGCGGACAGAGTCGAATGGACTCCAGAGCGGGAGCAGGTGTTCTCTAAGGTCAAAACAGCCCTGGCAAACGCTGCACTGTTGGCGCACCCGGACCCGGCGGCCCAGATAGAGCTCACTACCAATGCCTCAGACGTGGCCATAGGGGCCGTCGTGGAGCAATGTGTTGCCGGTTCTTAGCAGCCGCTCGCTTTTTTCAGCAGGGCTTTGCGCAACAGTGAGCGTAAATACAACACGTTCAACACGGGCTGCACGGTGGCGCAGTGGTTTAGCACTGTGGCAGCACAGTTTATCCTCGGCCGGGGGATCGCGGGGATCATGAGATCGTGGGTTCAATCCCAGCCCCCGACCAACAGTGAGCTGTGTGGAGTTTGCATGTTCTCCCCGTGTTGCGCGGGTTTACTCCGGGATTTCTCCGGTTTCCTCCCGCACACCAAAAACATGTAAGTTTAGGGCGCTCGCGCACGCAGCGACCAGCAGCCGGTGGCTTGTCACCAGACTGCAAACCAAGTCTACCTACGGGTACAAATAAGTAACAAAAAAAAAAAAACAAAAAAAAAAAAACAGGGAGTTGCTGGCTCTCCACCTGGTCATACGCCACTTCCAGTTCTGGCTGGAAGGGCGCAGCTTCACCGCGTTTGTAGACCACAAGCCACTAACGTTCACGATGGCCAAGGTTTCGGAACCATGGTCGGGCCGGCAGCAGAGACAGCTGGCCGCAATTTCGGAGTTTACGACCAATATTCAGCATCTGTCGGGTAAACTGAATGTGGTGGCGGACTGCCTCTCGCGCGCAGTAGTGCCCCCGGTCTGCGTGGGGATAGATTATACAGCCATGGCCGCAGAGCAGATTGGTGATGCGGACGTGTGCGCACTCCAGTCTGGACCAACAGGGTTAAGGCTGGAGAGCAGAGTACTGCAAGACGGCAAGCCCCCCCTAATCTGCGACGTCTCCATGGGACGCCCACGCCCAGTGGTCCCAGTTGCTTGCCGCCGCCGCGTGTTTGAGTCAGTTCACGCTCTGGCGCACCCAGGAGTGTGAGCGTCAGTCAAAATGGTGGGAGCGAAGTTCGTGTGGCCAGGCCTGCGCAAACAAGTGAAAGAGTGGGCTGCAGCCTGCATAGCATGCCAACGAGCCAAAGTACACAGACACACGAAGGCTCCTTTGGAGCCGTTTCGTATACCAGCGAAGAGGTTTGACCATCTTCACATGGACCTCGTGGGCCCCCTCCCGCCATCGCAGGGGTGCACGCACCTTCTGACAGTGGTGGACCGCACCACACGCTGGCCAGAAGCAGTCCCGCTAGCGGCAACCACGTCTGTGGACATGGCGCGCGCTTTTTTGACGACATGGGTGGCACGTTTTGGAATCCCGTTGGACATCACATCCGATAGGGGCCCTCAGTTTGTTTCCGACCTCTGGTCTGCGATGGCCCGTAGCCTGGGTGTTGCAATTCATCGCACAACCGCGTACAACCCACAGGCCAATGGGTTATGCGAGGGTTTTCATAGGTCACTGAAAGCAGCGCTCAGGGCTTCGCTGACAGATGCAAATTGGGTAGACTGGTTGCCGTTGGCTTTATTGGGGTTGCGTTCCGCACCAAAAGAGGATTTGGAGGCTTCCCTGGCGGAGCTTGTTTTTTCTCAGCCACTGCGGCTGCCCGGGGAATTTTTCCAGATAATCCCGTGCCGGACAACTGTCCGTCTCAGCGTTTGCAGCATAGCGCAGACACAGGCACGCTGCCCGGCCCGGCCCACCACCGTTTTCCACGCGCTTTTGTGCCAAAAACTTTGAAGAACGCGGTGTTCGTGTTTGTCAGGCACGATGCCCACCGCCCTCCATTGTGCCCACCCTACGATGGCCCGTTCAGAGTGCTGGAAACAGGGGACAAACATTTTTTGTTAGACTTGTGGGGTCGTCGAGAGAAAATATGCATAGACAGACTTAAGCCCGCCTTTGTGGTGGCGGACGAGCAAGTGCTGTTGGCTCAGGCCCCTCGGCGTGGAAGACCCCCACTGAGAACTCCCCAGGTAAACGATTCATCAGAGCAGCCACACGGGCAAGTCAAAGGTTCCCCCCCTCGCCATTGCCCACCCGCAAACAGACACACCCCCAGGAGCCCCCCGCCGGCAGAGCAGCGCTGCGGAGGCGGTAAACCCCCGTTACAGCAGATATGGGAGGAGACTGAAGCCAAAAGGACGTGAGGACTGAAACTCTGTCTGAGATTCTGGGGCGGGGGGGGGGGGCGTGTAGAGACTGGGTTAATCATCTCAGACTGGATGCAGAGGGTAAACAGAGAAGGACAACAGGTATGGAGATTATGGTAAGGTAGCAGGAAGAAGGAGTTGGGGGGAGAAGGGATGAATGTATTGTGATGTGAGATGTCATGCAGATGTGAGATGGGTGGTTGGTATAAAAGGAAAACCCATGGTGTATTGAGACATGCTTTTCTGTGTATGACTGATGTGAGAGTGAATAAAATTGTCTGCTGCATAAATCAGTCTCGTTATTTACACTCTCCACAACGTCTTCATATTTTTCTGACATTGTAGATTATCTGCATATTTGTGTATGCATATGTATTTATCGATTGGGTGCAGGGGCGTCGGACTGGGGGGAGGGGTACTCTTTACCCAGAGCTCACTGCAGGGAGGGGCCCACAAAAAGCCTGGAATGAAAACATTTTTTTTTTGTGTGTTGCATTTTTTAAATTTCTAATTAATTAATATCATAGTAATAAAATTCACTCTGGCTGAAGGAGGTGTTTGAGAGACTGAATTTTGCATTAACACTAATGATGGATGTTCTCTGAGGCCCCATAACCCCTTTAAAAAAACTGCAAAATAGTTTAGTCCACACACCTGCACCTGGTAGATTCAAGTGTAGCACCAGTCACACAGCAACATGCAGCCTGTTCCTGCAGCATGTCTGCTTTCTCAGCCAGGTTAGTGCGTCATTACCCTAAACCTCGCCTTTTATTGATTATTTATTTATTGCTTTGTCAAAGTACACACAGTAGGTGATTTATTATCTTTTAACAAGGGGGTTGTGGGTAGTAATTGCCACATGAGGCTTCCTTGAAGCATTGAAGCTTTTCATGAAATTGGTTCACATGGACGAAGCTTCATGTGAAACTTAATTTGCTCTACTAAGCCATCTACTGGACAAAAAGCACACAACATGCAGATTTTTATTGGTTTGATGTGTATTTTTTTCATTTCAATAAATGTACTTGTTATGTCCACAAACTTGGTGATAAACGAGGCCGACGAAGATATGGCACTGAACTTGGCTTTATTGATCATAGCGAACACACTGTACATGAGGCACCGCTGTGGAGTCATCCAGGGCAAGAGGAAGCCCTCATGGCAGCTGCCCCCTAATATAGGGCGGTGTGATGACACAACAGGAAGGCTGCATCATCACACCGTACTTCACGCTAAAAGCCCACACACCATCCTCCCCGCCCTTTACAAAGTACAAAAGCACACACTCCAAATCAAACCCACCCTAATTTGGAAACACAATCACACAAAACACACACCAAACTAAAACAGCAAAATAAAACAAGGGATAAAAAAACTAAAATAGGACCGGTGGGGGGACGACCACATGGCCCACACAGCGCAGTGGGTTATTCTGCCACTGTTACTACTTCTGTCTTTACTTTTATTGAACAAACTAAAAACAGCCATGATCCTAAACTAAAACACAAAATAAGAACTATAAACAACAATGAGTCTATCAGCCCAGTCATTCAAGCAGACGGTGTGTCAGGCAGGGGGGCCCTGGGCAGCCCCGCAGCAAACGCGCCCCTGGAGGCAGCAGGCCACAGGGCGAGGACCGATCTTCAGAATGCAGGAGCCTGGATCCCAAACCACCTTCACTGACTCCCGTCCAGCCTCGCTACTCGGAGCGTCCTCCTGGACACGTCGCAGCTGGTTAGCATGCCTCACTGAACCATCAAACAACCGGAAGCACGCCGCCCCTAACTTTGCCACTATCCTCAGGCGTGCTCAGTGTTTCACAGGCTGCCGTCTGGTTTAACTTTGTCTTGGTCTTTCATCAACCCGAAACCGAACCCAGTCCATGACCTGAAGTGTGACCTGACTCGGCCTGACGTGCTGCTGAGCATGCAGTAACTCCATGCTCCTATGTGATCATGCCCCGCCATCTTCTATTGCCAGCGATGTAGTGGTCACTGTCATGGCAGCAGACCCCTCACCCAACTGCGGCCGAGTACTGGTGTCTGGTGCTTTCATGGTGTCGCTCATCGGAACGGGCGTCCTGCCCTCACGCTCGGCCCCCTTCACTACCTTACACTGAGCATGGGCACTGAAACTGTCCCATTCTGACACTGAGCTGGAACTGGGCGACTTGACAGCAGGGCCCCTCATCGGTTCCTCGTCCCAAACCACGTCGTCGACTATCACCAGAGCCCACGAGCCCCAGTGACCACAATCAGATGATTCATTCCCAGCACTGTCTCTGATGGCAAAACCCAGTCCGTAGAATAGGTCACACCCCATGATGTTATCGCCGCGCGCCACCACATGGAACGTGAAGTCATGCACCGCTTCAGACTTGTAGCAAACAGTCAACTCCACAGTTCCGACATTGCACGGTCTGTTACCGCTGTAGCCGTACAACAGCACTGGGTTACTCCTAATCCTGTGGTAGGGGAAAACTTCTTCACCATGGCCCAATTTAGCATTGACCACATCACCGCCGTGTCAAGCAGTAATGGTACCTCAACACTGCCTAATTCCACTGTACAATACAAATATCTGTTGGTGGTGGGACTCACCAAGTGGATGGCTGTTGCGGGCAGGCGGGGGTTTCTTCGGTGGGATCTCTGGCTCAGATAAACGGCACACCCTGGTGTAATGATTCAAGTGCTCACACTTGCTGCATCATTTCCCTCTTACCAGGCACACTCTCGCTTTGTGACGGCACGTCAAGGACCCACAACCCTTGCAAACGGGGTTTCCCAGGGCAGACCTTCGGCTTGCAGCGTTGGCTTCGTAGTCTTCATCGATGCTATTTTCATATCTGGGTCCATAGCATTCGCTGAGGCGGGCGGCTCCAGCAGCTTCTGTGACTGGCACCAGTTTAGCTCCGAAGCTAGCTTATCGGCGGCCCCCAACTGGAGAGCTTGCTTGACAGCCCTAGCTAGCGTCAAGTCATTAGGCGCCATTAATAGCCTAGCACGTAGCCCAGCGTTGCACATGTGCTCAGCCAATTGGTCTTGCACCATCTCGTCTTCCAGCGGCCTAAAATGGCACTCGTTAGCTAGCTGCCTAAGGTCAGCGACGTATTGATGAATTGGCTCACCAACACGTTGGCATCTTTGGCAAAAGCGAATTCTCCGAACCATCACACTGTCCGGGGCGGTGAAATGGTTAGCTCGCAGCTCCACGACGTCCTCGTACAAGTCCGTCATGCCGCGCGTCCGCAGAATCTTCTGGCCCTCAATACCCAGGTTGTGGACAAGGAGCGCACATGCCCTTACCTTATCGAGCTTCCCGGGGTACAGCACCGTGATGTACATTTGAAAGGCCTCTAACCAGCAAGGCCACAGCACCAGTGGCTCACTGGGGAGCTCAAGGAAGGGCCGGAGTGGTGTAACGCACGCCTCCGTCCATTAGTCCTCAGCGGGGAAAATAAGTATTGAACACATCAACATTTTTCACATTAAACATATTTCTGATGGTGCCATTGACCTGAGATTTTCACCAGATATTAGTAACAACCCAAGTAATCCATACATACAAAGAAATAAACGCAACACAGGGAATAAGTATTGGAACATGCTTGGTGAAATTCATTTAATATTTAGTAGAAAAGCCTTTGTTGGTAATAACAGCATCCATACGCCTCCTGTATGGAGAAACTAGGTGTAGGTATTGCTCAGGAGTGATTTTAGCTCATTCTTCCACACAAACTGTCTTCAAATCTTGAAGGTTTCGTGGGTGTCTTCTATGAACTCTGACTTTCAGCTCGTTCCATACATTTTCAATTGGATTCAGGTCAGGTGACTGACTAGGCCATTCTAGCAACTTTATTTTCTTTCTCTGGAGCCAGTTGAGTTTTCTTGGCTGTGTGTTTGGGATCGTTGTCTTGCTAAAATGTCCACCCTTGTTTCATCTTCAGCATCTTGGCAGATGGTAACAAGTTCTTATCAAGGATGTCTCTGTACATTTGGCCATTCATCTTTCCTTCAATTATATGAAGTCTGCCTGTACCATGTACTGAAAAACACCCCCACACCATGATGGCATGTGCAGTGCCATTTCTCCTCTGAACATGCTGTGTGTTGTGGCATCCAAAAACTTCAATTTTGGTCTCATCTGTCTAGACTATATTCTCCCAGTGTTTTACTGGCTTGCCCAAATGTGCAGCAAACTTTAAATGAGCTTCAACATGCTTTTTCTTCAGCAATGGAGTCTTGTGAGGTGAGCGAGCATAGAGCCCATGTTGGCTGAGTGCATTACTTATTGTTTTCTTTGAAACAGCAGTACCTGCTAACTCCAGGTCTTTCTGGAGCTCTCCACGAGTGGTCTTTGGCTCTTGGATAACTCTTCTGATAATTCTTTTGACTCCTCTGTCAGAAATCTTGCAAGGAGTTCCTGGCCATGGCTGGTTTATGGTAAAATGATGATCTTTCCACTTCCAAATGATGGCTCCAACAGTGCTCACTGGAATATTCAGCAGTTTAGAAATGTGCCTGTAACAAATGCCAGCATTATGTTTTGCAACAATAAGGTTGCAAAGGTCTAGAGAGAGTTCTTTGCTTCTACCCATCATGAGTTCTTTGTGGTGTGACAATCTGATATTTGTATCAGATACAAATGAGAAACATCTGATACACAGTCAAGGATCTGACAACACAAAACGTGAGGGATGGGAATTTTCCATTGTGTATCGTTGCTCAATTTATTTTACTAGTACATACCCGTGCATACCCATCCATGCCCATAGAAACCAAGTCTACGCAAGTATTTCTGCATGCCCGTTGCTGAAGAATCTCCTCCTGTCTTAGACGGCTGTGTTGTTCACAGTCATGCCTGTGGCGTACTTCTCGAACCTGAGGTGTTTCATCATCACGGCATCTTTTCTGACGTGCAGCAGTTCTCCTCACTCTATTGCTCTCCATCTGGTGGGTCTTCTTCTTCTTCTTCGTTCAGACCACTGGTTGAAGGATAGGTGCATCGTAATTTCAGTTCATGGACAGGATGCCGAAAATCGATTTGAGCAAAAGGTGGCTTTCAACCCTGTTCAGGAAGACCCGTGCATGCCCGTAGAAACCAAGAAACCGGAGCACCCAGAGAAAATCAGCACTTTGCTTGGCATTTTACACATTTGTGGTGTAGACTGCCATTCTTCAAGGTTACACATTTTTACTGTGTCAGCACCTCTTTAAAAACAACATTGCTCAGAAAGCGATGCTTTTGCTTAGTTTCTTCATCTTGAGCAAGAATACGAAGACTGCTTGATCTGCCAACTCTGCTCACGGCTATGTAGAATTAGCCATGGCTGAAGAAATGTCTTCTGCAGAAAACCCCGATGCGCTGTAAAGACTGGCCCTGTGACTTATTCACAGTCATGGCAAAGCAGGGTGTTACTGGAAAGTGTTTACGTCGCAAGGTGAATGGAAACATGTTGTCAGATGGTGTGAGTGTGATTTGTGGAATCAGGAGAGTGCGTCCAGCATTGACACCAATCACAGATGTTGCAACCAACAGCTGAGGCTGCATTTGTTCAATGATGTATCTTGAGCCATTGCAGTGTCTGTTTTGTTGGTCAAATGTATTGCTTCGAATGGGTGTGGTTTAACATAGTGTGTCCTCTTGTTAATTGGGTGATGAGTAAGATTTCCGGATTTACTGCTTCGAATGGGTGTGGTTTAAAGTGCTGTGTCCTATTCGTAATCAGATGAGTATCTTTTCTTTATGATTTCATATAGACTATGAGTTTCATATAGACTATGAGACTAGACATAGAGACTATGATTTCATATAGACTATGGTGAGTGATAACTCACCAAACACATCAAGGCAGGCATTGTGAGTGATGGTCTATATGACATCATAATGACATCAAGGCAGGCATCACAGGACATCATGCCTACATCATAGGTAGGCAGTCCTATTGTCTATAGCGGGTGTAAAAAGTGTTAAGATCATCTGGCAAACTGTCTGAGTAAGTGGTGGTGTTGCTGGTGGTTCTCTTGTAGTCAAGTGTGCTTCAGCTTGAGGTCACGGACAGATGGCCGGATATTCTCCTTCAGGATTTTTTTAGTAGACAGCAGAATTCATGGTTCCATTTACTACAGCACGTCTTCCAGGTCCTGAAGCAGCAAAACAGCCCCAGACCATCACACTACCACCACCACTATATTTTACTGTTGGTATGATGTTCCTTTTCTGAAATGCTGTGTTACTTTTACGCCGGATGTAATGGGACACACACCTTCCAAAAAGTTCAACTTTTGTCTCGTCAGTCCACAGAGTATTTTCCCAAAGGTCTTGGGGGTCATCAAGGTGTTTTCTGGCAAAACTGAGATGAGCCTTTATGTTGTTTTTGCTCAGCATTGGTTTTCATCTTGGAACTCTGCCATGCAGGCCATTTTTGCCCAGTCTCTTTCTTATGGTGGAGTCATGAACACTGACCTTAACTGAGGCAAGTGAGGCCTGCAGTTCTTTGGATGTTGTTGTGGGGTTTTTGTGACCTCTTGGATGAGTCATCACTGCACTCTTGTGGTAATTTTGGTTGGCTGGCCACTCCTGAGAAGTTTCACCACTGTTCCATGTTCTCTACATTTGTGGATAAAGGCTCTCACTGTGGTTCGCTGGAGTGCCAAAGCTTTAGAAATGGCTTTATAACCTTTTCCAGACCGATAGATCTCAATTACTTTGTTTCTCATTTGTTCCTGAATTTCTTTGGATCGCAGCATGATGTCTAGCTTTTGAGGATTTTGTAGTTGTCAGGCAGGTCCTATTTAAGCGATTTCTTGATTGAGAACAAGTGTGGCAGTAGTCAGGCCTGGGTGTGGCTAGAGAAATTGAACTCAACTTTCCAAAGATGTGATAAACCACAGTTAATTTCTTAATTTATGTTTTAACGGGGGATATGTTTTAATCACTTTTTCACACAGGGCCATGTAGATTTGGATTTTTTTACCCTTGATAATAAACACCTTCATTTAAAAACTGCATTTTGTGTTTACTTATGTTATCTTTGTCTAATATTTAAATTTATTTGATGATCTGAAACATTTAAGGGTGGCAAACATACAAAAAAGTGAGAAATCAGGAAGGGGGCAAACACTTTTTCACACCACTGCAAATAAATAAATAAGTGCTCAACTCATAACTCATGTAAGTTCATTTAAGTATAAATGGAAAAATACTACAGGTCCATTCTCAAAAGTGCATTATAGACAGAGGTTTAGAAATACTGCTGACAGTAAACATATTCTCAACGACAGAAAAACAAATCATATACTAGCATCACAACAGTGGAGCTTACTAACCAAGGCTTTTAATGGAAATGGCCCCATCTTAATGCTTAGAATGTAAAATTCAAAATTTGGTTTGTGCTTGAGGGGGGCCCACTCACAGTGCTGTACCCGGGGCCCAAAATTTGGTCCTACGCCCCGCACGATTGGGTTTCTATGCAAGATGTTTTTTCGTTTTCATGAGAGATATCAAATCTTGTTGTAGGTGTTGTGTGCAATAACAATAAAGGCATTCAATCCAATTCAGTTCAGTTCAATGCACTGAAACAATACTTTCTGAGAAATGCTGCAGTAATTAACTGAAGGGCACTCAGAGAGCGCATACCTCTGCCAAGGCTCTATCCCTCCCTCTTTGTCCTCCCCTCTGTCCCTTTACCCATCTATATCGCCATCCATCTGTACATTGTGAGCTAGAGCCTTGGCAGAGGTATGCACTCACAGATTGGGGCAGTGCAGTGGTGCAGTGGTTAGCACTGCGGCAGCACAGCAACTCACCCTTGGCCAAGGGATCCCTGGTTTGATCCCAGCCCCTGACCAACAGTGATCTGTGTGGAGTTTGCATGTTCTCCCTGTATCTGCGTGGGATTTCTCTGGTTTCCTCCCACAGGCTAACAACATGCAAGTTAGGTTAATTGGAGACTCTAAAGTGGCCCTAGGTGTGAATGTGTGTGTGAATGGTTAAGGGATAGCGCCATACCGTGGCTGCTTCATCCATCCAGGTGGATGCCCTCAATTTCCCCTCTGGGGATCAATAAAGTATACAAAATCAAAAAAGATCACCTCCAACATCTGGCCAAGGGCCACCTCTGGTGAAAATTTCATCCAAATCCATCCAGTAGTTTTGGAGTATTGTTGCTAAAACTCTGTGAGAAGATAAGAGCCTTGGTGGAGGTATGCATTTTGAGATCATCACCAAAATCTAATTATTGATATAACGCACGGCTCAGGAGACGCACACACACAGGCTCAGAGTAGTTCAAATAGTTTATTAACAACAGGAGTGTATGAATGTGTGTCTGCGGGATGTAAATGTGTTGGTGGCGGCGTCTGCTTCGGGCACAGAGGCAGGAGGCCGTACAGCTGGACAACCCTATGGGAAAAGCACAAGGAGAAGGGTGACGGGCACACACCAACACAGGAGATATAAGAGCAAGAGAGGAGCTTACTTGGAGAGGACAGATGACTGACACAGCAAGGGACGAGGCCCGGTAGACAGCCACCTGGAGAGCCCGGTGCAGCAGCGAGGAACAGGCGATGGAGAGGCGTTGTCCGCCGCCGGGGAATCCACCTGTGCACAGGGGAGCAGACTTGGAAGGGAAAGGAGGTAAGGTCTTCTTACCAGAATGATCAGCTGAGGGTGAAAGGAACTCACAGCGATGCGTAGGGAAGTCTGACGGCTTCAGGCCGAAGCTCAGGGCGAGGCGGCTTATATCCCTCGCCGCTGATGATGTGCAGGTGTGCGTGCAGGTGGCGCCGCTGATGAGCGGCGCGGCATGACAGTACTCCCCCCTCTAGCAGCGCCTCCTGGCGATGGCTTCTCTGGGTGCGCTCGGTGGAAATCAGCGATGAGCGATGGGTCCAACACAAACGACGAGGGTACCCACTGTCGATGCTCAGGCCCATAGCCCTCCCAGTCCACCAAGTACTGCAACCCACGACCCCAGCGCCGGGAGTCCAGGATGGAGGCGACGGGCCAGGCCGGGTGGCCACCAATCATCCGGGGCGCGGGTTGCGCAGCAGGAGGAGGGCAAAGGGGATCGGAGACTGCCAGCTTCACCTTGGACACGTGGAAGGTGGGATGGATGCGGAGGGAGGGGGGAATAGCTACACGCACAGCCACCGGGTTGATGATCCTGGTGATGGGGTATGGACCCATGAAGCGCTGTGCCAGCTTCCTCCTCTCGCCCTTTAAAATCACGTCCTGGGTCGACACGTAGACTTGCTGACCAACTCTGTACGCCGGGGCAGGTCTTCTGTGCCGGTCCGCCACGGCTCTGTTGCGCTCCGCCGTGCGTAAAAGCGCATTGCGCGCTGACGCCCAGATGGAGCGGAACTGCCTGAGATGCGCCCGTACTGAAGGGACAGTAACCTCACTCTCCTGCGCCGGGAACAGCGGGGGGTCGTAACCCAGGGACGCCTTAAAGGGGGACATCCCTGTAGCAGAAGAGCGAGCGGTGTTATGGGCGTATTCAACCCAGGCGAGGTGGTTACTCCAGGACGTAGGTTTGGACGCCGTTACACAGCGGAGCACAGCCTCCAGCTCCTGGTTGGTCCGCTCACACTGCCCGTTGGATTGGGGGTGATGGCCGGAGGAGAGGCTCACCTTGGCTCCTAAGGCGTTGCAGAATGACCTCCAAACTTCTGAAGAAAACTGGGGCCCTCGGTCTGAGACCACGTCCACCGGAATCCCATGCAGCCTGACCACGTGTTGGATGAGGAGGTCCGCCGTCTCCAGGGCAGTTGGGAGACCTCGTAGGGGGACGAAGTGTGCCGCCTTGGAGAAGCGGTCCACGATGGTCAGGACGGTGTCGTAGGTGTTCGAGACTGGGAGTCCGGTGACGAAATCCAGGGCGATATGCGACCAGGGCCTGCCAGGGACGGGCAGAGGCTGGAGCAAACCCGCTGGAGGGGCATTACCCGACTTGTTGGTGGCACACACTGGACAGGCCCGGGCATAGCGGGCAGCGTCCCTCCGCAGGCCCGGCCACCAGAAGGACCGCTGGAGGAGGTCAATCATCCGGGAGGAGCCAGGGTGACAGGTGAGCTTGGATGTGTGCAACCAGTGGATGACCTCCCCCCGAACCGTGGATGGCACGAACAGCCTCCCCTCCGGTCCGCCGCCAGGGTCAGGTTCCACTTCCTGCACCTTCCGGATCTTGCTCTCGATGTCCCAGGTGACGGCTCCCACGACGCACGACCTGGGTAGGATGGTGTGGACCGTGTCCTCCGACTCCTCAGGGGCGAATTGCCTAGAGAGGGCGTCGGGCAGGCCGTTCTTGGAGCCAGGCCTGAAGGTGATGGTAAATTGGAACCTGGCGAAGAACAAGGACCAGCGCGCCTGGCGGGCGTTCAGGCGTTTGGCAGATCTAAGGTACTCCAAGTTCTTGTGGTCCGTCAGGACCACGAACGGCAGGTCCGCCCCCTCTAGCCAGTGACGCCACTCCTGTAGCGCGAGCTTGATGGCGAGGAGCTCTCTGTCACCCACGTCGTAATTCCTCTCCGCCGGGGACAAGCGCCGGGAGAAGAAGGCGCAGGGCCGTTTGATACCGTCGTCTGGCGACCGCTGGGATAGCACCGCCCCCACTCCTGTGTCCGAAGCGTCCACTTCCACGATGCACTGCAGCGCAGGGTTGACTTGGCTAAGGACCCGGGAGGAGGAGAACTCCGCCTTCAGCGCCTGAAAAGCAGCCGCGGCCTCTTCGGTCCACCGGAACGGAACCTTAGGGGACGTGAGGCGGGCCAGCAGGCCGACGATGGTGCCAAAATTTGGGACGAAGCGGCGGTAGAAGTTCGCAAACCCAACGAACTGTTGCACCTGCTTCCTTGATGCAGGTAAGATAAGATAAGATAAGATAAGCCTTTATTAGTCCCACAACGGGGAAATTCCAGGATTGCAACAGCACAGGGATAGCAACACTCAGAGCAACAATCAGAAGGCAAGAAAAAAACAAGCAAGCAAGAGCAGCTAATATACATATGTACGTATTACTATAAAATATATATATATACACACACACACAGACACACAGTGCAGAGCATTGTAGCTGGATGGAATAAATATATGAATATATGAACACACAGTGCAGAGCATTGTAGCTAGATGGAATAAATATGTAAATATATAAACACCCACAGTACGGAGCATTGCAGCTAGGTGGAATAAATATGCAAGTATATAAACACACACAGTGCGGAGCAATGTAGCTAGATGGAATAATATGTAGATATATAAATATATAAACACACCCAGTGCTGAGCATTGTAGCTAGATGGAATAAATATGTAAATATATAAACACACACAGTGCAGAGCATTGTTGCTAGATGGAATGAAACAGCATAACCGTCTACTTAGTTATCCTACATGGTATGATTATGTGCCCATACATATTCTCACCCTCCATAGCGACCGGTAAGTTCCTAGTTGTATGCCGGAGGGGACCATTGTGTAAGTCTATTGCATCTTTTGCATTCAAAAAACTATTAGTTTGTTACGTCTTTTTGCTATCTCTGCGAGCAGCCCTGCTTAGGTTGTACAGTCTGACAGCCGTTGGTAGGAAGGACCTACGAAACCTCTCGGTTGTGCACCTGGGATGATGTAGTCTGCTGCTAAATGAGCTCCTCAGTGCATTCAGTATGTCCTGCATAGGGTGGAACTCGGACTCCAGCAGAGATGACAGTTTAGCCACCGTCCTTCTCTCTCCTATCTCCTCCATCGGATCAAGGCGCTGCCCCAGGACAGAGCTAGCTTTCTTAATCAGTTTGTTCAGTCTCTTCCTATCGGCTGCAGTAATGCCACTGCCCCAGCAGACCACTCCAAAAGTGATGGCTGATGCCACCACCGTGTCATAGAATGACTTCAGCAGCGCCCCTTGTACACCAAAAGACCTGAGTCTCCTCAGCAGGAACAGCCTGCGCTGTCCCTTCTTGTAGAGTGCATCAGTATTGTGTGACCAGTCTAGTTTATTGTTCAGATGAATACCCAGGTACTTATAGGATGTCACCATCTCGATGTCTGTTCCCTGTATATTTACTGGTACTGTGAGGGGCTGCCCATGCCTGCGGCAGTCCACCACCAGCTCCTTAGTTTTCCTCGCGTTGATCTGGAGGCAGTTCCGATGGCACCAGTCCACGAAGTCCTGGATAAGCCCTCTGTACTCAGCTTCATCTCCATTGGAGATGAGGCCAACGATCGCAGAGTCATCAGAGAACTTCTGTAGATGGCAGTGTGTTGTGTTGTGTGAGAAGTCCGCAGTATAAAGAGTGAACAGGAAGGGAGCCAGCACCGTTCCCTGGGGGGCCCCCGTGCTACTGATGATCGTGTCGGACACACAGTCCCGGGTTCTCACAAACTGAGGCCGGTTCGTGAGGTAGTCCAGGATCCATGATGACAGGTGCTGGTCCACCCCTGCGCGCAGCAGCTTGTCCTTCAGGATCATCGGTTGGATGGTGTTGAAAGCACTGGAGAAGTCAAAGAACATGATCCTCACCATATTCCCGGGCTTCTCCAGGTGGGACAGAGAACGGTGAAGGAGGAAGATCACCGCATCCTCCACCCCAATGCCATGCTGGTAGGCGAACTGGAGTGGATCCATCGCTGGTTCCACCAGGGGGCGGAGGTGAGCAAGGAGCAGTCTCTCCAGGGTCTTCATCAAGTGGGACGTCAAGGCCACCGGTCTGTAGCTGTTCAGGTCTTTGGGGTGGGAAGTTTTTGGTACAGGTACCACACAAGATGTTTTCCACAGCTGTGGTACCCTCCCCAGTTTCAGGCTCATGTTGAAGATATACGTCACAATCCCACACAGCTGGTCTGCACAGGACTTGAGGAGCTTTGCGCTGATGCCGTCCGGTCCCGGCGCCTTCCTCGCCTTGATCTTCCTCAGCTCCGTCCTCACCTGGGTCCTGGTCAGGGTCAGGATGGGGGGCTGTGTGTTGGGAGTGGGGGGGTGTTGGTGGAGTGGGGAGTGGGCAGCAGGACTTGATTTCTTTAGAGGCAGCAGTGGTTGTTGTGCAGTCAGGGGGGAGGGCGGTTGGTCAAATCTATTGAAAAACAGATTCAGGTTGTTCGCCCACTCCCTGCCCCCTGTGGCCTGGGGGGAGGTATTCTGGAGCCCCGAGATGGTTTTGAGGTTTCTCCAGACCCCGCTGATGTCGCTCTGTTGCAGCTTGTCCTCCATCTTCTTCCTGAAGCTGTCCTTGCCTTCTCTGATCTTTCTCCTCAGCTCCCTCTGTACGGACTTCAGCATCTCCCTGTTCCCTGACCTGAAGATCCTCTTCTTCTCTCTCAGAAGTGTTTTTATCTCAGGGTTGATCCAGGGTTTGTTGTTTGAGTGACGCCATATGGTCTTGGTGGGAACGGATTTGTCCACACAGAAGCTGAGGTAGCCCGTGAAGGTGTGAATGAGGCCATCGATGTCCTCACCATGTGGATCGCAGAGCTGCTTCCAGGCGGTGGCTTCAAAACAGCCCTTTAGGGTGTCCATTGTCTCCTCAGACCATAACTCCACAGTGTGCATGGCCGGAGGTTGTCTGTGCACTAGGGGTTTGTACACCGGCCGGAGATGAACCAAGTTGTGATCCGATCTCCCGAGTGGGGGGAGTTGTGATGAGGTGTACGCCTCCTTAGTGTTTGCGTAGAATAAATCCAGTGTTTTATTGTCTCTAGTGTGGCATGTGACATACTGGGTGAACGTGGGTAGAATGGGAGACAGTGAAACATGGTTGAAATCGCCTGAGATGAGGAGAAGAGCATCTGGGTGTTCTGTCTGCAGCCTGCTGGTTACTGAATGGATGACGTCACGTGCTGTCCCAGCGTTCGCCGTCGGATTTGCATAAACAACAATGCAGATCACGTGTGAGTGTTCTCTCGGGAGATATGTAGGCCTCATGCTAACAGCTAGCAACTCAATGTCTTTGCTGCAGTGTCGTTGTTTAACAGTGATATGTCCCGGTCTGCACCAGTTGTTGTTAACATACATTATCACTCCACCGCCCCTAGCCTTGCCACTGTCTGGTGTTCGGTCAGCTCGTATCATGTGAAAACCCTCCAGCTCAATGTTAGCATCTGCTGCTAGTTCAGTTAGCCACGTCTCAGTAAACAAAAGGAGAGAGCACTCCCGGTATGTGCTATCATAACGGGAGATAGCCGCTAGCTCATCTAACTTTCCCAGTATCGACCGTACATTTCCCATGACAACAGATGGAAGGGAGGGTCTGTACCTTATATTTTTTGTCCTCCGCCTTACTCCAGCCCGGCAGCCGCGGCGTTTTCGCCTCAGTTCTCTCGGTATGTCGAGTTTTTCCAATGGGACCGGGTGGCGGTTGAATGCTAGCAGCTGTTCTCTGCTGTATCGTATCCTGCTATAGACAGTGGCTCCGTCCACCGGCTCAGGAGACATTTAGGACGATCTGTGTGTCCGTGATATAAGTGGGGTGAAAAAAAAAGACGGATCAAAAGAGAGAGGAAGGGAAAAAGACTCGGAATCGAGCCGCTGTTGCAAAAGGCAGCCTACTCGTGTGGCGCCGAGAGAAAAAAAAAAAAAAAAAAAAAAAAAAAAGGTGTAGACCATTCCACCACCGCCTTCACCTTCTCTGGGTCCGGAAGCACCTGGTCGTGGGAGATGATGAACCCAAGGAAGGATGTTGTCTTCGCGTAAAATTCACACTTCTCGGCTTTCACGTATAACCGGTTCTCCAGCAGTCTTTGGAGGACCCGCCTCACGTGGACCTGGTGCTCGTCCCTGGACTTGGAGAAGATGAGTATGTCATCCAGGTAGACGAACACAAAAAGGCCGATGAAATCCCGGAGGACATCATTGATGAGGCGCTGAAAGACGGCTGGAGCGTTGGTCAACCCGAACGGCATCACCAGGTATTCGAAGTGGCCGTTCGGGGTACGGAAGGCTGTTTTCCACTCATCTCCCTCCCGGATCCGGACGAGGTGGTATGCGCTGCGTAGATCCAGCTTGGTGAACCAAGTCGCCCCCTGGAGGGAGTGGAAAGCGGTGTCCATGAGGGGCAGGGTGTAACGATCCTTCTCCGTTATGTCATTAAGGGCACGATAGTCAATGCAAGGACGGAGGGATCCGTCCTTCTTGCCGACGAAGAAGAATCCTGCCCCCACAGGTGATGACGATGGGCGGATTATCCCAGCACTCAGCGACTCCTTGAGATAAGAGTTCATTGTCTCCTTCTCCGGCGCCGACAGACTGTAGAGTCGTCCAGAAGGTAAGGGTGCCCCCTGGCAGAGATTGATTGCGCAGTCATAGGGCCTATGAGGAGGGAGAGACATCGCCTTGGATTTGCTGAATACCATACCCAGGTCGTGAAATTCTAGTGGCACCAGGGACAGGTTCGGGGGCGCAGCGTCCGTAGGAGAGGGAGAAGCGGACGGAGAGCAGGCAGCGGACTGTAGACAGGTGCCCATGCAAAACGTGCTCCATGCCGACACCCCAGCGGACTTCCAATCCAGAACGGGGTTGTGGAGGCGTAGCCAGGGATACCCCAGGATGACGGGCGACACAGAGTTGGGCAGGACGTAAAAGGTTATCTCCTCCCGGTGGTTTCCAGAGATAATAACCGGGATGGGGATGGTCTGGTGCGTAACTCTCCCAAGGGAGGCACGAGAGAGGTTGACCAGGGAGATAGGGTTCCTGAGTGCCTGACAGCGGATGCCCAATCGGGTTGCCAGGCTTTGAGTAATAAAGCTGCCTTCCGCGCCCGAATCCACCAGTGCGTGGGTGAGATGCCCAGTGGGGTTGTGGCAGAAACGGATGGGCAGCTTCAATTGTGTGAGGGAACTTAACCGATTGACGTCCGCGAGGCCCCCTACAGTGACTCGCGGACCCCGCCGTTTGGCTTCTGTGGACAAAGCTCTACCGTGTGTTGACTATCTCCACAATACATACAGAGATTTAACTCACGGCGGCGTTGTCTCTCCGCCGGAGAGAGCTTTGTCCAGCCCGTCACCATCGGCTCCGACTCCTCGGGGCGCGATGGTGACGGCGTCGCCAGGGGGCGAGCTTGGAGCAGGCGCGACGAGGCTCCCCGAGGGCGAGAAGAAGATGACTTCCGTCCCGAGGAGCGCTCGCGCAGCCTGTTGTCCAAACTGATGGCTAGGGATGTTAGCTCTGCTAGCGTCTCAGGGATATCCCGCCCAGCCAGTTCATCCCTCAGATCATCATTGAGACTGCGGAGGAAAAGGCCACAGAGGGAGCGTTCCTCCCAGCCTAATTCCTCCGCCGCTACCCAGAAGTCGACCGCATAGTCCGCTGCCAACCGGCTTCCCTGCTGGAGGGCAAGAAGCCGATCGACCTGGACCGTCTCGGTACAAGAATGGTCAAAGACTTCCAGGAAGCGTCTCACGAATTGGTCATATGTGAGGGTGGCATAACTGGGCCTCGCCATTACGGCGTAGGTCCAAGTTAATGCTCGCCCCTCCAGGAGATTCCCGATATAACCAATTCGGCTATGATCTGAGGGAAAGTCTCCGGGCACACGATGGAACACGGACTCACATTGCATTATGAACCCCCGCGCTCCGCCGAGCTTCCCGCTAAAGCGGGCGGGGGTCGACATGGGCGTGAGCCGAGTCGGTGCCGCCGGAGCCTGCTGGACGGCCACTGGAGCAGCAGGAGCCGCGCCACCCTGACGAGCCGGGGGGAACGGCTGTTGGGGGTCCAAGCGGTCCAACCGGTTAGTTATATTTATTAATTGATTGAGGATCACCTGTTGCTGATAAGCTATCTGATCCACCCGAGCCTCGAGAGTGGTAAGCCGGTGTGCGAGCCCGCCGTCTGCCGAGCCGCTCTGCTGAAGCCGTACTGACATAACGCACGGCTCAGGAGACGCACACACACAGGCTCAGAGTAGTTCAAATAGTTTATTAACAACAGGAGTGTATGAATGTGTGTCTGCGGGATGTAAATGTGTTGGTGGCGGCGTCTGCTTCGGGCACAGAGGCAGGAGGCCGTACAGCCGGACAACCCTATGGGAAAAGCACAAGGAGAAGGGTGACGGGCACACACCAACACAGGAGATATAAGAGCGAGAGAGGAGCTTACTTGGAGAGGACAGATGACTGACACAGCAAGGGACGAGGCCCGGTAGACAGCCACCTGGAGAGCCCGGTGCAGCAGCGAGGAACAGGCGATGGAGAGGCGTTGTCTGCCGCCGGGGAATCCACCTGTGCACAGGGGAGCAGATTTGGAAGGGAAAGGAGGTAAGGTCTTCTTACCAGAATGATCAGCTGAGGGTGAAAGGAACTCACAGCGATGCGTAGGGAAGTCTGACGGCTTCAGGCCGAAGCTCAGGGCGAGGCGGCTTATATCCCTCGCCGCTGATGATGTGCAGGTGTGTGTGCAGGTGGCGCCGCTGATGAGCGGCGCGGCGTGACAATTATGTGTTCAGTGTGCCATTACACACCTTTCCTGAATGAAAGGCACTATATAAATGCAATCCATTATTATTATTATTATTATTATTATTAAGAGACAGAGAAATGACAACAAAAACAATATGACTACATTATATAACTAGATTATAATATAATAATAATAAGACTGTTATTCACTCTAAATTTAAGGAATCTGTGTGTCTGTCCACAATCATAGGACATTATAGGACGGCCTATGATGTCTGCCTGATGTCCTATGATGATCCTATGATCTCAGGCATCATAGGACTCGCGATGTCGTCATAAAGATATGACTTCTACTGTATATGACGTCACATAGACATATAGACAGGTGACGTCGTGTAGAGTCTATATGACATCATGCAGACATACAGACAGGTGTCTTTGACGATATGATGTCATATAGACATATAGACAGGTGTCTTTGACTATGAGATCAATGGCAGGCATCACTCACGATCATAGGACTTGATATGACCTATGATGTTCCGATGATCTATAGATAGGATGGCTCTATGACATCATATACACATATAGACAGGTGTCTTTGATTATGTGATCAACGGCAGGCATCACTCACGATCATAACACTTGCTATGACCTATGATGATCCTATGATCTCAGGCATTCAGGGGACAGCCTGTGATGTCTGCATGATGTCCTATGATGGCCCTATGAACTCAGGCATCATAGGACTTGCGATGCCGTCATATCACTCTATAAATTCAAGAAATCTCTGTGTGTCTGTATGTCTGTGTGTCACGGCCATAGGACATCATAGGACGGCTTACGATGTGCCTATGATGTCTCTATGATGTCTGCATCATAGCAGAGCCTATGATGTCCCTGTGATGTCAGCATCATAGGACATCAAGCCTGCCTTCGTGTCTTTATGATGTCATATACAGTGATGCCTGCCTGACAGCGTATGATATGATGCTGTCCTTGATGTCTTTATGATGTCATATACAGTGTACATCAGGACTTGCGATGCTGTCATATACACAATAGGACACAGCACTTTAAACTACACCCATTCGAAGCAGTAACTCTGGAAATCTTAAAAAATATCACTCGATAACTTCAAGAAATCTCTGTCAGTTTGTGTGTAAACCTGGAAATTTTACACCAATTCGAAGCAGTACATCATCGCTATGCCATCATCAAAGATCATAGTGTGGAGTGTGTGAAATCACAGGCAGATTCATTTCAAAATGATTTATTTCACACTCACATCTCACGAGCACAGAACAGACTTAACTTTTTTACCAGAGACTCTCCTCTAAGTTTCACGGCTTACATCACACACAACAGGACATTTGCATCACACTGCATTCAACCCCCTACATCCTTGACTCCTTCCCGCTCTCTCACCAGGAGACTCCTGCTCTTTTGTCTCCATGCTTATTCACTGTCTCTTGTCTGCCAGGAGACTCCTGCTCCTTTGTCTCCCATGCTTATTCACTGTCCCTTGTCTGAGATGCTAGAAATCTGACTCTCCCAAGGTGCTACCATAGGACCTAGGACATCTTCAAAGATCAAACGCAGGCATGACTCACAATCATAGCACTCACTATAACATCAAAGACAGGCATCACTGAATGAGTGCTGACGTGCTTGCTTACACCTGCTTTCTACGGGCATGCAGAAGTACTTGCTTATACTTGGTTTCTATGGGCATGCGCAGGTATGTACTAGTTAATAATAATAAGACGCCGACGGAGGCAGACATGTTCCTTCAGGCGTTTGCGTTCAAATTTTGATCATGATATCCTTTTAGTGTCAGAGCAAACAGTACTGGGTTGTTTGATCCAGCAAAGTTCAGCCTCCACCATCCATCACCTACCATTCTAACTAACTAACTAACTAACCTGCACTTATATAGCGCTTTTCTAGTCACAAAGACCACTCAAAGCGCTTTCATTAATACTAACCCTCTATTCTAAGGGCCTATAGGAAACAGATATCTAGGGACAATTTAGAACAGCCAATTAACCTAACATGCATGTTTTTGGCATGTGGGAGGAAACCGGAGAAATCCCGGAGTAAACCCACGCAACACGGGGAGAACATGCAAACTCCACACAGATCACTGTTGGTCGGGGGCTGGGATCGAACCCACGATCCCACGATCCCCACAATCCCCCGGCCAAGGGTAAACTGTGCTGCCGCAGTGCTAACCACTGCGCCACCGTGCATTCTCATCTTCCTGTATTGGCATCCTATCTCCCACCTTCCTTAATTCTGATTGGCTGCTTACTCCGCGTAGTGATGGGTAGATGAGGCATCATGATGCGTTTCGACACATTGCCAAACTGTATTGATACTGTGTCACTGAATACTGACACCTGCTGGACCTTAAAAATCTCTACAGGCAACCTAGTTGACAGATTCAACTGACACTGATTTGATGACCTAGTATATACAACAATATACTGCTCAAAAAATAAAGGGAACACTGTCCCTCAATCAAACTGTCCACTTAGGAAGCAACACTGATTGACAATCAATTTCACATGCTGCTGTGTGATTTTGTTGTCAGCACATTCAACTATGTAAAGAACAAAGTGTTTAATAAAAAGATTCATTCAAATCTAGGATGTGTATATTTAGTGTTCCCTTTATTTTTCTGAGCAGTATATAATTTAAGTCATTGTATTTTATATTGTATTATTTCATATCTTCATTTTAATTTAAAATATCGTTGATATTTTTAGATACAGTCAATAAATAATGTGAACATGCATCATAACGTGAAAATCTAAGTGAACGTGTTGTGAATGAGGATGCTTGTGGACTGGGATTTTTTTTTTTTTTTTTTTTACAAATTTTTATTCAAAAAAATAAGTTTTTCCAACGTTTTGAAATTCAGTCTGTTACGCTTTTTTGACAACTTTTCCAGCTGTAGAAAACACCCACTCACACGGCACAGATGAGGCTGGAGTGCAGAGTAAGGCAAACTGAAAGAGGTTTGGATAAGATTGTCTTTTGGTTGTCCCAGTATCTCATAGGATCCTGGGACCTGGCAATATTGCCCTCTGCCAGGTATCTCTGCACCTCCTGGATGGCATCAGCTGTGGCACTTTTGGTCTGCCTGCCCACTTCGATGTCGAGATGTTGCCAAAGGTTATCTAAACAACAAATTGGCATTTTAGTACATGATTCCCAAACAACAACAAACAAATAATGCTGAATAACACGGCTGAAGTGGGTGCAGACAGCTGTTGTGAAGACGGTCCCATCTAAATTGAGACTATGTGCAATGCAAATTGAGTGCCGAATTTGGAGCCGACTAGTGGATGCAATCATGTTTGGTGCTGCGTCGGTCACAAGACACTTTACTTTATTGGTTATGGCCCAGTCCTCCATCATGCCCCTTTTGACTTGGGCCAAATTGTCAGCAGTGTGACTTTGTGGAAAGTATTGCATTCCCAACACAGATGTACACAACTGCAAATTCTCATTACTGTAGTGACAGGTAAGAGCCAAGTATGCTTCCATGTTCACAGATGTCCACATGTCAGCTGTTATACTCTCTGCCACAGCTTGCTGTACTTCCTTTTTCACTTGTTCCCGTTCCTCCTCGTACTTTTTGGTCACCATTTGTTTGATGGTCTGAAAATTACACCAAGTCAAACCAAAAGCAAATCCATATTTAAACTAAAGATTAAATAAATTGGATATATCAGCTACTACTTTAGATAATTTCCACACAAACCTTTCTGGTGGGCAAAACATTTGAGGGCTGAAGGGCCTGAACCAGTTCCCTGATCCCTTCACTCTCCACAATGCTGAGGGGCTGGCAGGCCTTCACAATGAAATTGAGCAGAGCCTCATACAGGATCTGCTTCCTGGAAGCTTGATGGTTAAAAATGAAGTAAAGAATAAATTAATAGGAATTAATTATCAATAAAGCAAAAAAAAAACACAAAAAAAACACAAAAAAGCACACAAAAAAAGCACACAAAAAACACCACCCCTAAAAAAGTGCTGCTGTCGTTATTTTTTTGCTTGTACCCCACTAGTTTAAAATCCAAGCTCAGCAAAAATGAAACGGCATTCTTTTTCAGCTTTTATTTAAGAGGGAAAAAAAAATAACGCGGAAACGGCGTCAAAAGTGTCAGTTAAAACACGCAGCCTTCCTTCACCCTGCCTTCACCAATAACGCAACTGTGAGTAAGTTGTAGAATGGCTGTATACCTGAGTCTATCCTGGGTGTATCTGGGACTTCATTGTCATGCCTGGCCCTATAATGCCTCAGCATTGAGGAGGTTCTTTTGTTTAAATATGAAAGTTCGGTCGAACAAATGCGACATTTAACCTGCAGAAAATAATATAAATAGTAAACTAAGAGTCACTTTGAAATGAACTGGAATTCAGATAGATCAAGTGGAAACTCTGAGAGGAACAGGATGAAACAACAAGGAAATTAAAACAAATACCTTATTTTCCGATATGAGATCAAAATGGTCCCACACGGCGGAAACCTTTCTTTTAGCTTGAGGCTGCTCGTGCTCCATAATTCTTGAGGAATTTGCCGATGAACTGTCCGCAACACATCAGAGATTCTTTGGGCAGACGCATCCCGTTGACAGATGCGCTTCCTTATAAACGCTGGCGCGTCAGTGTCAGTTCGAAACAGTACCTGTATTGGTCACGTGACTTTCTTAAAGCGATACGCACACCGACACGGGGTTTTGCTCTATGAGCTCGACGCATGTGCCGACGCATCGGTGTTGCCGGACCCATCACTACTGCTTAGAAAGATCTGAGATTGATGAACGCAGCTGTACAGTAGTCTGACAAGCTGAACTTTTTTCAGCCCTGAGCACCGCAACAAAAAGCGTCCACTGCTCAAAGTGTTTCAGCGCCGAGGGTGCTCAGGGCTGTAAACGCTGGACTACATAGAGAATGAATAGAAAATAGTCACCCACAGCAGGAAAAACGAGTTTGGTGGAAACGCCCCCTAATACTTTTTTTGCAGTGTTTGGCTTCCAGCTTGCCGAGGTGTGTGACCCGATGGCGTGACCACGCATGTAATTCAGTGGACATGTCTTAAAGGGGCAGTACATGAAAAGTGCCAGATTAATATATAAAATAATATTCAAAAAATTCCTGCATCCACATCCTGATTTGTATCACCACCAAAATCTAATCACCTGTTCCCCGTGCCATTACACACCTTTCCTGAAAATTTCATCAAAATCCATTCTTAACTTTTTGAGTTATGTTGCTAACAGTCAGACCAACCAACAGACAAACCAACAAACCAACGCCACTAAAAACATTACCTCCATCCTCCCTTGGCGGAGGTAATTAAAGAAACTTTGGCCTGTGGGAGCTATCAAAGTGTGGATAAAAGGCAGTAAATGACCTGTTTAACTATGAAACATGAGCACTTGGTGAACAGCTTATGAAATAATTAAAACATGCTTTATCTCTAATGCTGGCCCTGTTGTTGACCAACAGTGAATAAAAACAGTTCAGAATATAAGTTTGAAATTTCTCTGCTTCAGCTGCTGGAGGAAAGCATTGTCCATTTTGTGAAAAATGAGCTGAAGAAGCTGCTGAAAGTTCTGAGTCCAGATCACCCAGAATGTTTAGAGAGTCAGAGGGAGGATGAAGATGGTTTGGAGGTTGACGGTGAAGATCAGAGAAGGAGCAGCAGAGAGTCGTTTCTGACGATCACACTGAACTTCCTGAGGAGAATGAAGCAGGAGGAGCTGGCTGACCTTATGTGGAACAGTGAGAGGATTTGATGTTCTTGTTACAGATTGACATACTTTCACACATTGTTGTAAATACTTGTTTTGGTTGTTTTTATAGGAACTTTTGCCGCAGAGTGCCAACAGAAACTGAAGTCTAATTTAAAGAAGAGGTTCCACTGTGTGTTTGAGGGGATGACTAAAGCAGGAAACCCAACTCTTCTGAACCAGATCTACACAGAGCTCTGCATCACAGAGGGAGGGACTGCAGAGGTCAATGATGAACATGACAGATTGAAACAGCATCCAGGAAAACAGACAGACCAGAAACACCCATCAGACTAGAAGACATCTTTAAAGCCCCACCTGGAAGAGATGAACCAGTCAGAACAGTGTTGACAAAGGGAGTGGCTGGCATTGGGAAAACAGTCTTAACACAGAAGTTCACTCTGGACTGGGCTGAGGACAAAACCAACCAAGGCATCCAGTTCATGTTTCCATTCACCTTCAGAGATCTGAATGTGCTGAAGGAGAAAAAGTTCAGTTTGATGGAACTTGTTCATTACTTCTTTACTGAAACCAAAGAAGCAGGAATTTGCAGCTTTGATCAGTACCAGGTTGTGTTCGTCTTTGATGGTCTGGATGAGTGTCGACTTCCTCTGGACTTCCACAACACTGAGATCCTGACTGATGTTACAGAGTCCTCCTCAGTAGATGTTGTGCTGATAAACCTCATCAGGGGGAAACTTCTCCCTGCCGCTTACCTCTGGATAACCACACGACCTGCAGCAGCCAGTCAGATCCCTCCAGAGCATGTTGGCATGGTGACAGAGGTCAGAGGCTTCACTGACCCACAGAAGGAGGAGTACTTCAGGAAGAGATCCAGAGATGAGGAACAGACCAGCAGGATCATTTCCCACATCAAGAAATCACGAAGCCTCCACATCATGTGCCACATCCCAGTCTTCTGCTGGATCACTGCTGCAGTTCTAGTGGATGAGATGAAAACCAGAGAGAGAGGAGAGCTGCCCAAGACCCTGACTGAGATGTACATCCATTTCCTGGTGGTTCAGACAAAAGTGAAGAATGTCAAGTATGAAGGAGGAGCTGAGACAGATCAACTCTGGACTGAAGAGAACAGGAAGATGATTGGATCTCTGGGAAAACTGGCTTTTGATCAGCTGCAGAAAGGAAACCTGATCTTCTATGACTCAGACCTGATGGAGTGTGGCATTGACATCAGAGCAGCCCCAACATACTCAGGAGTCTTCACACAGATCTTTAAAGAGGAAAGAGGCCTGTATCAGAACCAGATGTTCTGTTTCATCCATCTGAGTGTTCAGGAGTTTCTGGCTGCTCTTCATGTCCACCTGACCTTCATTTACTCCAGTGTCAACCTACTTGAAGACCAGCAAATAATATTCCAGCAGACTAGAATGTTTAACAAGAATCCTCAACTGTATCATCTCCACCAGAGTGCTGTGAACAAGGCTTTACAGAGTCCAAATGGACACCTGGACTTGTTCCTTCGCTTCCTTCTGGGTCTTTCTCTGCAGACCAATCAGAGTCTCCTACGAGGTCTGCTGAAACAAACAGGAAGTACTGATCAGGAAACAGTCAAGTATATCAAGAAGACCTTGAACGAGAAACTGTCTGCAGAACAAAGCATCAATCTGTTGTACTGTCTGAATGAGCTCAATGATCATTCTTTAGTGGAGGAGATCCAACAGTCCCTGACATCAGGAAGTCTCTCCACACGTAAACTGTCTCCTGCTCAGTGGTCAGCTCTGGTCTTCATCTTACTGTCATCAGAAAAAGATCTAGACATGTTTGACCTGAAGAAATACTGTGCTTCAGAGGAGGCTCTTCTGAGACTGTTGCCAGTGGTCAAAGCATCAAAGAAAGTTGTGTATGTGGATTAATGAAAAATTAGCCTTCAACATACAGTTAGGTCCATATATACGTTTGGTCTTTTTAGCTTTTTACCAAAATATATTCAAGAAACAGTTATATAATCAAAATGGTCTGAAAGTTCAGACTCTCAACTTTAATTTCAGGGTATTCACATCCAAATTGGAACTAGGGTTTAGGAGTTGCAACAGTTTTTGTGGAAAAACTCTTCATTCTTTATAGTGACTAATGTCATCAATTGGGGAATGAACTGTACTGTATTTCAGGGGCTCAAAAGTAATTGGACAGTTGAATTAAAATATATTTCATGGTCTGCTGTTCCCTCATTAAACCATCATCAATCACGCAGGTAAAAAGGTCTAGAGTTGATTTCAGGTGTGGCATTTTGCATTTGGAAGCTGTTGCTGTGAACCCACAACATGCAGTCAAATGAGCTCTCAAAGGAAGTGAAACAGACCATCCTTTGACTGACAAAAAAGAAGAAATTCATCAAGAGAGATGGTGAAAATGTTAAATGTTAGGGGCCAAGTCAACAGTTTGGTACATTCTGAGAAAAAAGAGCACACTGTTGAGCTCAGTAACTCAAAAAGGCCAGGACATCCACAAAAGACAACAGTACTCGATGATCGCAGGATCCTTTCCATGATGAAGAAAAACCGCTTCACAACATCCACTCAAGTGAAGAACACACCCCAGGAAATAGCTGTATCAGTATCTAAGTATGCCATAAAGAGAATTCATGAGACCAAATACAGACAGTACACTACAAAGTGCAAACCACTAATCACCCTCAAAAATAGAAAGTCCAGATTAGACAAAAAAATGTCTAAAGAAGCCAACCCAGTTTGGAACAGCATTCTTTGGACAAATGAAACCAAGATCAACCTCTACCAGAATGA
The DNA here is from genome assembly GCA_020510985.1 of Pholidichthys leucotaenia. Lineage (NCBI taxonomy): Eukaryota > Metazoa > Chordata > Actinopteri > Cichliformes > Pholidichthyidae > Pholidichthys > Pholidichthys leucotaenia. The sequence continues at coordinate 244,925,048 of CM035842.1, read as the reverse complement.
CGGTAAGAAGAAAGGATAGAGAAGTCTTGGAACAGCTCATGATCCAAAGCACACCACATCTTCTGTAAAACGTGGTGGAAGCGGCGTGATGCATGCTTGGCTTCCAGTGGTGCTAGGTCACTGGTGTTTATTGATGTGACAGAAGACAGAAGCTGCCGGATGAATTCTAAAGTATATAGACATATACTGTCGGCTCAGATTCAGCCAAATGCAGCAAAGTTGATTGGACGGCACTTCACAATACAGATGGACAATGACCTAAAACATACTACGAAAGCAACCCAGGAGCTTTTTAAGTCAAAGAAGTGGAATATTCTGCAATGGGCAAGTCAATCACCAGATATCAACCTGATCCAGCAGCATTTGACTTATTTACACCACTCATAAATAGTTAGGGATATTTGGCTTTTGGGTGAAATTTATGGAAAATGTAAAAAGGTCATGCCACAGTGAAATATTATTATAAAAATAGGGCATTTGAGTACAGCATGCAATAGTGATTTCCTCATCTCAAACAATTTATTGAAATAAAAGCCAATAATAGTGGTGGGGGATACCACAACAAAAAATGTCAATGTCAATAACTTGTCATGTACCCTTGAGCATCAATTTCAGCTTGATGACATCTCATGCTGTTCACAAGTCAACTTATTGTCTGCTGAGGCATGGCATTCCGCTCTTCTTGAAGGGCAGCCCTCAGGTCATTGAGGTTGTGGGGTGCAGGGTTACGAGCCTCTACACGGCAACTCAGCTGATCCCATAGGTTTTCCATGGGATTCAGGTCTGGAGAAAGTGCAGGCCACTCCATTTGAGGTACCCCAGACTCCAGCAGCCATTCCCTAATGATGCAACCTTGATGAGCTGGAGCATTGTCGTCCATGAAGATGAAATTAGGCCTGTGTTGTTCATACAGGAGCACAATGACTGCATTAATGATGTTATTCAGGTAGCATCGGCTTGTCACTGTACCATTCACAAGGTGTAGGGCAGTTCTGTATTGACTAGACACACCTGCCCAGACTGTAACACCACCACACCAAAGGCTCGTCTGGTGACAACAGTGGCTGATGTATAGCGCTCTTGACATCTCCAACATCGTTGGCGGCCATCATTTCTACTCCACGTGAATCAACTTTCATCAGTGACCAGTGGGCACTGAGGCCCACTGGTCCCTTGTCTAGTGTAACTGCTCCCTGGCCCATGCAAGACGATGACGCCTGTGCCTGATGGTGTGGTCAGGTACCCTTATAAGTCGTCTAGCACATAAACCACGCTGATGTAAATGGTTTCGAATGGTCTGACGTGTCACTTGGGTGCCTCTCACCTCCCTTAAATTTGCCTGGAGTTGAGTGGCATTCATCATCTAGTTCCGCAAGGCACTGTTCACAATGAAGCAGTCATCAGTGTAGGATGTGGCCAAAGGATGTCCATTTCTACACCTTTCTGTGACTTTTCCAGTCTCTCTGTATCTCTGTTGCAACCTGCTGATGACAGTCTGACACTCTAAGCTCAGTGGCCACTTCCCTCTGAGAACATCCTGTTTGAAGCTTCGCAATGGCAAGGCAATGTTGATCAGTTGTTAAGTGTTGTCTTGGTCTCATGATGTCAAAATGTGAACAGTGTGATGAAGAGGACTGTTTAAACAGCAATTCTGATTGAACCAGAAAATGTATTGGTTGATTTCATGGATCAAACACGTGCTGTGAATTTTGCCATTCAGCACTTTGTTAGAGAACAGCAAGTTATGCAAAAAGTACTGAAACACTTAACAGTTGGAAAAATGAACATTTTATTCATTGTGATGTAACAAACTGTTGATTTGGCCCCACCTAACATTTCCACAATCTCTCTAATGGATTTCTTTTTTTTTTTCATCCTAAAGGTGCGTTCACACCCAACGCGAACAGAGAAATTTTTCTCGCTGCACAATTACATTATAAATCAATGTAAACACGCCAACAGACATGAATAGTGAGATGCAGACAGGCGAAGTTGTCTTTAAAACTTCTGCAGCTGTGTTCAACCTGCTGTGGAAATTCCCAAAATAACGTCATGCTTAGGTTTACATTATCCGACCGGGGGCTCACCTGAAAATGTCTCAAACCTCCAAAACTTCGCAGATGATGGGTGTTTATGTTGCTAGCTTGCTACCTTGCTAGGACGTCCGCGGCCGGAAACCGTGGGTAAAAAAACTCCAAAATCCCAGTTCAGCTGAAAAGTTCCCAGTCCTCCTGTCTCCCAGTGAGTGAGTTTCATTTTCAAACTAGTTTACTCTGCAATGGTGATACTTTTACTCCGGTGGCAGCAGAATCTCAAAGCTAGCAGCTAGCTAGTGGACATGCGGCTGCGCATATTCGTGCATGCTTGTGTCTTCGCTTTCATTTTGAATGGATTTGCACTGCCGGTTCGCCTTTGGTGTGAACACACCTTTAGGATGGTCTGTTTCACTTTCACTGAGAGTTCCTTTGACTGCATATTGTGGATTCACAGCAACAGATTCCAAATGCAAAATGTCACACCTGGAATCAACTCCAGACCTTTTACCTGCTTACTTGATTGATGATAGATTAATGAGGGGCTAGCCCATGCAGCCCATGAAAAAGCTTTTGAGTCAATTGTACAATTATTTCTGAGCCCCTGAAATGAGGAGATTTTGTATAAAAATTGTTGTAATTCCAATTTGCATGTGAATAGCCTCAAATTAAAATTGAGAGTTTGCACTTTAAGCCCATATTGATTAAATAACTGTATCTTGAATATGTTTTGGTAAATGGATAAAATAACAAAACTTGTGCCAGTGTCCAAATATACATGGACCTAACTGTAATTAACATAGATAAATATATTTTATGTGCGCTCATCATTTATTCTCCCTCAGGCTGAGCAGTTGTAACATCTCAGAGAGGACCTGTGAAGCTCTGTCCTCAGTTCTCAAGGCCCAGTCCTCTAAAATGAGAGAGTTGGACCTGAGCAACAACAGGCTACATGATTCAGGAGTGAAGATTTTGTGCCATGGACTGGAAAGTCCAAACTGTAGACTGGAGTCTCTAAGGTCAGCATCGAGAAAGGTCTTCATCATTTTGATCAATTGATGTCAATTCCTTCTGTTATTTTTGGTAAATCTTTAAAATGTTTCACTTTTTACATGACGGTAGTGTCACTTTAATCGTGATTAATAGTTTTTGATTGTGATTAATCACATCAGGGTGAGATGATCACATTAAATATATGAAATGTGATGCAATTTTCATGCGATTAATCACAATTAAAGCTATGCTCTACTTGAGACATCACTCCTGTGTGTAATAGAACATGGTGAAAGTTTTAATTGCAATCAAACATGATTAATCGCGATAAAAGTGACACTGTGGAGGTAGAATAAGTTCAGGTGAGATACGACGAGCTGGAAGGTATCAATGAGTTTTATTTCCTCCATCATGAGACACACTGTAGCGCTATGCGCTGTGGCTGTGTGTGCTGTGTGTGTGTATAGTAAGCTCTTTTATACAGACAAGAGAGAATGCATGGCACATTTGCATATTGATATACATATCAGTCAGTACCTATCAATCACGTGATTAACTGGGCCCGGACTAGGGGCTCTCTGTCCGTATGCAAATTGTTCTGCTTTCTGCCGCCTAGCTGAGTGTGAAGGCTGAATGTCCATGTAGATTGTGGTGGGTCACCACAACACCACTAACAGTATGACATCTTTTTGTTGTTTGATATAATTTTTTCAGGCTCAGCAGCTGTGACCTCACTGAGAGAAGCTGTGAAGCTCTGTCTTTAGTTCTCAGCTCCCAGTCCTCTAGTCTGAGACATCTGGACCTGAGTAACAACAACCTGCGCGATTCAGGAATGGACCTGCTTTATGTTGGACTACAGAGTTCACATTGTAGACTGGAGTCTCTCAGGTCAGAATAGAGCTGGGTGTTGCTCATTGAAACAAAAACCATCATTTTTGTTATGTACTCCACATGTTTATTTAGTCTGGAACAATCAGTGTGGTTTTAGGTTCTGAGTCCACATATCTTTGTAACTCCAGTCTGTCAGCCTGTCTGCTCTCGGAGAAAGTCTGTTCTCTGGTCTCAGCTCTGACGTCAAAATCCTCCCATCTGAAAAAGGTGGATCTGAGCTGCAACCTTCCAGGAGACCCACCATTCATAAACGTGTCTTGTGACAAGGAGGATCCACACAGGAGAATGAAAGCAGACAGGTGTGGACTCACACTGTGTAGGTTGCCTGTTATTTTCTTCCATGAGGTTTGTCAGACTGAATGGTGCAGCTGTCTTATTTTTTATCAGAGGAGTGAAGAGATCTGTGTTTAAATGAATAGATCCAAAAATCACCTGTATCAAATCTTAAAGACATTATACCTAGTTATGAAATTCTTCTATTTTTACTGAGAAAGAAATTTCTACTTATATACCAAAATGTCTTGACTAAAATACCTAATAAATGTATAACAGTCATGTCATTCTGTCTGACTCCAGTGTGTTAGCTGGTTTGGGCTTAGGGGCAGGCTGCCCTGTCTCAGATGTGAGATCCAACCCCCCCAGTTGCGGAGCGTTGACCCAGATTTGCAGTTTTCCAGAAGACTCATCAGTCAAAATCCTGCCTAATAAGCCCGAGGATCCACAGGGGAGACTGGAAAAAGACAGGTATGGACTCACACTGTGTAGGCTGCCTCTTATTTTCTTCTATGAGGTTTGTCATACTGAATGGTGAAATTTTCTGACTTCTTAGCAGAAGAGCGAAGAGATCAGTGTTTAAATGAATATGCAGTCATGTGAAAAAATTGGGACACCCTGTATAAGCCTCTGTGTTTTTTAAACATATTTGGACATATGGATATTTAATATCAATGTTAAAAATACTGGGAGATTCATGTAATACAACTAAACAATTAAAATGAATTAAAGACTTATTAAACTGTCTGTAAATTTAATTCTAAACAAATAGAGAGGAATAAATGAGGACACCCCCCATCTTTTTTAGGACATCCCCACATTCAGCCCCACTTAAAATGGCTAAAATAAATGTTAAAAAATGCAAATAAAAACAAAAACAAGGTTAGACATACAGTGGTGTGAAAAAGTATTTGCCCCCTTCCTGATTTCTCACTTCTTTGTATGTTTGTCACACTTAAATGTTTCAGATCACACAAGTAGACACAAAATGCAGTTTTTAAATGAAGGTGTTTATTGAAGGGGAAAAAAATCCAAACCTACATGGCCCTGTGTGGAAAAAGTGATTGCTCCCTAAACCTAATAACTGGTTGGGCCACCCTTAGCAGCAATAACTGCAATCAAGCGTTTGTGATAACTGGCAATGAGTCTTTTGCAGCGCTGTGGAGGAATTTTGGCCCACTCGTCTTTGCAGAATTGTTGTAATTCAGCCACATTGGAGGGTTTTTGAGCATGAACCGCCTTTTTAAGGTCATGCCACAGTATCTTAATCGGATTCAGGTCAGGACTTTGACTAGGCCACTCCAGAGTCTTCAATTTGTTTTTCTTAAGCCATTCAGAGGTGGACTTGCTGCTGTGTTTTGGATCATTGTCCTGCTGCAGAACCCAAGTGCGCTTCAGCTTGAGGTCACGAACAGAAGGCCGGACATTCTCCTTCAGGATTTTTTGGTAGACAGCAGAATTCATTGTTCCATTTACCACAGCAAGTCTTCCAGGTCCTGAAGCAGCAAAACAGCCCCAGACCATCACACTACCACCACCATCTTTTACTGTTGGCATGATGTTCCTTTTCTGAAATGCTGTGTTACTTTTATGCCTGATGTAATGCGGCACACACCTTCCAGAAAGTTCAGCTTTTGTCTTGTCAGTCCACAGAGTATTTTCCCAAAAGTCTTGGGGATCATCAAGATGTTTTCTGGAAAAACTGAGACAAGCCTTTATGTTCTTTTTGCTCAGCACTGGTTTTTATCTTGGAACTGTGTCATGCAGGCCATTTTTGCCCAATCTCTTTCTTATGATGGAGTCATGAACACTGACCTTATCTGAGGCAAGTGAGGCCTGCAGTTCTTTGGATGTTGTTGTGGGGTCTTTTGTGACCTCTTGGATGAGTCATCACTGCGCTCTTGGGGTAATTTTGGTCTGCCGGCCACTCCTGGGAAGGTTCACCACTGTTCGATGTTTTCGCCATTTGTGGATAATGGCTCTCACTGTGGTTCGCTGGAATTCCAAAGCTTTAGAAATGGCTTTATAACCTTTTCCAGACTGATAAATCTCAATTACTTTGTTTCTCATTTGTTCCTGAATTTTTTTGGATCGCAGCATGATGTCTAGCTTTTGAGAATCTTTTGGTCTACTTCACTTTGTCAGGCAGGTCCTATTTAAGTGATTTCTTGATTGAGAACAGGTGTGGCAATAATTAGGCGAGGCCTGGGTGTGGCTAGAGAAATTGAACTCAGCTTTCCAAAGACGTGATAAACCACAGTTAATTTCTGTTTTAACATGGGGTGGGGGCAATCACTTTTTCACACAGGGCCATGTAGGTTTGGATTTTTTTTTGCTCTTAATAATAAACACCTTCATTTAAAAACTGCATTTTGTGTTTACCTGTGTTATCTTTGTCTAATATTTAAATTAGTTTGAAGATCTGAAACATTTAAGTGTGACAAACATACAAATAAAAGAGAAATCAGGAAGGGGGCAAACACTTTTTCACACCACTGTAGATATGTGGACATTTCTTCATAAAGACCTGAATATCTAATGGGGTGTCTCAATTTTTTCACATGACTAAGATCCATTATATCATATCCTAAAGACAGTGATCCTCATTTATCAAAAGTGCATGGAAAACAGTGCACATCTGATGAAGTGTATGGAGCAATTGTTGGTAAGCAGATTGCAATCCGAGGTAGGCCCACATTTAGACCCCTACCAATTTGCATATAAAGAAAATAGAGGTACTGGAGATGTGATCAATAGTGTAATGTACAGTATCTCACAAAAGTGAGTACACCCCTCACATTTTTGTAAATATTTTATTATATCTTTTCATGGGACAACACTGAAGATATGACACTTTGATACAATGTAGTCAGTGTACAGCTTGTATAACTGTAGATTTCCTGTCCCCTCAAAATAACTCACACAGCCATTAATGTCTAAACCACTGGCAACAAAAGTGGGTACACCTCTAAGTGAAAATGTTCAAATTGTGCCCAAAGTGTCAATATTTTGTGTGGCCACCATTATTTTCCAGCACTGCCTTAACTCTCTTGGGCATGGAGTTCACTAGAGCTTCACAGATTGCCACTGGAATCCTCTTCCACTCCTCCATGACAACATCATGGAGCTGGTGGATGTAAGAGACCTTGCGTTCCTCTACCTTCTGTTTGAGGATGCCCCACAGATGCTCAATAGGGTTTAGGTCTGGAGACATGCTTGGCCAGTCCATCACCTTTACCCTCAGTTTCTTTAGCAAGGCAGTGGTCATCTTGAAGGTGTGTTTGGGGTTGTTATCATGTTGGAATACTCCCCTGCGGCCCAGTTTCCGAAGGGAGGGGATTATGGGAGGGAGTATGTCACAGTACATGTTGGCATTCATGGTTCCCTCAATGAACTGTAGCTCCCCAGTGCCGGCAGCACTCATGCAGCCCCAAACCATGATATTCCCACCACCATGCTTGGCTGTAGGCAAGACATACTTGTCTTTGTACTCCTCACCTGGTTGCCTCTACACACACTTGACACCATCTGAACCAAATAAGTTTATCTTGGTCTTATCAGACCACAGGACATGGTTCCAGTAATCCATGTCCTTAGTCTGCTTGTCTTCAGCAAACTGTTTGCGGGCTTTCTTGTGCATCATCTTTAAAAGGGGCTTCCTTCTGGGACGACAGCCATGCAGACCAATTTGATGCAGTGTGCGGCGTAAGGCCTGAGCACTGACAGGCTGACCCCCCCACCCCTTCAACCTCTGCAGCAATACTGGCAGCACTCATGTCTATTTTCAAAAGACAACCTCTGGATATGACGCTGAGCACGTGCACTCAACTTCTTGTTCTGAGTGGAACCTGTCCTGTTAAACCGCTGTATGGTCTTGGCCACCGTGCTGCAGTTCAGTTTCAGGATGATGGCAATCTTCTTATAGCCTATGCTGTCATGGGTGGCTCTCGCGAGCCACCATAAGACGCCACACAGTCACCAGTGAGTTCAGTGAGAGTTTTATTTACGGTGAAAAATAGTACAACACAGGCTGCTGAGACAATGACACTTAAGTCTACACACAACAGGAGGCGTAAGACTAACAGCTCACTACAGGTCCAGAGGAGGAGACGGTCAACACAGACAGGCAAGGTTGGTGAAATAATAATTACACAGGCTGCTGAGGCAGAGACTCACAGAGATCAATTCACACCGGGAGGGGTAAGGCTATACAGCACACTTACTGGTCCAGAGGAAAGACGGTCGAACCATAAGCAGACGAGGTAGGAATTAGTCCAAATCATCCGTAGCATGACGGAGAGTGAACAGACACTGCTGCGAGGATGCGGTCGCCAGCGTGGGTTAAAGTAGTCCGAGCGCTAACGACCACAAATGCAGCACAGCTGTTCAGGGTTTGACAGCTGAGCGGAAGCCTTCCCGAGCCCTGTCACAATAAGAGCGCGGAGAGCTAGGATAACAACGCCGCTGTCAAACCCCGACAGGAATAACCCAAGCACCATGACCTAGTGCTCGGGTCATGACAGTAGCCCCCCCTCACTTGACGGGCTCCGAACGTCTAGTAACACCTAGCCCCCCCCCCCAACCACAGGGCGAGTGGATTGAGGAACAGGCAAGGAGGGAGCCAAACAAAACCTAACCAGACCCAAACAGAAAGGGAAAAGAATACATCACCCGACATATCCAACCAATTTCCCCCCAGAACAATGACGAGAGAAAACAAACCCGGGAAAAACAAAACAAAACAAAACATGACTACAAAACAAGGGAAAAACAATCATAAAAAGCAAAAAACACCTGACCCTGAAAGTTTTCCCACCGAGACCACAGACAACCCGTCTAACTCCAGTGTACATAACCTAGCCAAAAAAAAATAAATCCTCAAACACACAGTAACTATAGAAACAAAACAAAATGCAAACACAAGATAACTATGGAAAAAAGGAAACAAAAAATACATGACGGTAACTATGGAAACAGAAACAAAAAAAAATAAATGCAAACACATGGTAACAATAAAACAAAAACAAGACATAAATGCAAACACATGATGACTATGGAAAAGGGAAACCAGAAATATATGCTAACACATGGTAACAATGGAAAAAAAACAAACAAGAAAACACATGGTAACTATGAAAAAGGACAACAAGAAATACGTGCTACACACGGTGACTATGGAAAAACAAAAAACACAAACGAAGCCAGAAATACATGCAAACACCCGATAACAATGGAACAAGAACACCATACTATAGCCCCTCAAAAGGAAGAGGGGAGGACAAAACAAAAAAAAACAAAACTTGACCATAGCCCCTCAAAAAGTAGAGGGGAGGACAGAACAAAAAAAAACAAAACCCAGACTAAGGACTGCAAACACACATAAGGCAATCAAAATAGCTTTACATAACTTAACCAGACTATGGATTGCAAAACACACATGAGGCAATCCAAGTTGCTCTACATAATCTTGACATAACCAGACTATGGACTGTAAACACACATGAGGCAATCAAAATTGCTCTATGTAACCTTGACATAACCCTGACACCGTATGGGCCAAAACAAAAGATGATCGGCGGAGATCCAACGCCCCCCCAGGCAGAGCTCCGGTGACCTCCCTGCCTCCGATGGCCCACGGATAGTCCCACAAACAGTACATGATCAGGCGGCCTGCCCCAGTCCCAGGCCCCCAGAAACAAGTCCTCCGGTGGCCGAACCAGGCCACCCAGTAGCAAACACAGTTTATCGGGTGACCAACCCAAGACGCCGAACGCACAAAGCAGTTCCTCGGGTGGCCGACCCGCATCCCACAACCACCAGGACTGTGGCGGAATAGCATGCAGCCGCCCGCCTAATGAAGACCAGGCATAAGAGCGCCAGTCTGCCAGACAAAAACCTCCAACGGCCCCGAGCTGGTGGCTCCTGAGAGGGGAACAATCAAGAAATTGGACCTCCTCGAACCCTGATTGGGTCGCAGCTGCACCTGCGCTGGACCCCCACTGGACCTTGTCGGACCCCGATTGGACCTCGTCGGACCCCGATTGGGTCATATCTGCACCCGCGTCGGACCCCGATTGGGTCAACTCAACCCACGCGTCGGACCCCAACTGGGTCAGGACGGACCCCGACTGGGTCACCGCTGCACCCACGTCGGACCCCGACTGGGTCACCGCTGCACCCACGTCGGACCCCGACTGGGTCGGTACTGAACCGGCGACGACCTCCATCCCTGAACCTGGGACCTCCAGTCCAGTGACCTTGACAGACTCCAGACCGGTAACGCTGTGGAGAGGCTCAGAGAACAGGAGAGGACCGGGATCAGTTCCACCGGCAGCGCCAGAGCCCAGCGAGACGAGCTCGGGTGCAGCTGCCCCTCGCTCGCCTCCCCATGAGGCAGGCAAAAATGCTCTAACACACCACAAAGGAAAACAAAGAAGAGCACTTGCCTGCACTTGGGCTCTGGAGCCGTCCAGGACTTCGTCAATCCGGGTTCAGGTAGACGCTCGTCGTCGGGCTCCCACTCTTGCTGCGTCGGGTTCCACAGCCGGCCTGATGGTTTCTGCAGCTGGATCCTCTCGCGCTGACGTCCACACCAATAACCCACATGGCGTGGGGGCAGGGGACCCTCGACCCGCTGACTCGGGCTGCATCTCTGAGGAAGCCTGGGGACGCTTGCTCGTCGGCTCTGGCTCCTCACCGCAGTCCGTTCTCCTCCTCTGTCCAACACAAGGCTGCAGGGCCGGGATATCTCCCAGAGCCGCAGGCCTCCCCCTCGTTCGACTGCGTGGACCTGACGCCGAGGACCGCTCAGCAGGAGGAAACACAGAGGCAGCAGGTTCAGTACCATTGGTTACAGCTGGAGAAGGAAACTCGGGGAGCTGCGAACCCCGAGCTTCACCCCCAGGAGTCAGGCAAGACAGATCACTATGATGCATAGAAAAGTGAAATTGAACTTGCCTGTCTCCCGAAGGGAAGATGGTGCCAGCTGTAGAGGACGTTGCTCCTTCCCTCGCTCGCTGGATAGTAAAACAGGACCCATGGACGGAGCTCACCGGCGCAGGACTCAGATCACTCTCAGCAGCTGGCTGATTGAGTGGGTCATTCCGGCGGCCCAGAACTGGATCCGGAACAGGAGCTTGCTGAAGACGTGCTCGGCCGCGGTGCCGACGCCTCCGCCGGCCCCCAGATGGTGCGAACTCCAGGACTGGATCAAGGACGGGATCAGGATCCGTAGGCCAAGAGCAGGAGTGCCTCTTCTCCTGCTTTACGTCGCGTTCCTCCTCCAGCATCAGGAATATCTCGCGTTGCGCAGCGATATCCTCCCTCCTCGCGTCGACCTCCGGGTGGTCGGCCCAGCGGGGAGAGAGATGACGAAGAACGTCTTCAGCAGCGTCCAGGTACCAGTGTATGCCGTGATGGTAATCCAGCAGGGAAGCGGAGATGAGCATCTCATCCACGACTTCCAGGACGCCTGTCAGCTCGTGGCTCGGGCTCCAAGCGCGGCCCTTCCGCGACGGCATTCCTCCCACACACACAGTACCCAGACGGAAACAGCAACTGTCCAAAAAACTCAAACTCACTGGTGAATTGCGTCTCGGGTTGGCGTCACCGTAAACGCCGTTCTGGCAGCAGTGTACTGTCATGGGTGGCTCTCGCAAGCCACCATAAGACGCCACACAGTCACCAGTGAGTTCAGTGAGAGTTTTATTTACGGTGAAAAATAGTACAACACAGGCTGCTGAGACAATGACACTTAAGTCTACACACAACAGGAGGCGTAAGGCTAACAGCTCACTACAGGTCCAGAGGAGGAGACGGTCAACACAGACAGGCAAGGTTGGTGAAATAATAATTACACAGGCTGCTGAGGCAGAGACTCACAGAGATCAATTCACACCGGGAGGGGTAAGGCTATACAGCACACTTACTGGTCCAGAGGAAAGACGGTCGAACCATAAGCAGACGAGGTAGGAATTAGTCCAAATCATCCGTAGCATGACGGAGAGTGAACAGACACTGCTGCGAGGATGCGGTCTCCAGCGTGGGTTAAAGTAGTCCGAGCACTAACGACCACAAATGCAGCACAGCTGTTCAGGGTTTGACAGCTGAGCGGAAGCCTCCCCGAGCCCCGTCACAATAAGAGCGCGGAGAGCTAGGATAACAACGCTGCTGTCAAACCCTGACAGGAATAACCCGAGCACCATGACCTAGTGCTCGGGTCATGACATATGCCATCTTTATGTGGAGCAACAATTCTTTTTTTTCAGATCCTCAGAGAGTTCTTTGCCATGAAGTGCCATGTTGAACTTCCAGTGACCAGTATGAGAGAGTGCGATAACACCAAATTTAACACACCTACTCCCCAGTCACACCTGAGACCTTGTAACATTAACGAGTCACATGACACTAAAGAGGAAAAATGGCTAAGTGGGCACAGTTTGGACATTTTCACTTAGAGGGTGTACTCACTTTTGTTGCCAGTGGTTTAGACATTAATGGCTGTGTGTTCAGTTATTTTGAGGAGACAGCAAATTTACACTGTTATACAAGCAGTACACTGACTACTTTACATTGTATCAAAGTGACATATCTTCAGTGTTGTCCCATGAAAAGAAGTAATAAAATATTTACAAAAATGTGAGGGGTTGTACTCACTTTTGTGAGATACAGTATATGGTCACCAAACACCTGGAGAACTCCAAAGTCTATACAAGACTACTGTTTATTGATTTCAGTTCTGCGTTTAACACCTTGCAGCCCTACATCATAAGCTACGGTCACAAATACCCTTATGAACGGCTGCAAACATCATACAAACAATTTTTGGACCATTTTGTACGGTCTTCTTAAGGCGGCCTTTGGAGAATCCAGCCTTCGTAGACCATTCGTAAGTTCATGGCCAGGTCGATGGTCTTGTCCAAGAGTTCTACATCATCATCATAGCAGTCTGTCGGGGGCAACAATGACTGTTTCATTTAGATCTTATCAGATTCCTCCACGCATCTCTGTCTTTTGCCTTCCGCTGCACCCTACAATGCCCCACGAAAATCCCTCATCGTAGAGTGGCCGTATGAATGCCATAGGAACAACGTAAGAACTATACAAGATGTTGGCTGTAAGTATGCCTCAAGAACACTTGAAGTTGTTCTTGAGGGCTCCTTACAGCACAGACATTCAAACAGCGTGTGCAAGGCGGTAGTAAGGTGCTCAAAAGGCAGAAGTATACCATTCGTGCGACATTTGTGCCAACAAAATGTGCTGAAAGCCGTAACATTTTACTACCAACAACTTGAGAGTGCCATGAGTGGCACAAAATTTTCGTAAGATGTTCAGTAAGTATACCATAGGAAGATCCCAAGTCACCCTTACAAAGAACATAAGAACTCTAGGGCCATTGTATGACAGAAAAGCACCTAATTGCTCAAGAATGCCTCAAGTTGCTCTTGCGAATTGGACAGCAGCCATAAGAAACTATGCCCCCCTCCATGAATCTCTGCAAACTCCAGAATTCGTAGGAACTGGGAGATTCTTAGAACCCATCGTTCATAAGAATCTTTGTGAACGTTTAGTGTGTTACTAAACACACTAAACCTGTTCATCACTAGGTGGTACCATTCATTTGTCACTAACCGCTTGCAGCAAGTCAGAATAAACAGAATTCTGTCAGAGCTTACATCCGTTAATATTGGAGCACCACAGGGATGTGTTAGCTCACCTGTGCTGTTTACATGCTATCCAAATAATTGTACCAGTCAGACAGAGAATGTACAGTACTGTGAAAAAGTATTTGCCGCCTTCCTGATTTCTTATATTTTTGCATGTTTGTTACACCTAAATGTTTCAGGTCATCAAATAAATTTTAGTATTAGACAAAGATAACCTGAGTAAATACAAAATGCAGTTTTTAGATGGTGATTTCATTTATTAAGGAAAAAAAAGCTATCCGAACCTACCTGGCCCTATGTGAAAAAGTAACTGCCCCCTAATTGCCGCCTAAACCTAATAACTGGTTGTGCCACCCTTGGTGCAAACAACTGGCAATGAGTCTTTTACATCACTGTTGAGGAACTTTGACCCACTCTTCTATGTAGAATTGTTTTAAATTCAGTCACATTGGAGGGCTTCATGAACTAATATCCAGACATTCTCCTTCAGGATTTTTTGGTAGAGAGCAGAATTCATGGTTCTGTCAATTGGGGTCAGTTGTCCAGGTCCTGAAGCAGCAAAGAAGCCCCAGACCATGACACTACCACCCCCATGTTTGACTGTTGATACGATGTTCTTTTTATAAAATTCTATGTTTTATGCCACATAAAATGGGACATGGCTTCCAAAAAGTTCAATTTTTGACTCGTCAGTCTCCAGAATATTTTCCCAAAAGTCTTAAGGATCATCTAGATGTTTTCTCGCAAATGTGAGACGAGTCTTTGTGTTCTTTTTGTCCAGCAGTGGTTTTTGTTTTGGAACTTTCCCATGGATGCCATTTTTGCCCAGTTTCTTTCTTATTGTTCCATCTTGGACCAGTGTCCAAACTGAGGCAAGTGGGGCCTGCAGTTCTTTAGATGTTGTTCTGGGTTTTTGTTTCTCATCTGATCTTGAATTTCTATTAGTTCACAGTGGGATGTGTTGCTTTTTGAGATCTTTTAGCCTACTTCAGGTTGCCAGTCAGGTTCTATTTAAGTTATTTCTTGATTCAACAAGTCTGGCAGTAATCAGCTTGGGTGTAGCTACTGAAACTGAACTCAGCTTTCCAAAAAATATGGTTGATCACAGTTAATTCATGATGCAACAAGACGGACAATTACTTTTTCATATAGGGCCAGGTAGGTTTGGATATTTTTTTCCTTTAATAAATGAAATCATCATTTGAAAACTGCATTTTGTATTTATTCAGGTTATCTTTGTTAAAATGTGTTTGATGATTTGAAACGTTGAAGTGTGACAAATATGCAAAAATATAAGAAATCAGGAAGGGGCAAATACTTTTTCACAGCACCGTACATATTTTAAAATTTTCTGATGACACTGCTATGCTTGGGCTTATTGAAGAAAAACTCAGACGTTCAGAGGTACAAGTCTGCAATTCATGACTCTGTCGAGTGGTGCGATGAACACCATCTCATTCTCAACACACATGCATGCACACACACACACAGGAGTTGGTGTTTGATCCCAAGTTCCTGGGTGATTACTCACCATGCTCATTCATGCCCAAGCCATTGCCCAGGTGGACTCTTGTAGGTATTTTGGTATCCAGACTGATAACTACTTATCTGGGGAAAACCACTTGCTCCAAAATACAGCAGAGGCTGCACTTTCTGAGAAGGCTTAGAACTTTTTGTGTGACCCAGAAGGTGCAGCTTCTTTTCTATGATGCTGTGATTGAAAGCCTCCTGTCATAAATTGCCATATCAGGGCAGGACTGAGGATACCAAACGCATGCTGTGAGTTTGCCAAATTTAATAGTGAAAAAACACAACATAACAGAAACACAAAAACCTATGAACAAGGACTGGATACAAAAGATAACACAGCACAGAGGCTGAGGCGATGGAACGCCGGGAATAAAAGTTGAAGCGTGGGATACAACACGCAAGATACAAAATAGCAGCAGAGATGGGGGATTCCCGTCTGGACAATGAGAAGGACGCTGCGAGGAAGAATCCAAAGCAGCAGTCCTTAAATAGACAAATAGGGATAAACCAAATGAGAATCAGGTGTGGGTAACATGAGTGAGGATAATCAGGTCAAATCAATGACAGGTATGACAGCCTGCGAACAGAGCTGACACCCAGAAGTAAACACAGACAGCTGTCAAAGGAAAAAACACAGAGAGAAATAATGGCAACAGATGACTACAAACAAGAAATGTTACAATACAACATTCAGATCAACGAATGCAAAAAGGGAAAATGACCACCAAAGTGAGGACAAGGTAAATACAGACAACATGAGATGCAGATACAAAAATACTACATGGATACTGAGGTTACAAAAAAGAGACTGAAGACAAAGACGGAGGAGGCTCAAATACAAACACAGGATGAGAAGTAGTAATACAAGATAATTCAGAGAAACATAAAATAAATACACATGACTTGTAACCAACTAAGATATGATACCAGGAAAAGTCAAAACAGAAACAAACGACAAATTCAGATAACAAAATACAACAAACCATACTCAATACAAAATAACCCAAGATGAAGAAATACAGAAAAATTATTCTAAATAAACTTAAGACCTGAGCATGGCTCTCCACCCATGCTCAGGATTGTGACAACTCCTGTGCTTACAGGATTTCTGCATGGTTCTGCAATTTAACAGTCAAATTAAAGCCTCAGATCAGTATGCTCATTAAAGTAACTATGAAGACAATGGGAGTTTTACAACACCCCATTCTTCTAGAAATGTTTCATCGAGCAATAATCAAACTGTCACAGGTTGAAAGCAGGACCCAAATGCGAGATTGCAAGTTAAACAGTTTTTATTGAGAGCTGGTCACCCAGACACAGCGCAAAGGCTCAAAATAATAAAGCATGACTTGGCAAGGCAAAACAAAGGCATGGTAAAAGTCAAGGCTAAGGCAAAAACAGGCAAGACCAGATACAAGACAAGAGTAGACTAGAAACATGTTGCTCACGTAACATGACTAATGACACCTGTGCAGGACACAGCCTGAGACAGACATATACAGTATAGACAGTGGGTAATCAATGAACACAAGACAGGTGGGAACAATCAAGGGCAAACAGAGACACTAATCATGATTGTCAACTGACACGAGGAAAACAGTGTCAACAGGTACGACAGACAGGAGGGACTGAGACAAAAAGGTAAACAAGGACGGGGTATACACGAGACATGACAATGATAACAAACATGCAGGACAAAGGACAAGGCAGGGATACTAAATGTGGAATATAACTAAAACCATGATAATACTAATAAACATAATGACCAAGCAATACTAAAACTAGCAGGAATAACCATAAACAAGGACATGAGAACACAATAATAACTTAAGGCAAGGACGTGGGCTGAGCCTATGTCCCGGTGACAAGAAAATATAAACTATAAACCAAGGCAAGGACATGGACCCAACCCACAGCTTGACACAAACGGGCACAAAAAAATTCTCTTAGATCCAACTCATGTTCTTTATTCTGGGTATCAACCTCTCCCCTCAGGCAGACAATACTGTCATGATTGGGGCACGGCCGGGGACCGTGCCACGCTTTGTTCTTTTCGGTTTTTTCTCTTTGATTATTATTATTATTATTATTATTATTATTATTTTGTTGCATGGCCTCCATGTTTGGTTGGCCTGGAAGAGATTCTGGCAAACTGTCCGGCGACTCAGGGAGGGGAAGCAGCTCCCTGTTCACACTGTGTATGGTGCAGATAGGGCGCTGCTGACTTCGACTGGGGATATTGTCAGGTGGAAGGAATACTTAGAGGATCTCCTCAATCCCACTGACACACCTTCCACAAAAGAAGCAGGGCTTGTGGACAAGGTGGACGACTCGCCCATCACAGAGGCTGAAGTGGTTAAAAAACTCTTTGGTGGCCGGGCCCCGGGGTTGGACGAGATTCACCCTGAGTACCTCAAGGCCCTGGATGTTGTAGGGCTGTAATGGTTGACACGCATCTGCAACATTGCGTGGAGGTTGGGAACGGTGCCTTTGGCATGGCAAACTGGGGTGGTGGTTCCTGTCTTCAAGAAGGGGGACCAGAGGGTGTGTTCCAAGTTTAGAGGGATCACACTCCTCAGCCTCCCTGGGAAGGTCTATGCCAAGGTACTGGAGAGGAGAGTCCGGCAATGGGTTTAACCTCGGATTCAGGAGGAGCAATGTGGTTTTCGGCCTGGCCGTGGCACATTGGACCAGCTCTTGATGCTCTACAGAATCCCCGAGGGTTTGTGGAAGTTTGCCCAACCAGTTTACATGTGTTTTATGGACTTGGAGAAGGCATTCAACTGGGTCCCTCATGGTTTTTTTTGTGGGGGGTGCTTCGGGAGTATGGGTTATTGGGCTTGTTGTTATGAGCTATCCGGTCTCTATACGACCATTGTCGTTTGGTTCATATTGCCAACACTCGGTCGGACTCAATCCCAGTGAGAGTTGGACTCCACCAGGGCTGCCCTTTGTCACCAATCCTGTTCATAATTTTTATGGACAGGATTTCTAGGAGCAGCCAGGGAATGGAGGGTGTCATGGTTGGTGACCACAGGATCTCATCTCTGCTGTTTGCAGATGATGTTGTCCTGTTGCCTTCATCCAGCAATGACCTACAGGTCTTACTGGGATGGTTTGCTGCCGAGTGTGAATCAGCTGGGGTGAGAATCGGCACCTCCAAGTCCGAGTCCATGGTCCTCAGTCGGAAAAAGGTGGATTGTCCTCTCCAGGTTGCGGACAAGGTCCTGCCCCAAGTGGAGGAGTTGAAGTGTTTCAGGGTCTTATTCACAAGTGAAGGGAGAATGAAGCGAGAAATTGACAGACAGATTCGAGCAGCATCTGCAGTGATGTGGACGTTGTACTGGTCTGTTGTGGTGAAGAGGGAGCTGAGCTCTAAGGCAAAGCTGTCAATTTACTGGTCAATGTACATTCCAACCCTCACCTATGGCCATAAGCTTTGGGTAATGGCCGAAAGAATGAGATCGTAGATACAAGCGGCTGAAATGAGCATTCTCCGTAGGATTTCTGGACTCACCCGTAGAGATAGGGTGAGGAGCTCAGTCATCTGGGAGAGGGTCAGAGTAGAACCGCTGCTTCTCCACATTGAAAGGAGCCAGCTGAGGTGGTTTGGGCATCTGATCAAGATGCTTCCTGGATACCTCCCACTTGAGGTGTTTAGGGCATGTCCTACTGAGAGGAGACCCTGGAGCAGACCCAGGACACGCTGGAGAGATTATATCTCCCAGCTGGTCTGGGAACACCTTGGTATCCTCTCTGAAGCACTGGAGCAGTTGGCTGGGGAGAGAAAGTCTGGGCTTCTCTGCTTGAACTGCTGCCTCTGTGACCCGGACCTCCAGAAAAGTGGTAGGGATTGATGGATGAATTGATTATCATCATCATCTTGGCTTTGGTTTTGTCTTGTTAACTTCCATGCCTTGCCCTTTGTTCTGGTGTTCATTATAATTCTTCTTTTAGATTTGATTGGCAGTTGGCAACCAGTTTACAGGTGCATTACTGCCACTGACTTGGTTATCATCACTCTATATCTTTGTATAAGGAGTTACAGCTCCTTATGTGTGGAAAAAATCATCCCTCTTGGCCGTGGCCAGACATCTGGTTGTTCCTGTTCATTATAATTTTTTCTGCCTTAGCCTTAAGTTTAACAGGTCATTATGTTCTCCCTGATCATTATTCATTTCTGCCATCGCCCTCTGTATGTTATTATTTGCATTGTGTCTACTGTGCTTCCCCTGGTCTGCTGTCCTCATCCTCTGTCATTGTTTTGTGGTCATCTTTTTGTGTTTTGGTTACATTGTATCATCCTTGTTTGTTTTTACGTTTAGTATTACTAGTACATACCCGTGCATACCCGTCCATGCCCGTAGAAACAAGCAAGTATATAAGCAAGTATTTCTGCGTGGCCGCTGCTGAAGGGTCTCCTCTTGTCTCAGATGATGCATTTGCTGATGGCGCAAGGCATCCCTGGGCAGCCGACTATTCTGATCTCTTCAGTCTCAGCTTCTCTGTGCCTTGCCTGGCATTCACTGTCCCTGGCCAGCCGACTATTCTGCATCTCCTTGGTCTCAGCTTGTCTGTACCTTGCCTGGTGTGCAGAGTTGCTCGCTTTGCGGGCATTTTGGGCTTCAAGTGACTCAGCAGATGCATGGCCATGCACTGTCCCTGGCCAGCCGACTATTCTGCATCTCCTCGGTCTCAGTTTCTCTGTGCCTTGCCTGGCGTGCAGCATTGGCGGCCAGCTGACTATTCCACATCTCCTCGGTCTCAGCTTGTCTGTGCCTTGCCTGGCATGCAGCGTTGCTTGCTTTGTGGGCATTTCGGGTTTCAAGTGACTCAGCACGTGCATGGCGCACTGCCACACATTTCCTGTCTGTCTGTGCATTTCTTGTCTGTCGTACCCTATGCTAATGAAGGGTCTTCTCCTGTCTCAGACGGGTGTGTTGTTCACAGTCATGCCTGCAACGTACTGCTCGAACCTCAGGTGTTTCATCTTCACGGCATCTTTTCTGACATGCAACACAGTCATGCCAAAGAGGTACTGCTCGAACCTCAGCTGTGTCATGTTCATGGGATCTTTCCTGACATGCAGCAGTTCTCCTCATTCTATTGCTCTCCATTTATGTAGCGTCTGGTTTAAATTAGTGTGTCCTATTGTTAATCGGGTGATGAGTATCTCTTTTTTCCTGTTTCTGGCAACTTCCATTCCACAGTTTACGTGCTTTTGAGATAGGCTCCAGCCCCCCCCCCCCCCGCACCTTGAAAAGGATTAAGCGGAAGAAGATGGATGGATGGATGGATGGATGAAATGCGGGTGTGGTTTAAAGTGCTGTGTCCTATTCGTAATCAGGTGATGAGTATCTCTTCTTTGGTGAGTGATGGTCTATATGACATCATAAAGACGTCAAGGCAGGCATCGTGAGTGATGGTCTATATGACATCATAAAGACATCCAGACAGGCATCATAGGACGCTACATCATAGGTAGCCAGTCCTATTGTCCATATGACGGTATCGTCTATATGACAGCATCGTGAGTCCTATGTTGTCTGATATCATAGGATCATCATAGGACATCATGCAGACATCATAGGCCAGTCCCATTGCCTATATGACGGCATCGCCTCTATGATAGCATCACGAGTCCTATGTAGCCCGAGATCATAGGATCATCTTAGGACATCTTGCCGACATCATAGGCCGTCCTATGATGTCCTATGATTGTGACATACAGACACACACACACACAGATTTCTTAAATTTATAGAGTTTTCTTGAATTTATAGAGTGATTGTCCTTGTGTCTCTAGTCATGTCTAGTCATCCTTTGTCTGTCCCCAGTCTCAGTATTATTATATATTATTATATATTATATTATATATTATATTATTATATACCGTATATGGTCTGGTGTGTATTTTTGTCAACCTATTGCCTCCAGTCCCTCATGTTTCTGTACCCTTAGCCATTCTCCCTCATGTGTTCAGCCCTTGATTGTTCTCAGCTGTCTTGCATCTTGTTAATTGTTCCCTCCCCTATATATGTGAGTCTCTGTTCTGTGTTCATTGAGAGGTCATCGTCTACCCTGCCGTGGTTTTGTCTGTGTCTCCTGGTTATGTGAGTTTACCTTTCCCTTGCTTGTCTTAAGTGTTTGCCAGGTTTAGTTTGTTTTCAGCCCACATGCTGTCTTTGATTTTGTTCCTGAGTTTTCATTGATAAATCATCATTGCATCTGATTCTGCCTGCACCATGAGTCCTTCCTTAAAATTTTCATCTGCCTGGAGGGCAAAACATGACAGTATAACCTCTCCAAACAAGGACTCAGCAGGCAGGCCGGCAGCTGGTGATCCCAACGTGGGTGAGCAGTGGGCGGTTCGCACTTTCATGTCCCTCGTCTCACACACTCACACCGCTCGCACTTTGGAGGAGATCCTTAAACACCTGGAGGTAGCACTGAAGGTGCTGGAAGCCTTCCCCAGCCTGTGGGGCAACTCTGAGCTTAAGGAGCTGTTCTCCTCTGTCAGCAGCACCTCCGCCAGACTTTTCCGTAGCTGGCGTCGCACCCTTCAGCCCCGCAACTCTCACTAGTCCCACACCCACCACATGGGACTGGAGGAGAGCCCACCATCTATGCTGCAGCCTGCGCCGATGACGCAGTGCCACCTGACTCCGGCATCCCCTTCTCCTCGTTCTTCACCAGCCTTGCAACCACACCATGGGCAGGGAGGTGTTTGCCTGAGACTCCGGAGACTGTGCTAATGAGACAGCATCCCCTGGCCCCGACATCTTCAGCTCTTCTTTGCCCTTCAGTTGCAGTCAGTCTCTCTCCAACCCCACAGCCACACCACAGTTTGAAGAGAGATTTGTTGGAAGCGCCGAAGCCTGAGCCAATGAGGAAGCGTGCCCTGGCTCCAGCATCTCCCTCACCATGCCTCTCCTCAGTTCCACAGCCACTCCACGAGCTGGAGGAGAGCACATCACCACACCGCTCTTCAGTGTTCACTCCAGCACTGCGGAGCTCATCTGACCTGGAGCACTCTCCATCCCCAAGTCCAACAGCAGCTGCGACACCGGTTTCTATGGCAACTGCAGTGCCAGTTCCACATCACTCCCCACCTCCTGTACCATCTCCACGTCACCTTGTACTGCCACTGCCGGCTCTGCGTCACTTTGTGCCTCCAGTACTGGCTCCATGTTGTCCCTCAACTGTGTTTTTGCCTGTCACCATGACTTTAGCCCCACCTTTTTCCATGCCTGCCATCTAGCCTGACACCTTGCCTGCTGTCTCACCTGACATCTTTCTTGTCATTTCATTTGATGCCATGCCTGCAGCTTCGCCTGTCATCATGCCTGAAGTTTTGCCTGTGATCACGCCTAAAGTCTCACCTGTCACCACGCCTGCTTCTTGGGCTGCAGCAGCAGAGTCACCTGAGTACTCGTCGGCAGTGGAGCAAGAGTTAAGGCAGCCTCCAGCCTGAGTCACCTGGGCTCTTCGCTGATGATCAGCTCATTGTTTGCTTTTGCTGCTGGTTAACAATTATTGCCTGGTTTTGTCCCTGACCAGCCTACATCGTTTGGTTTCATCACTGATCAGCCTGCATTGTTTGTTCCGGAGGCCAGGGCACCTCCACTGTTTGTTCCTGGGGCCAGTGCGCCTTTGCCATCGTTTGTTCCTGAGGCCGGTGCGCCTTCGCCATCATTTGTTCTTGAGGCCTGGGTGCCTTCGCCATCATTTGTTCCTAAGACCCGTGCACCTTCGTCATCAAGCCCTGGGGCCAGTGCACCTCAGCACCTGCACTACAAGCCCTGCTTGTGGGTCTGCGCACACTGGCCGACACCCCGATCCCCATTGTCTTCTGGTCTGGGGGTTCATGAGTTTAAGGAGGCCCCCTGGCCCCATTTGTCTTTTGATCTGGTGGCCTAGGGATCTGGGCACGCCAGCTGATCCACCTTGCACTCCGGTCTGGGACCTCATGGACCTAGGTCGGCCCCCTGACCTGCCTCATTCTTCAGTCCAGTGGTCCTGGGACTTATTAGAGACTACCTGATGGACATTTTTGGGGGTTTTTCTGGCTTCTTGTATGATTCCTATATTTTGTTTCTTTCCACCATGACTTGTCCCCCTCCTCCTGCCTGTTTTGGTGTTTCTGGTTTTTTTGGGGGTGTCTGAAATCCACGCCTTAAAGGGAGGATTATGTCATGATCGGGGGACGGCCAGGGACCGTGCCATGCTTTGTTCTTTTGGGTTTCTTAGTTTTTCTCTTTGAGTATTATTACCTCCGCCAAGGGAGAATAGAGGTAATGTTTTTGATAGTGTTGGTTTGTCTGTTTGTTTGTTGGTTGGTTTGTCTGTTAGCAACATAACTCAAAAAGTTATGAATAGATTTTGATGAAATTTTTAGGAAAGGTGTCTAATGGCATGGGGAACAGATGATTAGATTTTGGTGGTGATTCAGATTGCTATGTGGATGCAGGAATTTTTTTGAATATTATTTTATATATTAATCTGCCACTTTTCATGTACTGCCCCTTTAAGACATGTCCACTCAGTTACATGTATGGGCACACCATAGGGCCACGTGGCTTGGCAACCCAGAAGCCAAACATTGCAGAAAAAGTATTAGGGGTTGTGTCCACCAAACTCATTTTTCCTGCTGTGGGCGACTATTTTCCATTCATTCTCTATGTAGTCCAGCGTTTACAGTGCTGAGTGCCCTTGGCTCTGAAGCACTTTGAGCGGTGACTGCTTTTTGTTGCGCTGCTCAGGGTTGAAAAAAGTCCAATTTGTCAGACTACGATACAGCTACACTCGTCAATGTCAGACCTTTCTAAGCAGCCAATCAGAATTAAGGAACGGCGGGACATAGGACACCAGTACAGGAAGACGAGAACGGTAGTTGATGGATGGTGGAGGCTGAACTTTGCTGCATCAAACAACCCGGTACTCTTTGATCTGACATTAAAAGGAAATCATGATCAAAATTTGAAAGCAAACGCTTGGAGGAACATGTCGGCATCTGTCGTGTGTCAGGTGAGCGTTTGTAATATGTATTTTTAATATGGATACTATGTGAATTTGTAGTTGATAACTGCAAAAAAATTGTATGATACCACACTGTTGTCTAATACTGTCATGAACAGAGTACTGGAGCATTCCGCCAGACTCGGTCTCATGGCTTTTTCTGTTTATTTACTTATCTGTTGCTATTCATGCCTCTTGGATTTATGTATCTACGGTCTGCTTGTCATTTTTTCTGTTTGGGTTAGTGTTATATTTTTATTTTTGTACTTATTTATAATTATACTGTAGTATGTCGTTTTATCCTTTATATTTTTAGTGTTGTCCTTTTTCTGTTGACAGCTGTCAGGGGCGTGAAGCTTCATGTGGGCATGCCCTGTCAGCTGTCAGTTTTTGGTTTGCCTCTCTCTCACTGGCCCAGCTGATTCTGGTTATGTATCATTGCCTTCTCCTGCCCGTTCAGGTACCCACACCTGTCAGTTATTATGTAATGGGTTTTGAGCCCTATTGAAGGGCTCTATCTTCAGTTCTGTTTTGTCGCTGCTTTGGTTATCCTGATCTCGTCTCCACCAGAATCAGAATCAGAATCAGGTTTATTGCCATTGTTCATGTAGTACACAAACTAGGAATTTGTCTCGGTACAATACTGCAACATTAAACATGATAAGATAAGAGAAATAAACTATACATGTAATAAAGTGTAGGATAAGGGATAAGCCCTGCTTTGCTCTGGTGAGTAAATCCTGTAAGTTATCTCTCTCTCGTTTGCATTTTTGTTTTTGGAGCACTTTGTTGAACTTTGTGTTTGTTGTTTGTTTCAATAAATTGCACTAACTCAGTACAGTGCGTGGGTCTCGCCGCTCTGCCCCGAAGGGCATTTACGTATGACAGAAAGCAGTGACCCATAGAGACCCAGCTGCTGTGAGTTTGCAGTTTTTTCGTTTTCTTTTTACTCACCTATTTTTTTTGGAGCTAATCATGTCCCCGGCACGCTGGCCTCCACCAAACAAAGGGAGATCAGCAGCGGGGCCCCCAAACCTGGAGGAGGAGTGGGCTGCCGACTTTATCCAAAGTTTTGTGAATGAAGCTCTCGCTGTTCATGGACCCAAAAAGACCTGTGAGAGCATGAATGGAGTGGTGGTGATCCTGGAGGCACACCCCAGCCTGTGGAAATACCCCCAGTATGCAGAATTGCTGTCCACGGTCTCCTCGCTCCAGCGGTCCTTTCCCGGGTTGATGATGGGGCCATCTCCAGCAGGACCAAAGCCGTCGCAGAAGCGCTCTCTGCGGCAAACGTTCGTCCCCTCTCCCGGGTCGTCAACTCCACAAAGTCAGCATCATCCAGCGCCGGACTGCTGAAGGAATACTCCCACCTCTCAGGCAGCAAATTTCCCCTCACCAAGGCAAAAGCCTCCCTTAGCAGTGCGCACCCAGTGTTTTTCCTCTTCAGCTGTTCTGCCAGCCCCTTGTTTTCCCGCAGCTGCTGTTCCCTGCTTCTCCCCGGTGCCCTCTTCCACTGCCAAGAGGTCGAAGGTGCTTCCTCCGGTTCTATCTGCCTCCGTGTCTCCTGGGGCTGCTCTTCTACAATCTTCTGAGGGACCTATCTCCACCATAGCCACGGAGAGGGATAACATGAAACCCATTGTAGCAGGCAACATCAAACCATGGGAAGACAGGCAAGTGTCATTTTATTCCACTTCATTTTATGATGATATGCCTTGCCTGATTCCCAGTAATGAGGCTCAGAGTTTGCAGTCCGCTGAGTCCTCACTGCCTATTGCAGCAATTGATTCCTCAGCTACCCTATCTGTGTCTCCTCCTACTGTCCCTGAGTGTCCGCCAGCCCCGGAACAGAACTGCCGGATGATGGAGGAGCCTGCGACATTGGAGGACCTGATTTCAGCCCCGCAGCCATGCTATGGATGAAGGGAGAGCACTTTCTGCTACCTGAAGCCTGCGAAGACGTTAGAGCGCCCCCTGGCTTCATCAATGAAGAGTCCAGCGCCAACGGTGAGCCGAACCCCAGCCACCACGCCGGACGAGTCTCCTGCGTGGGTTACTTTGCCTGGAGCCATAGAGACTGCATTTACTATCAAGCCTGCTGTGGGGACTGCCACAGCAGAGTCGGAGCTGGACCTCCAGAGGGCCGAGCCCAGAGTACCATCGCCTGGATCGACAGAGTCCTGGACGGCGGTGGAGCTCAAGCTCAGACAAGTACTCTCCTTCGTTTCTCTTTTTTCTGTTTTGGAGAAATCTTGTCTGGCTCTTGGCGAGGAGAGCCGGGTGAAGCCGTCAGCTGCACCTGAGCTCACCTCGCCGGGCTCTGCCGCTGCCGGTGACCCTGACCCTGTTTCTTTGCCTGTGTTGTCTGAGCTTTCTCCCAGGGTCACCAAAGATAATCCACCTGTGCCAGATACTCCGTGGATCCAGGTTCGCTGCCCAAGATCGTCGTGGGTCCAGCTCCCCCCGCTGAGGTCATCGCAGGCAGTCCATCCCAGCCCAGGACCTCCATGGGTGCTGTTCCCCCTCCAGATGAGGTCTTCACGGGTGCGCCATCCCAGCCCGGGACCTCCGTGGGTGCTGCTTCCCCTCTGGATGAGGTCTTCTTGGTTGCTCCATCCCAGTCTGGGACCTCCATAGGTGCAGCTCCTCCTTAGCCCGTGTTTCCTTGGGTGCTGTGTCCCAGTCGGGGACCATTGTGGGTGCTGCATCCCAGCCTGAGGCCAACTTGGGTGCTGCATTCCAGTGTTGGTCTATCGTGGGCATTATGCTCCAGCCCAGGGGCCACCGTGGCTGCAGCCATGGCCCAGTCCGGGTCCACCAAGGATGCAGCCTTGGCCCAGCCCGGGCCCATCGCAGGTGCTGCTTCACCCCAGCCTGGGCCCACCATGGGTGCTGCTTCGCCCCAGCCCGGGGACACCGTGGGTGCTGCTTCACCCCAGCCTGGAGTCACCAAGGGTGCAGCTTCACTCCTGCCTGGAGCCACCAAGGGTGCTGCTGGCTAGACCAAGGGCGTTATGTTTACCCCTCCTTCGTCAGATACCGTTGTGGTTTCCCCTCCTCCTCTGCCAGATGCCGTCATGGTCATGGTTCCCCCAACTCCTCCATCCTGCCCAGTACTCACCCTTCCCATCGGGCGGTCGTCTCCTGGACCACCCCTTCTGTTCGGGTGGTTGAAAAACTCAGGCAGACCACTTGACAGGCGGTGCCGCAGAGTAGGGTGGCCCATGTTCTCTGGGAGGCCACCCGACTCGGTCCATTGGGCCATTTGGCGGGCCTGGGACTCTGGTCAACCACCCGATGGACTGAGCCGTTGGGTTGGGTGGCCCATGTTCTCTGGCAGGCCACCTGACTCGAACCATCTCGCCATCCGCCAGGCCTGGGACTTTGGTCACCCCCCTGAACTTTCTAGCTCTTTGGTCGGGGGGGGGGGGCGCTAATTATTGATTTCGACTGGTGTGGGTCCTGAGCGGGGTTCGTTTTGTTCCCTCCTAGCCTGTTCCCACCACCACCTACTCTGGGTGGGTTATTATGAGACCCTTGCTGGGGGGGGGGGGGGGGGGGCTCTTTCTTTTTCCTTTGCTGTTACTCTGGGGTGTCTGGGACCACCCCTTGAGAGGGGGGCTCTGTCATGAGCCGAGGGCTGGAGCTTTACACCACACTCGGTCTCATGGCTTTTTCTGCTTATTTACTTATCTGTTGCTATTCATGCCTTTTGGGTTTATGTATCTATGGTCTGCTTGTCATTTTTTCTGTTTGGGTTAGTGTTATATTTTTATTTTTTTTCACTTATTTAGAATTATACTGTGGTACGTTGTTTTATCCTTTATATCTTTAGTATTGTCCTTTTTCTGTTGACAGCTGTCAGGGGCGTGAACCCTCATGTGGGCTTACCCTGTCAGCTGTCAGTTTTTGGTTTGCCTCTCTCTCACTGGCCCAGCTGATCCTAGTTATGTATCATTGCCTTCTCCTGCCCGTTCAGGTACCCACACCTGTCAGTTATTATGTAATGGGTTTTGAGCCCTATTGAAGGGCCCTATCTTCATTTCTGTTTTGTCACCCCTTTGGTTATCCTGATCTTGTCTCCACCAGAACCCTGCTTTGCTCTGGTGAGTAAATCCTGTAAGTTAGCTCTCTCTTGTTTACATTTTTGTTTTTGGAGCACTTTGTTGAACTTTGTTTGTTGTTTCAATAAATTGCACTAACTCACAGTACAGCGTGTGGGTCTCGCCTCTCTGCCCCGAAGGACATTTATGACAAATACTGTAATAATTATGAATCTTGCCAGTAAACTGCAATGGAGAATAGAGGAACTTCATCTTTCAGCATTCAAGATTCATGATTCAAAGGCTTTATTATCATGTGCACAGTTAAGAAATGCTACATTTTCTGAGCAATGAAATTCTTACTTTGCTCTCCGAACGAATGCCAAGGTAACAGGTACAGAAACAACAATTTTAATAAGGTCATGACACACTAACACAGTAACTCAATTTTAATACTAATGAATACTAATAACACACCCCCCAACACACAGTTAGGCAGTTAGGGCTCCTTAAGCCCACCTTGATACCAAATACTAAAACTAATGAGTAATAATAACACACACTAGGCAGTTTGGACAGTTAGAGCAGTCAGACAAGCGGAATGAAACTGAAAATTCACTGGATGACTAAAGTGATAGTGGTATATTGATATCAGAGATGATGTGAACCTGAGATGGCATGAACCTATGTACAGTGTGTAAATGAGGATTGTGCAACCTGATGTGAACCTGAGCTGGCATAGACCTAAGTACAGTGTGCAAATGAGCATTGTGCAGTGAGCAGTATATAATTACAAATTAGCACCCTGTGCTAATTTCTGTACTGTAGTACCAGTAGACTGTGCATGATAAGTAGCAGCAGAGATGATAATTAGCAGCAGAGATGATATGGCCATCAGACGGGTGAGACTATATCTACTGTACAGGTGAGCAGTGTGCAAATTTAGCAGCCAGTGTGTGAGTTCCTATATGCAAAGCTGTGTTACGGAGTTTTGGGAGTTTTCTGTTCAGGAGTCTGATGGCAGTGGGAAAGAAGGAGTTTTTCAGTCTGGTTGTCCTGCATTTCACACTTCTGTACCTCCGGCCTGAGGGTAGAACTGTGAACAGTCTGTATTGGGGGTAGGTGGGGTCCTGGAGGATGGTGTCAGCTCTCCTTTGGACTCTGCAGTGGTAGATGCTCTTCTCCACTGTCTTCACCACTCTGTAAAGGCGTTTGTGGTCCAAAGCAGTAGGGCTGCCGTACCACACAGTGATGCAGTTGGTCAGGATGCTCTCGATGATGCAGCTGTAGAAATTGTTGGGGATCCTGGAGGACATGCCAAACTTCTTCAGCCTCCTCAGAAAGTGCAGTCACGGTATGACAATGACCCAAAGCACACATCCATATCAACAAAAGAATGGCTTCACCAGAAGAAGATTAAGGTTTTGGAATGGTCCAGCCAGAGTCCAGACCTGAATCCGATCGAACATCTGTGGGGTGACCTGAAGAGGGCTGTGCACAGGAGATGCCCTCGCAATCTGACAGATTTGGAGTATTTTTGCAAAGCAGAATGGGCAAATATTGCCACATCAAGATGTGCCACGCTGATAGACTCCTACCAAAAAGACTGAGTGCTGAAATAAAAGCCAAAGGAGCTGCAACAATATATTAGTTTAAGGGTGTGCATATCTATGCAAACAAGTTATTGTAAGTTTTTTTATTTTTTCCCCTTAAAAGATTTCAGTTTCTTTTTCAATTGGGTTGTACAGGTTATAGGTCACATTAGTGTTGGAAAAAGTTTTGAAATGATTTATCTTGGTCTCATTTTTTTACATCACAAAAACCTGGCATTTGAACAGGGGTGTGTAGACTTTTTATATCCACTGTATACATATAATTTGTTATTGATGCGCCAAAAATGGAGACCTTTAACTGAGATCACAAGTATTACAGATACTTATGTGCAACATGTTTTCATTTCCATGATAATAAAACATTGTGTATGCCATGTATGTTTATTCGTGGTATCACTTTTAATCGTGATTAATTGCATTTAGGTGACAGGGCAGTTTGCTTCTTCTGAATCACATCACACTAATAAGTGTATTAGTGTGATTAATCACACTATTACTGCATAGTTTGATTAATGGCATTGTACGATTAACTCGACACAGCTCTCTCTTGCCTCTGTGTTGCTGATGGTAAAAATTGCATTTATTGTGATTAACACGATTAACTCTCACCATGATTAATCGCGATTCATGGTGATTAAAGTGACAACTAATGTTTATACAAGTTTCTTCATCAGATTATTTCAAATAGATGCTGCGTTCCATTTGGGACCAAATTGTATTGTGGCTGGGCACAATCATGACATTTTGCAGTATAATATTATGTCACCATGTTATAATAATATAATAATAATAATGTAACATATAACAATATATAATGTATAAAATATATCATATAATAATAAGATTTGGGGTGTTAAGGCCTGTACATACTCCACAAGAACAGAGAAATTTGTTCTTTTTCTTGAGGTAACTAAAACAACAACAAAGTTCTTTCTGGCCAGGACATTTCATACTTCACAAGAAACTCAAGTGCAAAACTCCTGAGAAGTTCAAATTTCTGGCCAATCACACAACAGTTCTTGAACACTATGCAAGAAAAATGTTCTGCCCAGATGATGGGTCAAGAACAAGCTACAAGAACAAAATGATCTTGCATCCCTGGGCGAGGTGACCATCGGAGCACAGCCAGTTATTGTCCCATCAGGCTGCTTTCCATCCCCGGCAAGGTAATCACCGCTGTCATCCTGAGCCGCATTTGCCCCCTGCCCTTCGCCAAGCGTCACCGCCAGCAGGTCGGCTTCACCTTTCGCCGGTCCACGGTGGATTGTATCCTTGCCGTGAGTGTCCTGGCGCAGCAACGGAGGGAGTATCGCCATCCTCTTTATCTGGCTTACGTCGACCTCAAAGCTGCCTTCGACTCTAAGTGCATCAGCATTCTCTGGGACTTCTACTCCAACACCACATGCAGGGTACACGCCGAGGGTAACATGTCAAACCCTTTTGTCACCACCTCAGGAGTTCGGCAGGGATGTGTCGCCGTGCCAAACATCTTTAATGTTGCGGTTGACTACTGGGTCAAGAACGCGACGGATGCTGCCCCAGTCTCGGAGTTGACTTTCACTCCCACTTCACAGACCTGTGCTACGCGGATAACGTGGTGCTTTTTGCCACGCACATAAACGTAAGCGCTGAGGCACTGGAGCTGCTTGCAGAGGAAGCATCATCCCTGGGCCTCACCATCAGCTGGGCAAAGACAAAGATCCAGTCGCTGTCAGACTTCTTGCCACCACCACCACAAGTCATCACCATCAACAACGAGCCAGTTCAAATCAATCAAAACTTTATTTGGGCAGCACGGTGGCACAGTGGTTAGCACTGTGGCAGCATAGCAACTCACCCTTGGTCATGGGATCTCAGGTTTGTTCCCACGCCCTGACAAACAGTGATCTTTCTGTGTGGAGTTTGCATGTTCTCCCCATGTCTGCGTGGGTTTACTCTGGGATTTCTCCAGTTTCCTCCCACAGGGGCCAAAAACATGCAGGTTAGGTTAATTGGCATCAACTGGGGAGGTATGAATGTGAGTTGTCCCTTGCCTCTTCCCCCCAGGCCACAGTTGTAAAGAAGAATGTGTTCATAATCTGTCCTGCCTGGTTAAATAAAGGTTAAATAAATAAAAATAAAATATTCATATAGCACTTTTCATACAAAAATTTGTAGCACAAAGTGCTTTCCAAATTAAAAAGAAACACAATTACACCCCCTTCCCACCCCACCCCTCGACCCACCCAACCCCATACAGACACACACACACACACACACACACACACACACACCCTCATCAATGTGAGACAGGGCCGAGTGCCGAGGATCCAGGTGTAGAAGCACCATCTTAAGGAGCCATTAACACGAGGGAAGTGCCAAGTCCACAGCTATAAGAACACCACCTCTGCCACCGCCCAAGACCAGTCATTGGGTGGGCCAGGGTAGTCACAGGCCAGCGCCCTGCAGCCGCAACCAGGCAACTCCCCATGGGAGGCCCCCCCCCCCCATGAGGAAACACTGGAGTTAGGACAGGATAATGAATAAAACTATCGATCATAAATAATAATAATAAGATACATAATTTGTTAATAAAAAGATAATCATAAACACACACCTCCATTTAAAATCAAACAGTTATAGTACTAAAGAACTAATTATTGATTTCCGGAACTCTGGGGACAAGGATCACCCTCCTATCTTTACTGATGATTATGTGGAACAAGTTTCGTCCTTCAAGTTCTTGGGAACCCACATCTCGCACAATCTCATGTGGGCATCTAACACCAATGCTCTGCTGAAGATGGCCCAGCACCGTCTCTTTTTTTCTGATTGCTGAAAAAAATTTGGCCTCTCTCAGCATGTCCTGCTCTCCTACCACTGCTGCACTACAGACAGCATCCTCACATACTGCATCTGTGTGTGGTTCCACTGTTGCACTGTGGCTGAGCGGAAAGCACTTCGGCATGTGGTGGGAAGAGCAGAGAAAATCACTGGATTGAGGCTCCCAGAACTGGAGCACATCTACCACACTCGCTGTCTTAGGAAAGCGAGGTCCATCTGTAAAGACTCTGCACATCCATTCCATAGACATTTTGAACTGTTGCCCTCTGGAAAATGTTTTAGAGGATTTTGGGCTCATAAAACAAGACTGAGGGACAGCTTCATTCCAAGTGCAGTCCACATTTTAAATACTTTTTAGGACCCTCTCGTTGTCGTATGCTGCATTGCACAGATTGTACTATGTAAAGCTAGATTTGTTGTTATTTATCTTTTTTAATGCTATTTATTCATGTCCTTCTATTCTTTTTTTAATTACCATGGAGAAATGCATTCAAAATTTTGTTATGCTTCAGTATAATGACAATAAAGGAATTCTATTCTCTTTACACCGCGTTCCAAATTATTATGCAAATTTTGTTTGTCTCCGATTTTCATAGTCGATGCAAATGACAGTATAATTTTCATGTCATCAACCGTTATAGAGCATAATTCAAATGTTATTGAACAAACCTCCCAATGATAGCTATTCTTTTGCAAAAATAAACTCAAAATGCACTGTTCAAAATTATTATGCACAACAGAGTTTCAAAACATTTTATTGGTTGTAAAGAACTGAAAATGGTCATTTGTTGAATTTGCAGCATTAAGTCACCACTATCACTCTATAAATTCAAGAAGTGTGTGTGTGTGTGTGTGTGTGTGTGTGTGTGTGTGTGTGTGTGTGTGTGTGTGTGTGTGTGTGAGATGTTTATAGGACATCATAGGACGGCCTATGATGTCTGCCTGATGTCCTATGATGCATCATAGGCCATCCTATGATCTCAGGCATCATAGGACTCACGATGCCATCATAAAGATATTTGCGATGCCGTCATAAAGGTATGTCGTCTATATGACGGCACACTGATGTCTATATGATGGCACATAGACAGAGAGCACATCATAGGATGGCCTATTAAGGTCTATGTGTCTGTCACGTTTATATGACGGCACATAGACAGATAGGCATCATAGGACTCGTGATGCCATCATAAAGATATGATGTCTGTATGATGGCAGAGCACATCATAGGACAGCCTTCTGTCCTATGGTGATCCTATGATCTCAGGCATCATAGGACTCGCAATGCCATCATAAAAACTCGCTATATGACAGCACAGACAGAGCACATCATAGGATGGCCTATGATGTCTGCATGATGTCCTATCTATATGACGGCACATAGACAGAGCACATCATAGGACGGCCTATGATGTCTGCAGATGACGTCATACAGACCGCAAGAATCGCAAAAAGACAGACACAGGTAATCAACATAACAGTGAACAGTAACAAGAAGGGGCAAACAGAGATGGCAGGGCATGGTTACAGTAAATGGGATGGGCGGGGCTGCACAGATAATCATACACAGGGGACCACAGGGGAGACAAGACCAAGGCAATAATCATAATGATAATGACGACAATAATAATAACAATGCTGATAAACTTAAACTAAGAGGAAGACCAATGAAGAAATAAATATGCAAGACAGAATCACTCTATACTGTATATAATTCAAGAAATCTGTCACGATGTCATGATGTCAGGATCATAGGACTCGCTAAAACATCATAGGACTCGCTAAAACATCATAGGACTCGCGATGAGATCAAAGGCAAGCTGCACTCACGATCATAGTACTCGCTATGACATCATCAAAAATCAAAGGCAGGCATCACCGAACGAGTAGTGATGTCAAAAGATCCAAGGCAGGTTTCACCATGGTTGCTGTTGCCATGGTAACAATAACTTTCGACGGCCATGCAGAAATGTTTGCTTACACTTGCTTTCTGTGGGTATGCACAGGCATGCACAAGTATGCACTAGTATTTACTGAAATCAAAAGCCATTTCAATCAAAAACATCTTAACAAGCCAAGTTACATATTAACCGAGGACCCCTTCTTTAATATAACCTTCATAATTCTTGCATCCATTGAATTTGTGAGTTTTTGGAGAGTTTCTGCTTGAATTTCTTTGCAAGATGTCAGGATATCCTCCCACAGCTGCTGTTTTGATGTGATCTGCCTCCCACCCTCATAGATCTTTTGCTTGAGGATGCTCCAAAGGTTCTCAATAGGGTTTAGGTCAGGGGAGGATGGGGGCCACACCATGAGTTTCTCTCCTTTTATGCCCATAGCAGCCAATGACACAGAGGTGTTCTTTGCAGCATGAGATGGTGCATTGTCATGCATGAAGATAATTTTGCTACGGAAGGCATGGTTCTTTTTTTTGTACCATGGAAGAAAGTGTTCAGTCAGAAACTCTGTATATGTCTGTATGTTTGCCGAGGTCATTTTCACACCTTCAGGGATCCGAAAGGAGCCAACCAGCTCTCTCCCCATGATTCCGGCCCAAAACATGACCCCCCAACTCCTTGCTGACATCGCAGCCTTGTTGGAACATGGTGTCAATCCACCAACCATCCGCTACTCCATCCATCTGGACCATCCAGGGTTGCACGGCACTCATTAGTAAACAAGACTGTTTGAAAATTAGTCTTCATGTATTTCTGGGCCCACTGCAACCATTTCTGCTTGTGAGCATTGGTTGGGGTGGCTGAATAGTAGGTTTATGCACAACTGTAAGCCTCTGGAGGATCCTACATTTTGAGGTTTGTGGGACTCCAGAGGCACCAGCAGCTTCAAATACCTGTTTGCTGCTTTGTAATGGCATTTTAGCAGCTGCTCTCTTAATCCAATGAATTTATCTGGCAGAAACCATCCTCATTATGCCTTTATCTGCATGAACCTGTATGTGCTCTGAATCAGCTACAAATTTCTTCACAGTACGATGATCACGCTTAAGTTTTCATGAACTATGAACTATGTTTTCCTACCTTGTCCAAGACATTGCACTATCTGACTCTTTTCTGCAGCAGAGAGATCCTTTTTCTTTCTCATATTGCTTGAAACCTGTGGCATAAGATACATTAAGCTAAGATGAGATGAGATGAGCCTTTATTCGTCCCACAATGGGGAAATTCCGGGATTGCAGCAGCAAAGGGATAGCAGCACCCAGAGCAATAGTAAATAAGATAATAAGATAATAAGAACTGGTTAGCCAAAGCAGTAAATAAATATACATATGTACACAATTATATACACAGTGCAGGACCATTGCGGCTAGATGGTATCAACAGCATTACGGTTTGTTAAATTACCCGGCAGAATATAAATATGTACCCAGACAGTATATTTTGCATTTGAATCAACAGTGTTGTTGCCACCCTCAATAATAATTGTAATTGCCTTAGTTGTGTATTGGAGGGGAAGATCTCTATTGTGCAAAGTTGTTACATTTAGTACATTTAATACAACCTCTACGAGCAGCATCAGTTAGGTTATTAAGTCTGACAGCCATAGGTAGGAAGGACCTGCAGAACCTCTCCCTCGAGCACTTACGATGGCACAGCCTACCACTGAATGAGCTCCTCAGTGCGTCCAGCGTGTCCCATGTGGGGTGGGACTCGGACTCCAGCAGAGATGACGGCTTAGCCACCATTCTCTTCTCTCCTATTTCCTCCATTGTGTCGAGGTGGCACCCCAGAACAGAGCTAGCTTTTTTTGATCAGCCTATTCAGTCTGATTCAGTCTGGGCTGCCGTGATGCCACTGCCCCAGCACTCACTCACTCATCTTCTTCCGCTTAATCCTTTTCAGGTCACGGGGGGGCTGGAGCCTGTCCCAGCATCTTTGGGCGAGAGGCAGGGTACACCCTGGACAGATCGCCAGTCCATCGCAGGGCCAACACAGAGAGACAGACAACCATTCACTCTCACAGTCATACCTAAGGACAATTTAGAATCCCCAGTTTTTTGATGCCAATTAACCTAACTTGCATGTTTTTGGCATGTGGGAGGAAACCGGAGAAATCCCGGAGTAAACCCACGCAGACACGGGGAGAACATGCAAACTCCACACAGATCACTGTTGGTCGGGGGCTGGGATCAAACCCAGGATCCCCCAGCCAAGGGTGAGTTGCTGTGCTGCCGCAGTGCTAACCACTGCGCCACCATGCCGCCCAACAGACCACTCCAAATGTGATGGCTGATGCCACCACCGAATCAAAGAAAGTCTTCAGGAGTGCCCCTTGCACTCCGAAAGACCTGAGTCTCCTCAGGAGGTACAGCCTGTGCTGCCCCTTCTTGTAGAGCACGTTGGTGTTGTGTGACCAGTCCAGTTTATTGTTCAAGTGAACACCCAGGTACTTGTAAGATGTCATTATCTCAATGTCTGTTCCCTGGATATTTACCGGTGCTGTGGGGGGGGGGGGGGAGTTTGTCCTCACCTGTGGCAGTCCACCACCAGTTCCTTGGTTTTCCTCACACTGATCTGGAGGCAATTCCACAGGCACCAGTCCACAAAGTCCTGAATAAGTCCTCTGTGCTCCGTGTCATCCCCATCAGAGATGAGGCAGACAATTGCAGAGTCGTCAGAGAACTTCTGTAGATGGCAGTGTGGTATATTGTGTGAAAATAACAACACATTGCCATCTACAGAAGTTCTCTGATGACTCTGCGATCGTTGGTCTCATCTCCAGCGGAGATGAAGCTGAGTACAGAGGGCTTATCCAGGACTTTGTGGACTGGTGCCATCGGAACTGCCTCCAGATCAACGCGAGGAAAACTAAGGAGCTGGTGGTGGACTGCCGCAGGCATGGGCAGCCCCTCACAGCACCAGTAAATATACAGGGAACAGACATCGAGATGGTGACATCCTACAAGTACCTGGGTATTCATCTGAACAATAAACTAGACTGGTCACACAATACTGACGCACTCTACAAGAAGGGACAGCGCAGGCTGTTCCTGCTGAGGAGACTCAGGTCTTTTGGTGTACAAGGGGCGCTGCTGAAGTCATTCTATGACACGGTGGTGGCATCAGCCATCACTTTTGGAGTGGTCTGCTGGGGCAGTGGCATTACTGCAGCCGATAGGAAGAGACTGAACAAACTGATTAAGAAAGCTAGCTCTGTCCTGGGGCAACGCCTTGATCCGATGGAGGAGATAGGAGAGAGAAGGACGGTGGCTAAACTGTCATCTCTGCTGGAGTCCGAGTTCCACCCTATGCAGGACATACTGGATGCACTGAGGAGCTCATTTAGCAGCAGACTACATCATCCCAGGTGCACAACCGAGAGGTTTCGTAGGTCCTTCCTACCAACGGCTGTCAGACTGTACAACCTAAGCAGGGCTGCTCGCAGAGATAGCAAAAAGACGTAACAAACTAATAGGTTTTTTTTGAATGCAAAAGATGCAATAGACTTACACAATGGTCCTCTCCGGCATACAACTAGGAACATACCGGTCGCTATGGAGGGTGAGAATATGTATGGGCACATAATCATACCATGTAGGATAACTAAATAGACGGTTATGCTGTTTCATCCCACCTAGCAACAATGCTCTGCACTGTGTGTGTTTATATATTTACATATTTATTCCATCTAGCTACAATGCTCTGCACTGGGTGTGTTTATATTTATATATCTATATATTTATTCCATCTAGCTACAATGCTCCGCACTGTGTTTTTTTATATATCTACATATTATTCCATCTAGCTACATTGCTCCGCACTGTGTGTGTTTATATACTTGCATATTTATTCCACCTAGCTGCAATGCTCCATACTGTGGGTGTTTATATATTTACATATTTATTCCATCTAGCTACAATGCTCTGCACTGTGTGTTCATATATTCATATATTTATTCCATCCAGCTACAATGCTCTGCACTGTGTGTCTGTGTGTGTATATATATATTTTATAGTAATATGTACATATGTATATTAGCTGCTCTTGCTTGCTTGTTTTTTCTTGCCCTCTGATTGTTGCTCTGAGTGTTGCTATCCCTGTGCTGTTGCAATCCTGGAATTTCCCCGTTGTGGGACTAATAAAGGCTTATCTTATCTTATCTTAAAGTCAGCAGTGTTGAGGGTGAACAGAAAGGGAGCCAGAACTGTTCCCTGAGGAGCCCCCGTACTGCAGATGATGGTGTCAGACACACTATCCTGGGTTCTCACAAACTGTGGTCAGTATGCTTAATAAGGTGGAACATCCTTCTTAAGTTGTTTTCCTTTAATTGGGCTCCCCTGGTAAACTAATTATGACAGGTGTCTGAGATTGATATCAGTGCTCAAAAGAGCCCTGAGACACAATACCATCCATGAGTTTAATTGGAAAAACAAAAAATTTAATGATTATGACCCTAAAATCCTATTTGCATAATAATTTGGAATGCGGTGTAATAACAAAGTGAACAATTATAACAAGAACAACATAAAATAAGTTTAAAATCAGAAATTAAGAAAATTAAAATAGGAAACTCCTCAAAAGCAAGGTTAAAATAGTAGGTCTTGAGCCTGCTTTTAAAAACATGAACACTCTTGGTAGCCCTGATGTTCTGTTCAGTTCGATTCAATTCAACTTTATTAATATAGTGCCATTTCACAACAACAGTCATCTCATAGCACTTTCAACTGTAGGGGAAACCCCCACAATTGCAGAAAGACCCCAGCAATCAGGCGATCCCCTATGAGCAAGCACTTGGTGACGGTGGAGAGGAAAAACTCCCTTTTAGCAGGAAGAAACCTCCAGCAGAACCAGGCTCAGGGAGGGGCAGTCATCTGCTATGACTGGCTGGGGGGTGAGGGGATAGAGAAAAAGAAGAAAAGAACAGACATGTAGGGAGCAAACAGTACGACGGGGACTCAATCTATGGGAGAGAACAAACAGATGTTAATGACCAGCAAAAATATTTCATTGAGAGTGAAGAAAGAAGTGAAGCCCAGTGCACTGTTGGAGGTACCCCGGCTATCTAAACCAATTAGCAGCATAACTACGGGAGGGTTCAGGGGCACATGATCCCACCCTAATTATAGGCTAAATCAAAAAAGAAGGTTTTAACCCTATTCTTAAAAACAGAGATAGTGTGATTCCCGAATCCAGACAGCTGGTTCCACAGGAGAGGAGCTTGATCACTGAAGGCTTTGTCATGTTTGCCCCTTTCAGGGCATTAATGAGGCGCCAGATGCCAACCGAGAGATTGTGCATATTTATTAAAGGAAGGTAACAAAATAACAAGCCACGTGAGGCAAAATACAAAAAACTATACATGCAATCCCAAAGGGTGAAATAAGGAGAGGAATAAAAAGTCACCAAGCACTTACATAGAGTGAGGGCAAAACCTGATGCTGTAAACACTTACAAATGAATGAAGCGAGGGCGAAACTTACGCTGAAGTGAGACTGGAGCTGGACATAGGGACTCCAGTCATGGTTGACAACGAGGTGGCAGCGAGGAGTGAGCCTCAGCTGCCACCTTAAATACTAAACACAACAGCTAAGGGCCAAGCAGGTGAAGAGAAAACATAATCACAGAATCATGATCAGCTGTGACAGGGCCTGCTTGATTTCACAGCCATAAGTCCGGCTGTGGCGCGGTCACAGTAAAAGCCCCTGCGGTACAAATAATAACAGAACTAAGAATGCGGAGGAAAAGGGAAAATACTGAGTGACTCCAGCGCTCGGATCACCACAGTGCCCCCCGTTTAAGGGATGCATTCCAGGCGTCCCACTGTGCCATCCAGGAGAGGGAAAAAAGAAAACAAAAGGGACCCCCCCAACCAGAAAACCAACTTCGGGTGGGTGGAGAGGGAATCCAGGCTAGGAGGGAGAGAAACTAGAAGGAAAATATACAAAAAATACCGAACAGCAAGATACAAGAAAATAGAACCCCACACAGATCAATTGAAAAACATTCACGACTCTGAAACAAAAATAGCATGGCCAATACTACCATTACAGGTTCAAAATAAAGAAGTGGCGAAAATTGACCACAAATACAAAGAGAGACCTTCGAACAGAAATGTCCAAATACAAATACAGCCGTGGACAAAATTGTTGGTACCCCTCTGTTAATGAAAGTGTGACGATGGGATGTCACCACTGTATGACTTGTTGTATTGTGTGATTATGTTATATCTGTAATGTTGTAAATGTCAGTATGATTATTTGTTAAAATGCACACAGTATTTTGGGATTTGTCTTTGTTAATTTGAATGCCCTTGGGAGATAACTATTATGGTTAAGTATTTGGTAAAATAATTGATAAAGGATTTATTTCACATACCTTTGCCAACATGCTTCCTGTGGGTGTCCAGGCAAAAGACTCTGTGAGGGGTTGAGGGCCTTTTTATAGGACACCAGCAGGAAGGAAACATGTATGGTAAGTTAGAGGGGTGGTTTAACATTTGTAAATAAGGGTTGAAATTATTTATTGAATTATTTATATTGCTATTTATTGTATGTTATTTATATTTATATTGTATATACTTGGGGAAATTATTTATGTATTTTTAGATGTTAGTGGGTATGTGTTAAGAATAGGAATGTTGATTGTTTTACCTGGGATTATGGTAGGGGCTAATCAGCCCTAATTATCTCGTATATTATATAACAGGTGTGAGATATCAAGTAACATGGCTATTTGCTGATGGCTGTTTGCTGATTGCTGATTGTTCTTGGTATGCTTCTTGGTTGGCGAAGTGCATTTTGTTTGAAGGATTCGTGTCAGATGTTTTCCTGGAAATTTTGCTTGTAAGATTATTGAAAATAAATGGACTAATGGAAAATTGAAATCTGCCTCGCCTCGACGCTACATTATCACAGAAAGAAAAACCCACAATGGTCACAGAAATAACCTGAATCTGACAAAAGTGGTAATAAATAAAAATTCTATGAAAATTAACCAGTGAAAATCAGACGGTGCTTTTGAATTGTGGTTCAACAGAATTACTTTAAAAAACAAACTCATGAAACAGGCCTGGACAAAAATGATGGTACCCCGAGAAAAGATTGAAAATAATGTGACCATAGGGACATGTTCAACCAAGATGTGTCCTCTAATTAACATCACAGGTGTCTACAAACTTGTAATCAGTCAGTCGGCCTATTTTAAAGGGTGACAAGTAGTCACTGTGCTGTTTAGTGACATGGTATGTACCACACTAAACATGGACAAGGAAGCAAAGGAGAGAGTTGTCTCAGGAGATTAGAAAGAAAATTATAGACAAGCATGTTAAAGGTAAAGGCTATAAGACCATCTCCAAGCAGCTTGATGTTCCTGTGACTACAGTTGCACATATTATTCAGAAATTTAAGATCCACGGGACTGTAGCCAACCTCCCTGGACGTGGCCGCAGGAGGAGACGAATAATACGAATGGTGTGGTATATATTACTCATATATTCCATACCTGCATACGTTAGAGCATGTGGAAATGTTTGGAGCAACATATGCAAAGGAACTTCACACCTCCGAAAGGACAAAGGAATCTCACCGCCGTGTGAAGACCAACGACGTCACAGGACGCGGCGGCGACAGACTTGACACCTTCACCCCCTAAGGCAAGGAGAGGTTTTCCCATCACCTCCCAAGACGAAGGGAGGAGTTAACAGGACAATGGGGGGATTAAGATACGGGGGATGTCGGCTTGTGTTTTGCATGTCTTTGATGTGTGCCTGTATTTAACCAGCGAGCTGGGCAGAAATCTTTCTCTTTTGCCTTCTGCCAAGCTCTGCACCAGATGAGACAAGATAGAAGAGTTGTTCATTAAAGACTCTGTTTTTAATACAAAACCGCCTCATCATTTCCAGCTCTTCTACACTGGTGACCCCGACGTGATTCACTCCCTCGCGCACCCAGGTGTGTGCGCCTCGGTCAAAATGGTTGCCGAAAAGTTTGTGTGGCCAGGCCTGCGCAAAAACGTAAAAGAATGGGCAAAAACTTGCATTCCTTGTCAGCGCGCCAAAGTACACAGACACACAAAAGCCCCTCTGGAGCCTTTTCCCATCCCTGCTAGAAGGTTCGACCACATTCATGTCGACCTCGTGGGGCCACTGCCTTCCTCCCAGGGTTTCACACACCTGCTAACAATGATAGACCGCACCACGCGCTGACCAGAGGCAGTCCCTCTAGCGGCAACTACAGCGGAGGAAGTCGCTCGCGTTTTTCTAACAAATTGGGTGGCACGTTTCGGCGTCCCATCAGACATCACGTCAGATAGGGGGCCTCAATTTGTCTCAGAGCTCTGGTCAGCCATGTCCAACAGTTTAGGGGCAACAATTCACCGTACCACCGCTTATCACCCTCAGGCTAATGGGTTATGCGAGCGTTTTCACAGATCCTTAAAGGCCGCCCTCAGAGCCTCATTAACGGACACAAATTGGGTAAATAAACTTCCCTGGGTTTTATTGGGGTTGCGTGCGGCACCTAAAGAGGATTTAGACGCTTCCCCTGCAGAATTAGTCTTTGCTCAGC
The DNA here is from genome assembly GCA_020510985.1 of Pholidichthys leucotaenia. NCBI lineage: Eukaryota > Metazoa > Chordata > Actinopteri > Cichliformes > Pholidichthyidae > Pholidichthys > Pholidichthys leucotaenia. The sequence goes on along the minus strand of CM035842.1, from coordinate 244,881,644 downwards.
CTATCAGACTACCAGGTGAATTTTTACCAGAAAACCCGGAACCAGGGCACCTCCCAGTCCCAAGGTTTTTAGGCAGTAACGGACCGGACTCTCTCCACGGTCCAGCTCATCACTCCTTTCCACGAGTTTTTGTTCCTCAAACTTTAAAAAACGCCGAGTTTGTTTTTGTTAAGCATGAAACCCTAAAACCAACGTTACGCCCAGTATACGATGGCCCGTTCAGAGTGCTGGAAAATGGTGACAAACACTTTGTGCTTGATTATGGGGATAGAAATGAAACGGTCAGCATTGACAGACTCAAACCTGCCTTCTTGTTGAGAGACAAACCTGCACAGTTGGCGCGAGCACCTCGGCGAGGCAGACCCCCCAAGGAAAAAGTCTCAGCCCCCAGGCAGGGAACAAATAATCTCTCTCCTTCCCACACTGCAGATTCCTCACAACAAGGTCCCAGCAGGACGCCTAAACCAACCTACAGCAGCTTTGGGAGAAGATTAAAACCCAGACTGCACAGGGACTGATTACACCACTCTGCAATTTTTCGCTAATTGTGCCGCAACAGTTTAGGACTGACTTATGATTATACTATGCTGTTATGTTTTCACTGAACTCTCTTAGGAGCATGGCTGCTTGAAAGTTTCTTCTGTGGCAACAGCTGTAACACGTAGTATGTCTTAGTAATTACCCTAGACTGTGAATATTTCTGTGTCCTTTCCTAGTTGTTTGGGGGGCCTGTGGTATATATTACTCATATATTCCATACCTGCATACGTTAGAGCATGTGGAAATGTTTGGAGCAACATATGCAAAGGAACTTCACACCTCCGAAAGGTCAAAGGAATCTCACCGCCGTGTGAAGACCAACGACGTCACAGGACGCGGCGGCGACAGACTTGACACCTTCACCCCCTAAGGCGAGGAGAGGTTTTCCCATCACCTCCCAAGACGAAGGGAGGAGTTAACAGGACAATGGGGGGATTAAGATACGGGGGATGTCGGCTTGTGTTTTGCATGTCTTTGATGTGTGCCTGTATTTAACCAGCGAGCTGGGCAGAAATCTTTCTCTTTTGCCTTCTGCCAAGCTCTGCACCAGATGAGACAAGATAGAAGAGTTGTTCATTAAAGACTCTGTTTTTAATACAAAATCGCCTCATCATTTCCAGCTCTTCTACAATGGTAACAAAAGAGCCCAGAACAACCTCTAAACACATTCATGGTGAACTCCAAGGTCAAGGTACATAAGTGTCAGATCGCACCATCCATTGTTGTTTGAGCCAAAGTGGACTTCATGGAAGATGACCAAGGAGGACACCACTGTTGAAAACAAATCATAAAAAAGCCAGACTGGAATTTGCCAAACTGTATGTTGACAAGCCACAAAGTTTCTGGGAGAATGTCCTATGGACAGACAAGACAAAAATGGAACTTTCTGGCAAGGCACATCAGCGTTATGTTCACAGACGCGAAAATGAAGCATACCAAGAAAAGAACACTGTCCCTACTGTGAAACATGGAGGAGGTTCTGTTATGTTCTGGGGCTGCTTTGCTGCATCTGGCACAGGGTGTCTTGAATCTGTGCAGGGTACAATGAAATCTCAAGACTATCAAGGTATTCTAGAGAGAAATGTGCTGCCCAGTGTCAGACAGCTTGGTCTCAGTCGCAGGTCATGGGTCTTGCAACAGGATAATGACCCAAAACACACAGCTAAAAACACCCAAGAATGGCTAAGAGCGAAACATTGGACTATTCTAAAGTGGCCTTCTATGAGCCCTGATCTAAATCCTATTGAACATCTGTGGAAGGAGCTGAAACATGCCGTGTGGAGAAGGCACCCTTCAAACCTGAGACAACTGGAGCAGTTTGCTCATGAGGAGTGGGCCAAAATACCTGCTGAGAGGTGCAGAAGTCTCATTGACAGTTACAGAAATGGTTTGATTGCAGTGATTGCCTCAAAAGGTTGTGCAACAAAATATTAAGTTAAGGGTACCATCATTTTTGTCCAGGCCTGTTTCATGAGTTTGTTTTTTAAAGTAATTCTGTTGAACCACAATTCAAAAGCATTGTCTGATTTTCATTGGTTAATTTTCATAGAATTTTTATTTATTACCACTTTTGTCAGATTCAAGTTATTTCTGTGACCATTGTGGGTTTTTCTTTCATTAACAGAGGGATACCAACAATTTTGTCCACGTGTGTAAATCACAGTCTGAGGATGCACACAAAAAAAAACAGGTACACTGCAACAACAAAAACATGTATGTACACTTTCACTCATACATTAATGCAAAGCACTAGCGTGGGGAAAACCGACAGGTAAAGCAAAAAATAGTTCTGGTGGCCTACCAACACCATACTCCAACCCAAGGAAAACAGTTCAGGCGGCCTACCAAAGTCCCAGAACCAGCGAAGCAGCTCTTCAGGTGGTCGACCCAGATTGAAGAACCAGCGAAACAGTTCTTCCGGCGGCTGACCCAGGTTGCAGAACAGGTGAAACAGCTCTTCAGGCGGCCGACCCAGGTTGCAGAACCGGCGAAACAGTCCTTCTGGTGGCCGACCCACATCCTTAGACCACCAGGACCGGAGGGGTGAGCTCGAGGGTCCAGGCTCGGCGATCAGAAGGTCGATTTCAGGCTACCACTCGTTTGCAGTGGCCTCTGCAGCCAGCATGAAGGTCTCAACAGTCCGCAAACCCCCTGGCGCTGAAACCCACATCGCTGGCTCACTTGGCATGGTGGCAGGAGATCCGTTGCCTGCAGGGGCTGAATGCTGCTCCGCAGAGACCCGGGGATGCTTACTCGTCGACGCAGGCTCCAAACGGCAATCAGCCCTCCTCCTCTGTCCATGGCGTGGCTGCAGAGCTGGAGCGAGGTTCTCCAGGGCCGCAGGTTCCTCCTTTGTCCGGCAGTCTAATCCTGGGACCGGGGAACGCTCGAGGAGAATAGGAGGAAACACAGGGGTAGCAGGATCAATTTTAATGGCTGCAGCAGATGGTGAAAGCTCAGAGGACTGTGAAACCTGAACTTCACCCCCAGGAATCAGACAAGATAATTCATCAAAATGAGAAATAGAATGAAAAAACACTTGCCTGCTTTTCCGGGGAACGATGGTGACTGCTGCAATGGGCTAAGTTCTCTCCCTCTCTGTGACTGTGGAGGATGTGGACCCCTCTGGCGGATGAAGAGGAGCTGCTCCTACAGGCACGGTCACGGGCGGGGCCAGGGGAAAAACAGCTGGGCTCTCAGCAGTGAAGGATGACGTCATGGAGGAGGGGGTAACAGCTACGAAGACCCGGGAACGGGAGGCTGGCAAAACAGCCGACAAGGGAAACCCAAGGGCTGCAGCTGCTGATTTTCCTCTCTGCCATGGCATAGAACAAGTTGCTGCTGGCTGGGAGACGGGAAAATTCTTCTGCATATCCGTGGCTGGGTAATGGCGGGAGTTTCATGGCACTTTCACCCGGTTATTCTCCACCCGCTTAGGTACAGCTGTGTCACAGGGAGTGGTAGAGTTCTGCGCTGGGAGGCGGCGTTTGTTGGCTGGTGTAGCGGGAGCTAGAGCCAAAGCAGGAGCCTCGCAAGGAGTTGCTTGATCCGGGCCACGGGAGTGCCTTCATGTCGGTGATGAACTAGGCTTCCTGGAGGGTTTCTTGTCCCACTCCCAGTTCCTCTGGAGAAGCGCCGATCCCTCAACCATCTTCTCCCCGTCCTCAGCGTGATCAGCAAGGCGAGGATGGCATTTAGCCGCCATCGCAAGGCCCAGGTACCATACAGTGCCTTTGGGTGAGCGTTGGCGAGCGATGCATAGGAGGTCCCTAAGTGATGCCATAACCTCCTCCGGAAGAAAAAAAAACCCCGCAGGCACCCGGTGCCCAACCAAAACTCACTGTGGCTGGCACCTCGCTTGGCTGCGACCTACTGTCATGTTTACCCCTTTCAGGGCATTATTGAGGCGCCAGATGCCGACAGAGAGTTTGTGCATATTTAATAAAGGGAGGTAACAAAATAACAAGCCACGTGGGGCAAAATACAAATAACTATACATGGAACCCCAAAGGGTGAAATAAGGAGAGGAATAAAAAGTCACCAAGCACTTACATACAAAGAGTGAGGGTGAAACCTGACACTGTAGATTAAACACTTACAAATGAATGAAGCGAGGGCAAAACCTACGCTGAAGTGAGACTGGAACCGGACATAGGGACTCCAGTCATGGTTGACGACGAGGTCGCAGCGAGGAGTGAGCCTCAGCTGCCACCTTAAATACTAAACACAACAGCTAAAGGCCAAACAGGTGAAGAGAAAACATAGTCACAGAATCATGATCAGCTGTGACAGGGCCGGCTCGACTTGACAGCCGGAAGTCCAGCTGCAGCGCTGTCACAGTAAAAGCCCCCGCAGTACAAATAATAACAGAACTAGGAATGCAGAGGAAAGGGGAAAATACTGAGTGACTCGAGCGCCTCCGCGCTCGAATCACCTCAGGCTCTGCCTCCCATTGTACTTTTGAAGATTCTAGGTATTACAAGTATTCCTGCATTTTGGGAGCGTAGTGCTCCGTTAGGATAATGGGGTAGTAACAAATCTTTTAAATAAAAAGGGGCCTGATTATTTAGAGCTTTGTAAGTCAGAAGAAGGATTTTCAGAATCAGAATCAGAATGAGATTTATTGCCATTGTTCATGTAGTACACAAACTAGGAATTTGTCTCGGTGCAATGCTGCAGCATTAAACATGGAGTAGCACTAAAGATAAAAATAAAAAACTATGCATGCAATAAAAGTTAGAATATGAATATGAATATGAAACTTAATTCTAAACTCTATGGGAAACCAATGAAGGGAGGCCAGAACCAGAAATATGATCTCTCTTTCTACTATCTGTTGCAACTCTTGCTGCAGCATTTTGGATCAGCTGAAGACTTTTAAAGATGTTTTAGGACAACCTGATAATAAAGAGTTACAATAATCTAATCTAGAGCTAACAAAAGCGTGGATTAGTTTCTCAGCATCACTCTGAGACAAGATGCTCCTAATCTCGACAATATTACGCAAATGATAGAAGGCAGTCTTAGAAACAAGTTTAATATGTGAATTAAATGTGAATGTGAATATGTGAATTCCTCACAGAGCTATTAAGAGAAAGAGTAACTGCATCCAAACTAAGAGTTTGATTTGGAAAGGTATTTCTAAGGTTTTTTGGACCAACTAGAATGACTGCAGTCTCATCTGAATTCAATAGCAGGAAATTACAAGTCATCCAAGCTTTGATTTGCCTAAGACAGGCCTCTTGGCTAATTGATTACTATCATCTGGCTTCATTGACAGGTATAATTGTGTGTCATCTGCATAACAATGAAAATGTATACAGTGCTTTCTAATAATGTTCCCTGTGGAACTCCGTGACTGTGTCATGAACCTGGGTTTGATGGAACCTGAACCTGGGTTTGGTTCCACCAAACCCAGTTCTGACACCGCGGCTATTTTGGCCCGTTTACTATTTATTTTCCATCAGACACTTCAGGGAGCCCTTTGGGTCCTCCGCTCCTTGACAGCTCGGGCACGCCCCCTCCTCCTGTCAGTGTCATCAGCTGTGTCTTGTTATTGGTGTTTCACACACATACAAACACACACACACACACACACACACACCTCACTCACTTCCATTCATACGCTCTGATGCTCACCTATGCACACATTTTCAATTTGTTCTGGCCACGCTCCTTCACACCGGCGGTCTCTTCCCTCATTAGTATTATGATTACTTAAATGCTGTGTTTATGGGAAGAGCTCGCCGGAGCATTGCGCTTCATACACGGCGGTGTGTTCCTCCGTGTATGCCAGTTGTCATTACCTACGTTTACTTTCAGCCTGACCAAAGTAGTCTTCTCTTACACTATGTTACTGTTGTAAGTTAGTTGGTGTAAGCGGCTGTTCCAGCTTTATCTTCATCCACCGGACTGCACGGACAACCCCAGATCACTCCAGCTGTAAGTTTATGCTTATCTTTCTCTTTGTGCTTCCAGCAGCATTGCGGCATTAGGCATTCCCTCCCTCGGACTGTAGAGCATCCAGGTGGCGTCCCTGTATGTCTGGTGGCCACAAGTGCAACCATTTCCACTCTCTGTTTATTGCGCGACTGTTTCTGAACAATACTGGGGTTCTTGTTAATTAAAGTGCATGAATCTACTCCTGCTCTTGGGTTTGTCATTTCTCCCTCGGTGCACTGCGTAATGGCGCACAAGGGTTCATAACAGACTGAGCTTTGAGTTGGAAGAAAACTCATTATTGACATGAACAAACTGGAACCTATCAGATAAATAAGATCTAAACCACTGCAACGAAGTTCCATTAAGTCCAACATGGTGTTCTGATCTATCAAGTAAAATATTATGATCGATCGTATCAAAAGCTGCACTAAGATCTAAAAGGACAAGTACAGAAACAAGTCAATTATCAGATGCGATAAGGAGGTCATTAGTGACCTTCACTAAGGCTGTTTCAGCACTATGATGGATTCTAAACCCAGATTGAAACTCTTCAAATAAACCATTTCCCTGCAAGTGGTCAAATAATTATGCGTAGCAACAGCTCTTTCTAAGATTTTTGAAACAAAAGGCAGATTAGAGATTGGTCTATAGTTAGCTAAAACTCCTGGATCCAGTGTTGGTTTTTTTGAGTAAGGGTTTAATTACAGCTGTTTTAAAAGCCTGCGGTACATGGCCTAATGTTGATGAAGAATTGATTATTTGAAGAACAGAGCTACCAATAAATGGGAAGACTTCTTTAAATAACCTGGTAGAAATAGGGTCTAAAAGACAAATTGAAGGCTTGGATGAGGAAATTATTTTGTCTAACTGTAAAAGGTCAATTGGAGTAAACTCATCCAAACAAATATCAGTTGAAGGAGTTGTAGTAGTTACTGTATTTAAGTTAATGGTGGGAAGAATCTGACTGATTTTATCTCTGATAGATGAAATTTTATTATTGAAAAAGTTCATAAAGTCCTGACTAGTAAGCTCTATGGGAATGCTAGGATTGACAGAGTCCTGACTCTTTGTCAGCCTGGCTACAGTGCTGAAAAGAAACCTGGGATTATTCTTGTTCTCTTCTATTAATGCAGAATAGTAACTTGTTCTAGCTTTCCTAAGAGATTGATTTTTTATAAATTAGAAGATGATTTCTCCAAGCTAAATAGATTTCATCTAATTTAGTGGAGCGCCATTCATTCATTCATTCATTCATTCATTCATCTTCTTCTGCTTAATCCTTTTTGGGTCGCCGGGGGTCTGGAGCCTATCCCAGCATCTTTGGGCGAGAGGCAGGGTACACCCTGGACAGATCGCCAGTCCATCGCAGGGCCAACACAGAGAGACAGACAACCATTCACTCTCACAGTCATACCTAAGGACAATTTAGAATCTCCAGTTTGATGCCAGTTAACCTAACTTGCATGTTTTTGGCATGTGGGAGGAAACCGGAGAAATCCCGGAGTAAACCCACGCAGACACGGGGGGAACATGCAAACTCCACACAGATCACTGTTGGTCGGGGGCTGGGATTGAACCCAGGATACAGAAGACTTGTCAATTAGAAAGAAAATAGTGGAGTGTGGAGTGTGTAAATGACGAGGCAGATTTGTCTCAGGCAGTTTATTACACATCTCACACATGAGCATAGTAGAAAGAGGACATCTCAGACAGAACTCTTCTCTTAAATACTCAGGTCCTTCTACATATCAAAGGTCACATTGCATTCACATCAAAGGTCACATTGCATGCACTTCCTCAATCCCTTAACATCCCCCTCGCAGTCTCTGGCACACAAAGGATCCTCCTAGCAGTCTCTGACACACAAAAGATCACACTTTCACAGCTTCCTGTTATCTCCAAGGAAACTCTGCCCTTTGTTCTTATCTAAGATGCTACACATTATGTTTTCCCCATGTGCGGCCACACACCCCCCCCCCCGAGCATATTGGATCGAACAAAAGAATAAACAGAATCATTAAACATCAATCCACATGCTGCTTGGGCTTCAGTCTTCTCCCGTATCTGTTGTAACCAGGATTCACCGCCTCCGCGGCGCTGTCATGCTGGGGAGCTGCTGTTTGGGGGTGAAAACCTTTTGTCTGTCCCTGCGGGTGTTCTGGGGAAATTTTACTCTGGGAAGCTCCCCGTGGGGATCTTCCATGCCGAGGGGCCCTCGCCAACAGCACTTGCTCGTCCGCCACCACAAAAGCGGGTTTGAGTCTGTTAATGCCAACCTTTTCCCTCCTACCCCCCAAATCCAGCAAAAAATGCTTGTCCCCTGTTTCCAGCACTCTGAACGGCCCATCATAAGGTGGTCGCAGTGGGGGGCGATGTGCGTCGTGTCTGACAAAAACAAACTCCGCGTTTTTCAAAGTCTTAGGCACAAAAACGCGTGGAAAACTGTGGTGAACAGGGCCCGGCAGCGTGCCTGTGTCAATGCTACGCTGCAACAGCTGAGACGGGGAGCTGCCCGGCGCAGGATTATCTGGGAGAAATTCCCCAAGCAGCCGAAGCGGCTGCGCAAAAACGAGTTCAGCCGGGGAAGCTTCCAAGTCCTCTTTAGGTGCAGAACGTAACCCCAATAAAACCCACGGTAGTTTGTCTACCCAATTTGCATCCGTCAGTGACGCCCTGAGAGCTGCTTTCAATGACCTATGAAAACGTTCGCATAACCCATTAGCCTGTGGATTGTACGCGGTTGTGCAGTGAATTGTGACACCCAGGCTGCGGGCCATTGTTGACCAAAGTTCGGAAACAAATTGAGGGCCTCTGTCGGACGTAATGTCCGACGGGACTCCAAAACGCGCCACCCATGCTGTTAAAAACGCGCGCGCCACCTCCTCGGCTGTAGTTGACGCCAGTGGAACCACCTCAGGCCAGCGCGTGGTGCGGTCCACCATTGTCAGAAGGTGCGGGCACCCCTGTGATGGTGGGAGGGGGCCCACGAGGTCCACGTGAACATGGTCGAACCTCTTAGCCGGGATGTGAAACGGCTCCAAGGGAGCTCTCGTGTGTCTGTGTACTTTGGCTCGTTGGCACGCCATGCAGGCTGCTGCCCACTCTTTCACTTGTTTGCGAAGGCTCGGCCACACAAATTTCTCTCCTACCATTTTGACCGACGTGCGCACTCCCGGGTGCGCTAAAGAATGAATCGAGTCAAAAACGCGGCGGCGCCACGCGGCCAGTACCACGGGACGCGGTCGCCCCGTGGAGACATCGCAGATTAGGGGGGGCATACCGTCTTGCAGCACCCTGTTCTTCAGCCTTAACCCTGTTGGTCCAGACTGGAGCGCGCGCACATCCGCGTCACTAACCTTCTCCGCGGCCATGGCTGTGTAATCTATCCCCACGCAGACCGGGGCCGCCACGGCGCGTGAGAGGCAGTCTGCCACTACATTCAGTTTACCCGACACATGCTGAATATCGGTAGTAAACTCTGAGATCGCGGCCAGCTGTCTCTGCTGCCGGCCCGACCACGGTTCGGAAACCTTGGCCATCGCGAATGTTAGTGGCTTGTGGTCAACGAACGCGGTGAAACAGCGTCCTTCCAGCCAGAACTGGAAGTGGCGAATGGCCAAGTGGAGAGCCAGCAACTCCCTGTCGAACGCGCTGTATTTATGTTCACTATCGCACAAAGTCCTGCTGAAAAAGGCGAGCGGCTGCCAAGTCCCGGCTACACGCTGCTCCACAACCGCCCCTATGGCCACATCTGACGCGTCAGTAGTGAGCACTATGCGGGCCGTTGGGTCTGGATGTGCCAACAACGCAGCATTTGCCAGGGCTGTCTTGACTTCCGAGAACGCTCGCTGTCGCTCCGAGGACCATTCAATCTTATTCGCGGGTTTCTGTTTTTTGAGCGCGGCGTACAGTGGTTGCATGAGCTGCGCTGCACGGGGGAGGAAACGGTTATAAAAATTCACCATTCCCAAAAACTCCTGTAACGCCCTGACCATTTGCGGTCGGGGAAAATCTGCTACCGCGCGCACTTTGTCAGGCAGCGGAACCGCTCCTTCAGGAGAGATGCAGTGCCCCAAAAAATCAATCTGCGTCACCCCGAACTGACACTTCGCTGGATTGATTATTAAACCGTGCTCTCCCAACCTCTGGAAAACCGCCGTGAGGTGGGTTTCGTGTTCGTCTTCGGACGCGCTGGCTACCAAGATATCGTCCAGGTAGACGAATACGAAAGGGAGATCTCGCAGCACCGCATCCATCATGCATTGGAACGTCTGTGCAGCCCCTTTAAGCCCGAATGGCATGCGCAAAAACTCGAGTAGGCCGAACGGAGTTATCATCGCTGTTTTGGGTATGTCCTCAGCGCGCACTGGGACTTGGTGGTAACCGCGGACCAAGTCTATTTTAGAAAAAACGCGCGCCCCTGCCAAGTGAACGGAAAAATCCTGGATGTGAGGAATTGGGTAGTGGTCGTGCGCTGTGGCATTGTTCAACCTGCGGAAATCCCCGCAAGGCCGCCACGAACCGTCAGTTTTAGGGACCATGTGTAGCAGGGAAGCCCATGGGCTGTTTGAAAGCCTGATGATGCCCAACCTCTCCAGGTTGGCGAACTCCTCGCGCACTATGGCCAGTTTAGCTGCATCCAAGCGCCGAGGTTTTGCAAAAACGGGCGGCCCGGTGGTGGTAATAAAATATTCCACCCCGTGTTTAGCGACGGCTGCTGAAAATGTCGGGACCGTGAGTGCTGGGAACTGAGTGAGCAGTGTGTGGAACTTACCGCTTGCAGCTGTGACATTGGCTTGTGCTGTTGGCTGGGACGCTCGAGCTGTACAGGGAATAGAATCAAAGGACAGTGCATTAACCAGGCGCCTGTTAGTGACATCAACCAACAAACCATGTGAGCACAAAAAATCAGCCCCCAATATATTGAAATTCAATGCTGCTATGTCAAAAGTCCACTCAAATGCACGGCCGTGTAGCGACAGAAGTAGAGTCCTCTCACCAAAGGTCTTAATCTCCGAGCCGTTTCCTGCTGCCATCTGGGGGCCGCTGGAACCTGCCAGCCGGTCGGCGTAGGACGGCATGATGAAACTCAACTGGGTGCCGGTGTCCACGAGGAAATGCCTCCCCAAGTGTGCATCCGTCAAGTAGAGCAGCTTGTTCTCCTCCCCGAGGGCTGCAGCTGCTACCGACCCCAGGTCTTGGCATTTCCCGAGCGCTTGAACTGGCACGGTGGTATACATTTGCGTGCCCTCTCTGCAAAGCGGCGATGGTAGAAACAAAGGATGTCTCCTCCGCGTTCCTTGGCCCCCGCCGCCGCTGTTATCGGTGGTTCTGCTACCACTGTCAATGGCTCCTTGCCCCCTCCAGCCGTCGCGCCGAGCTCTGTCGCTGCCGCCGTGGTCGTGAGCTCTCTGCTGGCCATGATGATCCGGTGTGCTTCCCGGCCCAGCGCACGGTAGTCCCGCTTGGCTAGCAACGGCGAATTGGCCAGGGCCGCTCTCGTCACTGACGGAAGGTTCCAGAGGAAGAGGTGGGTAAAAATGAAGTGGTCGTCATCCGAGCCCTTCAATCTCAGCATCCTCTCCATCAGGTCAATAGCCATGCAATCTCCTAACCCGGTCCGCATCAGGAGTCTCTCTGCTCTCTCCTCAACCGAGAGTGTGTAGTGCTGGATAAGTGCGGCCTTCAACGCGCCGTATTTGTCGCTGGTTGGTGGCTGGTCCAGCAGGCTCTCCACATGCTGAGCCGTGTGGGTGTCGAGCTTTGCGACCACATAGTAGAATTTCGTGTCATCCACCAATATCCCCCGGAGGACGAACTGCGCCTCAACCAGGTGGAACCAGGAGCGCGGATTGTGCTGCCAAAAATCCGGTAGCTGGATTGCAACGGCATACGCTTGGCTGGGGGCTCCCAACAAGGCTGGCTCCTGGGAACTCTCTTCGTGTTGCATGCTTCGTCTTGGGTCACCAGTGTGGAGTGTGTAAATGACGAGGCAGATTTGTCTCAGGCAGTTTATTACACATCTCACACATGAGCATAGTAGAAAGAGGACATCTCAGACAGAACTCTTCTCTTAAATACTCAGGTCCTTCTACATATCAAAGGTCACATTGCATTCACATCAAAGGTCACATTGCATGCACTTCCTTAATCCCTTAACATCCCCCTCGCAGTCTCTGGCACACAAAGGATCCTCCTAGCAGTCTCTGACACACAAAAGATCACACTTTCGCAGCTTCCTGTTATCTCCAAGGAAACTCTGCCCTTTGTTCTTATCTAAGATGCTACACATTATGTTTTCCCCATGTGCGGCCACAGGAACGCCATTTTCTTTCTAATTGACAAGTCTTCTGTTTTAAGCTACGAGTTTCTGTGTTGAACCAAGGCGTTAGAAATCTTTGATTAGACTTTTTCTTTTTTAAAGGGGCCACTGTGTCTAGAGTCTGATGCAGAGAAGATGTAACACTATCTACCATGCTATCAATTACAGAAGGAGCAAGCTGTCCGTAGCTTATCTCCATTATGTTGACACATGGCATTTAGGAAACAATCTGCTTAAATTTGGTAACAGCATCATCTGAGAGGCATCTACTGTAGTAATATTTTTCTTTAGGAGCCAACTAGTCAGAAATAGTAAAATCAAAGGTTAACAGACAATGGTCTGGCAGTACAGGGTTATGAGGAGACATTACCAGGTTTTCTATTTCTATGCCATATGTCAGAACAAGGTCCAATGTGTGGTGGAGATAATGGGTAGAATTTCCTACTTTCTGAGAAAACCCCATCAAGTCTAATATTGAATTAAATGCCATATTAGGGCAATCACTATCTACATGTATATTAAAGTCCCCTACTATAATGATTCTATGTAATTTCAGCACTAAATCTGCTAGGAATTTGGCAAATTCGGATAAAAACTCTGAGTAGGCTGAGGGAGGACAATAAACTATGGCAAATAAAATTGGGTTTAACCTAAAATTGCTAAAAAGCCCAATACTGAGGACCAGGCCCTCAAAGGAATTATAACATGTTTTTTGCTTTACAAAAGCAAAAGTAAAAAAGCAAAAACAAAAGTTCCTAGTAATTTGGAATGGTAAATTGTTGCTGCTCCTCCTCCATGACCAAAACTTCTGGGATTTTGACAATTTAAATAACCAGAGGGAGTTGATTAATTTAAACCAACATAATCATCTTGCCCTAACCAAGTCTCTGTAAGGGATATTAAATCAGTCTGATGATCATGTTCTTCGGCAGGCTGTTCCACAGAAGTGGGCCGTAGCAACTAAAAGTTGCCTCACCGTGGGTGCATGTTCTGACACAGGAATAATTAAAAGACTAGTGCCAGAGGACCTTAGGGTCATGGGGGCTCTTATGTCAAAAGTATTCATTCATTCATTCATTCATTCATCTTCTTCCGCTTAATCCTTTTTGGGTCGCGGGGGGGGGGGGGGGGGCGGCTGGAGCCTATCCCAGCATCTTTGGGCGAGAGGCAGGGTACACCCTGGACAGATTGCCAGTCCATTGCAGGGCCAACACAGAGAGACAGACAACCATTCACTCTCACAGTCATACCTAAGGACAAGTTAGAATCCCCAGTTTTGATGCCAGTTAACCTAACTTGCATGTTTTTGGCATGTGGGAGGAAACCGGAGAAATCCCGGAGTAAACCCACGCAGACACGGGGAGAACATGCAAACTCCACACAGATCACTGTTGGTCGGGGGCTGGGATCAAACCCAGGATCCCCGGCCAAGGGTGAGTTACTGTGCTGCTGCAGTGCTAACCACTGTGCCACTGCGCCACCCATGTCATAAGTAGTTCTGATAAATAAGAAGGCCCATGAATGTGTAGACTGTGGAGGTAAAAAAATATGTTCAGGCGAGACATGGCGAGCTGAAGGTTTAAGAGTTTTATTCCTCCATCATGAGACACACTGCAGCACTGTATGCTGTGTGTGCACTGTTGTGAGTGCGCTGTGAGTGCATTAGTGAGGCATGTAAAGTCAGCTCTTTTATACAGACAAGAGAGAATGCATGGCACATTTACATATCGATATACATATCAGACAATACATATCAATCGCGTGATTAACTGGCACCAGACTTCCTCTGCTTGCTCCAGGGATGTATAACAATAGTCATTTATTACCATTGGTCAATACACATGATTAGCATGGCATTGGTTGGCACAAAGATGCATGCATTCAGTCCCGTCTGACTGTCTCCTGTGGTTCTTTTGGTCGTGTGTCAGTTGTCCTGTGCTTCTTCCAAGTTTGCTGCTGGGTGTGAGGAAAGCTCCAGAAGAAAATCCCAGAGGAATGTCTCCCTGCTGTGTTTAGTGTCACCACACCAGCCCCCCCCCCCCCCGGACACCCAGAAAAGGCTGTGCACCCCCCGTCATTTGGGCTCAAGTTGACGCCAGTGGAGGCTGTAGCGGGGGTGGGGGGTGGGGGATGGGGTTGCCGCTCCGGTCAAACTGTCTGCTGGTGAGGAGAGTTGGAAAAGCCGGTGGTTGTGGGGAAAAAAAAAAAAAATTAGTCTCTGACTCCTCGTGCAGGCCCAGTCCTGCAAGGATGTGGGGAAGGCGAACGGACAAATTCCCCGAGGATGCGTAGCGGCTGTAATAAACTGAAGCTGTGTCAGGGACTTGGCAGTTTGGCTTTAGGTGTGGGAAACAGCCCTAAAGTCATCGGGGAAAGCAATCGGCTAAATTCCCCTTGTGCACCGTGGCTGGAAAACTCATACAAAGTCCTGTGTGCTGGCTGCACGTCCGCTCCAGGTGTGCGAGCAGCCCCGAAGGTTCCGAGGGTGGCGATCGGCCGTTTAACTCGGGCATGTGCAGTGGCGGAGGACGTTGTATCAGTCTGTGGAGCCAATTTGTCCCTGGTGCGTGGTGCGCGCCTGGCACAGTGACCACATAGCTGGCAGTTGCGCTGTCCTCGTAACCCCACGATGTGCACGCGTGGCTTCTGTGCGCACAAGGTTCGTTGTCGAGAGGTGAGTCAGGGTCAGGGAGCTTGATGGAAATCAGCGCCGTCGGCGTCGATGATTGTCCCCGTTCAGGCTCCTTCCTTCGTTTGCTCGTGTTGATCATGGTGCTGGCAAAAGATCAGGCGAGGGTCGCACCATGACGCGTGCTGAGGCTTCCCGTCCAGGTCATCTCCGGGGTGTTCGCCTGGTGTTCCATTCTTCGTCAAGGGTCACCAGTGTGGAGGTAAAAAAAATGTTCAGGAGAGACACGGCGAGCTGAAGGTTTAAGAGTTTTATTCCTCCATCATCATGAGACACACTGCAGCACTGTGTGCTGTGTGTGCACTGTTGTGAGTGTGCTGTGAGTGCGTTAGTGAGGCATGTAAAGTCAGCTCTTTTATACAGACAAGAGAGAATGCATGGCACATTTACATATCGATATGCATATCAGACAATACATATCAATCGCGTGATTAACTGGCACCAGACTTCCTCTGCTTGCTCCAGGGATGTATAACAATAGTCATTTACTACCATTGGTCAATTCACATGGTTAGCATGACATTGGTTGGCACAAAGATGCATGCATTCAGTCCCGTCTGACTGTCTCCCGTGGTTCTTTTGGTCGTGTGTCAATTGTCCTGTGCTTCCTCCAAGCTCGCTGCTGGGTGTGAGGAAAGCTCCAGAAGAAAATCCCAGAGGAATGTCTCCCTGCTGTGTTTAGTGTCACCCCAAGACATTTATTAACCAGTAAAAGAATGTTAACATCAATCCTGAGGGACACGGGGAGCTAATGCATTGATTTTAAAAGATAAGATAAGATAGGCCTTTATTAGTCCCACAATGGGGAAATTCCAGGATTGCAACAGCACAGGGACAGCAACACTCAGAGCAATAATTTAGAAGATAAGAAAATAAGAGCAGTGAATATACATATGTACACATAAATATATAAATATATATACACAGTGCGGAGCATTGTAGCTAGATGCAATAAACAGCATAACCGTCTACTTAGTTATCCTACATAGTATGAATATGTACCCATACATATTGTCACCCTCCGTAGCGACTGATATTGTCCTAGTTGTATACTGGAGGGGACTATTTGTGTAAGTCTGTTGCGTCTTTTGCATTCAATACTATTAGGTCGTCATGTTTTGTTTTGTTTTTTTGGCTATCTCTGCAAGCAGCCCTGCTTAGGTTATAAAGTCTGACAGCTGTAGGTAGGAAGGACCTGCGAAACCTCTCAGTCGCGCACCTAGGATGATGTAGTCTACTGCTAAATGAGCTCCTCAGTGCGTTCAGTATGTCCTACACAGGGTGGGACTTGGACTCCAGCAGAGATGACAGTTTAGCCACCATCCTTCTCTCTCCTATCTCCTCCACTGGGTCAAGGTGCTGCCCCAGGACAGAGCTAGCTTTCTTGATCAGTTTGTTCAGTCTCTTCCTATCGGCTGCTGTAATGCTACTGCCCCAGCAGACCACTCCAAAAGTGATGGCTGATGCCACCACCATGTCATAGAATGTCTTCAGGAGCACCCCTTGTACACCAAAAGACCTGAGCCTCCTCAGTAGGAACAGCCTGCGCTGTCCCTTCTTATAGAGTGTGTCGGTATTGTGTGACCAGTCTAGTTTATTGTTCAGATGAACACTGAGGTACTTGTAGGATGTCACCATCTCAATGTCTGTTCCCTGGATGTTTACTGGTGCTGTGAGGGGTTGTCCTTGCCTGCGGTAGTCCACCACCAGCTCCTTAGTTTTCCTTGCGTTGATCTGGAGACAGTTCCGATGGTACCAGTCCACGAAGTCCTGGATAAGTCCTCTGTATTCAGCTTCATCTCCGTTGGAGATGAGGCCGACGATCGCAGAGTCGTCAGAGAACTTCTGTAGACGGCAGTGTGTTGTGTTGTGTGAGAAGTCCACAGTGTGATGTGAGCCTGCCATCTGGTCTTCCTCAGAACACGTACAGCTGAATTCTGTAATAACTGCAGATTTGCAATTGTCTTTTTCGGAAGACCAGTCAGCAGGGCATTACAGTAATCAATACGGCTGGTGATAAAAGCATGCATCAGTATCTCCGTGTTTGCTCGAGAGAGAAGTGGGTGGACTCTGGCTATATTCTTTAGGTGGTAGAATTTTGTCCATGTTATATTTTTAATATGTGGAGTAAAACCAAGGTCAGAGTCTAATATGACGCCCAAATTCTTAACATGTTGGGATGGGGTAAAGGACAAACTATGTAATTTTGATTAAATTTTCTCTCTGAGCTTCAGGACCGATGACTAAAACTTCAGTTTTGTCCTGGTTAAGCTGAAGAAAGGTTGCTGCCATCCATGATTTAATGTCTAAAATACAATTCAGAAGGGTATTGGTTCCAGGTCATCAGAAGACACAGTGATATACAGTCATGTGTCATCAGCATAACTATGGTAATTGACGCCATGTCTCCTGATATCATCCCCAAGGGGCAGCATGTACAGATTGAAAAGTATTTGACCTAAAATTGAATCTTGGGGCACACCACAATTTATTCTGTAGACTCTTGTAGAACATTTTTTTTTTTTTTGTTACTTATTTGTACCCGTAGGTAGATTTGGTTTGCAGTCTGGTGACAAGCCACCTGCTGCTGGTCGCTGCGTGCACGAGCGCCCTAAACCTACATGTTTTTGGTATGCGGGAGGAAACCGGAGAAATCCCGGAGTAAACCCACACAACACGGGGAGAACATGCAAACTCCACACAGCTCACTGTTGGTCGGGGGCTGGGATCGAACCCACGATCTCATGATCCCCGCGATCCCCCGGCCGAGGGTAAAACTGTGCTGCCACAGTGCTAAACCACTGCGCCACCGTGCAGCATGAATGTAAACGTGAACATGTATCCATAATTACAATAAAAGTTTCTGTCTGTGAGGTAGGACTTGAACCAATTAAGAATAGTGCCAGAGATGCCAACCAGATCGTTTAGTCTTGTTAAAAGAATATGGTGGTCTACTGTATCAAAGGCAGCATTTGGATCCAGTAGAACCAGGACTGAAATTCTGCACAAGTCCATATTGTGCCTTAGGTCATTAACAATCCTGACCAGAGCTGTCTCTGTACTGTGGTCTGTCCTAAAACCAGACTGGTTGTCATCAAATATGTTATTTGATATTAAAAACAATTTAACTGAGTAAAAACAAGTTTTTCTAAAACTGACAATGTCAGTTGAGATTGTCAACGACTTTGTCTCCCTCGGATCAAAGATCATTGGCTCCTGCTTGTCAGACCTAGAGATTACTTGCCACCTACAGCTGTCTTGCAGTGTTTTCGGCCACCTCCAGAGAGTCTGGTGGAGCAGAAAGATCCCCACATCCACAAAGTTGTGAATCTTTAACACCTATGTGGTCCCCATCCTCCTTTACGAGTCCAAAATCTGGACCATCTCCACCACAACCGCCCACCCTCTGGATACATTCCATCAGACCAGCCTCCGTAACATCCTCGGCATCCAATGGTTCCACCACACCACAAATAATGAGGTTTACAGGCGGGCTGGCTGCCCCATGCCCATCTCCACTGTCATCAGAAGAGGGAGGCTGTGGCTGCTCAGCCACATGGCCAGGTTCGATGATGGGACACCAGTCAAGCAGGCCCTCTCCACCAGCGCTCGTCCGCCCCCACAGGGCTGGCATCGCCTCCAAAGTCGGGCCAGACTGTCCTGGATGACCCAGGTCGCAATGATAAGACCTCTGGCTGACCTCATTGTCCTAGCCCAAGATTGGCCTGCCTTCAGACAGTTGGCCACAATGGTCACTTTAAGTGGTGAGGCAAGGATTCAGTTAAGTAAGTAAGCCCTGGGCGAAAGAACAAATTTCTCCATTCTTGCAGAGTATATATAGCCCTTTAAACAAGCACTTCTGTTTCTTTCTGAAAGTCAGTTTTTTTTTTTTGTTTTGTTTTTTTATTTAAGTTTTTGTAAAGGGTATACAGGTCGTTACAGCAATGCAGTGTTTACATTTTCATCACATGTTCCCTTATTTTCTGATATCTGACAACATTGGAAGATTAATTCTTACAACACCCCTTTTTTTTTTTTTTTTAAAGTGAAAGAAAAAGTGAAATTAAAGAGAAAAAAAAACAAGAAACAAATAACAACAAAAAAAAAACAAACAAACCAGTAAAAAACAAACAAAAAGAAAAAGTAAGTAAATAAAGATAAAAGAGCATCTGAGTAGCATTGGAACAAAGAGCGGAACCATTATTGAAATGGTATTTGTCAAAGATTAGATCTAATGGAAGACACATATGCGGTCCAGGGTTGCCAAAAGTTCATGAACACATCCATGTCCTGTCTCAGTGCGAATGTCAACTTTTCCATCGAGTAAATGTCTTGGATCACGTTAGTCCAATCTTCAGGTGTAGGACAGTCCTTCAACATCCATTTTTTAGTTAGAGCTTTTTTGCTTGCCAATATTAAAACATTGAATAAGTATTTTTCTCCTCGTCTTTCCAGTGAGTCCGGTAGTAAACCCAAATACAAAGTTACAAAAGAAAAGGGAACTGTAATTTTGAATATTTTCCCCAATATTGTCTGTACCTTGGTCCAATATTGGTGAATAACTGGGCATGACCAAAACACATGAAAATGATTTGCAGTCTTTTCACCACACAAGCGCCAACAGTTCAATCCCTTATGGGTAAATTTGTTTTGTGCAGGTGTTCTGAAAAATCTTGCCAAGTTTTTCCATCCAAATTCTCTCCACTGCAGGGATGAGGTACTTTTCCATTGCTGTTTATTTAGCTTTTCCCATATTTCCAGTTGTAAAGTGAAATTCCCCTCTTTTTCCCATCTCTCTTTTATATAAGATGTGTTGTCTCCTTTTAAGTCTTGAAGACCTTGGTATATTTTAGAAATGTATCTGATCCCTGGAATCCCTTTATATGCCATTAAGAAGACCTTCAGAACACCTGACTGGGCCCTTTCCAAAACCTCCTTTTTAAGTATATTGTTTATGTGGTGTCTAAGCTGGAAGAACCTGTAAAGGTCTTGATTTATTAGGCCTTGTTTTTTCAAATCTTCAAAACTTCTTAAGATTTGCCCTTTAAAAAAATCGTAATATTTTATCAGCCCTTTCTCCTTCCACTTTTTAAATCTGGTGTCTGTTTAATTAGGAGTAAAGTCCTGATCATAGGCGATCCATTGCAGAAGTCGATAGGGCTCTTTAGTTTGATTCTCTCTGACTATCTTAAACCAAATTTTTAGCGGGGTCTCTATCCACGGGTTAGTGTTATTCAAAAGCTTAGGTAAGACATTGTTCCCTATTATCGCCTGTAGGGGGATGTCACTTGCCATGAATGCAAAAGATGCAATAGACTTACACAATGGTCCCCTCCGGCATACAACTAGGAACATACCGGTCGCTATGGAGGGTGAGAATATGTATGGGCACATAATCATACCATGTAGGATAACTAAGTAGACGGTTATGCTGTTTCATTCCATCTAGCAACAATGCTCTGCACTGTGTGTGTTTATATATTTACATATTTATTCCATCTAACTACAATGCTCAGCACTGGGTGTGTTTATATATTTATATATCTACATATTATTCCATCTAGCTACATTGCTCCGCACTGTGTGTGTTTATATACTTGCATATTTATTCCACCTAGCTGCAATGCTCCGTACTGTGGGTGTTTATATATTTACATATTTATTCCATCTAGCTACAATGCTCTGCACTGTGTGTTCATATATTCATATATTTATTCCATCCAGCTACAATGCTCTGCACTGTGTGTCTGTGTGTGTGTGTATATATATATATTTTATAGTAATACGTACATATGTATATTAGCTGCTCTTGCTTGCTTGTTTTTTTCTTGCCTTCTGATTGTTGCTCTGAGTGTTGCTATCCCTGTGCTGTTGCAATCCTGGAATTTCCCCTTTGTGGGACTAATAAAGGCTTATCTTATCTTATCTTATCTTATCTTATTTGGCATTCAATCTCCTTCCATTGTGCAGTGTAGACTGGGTTACATATCTCTACTAAAGTTTTAATTTGTGCGGCTTTAAAGTAGTCCCTGATATTTGGCAGCGCGAGCCCACCTTTGTCTTTGTTTAGCTGTAGGGTTCTATATCTGATTCTAGGTCTCTTGCCCTGCCATATGAATCTTGAGATCCTTCTGTCCAGCTCCTGCCATGTTTTTTTGGGAGGTTCTACCGGTATTGTTTGGAAAAGGTATAGAAGACGTGGAAGTATATTCATTTTGACTGCTTCAATTCTTTGTGCAGTACCCAAGAATGGTATCATATTCCATCTTGCTAGGTCAGATTTTATTTTTGTCACCAGTGGATCATAGTTTAGTGATATAATTTTGTTGAGTTGTTTCGGGATATTGACCCCCAGATATTTCATAGATTCCGACTCCCAGTTAGTTTTGAGTTTGCTTAGTGAATAATGATTTGGGTCATAGTTGAATGTTAAAACTTGGGTTTTATGCATATTTAATTTGTACCCCGATAAATCTCCATACTCTGAAAAAACTGAGGTTAGTTCTGGTAAAGAAGTGTCCGGCTGCCCTAGGTATATTAAAATGTCATCAGCAAAGAGTGCTATTTTATGTTCCTTCTGACCAAGTGTAATACCTTGAATTTTTTGGTTTTGTCTTATCCATTGGCTCAGAGGTTCTATGAAGATTGCAAAGAGCAGTGGAGACAGGGGGCAGCCCTGACAACATCCTCTTTCCAGTTCAAAAGATGATGATAAATTACCATTAATCCTTATTTTAGCTGTTGGTTTTTTATATAATGCCTGTATAGTTCTAATGAAGTTGTTATGAAAATTGAAACTGGATAAGATTCTATATAGAAAAGACCAGTCAACCGAATCGAATGCTTTTTCAGCATCTAATCCCAATATGACTGCATTTAAGTTATATTTTTTTATATGATGAATTATGTGTAAAGTGCGTCGAATGTTGTCTTGTGTCTGTCTTTGTCTTATAAAACCTGTTTGGTCTAAATGAATTAGGTCTGTCAGTATATTTTCTAACCTTTTGGCAAGGATAATGGTAAAAAGCTTATAGTCCTGATTTAGTACACTGATTGGTCTGTAGTTGGAGCACTCTAGTTTATCCTTTTCAGGTTTAGGTATAACTGCAATGACCCCTTCTCTCCAGGAGGGGGGGATTTCCCCTGTGTGGAGGACATAATTAAATGTTTTCAGGAGGAGAGGAGATAGTTGCTGTTTAAAGGTTTTGTACCACTCTGCTGTATAGCCATCAGCTCCTGGGGATTTGTTAGCTTTAAGTTTCATAATTGCTTTTTCCAATTCTTTAGGATGTATTTCTGACAGTAGTGTTTTATTTTGTGACTCCGTAAGTTGGGGAAGGTTTAATGTGTTTAGGAATGCCTCGGATGCGTTTTTATGTTTTTTGTGGGAGTATAAGTTCTTATAGTAATTCTCGAAGTTTTTAAGAATATCCTGAATTCTGAATTTTATTTCCTTTGATACTGGGTCTCTGATTTTGTAGATTGCTCTTTCTGTTTGATGTTTCCTCAATTTATAGGCTAGCAATTTTGCCGATTTACTGCCTGCTTCATAGTATTTTTGTTTCAGAAATGTAAGTTTCTTCTGGATTTCTATTGTGTAGATCTCATTTATTTGGTTTTTAATTTCCTTAATCTTGAGCGAGTCAGTAGAATGAGTGTTGCCTTTGTGTTCTTTTTCTAGGTTCCTAAGTTCTGACTCTAATGTGGATAGTTTTTCTTGTCTTAGTTTCTTTTGGGTTGCCAGTTTTGCAATAATCTTTCCTCTTATTACAGCTTTACATGCATCCCACAGTATTAAAGGGGATACTTCTCCATTATCGTTATCTTCCAAATATCTGAGAATATCTGATTCCAATTCATCTTTCAATGGTCCTTTCAGGACATTTGAATTTAACCTCCAAGAAAATGTATTATTTGTGTATTTTTGGATATTTAAGTCCATGTAGATCGGACTGTGGTCGGAGAGATCCATCAGTCCTATTTTACATGTTTTTACTCTTCCAATGTCTCTATTAAACATAAAAAAATAGTCAATCCTTGAGTAAGATGAATGTGGAGTTGAGTAAAATGTATAGTCTTTTACACTGGGGTTGAGTTCCCTCCACACGTCACAGATTCCCAATTCTTTTAGTAGCATCCGAGTCTTCCTGTTTTGGGTGTTATTTTGATGTGGGGAATTACCAGAAGCATCCCAGTATGGATTCAGTCTAAGATTGAAGTCCCCACCACATATCACTAAACCTTGAGCTTTAGTTATCATTAGGTCGAATACATTTTTATAAAATTTCCAGTTAGCCCCTGGGGGAGCATACACATTCAGCAGGGTGATATCTTCTCCCTCTAGCCGCCCAGTTACCAAACTGTATCTCCCTTCTTTATCTTTGTGTTCTGATTTTTTTTCAAATGTAATTTTGGTTGATATCAATGTCGCTACTCCCCTCCTCCTCCCTGATTTATATGAAGATGAAGAGATCATTTTAAACCCTTGTCTACTGAGTTTATTGTGTTCCACGTCTGTTAGGTGGGTTTCTTGTAAAAGTATTATTCCTGCTTTGTCTTTTTTCATTTTGCCTAGAATCTTGGATCTTTTAACTGGATTCAGGATTCCTTTTACATTATATGAAATTATTTTGGTTACACCCTGTTTCTCCATTGTGTTGTTTTGTTTAGTATAACTGTGTGGTGGCCCTCTTTTGTGCTACTCAGAAACTGAAAGAACATTAAAAACAAGAAAAACATTAAGAACATAGTGTAAAAAACTTTAAAACAAAAAGCTGTCATAAGAACTTCCTGAGCTGAGGTCTTTTTAAAGACCCTGTAAGAGCCTTGATGGAGTGAAGGCTCTGAGGGAAATTCCTCAAACTCTGTTACGTGTTGAGGGCCCTCCTTACCACTGAAAGTAGTCCCATGCTTTTAACGTGAGTTTCAGAACCCAATCCAAACTTGTAATGATTTTTTTTTTTTTTTCCTTTTATGCCTAAACCCTGTGAAATTGTGTGCACCCTCCCACCCCCATCACATCAAACATTCACGCAAAAACAGTATTTGTTAGTATGAGGAGAACATGTGGATTATTGTCACATTTCTATTTTAACAAGTTTTTTTTTTTTATTACAAAGACTTATTTGTTTCAAATAATATGATTGTTCCATGAAATGTTTTACCACATGCTGAATATGCATCTCCTTTAATGTTTGTTACCTTGTATGAGGGGGGTTGGATGTGCGGATTGATTCAAGAGAAAAAAAAAAAAAAAAAAAAAAGGTCGCTATTCCAACCTGAAAACGGATAGTTTATCCGCGACGCTCTGGTGCTGGGTTTCCCGCTGCTGGTCCGTGGATTTTGAAGGTCTTTGTGTTGTCCATGTTTGCGCTTTGATCTTCTCACTCGGGTCTGCTGGGGGTTTAAATACCGTTACCGGGAGGCCTCTTTTCGCCATGTCAGCTGTTGCTTCTTCCGCCGAATTATAGAGACACGTTTCATCGCCGTAGAAGACCCTTAACTTCGCAGGAAATGGTGTCTGAAAGCGCAATTTCTTCTCTCTTAACACCTTTTTCGCGTCATTGTATTCCCTGCGCTTTTTAAGGACCTCCGGGGCGTAATCGTGTTCCACGTAGACTTTTCTCTCCTGGTGCATAAATCCTTTTTTCTGCCAGGCCAGTCTTACAACCTCTTGTTTTATTTTGAAATTGGAAAATCTTACCAACACCGAACGTGGGGGCGCTTCCGCCGCCGGCCTAGCGGCTAATGAACGATGTGCCTTTTCTATCTTCAAGTCGGTGGTTTGTGGAATATCCAATTTCTCTCTTAATAAGGATTCCACGCATTCTGCCATTGAGTTAAAACCATTTTCGGTTCCTTCTATCAGACCATGAATTCTTATGTTGTCTCTTCTTTGTTTTCCTTCTTGGTCGGTTAGCTTAGCCTCTATAGCTGCTTGTCTTTTGCGTAGGTCTAGCACAGAATCTTCGAGCACTTTTATTCGATCCTCTGTTTCCAAGATTCGGTTCTCGGCCTGGTCCACTCTGCTGTTTGTCCTTTTCAATTCTTCTCTGAATTCCCGAAATTCGGCCGTAACATCTCGGCGAAATCGTCGTAGCTCCTCAAATAGTGATTTCAGGCTAACCCTTTTGTTAGCTATCACCAGTTCCTCATCTTCTGAACGGAGATCTTCCAGTTCGGATTCTCCGGCCGATACGTGTCCTGGCCTGGAGAATTTCAGTTTCTTCTGTTTTCCTTTAGACATGATGATTTTGTCTTTTGATTTTCACTCCTCCAAAAATCCGTTAAGTTTGATTTTCAAGGTGTTATCCTGGACTGGGTCTGAGAACTTCAGTGTTAAGCTGCAGTCGCCATGGCGTCCAGACCGGAAGTCCCCGAAAGTCAGTTTTGATGTAGTTCTTACAAAAAAAACTGAGAACTAATATTCAAGTGATCAAGATAGGTATTGCATCCCAAAATTTTAAATGTTAATATTTATTTTCATGTTCAGTATGCCCATACACTTCAGAAAATCATAATTTTTTGTAGCTGGGGGGTGGGGGGTGGCACGGTGACCCTCTCTGGTCCATGACCTATTAGTTTGTGTCACACTGACAAACTGAAGAACTCTAATTTATGATGATGAACAGCAGTCTGAACTCATATTGGACTCATGTTTCTTCCTCCAGGAAGGGCCACGGTGGAGGGCAAGTGATAAAATCGAGTCTGAGGAAGTGTAAGTTTGACTGATGATGATTAAACAGCAAGCTGTAGGTTTGTCTTCAAATCCAAAGTTCATAGTTGAGGTATTTATTCTTTCAAACATTACTTGGCAAGAGATGGCTGACAAAAAGTCTAATAAATCAACTTTCTAAGAATGAACAACATATCAGAATAAAGCTATCAAGTGTGTCAGATGATAAACTGCAGCTGCATTGTGACTTTTCTCCATCAGATTCCTGTCAGCTTCTCGTGGACAGAAATTCCATCAACAGAAACCTCAGACTGTCTGACAACAACAAGAAGGTGACATGTGTGGGAGAGAAGCAGCCATATCCCGATCATCTAGACAGATTTGATGGCTGGATTCAACTGCTGTGTACAAATGATCTGACTGATCGCTGTTACTGGGATGTTCAATGGAAGGGAGATGTTTATATATCAGTGAGTTACAGAGACATCAACAGAAAAGAAATAAATCACCAGTCTGTTTTTGGATTTAACGATCGGTCCTGGAGTCTGATCTGCTCTGATGATCGTGGTTACTCTGTCATTCACAATGAAAAAGAAATTTTCATCTGCTCCTCCATCTCTAACAGAGTAGGTGTGTATGTGGATTGGCGTGCTGGTGAGTTGTCCTTCCACAGCGTCTCCTCTGGCACACTGACCCACCTCTATACCTTCAAAACCACATTCACTAAACCTCTTTATGCAGGGTTTAGGCTCTGGGTACCTGAGTCCTATGTTGTTCTGTGTTCTTGAAGGTCTTTGGGAGTGACAGCAGCTTCAACTCTGTGGACAAAACACAATGGACCAACAACAGCAGATGACTTCTTTCCAGATTTTGCATTTCATTTGGAGATCAGGGTCCCACAGTCTGGAGGAAGAGCTGAGAGGCACAAAATCCAAGTTGCTTGAGATCCAGTGAGACATTTCCACAGTCATTGATCATTTGAGGAGCCAAATCATCTACTTGTGTTGGTCCACTGTGTTTTATCAAGTCTAAAGTCAGCACAGCTGTCTACCAGGAAATTTTAGAGCACTTCATGCTTCCCTCTGCTTACAAGCTTTATGGAGATGCTGATTTCATTTTCCAGCAGGATTTAGCACCTGCCCACACTGCCAAAAGCACCAAAACTTGGTTTAATGACCATGGTTTATAAGCCATAATCATCAAAATGAAAAGAATCAGGTTTATTGCCATTGTTCATGTAGTACACAAACTAGGAATTTGTCTCGGTACAATGCTGCAACATTAAACATGATAAGATAAGAGAAATAAACTATACATGTAATAAAGTGTAGGATAAGATTAAGTGATACTGGTCAACAGTTAAAATATATATTAGCCAGCAGCAGATACTGTGGAGAACTATATAGTGCAGTCGGTAATGCAGGAAGAAAACAGTGAAAAGAAATAAACACTTCAAATATATCACTGTGTGTAATTAATTACATAATATATGTTTCAGTTTCTGAATTGAATTACTGAAATAAACCAACTTTTCAATGACATTCTAATTTATTGACTGTATAATCTCAATGCAATGTTCTATTACAGTCCTTGCCATCTTTATGGGAATGGCTGCTTAGCGGGGGGGGGGGGGGGTGACTTTGGGTCATTTTGCTAACAAGAGGGGATGGCATATAACAATGAAAACAAAGTTAAGGATTTATGCTGCGTCCTATTTCAGAATTCAGACAATAATAAGAATAATAATGGATCAGATTTATATGGCGCTTTATATGTCAAGTGACATCTCAAAGCACTTCGAGTGCATTATTCATTCACTCCAGACATTGATAGTGGTAAGCTACTACTATAGCACTGATCACTGCAAATTTTACGCACTATACCTTTTCGAAATTCTTTAATTTATTTTAAAATAACGTTTTTACTAAAAAAAAAAAAATAATAATCGCAAGTTTACAACTTTTTTTTGTTGTAATGTATTAGCAAAGCCACAGGGAGCCACTCGTCATGTTTGCAGGTTACTGACGCCCGGTGTTGTGCCGAGAATTGCATCCCATCTGCCAAAACTATAACATAACACAACCACAACCAGGCTTGTAACCATTTGTGCATTTTTAGAAGTACCCATTATACATTTTTAGATGTAAAAATTGTTATTACCTCTTGTAAACTATCTTTAAATTATGTTTATTCCCCAGACGTTTAAGTGTTTCAAAGAGGGTTACAAATCAGTGTCATCCAACTCCACGTTTTACGGTCATTAAAGTCGAGATTTTGCATTTATGCATTGTCGGTAAAAAGGGTAATTACTTTTTCAAAGTATTTTCAAAGTATATATGTAGTTGTATTGACTTACACGAAACACCAGCTTGCGACGATGGGATGCAATTCTCGGCAGGCGAGCAATTCTCGGCATAACCGGCACTAGTCATGGATTGAATATAAAACGGTGCTGTTTTGTTTAAAAAAAATTCTTTATTTTGACTGTGACCGCTGAGACTTCCGGCGTTGGGGTGATTATCTGCTGCTCTCTGTGCCCTCCGGAGGTTCGCTGTGTCAGCGGCACTCAGAACCACATTCAGCCGAGTAACGGGCCTCAGCAGGGCCAGCGAGCAGCGCGTCAGTCGGCGCAGAGCATGGACTAAAATATGGCCCACAACAGGAGCGCTTTCATTAAAGGTAAGCTGCTGTGACACTTCTCCCTGCAGCCTCTCCGGGTTCCGGATCTACTGTCTACCATCCTCCCTGCACACAGGCTGAGGATTTGGGGATTCTCTCTGGGGTTTTTTTAGGGAATCGGAACATAATAATCAGTCAAATAATCGGTCCAAAATAATGTGGCGATCTGCGGCTAACGGCTAGCCTCGTGTAGCTGGATGTTAAAGACCGGTGGATGGAAATGGTGGTATTGCCGCATATCTGAAACTCAGAGAGTGATGGCCGTGAGAAAAGCTCGGTCCAGCCCGGTTCGGTCCACAGTTTTAAAGGGATTTGCGCCTGAACTAGTCCCATTAGCTCGCATGTTAGCCACGTTAGCTTGTCTCTGCGAGTTAACTGGGAACTACCGCAGGCCTTCCTGTGTTTGCTGGGCTGTTGTGAGCCACAGCACGTTAGCACAATACAAAAACATGCAAAGACATAAACGTTTAACCCAAAAAACGCAGAGGGTTTGTTGTGATAACGCAACTGGCGCTGTGTTCTCCACATTTGAGCATGCTAACAGCCTAGCTTCTGTAGTTAGCGGTCAGTTACTGTAAGCTAAAAAAAAATGTAAACATTCACTCAGGGTGATTATTTTTGCCACACCGTGCTGCCTGGACTTCATGTGTTACATTCAGACGAAAATGAGATATAGCCAGGACTAAAAACAATAATCAGGCTAAATCTATCTGTATTTATGTTGTACAACTGAAGTGATACCTCAAAACAAAGCAGTTGTTATAATTATTTGGCATAAATGACGGCTAATCTATAGAAGTAAATGTATACCGTGTATTGCTGCTTTTAACATCAAAGACAACTTGGAAGTCTTTTGTGGTAGTTGTGGATGAGGCACTTTATTTTCTCAGATGGTAAAGCTGCACATTCTTCTTGGCAGAAAGACTCCTGTTCCTGTAAATTCTTGGGCAGTCTTTGATGAACTGCATATTTGAGATCTCCCCAAAGTGGCTCAATGACCCTGTTTACATGGTCACGAATAAACTGATTACTGAACAGATAAAGGTAATAAACGGCTTATGGTGTTTACATGCACTGAGTAAATGGTTTACTGGGCAGATAAACTAAGTATGTTATTTTGTTTTCTCATAAACCGTTAATGAGACTTTGACCCTGTTTACATGGTCATGAGTAGACAGATATAGGTAATCGGCTTACTCTGTTGACATGACAGTTTGAATAATCTGGTAACTCCAGAAAGCTGATAGTAATCGGTTTACTCGTGACCATGTAAACTGAGTCAGTGATGTTGAGGTCAGGACACTGAGATGGCCACTCCAGAACCTTCACTTTTTTCCACTGTAGCCAAGGACAGGATAACTTGGTCTTGTGTTTTTGATCATTGTCATGTTGGAATGTCCAAGTACGTCTCAAACGCAGCTTCCGGGCTGATGAGTGCAAATTTTCTTCCAGTTCTTTCTGATAACCTGCTGCATTCATCTTGCCATCAATTTTGACCAAGTTCCCTGTGCCTTTATAACTCGCACATCCCCCAAACATCAGCAATCCACCTCCGTGTTTCACAGTAGGGATGGTGTACTTTTCAACATAGGCCTTGTTGACTCCTTTCTAAATGTAACCTTTATGGTTGTGGCCGAAAACTTCATTTTTTAATTTAATTTTTTAAAATTATTTTGTGTACTTTCGTTGATCCCCAGAAGGGAAATTCAGGGCATCCACCTGGATGGATGAAGCAGCCATGGTACAGTGCTATCCCTTCACCATTCACACACACACATTCACACCTAGGGCCACTTTAGAGTCTCCAATTAACTTAACCTGCATGTTTTTGGCCTGTGGGAGGAAACCGGAGAAATCCCGGAGTAAACCCATGCAGACACGGGGAGAACATGCAAACTCCATACATACCACTGTTGGTCAGGGGCCGGGATCTAACCTGAACAGCACATCACAGGTAACCTGGACAGCCTAAACATGGATGAATTTGTGGAGCTGCTTCATTCCCCCTTCATGAGCGAGAGTGGAAGCGGCATTTCAGCTCCTGTCCAAAACAATGCAACAACCCAGAACACTTCTGACTCTGCGCACACCCCAGGAAGCACCTGGATGACTTACCCCTGTGCTAACCACTGTGCCGCCGCACCACCCAATTTTGGTCTCGTCACTCCAAATAACTTTGTTCCAGAAGTTTTGGGGCTTGTCTCTGTGCTGTTTGGCGTATTGTAAGCAGGCTGCTTTGTGGCATTGGTGTAGTAATGGCTTTCTTCTGGCGACTCGACCGTGCAGCCCATTTTCTTTCTTTTTTTTTGAAGTGCCTCCCTATTGTGCATCTTGAAACAGCCACACCACTTTTTTTCAGAGTCCTGTATGTCAGCTGAAGTTATTTGAGGGTTTTTCTTCGCATCCCAAACAATTTTCCTGGCAGTTGTGCCTGAAATTTTTGTTGGTCTACCTGACCGTGGCTTAGTTTCAACAGAATCCCTCATTTTCCACTTCTTAATCAGAGTTTGAACACTGCTGATTGGCATTCTCAATTCCTTGGATATCTTTTTATATCCTTTCCCTGTTTAATAAAGTTCAACGATCGTCTGCCGCAGGTCCTTTGATAATTCTTTTACTTTCCCCATGGCTCAGAATCCAGCAATGTCAGTGCAGCACTGGATGAAACATTCAGGGGTCTCTCAGGAGCCCAGAAATTCATTGACTTTTTACACACACACACACACACACACACAAACAGATCACAGGTGAGGATGGTTACCTTTAGTAGCCATTTAAACTTGTGTGTGTCAACTTGTGTATGGGTGGGTTCGAAAGATCGATTCAACGATCTAGATTGATCCACATTTGACTGAGCCGATATCGATCCACAAAATCTATGGCTCAATATTTTAATATAATGTTTTTACAGTGCATTTGGAAAGTATTCACAAGCTCTTCCCTTTTTCCACATTTTGTTATGTTACAGCCTTATTCCAAAATTGATTAAATTCATTTTTTTTCCTCAAAATTCTACACGCAATACCCCATAATGGCAACGTGAAAAAAGTTTTTTTTTGAGATTTTTGCAAATTTATCAAAAATAAAAAAAACTAAGAAATCATATCTACATAAGTATTCACAGCCTTTGCTCAATACTTTGTTGATGCACCTTTGGCAGCAATTACATCCTCAAGTCTTTTTGAATATGATGCCACAAGCTTGGCACACCTATCTTTGGGCATTTCTCCCATTCCTCTTTGCAGCACCTCTCAAGCTCCATCAGGTTGGATGGGAAGCGTTGGTGCACAGCCATTTTCAGATCTCTCTAGAGATGTTCAATTGGATTCAAGTCTGTGCTCTGGCTGGGCCACTCAAGGACATTCACAGAGTTGTCCTGAAGCCACTTCTTTGGTATCTTGGCTATGTGCTTAGGGTCGTTGTCCTGCTGTAAGATGAACCATCGCCCCAGTCTGAGGTTAAGAGTGCTGTGGAGCAGGTTTTCATCCAGGATGTCTCTGTACACTGCTACATTCATCTTTCCCTCTATCCTGATGAGTCTTCCAGTTCCTGCCGCTGAAAAACATCCCCACAGCATGATGCTGCCACCACCATTGGTGTGTTTATGAGCGGTGCCTGTTTTCCTCCAAACATGATGCCTGGCATTCATGGCAAAGAGTTCAATCTTTGTCTCATCAAACCAGAGAATTTTGTTTCTCATGGTTCGAGAGTCCTTCAGGTGCCTTTTGGCAAGCTCCAGGCAGGCTGCCATGTGCCTTTTACTAAAGAGTGGCTTCCGTCTGGCCACTCTACCATACGGAGCTGATTGGTGGATTGCTGCAGAGAAGGTTGTCCTTCTGGAAGGTTCTCTATCACTTTTTAGACAGCTGGCCAGCTCTAGGACGAGTCCTGGTGGTTCCAAACTTCTTCCATTTACGGATGATGGAGGCCACTGTGCTCATTGGGACCTTCAAAGCAGCAGAAATTTTTCTGTACCCTTCCCCAGATTTGTGTCTTGGAGCTGCTGAGATTGTAAGTAAAATATCATTTGTTGGTTTTAACATTTGTGTCGTAAATTAATAATTCATCCAGCATGATGGTGTTTTCTTTGACACACTATGGATACAGTAGTTAACTGTTGGTTAAGCGCTGTAAATAAATGCAGAATAAAGGTATATTTTATGAAATTATGGACTTCTAGCTGTGACACCCACTCACCCTAGGGGTAGTACCCCCCCTTGGTTCTACCTGGGCAAAAAGGATAATTGGGCCAGATCAGACCGATTACAGGTTCGTAGGAGCCTGGAGGGCGTAACAACAGAAAACACTTACACACGGCGTATGAACTTGCAACTATGTATATTATTTTACAGATATGTATTGTTTACAGATAAAACACACACAGAAAAAAACACACAACACTTGTCTCAATAATAAGAAAAATAAAAATAAAATACCCCAAAATATATTTACAGTATATCCAGTTCTTGGTATCAGTCCAGGTGTCTAGTTGGGTCACTTCTACCAGTCACTAGGATTCGGGCTTCGGCTCGCCATCCAGATCTGGAGATTCACGTTTTCTGGTCCAACCAGTCCAAACAAAAAACCTGACCAAGCTAAGTGACACGTGCGTCAATGGGATTCCCGCGCTCAACGGCGTCAACAGCCTTTGTATCCCAATCAATCTCAAATTTTGTCCAAGGCAAAGACTGCTATCAGCACGCTAGCTCACCATCTCCGTAAAAGAAACGCGCTCTCTCGGTCGACGTCTGCTGCCACTGACAGCGTTCTGCGGATTACACACAGACCGAGGGAGGGAGTGCGTGACCCCGTTGGCTGGCGGGACCCCATTGGCTGTTGCTGCCCAACAAACGACGCAGCCATTGGTCGCTCAAAATGCCAAATAAAAACGTTTGGAACCTTATCAAAACTTTCCAGAAAATGTTCCTAACTATCTATGAATATATATTATGAACTTACGTTGTATTTATATACCCATCTTCAAAGTATCCACTCCCATCGTGAAATGAGTGTCCCCCCTTCTTCTTAAAGCGGTATCGACATTCATAATTCTAGTCACGTTTTTAACACTGGGTTACATAGCACTTAAGTGAGAGATTTGAAGATGATGAATCACAATAAAATGAAAGTGGCAGAATTAATAAAGGCTGCAGTACAAGCCATTTTTACTCAATAGAACTAAACTGAAATGAACAAATCTTCCCAGGAAATGAATTGAAACTCTTTTCAATAATTGAAAGTTAATTTGTAGTTAAAAATATAAACAAAAAAATAAAAGAAACTAAATTATTAAACCCTACTGTGGTGTGGGTATTTAAAAATATGATTAATTTTACTTTGAAATCTGTCCTCCTTTTCATCTCCCCTTCACATCTGTGAAGACTGAGTTTCCTCTCCAACATCCATCCTGCACTGAGACCTTCTGAAGGGAAGAGGCTGTCAGTGGAGGAGCATCCCTGCTTCACGTGGATTTCAGCACAGAAGAAGAGCTGAAGTTTTTCAGAGGTCTTGGTTTTCAAATTCAAGATTCAAGAAGTTGCTGCCATAGTGTTCTCCATACTCTAATATGCATTCAATGCAATTTATAATAGCTGTAATTGCTAGTTCTTTTGTCTTTTTTGAGTTCTCAGCGAGAACAACAATGTTGGTCATTTTTTGATAATTTTACTGAGCATTTCATTCTACATAAATCATTGTTTAACAGGAAGTTCTTGGCAATTTTGTGCTTTTCTTGTGGTGTTACATAGAATAGCAACACTGTGAACTATGGAAAAAGCAGCTACTTTAAAATCTGTACTTCCTCACACAACTTTCAGTGTAAAAAGTGTATGCATATACGCATACAGTGGTGTGAAAAAGTGCCCCCTTTCTGATTTCTCACTTTTTTGCATGTTTGTCACACTTAAATGTTTCAGATCATCAAACAATTTTAAATATTAGACAAAGATAAAACAAGTAAACACAAAATGCAGTTTTTTTTTCAAATGAAGGTGTTTATTATTAAGGGAAAAAAGTCCAAACCTACATGGCCCTTTGTGGAAAAAGTGATTGCCCCCTAAACCTAGTAACTGGTTGGGCCACCCTTAGCAGCAACAACAGCATTCAAGCGTTTGTGATAACTGGCAATGAGTCTTTTACTACCGGAGTGGTGGCTTAGTTGGTAGAGCATCCGCCCCACACCCGGGAGGCAGGGGTTTAAATCCCAGGCGGGTCATGCCGAAGACCATATAAAAGTGGAACTTCCTGCC
Organism: Pholidichthys leucotaenia; assembly: GCA_020510985.1. Classification (NCBI taxonomy): domain Eukaryota; kingdom Metazoa; phylum Chordata; class Actinopteri; order Cichliformes; family Pholidichthyidae; genus Pholidichthys; species Pholidichthys leucotaenia. The sequence goes on along the minus strand of CM035842.1, from coordinate 244,847,049 downwards.
GTCCAGCTTGGTGCTCAGCAATAATGGAATGGAGGATTGTGGTGGCGCCTTGCATGGCAGCGGCCCCTCTGATTCTACACTTGGGGTGTGTGTGATTAACACAGTAGATAGGTAAAACACAATCTCGTTCTACTGTACTTGATTGGTTGTACAGTTGAATGACAATAAAGGGTGATTTAATTTAATTTTACAGCGCTGTGGAGGAATTTTGACCTACTTATCTTTGCACAATTGCTGTAATTCAGCCACATTGGAGGGTTTTCGCGCATGAACCGCCTTTTTAAGGTCATGCCACAGCCTTTCAATCGGATTCAGGTCAGGACTTTGACTAGGCCACTCCAAAGTCTTCATTTTATTTTTCTTAAGCCATTCAGAGGTGGACTTGCTGGTGTGTTTTGGATCATTGCCCTGCTGCAGAACCGAAGTGCACTTCAGCTTGAGGTCACAAACAGATGGCCGGAGATTCTCCTTCAGGATTTTTTGGTAGACAGCAGAATTCATTGTTCCATTTACCACAGCAAGTCTTCCAGGTCCTGAAGCAGCAAAACAGCCCCAGACCATCACACTGCCACCACCATATTTTACTGTTGGTATGATGTTCCTTTTCTGAAATGCTGTGTTATGTTTATGCCAGATGTAATGGGACACACACCTTCCAAAAAGTTCAACTTTTGTCTCGTCAGTCTACAGAGTATTTTCCCAAAAGTCTAGGGGGGATCATCGAGATGTTTTCTGGCAAAACTGAGAAAAGACTTTATGTTCTTTTTGCTCAGCAGTGGTTTTCGTCTTGGAACTCTGCCATGCAGGCCATTTTTGCCCAGTCTCTTTCTTATGGTGGAGTCATGATCACTGACCTTAACTGAGGCAAGTGAGGCCTGCATTTTTTTTTTTATTTTTGTTTTTTCATGTTGTGGGCTCTTTTGTGACATCTTGGATGAGTCACCACTGTGCTCTTGGGGTAATTTTGGTTGGCCGGCCACTCATGGGAAGATTCACCACTGTTCCATGTTTTCGCCATTTGTGGATAATGGCTTTCACTGTGGTTTGCTGGAGTCTCAAAGCTTTAGAAATAGCTTTATAACCTTTTTCAGAATTACTTTCTCGTTTGTTCCTGAATTTCTTTGCATCGCAGCATAATGTCTAGCTTTTGAGGATCTTTTGGTCTACTTCAGTCAGGCAGGTCCTATTTAAGTGATTTCTTGATTGAGAACAGGCGTGGCAGTAATCAGGCCTCAGAGTGGCTAGAGAAATAATTCAGCTTTCCAAAGATGTGACAAATCAGTTAATTTATGTTTTAACATTGGGGGGACAATCACTTTTTCACACAGGGGCATGTAGGTCTGAATTTTTTTTTTCTTTTGCCCTTAATAATAAACACCTTTATTTAAAAACTGCCTTTTGTGTTTTCTTGTGTTATGTTTGTCTAATGCTTAAATTTGTTTTATGATCTGAAACATTTAAGTGTGACAAACATACAAAAAAAAAAAGAGAAATCAGGAAGGGGGCAAACACTTTTTAACACCACTGTATGCCCTGCCTCTTGTTTGCTGCTGTTGTTTGTTGTTGCTGTGAGGTGCTTTGGTGCATGTGTGTGTGTGTGTGTGTGTGTGTGTGTGTGTGTGTGTGTATGCATACACAGCACTGCACTTGAGTGACATTTGAATGTTTTGTTTTGTAGTACCTTAACTCTTGCACTTTAGCATATCCACTTTGTACAGTTTCGTTGCCAATGTTCTTCTCGTGTATTACTGTGTGTGTTTTTGTGACTTGCCAGGGGACTACAGATGAAAATTAGCAGTATTGCTAAATCTGCTATACTTACATTTGTATTAATGTTCATTAGTATGTAACGTCCCTTTCAGATAAACATTAAACTAAACTTAAATGTCATCTCTCTTGTGCATTTTCCATTGCTTTAAATGGTTGACCCCAGTTATTTAAGCTCCTCTGCTTTCATCACCTCTACTTCTTCCATCTTCACCGTTGCACCTGCCTCCCTCTCATTCACACTCATGTATGCTGTCTTGCTTCTACTGACCTTCATTCCTCTTCTCTCCAGAGCATACCTCCACCTCTCCAGATTCTCTTCCACCTGTTCCCTACTCTCACCTCAGATCACAATGTCGTCAACAAAAGTCATGGTCCATGGAGACTGGCCTGACCTCATCTGTCAGCCTATCCATTACCATGGCAAGCAAGAAAAGGTTCAGAACCGATCCCTGATGCAACTCCACCCCCACCTTGAACCCATATGTCACTCCTAGAGCACACCTCACCACCGTCTCGCTGTCCTCATACATGTCCTGCACCACCCTCACATACTTTTCTGCCACTCCTGACTTTCTCATACAGTACCACACTTCCTCTCTTGGCACCCTATCATATGCTTGCTCTATATCCACAAGGACACAGTGCACCTCTTTCTGACCTTCTCTATGCTTCTCCATCAGCACTCTGAGAGCAAACATTGCATCTGTAGTACTCTTTCTTGGCATGAAACCATACTGCTGCTCACAGATTGTCACTTCTCCTCTTAACCTGGCTTCAACATTTCTTTCCTATATCTTCATAGTGTGGCTGATCAACTTCATGCCTCTGTAGTTACTACAGCTCTGAGCATCACCTTTGTTCTTGAAAATTGGTACCAAAACACCTCTTCTCCACTCCTCAGGAATTCTCTCTCTCCCAGATTGCGTTAAACAATCTGGTTTAAAAAGTCCACTGCCATCTCTCCTAAACATCTCTATACCTCCACAGGTATGTCATCTGGACCAACCACCTTTCCATTCTTCATCCTCTTCAAAGCTGCCCTCACTTCTGCCTTGCTAATCCTTGGGACTTCCTTGTTCACCATCTTTTCTTCATCCATCCTCCTCTCTCTCTCTCTCTCTTATTTTCTTTATTCATCAGCTCTTCAAAGTACTCCATCCACCTTCTCAACACACTTTCATCATTTGTTAGTACATCACCATTTCTGTCCTCAATCAGCCTAACCAGCTGCACATCCTTTCCAGCTCGATCTTGGTCTTGTTACGTATGGAGCCATAAATGAAAGCCAAGGGCTGACCAGTGAGTTTGCGTAGTTTATTGGCAAAAGGGAAAAGGAACAAAGGAACAGGGCCTCGTGGGGCCAAAACACAAATGATCATACAAGGGAACACACTTACAAACGATGCTGAATGACGACAGGGTGGCTGGCTCCAGACGAAGGGGTTCCAGCCTTACCCACGCTGGAGAAGAGCGTGGATAATCGTGCGAGGTCACAGCCCCGAGTGATCGGAGCTGCTCCCTTTTTTAATGGTTGACAGCGCCTCAGCTGATGAGAGGTAATTGGGCTCCAGTCGTCCCGTAGAGCTTGACAGCTGGGAGCCCGCTGAGATTGCTGTCACAATAAGAGCTGGGCTGAGGAGGAATATGGCCTGAGCGCCGGTAAAAACGGCGGATGTGACAGTACCTCCCCCTCAAGGCCGGACTCAGAACGGCCAGTAACACCCAAGCCCCCACCACCACCACCACCACCACCACCTAGGGTGGGCGGATGGGGCGCAGGCCAGGAGGGTGAGAATCAGAAAATAAAAGGGGAGAGGAAAAACCACAACACTGGCAGGGAACAATGAAGCAATTACAGAGTATGAGGAAAAGAAGCACAATACCCCATAAAATGCTAATGTGTAGCCCAAGAGGAAAAAAAAGAAAAGGGAATACAATATTGACAAGGGATAAATGAAACAATTACAGAGCATGGGGAAGAAGAACACACAATACTCCAAAACGGGCAACCATATGCGGACAGAAGGGGAAAAAAAAAACCACTACTTAGGCTGGGAACAAATGAAGTAATCACAGAGTATGGGGAAAGAGGACAAAAAAAAAAGGAAAACCCAATACTCCATGAAATGCCCATAATAATATACAGACAGACTCAAAAAAAAAAAAATCAACCCAGGAGACCTTGAAACGAGAGCAGAGGCTCCTAAGGCGAAATCTACCAGATTCAGGGCATCTCTCAAACAGGAGGGGAAGGGGAAAAAAAAGGCACGCTAAACGTGAAACAATTACGAGAAATTACATGGCTGTACCCTTACAAAACACAAAAGACTAGGCACAACAGAGATAATTCAGTTCGGGGGGGTCTTCCCGCACCCAGCGTCCAAACTGCCAACAGGGGTGACGGGAAATGTTCAGGCGGCCTACGGGAATCCCAGGCCAGAAAAAACAGTACCTCAGGCGGCTGGACCAGATCGCCGAACAGAAAGTCCAATAGGTCGGGCGGCCAAACCAAAGAGCCGAATAGGCACGGCAGTCCCTCTGGCGGCCGACCCGCATCGCTCAGCCACCAGGCCCGTAGGGGAGAAAGGAGCAACGGCTTCCCTGTGGAGAGAGATAGTGAGGGTGAGCCGGGCCTACAGTGAGAGGTCCAAATGGGCCCTGGTGGAAAAAGCTTGGGGGGAAGATGAGAGTAACTCAGATGACGACGGTGAAGAGGGAGAAGAAGATGATGATGAGCCGGTCCAGTGTCCGATGGCAGGGGATCTGCAGCTCCCTCACCGGGCCTGGATACCACTGGTGCTGCACCCTCGTTGGACCCCGATTGGGTCTCGGTAGCACCCGCAACGGACCCCGATTGGGTCTCGGTAGCACCCGCGTCGGACCCCGATTGGGTCGGCGCCGCACCAGAACCGACCTCCAATCCCGAACCTGGAACCTCTGGCACCGCAGGCGAAAGCAGGTCCTCGCCGGCGACCCTGGGAGAAGGCTCAGGAGAGAGAGAAGAACTGGGATCAGGATCACCGACAGCGCCAGAACCCAGCGAGATAAGCTCGGACGCAGCGGGCAGCTGCACCCGGCTCATCTCCCCTAGAGACAGGCTAAAATGCTCTAATATATGAAGAAGAAAGACAAAGTAGAGTACTTGCCTGATCTCGGGTTCTGACGCCGTCCAGGACTGCGAAGATCCAGGTTCAGACGGCAGGAGGTCGTCTTCAGGCTCCCACTCAGCTGCGTCGGGCTCTGCAGCTGGCATGATGGCGCACGCAGCTTGCGAGTTCTCCGGCACTGGTGCCCACGCCGATGGCCCACACGGCGTGGTGGCAGGAGAACCTCGACCCGCTGGACCGGACCGCTCCTCCGTGGAGACCCAGGGACGCTTCATCGTTGGTGTAGGTTCCACGCTGCAGTCCGCTCTCCTCCTCCGCCCACGGCGTAGCTGCGGAACCGGAACCAGGCTCTCCAGAACCACAGGCCCCCTCTTCATCCCACGACGTTGGCCTGGCGTTGAGGACCGCTCAGTGGAGGGAGACACAGAGGATGCGGGGTTAACAATTACAGCCACAGCAGGTGGTGGGAGCTCGGGGAGCTGCGGACCCCGAACTCCACCTCCAGGAGTCTGACAGAGCAAATCAAAATGAGTGGATGAATGAACTGGGACTTGCCTGTCTCCTGGAGGCTGGATGGTAACCGCTGTGGCGGACGTAGCTCCTCCCTTTCCCCACCGGACGGCAACGGAGGACCCCCTGGGAGGACGTCGGGGAGCCGCGCGTGATGGTTCCGGGACGGAGCTCGCCAAGTCAGGACTCTGGGTGCACACAGCAGCCGGGGAATGCGTTGAGGAGGAGGGGGCGACAGCCGAGATGAGCCGGGCCCGGAGCGCTGACGTAACAGTGGGGGAAGATGGCTCAGGAGACGAGGCTGCGGGGTTTCCCCTCTGATGAGGCGCAGGAGTGACAGCTGTGTGGGGAATTGAGACCTTGCAGCGACCCGGAATTGGATCCGGACGGGATTCGTGCTGAGGTTGACAATCGATGTGACGACGGCTACTTGCAGGGGGTGAGGCGAAGGTGAGACCCGGGAATCGCCGTTCCTGTGCAGAGACAGAAACGAGCAGGTCGGCAAACTCTGGGTACTCACGCAACTCCGGATTCCTCTCCCCCAGTCTAACTGCCGCCGTCACATGCTTAATGGTGGCGGATGGATGAACCGCGGAGCGAGCAGCAGCCACCCGGTCTCGGATCTTGACAGCTGCCAGCTGCAGCTTCTCCAGGGGATTCCCGAGTGGCGTTGTGCCCGATGGGAAAAGACCTCTTGATGGTGCGAACTCCTGGGCCGGAACGGAGGCAGGAGCGGGATCCCGAAGCGAGGGGTGACGACGACTCCTCTTCGGCTTCCTGCCGGGATTTCCCTCCAGCCCACGGAGAATCTCACGTTGAGAAGCGATGTCATCTCTCCTGGCACAAACCTCAGGGTGGTTGGTGTAGCGAGGAAGATTGTCCAGGAGAACCTCAGCGTAATCTAGGTGCCTGCATATGTCGATGGGATTGTCGTAGAGGGAGGCGGAGAAGAGCGTCCCGTCGACATACTCCAGGGCGGTCGTTAGTTTGTTACCCAGGCGCTGAACGCGGCTCCTGGGAGACGGCATGCTCCCAGAGTAGACACCCAGACAGGGAAGAACGAGTCCAAATTAGCAAACTCACGGCCGCCAGCAACTCGCTTGGCAGTGACCTACTGTTACGTATGGCTCTTGCGAGCCATAAATGAGAGCCAAGGGCTGACCAGTGAGTTTGTGTAGTTTATTGGCAAAAGGGAAAAGGAACAAAGGAACAGGGCCTCGTGGGGCCAAAACACAAATGATCATACAAGGGAACACACTTACAAACGATGCTGAGTGACGACAGGGTGGCTGGCGCCAGACGAAGGGGTTCCAGCCTTACCCACGCTGGAGAAGAGCGTGGATAATCGTGTGAGGTCACAGCCCCGAGTGATCGGAGCTGCTCCATTTTATAATGGTTGACAGCACCTCAGCTGATGAGAGGTAATTGGGCTCCAGCCGTCCCGTAGAGCTTGACAGCTGGGAGCCCGCTGAGATTGCTGTCACAATAAGAGCTGGGCTGAGGAGGAATATGGCCTGAGCGCCGGTAAAAACGGCGGATGTGACAGGTGTAGCCAATCGATACAACTCCTTTTCTCCTTTTTTAGTGTCCAGTCTGTCAAACAACTCACTATATGCCTTATCCTTTGCCTTTGCCACCTCTCTCTTTGCCATGTGCCTAGATTCCAAATACTCCTGTCTACTTTCTTCATCTCCCTGAATATCCCACTTTTTCTTTGCTAACCTCTTCCTTTGGATACTTTCCCGTACCTCCTCATTCCACCACCAAGTCTCCTTGTCTTCCTTTCTCTGTCCACTGGATACACCACATGCCTTTCTACCCGTTTCCTTCAATACTTTTGCTGTACTTTTCCAGTCATCTGGTAATTCTCCCCTACCACCCAGAGCCTGTATCAACTCCTTCCTGAACTCTGTGCGACCTTCTTCCTTCTGTAACTTCCCCCACTTAATCTTTGGCTCTGTCTTCACTCTTACTCTTCTTGCTTTCCAAAGTCACCCTACAGACTACCGTCCGATGCTGTCTAGCTACATTCTACCCAGCCACCACTTCGCAGTCTTATCTTTTTCAGATTTCTCCTTCCGCATAAGATGTAGTCCACCTGTGTGCACCTTCCTTCACTCTTGATCTTCGACCAACAGTTGCCAAATTTCCACCTGCACCCTGTCAATTAACATCACCGGTCACGGTCGTTGTTAATCTGGGCCTTGACCAATCCGGTATGAAAGTCTCATTTGTCATGAGCCGCATTTTTGGTTTGGCAAAAAGGTTTTACGTCGGATGCCCTTCCAGACACAACCCTCCGCATTTACATGGGCTTGGGACCGGCACTTGTAGTACACTGGCTTGTGCACCCCCTGTGGCTGGGTTACACAACCTGTAAGAAGCACTGCATTAAAAAAAAAAAAGTGGTAGCTGCTATATGTTCTTTGGCTATATAAGCATAATTAGCATAGCTGACTACATTCTGTTCATCTTAATTTAAAATCTCAATCAAGTACCTTGTGTCCGTTGCTCGAGCATGATGTGGCTGGATGCTTTCTGCACAGATTAGTGGTGAAATGATTAGTCGACGCCGTCGATAATGTAGACAATAAATATTTGTCGACAAATCATGTAATTATAAAGTTTATATGCATGTCACAGAAATGTGCAGTTGTAACTGCAATGCCGACCGGAATTGCTGCGGGCAGTTGCGCCTCTGTTGTCTGGCATACGTGAACAATTTCCAGTGAAGAAGAGGAGGAGCACAGCATGGCGAAGAGAAAAGATAAACAAGTTGACTAACTTTTTGTAGTATGGGAACATTTCACAGAAAACAAAAAACCCCCCAAACAAGTCAAATGCAGACTTTGCAAGGCAGACCTTTCCTATCGTGGCAGCGCTACAGTGATGCATGGGCATCTGAAACGACGGTACTCAGGAGCCGCAACATTAACTGCTGCTTCTGCTTGGTAAGTTTTAGTGAGTAAACAAAGTTAGCGCCACTTATTTTCAATGGCCAACTGTTTCAAGCTTTAGAGAAACGACAATACTGTTAGTACATGCTGTTTGTTAGCTTACTTGTTTGACACTAAGCTTTCTGGTTGCTGAGGGCTGGTCTGTCTGTTTTCCTCAGATATCTCTCAAACCCTTCATCAGACTGACCTCAGAAGTGCCTTTTTAGTTAAATATTTACTGACAAATGGGCAACACTGATGTAACTGTTGCAGTCAAACAGATCCTTCTACTGTGTATAATAATGTTGGGTGTTTGGTAGTTAATTTGGTTGATTACAGTTTTAAAAAACCTTTTAATAACAAAATATTGCTAAAATATAAAATGATGCACTGCAATGGGTCTCAAATATTTGTAAGCATGTCCTGTTATAGTACTGCATGGGTATATTGACGATGCATAGAAGAAATTCCATATTACACTGAACTCCATCACTGAAGAGTGATATAAACTAAAATAATTATAATGGTGACTGAACAACTCCCATTCCGCAAAGTGCAAGATACACTATTATCTTGAATATAAGTGATATAGGATCAGACAAATAAGTGATCTGATAAACAAATAAACAAGGGATCTGAAATAGTCGCTAATATTGGATGTCCCATTCATTTTCACTATTTAGGTATTCTGTAATTAATATTCACACAGTCAGATAAATCTTAGTGCCATTTAGTCCCTTTTATATTTGTCAAAGTCTAACGTGTGATTGCCTACATATAGGCTACACCTCTTTTTATTCCACTTTCAAACACAGCCTACATTTGGGTCTTTAAAGCCTTATTGGGATACCTGTTTCAGACAGGAATACTTGGTTCGATGGGCAGTGCACTAGTGTGTTGAAAGCAGTCAATGACTGAATTACAGGCGTCACTATCTCTTTTTCATCTTCATTAATGTTAGCCCTCATTCTGAATATTAGTGCAGCTAGGTTAATTAGAATATCCCAATTTGCAATTTAATAAATAAAAACCTACAACCATAATCATCAAAATTAAATCAAATTGCTTGAAATATCACTCTTAAGTGCAGCAAATATTGAATACAAAGGGTTACCTTTCTGAATTATTTTGTTAAAAAATGCACTTGTAGAAAACTTCCACCTAATGTTAGTTTGTGGGTTGGAGCAGATCAGTAATTCAGTTGTAAGATATTTAAGCAATTGTTTAATTGACATTAGGCATTATGCTGTCTGTGATAAACCGATATATAACCTTAAACTTTTGATAATTAATACAGCTTTCTTGATTTTTTTTTTTATTTATTTTTTTGTATCTGTGGAAACTACTTATAAAATGTTAATAAAACAGGGACTGACAACAAGGTGATTTTCACAGGTGTGCAGACTTAAACAGCGGGTGAGGTAAAATATGCACTAGAGCCCCAATAGGAAGCAAAGATGGCGGACATGAGAAATAATCGCAAAAAAATAGTCGTTAGATGAGTCGACTACCAAAATAATTGTTTGTGGCAGCCCTAGCCGAGATGCTGTAACATTGACATTGTGCTGTTATGGTATGCTAACTGGGCTTCACAATGTACACACTGCACAATAGGGTTGGGAATCATCACTAATTTCCAGAATCGATTTGATTCTGATTCTTGAGGTTCTGAATCGATTGAATTTCAATCCGATCCTGATTCAATCAGGGGAAATTACCATTTTAATAAGATAAGATAAGATAAGCCTTTATTAGTCCCACAATGGGGAAATTCCAGGATTGCAACCGCACAGGGATAGCAACACTCAGAGCAACAATCAGAAGGCAAGAAAAAAACAAGAACAGCTAGTATACATATGTACATATTACTATAAATATATACAGTATATATACTGTGTATATATATATATATATATATATATATATATATATATATATATATATATATATATATATATATACACAGTGCGGAGCATTGTGGTTGGTGAATGTGTAGCAGAAAGTCTAAGCTCTCTCTCCCTCCGCGGGTGCGTCGGGCCAGCTGGATGTCTTTGGGCATGATGGTGGTGACCCTCTTGGCGTGGATGGCGCACAGGTTGGTGTCCACGAAGAGATCCGCCAAGTAGGCCTCGCTGTCCTCCTACAGAGCCATGACGGCGGAGCTCAGGAAGCGCAGGTCGGTCTTGAAGTCCTGAGCGATCTCCCTCACCAGGCGCTGGAAGGGCAGCCTACGGATGAGCAGCTCCGTGGATTTCTGGTAGCGACGGATCTCTCTCAGAGCCACGGTACCGGGCCTGTAACGGTGAGGCTTCTTCACTCCGCTGGTGGCCGGAGCGCTTTTTTCGAGCAGCCTTGGTAGCTAGCTGCTTCCTGGGGGGCTTTTTCCTCCAGTAGATTTACGGGCGGTCTGCTTGGTTCTTGCCATCGCTCTTTATTATTCTGTCTTATATTTCTTGCACGCCGCCTAAACACCAGCCCGGCACCCGCGTCGTTTTCGCCACAGTTCCTCGGCAAGTCGAGCTTCTCCGTTAGCACCGGGTGGCGGTTGGAGCTAGCTAGCCAGCTAGCTAGCTCTTCCCTGCTGTATCGTCCCCCGCTGCAAACAGTGGCTCCGTCCGCCGACTCGGGAGACCCTTGGAGCGATCTGTGTGTCCGTGATATATATATATATAGAGTGAAAGGTGTAGAAAGAAGAAGGAAGATAAGAAAAAGGCAGTTGCAAAGGGCAGCCAACTTGTGTGGCGCCGCCGGTCCGGCGGAACCGGAACCGGAAAATTAGTTAATTAATAGCTATTTTACTTGCCAGGAAAACAAAATTCTTCGAGACCTGATGCTGCAAATGGTAGCAGGAAAACTAACTTTAATACATAAATTATCACACAAAGAACTGACCCAAAATCAGTTACAATAAAGCATTTCTTATTATATAACTTAGGATTTTAGAAACTGCTAACAAGTGCTTTCTTTAGTGCAAAGGGTGTGTAGTGTCAAGTTAACAACCTAGAGTAAGTAAACAACTTAAGTGCATGAAGTATGTCGACATAATCTCACTGTATTTCAGTCCCTCCAGGATTTCTTCGGCTGTTTTTGTGATTGTTGCCCAAAAAGTCTGAATTTGTGGGAGCTTTTCCATAAAGTTGTGACATTTTTAGAGTTTGTTTTTGGGGTTTTTTTGTGCTGAAAGTTGTGTGAGGAAGTACAGATTTTAAAGTAGCTGCTTTTTCCATAGTTTACAGTGATGCTATTCTATGTACCGCCACAAGAAAAGCACAGGATTGACAAAAATTTCCTGTTAAAGAATGATTTATTTTGAATTAAATGCTCAGTAAGGTAAGGAAGTCTGGGCTTCTCTGCTTGAACTGCTGCCTCCACGACCCGGACCTCCGGAAAAGTGGTAGAAGATGGATGGATGGATGGATGGATGGGTGGGTGGGTGCTCAGTAAAGTTGTCAAAAAATGACCAACATTGTGTTCTCTCTGAGAACTTAAATAAAAAAGATAAAAGAATTAGCCATTACAGTCATTATAAATTGCACTGAATGCATGTTAGCGTATGGAGAGCATTGTGGCAGCACCTTCTTGAATCTTGAATTTGAAAACTAAGACCCCCGAAAAATTTGAGGTCTTCTTCTGTGCTGAGATTCACATCAAGTGGGGATGGTCCTCCACTGACAGCCTCTTCCCTTCAGAAGGTCTCAGTGCAGGATGGACCTTGGAGTGGAAACCCGGCCTTCACACATCTGAAGGGGAGATGAAAAGGAGGATAGATTTCAAAGTAAAATTAATCATATTTTTAAATCCCTACACCACTGTAGGGATTAATAATTTAGTTTATATACTGTATATATAATTTTTTTTTTTTTTTTTTTTTTTTTAACTACTGCACAGGACACGCACAGTGATTCTGCTATGCGGCCAGGTGTTCTTTGGTGAGTCTTATTCTAAAATTTACAGGAAAATTTAAACAGAAAAAATCCGTATCTAAGAGGAAATTATAACATGTTACCAATGTTAATCTGCTAAATTATTGTTTTGTTTTCCCATTCATTCCAAGGCTGAAATGGGCTGTGTGGCACATTACATATTGTTTTGGTCTAAAAATTGTTCAAAATGACTTCAAGCGTAGAGGTTACCAACTCCTGTGGTAGATCAACCCTTAAAACCTCTTAACTTAAATATTTCCATACAACAGAAAACCCAAAATGGAAGCCTCTACTTTATTAGTCAGGATGTCCTTTGTTTTAGACCAATTTGTTTTGTTGCTTAGGACATCCCTTGTATGTTATTTTCGCTTCAACTAAACTTGGCAACCACCAAGAAACAGATCATGCTGGGAGATTTTATCACCCACCAACACCCACTTGAGACTTTTAACTGGAACAGCAACCCCTTAAAGATGAAGCCAAAGTAAAATTTTAACATTTTTGAATGGAATCTGGTCCGTCCCATGAGTGGTACTTGGAATGTTTGAGTGCAGGTGATCTGCAGGCAGAACTTCATTAAGGAATCCTAAGGTTTTTATTCTTAAATGCTCCCAGTTGTATTCAGAATGATTGTTTTTAGTTCAAGTCTTAAGTTGGTTGTAAATACTCTGCTTGTTTGAATTAAGATCTAAATGTGATCAAATGAAATTGTATGTTAAACGGCATATTGTATGATATAGTGTAGTTAGAAATGTACTTTAAGTCAGTTAATATTACTCTTAAAATGATGTTTTAAAAACTCAAAGCAATCAGAAAGTGGCCATAAGGACTGGAAGAGAAGCGAAAAAAAAATCAGCAAAATTTAAAACAATGTGTCATGGGTTAAGTGTCCCCTGAAGCTTATGTTTCCTGAAATTGTGACTTAGATTAACCATTATAATTCAATAAGTGACTCTGTGAAACACTTGTGGCTGCTCTGTTCATTCACAGACCAGAAAATTCACGGTTATCCTGTTAAATCAAAGGGAATCTTTGTTCTTTTGCATGTCCTTTTGTTGTTAAAATTGTGTTAACAGGTCTGAGGAGTTGTTAGTTCCTGTCCAGCAGGTCGGGGGGGGGGGGGGGGGGGGTCAGTGCTGCTGTTAAGCCACGTCACCCTTTAACCCTTTGGTTTCCATCTCAGCATCAGCTCTGTTTGAATTGTCCTGAGAAGGGAACATGTAAATGGACAGAGGTGTGATGTTTGTGCCAGTTGTTCCCACTGATGTCATGGGGGGTGATCTGTTGGGTGTCATGTGTTTACTCCTTCTGGGTTAACTGGATTATTTCTGCTGCTGTGGATCACCTGTTCCTCTTCTTCTCCTTTTCCCTGCTGATTAGTGCAGATCTGCAGGATTTAACACCACCATTTAGTTCCTCCTCACAGCTGTCATTTGAAAAAATGGCCAACACACGCCAATTTATCACATCCTTTTTCATGTAAATTAGAAACATTCTTTTGTAAATGTGAGGATTTTTCTCATAAATTTGCAGGATTTTTCTGCAAAGTTACAGCCATTTTACTCAGAAATGTGCAGCTTCTTACTTGAAAATTTGCAGCTTTTTATTATTCATAATTTTGCAGCTTTTTCCTCATGAATTTAGAACTTTTCTTACCCTTGAATTTGCAGTTTTAAAAAAAAGCTTAAATTTGCAGCATTTTACTCAGATCTTATATTTGCAGTGTTTTAGGTTGTAAACAGTTGGAAATTTACACCTTTTTTTGTCTTTTTGCTAAAGTTGCAGCTTCTTACCCATAAAATTCCACTTTTTTTGGTCAGAAATTGGCAGCTTTTAACTGAGACTTACACCCCCCCCCTTTTTTTTTTTGGTCAGGCATTGGCTTGCTTGCTACCGGACAACCATGAAAACCGGTACTATCTGTCTCATGGGTAGGGCCATCGGTGACTGAACCGGCATCCCCGCCCTTCTGAGGGTGTGGAGGGTGAAACGGTGCATCCTGGCAGAACTAAAAACAATATTTGCCACAGGTCTGTGGTGAACCACTCCCAGTTACACGGGGTGAGACTGGACATCCTGGCAGATAAACACATCTGTCGCAAGGTCTGTGGTGGACTGTGCCAGTCGATGCATTGTGACATACACTACACAAAGAGCAGAGATAAACAAACCTATCGTCTGGTCAGTCACTGCAACAGATACTGGAGTCAGTTTGTCTTGGCTTGTCCTTGCCACTGATAATACCTTTTTCTGCCAAGAATGTGCTGCTAGTCCAGCAAAAGCTAGCGGTACTCAAATACTTTGCAAGCAGTTTCATGAAATGGTCAATCAGAAAGCAACTCATACCGGCTCGGACGTCGCCCAGGTTTACAAGGTCCGCGCTGATCCTGTTCACACTCCGACAGGCAGCGAAAAGTAAGCTAGGAGCAGGAAGACAAAAGAAGAGGAAAACAGCAGCCTTGTGTGTAGCAGAATGGAATGTACGCACTCTGTTGGACAGAACAACATCACAGCGCCCAGAAAGACAGACCGTGCTTGTGGCCCTGGAAATGAACAGGCACAATGTAGACATAGCTGCACTTAGTGAAACAAGATTGCCTGGTCATGACAGCTTGGAAGACCATGGGTACATCTTCTTTTGGAGTGGGAGATCAACTCAAGAAAGGAGAGAAGCAGGAGTGGGCTTTGCAGTTAGAAAGGAGATAGCAGCAATGCCTGATGAGGAACCGGTGCCAATCAATGACAGGATAATGGCCGAGACTCCCACTACAGCGGAAGGTGTATGCCACACTCAGTGTATATGCCCCAACAATGGCCAACACAGAGGAGGTGAAGGAAGAGTTCTACAGTGATTTACGTGAGACTGTCAGGCGTGTACTGACTGATGACAGGCTGATACTCGTTGGAGATTTTAATACCACAGTTGGTTCGGACACTGAGAAATGGAAAGGAGTGCTAGGCAGTCATGGAGTAGGCAAGTGCAATGCTAATGGAGAACTTCTACTTGCACTATGTTCAGTGTACAACCTTGTGATAACCAACACTCTATTTAAGCACAAGGACACACACAAGAAGACATGGATGCACCCAAGATCCAAGCACTGGCACTTGTTTTTTTTTTCCACAATATCTTTATTGAACCTTTTTTTTTTTTTTTAACAAACATGATACAAACAATCAAACACTAACACTAAAGTACTACAAAAAAAAAAAAAGCACTAAAAACACCAACAACCACCAACAAAATCAAGTCTTCAACAATGCTCCTCTGTTTAGTCTAGACAATCCAATACATAAGTATACATATTATGTTCACCAGTTTGGAATTTACAAGGTCCACACACATCATTCACCTTCTTCTTCAAGAGTTATGTTTAAATTTTTTACATAATCAATAAAAGGTCTCCATATATTCTCAAACACAATTTCCTTTGATTTCAGCATATATGTTATTCTTTCTAATGGAAGGTTTGTTAACATCTGTCTTAACCACTGAGTCACATCTGGTCTATGAGTCTTTTTCCATAATAGTGCAATACATTTTTTGGCATTAAGCAAACTGAGGTCTATGAATGTTCTTTCACTTTTATTAAAATTATGCTTTTCTGGGTACAGACCCAACAAAAACAGTTTAGGATTCAATATGATTTGTTTTGAGATTATTTTTTCAATTGTTACCCTCACCTCTTCCCAAAACATTCTTATTAATCTACATTCCCATAAACAATGAAATAGGGTTCCTTTACTTTCCATGCATTTTGTGCATGTATCTGGTATATTTTTGTTATATCTATTTAACTCCTCCGGTGTAACATACATCCGCATTAACCATTTGAAATGTATCAATTTAAGGCGTGCATTTATTGATTTGGTTTGAGCTTCTGTACAAGCCAATTCCCATTGTTCCTCTGAAATTTCAATTTGCAGATCTTCTTTCCAGTAGTTTAATCTTTTCAGTGAATTTTCACTTGAAGATAGTGTCAATGAGTTATAAAACTCTGAAATAATACCCTTTCTTTTACTATCTTTCATCATCATTTTTTCCAAGGATGAATAAATAGGTCGAGTGAGAGCTTTATTTTGATTTGATCGAATAAAGTTTCTAAGTTGAAGATATTTTAAAAAATGTGTTCTATTGAGATTAAATTTGATCCTCAGCTCTTCAAAAGACATTATGTTGTCTGCACATGGCAAATATAAATCCTGAATCTTTTGTATCCCTTTTAAATTCCATACTTTAAATACAGCGTCCGCTCTCCCTGGTTTAAAATATTGATTACCCCATATTGGACTAAATTGTGACAATAACTGTGGTTCTTTTAAATAGTTTTTAGCTTCACACCATATTTTGATCATATGCTTTACAAATGGATTTTTAACTTGTTTTTGTAATTTTTTTGCCGAATCTGAGTATATGAATATGGGAAGAGGTAAAGGTAAATTGTATGATTCCATTTCAGTCCAGTGAGGGAGATCATTTGATGAAAAATAATATGTCATAGACCTCAGTTGTGCCGACCAATAATACAACATAAAATTTGGACATTTCAGACCTCCACGATCAAATGGTAGATATAATAAAGACAAACGTAATCTAGCCCTCCTGTTGTTCCATATAAATTCCACTAACTTTTTTTTTATTCTTGAGAATAGATCTAAAGGTGGTGATAAGGGAATGTATTGAAATAAATAAAGTATTTTAGGTAAAATATTACTTTTAAGTATATTGATTCTCCCGATCATCGACATTGGTAGTGACATCCATCTTTGAGTTAACTCATTGATATCTGACATTAAGGCTTCATAGTTGACACTGGCGACTGATTCTAGCTTAGGCATAATTTGGATTCCTAAATATTTAAACTGATTTACAACATTGAATTGATTTACCTCAGGGGCTGGGTAATTTCTCTGGGTCTCATTTAGCATTAATATTGAAGATTTAGTTTTATTTATTTTATATCCTGATATTTCCCCAAAATTTTTTATTAAATTCAACAAGGTTGGAATTGATTTTTTTAGATTCGACATAAACAAAATTATATCATCGGCGTACAGGGAGATTTTATGTTCTGTTGGTCCAACTTTAATTCCATATATTTGTGAATGTAAACGTATCGCTATCGCTAAAGGTTCAATTGCCATAGTAAACAGTAAAGGTGAAAGTGGACAGCCTTGTCGACATCCTCTATTGATTTTTATTGGTTTTGAAATATTGTTATTTGTTAGGATTTCTGCTGTAGCATTATTGTATATTATTTGAACCCATTTTATGAAATTATTTCCAAGTCCAAACCTTTGTAGGACTTCAAAAAGAAAGGGCCATTCAACTCTATCAAAGGCCTTTTCGGCGTCCAATGATAGGAGAGCTGTATCCGGTGCTTCTTTATTAAAATAAATAATATTAAATAGTCTTCTTACATTATGGAAGCCTTGTCTACCCTTTATAAAGCCATTCTGATCTCGATTAATAATATTTGGTAAAATTTCTTGTATTCGTCTTGCTAAAATTTTACAGATTATCTTAAGGTCGGCGTTTAATAGGCTTATTGGTCTCATATTTTCACATTTATTAGAGGGCTTACCTGGTTTTGGCAGCAGTATAATTAAGGCATTATTTATGTATGATGGTAAATTATTATTTTGAAATGCTTCTAAAACCATTTCCAAAAAAGGTTTTATTAATTTATTCTTAAATTTTTTATAAAGGTCAACTGGAAGACCATCTGGTCCTGCACTTTTTCCTGATTTCATATTATCAATGGCTAGCCCAACTTCTTCTTGACTAATTTTAGACTCCAATATCTCCCTGTTTTCATTTGGAATACACGGTATAGATAGTTCATTCAAAAACCCATTTAGTTTTGTTAAATCAGGTTCATTTTTGGTATCATATAATTTTTCATAGTAATCTCTAAAGGCTCTATTAATTTCTAAAGGATCTATAACTACCTGTCCGTTACTTATAATACTGGTAATTGGTGTTTTAATTTCCAATTGTTTAATCTGCCATGCTAATAATTTTCCTGATTTTTCACCTTGTTCATAAAAAGATTGTTTCAATCTTAGAAGACTCGAGGCAGCTCTATTCGCTGATTTTTTGTCGTATTCAGCTCTCAAAATCAGTAATTCATTCTCCAACCTTGGGTCACTTCCTGCATACACTTTTTCCTGAAGACTTTTTATTTTATGTTCCAATTTAGCTCTCTCCTCTCGAGTCTTCTTAGATTTTGATCCTGTATAACTAATAATATGTCCCCTAATAAAAGCTTTGAAAGCCTCCCACTTTACACATGCTGATGTTTGTGTAGTATTGATGTCAAAGAACTCGTCTATCTGTTTTTCTATATACTTGACAAATTCCTCATCCTGAAGCCATTTATGCTGAAATTGCCATCTACCTGATTCCTTTGTCAATTTTTTATCTACATATATTAGACAACAGGGTGCATGATCAGAGATCACGATGTTATCATAAAAGCAGTTTTGAATCTTGGACCTTAATTCTGTGGAAATCAAAAAATAATCAATACGTGAGAATGTCTTGTAGGTACTGGAATAACAAGAATAGGTTTTAACTTGTGGTTTCATTTCTCTCCATATATCTAACAATCTCAATTCTTTCATAAAATGATTAATAGTCATCCTACATCCAATGTGCGTACAATCCAGTCCTGTTGATCTATCCACACCTGGATTCAATGTACAATTAAAATCCCCTGCTATTATATGTTGCCCTGTAAGTGATGATAAGATGAGAAATAAATTAGCAAAGAACTTCTGATCATCTATATTGGGACCATATAAGTTCACAAGATTTATATTTTCTAATAGCAAAGAACCTTGAATGATTACATATCTTCCAAATTTGTCTCCAATTACATTTTTCACTTGAAAAGGAACTGATTTATGTATGAGAGTCATAACTCCCCTGGCTCGGGATGAAAATGAAGAGGTGAATACACTTCCCTGCCATCTACTCCTAATTCTTTTAACATCCTCCTCTATCAGATGAGTTTCTTGTAAAAACACAATTCTTGAACCCATGTCCTTTATTTTATTCATAACTTGTTTAAGTTTTTTTAAATTTTGTAGACCTCTGCAATTCCATGAAGTTAAATTAAGATTAACACTTTGGTCCATGATCAATAGAGAGTTTGGGATTACCTTGCAGTGTAAACATGCTCATACAGAGAAGCAAAAACATGAGTGGTTGAACATTCATCCTACAAACTACACACAAACAAATTTCCCCTTCCCACACTTGTGGCAAACCCCCCAAAATCAAAAGAAAAATTCCGTCTCCCGATATAGCCATCGACCGTTCCACACCCACGGGGAACAGCCTAAGCCACTCCTTCTTCATCCTCCCAATCACCCTAACTCTACTGCTTTTAATGACGTAACATTAATTCTCCTCTGTAGTTTTCCAACTTGACTCCAAAATTTTTAACAACTTTGTACCTCATAGTTTTTTTTTTGTTTTGTTTTGTTTTTGTTTTGTTTTTTTAATATATAATACAATCTATATTTTGTAAACTTACTATTTACTTCAAGTCAGTCAGATGCCTGTGCAAATGCTTAATTATTCTACCTTATATTTTGTTCATGCTTAGCTCCCACCAGTCTCTTCTTCTTCTTTGATCTTCTTGATGAACTCCTGCGCCTCCTCTGGGGTCTTGAAGATGTGGGTTCTGCCCTCATACGTGGTCAGCAGTCTCGCAGGATAGATCACACCATGACGAATTCCAAGGTTGCGCAGCTCCTTACGTATGGGATCAAACTGCTTCCTCAATTGCTGGATTCCTGTGGCCAAATCTGGGTAGAACCGCACCTGCTGGTCCTGGTGTTTAATCTCTCCTTTAGCTCGTGCAGCGTTGAAGATCTTCATCCTGTCTCTGTTGCTAAGAAACTTCATAATTAAGGTCCTCGGCGGTCCCTTTTCTCTCCGTGGGCCAATACGATGTGCTTTTTCCAGAATCACTGCTGATTGCAACTCCTCGCTGCCCAGCACCTCCGGAATCCACTTTTCCAGAAAGGAACATACGTCCCGACCTTCTGATTCCTCTGGAAGACCCACCAGCCTCAAATTATTCTGTCTCGACCGAGATTCCAAATCCAAAATATTATCTTCCAGAGATTTATTTTTTTTTCCAAAGTGCGCACCTTTAATTGAAGACGGGTGACGTCATCTTCAGCACTAGCGAGACGGAGCTCCATCTGCGCCGTTCGTTCTACACAGTCACCCAATTCCTTTCTTATTCCTTCCAACGCTGTCATAATCCCATCAAATCTAGAGGAAAAGTCCGCTCTCATTGAACTCATGGCAGCCATCAGCGCATCTGCGCCATTCCCCGCAGATATCGCACCGTTGCCAGCCTCCTCCGCCATATATGGAGTTTTGTTTGCTGCGTCACAGACCTGAAAGTCCGTTAATTTGGACTGTTTCGGCGGCTCGCTTTTTCCTTTTCCTGGTTTTCCAGCCTTAGGCTTCGCCGACATATCCTCGCCCAAATGCTGGGATACGTTCTGTCCCAAATGAGAGAGTTATTTGCCGATTTTTTTTCTCCAGGAGCAGAGCAGAGCGAGACACGTCCGTCCTACGTGGCAGCCATAACCGGAAGTCAGCACTGGCACTTGTTAAGACTACATCATAGTCAGGCAGAGAGACATAAGGGATGTATTGGACACCAGAGCAATGAGAGGTGTGGACTGTGGTACTGATCATGTTATGCTGAGGTCTAGATTAAGGATTTAGAGACGAAAACAGTACTGCAGGACGGGTGTGAAGCCACCACGGAAGCTAAACACTAGTGCACTGAAAGGCCAAAAGAAGCAGGAAGAACTTACACAGGAAATGGATGAAAATTTGAAAGACTGGGACAGCAACAACTCAGAGAATGACATAGAAGAGAAATGGACAACACTGAAGGATACGGTGTATCAGACTGCGAGTGAAGTATTAGGCCACCCTGAGAGGAAACATCAAGATTGGTTTGATGAGCATGATGAACATTTGAAGAAACTACTAGAAGCAAGGAATACAGCTAGGCAGGAAAACCTACAGTGTAACACAAGGTCGAAGAAGAAGAAATACTCAAAGGCTCAGAATGAGCTACAGAAGTACACCAGAGAGGTGAAGTCCAACTGGTGGGATGAAAAAGCGGAGGAACTTCAAACAACAGCAGACAGGAAGGACATGAAAACATTCTTCATAGGTTTGAGAGAAATCTACGGCCCTAAACCAAGAGGATTGATCCAACTAAAGGCTATGGATGGTGAAATGGTTTTGCAGGAGAAAGACAAGATCCTGGACAGATTTGCAGACCACTTTGACCAACTGCTAAACAACCCTTTAGATCTCACTGAAGAGGCTAAAGAAGCTCTAGTGCAGCGACCAGCTGTATCAAGTCTGGATGAACCACCAAATTTTGATGAACTAATGGCAGCTATCAGGACAACACAGGATGGTAGAGCTCCAGGGAGGGATGGAATTATATCTCGCAGAATGTACTGCCGGAAACCCAGTGTGGCTTTAGAAGTGGAAGAAACACAATGGACATGATTTTCTGCTTGAAATGGGTTCAAGAAAAGTGTATTGAACAGAACATGCCGCTTTTTGTAGTCTTCATAGACTTCAGTAAAACCTTCGATACAGAATGCTAGGCTGGAGGATGAACTATCTCTCAGAATGGGAAGAGCAAGCGCTGTGTTTGGAAACTTTGAGGGAGAGGCTATGGAACAATCGACATGTGTCTATCCGTGTGAAATGCAAAGTGTACAGAGCGACAGTACTGGCTACTCTATTGTACGGTGCTGAAACTTGGACTGTCTGCAGAGTGCAGGTAAAGAAACTCCATGCGTACATGATGAGACACCTTCGAGCCATAATGAACATCTTATGGAAAGACAAGATAACCAACATAGAAGTGTTGAAATGAGCTGGTCTAATACAGATGAACCTGAGATGGCTTGGACATGTTGAGAGGATGGACCACCAGCGTCTCCCTCGGCAGTTACTCTGCTCACAGTTATGCGAGGGCAAACGCTATCAGGGTACACCAAGGCTCAGATTTAAAGACACTGTAAAAAGAAACTTGAAGAAGTTGGATATAGACAGGAATACCTGGCAGCGGAAGGGTAAGGACAGATCTGTGTGGAGGAATCTGATCAGACCTAAATGAAACACTCATTGTCGTCCACGACAGACTGCTATGATGATGATGAATAACTTTCAATTATTGAAAAGGGTTTCAATTTATTTCCTGGGAAGATTTGTTCATTTCAGTTCAGTTCTATTGAGTAAAAATGTCTCGTACCGCAGTCTTTATTAATTCTGCCGTTTTCATTTTATTGTGATTTGTCATCTTCAGATCTCTCACTTAAGTGCTACAAGTCCTAAATTAAATGTCATTCAATTACAAACGTTACATGAAGGTAGCTACCTCTGTCATGAAGTCCTGACTAAAGATATACCTTTATTCTGCATTTCTTTACAGCGCTTAACCAAGAGGTAACTACTGTATCCATAGTTTGTCAAAGAAAACACCATCATGCTGGATGATGATGATTCATTTATGACACAAATGTTAAAAAAACCACCTGTGGCGGTATGGGATAATAAGCGGCGAGCTGAGGAGTTTAAAGTGCCTTTATTAAGTCACATCGCCAACACGAGCTCACTCTGGTGCTGTGCAGAGCGAGCCCTGAGGGATCTCAGTAGCGTGGGGACAAGTGCAGTCAGTTGAGCAGTAGCAGAGAGAGAGTGAGTTACATGATACGTGCGGTATTTATACCGGTTACAGACAAAGCATGAAAGAGCATGTGCATTTGCATATGAGAGAGACATACATATCAAATAGGCAGGTTGCCAGCACCTGCTCCAGCTTGCAGGACAAAGAGGTGACAAGTCACACCTACATATTGATCTGTCTCTAGGTCAACAGTGAGGACAGGACGTGTGAACACAAAGCATGAATGGCACATTACATCACACTAGCGCTGTGGAAAATAACCAGGAGTAGCGAGCTGTCTGTCCTTAGTCTGTGGGGGGTTGTCCCACACTGCTCCCCCCCAGAGGGCTCGGCTGGGGGCCGAGACCTCGATAGTGCAGCATGGCAGCGAGCAGGGAAGGCTCTGTGCCGGTGAAGGTGGAGGGGGGTGGGGGTTGCCGGGGACGGTGAAATCGTCCAGGCCGCGTAAAATTATTTGTTGATCCGCGATGTCGAGGGGCTGTCCCGTTGAGCGTGCGGAGATAACAAGAAGAAAAATTAGTCTCTGGCTCCTCTCGTGGCCATGAAGAAAAGCAGGGGCGGCTGTGGGGGGAAAAAAACAAAAGCAGAAGGACGTGGCATGTCTCTTTAGGTGCAGGCGCAGCCCTAAAGTCTTGGGGAATCGCAAAACAGCTGAATTCCCTAGGTGTGCCATGGCTGAGACCATTAACAAATCCTTCGAGCATGCTACATGCGTGCCTCAGGTGAGCGAGCAACCCTGAAGGGCAGCGGCGAAGGAGGAAGGCAGTCTGTGGAGCCGTATGTGTCCCGTGCGTGGTGCGCCGTGCCCCTGACTCCCCGGTGCGTGTGCCGGGGTCCCGTGCGTGGGTGGGCCGCTGGAGAGGAGAACCAGGGTCAGGGAGCTTGCTGGAGATCATCCCTGTTGTCTGTTGCGTCGTTCGGTCGTGGTGCGTTGGAGCGGTGCGAGGAAGTAGACGATCTCTGTCCCTCGGGCTCGTGGAGATGCGTTGGAGTGGTGCGAGGCAGTAGACGATCTTTGTGCCTCGGGCTCGTGGAGATGCGTTGGAGCGGTGCGAAGCAGTAGACGATCTTTGTGCCTCGGGCTCGTGGAGATGCGTTGGAGTGGTGCGAGGCAGTAGACGATCTCTGTCCCTCGGGCTCGTGGAGATGCGTTGGAGCGGTGCGAGGCAGTAGACGATCTTTGTGCCTTGGGCTCGTGGAGATGCGTTGGAGCGGTGCGAGGCAGTAGACGATCTTTGTGCCCCGGGCTCGTGCAGCTGCGTTGGAGCGGTGAGAGGGAGGAGACGATCGTTGTCGCTCATGCGGCCATGGTGCGTTCAGGTCCACGCGCTGCGCTCTCCGTCGGCCCTGGAGGTTGCCGTCGTGGAGAGAGGACGAGGTGCGTGCGCTCTCTTGTGGAGGAGCTGTGAGAGCAGCCGGTCCAGCGTGGATGTGCAGATCTCAGGCGTGCAGATCTCACCGTGAAGCGTGAAGCGGTCACCAGTGTCGCGGTCCAGACCAGAAAGTTGCTTTGCACAAAGCGTGTGCTTTCAAGCGGGGTCACCAGTGTGGCGAAGGAGGATAATAAGCGGCGAGCTGAGGAGTTTAAAGTGCCTTTATTAAGTCACATCGCCAACACGAGCTCACTCTGGTGCTGTGCAGAGTGGCCCAGAGCGAGCCCTGAGGGCTCTCAGTAGCGTGGAGACAAGTGCAGTCAGTTGAGCAGTAGCAGAGAGAGAGTGAGTTACATGATACGTGCGGTATTTATACCGGTTACAGACAAAGCATGAAAGAGCATGTGCATTTGCATATGAGAGAGACATACATATCAAATAGGCAGGTTGCCAGCACCTGCTCCAGCTTGCAGGACAAAGAGGTGACAAGTCACACCTACATATTGATCTGTCTCTAGGTCAACAGTGAGGACAGGACGTGTGAACACAAAGCATGAATGGCACATTACATCACACTAGCGCTGTGGAAAATAACCAGGAGTAGCGAGCTGTCTGTCCTTAGTCTGTGGGGAGTTGTCCCACACACCATATTTTACTTACCCCAGCAGCTGCAACAGTCTCTCTCTCTGGTCTGTTCTCCGTCTCCATGTCTTTTATATTTGAAAAGTGTTTATCACTCGTCAACTTTTGTTTATGTTCCAACACAACGCTGCACGTGGTGCAAAACCGTTTATACCCGCTTCATGAAAAATATTTGGAAACTGTTGAGCAGTTTTTAGCTGTGACTTTTGCTGATAAATTAACGTTGGCAAGTGCACTCTGTGGCTTCCAAATGTAAACATGGAAGTCATGTGAGCGTGCGGCAGAGGGGAACTCTCATGCGATTATTCATCATGCGAAACTTCAGTTTGCTGCTTGCGTTTTGTGTTTCACAGACTGTAAAAGCATTATATTAAAAGATCGATCCATGGATTTTGTAGATCAATATTGGCTCAGTCAAACGTTGATTGATTCCAATCGTTGACTCGATCTTTTGATCCCTCTCCTACTGCCTAGTTTTCCTTCAATTTGAGCTTGAAGTGATCCCAGACTGGAGATACTTTTTATGGTTTTCTCTGACTTTCATTGTCTTTTCTGTTGCTTCGCTGAATCAATAATCCCATGTCTTGTTTACGTAGCGTGACCGGAAGAAGGTCATACCAGAAAGTCATATAGACTGTAAGTGCTGCGTTAAACGAAGCCTGGAATTATAGATTTAGAATTGAGGGTTTTTTGTAATCGAGTTACTTGAATTATTCGAGTAATCGTTGCAGCCCTAATCTTTACCACCACAGGTGTTGTTGCTCAGGTGGAATGTTTACATGTGTTTATGTAGAGGTGATTGGGAAGCCTCTCACATCTTTACCAGCTGTTGTAATTGTTCTTTCCTCCATGGACCAGCTAGACGAGTGCGCTACACTTCAGAAACCATCTAAATAGGGCATTTGTTGTTGATTCATGAAGAAGGAAAATGGAGCCAAGTGCTGTGGAGCCGAGTCAGCTCATCCATTAACTGGGAGAGATGGGAACGGGCTCAGTTGTCTGTGCTGGATTGAACTGGATGGCTGAGCTGGCCTGGTAATCCAATCTGTAATTTAAGATGGAGATTTTTCCTTTTCCTTTGTCGTGTTTGTGGTTAATTCTGTGAAAACAGGAACCGGTGTGTTTACCCTCAGTGATCAGGGCCGTTTTTTTCTGCCTGTTACCCTGCAGCTGCACCTGCAGGGAGACGTTAACGTCTGAGGCTGCAGATGGGTTTCACAAACTGAACCAAACGGAGATGAAACATTTCTATTTGCAGGAGCAAAAAGCAGAGCTAGGGATGGGAACTGATGAGGCTTAATCAGTTTTCTGTGTGGGGAAAATGGCAGGCCATCACAGGATTTCAGTGTCAACGGAGGAGTTTTGTCATCTCTCTTGGCGATGCTCGTCTAACCCTCTCTTCACACGTTTTCGCTCTATGTGCAGCTGGCTTCAGTGAGTTTTTCCTGACTAGGAGCAGAGGTGGAGCTTCAGCGTCACGCCTCCAGGTGTTTTTTTAGGACGTTTTCCTCTTCTGTGCTCCCAGGAAACTGTGTATTAAAATACTTTATAATTACTCGTGTGCAGCACTTGTAGAGCTACTCTCATCAAATACCTAACTGCACACTGGAGTTGTTTCATTAACGCTCAGTGATCAAAGTCCTTAATTATGGATCAATCGTGTTAGCGTAGCCTAGCAGCAGTGACATGAGTGTATGTCTGTTAATTGTGCTCTCTCCGTAATCATTAAAACCAGTTTTTGTTGTTATGCTGAAATGATCTGCAGCGATTTACAAGAATATACTGGTCTGTCAACTTTAGTGATAAGAGCTTTCCTCTTTAAAATGCACTTTTTCTTGTGATTTGTTTTTTTTTTAATTTTTAAACTGTAAACTTTTTTTTTCTTATAGATTTTAGAATTATAATAAAATTAAAGCTTTTTTATGCAATCTGGGACTTTTTTCCTTCATAAATTTGAGACCATTTCCTCAAAAGTTTCTTTTTCCTTATAAGTTTGGGACTTTTTTTCTCATAAGTTTGGAGCTTTTTTCTCATAAGTTTGGAGCTTTTTTCTCACAAGTTTGGAGCTTTTTTCTCACAAGTTTGGAACTTTTTTCTCACAAGTTTGGAGGTTTTTTTTCTCATAGTTTGGGACTTTTTTCTCATAAGTTTGGGACTCTTTTTTTCTCATAAGTTTGGAGCTTTTTTTTTTTCTCCTAAGTTTGGGACTTTTTTCCTCACAAAGTTTGGGACTATTTCCTCATGAATTTGTGAGACTTATTTCTTTGCAAGTTTTTTCCAGTAAATTTGCACCTCTTGACTTCCGGTTATGGCTGCCACGTAGGACGGACGTGTCTCGCTCTGCTCTGCTCCTGGAAAAAAAAAAATCGGCAAATAACTCTCTCATTTGGGACAGAACGTATCCCAGCATTTGGGCGAGGATATGTCGGCGAAGCCTAAGGCTGGAAAACCAGGAAAAGGAAAAAGCGAGCCGCCGAAACAGTCCAAATTAACGGACTTTCAGGTCTGTGACGCAGTAAACAAAACTCCATATATGGCGGAGGAGGCTGGCAACGGTGCGATGTCTGCGCGGGGAGGCGCAGATGCGCTGATGGCTGCCATGAGTTCAATGAGAGCGGACTTTTCCTCTAGATTTGATGGGATTATGACAGCGTTGGAAGGAATAAGAAAGGAATTGGGTGACTGTGTAGAACGAACGGCGCAGATGGAGCTCCGTCTCGCTAGTGCTGAAGATGACGTCACCCGTCTTCAATTAAAGGTGCGCACTTTGGAAAAAAAAAATAAATCTCTGGAAGATAATATTTTGGATTTGGAATCTCGGTCGAGACAGAATAATTTGAGGCTGGTGGGTCTTCCAGAGGAATCAGAAGGTCGGGACGTATGTTCCTTTCTGGAAAAGTGGATTCCGGAGGTGCTGGGCAGCGAGGAGTTGCAATCAGCAGTGGTTCTGGAAAAAGCACATCGTATTGGCCCACGGAGAGATAAGGGACCGCCGAGGACCTTAATTATGAAGTTTCTTAGCAACAGAGACAGGATGAAGATCTTCAACGCTGCACGAGCTAAAAAAGGAGAGATTAAACACCAGGACCAGCAGGTGCGGTTCTACCCAGATTTGGCCACAGGAATCCAGCAATTGAGGAAGCAGTTTGATCCCGTACGTAAGGAGCTGCGCAACCTTGGGATTCGTCATGGTGTAATCTATCCTGCGAGACTGCTGACCACGTATGAGGGCAGAACCCACATCTTCAAGACCCCAGAGGAGGCGCAGGAGTTCATCAAGAGGATCAAAGAAGAAGAAGAGACTGGTGGGAGCTAAGCATGAACAAAATATAAGGTAGAATAATTAAGCATTTGCACAGGCATCTGACTGACTTGAAGTAAATAGTAAGTTTACAAAATATAGATTGTATTATATATTAAAAAAACAAAACAAAAACAAAACAAATTAAAAAAAAAACAAAACTATGATGTACAAAGTTGTTAAAAATTTTGGAGTTAAGTTGGAAAACTACAGAGGAGAGTTAATGTTACGTCATTAAAAGCAGTAGAGTTAGGGTGATTGGGAGGATGAAGAAGGAGTGGCTTAGGCTGTTCCCCGTGGGTGTGGAACGGTCGATGGCTATATCGGGAGACAGAATTTTTCTTTTGATTTTGGGGGGTTTGCCACAAGTGTGGGAAGGGGAAATTTGTTTGTGTGTAGTTTGTAGGATGAATGTTCAACCACTCATGTTTTTGCTTCTCTGTATGAGCATGTTTACACTGCAAGGTAATCCCAAACTCTCTATTGATCATGGACCAAAGTGTTAATCTTAATTTAACTTCATGGAATTGCAGAGGTCTACAAAATTTAAAAAAACTTAAACAAGTTATGAATAAAATAAAGGACATGGGTTCAAGAATTGTGTTTTTACAAGAAACTCATCTGATAGAGGAGGATGTTAAAAGAATTAGGAGTAGATGGCAGGGAAGTGTATTCACCTCTTCATTTTCATCCCGAGCCAGGGGAGTTATGACTCTCATACATAAATCAGTTCCTTTTCAAGTGAAAAATGTAATTGGAGACAAATTTGGAAGATATGTAATCATTCAAGGTTCTTTGCTATTAGAAAATATAAATCTTGTGAACTTATATGGTCCCAATATAGATGATCAGAAGTTCTTTGCTAATTTATTTCTCATCTTATCATCACTTACAGGGCAACATATAATAGCAGGGGATTTTAATTGTACATTGAATCCAGGTGTGGATAGATCAACAGGACTGGATTGTACGCACATTGGATGTAGGATGACTATTAATCATTTTATGAAAGAATTGAGATTGTTAGATATATGGAGAGAAATGAAACCACAAGTTAAAGCCTATTCTTGTTATTCCAGTACCTACAAGACATTCTCACGTATTGATTATTTTTTGATTTCCACAGAATTAAGGTCCAAGATTCAAAACTGCTTTTATGATAACATCGTGATCTCTGATCATGCACCCTGTTGTCTAATATATGTAGATAAAAAATTGACAAAGGAATCAGGTAGATGGCAATTTCAGCATAAATGGCTTCAGGATGAGGAATTTGTCAAGTACATAGAAAAACAGATAGACGAGTTCTTTGACATCAGTACTACACAAACATCAGCATGTGTAAAGTGGGAGGCTTTCAAAGCTTTTATTAGGGGACATATTATTAGTTATACAGGATCAAAATCTAAGAAGACTCGAGAGGAGAGAGCTAAATTGGAACATAAAATAAAAAGTCTTCAGGAAAAAGTGTATGCAGGAAGTGACCCAAGGTTGGAGAATGAATTACTGATTTTGAGAGCTGAATACGACAAAAAATCAGCGAATAGAGCTGCCTCGAGTCTTCTAAGATTGAAACAATCTTTTTATGAACAAGGTGAAAAATCAGGAAAATTATTAGCATGGCAGATTAAACAATTGGAAATTAAAACACCAATTACCAGTATTATAAGTAATGGACAGGTAGTTATAGATCCTTTAGAAATTAATAGAGCCTTTAGAGATTACTATGAAAAATTATATGATACCAAAAATGAACCTGATTTAACAAAACTAAATGGGTTTTTGAACGAACTATCTATACCGTGTATACCAAATGAAAACAGGGAGATATTGGAGTCTAAAATTAGTCAAGAAGAAGTTGGGCTAGCCATTGATAATATGAAATCAGGAAAAAGTGCAGGACCAGATGGTCTTCCAGTTGACCTTTATAAAAAATTTAAGAATAAATTAATAAAACCTTTTTTGGAAATGGTTTTAGAAGCATTTCTAAAATAATAATTTACCATCATACATAAATAATGCCTTAATTATACTGCTGCCAAAACCAGGTAAGCCCTCTAATAAATGTGAAAATATGAGACCAGCCTATTAAACGCCGACCTTAAGATAATCTGTAAAATTTTAGCAAGACGAATACAAGAAATTTTACCAAATATTATTAATCGAGATCAGAATGGCTTTATAAAGGGTAGACAAGGCTTCCATAATGTAAGAAGACTATTTAATATTATTTATTTTAATAAAGAAGCACCGGATACAGCTCTCCTATCATTGGACGCCGAAAAGGCCTTTGATAGAGTTGAATGGCCCTTTCTTTTTGAAGTCCTACAAAGGTTTGGACTTGGAAATAATTTCATAAAATGGGTTCAAATAATATACAATAATGCTACAGCAGAAATCCTAACAAATAACAATATTTCAAAACCAATAAAAATCAATAGAGGATGTCGACAAGGCTGTCCACTTTCACCTTTACTGTTTACTATGGCAATTGAACCTTTAGCGATAGCGATACGTTTACATTCACAAATATATGGAATTAAAGTTGGGCCAACAGAACATAAAATCTCCCTGTACGCCGATGATATAATTTTGTTTATGTCGAATCTAAAAAAATCAATTCCAACCTTGAATTTAATAAAGAATTTTGGGGAAATATCAGGATATAAAATAAATAAAACTAAATCTTCAATATTAATGCTAAATGAGACCCAGAGAAATTACCCAGCCCCTGAGGCAAATCAATTCAATGTTGTAAATCAGTTTAAATATTTAGGAATCCAAATTATGCCTAAGCTAGAATCAGTCGCCAGCGTCAACTATGAAGCCTTAATGTCAGATATCAATGAGTTAACTCAGAGATGGATGTCACTACCAATGTCGATGATCGGGAGAATCAATATACTTAAAAGTAATATTTTACCTAAAATACTTTATTTATTTCAATACATTCCCTTATCACCACCTTTAGATCTATTCTCAAGAATAAAAAAAAAGTTAGTGGAATTTATATGGAACAACAGGAGGGCTAGATTACGTCTGTCTTTATTATATTTACCATTTGATCGTGGAGGTCTGAAATGTCCAAATTTTATGTTGTATTATTGGTCGGCACAACTGAGGTCTATGACATATTATTTTTCATCAAATGATCTCCCTCACTGGACTGAAATGGAATCATACAATTTACCTTTACCTCTTCCCATATTCATATACTCAGATTCGGCAAAAAAATTACAAAAACAAGTTAAAAATCCATTTGTAAAGCATATGATCAAAATATGGTGTGAAGCTAAAAACTATTTAAAAGAACCACAGTTATTGTCACAATTTAGTCCAATATGGGGTAATCAATATTTTAAACCAGGGAGAGCGGACGCTGTATTTAAAGTATGGAATTTAAAAGGGATACAAAAGATTCAGGATTTATATTTGCCATGTGCAGACAACATAATGTCTTTTGAAGAGCTGAGGATCAAATTTAATCTCAATAGAACACATTTTTTTAAATATCTTCAACTTAGAAACTTTATTCGATCAAATCAAAATAAAGCTCTCACTCGACCTATTTATTCATCCTTGGAAAAAATGATGATGAAAGATAGTAAAAGAAAGGGTATTATTTCAGAGTTTTATAACTCATTGACACTATCTTCAAGTGAAAATTCACTGAAAAGATTAAACTACTGGAAATAAGATCTGCAAATTGAAATTTCGGAGGAACAATGGGAATTGGCTTGTACAGAAGCTCAAACCAAATCAATAAATGCACGCCTTAAATTGATACATTTCAAATGGTTAATGCGGATGTATGTTACACCGGAGGAGTTAAATAGATATAACAAAAATATACCAGATACATGCACAAAATGCATGGAAAGTAAAGGAACCCTATTTCATTGTTTATGGGAATGTAGATTAATAAGAATGTTTTGGGAAGAGGTGAGGGTAACAATTGAAAAAATAATCTCAAAACAAATCATACTGAATCCTAAACTGTTTTTGTTGGGTCTGTACCCAGAAAAGCATAATTTTAATAAAAGTGAAAGAACATTCATAGACCTCAGTTTGCTTAATGCCAAAAAATGTATTGCACTATTATGGAAAAAGACTCATAGACCAGATGTGACTCAGTGGTTAAGACAGATGTTAACAAACCTTCCATTAGAAAGAATAACATATATACTGAAATCAAAGGAAATTGTGTTTGAGAATATATGGAGACCTTTTATTGATTATGTAAAAAATTTAAACATAACTCTTGAAGAAGAAGGTGAATGATGTGTGTGGACCTTGTAAATTCCAAACTGGTGAACATAATATGTATACTTATGTATTGGATTGTCTAGACTAAACAGAGGAGCATTGTTGAAGATTTGATTTTGTTGGTGGTTGTTGGTGTTTTTAGTGCATTTTTTTTTTTTGTAGTACTTTAGCGTTAGTGTTTGATTGTTTGTATCATGTTTGTTAAAAAAAAAAAAAAGGTTCAATAAAGATATTGTGGAAAAAAAAAAAATTTGCACCTCTTAAGTAAATTGGCTGCATTTTTTTTCCTTTTCAAGTAAATTTGCGGGGGTTTTTTCTTTATAAATTTTTGTCTGATTTCTCATAAGTTTTTATTGCTAATGGACTAAGCCAACCCAGAAAATTCTTTTTTTTTTAAACACATAAATTTGTGACTTTTGTAAAATCAGATTTGCTACCCCCCCCCCCCCCCCAAGTAAATTCACATTTTTTTCCTATTTAATTTGGATTTTTTTCCTCTTAAAATGTTTTACTTTCTCATGTGAATTTTTTTAACTATAGAAAGTAAAACCATAACCAGGACCCACTAACCATGGACAAAAGGGTTTCCCAGAGCCACATGTTGCAGATCCTTGCCTCAGTCACACAGCGTATTTGTGTGAATGATGATTTCAGCCGATGTCCGCCCTGCTCTCTGGCTAACTGTGATCATTAATGACTGTTTAAGCCCTGGATAGATCAGAGGCCAGGAGAGATGGAGGGTACAAGCACAGCTGGGGCTTCTCTTTCCCCGCTGACAGTGAGGAGGAGGAGGACGAGGAGGAGAGGAGGCACGAGTAAGCATTCTTCTCCCGAACTCGTCTGTTTTTATTCTCCGCTGCACCGCATCACTCCTCCAACACACACACACAGGAGACAGAAAATGGAGCAGAGTGACATCTCTGATGATGAGGAGACTGGAACCGTCTCTGAGGAGTGAAAATAGAATCTAGATACACCGTGTTCCTGTGAGGGTGGGGCTGATGGGCTTTATAGTATTAAAACATCAGTCACCAGGATGGAGGGAGGTTATTTAGATTGTCTCACTAAGGAGGCTGAGGCTCGACATTCAATTTAAATGAAGAATATTTGGAATTAATTATAAATATCGTTCATGCATTCAGAAAAAAAAAAATTTGCAAGTTCATGAGAGGGTTAAAAAAGTGACAAATTTATGGACCTGTGGTTGAACAAAGTGTGTGAAACTAAGGAAAGTTTAGGGGAAACTGTTGAAATTTTGAGGAATAAGGGTTGCAAATTTACAAGTGGGGTGAAAAGTTGCTAATTGGGAGAAAAAGTTTGAAATTTACAAGATTGGGGAAAAGTTGCAATTTTGCATGAGCGACAAAAAGGTGCAGATTTTTTTTATTTTTTTTTTGTGGGGGTCTGGAGAATAAAGGAGAAATGTTACTGACGAGCAAAGTTACCAATTTACGAGAAAAAAAGCATCAAATATGAAATTTCAGGATGAGAGTAATGTTTGTGTTGGACTGCATCAGTCCCCGGGGCCTGATGTTGACACCCGTACAGTAAAGATTTAGATGATCTCATGGCCACACTGATTTAAACCTCCGTCTGACAGCCTGAATAACTATATCGCAGCTGCCTGTACTGGTCATTTTAACCTTGGTTTTTATTATTATTTTTAATTTATTTTTTCATGATAATTTAATTTTTTTTTGTTCTTAATTATTTTTAATATTTGGTGTCCTCTTAGGTCGGCTGTGGTGAGCCTGGAGGAGATGGATCGGCACCAGCTGACCTCCCCCGACGGGAAAAAGGTGAAAGTTTCCTTGTTTTCCTGTTTGCCCCCGCTTTGGGAGTACCGACGCACCTCAGAAAAATAAAATATCGTGGAAAAGTTATTTATGCAAATAAATCAATTTACATTTTATGAGAATTACAGCATATGTTAGAATTTTCCCCAGTAAATCTGTCATCTTTTTTTCTTGCATATTAACGTTTTTCCTTGTAATTTGAAAAAAAAAATTTTTTCAAACATAACTTTTAGTCTCTGATAAATCTAGCAGTGCTGACACCATTTTAATCCCTCCCCCACCAAAAAAAAAAAAAAATAAAAATAAAAATCTGGTGTCTCCAGTCTCCCAACCACAGAAACTGCACCTCCATCGACTCATTGAAAACCCACGAAAACCAGATGAATAATCACGTGAGGCCTCTGCCCAAGCTGCAGCCAAAAAGGCTCAGGTATGATGCATCACGTTTATTATATTTTTATGTATTTATGTATATTTGCATTTCCTTGTAAATCTGTGACTTTTCCTCATTAATTTTGGAGTTTTTTCTTTATTAATTTTTTCACTTGTTTTCTTTTCACATTTGTTCTTTATCCTCCTCCAATCGAAACCCAAAAGGGGGATTATGCAATGAGTCCGTCCGTCTGTCTATCCCACTTTTGTGAAATTAACTCCTCCTACAGATTTGTTCCGATTGTTTTGAAACTTGGTACCATGGTTTGATATACTCTGATGATGCGCATATTGCAGTTTCACTCTCATCAGATGACCCTGACGTCAGAGGTCATTTTTTTTCCCCACATCTTCTAAACAGACTAACTACTGAAAGAACTGATGTACAGTGGTGTGAAAAAGTGTTTGCCCCCTTCCTGATTCCTCATTTTTTTTGTATGTTTGTCACACTTAAATGTTTTAGATCATCAAACAAATTTAAATATGAGACAAAGATAACACAAG
Source organism: Pholidichthys leucotaenia (assembly GCA_020510985.1). Classification (NCBI taxonomy): domain Eukaryota; kingdom Metazoa; phylum Chordata; class Actinopteri; order Cichliformes; family Pholidichthyidae; genus Pholidichthys; species Pholidichthys leucotaenia. The sequence continues at coordinate 244,811,735 of CM035842.1, read as the reverse complement.
TAAACACAAAATGCAGTTTTTAAATGAAGGTGTTTATTATGAAGGGTGAAAATAATCCAAACCTACATGGCCCTGTGTGAAATAGTGATCCCCCCCCCCCGTTAAAACATAAATTAACTGGTTTATCACATCTTTGGAAAGCTGAGTTTAATTTCTCCAGCTTCACCCAGGCCTGATTACTGCCACACCTGTTCTCAATCAAGAAATCACTTAAATAAGTCCTGCCTGACAAAGTGAAGTAGACCAAAAGATCCTCAAAAGCTAGACATCATGCTGCAATCCAAAGAAATCCAGGAACAAATGAGAAACAAAATAATTGAGATCTATCGGTCTGGAAAAGGTTATAAAGCCATTTCTAAAACTTTGGGATTCCAGTGAACCACAGTGAGAACCATTATCCACAAATGGTGAAAACATGAAACAGTGATGAACCTTCCCAGGAGTGGCTGGCCAACCAAAATTACCCCAGGAGCACAGTGACGACTCATCCAAGAGGTCACAAAGACCCCACAACAACATCCAAGGAACTGCAGGCCTCACTTGCCTCAGTTCAGGTCAGTGTTCATGACTCCACCATAAGAACGATACTGGGCAAAAATGGCGACGAAAACCACTGCTGAGCAAAAAGAACATAAAGGCTGGTCTCAGTTTTGCCAGAAAACACCTTGATGATCCCCAAGACTTTTGGGAAAATACTCTGTGGACTGACGAGACAAAAGTTGAACTTTTTGGAAGGTGTGTGTCCCATTACATCCAATGTAAAAGTAACACAGCATTTCAGAAAAGGAACATCATAGCAACAGTAAAATATGGTGGTGGTAGTGTGATGGTCTGGGGCTGTTTTGCTACTTCAGGACCTGGAAGACTTTCTGTGGTAAAGACCTCCAGGGTAAAAACCCTCCAATGTGGCTGAATTACAACAATTCTGCAAAGATGAGTGGGCCAAAATTCCTCCACAGCACTGTAAAAGACTCATTGCCAGTTATCACAAACGCTTGATTGCAGTTGTTGCTGCTAAGGGTGGACCAACCAGTTATTAGGTTTAGACAATCACTTTTTCATGCAGGGCCATGTAGGTTTCGATTTTTTCCCCTTTATAATAAACACCTTCATTTAAAAACTGCATTTTGTGTTTACTTGTGTTATCTTTGTCTAATATTTAAATTTGTTTGATGATCTGAAACCTTTAAGTGTGACAAACATCCAAAAAAATGAGAAATCAGGGAAGGGCAAACACTTTTTCCACACCACTGTAGGCTTTTCAAATCCATACAGGAGTTGTATCTAATGCACATCTTGAACGACTTACACCCTGACCTGACTGTGGGTATTGGGTCAAGGGGTCAAATGTCAAAGTTAACATTGCAATTGCACTGTGGTAAATGGTAAATGCTACCTTTACTATTACTAGTGCATTGCCCGTAGGACGCAAGTATTCCTGTCTGAAACAGGCATCCCAATCAGGCTTTCCAGGCCCAAATGTAGGCTGTGTTTGAAAGTGGAATACAAAGAGGTGTAGCCTATATGTATTAATTACAGAATACCTAAATATTGAAAATGAATGGGACATCCAATATTGGTGACTGTTTCAGGTCCCTTGTTTATTTGTTTGTCAGATCACTCATTTGTCTGATCCTATATCACTTATATTCAAGATAAGAGGGTATCTTGCACTTTGGGGAATGGGAGTTGTTCAGTCATCATTATAATTATTTTAGTTTATATCACTCTTCAGTGATGGAGTTCAGTGTAATATGGAATTTCTTCTGTGTATCATCAATAAACTCATGCAGTACTATAACAGGACATGTTTACAAATATTTGAGAACCATTGGCTGCTGCTTCACCCGTGTGCCTGCAAAGGACTGCGATCCACAGGTTCAGCTGCTGCTTCCCCAACAGCCCCCCCCCCCCCCCCCCCCCCCCCGTGTTCTTCATGCTGAATTATCCATTAGACCTACACAATCACAGCAACTTTATGGTATAATTTTTTAAGCATTAAATCTTAAGTCTATCTTTTGTCACTATTAGCACTACAGGTAGCATTATTGTAGTGTACATGGACTGCTGTTGTTGTTTTTCCAGCCTTATTCCTTTTCTTTTTTTATACTGTACACACCACTGAAGAGGGAGAGAAACACCATTTCAATTCTTGTGTATGTCCTGTACGTATATCAGCTGTTCTGATAGATATGTCAAAATGTCAGAACACCGGTGGATCCAATCAGCTGATCGCTGGAACCACAGAGCTCAGCTGTTTTTCATGATAAATCAGCCTCAGGGCAAAAGCACACTCCATGCGTTAGGTTTCTTTTTCACTTTATTGAAAATAACTTTTTTTTTTTTTTTATTGTCATCAGTTAGCATGCCTTTGAGCCAGGTTGTGTCTGGCCGCTGCTTCTCCGGGCTTCTCCTGGTTGATTTGTCAGACCTGGTCCGCTGACACCGCCCAATCTGCTAGCGCATCTCATTCTCCACATATGGCAAATTATCCTTTAGATCTACACAATCACAGCAACTTTATGGTATAATTTTTTTCAGCATTAAATCTTCAGAATTATCTTTTTCTATCTTTCTAACTTTCATTTCCTTGTTTTGTCCAGGGAACATTGTGATGACTGACAGGTCATGATGCTGTGTGTTATCCAGTCAGCATGGTTGTGATGTTGTGTATTGTCCAATCAGCATGGCCGTGATGCCGCATATTATCCAGTCAGAACGGAGTCAATCCCAAAACCTGCCCACAGTTCTTGAAGCCGGGACATGAAGAGAGACAGAGCGGTGGCTAAACTTTTATTGATTAAAAATTACATATTTTGACTGAGTGACTCTACTCGGGGATGCACACCCTTGTAACCTCAGGAAACCACGTATAAAACCTTTGGTCAGTCTGAGGAATGGTTCAAGAGATATGCGTGGAACAGACAGAGACTTTGTGAATTTATAGAGAGATTATAAAACGAGTAAAGCTAGAGTCACCAAACCTGGTACACAGGTTCACTCTGAGACCATGACCTCCGACTACAGGTTTGGGGTCAAAGGTTAAGGTTGGCACTCCCTATGCTCGCTTCATTGTTGGGCAAGTTACTAAAAAATAGTAGCTAATTACAGTTACTAGTTAGTTCTTTTCAAAAGTAAATGAGTTACTTTACCAATTACTGATAGATAACTATTGTCTGTCCCAGTCGGTGACAGAAATTTTTCTTTGACACGGCTACAACAATATAACACATTCAGAACTCTCAAGACATGTTCAAACTCACAAGATAAAAACAATTTAAAAAGTAAATATGGTTTAAAAGGAAACGGCAAATAAAATCATGTGTAATATGATAACTGTTTGATTTTGTTCAGGATGGTGATTGCAGAGGGAATAAATGATTTCTTGTAAATGTTTTGATGGGCCAACGGAACTTTATATCGTCTGCTGGATGGCAGTAACTGAAAAGCGTGATGAAGGGGGTGAGACGAATCCTCTGGTCAGACTGGCTTTCCTGATCAGAGCACTGATGCAGTTCAGACAGTGGTGTCTGTGGTGAGGCAATGGTTTTGCTAGCCTGATTAACTATATGCAAAAGCTTTGTTTTGTGCTTGATGAAGGAGGAGCTGTACTAGGATGAATTATTAAGTGAAAATGGATTCAGTTAATGAAATGTAAACCAGAATTAAAATGTGTCTGCTGACATTAAGAGTTTTCAATCTCCTCAACAATTGGAGGCGTTGTTGTGCTTTTTTATAAATGGAGTCGACATGGTGTGCAAAAGACCGGCTGCAGTCCGTCTCTATTCCCAAATATTTCAAGATGTGAACTTGCTCAATAGACTGACCCTGGATACTGAGGGGTGTAAAGAGAGTAGTTAAAAACTTCTTTGCTCCCACAGCTCAACTCCTTAGTCTTTTGTGGTGTTTAACTCCAAAGAGTTTTGATTAAAACTCTGAGCTAAATCGTTGACTGCCTGCTGATAGCGAGTCAGTGCAGTACTGTCTGTCAGATGAGCCACCAGGGCCATCTCATCTGCATATTTAGAGTCATTCCTTCACTGTCATAGGAGATGTTGTTTGTGTACACAGAGAACAAAACTGGCGATAAAACACAACCTTGAGGAAGACCTGTGTTTAAAATCAACTTGCTAGATGTAAAACAATTTAGAAACACCTGTTGTGGCCTGTCATATAAAAAAAAAACCCCTCTGAATCCATAAGATCAATGTTGGGTGAACCTGCAGGTAATGTAGCAAGGTGTCTGTGTGTACAGTGTTAAAAGCAGAAGAAAAGTTCCTAAACAAAATCTGTGGGTGTGAAGAGTCCAGTTTGGTGACAGTATCCAAAAGTGTAAGACGTGCATCCACTACACCCCGTTTTGCCTTATAAGCAAACTGGAGGGGGATCCAGTTTATTTGACAACATGTTGGTCAAAAAGTCACACACCACTTGCTCCATACCTTCACAGAGCACAGAGGTCAGCCACTGGTCTGTAGTCTTTCAGGTCCTTAGGGTCAGTCTTTTTTGGGGATTGGAATGATGGTAGATTCCTTCCACTGATCAGGGACACATCCAGAATCCAAGAGATGCTGGAAAAAGTCTCGTGAGGACTCCATCTAGCTGAATGGAACATTCTTTGAGGACTCTGCCTCTGAGCCTATCAGGGCCAGCGGCTTTGTGTTGGTTGACCCTATGTAAGATAGATGTCACCAGTTGCTCCTCAATGATAAGGGGTTCATGGGGTCGGAGATGAAAGGTGGGGAGGTCCAGGTGGTCGGTGTGCTGCTGGTATTGAAATGAGTGAAGAATGTGTTAAGCTGTTCTGCAAAGAAAATGAGGTCTGGGCAGTTGACCATGGCAGGTTTTGGGGTTCTGCCCATCATGATGTTTAAACCCTGCCACGCCTCCCTTGCACTTCCTGATCCTCATTTCTGCTCCACCTTATTCTTATAATTTATTTTAGCCAGCTTTGTCATCCTCCCACAATCTTTCTGCAGTTCGTTCACGCTCAGTTTGTCTCCTTGTAGGAAAGCTTTTTTCTTTTGGACCAGGCAGATTTTCATGTCTCTTGTAACCCATTTCTTATAATTTGGGTGCATTATTATATGGTTGGTGGGAGTAACAGTGTTCTCACAGAATAAGATGTAGGAGGTCAGCACATCGGTCAACATGTTAAAATTACTGCCACAGTCATTGAAGAATAGATCCCAGTCTGTCAGTTCAAAGCAAGCTGTCAGTGATTCATTTTTTTTTTATTTTTTTTGATTTTGTATACTTTATTGATCCCCAGAGGGGAAATTGAGGGCATCCACCTGGATGGATGAAGCAGCCACGGTACGGCGCTATTCCTTTACCATTCACACACACATTCACACCTGGGGCCACTTTAGAGTCTCCAGTTAACCTAACCTGCATGTTTTTGGCCTGTGGGAGGAAACCGGAGAACTCCCGGAGTAAACCCACGCAGACACGGGGAGAACATGCAAACTCCACACAGATCACTGTTGGCCAGGGGCTGGGATCGAACCAGGGATCCCATGGCCAAGGGTAAATTGCTGTGCTGCCACAGTGCTAACCACTGCGCCACCGCACCGCCCACCCGCCCGCCCGCCAGTTACCTCTTTATTCCAGACTGACAGGCTTTTTTATGGGTTTCAGTTTTCAGTTGTGATCTATATTTTGGCAGTAACAGAATGACATTATGATCAGAACATCCAAGAGATGGGCGTAGTTTTGACATATATGCATGATTAAAGTAACTAGTTACTTGGAAAAGTGACTTTCAAGTTCCTTTTAAATGCATACTTAAATCATCTTGCACACACAGCAAGATAATTGGCAAGATAAACAGACTGTTTCAGGCAGAGCTTTTAGAACATGTTCAGTCTGCTTTATCCTGCCCCGAGAGCTCTTAATTGTGGGAAAAATCTGAAGAAAATCAACACAAAATTGCCAGTAATTTCCTCATGTTGGAGTGAGAAATAGGGTTTGTGGAGTGAGAGGGGAAAAAGAGTGAGACTCACTCCAAAAGAGTGAGTTGGCAACACTGCATAAAGCTGTGAATGTTTACCTTATCTGTATATTATGGATTTAATCTAATGTGCAGTGATCCAAAGAAAATGTCCATTATTCACGGTCAAAATGTCTGCTGTGACAGAGACATGATCCAGTCATTCAAATTCCTTTTGGAGATCAAATCCATTTTTGAATAATCTTTATCCAGGTCGCAGGTAAATGTGTTTTAACTTCAGTGGATCACAGTTTCAGCTGTCTGATGGAAAATGACTTATCACATCTTCATTCTGTAACAGCATATCTGGCAATCAGTTGTTTAATTCTTGCTGGGTCACCAACTGTCGAGATGCATACCTGTGCTTGAAATCCAGCCGTGGGTGTTCAGATAGCGTAAATCCACTGACACAATGTTGTTAGCATAGCATAGCACTAGCTTTGTCAGAGCTTGTTGCTGTTCTCAGGCGCTTTTAAAGATTGCAGTAGGTCTTATAATGGGCTTCCAACCCACAAATATACTTTTGTGCTTAACCGCAACAAAGGAAAAATAACCTGTCCATTTCCACTAAAACAAAGTAGCTTCATCTTTTCCTCCGCTTAGTAGTGAAGAGGCTCTTTGCAACAGGTGACTGATGGCTGCGTCAGCTACGTAGGGTCAGTTTGTATTTATTTGCTCTAAAAATATCTATCCATGTTAATAAAATGAGTAACAAGTGACACATCTGATCAAATTTCAGTAACTGTAACGCATTGCTGAATTTTTAAACAGTAATTTTGTGACACAGCACATTACAACAAAAGTAGTGGCGTTACTTCCAACACTGGCTCTCTTCCTATAGAAGGTGTAAACCCTCTAGGGCAGGGATCCTCAGATGTTTGTGCCAGGAGTCCGCATTTGTTTTTTTTCCAGAGGGCTGGAGGTCCGAAGCAGTGCCATCATGCTGAATGGGTGGATATTTTATTTCCATGTTGGGAAGGACAATAAATAGAACATTTTCTCCAGAGTAAATATTGAGGGGACATGAAGTATTGTTGTAGTCCATCACAAATTTATGAGAAAGAATGTACAAATGTACACTTATGGCAAAAATTGCAAATTTACAAAAAAAGTTATAAATTTATGAAGAAGAAAATTGCAAATTTACAAGAAACTTTTACATTTACAACTAACTGTAGTAAATTTATGAGAAAAAGTTACAAATTCATAAGAAAAGCTGCAAATTTGAAAGGGAGAAAAAAAATGTTCTTCCCTGGATCCCCTTGATTTACATCTATGTCACCAGGCTGTCCTGCTGTGGGAGCATCTGGGTGAACACTGACTTTCAGTGGCAGTTAGCAGAACATTAGCGCACATAATTGCACTGGTGATAGGCGCACCCACACACTTCAGTGGCACCAAGACCAAGTCTGTAGTAGTGGTCATGCGGCTGTGTTTGAAATGGAGTGCTCACGAGCACAGGTGTCGCACAATGAATGTACACAACACTGATTCAGTCACATGCAGGCAGCACAGCAAAGTTGATAAGCACAGAGAAGCTCATATATTAAATAAAGGTGAAGTAAAATATAAAGTAACGTAGTCCTTTAGTCAAAATTACACAGAATTTATAATGTATGAATATCAGACTTCTAATAAAAGCTGGAAACAACCCTATGCTGTCTGACGGTGGCTCCCTGACTTTTGTTTTGCATCATGTGGGGATCCGTGTGGTGTGGTGGTGCAGGGTGGTGTGGAGCGGGCAGGGACCCCGATTACCAAAGGTGAAATACGGGGGACCTTTCCAGGTTGTGGTTCTCTGAACACCAGCAGCAGTCACAACTGTTTTCTTCCTCTCCTCTGGGTGGGGAGCGTGGTGTGATTTCTCACGCTTGCCTGCCTTCACTGTACATTTTGCCCTAGTTTGATGGGATCTTCGCCCTCACTCCATCTGGGGCTGTCCTTATGCCATAACCTGTCCGGCTCGCAGCCATTGCAATGTTTGAGTTTCGTTTTTTTTCTTCAGATGATATCAAAAGGCTTTGGGGTCCCGATGGAAGACCCTCTGGGTCCAGATACGGACCAGGGTCTGCCATTTGATGAGTCCGGCTCTCGGGTCATCATACTTGCTACACAGGTTCACCTCAGGATCCTGCCCTACAACTGTGGGTTGTATAATTTGTTGTATATTCATGGATGATGGGTGTATCATAATTTGGTTCTGCCACAGTAATTACATTGAAAAGTTGAAAACTGCACTCTTGTCAGTAAGCATTGGGATCTTCAAAGAAAATGGAGGCGGGGGATATTGCACTTTGCTCAGAGTGCTCTTGTTCCTCTAGTGAAGGGTGTTTTCAAACCTAACCCATTTGGTCCAGACTTTGGGGACTTCTCAGTTTGATTTAGACTAAAATTGTAAGTGTGAAACCTCCCCTGAACCACGGTTCAGCAGAAACATCGTCATGATAACAAGACGTTGGTCCATTCATCATCCATCTTCTACCACTTTTCCGGAGGTCCGGGTCGTGGAGGCAGCAGCTCAAGCAGAGAAGCCCAGACTGCCCTCTCCCCGGCCACCTGCTCCAGCTCTTCAGAGAGGACACAAAGACATTCTCAGGCCAGCTGGGAGATGTAGTCTCCACAGCGTGTCCTGAGGTTTCCTCCCAGTGGGACGTGCCTGAAACACCTTGTGGGAAGCGTTCAGGAGGCATCCTGAGCAGATGCCCAGACCACCTCAACTGGCTCCTTTCGATGTGGAGGAGCAGTGATTCTACTCTAAGCCTCTCCTGGATGACTGAGCTTCTCACCGTATGTCTAAGGGTGAGTCCAGCAATCCTGTGGAGAAAGCTCATTTCAGTCGCTTGAATCCATAATCTCATTCTTTTGTCCATTACCCAAAGCTCATGGCCATAGGTGAGGGTAGGAACGTAGATTGACTGGTAAATCGACAGACCAGTACAACGTCCGCGTCACTGCAGAGGCTGCGCCGATCCATCTGTCGATCATTTGCTTCATTCTCCCCTCACTTGTGAATAAGACCCAGAGATACTTGAAACTCCTCCACTTGGGGCAGGAGCTTGTCCCCCACCCGGAGAGGACAATCCACCTTTTTTCGGCTGAGAACCATGGGCTCGGACTTGAAGGTGCCAATTCTCATCCCAGCCACTTCTCGCTCCGTAGCAAACCATCCCAGCAAGACCTGCAGGTCATTGCTTGATGAAGCCAACAGGACAACATCATCTGCAAACAGCAGAGATGAGATCCTGTGATCACCGAGCAGAACACCCTTCAATCCTTGGCTGTGCATAGATATCCTGTCTATAAAAATTATGAACAGGATCGTGACAAAGGGCAGTCCTGGTGGAGTCCAACTCTCACTGGAAACTGGTTTGACTGGGTGTTGGCAATATGAACCAAACTCTTGCAGCGGTTGTATAGGGACCGGATAGCTCGTAACAATGAGCCCGATAGCCCATACTCCTGCCGCACCCCCCCCCCCACAAGAGACCACAAGGGGCGCAGTCGAATGCTTTCTCCCAAGACCACAAAACAGATCTGGACTGGTTGGGCAAACTCCCAGGACCCCTTAAGGATTCTCAAGAGGGTAAAGAGCTGGTCCAATGTGCTACGGCCAGAACGAAAACCACATTGCTCCTCCTGGATCCGAGGTTTGACCAGTGGTCAGACTCTCCTCTCCAGTACTCTGGCATAGACCTTCCCAGGGAGGCTGAGAAGTGTGATTCCCCCTAAAGTTGGAATACACCCTCCGGTCCCCCTTTTGAAAAAGAGGATCCACCACCCCGATTTGCTATGCCAAAGGCACTGTCCCCAACCTCCACACAACATTGCAGAGGCTATCAACCATGACAGCCCTACAACATCCAGGGCCTTGAGGTACTCAGGTGAATCTCGTCCACCCCCAGGGCCCGGCCACTAAAGAGTTTTTTTTTTTAATCACTTTGGTGGCTTCAATCCCTGTGATGGGGGAGTTGTCCCCCTCGTCCACAAACCCTGCTTCCTCTGCGGAAGGCGTGTCAGTGGGATTGAGGAGATCCTCGAAGTATTCCTTCCACCACTTGACGATGTCCTCAGTCGAAGTCAGCAGCACCCCTTCCGCACCATACACAGTGTGGACAGGGAGCTGGTTTCCCCTCCTGAGTCACCGGACAGTTTGCCAGATTCTCTTCGAGGCCGAAGGAAAGTCTTGTTCCATGACATCACCAAACTCCTCCCACACTCGAGTTTTTGCATTGGCAACCACCCGAGCTGCACTTGGCTTGGCCTGCCGGTACACCTCAGCTGCTTCAGGAGTCCCACAAGCCAACCAAGCTTGATAGGACTCCTTCTGCAGCTTGATGGCCCCCCTCACCGCTGGTGTCCACCACTTGGTTCAGAGGTTGCCACCACGAGATGCACCAACCACCTTGGGACCACAGCGCTGGGCAGCTGCTTCAACAATGGAGGTGGAGTACATGGCCCATTCAGACTCCATGTCCCCAGACTCCTTTGGAATGTGGCTGAAATTCTTCCGGAGGTGGGAGTTGAAGACCTCCCAGACAGGGGCCTCAGCCAGACGTTCCCAGCACACCCTCACTATATGGTTGGTCTACTAGGTCTGAGTGGCATCCGCCTCTGCCATTGGATCCAATTCACCACCAGGTGGTGATCAGTCGACAGCTCTGCACCTTGCTTTACCTAAGTGTCCAAGACATGTTGTCGCTGGTCTGATGACATGATAACAAAATCATTCATCGACCTGCGACCTAGGGTGTCCTGGTGCCAGGTGCACATATGGACACCCTTATGCTTGAACATGGTGTTTGTTGTGGACAAACGGTGGTTGGCACAGAAGTCCAGTAACTGAACACCACTCGGGTTCAGATCAGACAGGCCGTTTCTCCCAGTCATGCCCCTCCAGGTTTCACTGTCATTGCCCACGTGTGCATTGAAGACCCCCAGGAGGACAATGGAGTCTCCAAGTGGAGCACTCTCCAGCACCCCTTTCAGACACTCCAAAAAGGGTCGGTGCTCTGAACCATCATTTGGTGCATAGGCACAAATGATGGTCAGGACCTGTTTCCCAACCCGAAGGCACAGGAAAACGTTGTGCATCACGTGAAGTTGTTGGAAAAGCACCGGTGTGAAACCAAACCAAATGTAGATAGTCGAACAAAAACATGAACCTTGGGCTCGACTTTCAGGTGTGAAAACACCTGAAGATGTCATTTTAACATTTTTTTCCCTGTCCTGGCAGCAGCATCCCCCTGACAGTGGCAACGCCCTCCACCATGTCCAACAGGAACAACTACGTCATCATCACCCGCGCATCGCCACAGGAAGTCATCTTACAGGGGCGACAGTTCGACTACACACAAGTAAACCCCACAGCGATCAGGAAAACGGCCCAAAGGTGAGATGGACTGAGTTATCGGGACTTCAGTTTTCCCACCGTCTGCTGCCGATGACCCAAATTTACCCCGACACTGGAAAAATTTCCAAGAGTTACTGGAGCAGATGACCATGAAAAAACTTGTTCTGATTCTTGTATGTATAAATCAATGAGGGGGGAAAAGTTTCAAAGAAAAATTTCAAACGATTCAAAAAAGTTGCAATTTTACCAAGAAAAAAAAAACTCTCAAACTGACATAAAAAAGCAGAATTTACATTTAGTTTGTTCTCCAGTTAGTCTGTAAAAGGGGTGAAACTGCTGTAATTTTAATTTTTTTTTAATTTTTTTTTTTTTTAGAAAATCAGTTAGTAGCCACCCCTTACTGAATTTGTGAATTCATGTTGCAGAGTTACAAAAAAAATTGCAAATTTATGAGAAATTCATGAGAAAAAAGTAGCAAATTTACAAGGAAAAAATGGCATATTTATGAGAAATTTAGCAAATCAATGAAAAAGTTGCAAATTTACAGGAAAAAAATTGCAAATTTATGAGGAAAAGAGTTGCAAATTTGCAGGAAAAAATTGCAGTTTTTTCAGAAAAACAGTCGAAAATTTGGGGAAGAAAATTGTGAATTTGACAAAAAAAAAAATTTTCAGTGAATTTATGAGAAAGTTGCAAATTATGATGAAAATTTTGCAGATTTATGTGAAAAGTTGCAAACCGATTTAAAAAAAAATGTAGTAAATTGATGAGGAAAAAATTGGCAAATTTACAAGAAAATTTTGCTAATTTATGTACAGGAAACAAAATACAAATTTGCTGTGGAAAAAGTTGCAATTTTTTTTTCGAAAACCAATTGAAAATTTGAGGAAAAAAGTTGAAATTTACAGGAAAAGGTAAAAAACAAATTTTGAGAAAAATTTTGAAAATTTGTGAGAAAAAAGTTGCATCACACAAATTTCCAAGAGTGTCATTGGAGCAGACAGCTGTGAAAAAATTTGCTTTGATTCCTTTATGTAAAAATCAATGAGGGGGAGAGAAGATGCACATTCATAAGGGTGACAGAATTTTAAAAAGTTGCTATTTTACCAGGAAAAAAAAACCCAAACACTCAGTGACATGAAAAAAGCAGAATTTACATTTCGTTTCTTTTTCTCAAAAAATTGTCAGTTTTCTAGGGTTGGGGAAACAGATCGGAACTGCCCCCATATAGATAATAATTAAACCTGTGCTCCAGTCCAAACCTCAGCTGTGTAAGTGTAACCTTTAAACTTGCTTTTCTTTGAAGATTGATAAATAAAAGTATATGATCCTATAAAATATAGTTGGCTTATATGTTCCAGATTTGGAGTCCGACACTGGCCATGTTTACATGGACACAAGTAACCGGATTAAAAGCCTGATCGGAATAAAAATGCTTCATGTAAACACGGCAATCTGAATATTCTAACCCGATCACGCTCATTCGGATCAAAATTTCATTCCGATTGGCCAAGGTTACATGGGCAAAATTTCTTCAATCTGATTACAATTCAGATCAGAATTTTACTGTTTACATGGATCCTGAAAAAGCTGATCTGATTAGGACGTGCGTTTCCATGTGTCACACATTTGAATGGAATAAATCATTTTGACATGGGCACGTCGACATTTCGACATTCCAAAAATAGTAGAAGAAGAAGCAACTTCCGGTGTTGGCAAGCCCCACTTCGTGTCGAAATTGACCTGTATTGTGTTATTCAGACTGTACTTTTGCTTCTGTTGGTCTCCGTAATGAAGCTACAAGTACATACTTCTGCATATGACGAACAGAGGGAGACAGCAGGACAATACAGACCAGTTTTGTTTTACTCCCGCTATGTTTTCCGCTAGCTGCTGCTGAGGCGGAAATACGTCATGTTGACGTGCGGTTGGTATACAGACATGCGCAGTAAACATATTTTCTGCTCAACGTTCGGAATAAGTGTTTTCATGCGCACCATTCGGATTAACAATCTGCATAACCCACCCCTCTCGGAATAAAATTTTGATCCGAATGAGCGTGATCGGGTCAGAATATTCAGATTGTCGTGTTTACACGAAGCATTTTTATTCCGATCAGGCTTTTAATCCGGTTACTTGTGTCCATGTAAACATAGCCGATTGAGAGGGGTGGTTTATGCCGATTGTTAATCGGAATGGTGCGCATGAAAACACTTATTCCGAACGTAGGGCAGAAAATGTTTACTGCGCATGTCTGTACACCAGCTGCACGTCGACGTGACGTATTTCCGCCTTAGCAGCAGCTAGCGGAAAACATAGCGGGAGTAAAACAAAACTGGTCTGTATCGTCCTGCCGTCTCCCTCTGTTCGTCATATGCAGAAGTATGTACTTGTAGCTTCATTACGGAGACCAACAGAAGCAAAAGTACAGTCTGAATAACACGATACAGGTCAATTTCGACACGAAGTGGGGCTTTGCTAACACCGGAAGTTGCTTCTTCTTCTACTATTTTCGGAATGTCGAAATGTTGATGTGCGCATGTCAAAATGATTTATTCCGTTCAAACGTGTGACACGTGGAAACGCACGTCCTAATCAGATCAGCTTTTTCAGGATCCCTGGACACAGTAAAATTCTGATCTGAATTGTAATCAGATTGAAGAAATTCTGTCCATGTAACTGTGGCCATTGAAGCGGCTCATGTTCAGTCTGTAGAACATGAACTCTGGCTCAGTTTGATTGTTTTACTCAGATATTTTTTCCTCTCTTTGATTCCTGGTTTAAATGCAGCCTGGATCTGAACGACAGGTGAGACTTGGATTAAGACTGGATCTCATTTCACGCCCTTCCCGTGTTTCCCCACGATGTGTTAGTTGTTCAGGTTTTCTGTGTGCATCCATCGTCTCTGCAGATTTCTCATTCTGTTTTCCATCCTTTTTATGATATATTTTTCACGTGACTGACACAGAGCTGATAAATAGTCAAACTCATAAGAGTTTTAAATTTATCAGAATAAGGCCACTGCAGATTGAGGAGGAAACTACTACATCAAATTTGCAAACACTAGAGGGCTGTCAGAGAGCATATACCCTCTGCCAAGGCCTTATCTTGCAGTGTTAAAGAAGGTGAAGAAGTGATCCAGAAGATGAGATCCACATCCTGACCTGGATCACCTCCAAAATCTAATGGGTTCATCTGTAGCTAGAGGACCGCTTTTGGTGAATATCATCAAAATCCTGCTAACAAACAAACAAACATGAACACATTGTTTATTGTTAATTTAAGAGTGAGGACCAAAAGGCCCTGTTTCATCCCTACAGGGCCAACTTGGTTATCTCAGTATTGAGGTCATGATCTCTCATCCAGATGACTTGGAAGTTAATCATTTATAATCATTTTTTTGGTAAGGGTGCAGCAGTTCTCAGTATAAAACAGAACCGTTCGGTACATAACCAACAGTTCAACATGGGCTTTCAGTTTTGTCATAACTAGTCCTTTGCATGTCTTATAGTTTTCATATAGTCCACCGAACTGTGAACTACCTGAACAGTTGCATTGGTAGGTTGTAGCTCATTCTGTTAAAGGCGAAGTGAGCTAATGCCGCGGTGCTGGGCCCATTCGTCGGTTCCTGTTTCATGAAAGTTGTTAGCAGAGATTGCACTAGGATTTATTGTCTTCCATTTTGATGAACAGTGTTGTAAAAATTCCATCATGTTCTGTTATAATCCGTCATTAATTTAAAAAAAAGGTGTATACAAGTCTCTCAAAATGTTCTTATACTTCGTCAGACGATAAACCACTGTGCGGAGCAGAGCAGGAGGGTGACCTAATTCAAAGAGACTCAGTTCAAAGCAGTAGGAAAAGACTGTGGAGTAGAGCTGCTTACCAGTGAAGTTTGATTTGTAAACTGTCTTTAAACCTCTACCATCACCTGAAGGCCTTGGGAAATTAAAATAAGAGCAGACACGCATCAGTGGTTCAGAAATAGTGCTTGACTCACCAGGAGAGAGCCATGTTTTAGGATAAAACTTCTGTTATACGGGGGTGAAAGGTTCATAGTGGTCAGATTTGACCAGATGTGGTTTATTTTTCAACCGCAGGAATCAAAGCGCTGCATCACCAATGGAAGAAGTGTGTGGACTGAACGGGAGACTATGTTGAAAAATAAGCCACATTTGGTCAAATTTGACCATTATGAACTTTCCCCCCCTCCCCCCCCCCCCCCCCCCCCCCCCCCCCCCCCCCCCCCCCCAATAGATCTGGCTTTCACCAGACCCATCCTGGTGAGTGCTGGGTTTGAGGTAGTAGGTGAAGCACGCGGGTTCCGCAGATCTGCCCCTCACCAGTGCAGGTATTGTGGAAAGGGGCGCAAGGGTTGTATCACCCAATTCAAGCCAACGACGGGTACCAGCAGAGTGCATTGAGCACCGTGAAGCAAAGAGGAGAGGAACGTATCCGTGTTGTGCCAGGAAATCCTTAAGCGAGAGCTTCACACGTTGGCCATGCGCTGCGTCTGCAATGCTTCCTCCAGAGAGGTTGACTGGAGCTTGGTAGAAGAAAGTCAGTATTCCCAATAGGAGCAGGGGCAAAGAATCTCATCTTTGGTAGTCAGACTGCATGAGTAAAGGCCTTTACGTACTCTGCAAGATCAGTGAAATTTTTTCTCTCTCCCAGGGCTACAAGAAAAAAATGACATTTTGTTGTTGCAGCCCTGGTTTGGGAGTTCTTGCAGCTTGCTCTTGACACATCATTTGGGCAGAACTTTTTTCCTTGTGTGGTGTCCGAGAAATATTGTGTGATTGGTCAGAAATTTGAATTTCTCAAGAGTTCTGCACTTGCGTTTCTTGGAAGTATGAAATGTCCTGGCCAGAAAGAACTCTGTTCTTGTTCTTGCCACCTCAAGAAAACAAAGGAATTTCTCTGTTCTTGTGGAGCATGTACAGGCCTTAAGTCAGCAGACGGACAAAGTTCCAAAATTACAAGCAATTACAGTTAGAAGTTAAATTGCTATCAGAGCAGTCTGTCGAAATGGTAGAAGGCTTTGAAAAATTTCCACCACTGCTAAAGAAAATTCGTCAACGATGGAGAGTATTCCATTAACGTAACTTGTGATCGCTACTCCTCCTAGGTAATTGTACAGTGGCCCTGAAGGGGAAATGACAATAGCAAATAAGAAAACACAATGATGAATAACCTATAGAATGGATATAAAAAGTCTACACATCTCTGTTCAAATGCCAGGTTTTTGTGATGTGAAAAATGAGACCAAGATACAGTGCATCCGGAAAGTATTCACAGCGTTTCACTTTTTCCACATTTTATGTTACAGCCTTATTCCAAAATGGATTAATTTTTTCCTCAAAATTCTACACACAATACCCCATAATGACAATGTGGAAAAAAGTTATTTTGAGATTTCTGCAAATTTATTAAAGATAAAAAATTAAGAAATCACATGTACATAAGTACATATTTCATATTTACAGCCTTTGCTCAATACTTTGTTGATGCACCTTTGGCAGCAATTACAGCCTCAAGTCTTTTTGAATATGATGCCACAAGCTTGGCACACCTACCTTTGGGCAGTTTCACCCATTCCTCTTTGCAGCACCTCTCAAGCTCCACCAGGTTGGATGGGAAGCATCAGTGCACAGCCATTTTCAGATCTCTTCAGAGATGTTGAATTGGATTCAAGTCTGGGCTCTGGCTGGGCCACTCAGGGACATTGACTGAGTTGTCCGTAAGCCACTCCTTTGATATCTTGGCTATGTGCTTAGGGTCGTTGTCCTGCTGAAAGATGAACTGTTGCTCCAGTCTGAGGTCAAGAGCGTTCTGGAGCAGATTTTCATCTAGGATGTCTCTGTACATTGCTGCATTCATCTTTCCCTCTATTCTGAATAGTCTCCCAGTTCCTGCCGCTGATAAACATCGCCACAGCATGATGCTGCCACCACCATGCTTCACTGTAGGGATGGTATTGGCCTGGTGATGAGCAGTGCCTGGTTTCCTCCAAACATGACACCTGGCATTCACACCAGAGAGTTCAATCTTTGTCTCATCAGACCAGAGAATTTTTTCTCATGGTCTGAGAGTCCTTCAGGTGCCTTTTGGCAAACTCCAGGTGGGCTGCCATGTGCCTTTTACTAAAGAGTGGCTTCCATCTGGCCACTCTACCATACAGGCCTGATTGGGGGATTGCTGCAGAGATGGTTGTCCTTCTGGAAGGTTCTCTTCTCTCCACAGAGGAATGCTGGAGATCTGACAGAGTGATCATCGGGTTCTTGGTCACCTCCTTGACTAAGGCCCTTCTGCCCTGATCGCTTAGTTTAGATGGTCGGCCAGCTCTCAGAAGCGTCCTGGTGGTTCTGAACTTCTCCCATTTATGGATGATGGAGGCCACTGTGCTCATTGGGACCTTCAAAGCAGCAGAAATGTTTCTGTGCCCTTCCCCAGATTTGTGCCTCGAGACAATCCTGTCTCGGAGGTCTACAGACAATTCCTTTGACTTCATGCTTGGTTTGTGCTCTGACATGCACTGTCAACTGTGGGGCCTTGTATAGACAGGTGTGTACCTTTCCAAATCATGTCCAGTCAACTGAATTTACCACAGGTGGACTCCAGTTAAGCTGTAGAAACATCTCAGTGATGATCAGTGGAAACGGGATCCTCCTGAGCTCAATTTTGAGCTTCATGGCAAAGGCTGTGAATACTTACAGTATGTGCATGTGATTTCTAAGTTTTTTTTATTTTTAATAAATTTGCAAAAATCTCAGACGTTTCATGTTGTCATTAATGGGGTATTGTGTGTAGAATTTTAAGGAAAAAAATTAATTTAATCCCTTTTGGAATAAGGCTGTAACATAACAAAATGTGGAAAAAGTGAAGCGCTGTGAATACTTTCCGGATGCGCTGTAAATGATTTCAAAACTTTTCCCTTTTTCCACCATTAATGTGACTTATAAAACTGTACAACCCAACCCAAAAACAAACTGAAATCTTTTAAGGGGAAAAATAAAAAAAAAATTACAATAACCTGTTTGCATAAATATACACACCCTTAAACTAATATTTTGTTACAGCACCTTTGGCCTTTACAACAGCACTCACTCTTTTTGGGTAGAAGTCGATCAGATCTTGATGTGGCAATATTTGCCCACTCTGCTTTGCAAAAACGATCCAAATCTGTCAGATTGTGAGGGCGTCTGCTGTGCACAGCCCTCTTGAAATCACCCCACAGATGTTCAGTCGGATTCAGGTCTAGACTCTGGCTGGGCCATTCCAAAACCTTAATCTTCTTCTGGTGAAGCCATTCTTTTGTTGATTTGGATGTGTGCTTTGGGTCATTGTCATGCTGAAAGATGAAGTTACTCTTCATCATCAGCTTTCTAGCAGAAGCCTGAAGGTTTTGTGCAAAAACTGACTGGTATTTGGAATGGTTCATCATTCCACCTTGACTAAGGCCCCAGTTCCAGCTGAAGAAAAACAGCCACAAAGCATGATGCTGCCACCATCATGCTTCATTGTAGACATGGTGTTCTTTTGGTGATGAGCAATGTTGTGTTTGTGGCAAATATACCTTTTGGAATTATGGCCAAAAAGTTCAACCTTGGTTTCATCGGACCATAACACATTTTCCCAGATGCGTTTGAGAGATTTCAAATGTGTTTTTGCAAAATGTAGCCGGGCTTTGATGTTTTTCTTAAGATAAGGCTTCCATCTTGCCACCCTAGCTGGGAGATTGTTGTCACATGTACTAAACAGCTAGTACTTGCCAGAAATTCCTGCAGCTCCTTCAATGTTGCCGTCAGCCTCTTGGCAGCCTCCCTGACTAGTTTTCTTTTCGTCTTTTCATCAGTTTTGGAGGGACATCCAGTTCTTGGTAATGTCACTGTTGTGCCATATTTTTTCCACTTGATGATGACTGTCTTTGCTGTGTTCCATGGTGTGTTTAATGCCTTGGAAATTCTTTTGTACCCTTCTCCTGACTGATACCTTTGAACAATGAGATCTCTCTGATGCTTTGGAAGCTCTCTGCGGACCATGGCGTGTGCTGTAAGATGTGACTACAAAAATGTTAGGAAAAGCCTACTAGAACAGCTAAACTTTATTTGGGGTTAATCAGAGGCACTTTAAATGGTGGCAGGTGTGCTAGCTGCCATTTAACATGAGATTGAAAGTCATTGGTTAATTCTGAACACAGCCACATCCCCAGTTATAAGAGGGTGTACATATTTGATGTCATGCCCCCCCCCCCCAAGGCAGATGTGTTGATTCGCTCCATTCTCGAATGCCGACTTTTTTTCTTCTTCTTTGCATGTTTGCTGCTCTTTGTGCAGTGCAGTGCATTAATGTCACGCACTGCTAACATACGACCGACAGACAGCTGGACATCACCAAGACAAGCAGCCATACGGAATTTACTGGCTTTATACCACCCGAACTACAATGCATTGTCCGCTCCCACAGTGATCATCACCACCCCCAAGAAGGCCCCGAAGCACCAAGCCCACGTGAGCATGCTGACCCCAGGAGACCGCTTCGGAAGTGGTGTCTCAAGCGAGGCAAGAGGGGAGGGCTCCATGCTAGGCTAAAAGCTTGTGCGAGCTGCCCACCGCTACCTAGCCTCCTGTTGGCCACTGTACGGTCTCTGGAAAACAAGCTGGACGAGCTAAGAGTAAGGATTGAAGACCAGTGGGAGATAAGAGAGTGCTGCGCTCTGATTTTCTGTGAGACCTGGCTCTCAAAGTCCTTGAGTGTGCCATTCAACTACAGACTCACTCTGTACATTGGGAAGACCGGACATGGGGAGGGGGGGCATGTGTGTGTTTATAAACAACTTGTGGCGTGGAGGTGTACAGACTGTTTACAAACACTGTTCGCCTGATGTGGAGTTTTTACTGCTGAAATGCCATCCCTATTATCTACTGAGGGAATTTATTGCTGTGTTTTTGACCGCTGTTTACATTTCCCTGCGAAGCAACTACACAGCAGCGCTTTGCAAACTGTATGACGTCATCAGCGCATTACAGACATCCCATCCCGATGCTTTTTTTTGTCGTTGGTGGTGATTTTTAACCAGTGCAATTTACGGACTGTACTTCGCAAATATTACCAGCATGTGGACATTCCCACCCGTGATAAGAACACACTGGACCATGTTTACACCAACATACGTGGTGCATACAGAGCAGCACCCCGCCCCCACTTCACACAAGTCAGATCACATCTCCCTGTTCATGTACCCGGCCTACAGACAAAGACTGAAACAAACAAACCCTGTTGTTAAACAAATTAAATGCTGGACTCCAGAGGCTGAGAGCACCCTGCAAGACTGTTTTGCCCGGACAGACTGGGATGTGTTTAAAGCTGCAGCCACCTGGGAGGACTCTTCTGTAAATATACAGGACTGTGCTGAGTATGTGACTGGGTACATCAGTACTTGTGTTGATACCATCGTACCCACCATACAAGTCAGGAAGTTCCCCAACCAGAAGCCCTGGATCAGCAGTCTGGTATGTCAGATGTTGCGTGCTCACTCTCTTGCATTTAAATCAGGCAGTGAGGCTGAGTACAAGGCTGCAAAGTATGGACTGAGGAAGGCTATAACAACAGCTAAGAGGCATTACAGAGAAAAGCTTCGACAGCCTCTACTCCACTCCTGACCCTGCACGCATGTGGCAAGGCCTGCAGTACATCACAGACTACAAGAGAACCAAAAGCATCACCACTAGCTCCACAGACAGCCTGCCGGATGATCCCAACATCTTTTACACCCGCTTTGAGAACTTGAGCTATAGTGCAGAGAGGAGACGCACATACACGCACCCTTCCCCTCCTCTAAAAGCAGAGTCGTAGTCTTAGACGCCTCTCTGCAGCTCCTCTTCATCCGCCACCCCTCAACTTAGCCCCTGTCTTCCCCATCATAGAATCATTGTCTGCTCCCTCCAAAGTAAATAAAAATATAATGTATAAGCATCCCAAAGTGAATAAACAAAAAGTTGGTAAAACTCAAATTAAACATGAAGCCTCTAAATTGAATGATTTGGCCTCTGTTCCTCCTCATAATTTAAAAATTAAATGTGGTTTGTTAAATATTAGGTCTCTAACTCCCAAGTCTCTGCTAGTCCATGATCTGTTAATTGATCATCAGATTGATTTAATATCCCTTAGAGAGACTTGGTTAGGGCAAGAGAATTATGTTGGTTTGAATGAATCAACTCCCTCTGGTTATTTAAACTGTCAAAATCCCAGAAGTTCTGGTCGTGGAGGAGGAGTAGCAACAATTTACCATTCCAAATTACTAGGTAATGTAAAGCAAAAAACACGTTATAATTCCTTTGAGGGCCTGGTCCTCAGTATTGGGCATTTTATCAATTTTAGGCTAAACCCAATTTTATTTGAGTAAGTTGATGGAGGGCGATAAACTATGGCAGAGTTTTTATCCAAATTTGCCGAATTCTTAGCTGATTTAGTGCTGAAATCAGATAGAATAATTACAGTAGGGGACATTAATATACATGTAGATAGTGATTGCCTTAATATGGCATTTAATTCATTATTAGACTCGATGGGTTTTTCTCAAAAAGTAGGAAATTCTACCCATTTTCTCCACCATACATTGGACCTTGTTCTGACATATGGCATAGAAATAGAAAATCTGGTAGTGTCTCCTCATAACCCTGTACTGTCAGACCATTGTCTGTTAACCTTTGATTTTACTATTTCTGACTATTTGGCTCCTAAGGAAAAAATATTACTACAGTTGATGCCTCTCAGATGATGTTGTTACCAAATTTATGCAGATTGTTTACTCTATGCCATGTGTCAGCACAACGGAAATAAGCTATAGACAGCTTGCTCCTTCTGTAATTGATAGCATAGTAGATAGTGCTATAGCTTCTCTGCATCAGACTCTAGACATGGTGGCCCCTTTAAAAAAGAAAAAAGTATAATCAGAGATTTCTAACTCCTTGATTCAACACTGAAACTCGTAGCTTAAAACAGAAGACTCGTCAGTTAGAAAGAAAATGGCACTCCACTAATTTAGATGAAATCTATTTAGCTTGGAGAAATCATCTTTTAATTTATAAAAAAATCTCTTAGAAAAGCTAGAACAAGTTATTATTCTGCATTAATAGAAGAGAACAAGAATAATCCCAGGTTTCCTTTCAGCACTGTAGCCAGGCTGACAAAGAGTCAGGACTCTGTCAATCCTAACATTCCCTTAGAGCTTACTAGTCAGGACTTTATGAACTTTTTCAATAATAAAATTTCATCTATCAGAGATAAAATCAGTCAGATTCTTCCCACCATTAACTTAAATACAGTAACTACTGCAACTCCTTCAATTGACATATGTTTGGATGAGTTTACTCCAATTGACCTTTTACAGTTAGACAATGTAGTTTCCTCATCCAAGCCTTCAACTTGTCTTTTAGACCCTATTCCTACCAGGTTATTTAAAGAAGTCTTCCCATTTATTGGTAGCTCTATTCTTCAAATAATCAATTCTTCATTAACTTTAGGCCATGTACCGCAGGCTTTTAAAACTGCTGTAATTAAACCCTTACTCAAAAAGCCAACGCTGGATCCAGGAGTTTTAGCTAACTATAGACCAATCTCTAATCTCCCTTTCATTTCAAAAATCTTAGAGTTGTTGCTACGCAACTATGTGACCACTTGCAGGGAAACGGTTCATTTGAAGAGTTTCAGCCTGGGTTTAGAATCCATCATAGTACTGAAACAGCCTTAGTGAAGATCACTAATGACCTCCTGATCACATCTGATAATGGACTTGTTTCTGTACTTGTCATTTTAGACCTTAGTGCAGCTTTTGATACTATCGATCATAATATTCTACTTGATGGATTAGAATACTATGTTGGACTTAATGGAACTTCGTTGCAGTGGTTTAGATCTTATTTATCTGATAGGTTCCAGTTTGTTCATGTCAATAATGAGTTTTGTTTCAACTCAAAGCTCAGTCATGGAGTTCCACAGGGATCTGTGCTAGGCCCTACTCTTTTTTAGTGTATATATGCTTCTGTTCGGCAATATTATTAGAAAGCACTGTATACATTTTCATTGTTATGCAGATGACACACAGTTATACCTGTCCATGCAGCCCGAAGATAGTAATCAATTAGCCAAGTTAGAAGCCTGTCTTGAGGAAATCAAACCTTGGATCAAAGCTTGGATGACTTGTAATTTCCTGCTATTAAATTCAGGTAAGACTGAAGTCATTCTTGTTGGTCCAAAAAACCTTAGAAATACCTTTCCAAATCAAACTTTTAGTTTGGATGCAGTTACTCTTTCTCTTAATAGCTCTGTGAGGAACCTTGGAGTTATTTTTGATCAAGATCTGTCTTTCAATTCACATATTAAATTTGTTTCTAAGACTGCCTTCTCTCATTTGCGTAATATTGCCAAGATTAGGAGCATCTTGTTTCAGCGTGATGCTGAGCAACTGATCCACGCTTTTGTTAGCTCGAGATTAGATTATTGTAACTCTTTGTTATCAGGTTGTCCTAAAACATCTCTAAAACGTTGTCAGTTGAGCCAAAATGCTGCAAGAGTTTTAACAGGTACTAGAGAGTTTATATCTCTCCAGTTCTGGCCTCCCTTCATTGGCTTCCCATAGAATTTAGAATTAAGTTTAAAATCCTTCGTCTCACTTTCAAAGCTCTAAACAATCAGGCCACTTTTTATTTAAAAGCGCCGATATTACCCTATTATCCTTACAGAGCACTACACTCCCAAAATGCTGGATTACTTGTAATACCTAGAATCTCCCAAAGTATAATGGGAGGCAGAGCCTTCAGTTATCAAGCTCCTCTCTTGTGGAACCAGCTGCCAATCTGGATTCGGGAGTCAGAATTGATCTCTGTTTTTAAGAATAGGGTTAAAACCTTCCTTTTTGATATAGCCTACAATTAGGGAGGGCTCATGTGTCGCTGATCGCCCCCCCCCCCCCCCAAGTTATGCTGCTAATAGGTTAGGACAGCTGGGTGACCTCCAATAATTGCACTGGGCTTCACTCCTTTCCTCACGCTCAGTGAATTTTTTTTTTTTTTTTTTTTGCTGGTCGTTAACATCTGTTCTCTCCCATAGATTGAGTCCCCATCGTGCTGTTTGCTCTCTACATGTCTGTTCTTTTCATCTTCTCTATCCCCGCACCCCCCAGCCAGTCGCAGCAGATGAGAAGCTGATCCATGTCTTTGTCAGCTCGAGATTAGATTATTGTAACTCGTTATTATCAGGTTGTCCTAAAATAACTTTAAAAAGTCTTCAGTTGATCCAAAATGCTGCTGCAAGAGTTTTAACTGGTTCTAGAAAGAGAGATCATATCTCTCCAGTTCTGGCCTCCCTTCATTGGCTTCCCATAGAGTTTAGAATTAAGTTTAAAATCCTTCTTCTCACTTACAAAAGATTTGATACTACCCCATTATCATAACAGAGCACTACACTCCCAAAATGCAGGATTACTTGTAATACCTAGAATCTCCAAAAGTACAATGGGAGGCAGAGCCTTCTGCTATCAAGCTCTGTGGAACCAGTTACCACTCTGGGTCCGGGAGTCAGACTCAATCTCTGTTTTTAAGAACAGAGTAAAATCCTTCCTTTTCAATATAGCCTACGATTAGGGAGGGATCTTGTGTCTCTTAACCCCCCTTTTGTTTTGCTGTTAATAGATTCAGACTGCCGGGTGACTTCCAATAATGTACTTGGCTTCTCACTGTTCCTGTTCTATGTCTGTTCTCTTCATCCTCTCTATCCCCTCACCCCCAGCCAGTCGCAGCAGATGACTGCCCCTCCCTGAGCCTGGTTCTGCTGGAGGTTTCTTCCTGTTAAAAGGGAGTTTTTCCTCTCCACTGTCACCAAGCGCTTGCTCACAGGGGATTTCCTGATTGCTGGGGTCTTTCTGCAGTTGTGGGGGTCCCCCCTACAGTTGAAAGTGCTGAGATTACTGTTGTTGTGAAATTGTGCTATATAAATAAAGTTGAATTTAAAGTCTCATCAGGCCAGGTAAACAAAGCACTGGGGAATATCAACCCTTGCAAGGCAGCAGGACCAGACAACATCCCTGGGTGGGCTCTCAGAGCATGTGCTGCTGTGCTGACTGATATTCTCACATCCATCTTTAACCTCTCCCTCAACCAGAACATAGTCCCCTCCTGCTTCAAAACCACAACTATCGTCCCCCTCCTCAAAGAGCCCACCGACCTACCTGAATGATTACAGGCCAGTAGCACTCACTCCAATCACCATAAAGTGCTTCGAGAGAGTGGTGCTGGCCCTCATTCAGGACAGCATACCGGATACCCTGGACCCCCTGCAGTACGTCTACTGGCCCAACAGGTCCACCTCAAATGCCATTGCTGCAGCAATCCATTATTCTCTCTCTCACCTGAAAGATAAAGACTCCTACATCAGGATGCACTTTGTCGACTACAGCTCCGCCTTCAACGTTGTCAGCCCCCACAAACTCGCCTACAAACTGTCTTTACTTGGCCTGCACCCCACCCTCTGTGACTGGCTACTGGACCTTCTGACTGGCAGGCCGCAGTCTGTCAGGATGGGTAACAGGACCTCAGCCAGCATCATCACGAACACAGGTGTCCCACAGGGTTGTGTTCTCAGCCCCATCCTCTACCGCCTCTTCACCCATGACTGTGTTGCCTCCCACAAGGACAGTGTCATCTTAAAGTTTGTGGATGACACAGCAGTGATAGGACGCATCACTGGTGATGATGAAGCATCCTACAGGAGGGAGGTGGCCAACGTGGTGTCATGGTGTGAGGACAACAACCTCACCCTCAACACGGACAAGACGAAGGAGATGATGGTGGGCATGAGGAAGGGGAGGAGACCTCATCGGCCACTGTTCATCCGGGAGCTTGAGGTGGAGAGGGTGAGCAGCTTTAAAAACCTGGGCATCCACATCAGTGAGGACCCTACGTGGGCACTTAACACCACAGAGCTGGTTAAGAGAGCTCAACAGCGGCTATACTTTCTGAGGATGCTGAGGAAGTTTGGCATGTCCCCCAAGATCCTCAACAACTTCTACAGCTGCATCAGCTTGACCAACTGCAACTGCATCACTGCATGGTACAGCAGCACTACTGCTTTGGACTGCAAACGCCTGCAGAGGGTGGTGAAGACAGCGGAGAAGATCATCAGGACTCCACTCCCTCTCTGCAGAGCATCTATCACCGCAGAGTCCAAAGGAGAGCTGCCTCCATCCTCCAGGACCCCACCTATAGGGATGTGATTTTTCCGCTAATTCGCGGAATTCCGCTTTTTTTATCTTCCAAAAATTTTCAGACCAGATGGCGGCGCGTGCACAATGCGAGGCTCAGCGTCTCTTCAGATTTTGTGGATTAGCAGCGATATTTCTGCTCATTTCGGGTCTTTTCGTTCAGAACAGCTTTGCTTTTACGTCCTACACCCGAAATGAACTTTTGGACATTGGATTACAAAATAACGACCTTTTTATCAGCAACCTACGTTTCATCCCTGAGCTCTGGAGAACACCCGACGCTAGGTAAGCTACCCGGCCGACCGGAAGTGCTCGCAGGCGGCGTAGAGACCGTAAACAAAGGCAGGGGAAGTGCGGAGGGCTAAGAGCTAAGCTAAAGCTAACACCGCACCGGCTTTCTCTACCCAGTATTTTCCTCGCTAATGTACGGTCAGTGGCGAACAGAATGGATGAGCTACGGCTTCGGATCACCAACAAGAAGAAACTTATGAACTGCAATATCATGATTTTCACGGAAACATGGCTACATAGTGGAGTACTTGACGGTGCTCTCGGGCTGGCCGGACGGCACACTCTCCGGGCAGACAGAGCAGCTGATGACTCCGGTAAGACCAGAGGTGGGGGAGTGTGCATTTATATTAACAAGGCTTGGTGCACGAACTCTGTCACTGTTGGGAGACACTGCTCAGCTAACCTGGAGTTTCTCATGGTTAAATGCAGACCTTTCTATCTGTCACAGGAGTTCACTTTTCTTCATCTTGCCTGCTGAAGATGTTTTGGACTTTATTTAAAAAATATTTTTAACGCCACACGTGATGGATAATGCTTGTTGGAATATTTTAGGAATGCTATCTTCTTGGAACATAAGTCAATATTATACAGTAATAAGTGACATTCAGCTGTTTGTTTTATGTTATTTAAGCACAGTTCTGGTACTTAAAAATCATAAAAACCCAGGAGCTTCGGGGGGCTTCGCCCCCCTTGCCCCCCCCCCCCCCCCACCGGGGTTCTGGCCCGGACTCCGCTGGGGGACTGTGTCCTCCAGACCCCCTGCTAAATTTTCAGATAATTTCCCCAACCCAAAATCACATCCCTACACCTACCCAGCACAGAATGTTCACACTTCTACCTTCAGGCTGGAGGTACAGAAGTGTGAAATGCAGGGCATCCAGACTTAAAAAAAAAAAAAAAACTCCTTCTTTCCCACTGTCATCAGACTCCTGAATAAATAACAAACTCCGGGCACAGCTTTGCAAATAGGAATTCACACACTGGTTGCTAAATTTGCACACTGCTCATTTGCAGATTGTACATAGTCTCACCCCGTCTCATGTCCATGTCATCTCTGCTGCTAAATTATCATTGTACAGTCTGCTGGTTATTATCATTACAGAGAAATTCTCACACTGGGTGCTAATTTGTACATTGCTCATTTGCACATTGTACATAGATTTATACCATCTCAGGTTCATATCATCTTTGATATTAAAATACCATTGTCCATTATAGTCATCCAGTGAATTTTCAGTTTTCATTCTTCTTGTTTCCTCTAGTTTAACTGCTTTAACTGTCATAATTGCCTAATGTGTGTTTATTAGTATTTAGTATTAAGGTGTGTTTATTATCTTTATTAGTATTAATGTGTATCTATAACCTGGCATTTGTTTGGAGAGCAGAATAAGAATTTCATTGCTCAGGAAATGTTGCATTTCTTAACTGTGCACATGATAATAAAGGCTTTGAATCTTGAATATTTATGGAAACAGGTTATTGTAAGTTTTTTATTTTTCCCCTTGAAAGATTTCAGTTTGTTTTTCGATTGGGTTGTACAGGTTATAGGTCACATTAATGGTGGAAAAAGTTGTGAAATGATTTATCTTGGTCTCATTCTATTACATCACAAAAACCTGGCATTTGAATAGGGGGTACACACGTGGACAAAATTGTTGGTACCCCTCTGTTAATGAAAGAAAAACCCACAATGGTCACAGAAATAACTTGAATCTGACAAAAGTGGTATTAAATAAAAAGTCTATGAAGATTAACCAATGAAAATCAGACATTGCTTTTGAATTGTGGTTCAACAGAATTATTTTAAAAAAACAAACTCATGAAACAGGCTTGGACAAAAATGATGGTACCCTTAACTTAATATTTTGTTGCACAATCTTTTGAGGCAATCACTGCAATCAAATGATTTCTGTAACTGTCAGTGAGACTTCTGCACCTCTCAGCAGGTATTTTGGCCCACTCCTCATAAGCAAACTGCTCCAGTTGTCTCAGGTTTGAAGGGTGCCTTCTCCAGACGGCATGTTTCAGCTCCTTCCACAGATGTTCAATAGGATTTAGATCAGGGCTCATAGAAGGCCACTTTAGAACAGTCCAGTGTTTCGCTCTTAGCCATTCTTGGGTGTTTTTAGCAGTGTGTTTTGGGTCATTATCCTGTTGCAAGACCCATGACCTGCGACTGAGACCAAGCTGTCTAACACTGGACAGCACATTTCTCTTTAGAATACCTTGATAGTCTTGAGATTTCATTGTACCCTGCACAGATTCAAGACACCCTGTGCCAGATGCAGCAAAGCAGCCCCAGAACATAACAGAACCTCCTCCATGTTTCACAGTAGGGACAGTGTTTTTTTTTTCTTGGTATGCTTCATTTTTGTGTCTGTGAACATAGAGCTGATGTGCCTTGCCAAAAAGTTCCAGTTTTGTCTCGTCTGTCCATAGGACATTCTCCCAGAAGCTTTGTGGCTTGTCAACATGCAGTTTGGCAAATTCCAGTCTGGCTTTTTTATGATTTGTTTTCAACAGTGGTGTCCTCCTTGGTCGTCTCCCATGAAGTCAACTTTGGCTCAAACGACGACAGATGGTGCGATCTGACACTGATGTACCTTGACCTTGGAGTTCACCATGAATGTGTTTAGAGGTTGTTCTGGGCTCTTTTGTTACCATTCGTATTATCCATCTCCTCCTGCGGCCACGTCCAGGGAGGTTGGCTACAGTCCCGTGGATCTTAAATTTCTGAATAATATGTGCAACTGTAGTCACAGGAACATCAAGCTACTTGGAGATGGTCTTATAGCCTTTACCTTTAACATGCTTGTCTATAATTTTCTTTCTAATCTCCTGAGACAACTCTCTCCTTTGCTTCCTCTGGTCCATGTTTAGTATGGTGCACACCATGTCACCAAATAGCACAGTGACTACTTGTTACCCTTTAAAATAGGCCAACTGACTGATTACAAGTTTGTAGACACCTGTGATGTTAATTAGAGGACACATCTTGGTTGAACATGTCCCTATGGTCACATTATTTTCAATCTTTTCTAGGGGTACCATCATTTTTGTCCAGGCCTGTTTCATGAGTTTGTTTTTTAAAGTAATTCTGTTGAACCACAATTCAAAAGCATTGTCTGATTTTCAATGGTTAATTTTAGTAGAATTTTTATTTATTACCACTTTTGTCGGATTCAAGTTATTTCTGTGACCATTGTGGTTTTTTCTTTCAATAACAGAGGGGTAGCAACAATTTTGTCCACGGCTGTATGTAGACTTTTTATCTCCGCTGTAAGTACTGTACTTGTCATTTCAACTTTCAGTAGGCCTGGGCTATACCTGTGTGTTACAGTTTAGTGTTGTAGTTCTGCTTTGATGAGTTTTCATATTTGGCCAATTTTGAGTGGGTTTTTTTTTTCATCCTTCAGAAACAGCTTCTCGATCCCACAGCAGAGAGCAGAGGTGGACAACATCACCCTCACCTGTCCAGAGATCACAGGTAACACCCCCCACCCCCCGCCTCCAAGCGAGTACCATTCCATTCCAGGAGATTTATCCATTTCTCCATAAACCACTGGACTGTTGTTTTAGTAGTATGTTTAGGGTCATTGTCCTGCTTGAAGCTGAACCATCTTTGGAAGGTTTTCCTCAAGAATTTCCCTGTATTTAGCTCCATCCATTTTTCCTTCAGATCTGACTAGTTCCCCAATCCCTTTTCATTAAAAAAAAAAAAAAAATCCCTACAGCATGATGCTGCCACTACCATGCTTCACTGTGTTGATGGTGCTCAGTGTGATGAGAGTATTTTGAGCAGAGTAACTTCTTCCATCTGTTTGGGGGAATTCCAGCCCTTCTGCCTCACCCTGTCTTTCCAACCAGCCACATTTCACAGAAATCATTGCTCCTCCTCGGCAATTGCCCCGATGCTCGCCAAACTTTATACAGTAATCCCCCAGTGGGTCCATATCCAAGTTGTGCTCAAGAGATGCAGGTGACTGTGCGGTGGTTTTGTCAGGCTGGAATGAGTGACTCCATCATTGGCAATCTGGTTGTCTGTTTCAGAGGGGCACTCTCTGAACACTAAGCGTCGGGTTCAGCAGAAGAGGAAACCATTGGAGGGCTGCAGCTTCTCTCGGCCGGTCAGAGCAGTCGAGGTAAGGGTGGGCGGGAGAGCGTGACAGTTATTAACTCGTTATGTTTCTCCCAGGGGCAAAAATCCCATTTTACTGTTGGAGGGGACATAAAACAATGCCATTTTTTGCTGTGTTGTCTGATACTTTTGCAAATGTCTTATATAATGGTATTAGATAATTATGTCATTGTTTCTGATTAGTCCATATCCTACCTGTCTACAGGTTTTTACATGATCAGCCAGCAATACCAAAAGTTGTACTGGGTGGTCGGTGTCAATTACACCATATATGATGTCTTTGCTCACTATGAACATTGGTCTGATCCCCACCACAGCAGCTTTACAA
This sequence comes from Pholidichthys leucotaenia, assembly GCA_020510985.1. NCBI lineage: Eukaryota > Metazoa > Chordata > Actinopteri > Cichliformes > Pholidichthyidae > Pholidichthys > Pholidichthys leucotaenia. Next base: position 244,780,377 of record CM035842.1, on the reverse strand, counting down.
GAATTTAAAGCTCAAAATAAGTTCTAAAACTAGAAGAAATACCTTAATGAATAACTAAACTACATCAAACTATTCTTCAAAAATATGTATTTATTAACAAGCAACAACACAAAAATCTCAATATGTCTTCTGGCTGCCAAACAATAACATCTTTTAATCTGATTAATCATAGTGATACTGTGGATTAATTTACAGTAATCATGATTAATATCCATCCATTATTACTTATGTTTCTTTTTGTGGAGGCAAAAAGACTCATGACTGAAGAAATGAACAAATACAGACAAAAATGTATCAGAATAAACAAAATAAGCAAAGAAAACAAACACAATTGGCAGCAAAATCTAGAAAAAAATGAACAAAAATACACAGACTTTATGGGTAACAGTGTATTTTAACCACTTTTCTACAGCAAAAAATGCTGAAAATATTACTCTGTCATACTAAATGTATTATTTACAATATAAGCAGAAATGTCCCACTCATTTTTTTTTATCCTGATGATTTTTCATCCTCATTGATGCCAGATAAGAAAACAGTTTGTGTCTGCAATGAGGGAATGTGCGCTTAAACACATCCTCCTTACTATCTAAAGGGTCATCTATGTATATTTATTACATTTGCAGCATTTTACTTTTTTGGCTGTTTTCATATAGTAGCAACTGTACAGGACATGGGCCAAGTATCTTGAAGTAAATGCACTCTTTGGCTCCTAATGGGGCGGGGGGGCTGTCTTGCACACTCTTTGGAACACCACGTCACAACAAACTGGTTTCCATCTCTCTAAACAAAAGAAACAAACGTTTTTCTTCTGGTGTCACTGGGTCCAACAAACTCCTGGCAGATCATTTTTAGGTCCAATTTGTCCAGTCTCTCCTTGTGGACGTTACAGACAACCACATTGTTCATTCTGTCTTGGACCATAGTAGCTCAAAGCCAACTCTTTAAGTCTGCGCAGTGCATTAAAACTCCTCTCAGCTTCACATGAAGACACTGGCACTAACAGCAAGATTCTGATGAGTACCTCCACTTGATCGAACAACCCCCTCATCTCACTGGCAGCCCCATGAGAATCTCTGCTACCTCTACACTGCTGCTGATTCTCCACCTTTTGTAGAAGCTTTAGACTCTCCTGGTCAAAGTGCTCACCAGACTGAACCTCCACACTGTCCAACACTTTAAATAACTCTGCCCTGTAGTAATCTATTGGTTTCCCAGCAAAGCGTCTTGGATGTTTAAACTCAGTAGATTCAGTGACTTCAATGGAGTCAACCAGTGTTGTAGCTTTGTCATATAGTGCAAGGTAGCTGTTGTCATTTCTCTTTCCTTTAAGAGAAGACCTCACACAATTACAGTTGGGCCCAGAAATATTTGGACAGTGACACAATCTTCATGATTTGGGCTCTGCATGCCACCACATTGGATTTGAAATGAAACCACTACAACGGAATTGAAGTGCAGACTTTAAGGTTTAATTCAAGGGGTTGAACAAAAATATATGATTAAACATGTAGGAATTGTAGCTATTTTTATACAAACGCTACTCATTTCAGGGGCTCAAAAGTAATTGGACAAATAAACATAACCCTAAGTAAAATGTTACTTTTCAATATTTTGTTGAGAATCCTTTGCACCACTGACTGCCTGAAGTCTGGAACCCATGGACATCACCAAACGCTGGGTTTCCTCCTTTGTGATGCTTTGCCAGGCCTTTACTGCAGCTCATCTGTCTTCAGTTGTTGCTTGTTTTTGTGGGTCTTTCTGCCTTAAGTTTTGTCTTGAGAAAGTGAAATGCATGCTCAATTGGGTTGAGATCTGGTGATTGACTCGGCCATTGCAGAATATTCCACTTCTTTGCTTTAAAAAACTCCTGGGTTGCTTTTGCAGTATGTTTTGGCTCATTGTCCATCTGTACTGTGAAGCGCTGTCCAATCAACTTTGCTGCATTTGGCTGAATCTGAGCAGAAAGTATATCCCTATACACTTCAGAATTCATCCGGCTGCTTCTGTCTTTTGTCACATCATCAATAAATACAAGTGACCCAGTGCCATTGGAAGCCATGCATGCCCATGCCATCACACTGCCTCCACCATGTTTTACAGAAGATGTGGTGTGCTTTGGATCATGAGCTGTTCCAATTCTTCTCCAAACTTTCTTCTTCCCATCATTCTGGTACAGGTTGATCTTAGTCTCATCTGTCCAAAGAATGCTGTTCCAGAACTGGGCTGGCTTCTTCAGGTGTTTTTTGGCAAAGTCAATTCTGGCCTTTCTATTTTTGAGGCTGATTCATGGTTTGCACCTTGTGGTGAATCCTTTGTATTTACTCTCATGAAGTCTTCTCTTTATGGTAGACTGAGATACTGATACACCTACTTCCTGGAGAGTGTTCTTCACTTGAGTGGATGTTGTGAAGGAGTTGTTCTAAACCATGGAAAGGATTCTGCGATCATCCACCACTGATGTCTTCCGTGGACGTCCAGGCCTTTTTGAGTTCCCAAGCTCACAGTGCACTCTTTTTTTCTCAGAATCAGATTTATTGCCATTGTTCATGTAATACACAAACTAGGAATTTGTCTCGGTGCCATGCTGCAACATTAAAAACATAATGAGAAAAAGGGATAAACTAAAAAACTAAAGGACTAGAAACGTGCAATAAGTGTAGAAAAATAAGTAATAATAATAATAATACTAGTAATAATGAGTAGTACTAGTCAAGGCAGTTTTAAAAAATTAGCATGTAGCAGATAATGTGAAGTACCACATAGTGCAGTCGATAATGCAACAGAAAAACAGTGATGAATGACGTGAGTCTGGTTGAGCTGCTGTACATAGTGCACGAGAGTCAGAAGTCACTTAATGTTCAGCAGTCTGATGGCAGAGGGGAAAAAGCTGTTCATGTGCCGGGAGGTTTTAGTCCGAATGGACCGAAGCCTTCTACCTGAGGGGAGGGGGGCAAACAGCACGTGACCAGGATGTGAAGGATCGGCTATGATCCGGCCAGCATGCCTCCGGGTCCTGGAGATGTACAGGTCCTGGAGAGATGGGAGCTCGCAGCCTATCACCTTCTCAGCAGTGCGCACGACGCGCTGCAGCCTTAGTCTGTCCCTGGCAGTGGCTCCTGCATACCACACAGTTATGGAGGAGGTGAGGATGGACTCGATGATGGCCGTGTAGAACTGCACTAACATCTTGGTGGGTAGCTTGAGCTTCCTCAGCTGCTGCAGAAAGAACATCCTCTGCTGGGCCTTTTTGATGAGGGAGCTGATGGTCGGCTCCCATTTGAGGTCTCGGGTGATGGTGGTGCCCAAGAAGCGGAAGGAATCTGCAATGGTGATGGGAGAGCCTGTGATGGTGAGGGGGGGCAGGGGGGATGTGACTTTCCTGAAGTCCACAATCATCTCCGCTGTCTTCAGAGCATTCAGCTGCAGGTTGTTGTGGCTGCACCAGGACACCAGCTGGGCCACCTCTTCCCTGTAGGCGGACTCGTCGCCGTTGGAGATGAGCCCGATGAGGGTGGTGTCGTCCGCAAACTTAATCAGCTTAACAGACTGGTGGGAGGAGGTGCAGGAGTTGGTATAAAGGGAGAAGAGTAGGGGGGAAAGTACACAGCCCTGGGGTGATCCAATGCTGATGCTAACAGAGTCTGAGACAGACTTCCCCAGCCGCACATGCTGTCTCCGGTCCGTCAGGAAGTCGGTGATCCACCTGCAGAGGGAGTCAGGCACGTTGAGCAGGGACAGCTTGTCCTGGAGCAGATCGGGGCGGATGGTGTTGAATGCGGAGCTGAAGTCCACAAACAGAATCCTGGCGTAGGTTCCCGGGGAGTCCAGGTGCTGCAGGATGGAGTGGAGGGCCAGGTTGACTGCGTCGTCCACAGACCTGTTAGCACGGTAGGCAAACTGCAGCGGGTCTAGGAGGGGTATGGTGATGGACTTGAGGTGAGACAGGACCAGGCGCTCAAAGGACTTCATGACTACAGAGGTGAGCGCTACAGGTCTGTAGTCGTTAAGTCCAGTAATCCGTGGCTTCTTGGGGACAGGGATGATGGTGGAGGATTTGAGGCAGGTCGGCACGTGACATTGCTTAAGGGAGGTGTTAAAAATGTCTGTGAAGACAGGAGCCAGCTCTTTCGCACAGTGTCTCAGGGTGGAGGGAGACACACCGTCCGGCCCGGGGGCCTTGCGCGGGTTCAGTCTGGAGAACTGTCTGTGCACGTCCTGCTCACTGATGACAAGGGGAGGGGGGGAGGAGGAGGAGGAGGAGGGGGGGGGGACCGCTTTTGATGAATTAGGGGCTGAGGAGGCAGTGGAGCTGGGTGGAGTGGGTGAGTTGGACACAGCTGACGAGGTGTCAAAACGGGCGTAATGTTGGGACAGTTTTTGACAAAGGGCTTTGTCATCCTGACCTTTAGAAGCCTGAGGCCGATAGTTGGTGATTTGCCTCAGTCCTCTCCACACAGAAGCCGAGTCATTAGCAGTGAACTGCTGCTGGAGTTTCTCAGAATACACAGATTTAGCTCTCCTCAGCTCTCTGTTAAACCGATATTTGACCTCTCTGTAGCAGTCCCTGTCTCCACTTTTCAACGCTGCTTCCTTCTCCTTCCTGATCCGTCTGAGCTTAGCTGTGAACCAGGGCTTGTCATTAGAATATCTTACCCTGGTGCGCGATGGGAGAATGTCCTCCTCACAGAAGTTGATATACGAGTTCACAGTGTCTGTGTACTCATTAAGATCATGTGTGGCTCTTTTAAACATGCCCCAGTCAGTTATTTCCATACATGTGTTCAGTTTCTCTCCAGCTTCACTGGTCAATTTCTTTGTGGTTGTCACAACAGGTTTAGTGAGTTTCAGTCTTTGTTTGTATGTGGGGATGAGGTGAACCATCACGTGATCAGATAGTCCCAGCGCAGCGCGGGGAACAGCGCGATATGCGTCCTTTACTGAAGTATAACAGTGATCCAGCGTGTTATTTCCTCTGGTTGGACATTTAATAAACTGTTTGTAGCGGGGGAGCTCGTGACTCAGATTGCTCTGGTTAAAATCGCCCACCACGATAACCAGGGAGTCTGGAAAGTTCCGCTCCGTAAGTTGGATGTGATCTGCGAGCACGCGCTGAGCTTCGCGCGTGTCCGCGTCGGGAGGGGCGTACACAGCGACGAGGATGAATGAGGCAAACTCCCGCGGGGAATAAAATGGCTTGCAGTTAATGAAAAGAAATTCCAGGGCGGGAGAACAGTGTTTGGAAATCACCGTTACATCAGAGCACCAGCTGTTGTTAATATAGAAGCACACTCCTCCTCCAATAGACTTACCGGAGAGCTCTGTGACGCGGTCAGCACGAATCAGCTGAAATCCTTCGAGGCTGATTGCGCAATCTGGAATGTTCTCATTAAGCCAGGTCTCAGAGAAACGGATGACAGACGAGGAAACAAGGTCCTTGAAACGCATCAGCAGTCTTAATTCTTCTACCTTGTTCAGGAGAGAATTGGCATTGGATAGAAATATGCCAGGCAAGGCTGTTCGCGTGCCTCTTTTTCGTAGTCGAGCGAGAATCCCCCCTCTCTTCCCTCTTTTCCGCCGTCTAGCTCTTTTGGCCAAACAATGGATCAGATCGGCGGCAGGAGCTTAAAAAACTGGAAGAAGGTCCATGGGGGTGAGAGTCCTGATATTTAATAGTTCTTCACGGGTGTATGAACCGGCAGATGCACAATCGGTGAACAAAAACAGACAAATTATAAAAATTAGAGGGCAGCGAAACACCACGGCGGCCGCTGTGGGCGCCATCTTGTTTTTTTGTTTTTTTGTTTTTTTTTTGAATGAATGTACCAAACTGTTGATTTGGCCACTCCTGACATTTCTGCTATCTCTCTGATGGATTTCTTCTTTTTTTTCAGCCTCAGGATGGTCTGTTTCACCTCCATTGAGAGCTCCTTTGACCGCATGTTGTGTGTGTGTTCACAGCAACAGCTTCCAAATGCAAACGCTACACCTGGAATCAACTCCAGACCTTTTAACTGCTTAATTATGACAGGTTAACGAGGGAAGAGCCCATGCAGCCTTGTTACTTTTTTTTGCAGCCTTCTGAGTCAATTGTCCAATTACTTTTGGTCCCTTGAAAAAGAGGCGGCTACGTATTAAAGAGCTGTAATTCCTAAACCCTTGCTCCAATTTGGATGTGAATACTCTCAAATTACAGCTGAGAGTCTGCACTTTAAGCCCATATTGATTATGTAATTGTATCCTGAATGTGTTTTTGTAAACAGCTAAAATAACAAAACTTGTGTCACTGTCCAAATATTTTTGGGCCTAACTAACTGCAGCCTGCATACCTGAGACACTCTGGGTTTTCTTTTGTAGAGGCATTCCAGCTCTCCAACAGCAGTGGCAAGTGTGAGGCCCAACACAGTCTTGCCTTTACTGAAGTGCTCCAATCAGCCACTGGCAGTTGAACCTGTCCTGGATGTGCTTTCTGCCATCTCCTCTAGGTTTGTTAATACCCGCTCATACTGCCCTAGCACAGACATTATTGCAGATTTCTGCACAGTCCACTTTGTTGGGCACAGTGGTTTCAGTGTGGTCTGAGGTGTTATCTTCACACGTAGCAATGTTTTCAAACATGCTCTTGAACTTGACTGACTGGCCAAAGAGGACACCTAACTGGTGGACCCAAGAAAGGCAGTCCCAAATCAGTGGGGAGGACAAAAGCCAGCCTGTGTAATTAGATTTACACAGTGAGCACTACAATGCACATAGAGGGCTAATGGCTTCTGCCGCCTCAGTATTGCCTGTGTGCCTGTGAACCATCCTGCCATGTTTGAGGCACCATCATAGGTCTGCCCACGTAAACAAGACATAGGTAGATTAAGCCTCAACAACACATCAACTACCACCTTTGCTGTGTCCTGGCCTGTTGTGTCAGACGCCTCGTACAGCCCAACAAACTCCTCATGTGGAACAAGGTCATGGTCCACATAGCGCAGACAGACACTCTCCTACTCAGCACCAGAAATATCCATACCATCAACAGTCAATGAAAACTGAACAACAGGAAGAGACCCAATTTCAGGTACAATGCCTCGAATTATGGTATTGGCCATTATATTCCGAATTTCATTTTGAGATTTGTGGTTTGTGTACATTATGCTGCGCTCTGTTAACCACTTTTGCAATACTGAGTCATCCTCTTCTGCCTTAAGTTTCAAGGGCTGATGGAGATTACAGTGATCCCTCACTTATCGCGGTTAATGGGTTCCAGAACCGACCGCGAAAAGTGAAAAACCGCGAAGTAGCGTCACCCCAATGATGTCATCCATAAACAATACGTACGTTCATTCTCTCACTCTCATATGATACGTGTGTGTGTGTGTGTACGTGTACATACATACGTAGATGTAAACAAAGTGTAACTAAATATGTTTTTAGAACTCTTTTATTCTTATAACAAGATACGTAACTCAAGATGAAAATGATTTACTGCACAGGTTAATGAGAGCTTTACTGCTCCTCAGGTGACGCCTCATCGTGAGGTGCTGGAGGCGCAGGATCATCGAGGGCAGCTTCCGATAGAGCTGAAGCTGCAGGAGGCGGCGTAGTGCCTCAACGGGAAGACTATTTCGCACAAAATGGCACAAGAGAACAGCAAAAAGTTCCACGCGGCGAGACTAAGTAACACGAGCGATAAAGAGCAATGAATGCGGTCTTTCTTCCCTTCATGGGTGCTCGGCAGGGAGAGGAGGTGGGTGAGACGTCTCGGCCAATCAGCTTGCGGGGTGAAACGTCTCGGCCAATCAGCTTGCGAGATTTCCGAGCCCAGCCAACACGACAACAGCGAGCAGAGAGTTGTGCTGCTCTCTGTGTTGACACGTGATGGTCTAATGTAGTCTCCCTGCCTTCTGCTAGCGCCCCCCATTATTTCTCAATTTTGAATTTTTGATGAATATTTTTGAAAAATCCACGATGCACTGAGGGCGCGAAAGGTGAAGCGCGAAGTAGCGAGGGATCACTGTACCACTTTCAGTAGTGTGGCCTCTTAAGGCTTGTCCCTGTCTTGCTACATGCCGCACAGAACTAACAGTTTTCGCTAAACAATGTCTTGCTACCTCCTGCTGTTTACCCCATGTGCTGGGTAACTGGGCACTGTTGGGATTCCACTGATGTGCACTCACACTTACATAGTGGTGGTGGGCTTGAGAGCTTTGGTGTGCTGTGAATTTTTCAATGGCTTTTTTCCAGTTTCTGAAGCCTGCACTGATGAATCCAGCATCAGCTCTTTGTCCAAAAGAGGACTGGTGAGAGTAGCCTTTGCTGCAGTAAAAACACAAGACCCCTTTAAGTGATGGGCAGTAATGTAACCATGGAAAATCCTGAAACCATTTGTCTTGGAATGTAAGAGTTCTATGAGTAAGAGTTTGTGGTTTGATAAATTGTGGATGTCGTTGATACGATTTCGTACAGTCACTGAGGTCTGATTTCTCTGCTGTGCCTCTGTCCCCCACCCTTGTGCTGGTGCTGCTGCTGGTAGACCGTTTCTGATGTTGACTGGCTGTATCCCTGTCCCCTGGGCTGTCAAATGAAGTCTCCAGCTCTCTGGGTGGCCCTTCCACCACTGTCCCTGACTGTGAACTGTCTGTCTCCTAGAATAGAAATAATATATCTTTCAAACTCACACCTACCCAATACACATATACAGTGCCTTGTCACTTCATTCAAAATTATCATGTGACACTTAGATTGGACACAGGTGGACTTTATTTTACTATTCTTGTGACTTCTGAAGGTAACTGGTTCCACCAGAACATTTAAGGGTTTAATAGAAAAGGGGTGAATACTGTACATATGCACATGCCAATGTATGTTTTTAATTTTTAACTTTTTTTGTGTTTTCATATTTCTCATTTCATTTCACAAATGTAGACAATTGTTGTGCAAATTATTATATAAAATCCAGATTAAATGCATATAAATTACAGGTTGTAATGTAACAAAATGGGTAAAAAGGAAAAAGGGGGGATACTTTTGCAAGGAACTGTAATTTTTTCAGTAGTCTAAGAGTTTTCCTTATTTCATCATACGAAACAAAAGCTCAACAGACTTACCTGAGATTCTGTATCTCTGGTTGACTGTGTCGCTCTCTGCCCTGACTTTGCTGCCCCTAATGAAACCATAATTAAACATTTCCATAAACTCCTCATTCCTTTATATGGACATTTTTCAACAAACTATCTTAATCTTATTGGGATCTTTCTACTTACTTGTCGTTTCGGTGTATTGAAAAATGACCGGATGTCTGTTACTTTTCTTACCGCTCTCTGCCTCTCTGTTGGCATGTGTGTAAGGAGCCTCAGCAGCCACACCCATGGGGGAGAAACAGATTGGACTAAACCACTGTGAGGATGGGGGGGTTTCTAATCTTTCAGTAGTTATAAATGTCAAACAATGTGTTTTTAAGTCATGCCACTTGTATTGTCCCTTCAATGAACATTACTGTGCTATTCAAATAAAAATGTTTGTGTTTACAATGTGATGTTTGGGGGGGACAGCTTTATGGAAGGGGGGACATGACCCCAGCATCCCCCCCGAGATTTACACGCCTGGTTTCTCATCTGAGTCAGATGGTCAGAGTAACTAAGAAGGAACTGAAGTGTGATTAGACAATGCTGTAAGTCAGGGGTTTGCCAGTGCATTCTCATCATCATAGCAGTCAGTCGTGGGCAACAATGGTTGTTTCATTTAGGTCTGATCAGATTCCTCCACACAGCTCTGTCCTTAGCCTTCTGCTACCAGGAACTCCTGTCTATATCCAACTTCTTCAAGTTTCTTTTTACAGTGTCTTTAAATCTGAGCCTTGGTGTACCCTGATTGCGTTTGCCCTCGCGTAACTGTGAGTAGAGTAACTGCCAAGGGAGATGCTGGTGGTCCATCCTGTCAACATGTCCAAGCCATCTCAGGTTCATCTGTATTAGCATGTCCTCCATTGATGGTAGACTAGCTTGTTTCAACACTTCTATGTTGGTTACTTGTCTTTCCATAAGATGTTCATTATGGCTCGAAGGTGTCTCATCATGTACAGTGGGGCAAAAAAGTATTTAGTCAGCCACCAATTGTGCAAGTTCTCCCACTTAAAAGATGAGAGAGGTCTCCAATTTTCATCATAGGTATACCTCAACTATGAGAGACAAAATGAGGGGAAAAAAAATCCAGAAAATCACATTGAAGGATTTTTAATGAATTAATTGGTAAATTCATCGGTAAAATAAGTATTTGGTCAATAACAAAAGTTCATCTCAGTACTTTGTTATATACCCTTTGTTGGCAATGACAGAGGTCAAACGTTTTCTGTAAGTCTTCACAAGGTTTTCACACACTGTTGCTGGTATTTTGGCCCATTCCTCCATGCAGATCTCCTCTAGAGCAGTGATGTTTTGGGGCTGTCAGAATCAGAATCAGGTTTATTGCCATTGTTCATGTAGTACACAAACTAGGAATTTGTCTCGGTACAATGCTGCAACATTAAACATGATAAGATAAGAGAAATAAACTATACATGTAATAAAGTGTAGGATAAGATTAAGTGATACTGGTCAACAGTTAAAATATATATTAGCCAGCAGCAGATACTGTGGAGAACTATATAGTGCAGTCGGTAATGCAGGAAGAAAACAGTGATGATTGACATGAGTCTGGTTGAGCTGCTGTACATGGTGCACGAGAGTCACTTAGTGTTCAGCAGTCTAATGGCAGAGGGGAAGAAGCTGTTCATGTGATGGGAGGTTTTAGTCTGGATGGACCGAAGTCTTCTACCAGAGGGGAGGGGGGCAAACAGTACGTGACCAGGGTGTGAGGGATCGGCTATGATCCGGCCAGCACGCCTCCGGGTCCTGGAGATGTACAGATCCTGGAGAGATGGGAGCTTGCAGCCGATCACCTTCTCAGCAGTGCGCACGACGCGCTGCAGCCTTAGTCTGTCCCTGGCAGTGGCTCCTGCGTACCACACGGTTATGGAGGTGGTGAGGATGGACTCGATGATGGCTGTGTAGAACTGCACTAACATCTTGGTGGGTAGCTTGAGCTTCCTCAGCTGCCGCAGGAAGAACATCCTCTGCTGGGCTTTTTTGATGAGTGAGCTGATGGTCAGCTCCCATTTGAGGTCCCTGGTGATGGTAGTGCCTAGGAAGCGGAAGGAATCAGCAGTGGTGATGGGAGAGCCTGAGAGGGTGAGGGGGGGCAGAGGAGTAGTGACTTTCCTGAAGTCTACAATCATCTCCACTGTCTTCAGAGCGTTCAGCTGCAGGTTGTTATTGCTGCACCAGGACGCCAGCTGGGCCACCTCTCTCCTGTAGGCGAACTCGTCGCCGTTGGAGATGAGCCCGATGAGGGTGGTGTCGTCCGCAAACTTGATCAACTTGACAGACTGGTGGCTGGAGGTGCAGGAGTTGGTGTAAAGGGAGAAGAGTAGGGGGGAAAGTACACAGCCCTGGGGTGATCCGGTGCTGATGCTAGTATAGTCTGAGACAGTCTTTCCCAGCCGCACATGCTGCCTCCGGTCCGTCCGGTCTGTCGCTGGGCAACACAGACTTTCAACTCCCTCCAAAGATTTTCTATGGGGTTGAGATCTGGAGACTGGCTAGGCCACTCCAGGACCTTGAAATGTTTCTTACGAAGCCACTCCTTCGTTGCCCGGGCGGTGTGTTTGGGATTATTGTCATGCTGAAAGACCTAGCCATGTTTCATCTTCAATGCCCTTGCTGATGGAAGGAGGTTTTCACTCAAAATCTCACGATACATGGCCCCATTCATTCTTTCCTTTACACGGATCAGTCGTCCTGGTCCTTTTGCAGAAAAACAGCCCCAAAGCATGATGTTTCCACCCCCATGCTTCACAGTAGGTATGGTGTTCTTTCTCCTCCAAACACGACAAGTTGAGTTTTTACAATAAAGTTCTATTTTGGTTTCATCTGACCATATGACATTCTCCCAATCCTCTTCTGGATCATCCAAATGCTCTCTAGCAAACTTCAGACGGGCCTGGACATGTACTGGCTTAAGCAGGGGGACACGTCTGGCACTGCAGGATTTGAGTCCCTGGCGGCGTAGTGTGTTACTGATGGTAGCCTTTGTTACTTTGGTCCCAGCTCTCTGCAGGTCATTCACTAGGTCCCCCCGTGTGGTTCTGGGATTTTTGCTCACCGTTCTCGTGATCATTTTGACCTCATGGGGTGAGATCTTGCGTGGAGCCCCAGATCGACGGAGATTATCAGTGGTCTTGTATGTCTTCCATTTTCTAATAATTGCTCCCACAGTTGATGTCTTCACACCAAGCTGCTTACCTATTGCAGATTCCGTCTTCCCAGCCTTGTGCAGGTCTACAATTTTGTTTCTGGTGTCCTTTGACAGCTCTTTGGTCTTGGCCATAGTGGAGTTTGGAGTCTTGACTGTTTGAGGTTGTGGACAGGTGTCTTTTATACTGATAACGAGTTCAAACAGGTGTCATTAATACAGGTAACGAGTGGAGGACAGAGGAGCCTCTTAAAGAAGAAGTTACAGGTCTGTGAGAGCCAGAAATCTTGCTTGTTTGTAGGTGACCAAATACTTACTTTACAGAGGAATTTACCAATTAATTCATTAAAAATCCTTCAATGTGGTTTTCTGGATTTTTTTTTTTCTCATTTTGTCTCTCATAGTTGAGGTATGCCTATGATGAAAATTGGAGACCTCTCTCATCTTCTAAGTGGGAGAACGTGCACAATTGGTGGCTGACTAAATACTTTTTTTCCCCACTGTATGCGTGGAGTTTCTTTACCTGCACTCTGTAGACAGTCCCAAGTTTCAACACCGTACAATAGAGTAGCCAGTACTGTCACTCTGTACACTTTGCATTTCACACAGATAGACACATGTCGATTGTTCCACAGTCTCTTCCTCAAGTTTCCAAACACAGTGCTCGCTCTTCCCATTCTGAGAGATAGTTCATCCTCCAGCCTAGCATTCTTTGAAACAGTACTCCCTAGATACTTGAAAGTACTTGACTAGTGGCTCTGTACCAATGCTGATCTCTTCTGGTAGTGATGTTGATAATTGGAACTTTGGTGGTTGGTAAAGGCACTCTGTCTTCTTGATGTTGATTTTGAGGCTGAATTGGCTAGCTGCTCTTGCAAATTTCTCCGCTAAAGATTGCATATCTTCCACACTGTGTGCAACTAGAGCACTGTCGTCGGCAAAGAGCATTTCTCTTACTGCCCTTATCGATGTCTTACTCTTGGCTTTAAACTGTGCCACATTGAACAAGTCTGCTTCTTTCCTTGTTTGAATGTATACTCCTTCTGAAGTGTCTTTGAAGGCCACCTCAAGCATGGTTGCCAGGTATAGCGAGAAGAGTGTAGGTGCCAGCACACACCCTTATTTCACCCCGTTGCTTACTGAAAAGTCTTTAGATACTGAACCACTCATTGCCACATTTGCTTGCATATCTGTATGGAGTGCCTCGATCAGGCTGACAAACTTCTCTGTACAGCCATATTTCTTGATTACCTGCCAAAGTCCTTGTCGCAAAACAGTATTGAAGGCTTTACTGAAGTCTATGAAGACTACAAGAGGCGGCATGTTCTGTTCGATACACTTTTCTTGAACCTGTTTCAAACAGAAAATCATGTCCATTGTGCTTCTTCCACTTCTAAAGCCGCACTGGGTTTCCGGTAGTACATTCTGCGAGATGTATTCATTGAGTCTGTTCAATAGTACATGTGAGAGGATCTTACCAACAGTGGTTAGCAGTGATATACCTTGGTAATTACCACAATCTTTCCTGTCACCTTTCTTGAACAAAGGCACAATACTTGCATCCTTCCAGTCTTGAGGTACTTTCTGGGCATCCCATATCTCTTGGATGAGCTTGTGCAGGCAGTTGGTCAGCTGAACACCACCAAATTTCCACACTTCTGCTTGAATTCCATCCCTTCCTGGAGCTTTACCATCCTGTGTTTCTTTACCTGCACTCTGCAGACAGTCCAAGTTTCAGCACCGTACAATAGAGTAGCCAGTACTGTCGCTCTGTACACTTTGCATTTCACACGGATAGACACATGTCGATTGTTCCATAGTCTCTCCCTCAAAGTTTCCAAACACAGCGCTTGCTCTTCCCATTCTAAGAGATAGTTCATCCTCCAGCCTAGCATTCTGTATCGAAGTATTGAAGGTTTTACTGAAGTCTATGAAGACTACAGAAAGCGGCATGTACTGTTCAATACGCTTTTCTTGAACCCGTTTCAAGCAGAAAATCATGTCCATTGTGTTTCTTCCACTTCTAAAGCCGCACTGGGTTTCCGGCAGTACATTCTGCGAGATATAATTCCATCCCTCCCTGGAGCTTTACCATCCTGTGTTGTCCTGATAGCTGCCATTAGTTTATCAAAATTTGGTGGTTCATCCAGACTTGATATAGCTGGTTGCTGCACTAGAGCTTCTTTAGCCTCTTCAGTGAGATCTCCAGGGTTGTTTAGTAGTTGGTCAAAGTGGTCTGCAAATCTGTCCAGGATTTTGTCTTTCTCCTGCAAAACCATTTCACCATCCATAGCCTTTAGTTGGAACAATCCTCTTGGTTGAGGGCCATAGATTTCTCTCAAACCAGTGGAGAGTGTTTTCATGTCCTTCCTGTCTGCTGTAGTTTGAAGTTCCTCCGCTTTTTCATCCCACCAGTTGGACTTCCATCTCTCTGGTGTACTTCTGTAGCTCACTCTGAGCCTTTGATTATTTGATTATTTCTTCTTCTTCGACCTCGTGTTACACCGTAGGTTTTCCTGCCTAGCTGTATTCCTTGCTTCTAGTAGTTTCTTCAGGTGTTCATCATGCTCATCAAACCAATCTTGATGTTTCCTCTCAGTGTGGCCTAATACTTCACTTGCAGTCTGATACACCGTATCCTACAGTGTTGCCCATTTCTCTTCTGTCATTCTCTGAGTTGTTGCTGTCCCAGTCTTTAAAGTTTTCATCCATTTCCTGTATAAGTTCTTCCTGCTTCTTTTGGCCTTTCAGTGCACTAGTGTTTAGCTTCCGTGGTGGCTTTGCACCTGTCCTGCAGTGCTGTTTTCGTCTCCAAATCCTAAATCTAGATCTCAGCATAACATGATCAGTACCACAGTCCGCGCCTCTCATTGCTCTGGTGTCCAATACATCCCTTATGTCTCTCTGCCTTACTATGATGTAGTCTAACAAGTGCCAGTGCTTGGATCTTGGGTGCATCCATGTCTTCTTGTGTGTGTCCTTGTGCTTAAATAGAGTGTTGGTTATCACAAGGTTGTACTCTGAACATAGTGCAAGTAGAAGTTCTCCATTAGCATTGCACTTGCCTACTCCATGACTGCCTAGCACTCCTTTCCATGTCTCAGTGTCCATACCAACTCTGGCATTAAAATCTCCGAGTATCAGCCTGTCATCAGTCGGTACATGCCTGATAGTCTCACATAAATCATTGTAGAACTCTTCCTTCACCTCCTCTTTGTTGGTCGTTGTTGGGGCATATACACTGATAAGTGTGGCGTACATCCTCCATTGTAGTGGGAGTCTCATAGTCATTATCCTGTCGTTGATTGGCACCAGTTCCTCATCAGGCATTGCTGCTATCTCCTTTCTAACTGCAAAGCCCACTCCTGCAAAGCCCACTCCAGCGTTTAAGAATAAAAACCTTTGGATTCCTTAATGAAGTTCTGCCTGCAGATGACCTGCACTCAAACATTCCAAGTACCACTCATGGGACGGACCAGATTCCATACAAAAATGTTAAAATTTTACACTGGCTTCATCTTTAAGGGGTTGCTGTTCCAGTTAAAAGTCTCAAGTGTTGAAGAGTCCACCTTTGTATAAAACAGCCAAGTCAGTATACCACAAAAGGCTCAAAGTCGCTAAGGTAATCTAAAGGTTAAACCGGCTGTTAGTGTCATTTACACCCTGCATGGCTTCGACAACGTGGAACCGGCATTTCACTTTGAAGCGGATGGCAGCGAGTTATTGCAATCAAGCAAGTTTAAAACACACATAACACTAAAGTTAAGAGTATTGTAAGAAGGAAAATAGTTTAATATAAAATATAGCTGTCTTACCTTGAAATGTCCTTTACAAACGAAGATACTCAAACTGAAGAACGGAGGAAAAACATAGAAACGGTCCAAAATATCCAGTAGATACTGTTTCATATATCTGGATTTTTTTTGCTTACATTGTTTTCTTGATGTAAACATCCATCATCTTTCAGTAAGAAATCCACGCAAGTCTTTGTACACGAGGCCCCTGCTCACCCACATTAAGCCCAAACACATTCACACAACAAAACCTAAAATAGGAGGGACGGGTGGACTGCCATCCTGCCTGTTGTGTCCAGAATGCTGGGAATCACAACATTTATTACATTTACCATTAACACTAAAAGAGGCAGAGGTGTAGCTAGACATCTGACACGGAGAGCATGCCGGAGGAGCTTGTCTTCCCGGTCAAATATAGGGGTTAAAAAGGTGGCAGATTAACAGGAATTTAAAAAAAAAAAGATAACGGTCCAAATTTACTGTGAAGAAGAAAAGTAACTAATATAACTCATATAAACACACAGAAAAAAGCAGTGAAGTAAAATGCAATTCATTATCAAATACCATTAGACAGTTTTAGAGGAGGTACAGGTTATTTTATTGGATCCAATATGGCTGCCGCGTCACTATATGCAAGTGAGCATATGAGACTTTTTTGGAACTCTTAAATATGCAATTTTTCTCACTTAAATTTTTGGATTTTCCAATAAATTCCATTTTTTTTTTTGTAAAGGGCTTTTGGAGTGCCCCCCCCCCCCAAACATCACCAGTGAATTCTACTGGCAGAAAAAAAGCCAGTAGAAGTTGGAATTACAAAAAAAGTTGGAATTTATTGGAAAATCTAAAAATTTAAGCGAGGAAAAGTTGCATATTTAAGAGTTCCAAAAAAGTCTCATATGCTCACATGCATATAGTGATGAGGCGGCCATATTGGAGCCGATAAAAACAAACTCCTAGCAACCACTTGGACACACTATGAGTGAGAGGGGAGCTCCATTGAAATTGATGTTTTTGCTGAGAAATATGCCACAAAACTGTATCGCTGCTGTAACCACAGTTTGCAGAAAGGCAAACAGGTGTCAAAGAGACATTTAGAGCCTGAATGAAAGGTTGAGTGCTTTTCATAAAGAGAATGAGTATGGGACACTGTATAGCCCTTGAAATAGCAGGAGTCTGTTTGGATCATTTTGTAATGAGTAAATTCGTTGTAATTCTATTATGGGAAAAAAAATGAGATTGAAGGGAATACATTTAATTAATCTGTGCACTCAGCCACTTATCCCTTCATATAGAGTTTTTGCGTAGGCTCGTAAAATTCACGTGACTCGCGGGGGTAAACATAAACACGCCGTAGGTGCCGCCATCTTGGATGGCAAGAGCAGCAGTTGCACTGTGACAACCCAGGCGTAACTTGTACTGTTTAGCGATCAGAATGAGTGAGGAGAACACACAGTCAGTCTGACATAATAACATCCTATCATCCTCTTCAACAACTGACACTATGGCCTCTGACACTGTGTCTGCGATGTCTGTGTCACATTCAGTGGAGTCATTGTCAGCAGTCATAACAGCAGACAAGTGTTTTTAATCTTGCTCCCGTGCGCTCCTCTGGTGTGCCGAAATGCCTCAGTTGAACGGAGGTGGCGGGTGTGGGGTAACAGCTGGAGCAATTAGCAGAACAATGACTGCCAGTAATCTGCTCAGCGGGGATGATTTGGGGGCAAACGATGAGATGATATCTTTCAAAGACGAAGGGAAGCAGGAGGAAAAGATATCGGAAAATGTGTCAGCGGAAAGGGATGTGGATGATGTGAAGTCTTTGCTGGTGAACGAGTCGGAAAACAACAGCAGCTCCTCGGACTAGGAGGGGAGTGAAGCGCGCTGCGTGTTTTTTTTTTTTTGTTTTTTTTTTAAAGGCTCTCCACGGCGCGCCGCGTTAAAACGTACCTGATTTTATGCACAATAGTTTTCTCCCCTTTCATGTGTGCATTGTCCTTTGTAGCAAGCAGAGAGGCGCCCCCAAACCAGACCCGACTCACAAAGTTTTTTTTTTTTTTGTTACTTATTTGTACCTGTAGGTAGATTTGGTTTGCAGTCTGGTGACAAGCCACTGGCCGCTGCGTGCGCGAGCGCCCTAAACCTACATGTTTTTGGTATGCGGGAGGAAACCGGAGAAATCCCGGAGTAAACCCACGCAACACGGGGAGAACATGCAAACTCCACACAGCTCACTGTTGGTCGGGGGCTGGGATCGAGCCCACGGTCTCATGATCCCCGCGATCCCCCGGCCGAGGGTAAACTGTGCTGCCACAGTGCTAAACCACTGCGCCACCGTGCAGCCCGTTATGAGAAAGCGAGAGATTACGTCAGTGAAGGTAATTATTCAAAAATCCAACTTTTTTGTTTGTTTTTTTTTGCAATTCACACCGGCCATTTAATTCCCCGCTTATCCCCTTATCAGGGGGAACAACAGGAGTACACCATTTTGCCGAGTTTGTAGGTACACGTGAGCTATGTGGTTTGTTTCACCCTGCTGCTGCTGTTTCTTGCCATCCAATATGGCGGCACACTCTAACGGGCCAGTGCGGCACGCCCCCTGACGTCATATGCAAAAACTCAATAGGCTCTAAATGGCTCGTGATAGCTCAAAAAATTACAAAATGGTGACAAAAATTGCTCAAAATTACCCTTTCTTTAGTAGGTTAGAAGAAAAATGTGGCCAGTATGCCAGAAAAGTGTCTTATTAATTTACGTGAAAGAGCCATTGTAATGATGGCTGACTTTTTTTCATTCGGCTAACTTTATTTTTTGTCTTCCTCTCCTGTGCAGCCAATCGTCTACCACACTGTGTGCATGAAGTGTCACGTGCCGAGCGAGGACGTTGGCAGGTGTCAGAAGTGCGGCAGCAGTCAGGCACTGCTGCCGCCATCGTCCTGCCAGCAGGCGGCACCGACCCCCCGACCCTCCATCAGACCACAGCCTTCCCCGGGACCAAATATAGTTCAGGAGAACTTCTACAAACCCGCCCCCAATGTCAGGGTCCACCGCGGGGAGACGGTGCCCGTGCGGGTGGTGACCAACAGGATGAGTCCTCTGAACAACGGAAGGGCACCCCTGCTGGCGGGGACGTCAGGCTACTGTGCCTCCAGGAACGCAACGAAAGGGACGAAGGTGACACTGGCGAATCAGCAGCGCCAGCTCAACGACCCCAGTGAGTAAACATGAACATGTCCATAAACATGTCCATTGAAACATAATTTTGGGGGGTTCCTCTGATACATTTGACCTTTTCAGACCCGCCACATTAAGAAGTCTCATTCCCACCATCGTACTGTTCGGTTTACGGAGGAAAAAGTCATAAGTTTACAAGATGGTGGCAAAAATAGCTGATTGAAGTTGGCCTGCACTGAGTGGGTGATTTGTTTTTCCAACAAGGGGGGTAGAATAGGCTTTGTCATTGTGCAGTAGTACAGTATAACAAAATGGGTATTAGCATATTTTTTAGCATGAGGTATAAATGTATGAATGTAAACTACAGGGATGAGAATCCTCCGCGGATCCGAGGAATTCCTTGGATTTGATCATGTTTAGGGTCATTCTCGTGAATCGTCAAAATTCGAGGAGAAAATTTTGGGGTGGGGTTGGGGGGCGTCTGTTATGAGCGGCGAGTCACTCATAACAGACGGATTTGAGCGGCTGCTCAAATCCACCGCGCAGAACGCGCTAGATCAGTAATGTAATGTAACAAGGCCACTGATTGGCTGATACTTATTAAAGCAACCAATTGACGATTTTGTTATTCCTTTGTCATATCCCACACGCGGAGCGAAATGCAAATGGCGGACAATTCAATCAACCGAGTTTTCCCGATTTCGTGAAAATGGTGAACCTAAAACTCACGAAAGACAACAAAGCAAGAAGACAAAGGGATAAGGAACAAGTTTCGTTGGGAATGGCTTGAAAAAAAAACCCCCAGAAACATCTCAAAATTGTGGCTACAAGGAGATCGAATTACTCGCTTGTGCTGTGTTCAAAACAGTCGATGGACACGGTTAAATTCAGATGCCAGTCAAAGTTCATCACAATCGGCCCCGATTACAGCAATTAGTGATCGTTAGACACATTCCGAGGTAAGATTTTTTTCTCGTTATAAGTAATGTACTTGAGAATTTTCGCGTAATGAATTTGTTATGAAATAGCATGTGTAAGTTGTGACGTCATGCCTGTTTTGAAACACTGCTGATAAGTTGAAACACTAATTAAACATCTTTTAGGTTTTACTTACTTTCTTAGATTATCTTTCAAATATTAAAATATACTAATATGCAACTTTTTTATATTCCTAGTAACACTAACAAATACGCACATTAATAAATCAAAATGCTTGCAGAATGTCAGTATATTTTAATAAATGGGTGATGGACTTGGTGATGGAATTTTGTTAATATTTATAATTTCAGAATCAGAATCAGAATGAGATTTATTGCCATTGTTCATGTAGTACACAAACTAGGAATTTGTCTCGGTGCAATGCTGAAACATTAAACATGGAGTAGCACTAAAGATAAAAATAAAAAACTATGCATGCAATAAAATGTAGAATATGAATGAGTAATACTAATCTATGCAATTTTTAAATATATTAACAAGCAGCAGATATTGTGGAGTTCCACATAGTGCAGTCGGTAGTGCAAAAAGAAAACAGTGATAATTATCATGAGTCCGGTTGAGCTGCTGTACGTAGTGCACGAGAGTCTAATAAGTCACTTAGTGTTCAGCAGTCTGATGGCAGAGGGGAAGAAGCTGTTCATGTATCGGGAGGTTTTAGTCTGAATGGACCGAAGTCTTCTACCTGAGGGGAGGGGGGCAAACAGTGCGTGTCCAGGGTGTGAAGGATCGGCTATGATCCAACCTGCATGCCTTCAGGTCCTGGAGATGTACAGGTCCTGGAGGGATGGGAGCTTGCAGCCGATCACCTTCTCAGCAGCACGCACAACGCGCTGCAGTCTTAGTCTGTCCCTGGCAGTGGCTCCTGCGTACCACACGGTGATGGAGGTGGTGAGGATGGACTCGATGATGGCCGTGTAGAACTGCACCAACATAATTTATTTTACTTGGTTAAATTATTTTGGCTGTTCTAGAACTATGTAAATGTAATTCTGTGTCAGTTCTAGGGGCGGCTGTGGCGCAGGTGTAGTGTGACCGACTACTGATCAGAGGGTCATGGGTTTGATTCCCACTCTATCTGAAGTCTGCATGTCAAAGTGTCGTTGAGCAAGACACTGAACCCCCAGTTGCTCCTGGTGGCCAGGCTAGTGCCTGTGTGTGTATGGCAGCTCTGCCGCCATCATTGTGTGAATGTGTGCGTGAATGGGTGGATAGCAGGATCTGTAAAGCGCTTTGGTCATCCAGAGATGAGAAAAAGCGCTATATAAGTGAATGCCATTTACCATTCTAAACATATTAAATAGTAGTAAAATATAATTTAGTATTATTACATCAACATACCATTCAGATATCATAAATTTACACATGTGATACAGCAGCAGATTAAAAAGGTAAACTATAAATGCATTTGTACTTACTTCTAACTTTAAATATAAGACCACATTTGAGCATTCTAAAACACCAGATTTCATTAGCTTCTTTCAGACCCCCCACCAAGGCTCCGCCTTGGATCCAGCTTGGGGGACACAGGCCTAACTAAGACCCCCAGCTTAGTTTCCTCTTTTTTTCCCAAACCCCATTTTCATCCCTGAAACTAGGTACAAATTTGCAGGAATAAGGGGGCAAATTGTGAAGATTCCATTCTAAAAATTAAAAAAGTCACAAATTACAATTTAATTACATAGAATACGTAGAATCGAAATTTAACTAGCATCCACATGAGTGATGGAAATGTATGAGGAAAAAAGTTGAAAATTTACTGGAGAAAAGTTAGAAATTTATGTGGAAAAAAAGTTGAAAATTTATGAGGAAAAAGTTGAAAATTTACCAGAAGAAAAGTTGAAAATTTATGAGAGAAAAGTAACATATTTACAGGAAAATGTTTGTAAATTTTGGAGAAAACTGTTCAGAATGTCCAAGAAAAAGTTGCACATTTTGGTGAAAAAAGCTACAAATTAATGAGGAAAAAGTTGCACATTTATGATGGGGGGATGGTGGGGGGGGGGGGTGCTAACAATCATTAATTATACTAAGTAAGTTGAGGCTAAGTGGGTGCTCCTGCTAACTGGCTTGCTAACCAAAATGTCACTGTAACATTTCACTTTAGCCTATAAATACTGATTTTTTTTTTTTAATTAAAACAATTGTCAGATTTATGAAAACTGGGTCTTTAGAGGTGACTAAAGATATGCTACAAGCTAACAGGGTAATTTATACAGTTTTGGGTTTTTTTCCAGTTGTTCTGTCCAGTGACGAGGAGGACGAGGCGGACAACGCCAGCACAGGAAGTGTCAATCGACTGGACAGCGTCTCACCCCGACCAGCGGACTCCGCTCATTCCTCTCCGGCACCATCTGGTGGTAGAGTGGAGGCGGCGGTGAAGAGCGTAGGCGAGCAGGAGGACCTGGGCTCAGACTTCTTTGAAGACGTCAACACGAAGATCACGATACCACGGAGAGCCCGGATGAAAGATCAGGTGATGGATGGGTGGATATATGGATATACTTCATTGATCCCAAACTGAGAAATTACAGATTGGGGAAATGACAGGTAGGATGGGGAAATGCTCTACCTCTAGGTACCAGAGTGTTGGCCTAGAGGTAGAGCATCACTCTGGCGCTCTACCTCTAGGTACCAGAGTGGTGCTCAGCAATAATGGAATGGAGGAGGGAAATGTTGGTTACCCAGTCACAGTGGGTGCACAAGCCAGTGTACTCCCTGTATCGGTCCCAAGCTTGGATAAAAAAGGGCAGGATTGCATCAGGAAGGGCATCCGGCGAAAAAGCTCTGCTTCAAAAAAAAAAAAAAAACTGACTATAGCAGATACATCGATGTCTGCCATAGTGACTCATCCAACCCATTTGGTAGTGGAAAAACGGACGTTAAAAGAAAAATAAAAAAGATGCGGAAATGATGTGTAGCTTTGGCCTCGTGAATTAATTGTTGTTTTTTTTTAACTTATTCTTTTCCCATCTGTGAATTCCAGTTTGGGAATCAGATCATTGAATACACTCCGAGGATGAAGAAGCCCAGATTCACGCCCCAAAACTGTGACAGCATCATTCTGGAGTGTCGGAGCGTGAGAGTGGGAACTCTGCGAAGGATGGTGACCAAGCCTGTCATTGTGAGTCCTTCCAAATTTCCTCATCATCATCATAGCAGTCTGTCAGGAGCGACAATGACTGTTTCATTTTAGGCCTCACACTGATAAAAAACAAAAAGTGATATACTGGTGCGTCTCAGAAAGTTAGACTATTGTCAGAGGTGAGTAGAGTAGCAGTAACTTGTACTGAAATTGGTTAAATTGTATTATTGAAAAGTCCTATAACTTCAGGTGCAAATGACTGAAACTGTCCAAATTCATTGGCCTGCAAAATCAAAATAGATTCACATTTCTGATAAAATTTGATGTGATTTTAAAGGATACTGTTCCGAGTGTGAAGTTTCATCAAATTTGGATCAACACATCAGAAGGTGCATCAAAAGATGTAGGCCAAACAAATTGTACAGATTCATTGGCCTGCAAAAGCAAAATATACTGACATTTTTACATTAAATTTGATGTTTTGCTGAATAATACTGTTGTAATTGTGAGTGTAAAGTCCAGTGTTTCCTCTGGCTTAAACACCCTGCTGCGGTGGCAACATATTTTTCTTGGGGGGGGGGGGGGCAGAAATCACATGACACTGTTGTAACCAGAATTTGTTAATTTCACATTAACAGTAACTGTGCATATGGAACTTAATGTAGCATTTGAAGTATTGTACAACCAAGGCTTGAATCTTGGAATATTGGGCCAGCTGGGGTCCCACCCAGACGTCCTGTGTTTGGACTTTTTACTGGTGTTATCCTTCTCTCCTTCCTCTCCTGCACCCTCTGCCTGAAGACTATTCTTCTCCTTGGCTCCTCTCTTCTGTCTCATCTTTCCCTCTCCGAGCTCTGTCTTATTCAGGTTCTCTCTCGGTCTATGGTTGATGTTTGGTCATGCATGATTTTTTTGTCATGATTGACATAAATAACCCAATTGTGTTTCTTTTTTCCATAGAGATAGTAGGACAGAGAAGGGGGAAAAAAAACATTCATAATGGTATTTAACTCACACATACTTGAATTATATGATCAGAGGTGGGTAGACTAGCCAGAAATTTTACTCATGTTAAAGCAGTGTTAACGTCTGAAATTAATAATTAAAAGTAGGCAACCAAAAATTTCTAGTTGAGTAAGGGTACAAAAAGAACCCACTTAAATAAGAACTTGAGAATGACTTCTGTCTTGAAGGTTTTTCTCCATAATGTATAAGTTTTCTTATAGTTCTCTATAAATTTATCTAAATTTGAAACGATTTTCCTCAAATTTATAATTTCCTTTTGTAAAATTATGACTTTTTTTTTCTTGAACATTTGAGACTTTATTATAAATTTGTGGATTATTTTATGGCAAAATTTTGTCTCTTTGTAAATAAAATTTCTGGCTGTGTTGTTCACATGTGATGTGTTGTTTGTGTGCACGCTTGCGGATACTTCGAGAATCTCTTCAATCCCACTGACACGCCTTCCACAGAGGAAGCTGGGCTTGTAGACGAGGGGGATGGCTCGCCCATCACAGGGTCTGAGTTCACCAAGGTGGTTAAAAATCTCTTTGGTGACCAGGCCTCGGGGGTGGACGAGATTCGCCCTGAGTACCTCAAGGCCCTGGATGCTGTAGAGCTGTCATGGTTGACACACCTCTGCATGGAGGTCGGGGGCAGTCCTTTTGGCATGGCAAACCGGGATGGTGGTTCCTCTCTTTAAAAAGTGGGACCGGAGGGTGTGCTCCAACTTTAGAGGGATCACACTCCTCAGCCTCCCTGGGAAGGTCTATGCCAAGGTACTGGAGAGGAGAGACCGGCCGTTGGTCGAACCTCAGATTCAGGAGGAGCAGTCTGGTTTTCATCCTGGCCGTGACACATCGAACCAACTCTTGACCCTCTCGAGAATCCTCGTGGGTTCTTGGAAGTTTGCCCAACCAGTTTACATGTGTTTTGTGGACTTGGAGAAGGCATTCGACTGCGTCCCTTGGGATTTTTTGTGGGGGGTGCTTCGGGAGTATGGGGTATCGGGCTTGTTATTACGAGCTATCCGGTCTCTATACGACCATTGTGAGAGTTTGGTTCGTATTGCCAACACTCGGTTGAACTCATTCCTAGCGCGAGCTAGACTCCGCCAGGGCCATACCTGCCAACTACTACAGTTTTGCCGTAATGGTTCCGGTTTTCAAGACCCCATTCCGGGTTACGGCTTTATTAATCAAAATTACAGTTTTTCACTAAAAATTCAGTCAAAAATTTTAAATCGTAAAAAAAAAACACGAAAGCAATTCCAAACACGAGATCGCTAGGAATCGTATCTAAATTTAGAACAAAGGCAATCGGCGCTGCTTCCTGTAGGTGTATTGCGCATGTGCGAGAGGTCTGAGCCTAAGGTGCGCCCTTTCAGCCAGAACTGGAAGTGGCGTATGGCCAGGTGGAGAGCTAGTAACTCTCTGTCAAACATGCTGTATTTATGCTCACTGTCGTGCAAAGACCTGCTAAAAAAGGTGAGCGGCTGCCAAAAACCGGCGATGCATTGCTCCACGACGGCCCCATGGTCATGTCCGAGGCGTCGGTAGTGAGCGTTATCCGAGCCACCGGGTCTGGGTGCGCCAGTAGTGCAGCGTTCGCCAGAGCTGTTTTAACCTCAGAACGCCTGCTCCCGTCCAGTCGACTCTGTCCGCAGGTTTCCGTTTCTTGAGTGCGGCGTACAACGGCTGTATGAGCTGGGCTGCACGGGGGAGGAAACGGTAATAAAAGTTAACCATCCCCAAAAACTCCTGCAGCGCCCTGACATTGATGTTGAGGAGAAAAAAATAGCAAAACAATTTAGTTAGATTACTTTTATGATTCCAAACAGTTTGAAATTGACAGTGCACAGTGGACATTGACTCATAACTTTTGAATATTTCTAAGACTTGGCTACATCAGTGATTGTGCAAAATGAACTGCTCAAGACTCAATGGAGATTGAAACTGGTGATCTGAAATGAATGCTGAAATTATAAAAAGTAATGGTATGAATGAATTTTATTTCTATTATGGAATAGATAAAATTAACTGACTTTGATTTGATCAAGTGTTAAAGCATGTGATGGATAATGCTTGTTGGAATATTTTAGGAATGCTATCTTCTTGGAACATAAGTCAATATTATACAGTAATAAGTGGCATTCAGCTGTTTTATGTCATTTAAGCACAGTTCTGGTACTTAAAAATCATAAAAACCCAGGAGCTTTGGGGGGCTTCGCCCCCCTTGCCCCCCCACTGGGGCTCTGCCCCAGACCCCGCTGCAGAACTGTGTCCCCCAGACCCCCTGCTAAAATTTCAGAAAATTTTCCCAACCCCAAATCACATCCCTGGAGCCATTGTTTCCATTTGGAATCGCAAAGGAATTAGGTCAGCATTGTATGCGTTTTCATCATGGAATCTGCCGGAGAAAAATCACAAATGAGCGTGAAACCCAAACGAAAATTAGTCTTTTCGTGAGGAATACTCCAAAGCATTTCCAGGAATTATTATTCACTCAAGAAAGGGTGAAAATTATGCCAACTGCACTTTTTGTAGACAAGATTTTTTGGTCAGACATGGAGGAATCAGCGATGTGAAAGACCACGTGGGAACGAAAAAACACAAGTCGAATGCCAGTGACACCAGCGGCAAACTTTCTACGTTCTTCGTAAGAAAAATAGAAACATGATGATTGAAGAAATATGAGGTTGTTAGCCACATTTTAACTTGATTTAATGCTAATATTTGTTTGGCATCGGGGGGGCTTCGCCCACCAGGACTTTGTCCTGGACCTACTGGGGTATGCGGTCCCTGGACCCCAGCTAGCTACTAGGCTTTTAAGGTTTGAAAGTTGAATAAATATGAGGTTGTTAGCTACATTTAACTAGATTTAATGATAATATTTGTTTGGCAAATATTAGCATTATTATTATTAGCATTAGCATTAGGGCCCCTGGACCCCGGCTAGCTACTAGGCTTTTCAGGTTTGAAAAGTTGGCAGGTATGCAAGGCTGTCCTTTGTCACCGATCCTGTTAATAATTTTTATGGACAGGATTTCTAGGCACAGTCAGGGAATGGAGGGTGTCATGCTTGGTGACCACAGGATCTCATCTCTGTTATTTGCAGATGATGTTGTCCTGTTGGCTTCATCAAGCATTGACTTACAGGTCTTACTGAGACGGTTTGCCGCTGAGTGTGAAGCGGCTGGCATGAGAATCAGCACCTCCAAGTCCAAATCCATGGTCCTCAGCCAGAAAAAGGTGGATTTTTATTTTTATTTTATTTTTATTTTTTTTGTTACTTATTTGTACCCGTAGGTAGATTTGGTTTGCAGTCTGGTGACAAGCCTCCGGCTGCTGGTCGCTGCATGCGCGAGCGCCCTAAACCTACATGTTTTTGGTGTGCGGGAGGAAACCGGAGAAATCCCGGAGTAAACCCGCGCAACACGGGGAGAACATGCAAACTCCACACAGCTCACTGTTGGTCGGGGGCTGGGATCGAACCCACGATCTCATGATCCCCGCGATCCCCCGGCCGAGGGTAAAACTGGGCTGCCACAGTGCTAAACCACTGCGCCACCGTGCAGCCATAGGATTGTCCTCTCCGTGGTGGGGACAAGCTCCTGCCCCAAGTGGAGGAATTTAAGTATCTCGGGGTCTTATTCATGAGTGAGGGGAGAATGGAGCGAGAGATTGGAGCAGCCTCTGCAGTGATGCGGATGTTGTACCGGTCTGTTCTGGTGAAGAGGGAGCTAAGCTCTAAGGCAAAGCTGTCGATTTACCGGTCAGTCTACGTTCCTACCCTCACCTGTGGTTATGAGCTTTGCGTAATGACCGAAAGAATGAAATTGCGGATACAAATGGCCGAAATGAGCTTTCTATGTAGGATTGCTGGATTCACCTGTAGAGATAGGGAGACGAGCTCAGTTATCCGGGAGAGGCTCAAAGTGGAACCGCTGCTCTTCCACATTGAAAGAAGCCAGTTGAGGTGGTATGGGCATCTGATCAGGATTCCTCCTGGACGCCTCCCACTTGAGGTGTTTCGGGCACATCCCACTGGGAGGAGACACCGGGGTAGACCCAGGACTCACTGGAGAGACTATGTCTCCCAGCTGGTCTAGGAATGCCTTGGTATCCTCTCTGAAGAGCTGGAGCAGGTGGCAGGGGAGAGGGAAGTCTGGGCTTCTCTGCTTGAACTGCTGCCTCTGCGACCCGGACCTCAGGAAAAGTGGTAGATGGATGGCTGGCTTTCGGGTGAAATTTCAGTACGCACCTAAAATGCACTATAACCTTTACAGGGAAACTTAATTGACCTTTTCTAACCTTTTGAATGCACATGTCCAACTGTTCAATATTTCAGTACTTTCTGTATAACTTGCTGTTCTCTAACAAGGTGCTTAACGGCAAAATTCACAACAGGTGTTTGATCCATGAATCAACCAATAAATTTTCTGGTTCAATTACAATTGGTATTTAAACAGTCCTCTACATTATGCTGTTCACATTTTGACATCATGAGACCAAGACAACACTTAACAATTGATCAACTTTACCTCGCCATTGCGAGGCTTCAAACATTATGTGCTCGGAGGAAAGTGGCCACTGAGCTTAGAGTGTCACAGAGTGTCATCAGCAGGTTGCAACAGAGATGCAGACACTGGAAGAGTCACAAAAAGGTGTAGAAGTTGACGTCCTTTGGCCACATCCCATGCTGATGACCGCTTCATTGTGAAGTGTCCTGTGGAACCGGATGATGAATGCCACTCAACTCCAAGCATATTTAAAGGAGGTGAGAGGCACCCAAGTGTCACGTCAGACCATTCAAAACCGTTTACATCTGTGTGCTGGACGACATGCAAGGGTACCTGACCATACCACCAGGCACAGGTGTCATCGTTTGCATGGGCCAGGGAGCATTTACGCTGGACAAGGGATCATTGGGGTTCAGTGCTTTTTTCTAATGAAAGTCAATTCACACTGAGCGGACATGGTGGCCGCCAACAATGTTGGAGACATCAAGGAGAGTGCTATGCGTCAGCCACTGTTGTCACCATGTTACAGTCTGGGCAGGTGTGTCATGTCAATACAGAACTGCCCTACACCTTGTGAATGATACAGTGACAAGCAGATACTACCTGAATAACATCATTAATGCAGTCATTGTGCCCCTGCATGAACAACACAGGTCTAATTTCATCTTCATAGATGACAACGCTCCAGCTGCTGGAGGCTGGGGTACTTCAAATGGAGTGACCTGCACTTTCTCCAGACCTGAATCCTATAGAAAACTTTTGGGATCAGCTGAGTCACCATGTGGAGGCTCTTAACCCTGCACCCCACAACCTCAATGACCTGAGGCACGCCCTTCAAGAAGAGTGGAATGGCAGGCCTCAGCAGACAATAAGTCGACTTGTGAACAGCATGAGATGTCATTGTCAAGCTGTAATTGATGCTCAAGGGCACATGACAAGTTATTGAGACATTGACATTTTTTGTTGTGGTATACCCACCACTGTTGGCTTTTGTTTAAATAAATTGCTTGAGATGAGGAAATCACCATTGCATGCTTCTACTTAAAGTGCATCCGGAAAGTATTCACAGTGCTTCACTTTTTCCACATTTTATGTTAAAGCCTTATTCCAAAAGGGATTAAATTCATTTTTCCTTAAAATTCTAGACACAACACCCCATAATGACTAGGTGAATTTTTTTTTTTTTTTGAGATTTTTGCAAATGTATTAAAAATCAAAAACTAAGAAATCACATGTGCACAAGTATTCACAGCCTTTGCCATGAAGTTCATTATTGAGCTCTGGTGCATCCTGTTTCCACTGATCGTCCTTGAGATGTTTCTACAGCTTAGTTGGAGCCCACCTGTGGTAAATTCAGTTGATTGGACATGATTTGGAAAGGTACACACCTTTGTGTATAAGGTCCCACAGTTGACAGTGCATGTCAGAGCACAAACCAAGCATGAAGTCAAAGAAATTATATGTAGACCTCCGAGACAGGATTGTCTCGAGGCACAAATCTGGGGAAGGATACAGAAACATTTCTGTTGCTTTGAAGGTCCCAGTGAGCACAGTGGCCTCCATCATCCATAAATGGAAGAAATTTGGAACCATCAGGACTCTTCCTTGAACTGGCCGGCCATCTAAACTGAGCGATCGAGGGAGAAGGGCCTTAATCAGGGAGGCGACCGAGAACCTGATGGTCACTGTCAGAGCTCCAGTGTTCCTCTGTGGACAGAGGAGAACCTTCCAGAAGGACAACCATCTCTGCAGCAATCCACCAATCAGGCCTGTATGGTAGACTGGCCAGACTGAAGCCACTCCTTAGTAAAAGGCACATGGCAGCCCACCTGGAGTTTTCCAAAAGGCACCTGAAGGACTCTGACCATGAGAAACAAAATTCTCTGGTCTGATGAGACAAAGCTTGAACTCTTTGGCGTGAATGCCAGGCATCATGTTTGGAGGAAACCAGGCACCACTCATAACCATGCCAATGGTGGTGGCAGCATCATGCTGTGGGGATGTTTATCAGCGGCAGGAACTGGGAGACGAGTCAGGATAGAGGGAAAGATGAATGCAGCAATGTACAGAGACATCCCGGATAAAAATCTGCTCCAGAACGCTCTTGACCTCAGACTGGGGCGACGGTTCATCTTTCAGCAGGACAACAACCCTAAGCACACAGCCAAGATATCAAAGGAGTGGCTTCAGGACAACTCAGTGAATGTCCTTGAGTGAGCCCAGCCAGAGCCCAGACTTGAATCCAAATGAACATCTCTGGAGAGATCTAAAAATGGCTGTGCACTGACACTTCCCATCCAACCTGATGGAGCTTGAGAGGTGCTGCAAAGAGGATTGGGTGAAACTGCCCAAAGATAGGTGTGCCAAGCTTGTGACATCATATTCAAAAAGACTTACGGCTGTAATTGCTGCCAAAGGTGCATCAACGAAGTATTGAGCAAAGGCTGTGAATACTTAAGTACATGTGATTTATTTTTAATAAAATTTGCAAAATCTTTCAAAAAAAACTTTTTTCACATTGTCATTATGGAGTATTGTGTGCAGAATTTTGAGGAAAAAAATGAATTTAGTCCCTTTTGGAATAAGGCTATAACATGTGGAAAAAGTGAAGCGCTGTGAATACTTTCTGGATGCACTGTAAATGCCCTACTTTGATGATATTATATCACTGTAGGGTGACCTTTTTACATTTTCCATAAATTTCACCCAAAAGCCAAACATCCCTAACTTTTTGTGAGTAGTGTGTGTGTGTGTGTGTGTGTTTCTTTTTCCTTAGCATGGCGGCTAAATTATAGGTGTGTCGTGCCGCCATGCAGAAAATGTTACCTGCAGAAACCCTGAAGTCTCATCAAGTTTGGATCACTACATCAGAAGTTAAATCAGCAAATACACATCAAAGAGAAACTGTACAACTTTATTGGTCTACAAAATCAAAACAGATCGGCATTTTTGTCAATCCGTCGAAGAAGGAACTCCTTTGAGCTTCAACCGGCGGGGGATTACGTTGTCTGTCAGTCCGTCTGTCCCACTGTCACACTCTTGTGAAATCAACTCATACAGTTTTGTTCTGATTGTTTTGAAACTTGGTACCATTGTTTGATATACTCTGATGATTTGCATATTGTAATTTGGTTCTGTTCAGATGATTTTTGCAGGGATTGTAGCCTCTGACCTCCTTTTTTACTTCATAGACAGTAACTGTCTTGTGAAATCAACTCCTCCTACAGCAGGGGTCACCAACTAAAACTGCAAGAGGTCCGATAAATTAGTCCTCCTCTCCAGCTGAGGTCTGAACTAGGGTTGGGGAATTTTTAGGCACCTCATGATTCAATTATGACTCGGGGGCTCCAATTTGATTCTGAAACAATGAGTGCATTGCCCATAGAACACAAGTATTCCTGTCTGAAACTGGTATCCCAAATAGGCTCTACAGGCTCAAATGTAGGCTGTGTTTGAAAGTAGAGTACAAAGGGGTGTAGGAAGGCTATATGTCGGTAATCACATGTTAGACTTTGACAAATATAAAAGGGAGTAAATGGCGCTAAGATTTATTTGACTGTGTGATTATTACTTACATTAATTACAGAATACCTAAATATTGATCACCACGTACCCAAGACAGATCACCACGTACCCAAATCAGAAGCCGTGGATGAACAGAGAAGTGCGGCTTCTGCTAAAGGCACGTAACAATGCCTTTAGATCTGGTGACGCACAGGCCTACAGTTCATCCAGGGCAGATCTGAAGAGGGGCATCATGAAGGCCAAGCACAGCTACAAGCTGAAGGTGGAGGAACATTTTGGGGACTCTGACCCCCGACGCATGTGGCAGGGCAGTCAAGCCATCTCTGATTATAAGCCCAGCAACTCCATACCTATAGCCATGACTGTGCCCTTTCTCAATGAGCTAAATGACTTCTATGCTCGTTTTGACAAGGACAATAACGAAAAGAACATCAATTTCCCACCCTCTGACGACCTCCACCACCTCACACTCACCCACACTGACGTCCGTAACGCACTGAGTCATGTCAACGTACGTAAGGCTGCTGGCCCTGACGGCATTCCTGGGCATGTGCTGGAGGGCATGCGCTGAGCAGCTGGCAGGGGTCTTCACAGACATCTTCAACCTGTCCCTGGCCCAGGCCGTGGTACCAGCGTGCTTCAAGACCACTTCAGTAGTACCAGTGCCGAAACATTCAACACCATCGTGCCTAAATGACTATCGCCCTGTGGCACTGACGCCCATAGTCATGAAGTGCTTTGAGCGACTGGTCTTGGCACAGCTCAAAAAACGCCTGCCCCCTACACTGGACCCTCACCAGTTTGCCTACCGGAGCAACAGGAGTACAGAGGATGCAGTTTCTACAGCGCTGCACTATGTACTCTCACACCTGGATGACAAGAACACCTACGCAAGAATGCTGTTTGTTGACTTCAGCTCAGCATTCAACACAGTTATCCCCTCCAAGTTGATCACTAAACTTGGGGACCTGGGAATCGGTACCTCCACCTGCAACTGGATCATGGATTTCTGACCAACAGACCCCAGCATGTTAGGTCAGGCCCCGGCCGTTCTTCCGTCATCACACTCAACACTGGTGTACCACAGGGCTGTGTGGTCAGCCCATTCCTCTACTCCCTCTTCACCCATGACTGCAGGCCTATGTATGGATCCAATTCCATCATAAAGTTCGCAGATGACACCACGGTGATTGGACTCATCAGGGACAACGATGAGTCAGATTACAGGGCAGAGGTTGAGCACTTCGCTACTTGGTGCGCTGACAATAACCTGCTCCTTAACACCAGCAAAACCAAGGAGCTTATAGTGGACTACAGGAAGGAGAGGGGAGAGACACATGACCCCATCCATATCAATGGCATAGCTGTTGAATGTGTCCCCAGCTTCAAATTCCTGGGGACCCACATCTCGGAGGACCTGTCCTGGTCAGTTAACACCACCAGCCTGATCAAGAAGGCCCATCAGCGCCTCTTCTTCTTGAGGACACTGAAGAAGAACCATCTGTCAACTGACATCCTGGGCAACGTCTGCCACTGCGTGATAGAGAGTACCCTGACCAACTGTGTCACAGTCTGGTATAGGAGCTGCTCTGTCGCTGACCGTAAGGCGCTGCAGCGGGTGGTGAAAACCGCCCAACGCATCACAGGGACTCCACTTCCAGTTATAGAGGACGTCTACAGGAAAAGATGTCTGCGCTGGGCACGCAGCATTCTTAGGGACTCCAACCATCCTGCTCATGGACTGTTCCAGCTTCTCCCCTCCAGAAGGCGTTTCAGAAGCCTTCGGACTAGAACCAGCAGGTTTAGGAACAGTTTCTTTCCAACAGCTGTCACGTTATTGAACTTAGTTCCCCGCTGACTCTTACCATCATCTCTTACCATCCTCACCTGTACATAACTGCCCATCTAACTTATTGTACATTATTTGCACATAACAGTACTCTTAACTTTCTGCACTGCTGCATATATTTGCATATATTTGCTTAAATTGCACATACTGTTAATTACCGTATATACTGCACTGCTGTCCTTTGCACTTCTGATTGGATGCTAAACTGTGTTTCGTTACCTTGTATTCATACATGTGTAATGACAATAAAGTTGAATCTAATCTAATCTGTTGAAAATGAATGGGACATCCAATATTCGTGACTGTTTCAGATCCCTTGTTTGTTTGTCAGATCACTTATTTGTGTGATCTTTTATCACTTATATTCATAATGGTGTATCTTGCACCTTGGGGAATGGGAGTTGTTCGGTCATCATAATTGTTTTAGTTTATATCACTGTTCTGTGATGGAGTTCAGTGTAACATTGAATTTCTTCTGTGTATCGTCAATAAACTCATGCAGTACTATAACAGGACACATTTACAAGTATTTGAGACCCATTGTAGTGCATCATTTTATATTTTAGCAATATTTTGTTATTAAAAGGTTTGAAAACTGTAATCAACTGAATTAACTACAAAACACCCATCAATAAAGTACATCTATTATTATATACAGCAAAAGGAACTATTTGACTACAACCGTTGCATCAGTGTTGCCCATTTGTCAGTAAATATTTAACTAAAAATTATTTATTTCGTTATCTGGGCATTTTTGTGTCCTGCGTGTGGTCGTTAAGTCGTTCCGGCCATTCCACTCCAAATCATGACGATATTATTATTAAGTTTCTCTTTTTTAGATACTCACATGGGAGGGGAGGCCTTGCAATCCTACATAGTACAGTAGTATCATATGGGTGAAGCAGAAGTAGGGACTCCTGTCTACTACTGACTGGGCAGGCTGGGTGCCCCTCCCTCCGAAGGACCATGGTCCGTCCTGTCAGCCTGCTGCTTCTCCTGGCATGTCCTGTATTGGATACACTGGTGTTCTTTGTCAGACCCGGGTCCCCGCTGACGCTCCGCCCAGTCTGCTCACGCGCCTCATGTTCTCCACATATGCTGAACTACAATGCATCCAGAAAGTATTCACAGCGCTTCACTAGTTCCACATTTTATGTTACAACCTTATTGCAAAATGGATTAAATTCATTTTTTTCCTTCAAAAGTTGACACACAGTATCCCATAATAACAACATGAATTTTTTTTTTGAGATTTTTGCAAATTTATTAAAAATAAAAAACTATGAAATCACATGTACATAAGTATTCACAACCTTTGCCATGAAGCTCAAAATTGAGGTCAGGTGCATCCTGTTTCCACTGATCATCCTTGAGATGTTTCTGCAGCTTAATTGGAGTCCACCTGTGGTAAATTCAGTTGATTGGACGTGATTTGGAATTGCACACACCTGTCTATATAAGGTCCTGCAGTTGACAGTGCATGTCAGAGCACAAACCAAGCATGAAGTCAAAGGAATTGTCTGTACACCTCCGAGACAGGATTGTCTCAAGGTACAAATCTGGGGAAGGGTACAGAAAAATTTCTGTTGCTTTGAAGGTCCCAATGAGCACAGTGGCCTCCATCATCCGTAAATGGAAGAAGTTCGGAACCACCAGGACTCTTCCTAGAGCTGGCCAGCCAACTAAACTGAGCAATTGGGAGAGAAGGGCCTTGGGCAGGGAGGTGACCAAGAACCTGATGGTCACTCTGTCAGAGCTCCAGTGTTCCTCTGTGGAGAGAGGAGAACTTTCCATAAGGACAACCTTCTCTGCAGCAATCCACCAATCAGCCCTGTATGGTAGAGTGGCCAGATGGAAGCCACTCCTTCGTAAAAGTCACATGGCAGCCTGCCTGGAGTTTGCCACAAGGCACCTGACGGACTCTCAGACCGCAAGAAACAAAATTCTCTGGTCTGATGAGACAAAGCTTGAACTCTTTGGCGTGAATGCCAGGCGTCATGTTTGGAGGAAGCCAGGCATCGCTCATCACCAGGCCAATACCATCCGTACAGTGAAGTGTGGTGGTAGCAGCATCATGCTGTGGGGATGTTTTTCAGAGGCAGGAACTGGGAGACTAGTAAGGATAGAGGGAAACATGAATGCAGCAATGTACAGACATCCTGGATGAAAACCTGCTCTTGAGTGCTCTTGACCTCAGACTGGGAAGATGGTTCATCTTTCAGCAGGACAATGACCCTAAGCACACAGCCAAGACATCAAAGGAGTGGCTTCAGGACACCTCTGTGAATGTCCTTGAGTGGCCCAGCCAGAGCCCAGACTTGAATCCAATTGAACATCTCTGGAGAGATCTGAAAATGGCTGTGCACTTACCATCCAACCTGATGGAGCTTGAGAGGTGCTGCAAAGAGGAATTGGCCAAACTGCCCAAAGATAGGTGTTACAAGCTTGTGGCATCATATTCAAAAAGACTTGAGGCTGTAATTGCTGCCAAAGGTGCATCAACAAAGTATTGAGCAAAGGTTGTGAATACTTATGTACACGTGATTTTAGTTTTTTTTTTAAATTTTTAATAAATTTGAAAAAAATCTCAAAACTTTTTTTACATTGTCATTATGTGATATTGTGTGTAGAACTTTGAAGGAAAAAAATAGTTTACTCCATTTTTGAATAAGGCTGTAGCATAACAATGTGGAAAAAGTGAAGCGCTGTGAATACTTTCCAGATGCACTGTATCCTTAAGACCTATGCAATCATGGCAACTTTATGGTACAAATTTTTATTTTATTTTTTTTTTTTAATTTTTTTTTTTTAGCTCTCGTGCAGCGACCAACTGTGTCAAGTCTGGATGAACCACCAAATTTTGATGAACTAATGGCAGCTATCAGGACAACAACACAGGATGGTAAAGCTCCAGGAAGGGATGGAATTACATCTCGCAGAATGTGCTACCGGAAACCCAGTGCAGCTTTAGAAGTGGAAGAAGCACAATGGATATGATTTTCTGCTTGAAACAGGTTCAAGAAAAGTGTATCGAACAGAACACGGGGCAGCGTGGGCAGCACGGTGGTGCAGTGGTTAGCACTGTTGCCTTACAGCTAGAAGGTTCCTGGTTCGAATCCCCAGGCTGGCAGGGGTTGGAACCTTTCTGTGTGGAGTTTGCATGTTCTCCCTGTGCTGCGTGGGTTTACTCCGGGGGCTCCGGTTTCCTCCCACAATCCAAAGACATGCATGTTAGGTTAATTGGCTGTTCTAAATTGTCCCTAGATATCGGTTTCCTATAGGCCCTTAGAATAGAGGGTTAGTACTAGTGAAAGTGCTTTGAGTGGTCTTTGTGACTAGAAAAGCGCTATATAAGAGCAGGTTAGTAGTTAGTTAGTTAGAACATGCTGCTTTTTGTAGTCTTCATAGACTTCAGTAAAGGCTTTGATACTGTTTTGCAACAAGGACTTTGGCAGGTACTCAAGAAATATGGCTGTACAGAGAAGTTTGTCAGCCTGATCGAGGCACTCCATACAGGTATGCAAGCAAACGTGGCAATGAGTGGTTGAGTATTTAAAGACTTTTCAGTAAGCAACGGGGCGAACGAGGGTGTGTGCTGGCGCCTACACGCTTCTCGCTGAATCTGGCAGTCATGCTTGAGGTGGCCTTCAAAGACGCTTCAGAAGGAGTATACATTCAAACAAGGAAAGAAGCAGACTTGTTCAATGTGGCACAGTTTAAAGCCAAGAGTAAGACATCGATAAAGGTAGTAAGAGAAATGCTCTTTGCCGACGACAGTGCTCTAGTTGCACACAGTGTGAAAGATATGCAATCTTTAGTGGAGAAATTTGCAAGAGCAGCTACCCAGTTCAGCCTCAAAATCAACATCAAGAAGACAGAGTGCCTTTACCAACCACCAAAGTTCCAATTATCAACATCACTATCAGAAGAGATCAGCATTGGTACAGAGCCACTAGTCAAGTGCAAGACTTTAAAGTATTTAGAGAGTACTGTTTCAGAGAATGCTAGGCTGGAGGATGAACGATCTCTCAGAATGGGAAGAGCAAGCGCTGTGTTTGGAAACTTGAGGGAGAGACTGTGGAACAATCAACATGTGTCAATCCATGTGAAATGCAAAGTGTACAGAGCGACAGTACTGGCTACTCTATTGTACGGTGCTGAAACTTGGACTGTCTACAGAGTGCAGGTAAAGAAACTCCACGCGTACATGATGAGACACCTTCGAGCCATAATGAACATCTCATGGAAAGACAAGATAACCAGCATAGAAGTGTTGAAACGAGCTGGTCTACCATCAATGGAGGACATGCTAATACAGATGAACCTGAGATGGCTCGGACATATTGAGAGGATGGACCACCAGCGTCTCCCTCGGCAGTTACTGTCCTCACAGTTATGTGAGGGCAAACGCCATCAGGGTAGACCAAGGCTCAGATTTAAAGACGCTGTAAAAAGAAACTTGAAGAAGTTGGATATAGACAGGAGTTCCTGGCAGCGGAAGGCTAAGGACAGAGCTGTGTGGAGGAATCTGATCAGACCTAAATGAAACAGTCCTTGTTGTCCATGACAGACTGCTATGGTGATGATGGTGATTATTTTCTTCTAGTCAAATTTGTTGCTTTTCGCGTCGTTGTTTGGCTCACGGTGCGCTGTGGTTACTGATGCTGTAATGTGATGTCGCGTATTATCCAATCAGTACGGAATAGGGATAGGTGTATCAATACTCAAGTATCAATATTTCAATACATCTATTCGATACTCTGGAGTCGATACTTTTTAAATATCACAATATCACCTTAATGCAAAACGTGCAATTTGTTTTCACTTCTGAGAGTGAGAGTTTTCACTTCCGAGTGTGCTCTGCACAGTGAGAGTGAGCTCAGCAGCATTGCGGGGGACAGATGAAGTATATGAGTAACGCTCTTTGAACCTACAGTCATGTGAAAAAGTGTTTGCCCCTTTCCCGAGTTCTCATTTTTTAGGATGTTTGTCAAACTTAAATGTTTCAGATCATCAAACAAATTTAAATATTAGACAAACATCACACAGATAAACACAAAATGCAGTTTTTATATGAAGGTGTTTATTATTAAGGGTAAAAAAAAAAAAAAAATCCAATCCTACATGGCCCTGTGTGAAAAAGTGATTGCCCCTAAACCTAACAACTGGTTAAAACATAAATTAACTGTGGTTTATGACATCTTTGGAAAGCTGAGTTCAATTTCTATACTTACACCTGTTCTCAACCAAGAAATCACTTAAATAGGACCTGCCTGACAAAGTGAAGTAGACCAAAAGATCCTCAAAAGCTAGACATCACTCTGCGGTCCAAAAAAAATTCAGGAACAAATGAGAAACAAAGTAATTGAGATCTATCAGTTTGGAAAAGGTTATAAAGCCATTTCTAAAGCTTTGGGACTCCAGCGAACAACGGTGAGAGTCATCCACAAATGGCGAAAACATGGAACAATGATGAACCTTCCCAGGAGAGGCCGGCCAACCAAAATTACCCCAAGAGCGCAGCAACGACTCGTCCAAGAGGTCACAAAAGATCCCACAGCAACATCCAAAGAACTGCAGGCCTCACTTGCCTCAGTTAAGGTCAGTGTTCATGACTCCACCATAAGAAAGAGACTGGGCAAAAATGGCCTGCATGGCAGAGTTCCAAGACGAAAACCACTGCTGAGCAAAAAGAACATGAAGACTTGTCTCAGTTTTGCCAGAAAACATCTTGATGATCCCCAAGACTTTTGGGAAAATACTCTGTGGACTGACGAGACAAAAGTTGAACTTTTTGGAAGGTGTGTGTCCCATTACATCCGATGTAAAAGTAACACAGCATTTCAGAAAAGGAACATCATACCAACAGTAAAATATGATGGTGGCAGTGTGATGGTCTGGGGCTGTTTTGCTGCTTCAGGACCTGGAAGACTTGCTATGGTAATTGGAACCATGAATTCTGCTGTCTTCCAAAAAATCCTGAAGGCAAATATCCGGCCATCTGTTCGTGACCTCAGGCTGAAGCGCATTTGGGTTCTGCAGCAGGGCAATGATCCAAAACACACCAGCAAGTCCACCTCTGAATGGCTTAAGAAAAACACAGTGAAGACTTTAGAGTGGCCTAGTCAAAGTCCTGACCTGAATCCGATTGAGATACTGTGGCATGACTTTAAAAAGGCAGTTCATGCTTGAAAACCCTCCAATGTGGCTGAATTACAACAATTCTGCAAAGATGAGTGGGCCAAAATTCCTCCACATCGCCGTAAATGACTCATTGCCAGTTATCGCAAACGCTTGTTTGCAGTTGTTGTTGCTAAGGGTGGCCCAACCAGTTATTAGGTTTAGGGGGCAATCACTTTTTCACACAGGGCCATGTAGGTTTGGATTTTTTTCCCCCTAAACAATAATTGCCTTCATTTAAAAACTACATTTTGTGTTTACTTGTGTTATCTTTGTCTAATATTTAAATTTGTTTGACGATCTGAAACATTTAAGTGTGACAAACATACAAAAAAATGAGAAATCAGGAAGAAGGCAAACACTTTTTCACACCACTGTAGCTATAAAATTGTAAAATCAACAGCTAAAATCATAAAAAGTTAGTTTTACAGGACAAACTAAACACCATTGCATTTAAAAAGATTAATATCTAAAAAGCAAAATTTCACACAAGTTCACCTCCATGCTATAATAATATAATAATAATAATAATTTTAAGCCTCAAAAAACCTGACTTAATCGCTTGACTTGTCAAGCGATTAAGTCAGTTAATGGTACCCCTCTGGTAATGAAAGAAAAACCCGCAATGGTCACAGAAATAACTTGAATCTGACAAAGGTGGTAGTAAATAAAAAGTCTATGAAAATTAACCAATGAAAATCAGACAATGCTTTTGAATTGTGGTTCAACAGAATTACTTTAAAAAACAAACTCATGAAACAGGCCTGGACAAAAATGATGGTACCCCTAGAAAAGATTGAAAATAATGGGACCATAGGGACATGTTCAACCAAGATGTTTCCTCTAATTAACATCACAGGTGTCTACAAACTTGTAATCAGTCAGTCGGCCTATTTAAAGGGTGACAAGGTAGTCACTGTGCTGTTTGGTGACATGGTGTGTACCACACTAAACATGGACCAGAGGAAGCAAAGGAGAGAGTTGTCTCAGGAGATTAGAAAGAAAATTATAGACAAGCATGTTAAAGGTAACGGCTATAAGACTATCTCCAAGCAGCTTGATGTTCCTGTGACTACAGTTGCACATATTATTCAGAAATTTAAGATCCATGGGACTGTAGCCAACCTCCCTGGACGTGGCCGCAGGAGGAAACTTGATGAAAAATGGAAGAGACGGATAATACAAATGGTAACAAAAGAGCCCAGAACAGCCTCTAGACTTAGACTTAACTTTATTAATCCCTTTGGGATGATGCCCTCTGGGAAATTTAAAATTTCCAGCAGCACATAAAAGGAGCATACAGATCAGAAAAGCAACAAAGAAAAAAATAAACACTTAATATACACAATATAAATGCAAGGCTAAATATGGCTTGTACAAGTGTGGTTAAGTTAAGGTTATTGCACTATGAATGCCCTACTGTCCTCTGTACTCTATGTCCCCCCCCCCAAGTGAGGAGACACTTGGGAAGGAGCAGTCTTTCACTGAACAGGCTCCTCTGGTCACTGATGATGGTGTGCAGAGGGTGGCTGACGTTGTCCATTATATCCAACAGTTTATCCAGAGTCCTCATCTCTGCCACCGTCACCAGGGTGTCCAGCTTCGCGCCGACCACAGAGCCGGCCCGCCTGATCAATTTATCCAGTCTGGACGCATCCTTCTTGGATATACTGCCCCCCCAGCACACCACAGAGTAAAAGAGGACGCTGGCAACCACCGACTGGTAAAACATCCGCAGAAGTTTGCTGCAGATGTTGAAGGACCGCAATCTCCTTAGGAAGTACATCCTACTTTGTGTCTCCCCATACAAGTGGCCTACATGTGTTTAGGCATACTCTAAACACATTCAAGGTGAACTCCAAGGTCAAGGTACATCAGTGTCGGATTGCACCATCCGTTGTTGTTTGAGCCAAAGTGGACTTCATGGGAGACATCCAAGGAGGACACCACTGTTGAAAACAAATCATAAAACAGCCAGACTGGAATTTGCCAAACTGCATGTTGACAAGCCACAAAGCTTCTGGGAGAATGTCCTATGGACAGACGAGACAAAATAAACTTTCTGGCAAGGCACATCAGCTCTATGTTCACAGACGCAAAAAGAAGCATACCAAGAAAAGAACACTGTCCCTACTGTGAAACATGGAGGAGGTTCTGTTATGTTCAGGGGCTGCTTTGCTGCATCTGGCACAGGGTGTCTTGAATCTGTGCAGGGTACAATGAAATCTCAAAACTATCAAGGTATTCTAGAGAGAAATGTGCTGCCCAGTGTTAGACAGCTTGGTCTCAGTCGCAGGTCATGGGTCTTGCAACAGGATAATGACCCAAAACACACAGCTAAAAACACCCAAGAATGGCTAAGAGCGAAACATTGGACTATTCTAAAGTGGCCTTCTGTGAGCCCTTATCTAAATCCTATTGAACATCTGTGGAAGGAGCTGAAACATGCCGTGTGGAGAAGGCATCCTTCAAACCTGCGACAACT
The DNA here is from genome assembly GCA_020510985.1 of Pholidichthys leucotaenia. NCBI lineage: Eukaryota > Metazoa > Chordata > Actinopteri > Cichliformes > Pholidichthyidae > Pholidichthys > Pholidichthys leucotaenia. The sequence goes on along the minus strand of CM035842.1, from coordinate 244,737,492 downwards.
GGAGCAGTTTGCTCATGAGGAGTGGGCCAAAATACCTGCTGAGAGGTGCAGAAGTCTCATTGACAGTTACAGAAATGGTTTGATTGCAGTGATTGCCTCAAAAGGTTGTGCAACAAAATATTAAGTTAAGGGTACCATCATTTTTGTCCAGGCCTCTTTCATGAGTTTGTTTTTTTTTTTTTAAATAATTCTGTTGAACCACAATTCAAAAGCATTGTCTGATTTTCATTGGTTAATTTTCATAGAATTTTTATTTATTGCCACTTTTGTCAGATTCAAGTTATTTCTGTGACCATTGTGGGTTTTTCTTTCAAAGAGGGGTACCAACAATTTTGTCCACTTGTGTAGGTCGTCCGCCAGAGACTGCCACCCTCTTCTGTTCTGTGCTTTCTTCTCCAGCTGTCCCCACATCAGTCCCACTTCTTGGACTTACTTCTCCAGATGGCAGCATCAGTTGTTAATGGGCTTTGCACTTTTCCTTTTTCCTTGGGGCATCCATCTCAGAGCTCTTCTAGTGGGTTCTCTGGTGGCTTCTTCAGGGTATGGCCCAACCACCTTCACTTTCTTCTCTTGATTTCAGGTTCAACTAGCTCTTGCACTGTCATTGTCCAGATCAAAAGTGGACAAATATAATTCCTTACTACAGAATTAGACTTTTTTTTTTTCAACAGTCACACTCTGTTACAGCATGGCTGGAGCTATTACTCCATGGTTTCCAGGGAAAGAGGAGGTGGAATTTTTCATCTTCAGTAACACACAGAGCTTTTACGTGATATCGGCAGCTACCAAAAGGACCACCATATAACCAGCGTCATGCGGGCCCAGTGTGATTGCGATCCTGGACAAAGCGACCGCATCCCCGCATCTCAACATGGACAAATCTCGGCAGAATCGGAGACAGAAGTGCTGCGGTAGATACACTCACGTTTCACAGCAGCACTTCATTTTTGTGGGTGCACACCAAGAACAAAGCGTGTCAGTCAGGGATGGATATCCTGGCCTTGTGTGTGTGTGTGACACCCGCAGTGAACCATGTTTTTGCAACCTGCTGCATACCCGCTGGAGTGGTTGGACCCAGAGTCTCTGCAGAGAGTGTAGTCAGTGGAACAGCAAAGTTTGAATTCTGAGCGCCAAGGAGCTTGTGCCATAAACTGTCCGGGCAGTTGCCAGTACAACATTTCAGTTCAGCTTTTTTTTGTTAACAGTATCTTTTTTCCCAAATTCTATCAAAAGGCTTTGGAGTCCTGACGGAGGACTCTCAGGGTTCAGATCCGGACTGGAGTCTGCCAGTTGGTGACCCCTGTCCTACAGTTTTGTTTCAAATGTTTTGAAACTTGGTACCATTGTTCGATACACTCTGATGATGTCCATATTGCAATTTCACTCTCATTGGATTACTTTGAGATCAGAGATCAGATTTTCCCTAAATCTTCATAATGCAGTAACTACTGAAAGAAACAATGTCGGCTTTTCAAATCGATACAGTAGTTGTATCTAAGCTGCATCCTGGATGACTTGCACTCTGACCTAACTATGGGTTTGGGGTCGAAAGGTCAAGAGTATCAATCCATTTCCACTATTATAAAAATGATTAAAGCTAGGGCCACTAAACCTCGTATACAGGTTCACCTTGGGATCCTGACCTCAGACTATGGGTTTGGGGTCAGAGGGTCAAGGCAAGTTTATTTGTATAGCACATTTCGTGTACAAGACAATTCAAAATGCTTTACATAAAGCATTACAGGTCAAAGGGTCAATGTTATCATTCCATTTGCACTATTACTATAAAACGAGTAAAGCTAGGGCCACCAAACTGCTACACAGGTTCACTGAGACCATGACCTCTGACTACAGATTTGAGGTCAAAGGTCAAGGTTGGAACTCCCTATGCTCTCTTACTATAGAACATGTATATCATAATTTGGTTCTGCTACAGTAATTATGTTGAAAAGTTGAAAACTGCTGTCCTTCTGTAAATAATGGGATCTTCAAAGAAAACTGAGGCATACTGCACTCACCCCAGAGAGCTCTTGTGACAACTTTTCATTGGCAATATCTGTAAATGATCTCTGCTTAATTTCAAGTAATTTGGATGAATGGCCTAGGAGAAGTTCATTTTGACTTCACTTGCACATTTTTTTGAGAATATGGTGCAGAAAATTTAATTTTAGAGAATAAGATCAGTGGAAAAATCAGAATAGAATCATGAATTTTGAGTCTAGGTCCAGTTGTTCTTGAGATATTTGCAAAAGTGTAAAACTGTTTATAGCGCTACCTATGGACACAGTGTCTTCATTTTTGGTGTCTGGGTAGTGAGGAGAATGTGTGACCAGACTGTAAAATTTCATGTTTCCTATGCATTACTGCTTTTGCTCAACATGCACTTGTAATGCAGGAGAAATAGAACAAAATAAAGAGTTTTCCTGCATCTGTTTGGAACCCTGAATGTCAGAATCTCAAGCAGAATGAACCATTGTCCTAAAAACTCTCATAGCAACAAATCACACAAATTGATTCCTGTGTTAATATATTAATTTGTCTTTTCAGTTTTCTACTGAAGATATCCAGCTGGAAACTGAAGGTAAGCAGCAGCAATGAGGAGAACTCCTGTGCAGTTTGACCATATATTGTCACAGAAACCCTACAGAACACATGAGAATGAAGGGGGCTCTTTAAATGTCACTCAGATGGTTTTTACAGCTTTTTTCATGTAAATTTTCAACTTTTTTTTTTTTTTTTTTTACATAAAATTCCACATTTTTTGCTTGTAAATTTTGCATGTTTTATTTGCAAGTTTGTGACTTTGTTCTTATAAATTTGCTAATTTTTTCCCCTCATAATTTTGCAAAATTTTTCATAAAATTTTGCTGTTTTTTTCCCTTGGAAATTTACATCTTTTTCCTCATAAACTTAAAAAGTCTCCTGAATTTGCAGCTTTTTTCTTGTAAATCTGCACCTTTTTGTCATTTTTTTTTAATATAGTTTTGTATCTTTTTTCACTCGGATGTTTTTTTTTCCTCCGTCAGGTGCAGAGTGTGGCAGCGTGGAGAAGGTGTGTCTGCAGGCATCGGAGCTGATCAGCTGCGAGTGGTGTAACGTTCGGAAACTTCCCGTCCTGTTCTTCCAGACCACCCAGAAGGAGTGCCTCCGCCTCAGGACGCAGCTCAACATGGAGAAGGGGGGCCATTGGTACGACTGCTCCGAAGAACGTGAGTACGGTTTCCATAGCAACATTTAGATTCAAAGATTTTATTTGTCAATACTACTATACGTACAGGACATACAGGAGAATTGAAATGCAGTTTCTTTTTTCTTTTGTGTGCGCAATATAAGAAAAGGAATAAAGCTGGAAAAACAACAGCAGTCTAGTCATGTGGAAAAAAATTAGGACACCCCTTTAAATATTCAGCTCTTTATTAAGAAATATTCGCATAGCTATGTCTAACCTTGTTTTTGTTTTTATTTGCATTTTTTTTTAATTTATTGTAGCCATTGTAAGTGGGAATGAATGTGGGGGTGTCCTAAAAAAGATGGGGAGTGTCCTAATTTATTCCTCACTATTTGTTTAGAATTACATTTTACAGAAAATTTTAAAGAAAGTCTTTAATTCATTTTGAATTGTTTAGTTGTATTACGTGAATCTCCCTGTATTTTCAACATTGATATTAAAGTATGACACGATGTAGGAGCTATGGATCAATATTCAGTATGAATTTATCTTCAATCGTCCACATAGTTGGTTCTGTTGACTTAGAACGCTAAATATGTGGAAAAATATTTCTAAGTGAATTCAAATTTAGTGCCTTGTGGCAGTTACGCGATATCCTGAGACGCACCTCGTTTCCAGATATGATGTCATGAGGAGTGTTTCCTCTCAGCTGATCAGTGTGCTGTCAATGTAAACACGCTGTTTAGCTTCTATATCGACGAAGAAATGCTGAAATGTTGCATGGCGGCTGGGTGTTCTAATTGCCCCAGTGAACATATAAGCCTGTTCTCATTCCCAAAAGATCCAGATCTTCTTAAAAAATGGGCGAAGCAAGTACAGTGATCCCTCGCTACTTCGCGCTTCACCTTTCGCGCCCTCAGTGCATCGCGGATTTTTCAAAAATATTCATCAAAAATTCAAAATTGAGAAATAATGGGCGGGTGCTAGCAGAAGGCAGGGGGACTACATTAGACCATCAGGTATCAACACGGAGAGCCGCACAACTCAAAAAATCCACCTCTCTGTTCGCTGTTCTCGTGTTGGCTCGGCTCGGAAATCTCGCAAGCTGATTGGCCGAGACGTTTCACCCACCTCCTCTCCCTGCCGAGTGCCCATGAAGGGAAGGAAGACCGCATTCATTGCTCTTTATCGCTCGTGTTACGTAGTCTCGCAGCGTGGAACTTTTTGCTGTTCTCTTGTGCCATTTTGTGCGAAATAGTCTTCCCGTCGAGCCACTACGCCGCCTCCTGCAGCTTCTCCAGCTCTATCGGAAGCTGCCCTCGATGATCCTGCGCCTCTAGCACCTGACGATGAGGCGTCACCTGAGGAGCAGTAAAGCTCTCATTAACCTGTGAAGTAAATCATCTTCATCTTGAGTTACGTATCTTGTTATAAGAATAAAAGAGTTCTAAAAACATATTTATGTACACTTTATTTACATCTACGTATGTATGTACACGTACACACACACACACACACACACACTCGTATCATATGAGAGAGAGAGTGAGAGAATGAACGTGCGTATTATTTATGGATGACGTCATTAGGGGTGACGCTACTTCGCAGTTTTTCACTTTTCGCGGTCGGTTCTGGAACCCATTAACCGCGATAAGTGAGGGATCACTGTACAGAGAACAAGGGACAAATGGCAACCCACACCATCTTCTGTACTCTATAGCGATCATTTCACTGCAGACAGTTTTGAGGAGGCGCCTGCTATACAGGAATCTTTAGGCTTGAAAGTTCATTACAAATGGGTTCTAAAACCGACTGCCATACCTACGGTTTTTAAATGAAAACCCACAGTTTAAGACGATATCAACATATCAAAACAGCGCAGAGAAGCAACAGAGTCAAAACTGCCCGGAAAAGAGTTTGTGTAATTGATTTTTTTTTTTCCCCACATTAGGTGATTGTGATTTTATTAAATTTCTTCCACCGAAAGTAAAATCCTCTCCTGTGAATTTTGAAGCAGAGTGTTGACTTTACTCCAGATGGAATGACTTTGTGTTAAAAAACGTTATATTACTTTTTTCAGTTTTCATTTTTATAAATCTTATTGCCTACCGAAACTGAATATCTGAGCTTTTATTTTTTTATTTCCCCGACCACCCAATCGGGGAAATTAAAAAAAAAAAAAAAGAAGCCAAAATTTCTGTAAACCAAACAATTAAATAATGATGGCCTTATGTGGAAAAAAATTACATAATAATAATAATAATTACATAAATATATGCACAAAATCAATACCTATGGTTGATATTTACAACATAGCAAAGGTACATGATCAAAGTTGCACATCTAGTTCTTTTAGATCTATCTGTATATTACCATTCAGTGTTTTGGAGGCGACCGATGTCCATCTCTAACCCTTCACCGTCGGACCCTTCATCCTCTGAAACGTGCGAGTCATCTTTGCTTCCTGAACGATATGGTTCAAATAAATAGGGTTGCAGTCCTTCGTTAGAACCAACTCGCTCTTCTTCATCACTTGGTCCTGCTTATTCCTCAAAAACTATCGACAAATCGCTCGAATCTTCGCTGAAAGTGCTCACAACTTCCTCCGCTTCAGTGTACTCAGCCATGCTTGTTTACATCTTTGGTTCACCTCATTACGTCACAAAATGGCAGCGGCGTTTGACCCAATTTCAACAAATGAACATCGCAATCGTCTGCATCATGATGTAATTCATGGTAGTATATGGAAACAAAATTTTATTGAATGTTTTTGTCTATACAGAATAAAAACACAGTAGTTATTTTTTTTTTGTAACTTAGGTTTTTATTCATTTTTCATCATATATAATGCATTCAGATCACATTCTACATTTAAAAACAAAGGGGTTAGGGTAGGGAAAAAGAAAAAAAAAAAAGGGGGGGGGGACAAATGTTGGAGCATCAAGTTTTTAGTTTCCATCTCTTAATTCTTCTGGTTTTTTCAGTTTCTTTGGTTATTCTTTCAATTTCTGCCTCGTTGTTGCACTTTGTAGTGTGTCCATTTCCGCCATTTTTTTCCCCATAGTCCTTCTTGCATTCTTTGTCGATATGTTAGTTTTTCCATCATACGTATGTCCTCAACAATGTCAGTCCATTGTTCTTGGTCAGGAAGAACTTCTGATCGCCATTTTTTTGTGATAGTTTTTTTACATGCAATCAACAAGATTTTAACTAGATATCTGTCCTCAGCCTGTATAACATTGTCTTTTTTAAGATCACATAAGTACATCAGGTTACAGTTCATTGGTATATTATATCCTAATATTCTCTGTATTGTCACATGTATAGATTTCCAGAATGATGATATTTTGTAGCATTTCCAAAACATATGTGAGTGGTCTGCATTTTGAGCCCCACATCCCCTCCAGCATAAAGATTGGGTATTTGTATATTTTCCTTGAATCTGTGGTGTAATGAAAAAGCGAATCACGTTTTTCCATCCAAATTCCCTCCATGTCCTTGAATTTGTTGATGTGTGTTGTGTTTTCCATATTTCCTGCCAGCTTTCTTCTGTTATGTTTAAATTGAGCTCTTTCTCCCATTTCTCCTTTATATAGTTACTTGTATGATTGTTTGTCATAAGTTTCTGATATAGCTTTGAAATAGTTCTTATTTTATTTCCTGTATATGAGCTTAAAATAAGTTGTATAATCTCGTTCACATCTGTTTGGAGGTTATGCCTAATCTTCTTCATATAGTAATCTCTCATCTGCAGATATCTGAAAAATTCCGATCTTTCTAGTTTAAATTTTCTCCTGATGTTTACAAAGCTCCCGAGATCTTTTTTTCCGATATTGCCCCATGCTGTGATTCCCTTGTTCACCAGATTTTTGTATCCCCTATCTTGTTTTGCCGGTTCAAACTGACTGTCAAATGCTACCCATTTCAATAGTTTTATGTCTTCCTTTATATTATACTTTTGTACTATTTTATACCACAGTTCTAAAGTAAATTTAGTGATTGGGTCTATTTGTTTGATTTGCTTATATGCATCTTTATCCCCTATTATGCTTTGTACTGGGAGTCCCTCAATTTCCTTTTCCATTTCTTTCCATTTTGCCTCATATCCCTCGTCGCACCAACATATGATATATCTTATTTGTGCTGAGTAGTAATATTCCTTTAGACTCGGTAGGCCCATGCCTCCTTTCTCTTTTGGTAATTGGAGGGTTTTAATTTCACTCTTGGTTTTTTACCTCCCCAAACAAATCTCGATATCATCCTGTCCCACTTTGAGAATTGGGCATCTGGAATCTCTGTTGGTATAGCCTGGAAGAGGTAAAGTAATCTAGGTTGTATGCTGATTTTGACTGTCTCAATTTTTGAATTCAGATCCATATTTAAGATTGACCATCTATCAATATCTTTTTTTATTTCTTGTTCCAACCTATCATAGTTTGCTTTATATATTTTGCTTAGGTCTTTAGGTATGTTCACTCCAAGGTATTTTATTTCTTTTTGGTTCCAGTTTAGTTTGATCTTATCAGTTATCTGGTTTAGAGGGTTATAGTGGAATGTCAGTATTTGTGTTTTTGTTATGTTTATCTTGTATCCTGATAATTTTCCAAAATTTTCTATCAAGTTCATCATTTCCATTATTGATTCATCTGGTTGTTCTAGGTAAACTATAATATCGTCTGCAAATAGCCCAATCTTGTGTTCCGCCCCCTTTATTGTTACACCTTTTAATTTCTTATTTTGTCGTATCGCTTGAGCCAATGGTTCTATGAACAGAGCAAACAAGGTGGGCGATAAGCAGCATCCCTGCCTAGTTGATCTTTGTATATTTACTTTGTCTGTTAAGCTACCGTTTATCTTGATTCTTGCCACAGGTTCTTGATATAGCGTCCTTATGCATTGTACTGATTTTTCGTTAAATCCAAAGCACTCCAGTACACTACATAGGAATTTCCAGTTAACCCTGTCAAATGCTTTTTCTGCGTCTAAACTCATTATTACTGCGCTTTTCTTTTCTTTATGTATTTGGTTAATTATATGTATTGTTCTCCTGATATTGTCATGTGTTTGGCGTCCCTCTATGAATCCAGTTTGATCATCTTCTATCAATTCCGTCAAGAATGTCTTTATTCGTTTACATATAATTGTTGTATATATTTTATAATCCACATTTAATAAAGAGATTGGTCTATAGTTTCCGCATTGTTCTTTATCTTTCCCTGGCTTTAAAATAACTGAAATAATGGCTTCGTTCCATGATGGAGGTATTTTGTTGTTGTTCAACGTCCAATTAAATGACTTTAGGAGCTGTGGCGTGAGTTCTTCTATAAACAGTTTATAAAACTCAGATGGGTATCCATCACTACCTGGTGATTTACCGTTTTTAAGTGACTTAATCACATCTCTGATCTCTTGTGTTGTTATTTCTGCTGTTAGCTTTTCATTTTGTTGATTTCCTATTGATGGCAAGTCCAATGTGCCTAGAAATTTTTTAATATCTTTAGTATTTGTTTCTTCAGGTTGCGAGTATAGTTCTTGGTAGAAATTATGGAATATTTCTTCGATGTTTTCTGGGTTAACTGTGATTTTATTTGTGGTGGGGTCTTTAATCTTGTATACATTATTCATTGTTTGTTGTTTTCTTAACCGTTTTGCCAGCAGTTTTGTGGCTTTTGGCCCTGTTTCATAATATTTTTGCTTTAGATATCTATTTTTCCTTTCAATTTCATCCATTTGTGTTTCTTTTATCTTTGTTTTTTCTTCTTTAATTTCTTGATATATTTTTGGATCATTTGTGCTTTGATGTTTACGTTCTAATTCCCTCAGTCTCTCACATCTTTGTTCATACGCTTCCAGTTTAGTCTTATTTGCTTTTCCTGTTTCAACGATTAATTTTCCTCTTAACACGGCTTTTAGTGCGTCCCATAATATTGTTGGGTCCACTTCTTCATTGTCATTCTCTTGGATATATTCGTTTATGTTTATTTTTATTCTTTCTTTCATTTTCTCATCATTTAACAGTCCTACGTTAAGTTTCCATGTTGTTTGTCGTTTTCTATTGTTTAAATATATTTCCATGTATATAGGGTTATGATCTGATATTTCTGCCCCTCCAATCCAACAATTTCTCACCCTGTGTCTGTCACCTTCATTCATAAGGAAGTAATCTATTCTAGAGTGTACTTTATGGACTGCTGAATAATGTGTATAGTCTTTTTCGAGTGGGTGTAGGTCCCTCCATATGTCTACCATACCCATTTCTGTCAGTGAGGCTCTTATGAACTTTGTTACATGTTTTTTTTGTCTTCTTAACACTTGTTGTATCAACTTCATGATCCATGACAGCATTTAAGTCTCCTCCACAAATTAGGACTCCTTCACTGTGTGTTGCTATGAGATTAAACAGATGTTGAAAAAAACCCTTGTCACTTTCTGGTGGGGCATAGATGTTCACTAATGTAATCTGCATACCATCTATTCTTCCCTTTATTATTACATACCTGCCTTCTTTATCCTGGATTTCCTGTTCACTTTCAAATTGTATTTTGTTTGAGATTAGTATCATAACCCCCCCTTTTAGCTCCTCCCTTAAATGAACTGTAGTAGGAGTTCTTATAGCCAAATCTCTTTAGTTTCACATGTTCTGTCTTGCTCAAATGTGTCTCTTGCATAAATATAATTTCAGCTTTTTCCTTCTTGAATTTTCTTATTATTCTTTCCCTTTTAACAGGTGAGTTCAGACCATTCACGTTTAGTGTTATTATCTTAAGATTTTTACCCATATTCATGTTTTTCCATTTTTTTAACTTGTGCTCCTAGCCCCTTTAACAACAAAAATAACATATATTTATATAAAAACACATTAAAAAATCTCGACCTCCGTACTTTGGGCCTTTCTTCTGCCCACTGGTCCCTGTTGGTGGGTGGGGGGTTTGTCTTCACAGAGTGAAGGGCCCTCCCTAGACTAATTACTATCAAAGTAATAGTCATTAGTCTAGAAATGTCCCACAAATATCACTTAAACCTCTCCTAGCCGTCTGTTTCTCTTTTACCTTGTCTTCTTGGCCTTCATTTCTTCTGTGCCTTTCTTAATCTTTGTTATGATCTAGGCTTTCAGTTGAAAGCCTTGTAGCTTGTCCTGGGCCCGCTGCTCTACGTCTCTCCCCCTTCTTCCGCCGTTCACTCGTCTCCACTCCGGCTGTCGTGATGCGTTCAGGGCCGTCGCTGCTCCAGCCGTTTCCTCCGGCACGCTCACCTCAAGGCCCCGCTCCATCATATCCCGCGCTGCCTCTTCGGCCGTGTTGTAGGTTCTTGTGCCGTCCTCCCAGTGAATCCTCATTTTCGTTAGCGGCGTTTGGAATCTAATTTTTTTTTCTCTTTCAGCGTTTTTTTAATGTTGGCATATTTCTTCCGCTGCTGCACAATTTCTGTCGGGTAGTCATGGTCAAAGAATATCTGTTTGTCGCCGATTCGTATCTTTTTTTTCCATGCTTGCGTCAGGATTCTTTCCTTTATGTCATATTTCACAAAGTTTACCACAACTGACCTGGGTGTAGCGTTTGTTTTCGGGTTCTGTGCCGGGGTTCTGTGCGCTCGTTGAATCTGCAGATCCGTTTCTTCGGGCAGTTCCAGCTCTTTTTTCAAGAACTGATCCATGAATTTCGTCATCGAGTTGCCTTCAATGCCCTCCGGAATTCCAAAGATGCGCATATTGCTTCGTCTGGATCTGCTCTCCAAGTCGTTTATTTTCTCCTGCATCCTCTGCGTTTGCGTCGTCAGGGTCTGTAGTTGTTCGTTTGCCTCGCTTTTCCAATCTTCTAGCTCCGATATTCGGGCCTGCGCTTCTGTCATACACGCCCGCTGGGAGCGCAGCTCCTCCATGTTTTCTGTTAGCTTACGCTCCATTTCTCTTCGGAGGTCCATAATTTCCTCCTTAATCTCTTTTTTCAGCTCCTCCTTAAGAGCCGCTAAATCCTGCTGCAGCTGCCGCTTGAATTCTCTTAACTCTTCACCCAAACTGGCGATGCCAGTGTTCATGTTTTCGAGTCTGTCGTCCTCCATTTTCTCTGCTGTAGACACCTCGTTTTTTTGGGCTTCGCGTTCAGCGGTGTTTCCTGCGTTGTTGGAGAGGAATTCTTCAATTTTACCCTGCTTTTGTCCTTGTGCCCGGTTCCTTCGTGTTTTCATCCCTTAGTTTATTGATCCGCTTATGTCGAGTTGGCCATTTACCGATGATTTTTAATCCGGCTAGGGAGAGCTCTCTGTTTAAGCGTTATGTCTCTCCGCCATCTTCCCGGAAGTCACAGTAGTTATTTCTAATGATGTCTTGGTTGAATTATGTCACAGATTCTTTAAATATCCATATGTCCAAATATTGACCCGTGCTGGCAAAATGAGTCGGAATGCGCACTGCGTCGTTACGAGCTGCAGGCAGTAGAAGTCATAAATCATGACGCTTTCTTTGTTTGCTAGCGGCAAGTCCTGGGAAAACCCCGTGAGTGCCTGATATCATTGGAAAGCTTAGAAAACGTACTTTCTAAAAATACATGTTTTTGTGGAAGATGTCACTCCCGACCGATCGAACGAGAGTTTTAAACCTAGCCAAAATATAAACAAATGGGCTTTTTCTGGGTCAGTTTCTTCCTACAAATTAAATATCATTTTGAAGGTCTTTCAATACAGAATATGGAAAAAACGTTACCTCAGTTTTGATAATTTCCTCAAAGTGGCTCGTTCTGCCAGCATGGGTCACATGTTAAAAAAAACACACACAGGCTTATACAGTGTGTCCTAATTTTTTTTTCACATGACTGTATGTACAGTAATGCTACCCGTAGTGCAAATAACAACAAAAGATAAAACCGAGAATTCCATAGTGCAAATAAAGATAAACGATAAAACCCAGTTATCCTATATACAAAAAAAAGCTGAGCAGTAAACACTCGTAGTTGCAAGTTTTATAACAGTGGAGTCGACGTTGAAGTCTTTCTATTTCTGTCTATCTTTTCTATTTCTATTTACATCACTGGTTCTGGTTTTCTTTTGACTTCTGCAGTAAGAGTAATGATGCTGCAAATGTACATATCAAAAAATGCAAAAAAATACTTGTGATTTTATGATTGTCTCAATTTTACTAGTTTTACAAAAGGGAAAATATGAAATTTGAGGGGAAAAAACTGCAAGTACAACAGAAAAAGGTAGAAATTTACCAGGATAAAGTTGCAATTTATGGGTTTGAAAAGTCCCAAATTTACAGGTAAAAGGTTGCAAATGAAAAGGACTTTTTTTATGAGGAAGGAAGTAGTGAATTTATGTGGGAAAGTCTCACCAAAAACGGTGCAAAAACTACATGTGAGAAAAATGGTGTTAGAGTAACAAGTCACATTTGCTGATGTTCAAAAATGCATGGAAAAATCATACTTTGGGGGGTGGAAAAACACTGGAAATTTTGAGTGAAATTTACAGAAGGGGAAGGTAGTAAATTTCAAGAGTGAAACGTAGCACATTTAGAGTGACAAATTAGGCACAGTTAGGGGAAGATTGACTAATGTGCTGCACCATTGCAAAAGTTTGTTTTGCCGTTAAAAAACTACTGTTGAGATTTACTAAAGGGCGCAGGGCAAAATTAGTGGTGGAAAGGCGTGGACGATGTTAATTCTGCGCCTGGCCTCATTGCATATGTATTTGTAGGAGATGTTGTGTCAAAGTGCAAATTTGAGGGAGGGGAGTATTTAAATGACCGGTGCAAGGTGATTTATTAAGGCTTGCAGTTGTCAATCTCCTGCTAAATGCACCAGGATTTAACACCCCCAAAAAAGCATGTCTTAATTCATCTGCGCCTGACATGACGGTGATTGTCGGTGCGGAGACACCGGCGAGAACCAAGGGTGCGTGGCCGAAGAGACAGAATCTTCTCTCTGCACGTGACTTTATTTGGCATGACAGGACAGATTATATGAACAGAAAGGATCTCAGAGATCGGTGCTCTGCTGAACTGGACGTCAGCCGACAGGATTTTTAAAAAATTTCATTTGCTTATATATAGCCTACTACTCCTACTACTAATTTATTTCATTCATACCGCGCTTTCCATCCATCCATCCATCCATCTTCTACCGCTTTTCCGGAGGTCCGGGTCGCGGAGGCAGCAGTTCAAGCAGAGAAGCCCAGACTTCCCTCTCCCCAGCCACCTGCTCCAGCTCTTCAGAGGGGATACCAAGGCGTTCCCAGACTAGCTGGGAGACATAGTCTCTCCACCGAGTCCTGGGTCTGCCCCGGGGTCTCCTCCCAGTGGGACGTGCCTGAAACACCTCAAGTGGGAGGCGTCCAGGAGGCATCCTAATCAGATGCCCATACCACCTCAACTGACTCCTTTCAATGTGGAGGAGCAGCGGTTCTACTCTGAGCCTCTCCCGGATGACTGAGCTCCTCACCCTATCTCTGAGGGTGAGTCCAGCAATCCTACGGAGAAAGCTCATTTCAGCCGCTTGTATCCGCGATCTCGTTCTTTCGGTCATTACCCAAAGCTCGTGACCATAGGTGAGAGTAGGAACGTAGATTGACTGGTAAATCGAGAGCTTTGCCTTAGAACTAAGCTCCCTCTTCACCACAACAGACCGGTACAACGTCCGCATCACTGCAGATGCTGCTCCAATCCGTCTGTCGATCTCTCGCTCCATTTTCCCCTCACTCGTGAACAAGACCCCAAGATACTTAAACTCCTCCACTTGGGGCAGGAGCCTGTCCCCAACCCGGAGAGGACAATCCACCTTTTTCCGGCTGAGGACCATGGACTCGGACTTGGAGGTGCTGATTCTCATCCCAGCCGCTTCACACTCAGCGGCAAACCGTCCCAGCAAGAGCTGTAGGTCATTGCTGGATGAAGCCAACAGGACAACATCATCTGCAAACAACAGAGATGAGATCCTGTGGTCACCAAGCATGACACCCTCCATTCCCTGGCTGCGCCTAGAAATCCTGTCCATAAAAATTATGAACAGGACCGGTGACAAAGGGCAGCCCTGGCGGAGTCCAACTCTCACTGGGAATGACTCCGACCGAGTGTTGGCAATACGAACTAAACTCTCACAATGGTCGTACAGAGACCGAATAGCTCGTAACAACAAGCCCGATACCCCATACTCCCGAAGCACCCCCCACAAAAATCCACGAGGGACGCGGTCAAATGCCTTCTCCAAGTCCACAAAACACATGTAAACTGGTTGGGCAAACTCCCACGAGCCCTCAAGAATTCTCGAGAGGGTAAAGAGCTGGTCCGATGTGCCACGGCCAGGACGAAAACCACATTGCTCCTCCTGAATCCGAGGTTCGACCAACGGCCGGACTCTCCTCTCCAGTACCTTGGCATAGACCTTCCCAGGGAGGCTGAGGAGTGTGATCCCTCTAAAGTTGGAGCACACCCTCCGGTCCCCTTTTTTGAAGAGAGGAACCGCGCTTTCCATTGTGGGGCAAAATCTCAAAGTGCCACACAAAAAGGATTAAGAACAAGAATAAAAGCAAGCATTCTCGTAGTTGCCTCTCCTCTCTATCAGACTCCCCCTCGCTTTTGAAACAAAAGCTCTTCCACATTGTCAGTTTTCACAGTAATTCAGTTCCTTCTTCTCTCTCCCAATTCAGGATACAAAAGGGGGAAAACGACAACGAGATTATCTTAAAAAAAAAAAAAAAAAAAAAGCACAGATCCATAGACGTCCCCTGAAATTGCAACATCATAGTATGACTGGCGCCTAGCGGCTGCCCCGGCCTTGGATGCACTCTGCAGAGCGTGCCCAAATGCCAAGTCACGTTTCGTTACCATGTGTAATGACAATAAAGTTGAATCTCAATCTCTGACAGCAGTCTCTGCTGTGGTTGTCCGAGGAATAAGTGAAATTGTGTGTAACTTTATTACATTCCAGACTTCATAAAATGCGCATTTATGAAAAGTGATGGACTGGGGAGACCTGTAGATTTTGTTACAACAAAGTTATTCACATAATAAAACCCCAGAGTCATCAGACCATCTTAACAGTTCTTGTGTTAATAAAATAAACACATTGGTCAAATAATCAATTTATTCACAAGAAGTTCTTTTTTAAATTGGGGTGCTTTCACACCTAAATTTGTTTAATTTGGTCCGAATCAGCTGACAACTTTGCTACTTTGTATCATTTTCTCCTTGGCTCCTCGGTTCCCTTTCACACAGGCAAAAATTCAAGCGGACCAGACTGCGTCACATTAAATCCCGTAAGACTTGTGTCAGAACGTTCTCTGTTCTTATTGGTCATATTTTTTTTTGCTACGAGAACAGGAAAGGTAAATACGGGAAGTAGGATGACGACTGTGTATTTATGCATTTCTGGGGAGAAAATAATACAAATCGTAGCGTATTCTACGGAGGTTTTCATCGCTGTGGTTATCATTTATTACATTACGTGCATATACTACTTTCGGCAAATGGTACAGTTTGAAAATGAAGCGTGGCTACAGATGGAAGATGACATGTGAGCATTCATTAATCCTCCAGAACCGTGACATGCTCAGCTGCAGATATTTTCAAAGATCCATCAGGTATGTACAGTGGCATAAAATATTTTAGTTTGCCGCTGGTCCGGTACTATTGAAAAATACTGTAGAATAGTTACAAAACTGTCGTTACCTTATTGTGGTGGAAGGGTTTCACTGTCTGAATGATCCCAGGATCTATGTTGCCAGGGGCAACTTGCCCCTGGTAGGGTCTCCCAAGGCAAACAGGTCCTGGGTGAAGGGCCAGACTAAGAGCGGTCCAGTGGATCTCCACGAAAAACATTACATCAGGGACTCAGTGTACCCAAAGGAGACACGTGGGTCCGCCCTCCAGTGGGTTCACCACCTGTAGGAGGAATCATGGAGATTATGGTGCTATGTGAACTGGGTGAAAATCTGGGCTACTCTGCCTGGACTGATGCCCCCAGATCCCTGGATAAGCGGTCGAAGATGGATGGATGGATAGTCTCAAAAATGCACATGAAAAGTTTCCAGATTTAAAGGTTGCAAATTAACAAATTTTACATTTACCAGAGAAAAGATTAGTGGAAAAATTGCACTGTTACCACTGAAGAGTTGCGGAACTACAAGGGAAAAATAAATACAGCTACAAAAGTCAGAATAAAAAAAAAAATGAAGAAATACAGGAAAGAATGCGCCTCATTTAGTAGAAGGATCAAAAATCTGTTATAGGAAATAGAGAATGGGCACTGACGTCATGTCGCGCTGCATTCTGGGCCGTTGCTGCCATCATCATTGTCAGGCTTCTTTGTTTACCTGTAGTCTAGGCACCTGCTAACGTGGACAGACACGTTTGATGGAACACAGCAAACAGAAATTGAAATTCCTTATTCAGAGAAGCTGAATAAGGAAGCAAAGGAGCGCTATTTCTGAAAAATTTAAGAAATAAACGGGATTGATTGATATGAGCACAAGAAATGGACCAGGGGTCGTGACTAACTGCCTCGAGTCATGCTGTCAGATGTGTTTGCCTACCTGGTTTGTGGGGTGAGCGCATACATCCATGAGCAATTTAAAAACTAAATCATTAGAGGCTCATGTTCAGTTCACCAATGGATCATCCAGCCACCTCAGATATTCTGTGTGAACGACCAGAAAACCATCGTTTAACACAAAGGTGAGCAGTCATCGTTTCTACAAAGTTGAAATACGTCGAGATTAATGTTTAGCGTAACCAAAAATTATTTCTATAACGCTCTTTGAACCCATGTGTAACTTAATGAACAGGTTTCTAACTTACAGCTACCATACAATGGCATATTTGTAGCGTACAGAGCTCTGCTGCTGCCTGCAGTGTACACACACACACACACACACACACACACAGAGAGCTAAACACATGTACTTGTTTGCATAACGGGAACTGTCGGGGATGTGTCTGAGCACTTTCAAGCTACAGAATACAGATTTTTCTTTGACTGCAGTCTGTAACATCAACTGTCCAGTGTTGTTCTGATAAATAGGCCAAAATGTCAGAACACCGGAGGAGGTGGATGTAATCAGCTGATTGTGCTGGCGCACCGAAAAAAATAACCAGTATAATTAGTTGCTATAAAAACGTCCTATATCAGGACAGTGACATTTTTATAGTCAGTTGAAAGAGGAGAATCTGCTTAATGAATCTGCTTAATTTAATGATACCAAACAGTCTATGGACTTCAGTCCCCAGCTGATATTAAATCCATGCGTAATGAAGGCAACAAGTAATCACAACTTCAAGAAAAAAATCAAAGAAAATCAGTAACCGGAAAAGCTCCCATTTTAAAAAACAAACAAACACTGCTTCAGATTAGCAAGAGAAATTGGGAATAGCAGAGATGATGTGGGGAAACTGTTTGATTTTGCCCTGTGTGTTTTTACTCATTATTGAGAGATGACTGAGAGCTGAGGCTGAGGTGCAGCCAAAGCGCACGGCGCGCAAGACAGCTGCTCTGGAGAAGGGACGTCTTTCTGCACTTCTAAATATTTTTTAAATCACAACTTAAACTTGGTGAAAATGCCGTGAACACACGACCATGTGTGCAGGAATATTGTCAGAGCTGATGTCTCTCCTTCTGACCACTACAATCCATTCCACCCCACGCCTCTTTTTAGCTTAGAGACCCGATTCTCTCTACTCTTCTTCCAAGTTGGGAAGTTAAAAAAAAAAGTTGTACGCTGTTATCAATCTTTCTTCACGCCAATCTTGAGAGCAGTTGTTGTATTTGATGATGCAGCAAAATGTCCCCATTCTAACATTGTGTGGTATTCGGAGGAGTAATGTGATTGAAAGGACCACAATGGAAATAAGTGTTTTTACTTTCTTGTGTCATCCTGGATTCTGTATGACGTTTTATATGCATATTTACATTTCCTGTATTTGAATAACATATTCAGTGTCATTTTAATAAGGCTGCGTGTCCACAGGGAAAGTAAAAATGCTCTCAACCTGTTTTTCCTGACCACTTTTCATGTGCATATTTAAAAAAGCACTCTGCCTGGTATCCTGGCAACCGCTTGACCTGTCACTCAAAGTGTGCTGGGGATTTCAGATTTTGCTCTGAAACTCTCCATGCACTGAAATAAATCACATCAAACTGGTAAAAAAAAAAAATACACATCCCTCCAAGCTTTGGCTGTTAAATATTGATCATGGTGAACTTTAAGGCTGATTGTGGTCGGCTGGTGAGAGATGTGTGCAGCTGATGAGCGCTGCAGTGCTCCGAAAGTTGAACTTTTTTTCAGCTTTGAGCGCCATGAGCGCAGCACAGCGCTGACTGCTGAGTGTTTTTGCGCTGAGGGCACTGAAGGCATTAAACGCTGGACTACATAGAAAATGAACAGAAAATAGTTGCCCACCGCAGAAAAAAAACACATTTGGTGGACATGCAGCCTAACCGCATTCATTGCTTACTATTAAGCACAGACAGGCTGAACACTTTTCCCACAATTCCTTGCGGTTTTTCTGTCGAGTGACGTCACACGCCCATTCTCTATATTTAAACAAAAAGACTGGTATGTTTTTATTTTCTTCAAAATACATCTCTCTACATCGTATAAATTCCTAACTCCTGGACTAAAAAAAAGTCAAACTTTTAATTTTTTTTCTGTCCATTTCCATCAGAGTCGGACGAGAAGTACATCGTCCTGATCTTTGAGAACGGTCTGGGGATGAAGGAGCAGATGATCCTGGAGGACATCCTCGGTGTGATCGGAGACGCCAACAAAGTGGACAACTTCCCCGCCAAGCTGTCCTTCGAGGAGGCCAATATCCGCCTGGTCAACTACAACAAGGCTTCCAGGCAGAAGGAGGAGATGGTGGGGGGAGGCTTTGATTAGATTCAGTACCTGCTGTTGGTTTAAAATGTCTTAAATACATGTTTGTACTTCTTATGACCTTAAATGTTATTAAATGGGCTTAAAATTTGGGTGGGTATTAATACCAATGCCATTTTCTGCTTCTCCAAATTACAGATTGTGATCATTATTTAGGAACAGCCTACACTCTTGATTCTATGGAACTGGGCCAGTTTGTTAGTTTTTGTCTTTCTTCCAGTCCAACCCAGCTTTACTTAAAAAGCACTTTAAAAACAACCACAGCTGACCACAGTGCTGTGCATCAGTGATAATTAAAATATAAAAACACAAGATAAAAACACAGCTAACAAAAGTGCAAAACAGCACATTGGAATTTTTTTCTTATTTCAGGTAAATTTGTGAAGTCTTTTTTTTTTTTTCAGAAATTTTCAAAATGGAAGAAAGTGTAACAAATTTGCACAATGAGGTTTTGAAAAATTGCCGATTTACAAGATAGAAGAAAACGCTGCAAATTTTTGTGATAGGGCTTTAAAAAGTCACAGATTTACAAGACAAAATTTTTTGCAAAATAATGCGATGGGGTTTAAAAAGGTCACAATTTTGTGAGACGAAGAAAATTTTGCAGATTTACGAGATGGGGCTTTAAAAAGTAAAAATATGAGAAGAAAATTAGGCAAACTTATGTGATGGGGCTTAAAATAATAAAAAGTCACAAACTTATGAGACAGAATTTTTCAAATTAATGTGATGGGGCTTAGAAGTTAGACTGATAAAAATTTAATAACATTAGTGCATACCTGTGCACGCCCGTAGAAACCAAGTTTAAGCAAGTATTTCTGCAAGCCTGTAGAAAGCAGGTGGAAGCCAGCACGTCAGCACTCGTCTTCTTCTTTTAGATTTGATTGGCGGTTGGCAACCAGCTTACAGGTGCATTACCGCCACTTCTTTCATCACTCTGTATCTTTGTAAAACGAGTTCTGAACAACTCCTTATGTGTAAAAAAAAATTATCCGTCCTTCAGTGATGCCTGCCTTTGATCTTTGCTGATGTCACAGCGAGTCCTGTGATCGTGAGTGATGCCTGCCTTTGTTACATAGGAACATCATAGGACATTTCACACATAAGGAGTCGTTGTACATAGGATAGGACATGACATCATGCAGACATCATAGGTGGTTCTGTGATCTTTGGTTGTGACTTACACACTGACACACAGATTTCTTGAATTTAGAGTGATGATAGGATTTTTTAAAAAGGCAAATTTACAAGATGGAAGAAAGTGTAGCAAATTTGCGCAATGGGGTTTAAAAAAAGTCACAAATTTACAAAACAAGATTTTTGCAAAATAATGCGATGGGGTTAAAAACAAGTCTCAGATTTATTAGATGGAAGAAAATGTAGCTGTCACAGCCAAGATGTGTACAGCGATGATGTAGAGTGAAGTAGGTGGCGATAATGCACCTGTAAGCTGGTTGCCAACCGCCAATCAAATCTAAAAGAAGAAGAAGTAGCAAATTTACACGGCTGGGCTTAAAAAAGTTGCAGGTTTATGAGATGGAAGAAAATGTCGCACATCACTGTGATGAGATTTAATAAAAAGTCACAAATTTGTAAGACAGAAGGTTTGTAAATTTACGCAACAGACTCAGAGTCGCAAATTTAGAACATTGCTGAAAAAAGTAAGTTTATATAAAGTTTATTTTAAATTTTGTGCTAGACTAAGTAGAACTACCACAATAAATTCTGGGCAATTTCACCTTTTTGCCAAGCCAAAAAGCAAAAGTGTATTTTACGTGATAAAACTGGTTTAATATCGTAATGATAATCAACACACTTAAAGCAGTTATCCTGTCTAATAGAGCCAGAGTATGATCATTAAGCCACAGTTGAATCATTTTTGTCAGTTTATTGCTCGGAGCATTACCATGGAACCTCCAGCCTGCTGAGTCAGCTGTAGTCTGAACAACAGCAGTTCTGCAGTTAAACTCAACACTTCAGCATTTACCACTGAGCTCCTTTTTGGTTTTTGTGTTCTAATGTGATGTTAAGTTTTGTTTTCCTTGTTTATTTTCCCAGCAGACTAAACCAGTCCAGACCCCTCCCAAACTCCCCCAGGTCTCCCCGGTTACCAAGGTCACTGCGGCGGCCTCCGTGGAGCCCGTACCGGTACGCACACGGATGGCCACGCGACAGCAGGACAGCAGCTACTTTGAAGAGGAGGAAGATGACATGACAGACCTCCAGCCCACCTTCACTGGACCTGTTGTGAAGTGCGTGAATTTAACCTCCAAAAACCATGAACTGCTACTAAATAATGGCTGTGTTATCCTAAGCAGGAAGATGATCATCATGGGAGCTAAAAACAGCTACTGCGAAGTGTTTCGTTGGCCTAAATAAAATGGTCACAATGTTGGCTAGCAGTTCAACTCTGACTCCTATCTTAGCCTAATAACTAGGTTAGCATTTATTGCTACATTCACTAAAACAAGATAAGATAATAGTCACTGAGTGTGCTCAGGCAGGTTATAAATTGCTAAATTGTTTTAAATGAGATAACTAGGCAAACTGTTGAAGTGTTTGGGTATGTTAGCCTAAACAGGTTAGCTTTGCTTAATCGATTACATTAGCCAAACTAAGATATTTTTCATTATTATGTCAGCTGAAATGAATGTTTACTGCCACTTTAGCCTAAGCCAGATGTTACCGTCTACATTAGTTAAAATCATATTCATCACATTAGCTAAAAAAAATTACAAACTGCTACATTAGCCTAAATGTGAGAATATTAATAATCACAATGCTGGATCAGTAGCAGCTTTACTGCTCTAAATGCATCAGTTAAAGCAAATATTGAAAACTGTTACGTTAGCCTTAAAAAGGTATTAGCCACAGTGTTGGCTACAGGTTTAATGATGATGGCTATGCTAGGCTAAACAAGTTAACATTAATTGTAAAAATAAAGAAAGAAAGCTGATATGAATCACACTGGCAGAAACAGATATTTGACTACATTACATTAGCCGCTATGTTGGCTAATTAGTCCCCCAATGTGAGAAAGTAAAGGCTTATCTTATGTTGGATAATGGTTGAACAATGACAGCTACGGCTTGAATCCTACCAACGCCAAACGCTGGAAGGTAGAACACCGGTGCGCATCGGCCTGTTCAGCCACAGGCGGTGCTGTTCCAGCAGAGTAGACGTTTAGGATTCTCTTCCATGGTCATCGTAGACCAACGGAGGCCGACGAATTGTGCAAGTTCTCCCACTTAAAAGATGAGAGAGGTCTCCAATTTTCATCATAGGTATAACTCAACTATGAGAGACAAAATGAGAAAAAAAAAATCCAGAAAATCACATTGAAGGATTTTTAAAGAATTTATTTGCAAATTATGGTGGAAAATAAGTATTTGATCACCTACAAACAAGCAAGATTTCTGGCTCTCACAGACCTGTAACTTCTTTAAGAGGCTCCTCTGTCCTCCACTCGTTACCTGTATTAATAGCACCTGTTTGAACTCGTTATCAATATAAAAGACACCTGTCCACAACCTCAAACAGTCAGACTCCAAACTCCACTATGGCCAAGACCAAAGAGCTGTCAAAGGACACCAGAAACAAAATTGTAGACCTGCACCAGGCTGGGAAGACTGAATCTGCAATAGGTAAGCAGCTTGGTGTGAAGAAATCAACTGTGGGAGCAATTATTAGAAAATGGAAGACATACAAGACCACTGATAATCTCCGTCGATCTGGGGCTCCACGCAAGATCTCACCCCGTGGGGTCAAAATGATCACGAGAACGGTGAGCAAAAATCCCAGAACCACACGGGGGGACCTAGTGAATGACCTGCAGAGAGCTGGGACCAAAGTAACAAAGGCTACCATCAGTAAGACACTACGCCGCCAGGGACTCAAATCCTGCAGTGCCAGACGTGTCCCCCTGCTTAAGCCAGTACATGTCCAGACCCGTCTGAAATTTGCTAGAGAGCATTTGGATGGTCCAGAAGAGGATTGGGAGAATGTCATATGGTCAGATGAAACCAAAATAGAACTTTTTGGTAAAAACTCAGCTTGTCGTGTTTGGAGGAGAAAGAACACCATACCTACTGTGAAGCATGGGGGTGGAAACATCATGCTTTGGGGCTATTTTTCTGCAAAGGGACCAGGACAACTGATCCGTGTAAAGGAAAGAATAAATGGGGCCATGTATCATGAGATTTTGAGTGAAAACCTCCTTCCATCAGCAAGGGCATTGAAGATGAAACGTGGCTGGGTCTTTCAGCATGACAATGATCCCAAACACACCGCCCAGGCAACGAAGGAGTGGCTTCATAAGAAGCATTTCAAGGTCCTGGAGTGGCCTAGCCAGTCTCCAGATCTCAACCCCATAGAAAATCTTTGGAGGGAGTTGAAAGTCCGTGTTGCCCAGCGACAGCCCCAAAACATCACTGCTCTAGAGGAGATCTGCATGGAGGAATGGGCCAAAATACCAGCAACAGTGTGTGAAAACCTTGTGAAGGCTTACAGAAAATGTTTGACCTCTGTCATTGCCAACAAAGGGTATATAACAAAGTATTGAGATGAACTTTTGTTATTGACCAAATACTTATTTTCCACCATAATTTGCAAATAAATTCTTTAAAAATCAGACAAAAAATTATGAAAATTGGAGACCTCTCTCATCTTTTACGGTGGGAGAACTTGCACAATTGGTGGCTGACTAAATACTTTTTTTCCCCACTGTATATTAGCTTAGACATTAACCAGAATTGCTGAATTAGCCAATTATCTAATTACTGTGTTAGATAAAGCTAATGCCTTGTAGCCTAAATGAGATATTAGCCGCAACACTGGATAAGGGTTTATCATTGACAAATGTATTACCCTAAGTATGTTAACGTTAACTGTTAACATTAGCTAAAATGATATACTATTCATTACTGTGCAATAAAATTTTACTGCCACTTTAACTACACTGTTGGCTAAAACAAGGTGATATAAATCACGTTGGCTAAAACAAATGCTGTAAACTGCTATATTATGTAATGTTAGTAACTGTGATGGCTAACGGTTTATCATTAACTGCTATTAGCTGCCAAATTTGCTAAAACAAGGTAACGTTCAAGCATTAAGAAAAATATTTTACTATGAACACTTTAAACATGTACCACATTGTGTTAAAATTACAGTTTTGTTGTGTAGTTGGGTTCCGATGCTAGCAGCTGAAGGCGGCTTTATGCCCGCTTTAGTTTGGTGGTATTTGTGGATGCTAAAGCTAACACGTGGTCATGGTTTTTCAGGCTAATGGTGTACCCTCCTCCTCCGGCCAAATGTGGCATCTCAGTCACTAACGAAGACCTCCACTGCCTTAACGACGGAGAATTCCTTAACGATGTCATCATAGACTTTTATTTAAAGTAAGCATTTATTTCATTATAGATTCATAGATTTTATGCATATGGTTTGAGTGGTCAGTGATGTCTTCTTTTAATTTTTTTTAAAGATATTTAGTGTTAGAGAAATTGAAAAAAGAAGATGCACAAAGGATCCATGTGTTTAGCTCCTTCTTTTACAAGAGGCTGAACCAGCGGGAGCGACGGAACAGCCGGGAGGCCACCAGCCTGCCGTGAGTGTTGAGCAGAGCCTTCGGAGGACATTTCATTTATAGATGCGTTTGACATTAAAATTCACTCTGCTTGCTTTCCAGGCTCCAGAAGAGGAAGCACAACAGGGTAAAGACATGGACCCGACACGTGGATCTTTTCCAGAAAGATTTCATTTTTGTTCCCATCAACGAGTCGTAAGTCTCCTTAATGCAGCTTGTCATCTCCTTGTCGTGGATTTTCTTTATATTAATAAACGTCCCTTGTCAATCTGGTTAATTAAAGTGTAGAGTCAAAGATGCCTTTTCTGTGTATTTATTCTTGATCAAGAGGAAGATTTGAGAGGAACATGTCCTGATCCTGGTCTCTCTTTTTACCTCCTTCAGAGCTCACTGGTACTTGGCAGTCATCTGCTTCCCGGGCCTGGATGGTCCCCTGCTAGAGCAGAACCCTCTGTACCTTGGACCCCATCTTCCAGACCCCGACCCCTCGTCCGAGGAGAACATCCCGGACCACTGCCGCCCCCTGTCCCCGGACGCAGACGAGCTGGGCAGCCACTCGGAGCAGCCGTCCCCCGGGGCTCCTGAGGGCTGCGTGGACCACCGTGCAGAGGCGGACTGCACCGCTGAGAACTCTGGGAGGGAGCCGGTGGGGCTGAGGAGGTCTGGCCCGGTGGATGGGGAGCAGCATTACACAAGTGAGTGGGTTGGTGGTGAAATCAAGCTTTGGCTTCAGCTTCTCAGCATTTCAACCAGTTTCCCTAAATTTAGCATATGCAAAGAAAATCAAATTCTTTCTTCATTGAGTGGCAGGAGACAATTTGAAATGTCCCACTGGAGGAGCACCGGAATTTTAAGAGGTTAAATTTTCAACTTTTTTTTTTTTCCAAAAATTTGCAACTTTTTTAAATTTAAAAAAAAATTGCTGTGGTTTTCTCAAAAATTTGCTTTTTTCCTCAAATTTGCTACTTTTTCCTCAAATTTTCAACCTTTTTCTTAAAAATTTTCAAGGTTTTGTCTTAAGTTTGCAACTTTTATCCTTGTAAATTTCCAACTTTCTCCTCTTTTACTACGAAGCCACATTGCTCTTGCACATGCAGTATGTGCCTTGGCATTGTTTTGCTGAAATAAGCAGGGACTCCCCTGAAAGACGTTGCTTGGATGATGGCACACACGGAAGCGGGGTGCAAATACGTGTAAAGTTAATGTAAACATGCAGAATAAATGTGAATTCAGACCTTCGTGTTTGAGGGAGGTGGTAGCGCTAGCTAGTAATCAGCCTTGAGATTCTGCTGTCACCGGAGTAAAAGTATCAACGCTGGAGAAAATTTTCAACTTTTTTCTCATAAATCTGCGGTTTTTTATTCTCAAATCTGCAACTTTATTCTCATAAATTTGTGACTAAAAGTCGCATTGTGGCCACACATATGTGACCTACTTTGTGACTCACATTTTAGATAAGAATAAAGACAGAGCTTCCTTGGAGATAACAGGAAGCTGTGAAGGCGTTAGCTTTGGTATGCAGGGCCTGAGACTGTGGGGGTGATATTAGAGGATTAAAGAGGAGATGCATTGTTACTGGCGATTATAATGCAATGTGACTTGTGATGCAGTGTGACTTGTGAACTGTGAGAGTCCTGGTATTTAAGGACGAGAGTTTCCGGTGATGTCCTGTTTCTTCTTTGAGATGTTGGCAAATGTGAATAAAGCTGCCATGAGAGAAATCTGTCTCATCATTTCCACATTCCCATACTGGTGACCCAAGATGTAGCATGCAGCAAGAGGAGAATTCCCCGGGGCCAGCCTCGTCAGGAGCCCATAGCCAAGCGAACGCCGCTACGGTCCAGCTACCGGACTTTTGGCAGAACAATCCGCGCTCCTGGTTCCACGCAGTTGAGGCACAGTTCAACCTCCGGGGGATATCGGTAGACGACACAAAATTCTACCATGTGGTTGCAAAACTGGACAACCACACAGCTCAGCATGTGGAGAGCCTTATCGAGCAGCCGCCAGACAGCGACAAATACGGCGCATTGAAGGCTGCACTCATCCAGCACTTTCCCCCTCCGTTGAGGAGCGAGCAGAGAGACTCCTGGCGCTGACTGAGTTGGGAGATGACACACCCGTTAATCTGATGGAGAAGATGTTGAGGTTGAAAGGCTCAGACGACGACCACTTCATCTTCACCCACCTCTTCCTCAGGACCCTACCGTCAGCGACGAGAGCGACCCTGACCAGTTCGCCGTTGTTAGCCCAGCGGGACTACCGCGCGCTGGCCCGGGAGGCACAGCGATTTGTCAACGCCAGCAGACAGCGCGCGGTCACGGCCGCAGCAGCGGAACTCGGCGCGATGACCGGAGATGGCAGGGGCCCAGGGGCAGCAGTAGCAGACCCACCGACGGCGGCGGGAGCCAGGGAACGCGGAGGAGACGTCCTTTGTTTCTACCATCGCCGCTTCGCAGAGAGGGCACGCAAATGTGTACCACCGTGCCAGTTCAAGCGTTCGGGAAACGACCGGGGGTCGGTAGCAGCCGCGGCCCTCGGGGAGGAGAACAAGCTGCTCTACTTGTTGGACGCACGCTTAGGGAGACATTTCCTCGTGGACACAGGCTCCCAGTTGAGTTTCATCACACCTTCCTACGCGGACAGGCTAGCAGGTTCCAGAGGTCCCGGGGTGGCAGCAGCGAACGGCTCGGAGATTAAGACCTTTGGTGAGAGGACTCTGCTTCTGTCTCTACACGGCCGTACATTTGAGTGGACTTTTGTTATTGCAGCAGTGAATTTCAATATGTTGGGGGCTGATTTTTTGTGCTCACATGGTTTGTTGGTTGATCTCGCTAACAGGCGCCTGGTTAATGCATTTTCTTTTGATTCTATTCCCTGTACAGCGCGAGTGGCCCCGCCAACAGCACAAGCCAACGTCACAGCTGCAAGCGGTAAGTTCCACAAACTGCTCACTCAGTTCCCAGTACTCACGGTCCCCACATTTTCGGCAACCATCGCTAAACACGGGGTGGAACATTTTATTACCACTACCGGACCGCCCGTTTTTGCAAAAGCTCGGCGCTTGGACGCAGCTAAACTGGCCATAGCGCGCGAGGAGTTTGCCAACCTGGAGAGGTTGGGCATAATCAGGCGTTCAAATAGCCCTTGTGCTTCCCCGCTACACATGGTCCCGAAGGCTGACGGCTCATGGCGACCTTGCGGGGATTTCCGCAGGTTAAACAACGCTACAGCGCACGACCGCTACCCAATCCCGCATATCCAAGATTTTTCCGTTCATTTGGCAGGGGCTTGGGTTTTTTCTAAGATAGATTTGGTCCGCGGTTACCACCAAGTCCCAGTGCACGCTGAGGACATAGCCAAAACAGCGGTAATAACTCCATTTGGCCTATTCAAGTTTTTGCGCATGCCATTCGCGCTTAAAGGGGCTGCACAGACGTTCCAACGCATGATGGACGCGGTGCTGCGCGATCTCCCTTTCGTGTTCGTCTACTTGGACGATATTTTGGTAGCCAGCGCGTCCGAAGACGAACATGAAAACCACCTAGCCACAGTTTTCCGGAGGTTGGGAGATCACGGGTTAATAATCAACCCAGCGAAGTGTCAGTTCGGGGTGGCGCAGATTGATTTTTTTTTTTTTAGGACACCGCGTCTCCCCCGAAGGAGCGGGTCCGCTTCCTGACAAAGTGCACGCGGTAGCAGATTTTCCCCGGCTGCAGACGGTCAGGGCGTTACAGGAGTTTTTGGAAATGGTGAATTTTTATAACAGTTTTCTCCCCCGCGCGGCGCAACTCATGCAACTGCTGTACGCCGCGCTCAAAAAACAGAAACACGCGAATAAGGTCGAGTGGTCCCTGGAGCGGGAGCAAGCGTTCTCGGAAGTAAAAGCAGCCTTGGCAAAGGCTGCGTTGTTGGCACACCCAGACCCAACGGCCCGCATAGCGCTCACTACTGACGCGTCAGATGTGGCCATAGGGGCGGTCGTGGAGCAGCATGTGGCCAGGGTTTGGCAGCCCCTCGCCTTTTTCAGCAGGACCTTGCGCGATAGTGAACGTAAATACAGCGCGTTCGACAGGGAGCTGCTGGCTCTCCATTTGGCCATCCGCCACTTTCAGTTCTGGCTGGAAGGACGCTGTTTCACCGCGTTCGTTGACCACAAGCTGCTAGCATTCGCGATGGCCAAGGTTTCCGAACCGTGGTCAGGCCAGCAACAGAGACAGCTGGCCGCGATCTCAGAGTTTACCACTGATATTCGGCATGTGGCGGGCAAACTGAATGTAGTGGCAGATTGCCTCTCGCGCGCCGTGGCGGCTCCAGTCAACGTAGGAATAGATTAGGCAGCCATGGCCGTGGAGCAGGTTAGTGACGCGGATGTGCGCGCGCTCCAGTCTGGACCAACAGGGTTAAGGCTGGAGAACAGGGTGCTGCAAGACGGTATGCCCCCTCTAATCTGCGATGTCTCCACTGGACGACCGCGTCCAGTAGTACCGGCCGCGTGGCGCCACCGCGTTTTTGACTTGATTCATTCTTTGGCGCACCAGGGAGTGCGCGCGTCGGTCAAAATGGTAGGAGAGAAATTTGTGTGGCCGAGTCTTCGCAAACAAGTTAAAGAGTGGGCAGCAGCCTGCACGGCGTGTCAATGAGCCAAAGTACACAGGCACACGAGGGCTCCTTTGGAGCCGTTTCACATTCCGGCCAAGAGGTTCGATCACATTCATGTGGACCTCGTGGGCCCCCTCCCGCCGTCACAGGGGTGCACACACCTTCTGACAATGGTGGACCGCACCACGCGCTGGCCTGAAGTGGTCCTGCTGGCATCAACCACGGCCAAGGAGGTGGCGCGTGCGATTTTAACAGCTTGGGTGGCGCGTTTCGGAGTTCCGTCGGACATTACGTCCAACAGAGGCCTTCAATTTGTGTCCGAACTTTGGTCGACAATGGCCCGCAACCTGGGTGTCACAATTCACCGCACAACCGCGTACAATCCGCAGGCTAATGGGTTATGCGAACGTTTTCATAGGTCATTGAAAGCGGCTCTCAGAGCGTCACTGACGGATGCAAATTGGGTAGACAAGTTACCATGGATTTTATTGGGGTTGCATTCTGCGCCTAAAGAGGACTTAGAAGCCTCCCCAGCGGAGCTCGTGTTTGCGCAACCACTGCGGCTGCCTGGGGAGTTTCTCCCAGATAACCCTGCGCCAGACACCTCCCCTTCTCAGCTGTTGCAGAGTAACATAGAAGCAAGCACGCTGCCCGGCTCCGTGCACCACAGTTTTCCGCACGTTTTTGTGCCTAAAGCTTTGAAGAATGCAGAGTTTGTTTTTGTCAGACACAATGCGCATCGACCCCCATTGCGACCACCTTATGACGGACCGTTCAGAGTGTTGGAAACAGGGGACAAGCAGTTTTTGCTAGATTTGGGGGGTAGGAAAGAAAAAGTTGGCATAAACAGACTCAAACCCGCTTTTGTGGTGGCGGATGAGCAAATGCTGTTGGCAAGGGCCCCGCGGCGGGGTAGACCCCCACGGGGGGCTTCACAGAGTAATGTTTCCCCAGAACACCCGCAGGGACGGACAAAAGGTTTTCACTCCCAGACGGCAACCCCCCAGAGTGACAGCGCCGCAGAGACGTTGAATCCGGGCTACAGCAGATACGGCAGGAGACTGAATCCTAGACAGCATGCGGACTGATGTGTATTGATTCTATCACGGCATGCATACGGTTATTCTCTTGTTCGTTCTAAAATGTTTGGGGGGGGCTGGTGTGGCCACACATATGTGGCCTACTTTGTGACTGATGTAAGGCCTCACATTTTAGATAAGAACAAAGACAGAGCTTCCTTGGAGATAACAGGAAGCTGTGAAAGTGTTAGCTTTGGTATGCAGGGCCTGAGACTGTGGGGGTGATATTAGAGGATTAAAGAGGAGATGCATTGTTACTGGCGATTATAATGCAATGTGACTTGTGAACTGTGAGAGTCCTGGTATTTAAGGACAAGAGTTTCCGGTGATGTCCTGTTTCTTCTTTGAGATGTTGGCGAATGTGAATAAAGCTGCCATCAGAGAAATCTGTCTCATCATTTCCACATTCCCACAGCATATATAATGATGAGTTAGTTAATTCCCTTGCACAGCATGTGGGACACCACGTGGTGTATGGGTCGGCGTCTGTCTCCGTTTCTCTGACCCGAGGCCACACAGCTACTGTGAGTAGTGAAAGCTACAGTGGGAGGTCAGTCCTCTGGTAGCGCTGTGTGTTAACTTTCCTTTCCCCATTCTATTATGCTGAGCACCAATCTAGAAGGTGGAAAGTACCATATTTTTTTTATATGGTCTTTGGTATTAATGATCAGTATTTAAAAGCAAAAACTTGGAGGGACGTGTGTTTTATTACCAGTTTGATGTGGTTTGCTCCAGTCAGTGGAGTGTTTCACAGCAAAATTTGTAAAAATCCTTGGCACGCTTTGAGTGACAGGTCAGGCGATTGCTGGGATACTGGGCGGAGAGCTTTTTTTTTTTTAATGAACACATGTAAAGCCCAATTCATGTGGCAAAAACACGTTGGTATGTGAACGAGCGCAGTGGACGCATTCATGCGCGAACCCTACGCAGAGGGTAAGCACTGACCGAGTGCATGCAGCCCCCAAAAAGTGAACGCATGTACAAGTACACAAATTGTCGTGGTGACCTGAACATGCACCTGGAAACTCCCGCCAGAGGGAAGTACTGAGCAATACGCCAATACTGGGTGAACAAATGTCCGTCTTTTTGTCTGTCGTCTTTCTTCCTTTGCCACTAAACATCAAAACTAAACATCCAAAGCTCCTGTTCATTTTGATTGTCGTTGTATTTACGTACCTCCATCGCTTCCACCATTTAAAACGTCTGCCACTGTGCTCTTCTTTTGTGTTTGGATTGCAGCTGTTCAAATCAGTTTGGTGGCTCTTGGCTGCCGCCAACATTACGGGCATATGAACTGCAGATTATTTTCACTGTGCATGTGTGAAACGTGGCTTCTAAGCAGCAGCTGCAGTGACTCAAAAACCACTCTGGATATTGCTGTGAATGCAAACGTCCTCTCCGAGGGACTCTGAACAGGGCTTAAAGTGCTCAGGAAAATGGGTTGAGTTCGTTTTTACATTCCCTGTGGACACGCAGCCTTACTACACTCATCACATGACCCAAGAAAGCATTTTAGGTTAAAACTCACCATGTTTGAGTGAATGGGGCCTTTAATAAGTTAAGTCTAATCTAAATGCATCTGTCTTATTTATTCAGCTCTTTGTTTATGTATTTATTTTTAGGTGAATTACACAGAATCAGCATCTGTTACGGTTCAACAAAAGAAGATGATGCCTACACCTTCTCTGATGACCAAAGTTCCTGTCAGGTACGTCGTCCACATCTTTGTAAATCACCCAAGTTAGGGCTGAGCGACATCTCGGTACTTTAAAATGCATCAATATATTTTCATCTGCAACATCCACTCTCTCCTTTCCACCTACCCCACAACTTCACTCCGCTCTGTCTCTTCTCCCTTGGAACACATAACTGAACGACACAAAGAATTTTTAACGCAGCTTTTCCAAGCCGACAGTCATTTGTTGTATTCTGTCACATGCCTCCTGAACAATCCCAGCCCGTTCTTCTTCGGAGAATCTCGCAAGCTTGTCCAGATCTGATGGTCTTCTGGTGTTCCTCACAGAACTGTTAGGAGATAGAATAACCCCATCCAAACTAAGAGTCTGATTTGGGAAAGTATTTCTAAGGTTTTTTGGGGGCCAACTAGAATGACTTCAGTCTTATCTGAATTTAATAGCAAGAAATTTCAAGTCATTCACGCTCTAATTTCCTTTAAGGGGTCATTGACTGCACTTTTTCCACATTTTAACAGCTCACACGTCTTTTTTTTTCTTTTTTTTTTTTTTTTTTTTTTAAATTTGATCCCCTTCTTTTTTTTTTTTGGTAACTTTGATTTTTATTCATTTTTCATCATACATATTACATTCAGATCACAGTCTCTATATTTAAAAAAAGGAGCTAGAAGAAGAGGGGAAAAAAAGGGGGGGGGACAAATGTTGGAGCATCAAGTTTTTAGTTTCCATCTCTTAATTCTTCTGGTTTTTCCAGTGTCTCTGGTTATTCTTTCAATTTCTGTCTCATTGTTGCACTTTGTAGTGTGTCCATTTCCACCATTTTTTTTCATATTGTCCTTCTTGCAGTCTCTGTCGATATGTTAGTTTTTCCATTAAACGTATGTCCTCAACAATGTCTGTCCATTGCTCTTGGCCAGGAAGAACTTCTGATCGCCATTTTCTTGTGATTGTTTTTTTACATGCAATCAGCAAGATTTTAACTATATATCTGTCCTCAGCCTGTATTACATTGTCTCTTTTAAGATCACATAAATACATCGTTACAGTTCATTGGTATATTATATCCTAATATCCTCTGTATTGTCACATGTATAGATTTCCAGAATGATGAGATTTTGCAGCATTTCCAAAACATATGCGAGTGGTCTGCATTTTGAGCTCCACTGCCCCTCCAGCATATAGATTGGGTATTTGTATATTTTCTTTGGATCTGTGGTGTAATGAAATAGCGAATCAGGTTTTTCCATCCAAATTCCCTCTATGTCCTTGAACTTGCTGATGTGTGTTGTTTTCCATATTTCTTGCCAGTTTTCTTCTGTTATGTTTAAATTTAGCTCTTTCTCCCATTACTCCTTTATATACAGTGGGGAAAAAAGTATTTAGTTAGCCACCAATTGTACAAGTTCTCCCACTTAAAAGATGTGAGAGGTCTCCAATTTTCATCATAGGTATACCTCAACTATGAGAAAAAAAAAATCCAGAAAATCACATTGAAGGATTTTTAATGAATTAATTGGTAAATTCCTCGGTAAAATAAGTATTTGGTCAATAACAAAAGTTCATCTCAGTGTTTTGTTATATACCCTTTGTTGGCAATGATAGAGGTCAAACATTTTCTGTAAGTCTTCACAAGGTTTTCACACACTGTTGCTGGTATTTTGGCCCATTCCTCCATGCAGATCTCCTCTAGAGCAGTGATGTTTTGGGGCTGTCGCTGGGCAACACGGACTTTCAACTCCCTCCAAAGATTTTCTATGGGGTTGAGATCTGGAGAGTGGCTAGGCCACTCCAGGACCTTGAAATGCTTCTTACGAAGCCACTCCTTCGTTGCCCGGGCGGTGTGTTTGGGATTATTGTCATGCTGAAAGACCCAGCCATGTTTCATCTTCAATGCCCTTGCTGATGGAAGGAGGTTTTCACTCAAAATCTCACGATACATGGCCCCATTCATTCTTTCCTTTACATGGATCAGTCGTCCTGGTCCCTTTGCAGAAAAACAGCCCCAAAGTATGATGTTTTCACCCCCATGCTTCACAGTAGGTATGGTGTTCTTTCTCCTCCAAACACGACAAGCTGAGTTTTTACCAAAAAGTTCTATTTTGGTTTCATCTGACCATATGACATTCTCCCAATCCTCTTCTGGATCATCCAAATATGCTTTCTAGCAAACTTCAGACGGGCCTGGACATGTACTGGCTTAAACAGGGGGACACATCTGGCACTGCAGGATTTGAGTCCCTGGCAGCGTAGTGTGTTACTGATGGTAGCCTTTGTTACTTTGGTCCCAGCTCTCTGCAGGTCATTCACTAGGTCCCCCCGTGTGGTTCTGGGATTTTTGCTCACCGTTCTCATGATCATTTTGACCCCACGGGGTGAGATCTTGCGTGGAGCCCCAGATGGAGGGAGATTATCAGTGGTCTTGTATGTCTTCCATTTTCTAATAATTGCTCCCACAGTTGATGTCTTCACACCAAGCTGCTTATCTATTGCAGATTCAGTCTTCCCAGCCTGGTGCAGGTCTACAATTTTGTTTCTGGTGTTGGCCTTGCAAAATCCGCGACTGGTGGCCAGGGGTATGGGTGGAGCTAATTAGAGTAGTCATAGATCTGTGCATACTTAAGTAGGTGAAAGATTTAAAATCTCTTTCCAAGCAATTATAAGGCAATGAAAGTTTATTATGGGTATAAAACCACAGTATACTATTTTGGGTAATGCATATTTGTTTTTGAGGTGGTTTTAGAGCCGCCGAAGTGCATCTTTAATTTTTTAATTATTGAAGCAAATTTTTTTGTATTTTTCCTGGCTTTCTTGAAATGCTCTGATTTAAAGTGTAGCACTTTAAGAAACATCCTTCACCTATTCAACTCCACCCTCCCTCTTACATCAGTTAGCCATGAGCTGACTTGTTTCTAGCCCTGGGCTTTTAGTCTCCTTCTAGCTTGGATGAGCGGCACTGGTTCACTGATCCACAGTCCATGGTTTATTTTGCATCACTATGGCTCGTTTCCCAATAATTTTGCCATGATTCCACAACAAATTGCTAGCACCGCACACCAGGTGGCTCCCCATTCGCCACAACAGGCCTAGCCTGGGACCTGAGGCTGCTGGCTGAGGTGAAGCTTACCAAGCTGCTGAGCCCCAGGATCTCAAAGGGCAGTGTGTCACTCTGCAGCTCTCCACGGCCAGCTGGGAGACACTCCCCTGCATTGCCCGTGAGAGTGGAGTCGCGCAGAGCCCTGAGGGTCTGTGAGGAAGCTGGCCACGAGAGCCAGTAGCCTCCAGCCAGCAGCTTTGAGTCTCGGGCCAGGTCCGTTGCAGCAACCGGCGATTTGCTGTAGAATCACGGCGAAATTATTGGGAGATGGGCCGGAGTGATGTGAGGTATATTGTAGACTGGTGGTGGTGTGACCAAGTGGTAACAGGGATGGCTATTAGGGCTGCAGCTAATGGTTATTGTGGCAGCCGACTAATCTAATGACTATTTTTTTGATTAGTCGACTAATCAAGATTATTTTTGTCATGTACGCCAGCTCAGCTTCCTGCTGGCACAGCTCCTGTTCGGGGCCCCAGGTCATGTTTTACCTCACCTGGTTAAGCCAGCACACCTGTGAAAATCACTTTGTCAGTCTCTGCCTTAATATAATGTAGCCTATTATAAAAAGTTCCCATAATGCCCCATCAAACATGAGTTGTAAACTTGAACTTGATAGCTTAATCAGAGGTGTTCGTAGCAACACAATCAATAGATGTTAAAGTGTAAAAATTCAAACAGCAGCTCTGCTGCTCTATAAAGGCTGTTGTAACTGCATGTTAAAAACAAACAAAAGTGACTTCCGGTCTGGACGCCATGGCGACTGCAGCTTAACACTGAAGTTCTCAGACCCAATCCAGGATAACACATTGAAAATCAAACTTAACGGATTTTTGGAGGAGTGAAAATCAAAAGACAAAATCATCATGTCTAAAGGAAAACAGAAGAAACTGAAATTCTCCAGGCCAGGACACGTATCGGCCGGAGAATCTGAACTGGAAGATCTCCGTTCAGAAGACGAGGAACTGGTGATAGCTAACAAAAGGGTTAGCCTGAAATCACTATTTGAGGAGCTACGACGATTTCGCCGAGATGTTACGGCCGAATTTCGGGAATTCAGAGAAGAATTGAAAAGGACAAACAGCAGAGTGGACCAGGCCGAGAACCGAATCTTGGAAACAGAGGATCGAATAAAAGTGCTCGAAGATTCTGTGCTAGACCTACGCAAAACACAAGCAGCTATAGAGGCTAAGCTAACCGACCAAGAAGGAAAACAAAGAAGAGACAACATAAGAATTCATGGTCTGATAGAAGGAACCGAAAATGGTTTTAACTCAATGGCAGAATGCGTGGAATCCTTACTAAGAGAGAAATTGGATATTCCACAAACCACCGACTTGAAGATAGAAAAGGCACATCGTTCATTAGCCGCTAGGCCGGCGGCGGAAGCGCCCCCACGTTCGGTGTTGGTAAGATTTTCCAATTTCAAAATAAAACAAGAGGTTGTAAGACTGGCCTGGCAGAAAAAAGGATTTATGCACCAGGAGAGAAAAGTCTACGTGGAACACGATTACGCCCCGGAGGTCCTTAAAAAGCGCAGGGAATACAATGACGCGAAAAAGGTGTTAAGAGAGAAGAAATTGCGCTTTCAGACACCATTTCCTGCGAAGTTAAGGGTCTTCTACGGCGATGAAACGTGTCTCTATAATTCGGCGGAAGAAGCAACAGCTGACATGGCGAAAAGAGGCCTCCCGGTAACGGTATTTAATCCCACCGCAGACCCGAGTGAGAAGATCAAAACGCAAACATGGACAACACAAAGACCTTCAAAATCCACGGACCAGCAGCGGGAAACCCAGCACCAGAGCGTCGCGGATAAACTATCCGTTTTCAGGTTGGAATAGCGACCTTTTTTTTTCTTTTTTTTTTTTTTTTCTCTTGAATCAATCCGCACATCCAACCCCCCTCATACAAGGTAACAAACATTAAAGGAGATGCATATTCAGCATGTGGTAAAACATTTCATGGAACAATCATATTATTTGAAACAAATAAGTCTTTGTAATAAAAAAAAAACAACTTGTTAAAATAGAAATGTGACAATAATCCACATGTTCTCCTCATACTAACAAATACTGTTTTTGCGTGAATGTTTGATGTGATGGGGGTGGGAGGGTGCACACAATTTCACAGGGTTTAGGCATAAAAGGAAAAAAAAAAAAAAATCATTACAAGTTTGGATTGGGTTCTGAAACTCACGTTAAAAGCATGGGACTACTTTCAGTGGTAAGAGAGGGCCCTCAACACGTAACAGAGTTTGAGGAATTTCCCTCAGAGCCTTCACTCCATCAAGGCTCTTACAGGGTCTTTAAAAAGACCTCAGCTCAGGAAGTTCTTATGACAGCTTTTTGTTTTAAAGTTTTTTACACTATGTTCTTAATGTTTTTCTTGTTTTTAATGTTCTTTCAGTTTCTGAGTAGCACAAAAGAGGGCCACCACACAGTTATACTAAACAAAACAACACAATGGAGAAACAGGGTGTAACCAAAATAATTTCATATAATGTAAAAGGAATCCTGAATCCAGTTAAAAGATCCAAGATTCTAGGCAAAATGAAAAAAGACAAAGCAGGAATAATACTTTTACAAGAAACCCACCTAACAGACGTGGAACACAATAAACTCAGTAGACAAGGGTTTAAAATGATCTCTTCATCTTCATATAAATCAGGGAGGAGGAGGGGAGTAGCGACATTGATATCAACCAAAATTACATTTGAAAAAAAATCAGAACACAAAGATAAAGAAGGGAGATACAGTTTGGTAACTGGGCGGCTAGAGGGAGAAGATATCACCCTGCTGAATGTGTATGCTCCCCCAGGGGCTAACTGGAAATTTTATAAAAATGTATTCGACCTAATGATAACTAAAGCTCAAGGTTTAGTGATATGTGGTGGGGACTTCAATCTTAGACTGAATCCATACTGGGATGCTTCTGGTAATTCCCCACATCAAAATAACACCCAAAACAGGAAGACTCGGATGCTACTAAAAGATTTGGGAATCTGTGACGTGTGGAGGGAACTCAACCCCAGTGTAAAAGACTATACATTTTACTCAACTCCACATTCATCTTACTCAAGGATTGACTATTTTTTTATGTTTAATAGAGACATTGGAAGAGTAAAAACATGTAAAATAGGACTGATGGATCTCTCCGACCACAGTCCGATCTACATGGACTTAAATATCCAAAAATACACAAATAATACATTTTCTTGGAGGTTAAATTCAAATGTCCTGAAAGGACCATTGAAAGATGAATTGGAATCAGATATTCTCAGATATTTGGAAGATAATGATAATGGAGAAGTATCCCCTTTAATACTGTGGGATGCATGTAAAGCTGTAATAAGAGGAAAGATTATTGCAAAACTGGCAACCCAAAAGAAACTAAGACAAGAAAAACTATCCACATTAGAGTCAGAACTTAGGAACCTAGAAAAAGAACACAAAGGCAACACTCATTCTACTGACTCGCTCAAGATTAAGGAAATTAAAAACCAAATAAATGAGATCTACACAATAGAAATCCAGAAGAAGCTTATATTTCTGAAACAAAAATACTATGAAGCAGGCAGTAAATCGGCAAAATTGCTAGCCTATAAATTGAGGAAACATCAAACAGAAAGAGCAATCTACAAAATCAGAGACCCAGTATCAAAGGAAATAAAATTCAGAATTCAGGATATTCTTAAAAACTTCGAGAATTACTATAAGAACTTATACTCCCACAAAAAACATAAAAACGCATCCGAGGCATTCCTAAACACATTAAACCTTCCCCAACTTACGGAGTCACAAAATAAAACACTACTGTCAGAAATACATCCTA
Organism: Pholidichthys leucotaenia; assembly: GCA_020510985.1. Taxonomy (NCBI): domain Eukaryota; kingdom Metazoa; phylum Chordata; class Actinopteri; order Cichliformes; family Pholidichthyidae; genus Pholidichthys; species Pholidichthys leucotaenia. The sequence goes on along the minus strand of CM035842.1, from coordinate 244,698,578 downwards.
AAGAATTGGAAAAAGCAATTATGAAACTTAAAGCTAACAAATCCCCAGGAGCTGATGGCTATACAGCAGAGTGGTACAAAACCTTTAAACAGCAACTATCTCCTCTCCTCCTGAAAACATTTAATTATGTCCTCCACACAGGGGAAATCCCCCCCTCCTGGAGAGAAGGGGTCATTGCAGTTATACCTAAACCTGAAAAGGATAAACTAGAGTGCTCCAACTACAGACCAATCAGTGTACTAAATCAGGACTATAAGCTTTTTACCATTATCCTTGCCAAAAGGTTAGAAAATATACTGACAGACCTAATTCATTTAGACCAAACAGGTTTTATAAGACAAAGACAGACACAAGACAACATTCGACGCACTTTACACATAATTCATCATATAAAAAAATATAACTTAAATGCAGTCATATTGGGATTAGATGCTGAAAAAGCATTCGATTCGGTTGACTGGTCTTTTCTATATAGAATCTTATCCAGTTTCAATTTTCATAACAACTTCATTAGAACTATACAGGCATTATATAAAAAACCAACAGCTAAAATAAGGATTAACGGTAATTTATCATCATCTTTTGAACTGGAAAGAGGATGTTGTCAGGGCTGCCCCCTGTCTCCACTGCTCTTTGCAATCTTCATAGAACCTCTGAGCCAATGGATAAGACAAAACCAAAAAATTCAAGGTATTACACTTGGTCAGAAGGAACATAAAATAGCACTCTTTGCTGATGACATTTTAATATACCTAGGGCAGCCGGACACTTCTTTACCAGAACTAACCTCAGTTTTTTCAGAGTATGGAGATTTATCGGGGTACAAATTAAATATGCATAAAACCCAAGTTTTAACATTCAACTATGACCCAAATCATTATTCACTAAGCAAACTCAAAACTAACTGGGAGTCGGAATCTATGAAATATCTGGGGGTCAATATCCCGAAACAACTCAACAAAATTATATCACTAAACTATGATCCACTGGTGACAAAAATAAAATCTGACCTAGCAAGATGGAATATGATACCATTCTTGGGTACTGCACAAAGAATTGAAGCAGTCAAAATGAATATACTTCCACGTCTTCTATACCTTTTCCAAACAATACCGGTAGAACCTCCCAAAAAAACATGGCAGGAGCTGGACAGAAGGATCTCAAGATTCATATGGCAGGGCAAGAGACCTAGAATCAGATATAGAACCCTACAGCTAAACAAAGACAAAGGTGGGCTCGCGCTGCCAAATATCAGGGACTACTTTAAAGCCGCACAAATTAAAACTTTAGTAGAGATATGTAACCCAGTCTACACTGCACAATGGAAGGAGATCGAATGCGAAATAACAAGTGACATCCCCCTACAGGCGATAATAGGGAACAATGTCTTACCTAAGCTTTTGAATAACACTAACCCGTGGATAGAGACCCCGCTAAAAATTTGGTTTAAGATAGTCAGAGAGAATCAAACTAAAGAGCCCTATCGACTTCTGCAATGGATCGCCTATGATCAGGACTTTACTCCTAATAAAACAGACACCAGATTTAAAAAGTGGAAGGAGAAAGGGCTGATAAAATATTACGATTTTTTTAAAGGACAAATCTTAAGAAGTTTTGAAGATTTGAAAAAACAAGGCCTAATAAATCAAGACCTTTACAGGTTCTTCCAGCTTAGACACCACATAAACAATATACTTAAAAAGGAGGTTTTGGAAAGGGCCCAGTCAGGTGTTCTGAAGGTCTTCTTAATGGCATATAAAGGGATCCCAGGGATCAGATACATTTCTAAAATATACCAAGGTCTTCAAGACTTAAAAGGAGACAACACATCTTATATAAAAGAGAGATGGGAAAAAGAGGGGAATTTCACTTTACAACTGGAAATATGGGAAAAGCTAAATAAACAGCAATGGAAAAGTACCTCATCCCTGCAGTGGAGAGAATTTGGATGGAAAAACTTGGCAAGATTTTTCAGAACACCTGCACAAAACAAATTTACCCATAAGGGATTGAACTGTTGGCGCTTGTGTGGTGAAAAGACTGCAAATCATTTTCATGTGTTTTGGTCATGCCCAGTTATCCACCAATATTGGACCAAGGTACAGACAATATTGGGGAAAATATTCAAAATTACAGTTCCCTTTTCTTTTGTAACTTTGTATTTGGGTTTACTACCAGACTCACTGGAAAGACGAGGAGAAAAATACTTATTCAATGTTTTAATATTGGCAAGCAAAAAAGATCTAACTAAAAAATGGATGTTGAAGGACTGTCCTACACCTGAAGATTGGACTAACGTGATCCAAGACATTTACTCGATGGAAAAGTTGACATTCGCACTGAGACAGGACATGGATGTGTTCATGAACTTTTGGCAACCCTGGACCGCATATGTGTCTTCCATTAGATCTAATCTTTGACAAATACCATTTCAATAATGGTTCCGCTCTTTGTTCCAAAGCTACTCAGATGCTCTTTTATCTTTATTTACTTACTTTTTCTTTTTGTTTGTTTTTTACTGGTTTGTTTGTTTTTTTTTTTGTTATTTGTTTCTTGTTTTTTTTTCTCTTTAATTTCACTTTTTCTTTCACTTTAAAAAAAAAAAAAAAAGGGGGGTGTTGTAAGAATTAATCTTCCAATGTTGTCAGATATCAGAAAATAAGGGAACATGTGATGAAAATGTAAACACTGCATTGCTGTAACGACCTGTATACCCTTTACAAAAACTTAAATAAAAAAAAACAAAAAAAAACAAACAAAAGTAATAGTCAACTCCATTAAAGTAAAAAAAGAAAATGACAAGCTGGTCCATCCTGTTTGAAATCTTGCTGGGTCTAGAAGTAATTAAAGGCTTAATTAGGCTTCAGATGAAAATTATAAGAACTTCTTCCAGTCCAAAATTAATTTACAAGTATCATTGCAGGAATGTGAGCCTTCACTACACATACAGTGAAATATTTAAGCTGTTTATGATTTATTTATGATTATCTTTTTTAATTGAATTACAAATCATGATATTCTAATTTACCGAGATACACAGATATTCAGAATGAAGGCTGATATTACGGTAACAATAGTAGAGAATATGAAAAAAGAGTAAGTTGCTCATGTAATTCACCCATTTACTACAGTTAACATACTGTATCAGCTAGCATAACAGAAGCGCTGTCAGCAACCATCGTAAAGGAGATTACTGTCCAACAGCAGGTAAACTATTTAAATGACACACACTAATAGTATGGTCAGTTTTCTGAAACCAAGAGAGTCGCTCATTGAAAATAAGTAACGTTACTTGCTAACCTTACCGGTACAGTCCGCTGACAGGTGGCCGGACACGGAGGAACGGAGAGGAGGAGGGAATGGATGCATCGCTGTAGTGCAGCTGTGATATGACAACACTGCTTTACAGTCTACATTTAACTTGTTTCATTTATTAATTTTTAGTAAAATCCTTCCATACTTGGGAAACTTTTGGTCTTCTCTGTGATTTTCTCTCTGTGTTGTCATGATGCGCTCCTCTTCTTCTTCGTTGGAACCGTGTAACTGAACATTTCCGCAGCATGCATATAAACTTTAAAATTAAACAATTTGTCGACAATAAAAATCTGCATGGACAAATTTGTATGATCGATGTTATCGACAACATTGACTAGTCGTTTCAAAGCCGCACATGGTGCAAGTCTCCTGGGGGGTTAATAGCTCAGGGACTAATAGAGAATGGGCATTGACATCATGCCGCGTTGCATTCTGGGCCGTCATCGCCATTGTCGTTGTCTGGCTTCTTTGTTTATATGTAGTCTACTGCAACTGCTAATGGGAACAGACGTGTGCAATGGAATGGAGCAAACAGAAAATTAAAATTCCATATTTACAGAAGCTGAATAAGGAAGCAAAGGAGCGCTGCATCTAAAAGCTAAAGAAATAAATGGGATCGATCTGTCTGAGTCCAAGAAATGGACCATGGATCTTGACCCACAGCCTTGAGTCACGCTGTCAGATGTATTTGCCTACCTGATTTGTGGGGTGAACACATAAACCCATGAGCAATTTAAGAACTATAAATCATTAGAGGCTCATGTTCAGTTCACCAATGGATGGGTCCAGCCGCTTCAAATCTTCCAGATGAACAATCAGAAAACCACCATTTGCACAAAGGTAAGCAATCATTGTTTCTACACAGTTTTCTGCACTAGCATGTGTCTCTGCAACTACAGGTATTTCCATGTCCCAGCGGTGAAATGTTGGATTTATGTTAAAATTTGTCATATGATGCTTGATAAATATATACACACAACTGGACATGAAATACTAATCAAGTAATGTGATAAGCCTGACGCTCCCGCTGGCACACTGAAACAATTTCCGCTATAAAAACATACTAAATCAGAACAGTGACGTTTTTATAGTCACCTGAAAGAGGAGAATCTGCTTAATTTAACGATACCATTCTATGGACTTCAGTTTCCAGCTGATTTTAAATCCATGCCCAATGAAGACAACATGTACTCTGGGAATTCCCTTCCAGTGCGCACAGAATCAATCAATTAATCAAACTATTTCTAAAGCACTTTAAAACCAACGACAGCTGATACAACGTGCAGTACATCAGGGATAGATAAAATGAGGAGGACATGTGAGACATAAAAATAAATAAAAGACAATTAAATGCAACTAAAAACGTATAAAACAAAATGGGTAAAAATGACAATCATTTAATAAAAGCAATAAAACAAGTAAAATTGATGTCTCATGCTGGGTTGAAGGCCAAAGAGTAAAAATGAGTTTAAGATAAGTTTTAAAAGTGGACAGTGAAGGATCCTGTCTAATAGGCAAAGGAAGACTGTTCCATAGTTTAGGAGCAGCAACAGAAAAAGCTCTGTCCCCTCTGAGCTTCCTCTTCGATCTCGGTATCTCCAGGAGCAGCTGATCAGCTGACCTGAGAGACCGAGCAGGAGAGTAAAAGTGAAGAAGCTCAGAGAGGTAAGGTGGGGCAAGGCCGGTTAATGATTTAAAAACAAATAAAAGAATTTTAAAATGAATCCTAAAGTGCACGGACAGCCAGTGGAGGGAAGCTAAAATGGGTGTAATGTGGTCCCTCTTACATGTTCCAGTTAAGACGTGCAGCAGCATTCTGAACCAACTGGAGACGTGAGGGAAGACTGGCTGACTCCAAAATAAAGTGTGTTACAGTAATTCAGCCAAGATGTGATGAAGGCATTGGATTACAGATTGAAAGTGCTGTTTAGAAAGCTTGGGTTTAACCTTTGCAAGTTGCCTTACATGAAGAAAGCTGCACTTCACTACTGCAGCAATTTGACTATCTAGTTTAAAATCACTGCCCATCTTAAAACCCAGATTAGTAACAGTAGGTTGGGCAAACCTTGCCAAGAGGCCCAGGTCAACAGGCGGGGCGGGGCGGCATCTTTGGGCGAGAGGCAGGGTACACCCTGGACAGATCGCCAGTCCATCGCAGGGCCAACACAGAGACGGACAACAATTCACTCTCACAGTCATACCTAAGGACAATTTAGAATCCCCAGTTTGATGCCAATTAACCTAACTTGCATGTTTTTGGCATGTGGGTGGAAACCAAAGAATTCTCGGAGTAAACCCACGCAGACACGGGGAGAACATGCAAACTCCACACAGATCACTGTTGGTCAGGGTCTGGGATCGAACCCAGGATCCCCCGGCCAAGGGTGAGTTGCTGTGCTGCCGCAGTGCTAACCACTCCTCCACCGCGCTGCCCGCATAGTATGTGATGATTGACATTATTTTTTCATCTGAAGATGCCAAGAAAAAACAAGATGTGGCACCCTAGTGGCACAGCGAGGTATCAACAAACAACCATTTCAATGCATTTCTATGGCAATGTTAGCTAAATTTAAACAAAGAAAAGGTTGAAATAGTGTGCGAATGGCTCATGTAGCCATCACCATCTCATGAAAGATGATGATAGCAATCAGAAATACAAGTTTTTTTAGATTCACATCAGCCAGCAGAGATTACCAAAGGAGTATATTTTGGCCTGCTTTTTCATAATGGGATGAAAAACGTGTCAGCTTGGTAGAAATATTCATTCCAATTTGAGCCGCTAATCAGGCTCGGAGTATAGTAAACATTGCAACACTGCAGTTAAACTAGTTTAAAAAAATAAGACTGACACACACCTGCTGACAAATGGACCGAAGCTCTGTAGAGCTGAAACGAAGTGTCGGGGAGGGCTAACGAGTGTTAACAGCGGGAGACAGGAGGTTGTTTTTCCTGTGAGCTCTGGTGGATCAATTTTAACTACTGGATGGATTTTGGTGAAAATTTCACCAGAGGTAGCCCTTGGGGCAAGGATGAGCCCATTAAATTTTGGTGATGATCTGAGAGTGCTTAACTACACACAAACCCATTACATTTTGGAGGTGATGCATGAGGAACGGAAGGAGCCTTGGCAGAGGTATGCAGTCTCTGAGTGCTTTTCTAGTTGTAACTGATTTTGGGTCAGTTCTTTGTGTTAATTTATGTACTAACAAAGGTAGAGTATTTCTGGTACAATTTGAAGCATTAAGTCTAAGATTTTTTTTTTCCTGGCAAGTAAAATAGCTGTTAAAATGGTAATTTGAATTTGAATCGAATTGAATCGATTCAGAACCTCAAGAATCAGAATTGAATCAGTTCTGGAAATTAGTGATGATTCTCAGCCCTAGTACCCAGGGAAGGACTTTAAAATGAGTAATGACTGAAGCTGGCAGCTTGTAGAAACATGAGCTGATGGTTTTTGTTGCTGCTCGGCTGAAGCTGTCGGCTGCAGACTTTTCATTCACAGCGCTCAGACTGAGCCTCCCCTCCATTCCTCTCATTCCTTCTCCCCCGCTCAGTAGCGCTCTTAACGCTGCAGCAGCTGCATGTACTGCAGGCCTCGTTGGCGCAGTAGGCAGCGCGTCAGTCTCATAATCTGAAGGTCGTGAGTTCGAGCCTCACACGGGGCAGGATGTTTTTCTGACTGATTTCCTCTTTTTACCTTCCTGTGACATTTAACCTAGGTCAGTGGTTGGCAACCTGTACTTCAGAAAGAAAAAAAAAAAAAAAAAAAAAATCTACATGGAGCCTGCGAACTCCAGTAAAACAGCAGCTTTAACTACTGTCTGACCTGACATCAGGGTTATGAGTTTTTTTCTTGTAAATTTTCAATGTGTTTTTTTCTTAAATTTTCAGCTTTTTTTTCCTTGTAAATTTTCAGCTTTTGTCCTTGTAAATTTTTATTGTATTTTTCATAATTTTTTTTCTTTACATTTTCAGCCTTTTTTCCCCTCATAATTTTTCAACTTTTTTTCCTTAAAATTTTCAGTGGGTTTTTATAAATGTTCAGCTTTTTTCCTGTAAATTTTCAGCTTTTTTCTCATAAATTTTAATGTCTTTTTCATAATTTTTCAACATTTTCCCCTTAGATTGGCAAGACTTTCTGCATAAATTTTCAGATTTTCTCATTTTCTGCTTTTTTTTTTTTTTTTAATTTCATGAATGTGCAGCCTTTTTTCCTTGAAAATCTGTTGCTCCATTTCTTGGAAATTTGTGAGTTTTTTTTCTCATTACCTTTGGAGCCACTGGCTGTGGGCAAAAGAGCCACATGTGGCTCCAGAGCCGTGGGTTGCAGACCCCTGACCTAGATGGATGAATACAGACATTGCAGGGTCAGAGGAGTTTTGCATTTAAATGACAGAATTGTATGATGAACATCAAACTGTGAATCTCAGTGAATCCTCCATGTTTTTGTCTGTCCAGGACGACTGCAGTGAAGACGGGAACGAGGATGCGTTCGGCTCAGACACTTCCAGTTTGGCCCCCAAAGCGACCGTCTGCAGACAGTGAGTGGATGACGTTCTGCATTCTCTCCTTTTGGGGGGGTGGGGGGGGGGTGCTGCTGCTCTTCCCAATCCAACAGTTTTCTGTCTGTTTTCTGTTCCAGGCCTTGTATTCTCATCATGGACTCCCTGCGAGGTCCCACCAGGTCCACTGTGGTCAAGACTCTGAGAGAGTGAGTGTCTCACCCAAGCAGGGCTGTCCCAGAAAGCAGTGTTTTTTTGTTTGTTTGTTTTTCTTGTTTGTTTGGTTTGTTTTTTTGGGGGGAGGGGGTGAATATCTGCGGTGCAAATTAACTAGAAAAAAGTTGTAAATTTACATGAACAAAGTGGCAAATTGATGAGGAAACAAAAGTTGCAAATTTACATAAACTGTTGCAGATTTATGAGGGAAAAAGCTGAAAACTAATGAGAAAAAGTTGCTAATTTTATTGGGAAAAAGTTGCAAATTTGCATGAAAAAGATGCAAGTTTGTATGAAAAAGTTGTAAGTTTGCATGAAGAAAGTTGCAAATGAATTGGAAAAAGTAGCAAATTTACATGAAAAAGTGCAAAAACAGTGTTTTCTCTGGCTTAAAGATCCTGGTGTGGTGCCAACATATTTTTCGGGGGGGGGGGGCAGAAAACACATGGCACTATTGTAACTGGAATATGTTAATTTTATACTGTTTTTCTTTTTTGAATTATTTTGCACAGTAACTTTGCAAATGAAACTTAACATTTGAAGTATTGTGTAACTGAGGCTTGAATGTTGGAATATAGAGTTTTTGCGTAGGCTCGTAAAATTCACGTGACTCGCTGGGGTAAACATAAACACGCCGTAGGTGCCGCCATTTTGGATGGCAAGAGCAGCAGTTGCACTGTGAGAACCCAGGCGTAACTTGTACTGTTTAGCGATCAGAATGAGTGAGGAGAACACAGTCAGTCTGACATAATAACATCCTATCATCCTCTTCAACAAATGACACTGTGGCCTCTGACACTGTGTCTGCGATGTCTGTGTCACATTCAGTGGAGTCATTGTCAGCAGTCATAACAGCAGACAAGTGTTTTTAATCTTGCTCCCGTGCGCTCCTCTGGTGTGCTGAAATGCCTCAGTTGAACGGAGGTGGCGGGTGTGGGGTAACAGCTGGAGCAATTAGCAGAACAATGACTGCCAGTAATCTGCTCAGCGGGGATGATTTGGGGGCAAACGATGAGATATCTTTCAAAGACGAAGGGGAGCAGGAGGAAAAGATATCGGAAAACGTGTCAGCGGAAAGGGATGTGGATGATGTGAAGTCTTTGCTGGTGAAGGAGTCGGAAAACAACAGCAGCTCCGCGGACTCAGAGGTGAGTGAAGCGCGCTGCGTGTTTTTTTTTTTTTTTAGGGTTAGCTCAAGGTGCCCCCCTCCACCTGCCAGTGGATCTCCAGCTTTCTGACTGACAGGTGGCAACAGGTGAAGCTAGGGAGATTTACATCCAGCTCCCGAAAAATTAGTACTGGCGCCCCCCAAGGATGTGTCCTTTCCCCACTGCTCTTCTCCCTCTACTCCAACGACTGCACCTCAGAGGACCCTTCGGTGGAGCTCCTGAAGTTTGCGGACGACACCACAGTCATCGGTTTGATCCGGGATGGTGATGAGTCTGCATACAGGCGGGAGGTGGAGCAGCTGATCCTCTGGTGCAGCCAGAACCATCTTGAACTTAACCCAGCCAAAACGGTGGAGATGACTGTGGATTTCAGGCGACACCCCCCTTCATTCCCCCCACTCACCATCCTCAACAGCACAGTGTCCACTGTGGACTCCTTCAAGTTTCTGGGTACCACAATCTCCCGGAACCTGAAGTGGTCCTCCCATATTGACACTGTCCGGAAAAAGGCCCAGCAGAGGTTGTTTTTTCTGCGTCAGCTCAAGAAGTTTGATTTGCCTCAGGAGCTGCTGGTTGTCTTCTACACCGCCATCATCCAATCTGTCCTCTGCTTTTCCATCACTGTCTGGTTTGGATCTGCCACTAAACAGGACAAGACCAGACTGCAGCGGATCATTAAGTCTGCGGAGAGGATCATTAGTACCGACCTACCCTCCATTGAGAACTTATATCGGTCCATAACCAGGAAACGGGCGGGAAACATCTGTGCTGACCCATCACACCCCGGCCACAAACTGTTTGAACTTCTATCTTCTGGTCGTCGTTACAGATCACTGAAGGTCAAAACCACCCGTCACAGGAACAGTTTCTTTCCTCAAGCCATCACTCTGATGAACTCCTAACATTCACCTAGTCCTACCTGTTGCTGTACTCATGACTTTTCATCCATTATTACATTGCACATAACTCTCACACTGCTTTTTACTTCATTCACATTATATCACTGAATCTGAGTCCACATTGAAATACTGTGTGATTGTATATTTTTTTCATATATTTCTGCAAAGTGTGGTTAGTCCGAGTAAATAACTGCATATATTCCTGTATATATTTGCATCCTTTTATAGAAACGTGGACAGACTGTAATTTACTGTACATACTGTGGTTGTCATTGAATCCTTATTTAAATCCTTCACCTGAACAACGAGAGCAAGTTTTTAGCCAAAGTCAAATTCCTTGTATGTGTTGTGCATACTTGGCCAATAAAGCTGATTCTGATTCTGATTAAAGGCTCTCCACGGCGCGCCGCGTTAAAACGTACCTGATTTTATGCACATTTTCAATATTTTTCCCCTTTCATGTGTGCATTATCCTTTGTAGCAAGCAGAGAGGCGCCCCCAAACCAGACCCGACTCACAAAGTTTTTTTTTGTTTTTTTTTTGTTACTTATTTGTAGCTGTAGGTAGATTTGGTTTGCAGTCTGGTGACAAGCCACCGGCCGCTGCGTGCGCGAACGCCCTAAACCTACATGTTTTTGGTGTGCGGGAGGAAACCAGAGAAATCCCGGAGTAAACCCACGCAACACGGGGAGAACATGCAAACTCCACACAGCTCACTGTTGGTCGGGGGCTGGGATCAAGCCCACGGTCTCATGATCCCCGCGATCCCCCGGCCGAGGGTAAACTGTGCTGTCACAGTGCTAAACCACTGCTCCACCGTGCAGCCCGTTATGAGAAAGCGAGAGATTACGTCAGTGAAGGTAATTATTCAAAAATCCAACTTTTTTTTTTTTTTTTTTTTTTGCATTTCACACTGGCCATTTAATTCCCCGCTTATCCCCTTATCAGGGGGAACAACAGGAGTACACCATTTTGCTGAGTTTGTAGGTACACGTGAGCTATGTGGTTTGTTTCACCCTGCTGCTGCTGTTTCTTGCCATCCAATATGGCGGCACACTCTTAACGGGCCAGTGCGGCACGCCCCCTGACGTCATATGCAAAAACTCAATTGGGCCAGTTGGGGTCCCACCCAGACGTCCTGTGTTTGGAGTTTTTACTGGTGTCATCCTTTTCTCCTCCCTCTCTTGCACCCTCTGCCTGAACACTTTCCTCTCCTTGGCTCCTCTCTTCTGTCTCATCTTGCCCTCTCTGAGCCCTGTCCAGTTCAGGTTCTCTCTCTGTCTGTGGTGGTATACACAAACAGGTTAGAAAATACCAAGTGTCACGTTTGTCCTGCAGGAATTTTTTTGTCATAATTTACATAAATGACACAAATAATGTATTTTTATTATAGTGTTTCTTTTTTCCATTGAGAAAGCGAAGGGAAAAAGACATTCATAATAGTAATTTACTCATGCATACTTAAATTATATGATCAGAGGTGGGTATAGTAACCAGAAATTCTACTCATCTAAAAGCAGTGTTATGAAATTAGAAATTAAAAGTAGGCAACCAAATTTTCTAGTTGAGTTAAGGGTACAAAGAGCACCCACTTAAAAACTTGAGTAATGACTTCAGTCTTGAAGGTTTGAAGTTTTTCTCCAAAATTTATAACAGTTTTCTACTTTTCTTGGTAAATTGATCTAAATTCGAAACCATTTTCCTCATTTGCAATTTTCTCTTATAAAATTATGACTTTTCTTGTACATTTGAGACTTAATTATAAATTTGTGGATTATTTTAGATTTTTTAGATTTAGTATACTTTATTGATCCCCAGAGGGGAAATTGAGGGCATCCACCACCTGGATGGATGAGCAGCCACGATACGGCGCTATCCCTTAACCATTCACACACACACTCACACCTGGGGCCACTTTAGAGTTTCCAATTAACCTAACCTGCATGTTTTTGGCATGTGGGAGGAAACCGGAGAAATCCCGGAGTAAACCCACGCAAACACAGGGAGAACATGCAAACTCCACAGAGATCACTGTTGGTCAGGGGCTGGGATCGAACCCACGATCCCCGGGCCAAGGGTAAACTGTGCTGCCGCAGTGCTAACCACTGCGCCACCGTGCAGCCCCACTTTTATAGCTAATTTCTATTTTTTTAATAAAATTAGTTTTTTTTTATAAATTTGAAACAATGTGGTAAAATTTTGACTTTTGTTCCTCATACAGTTTACACTTTCGATCATAATTTTGCAGAGCCAGAACAGAACAATAATATAACTCTGATTTCAAAGAAATATAATTATTAATAAAATTATATTTAATGAAATAAATTAACTAAAATGACCAAAGATGCCATTATTTCTGTTATAATAGTTCTATGTTTTTACAGTTTTTGGAGAATTTTTCTCACCACCCAGACAACAGGAAAAACCTCCCTTATTTTGAAATCCAAATGTTGGCAGGTTTAGTTTGTCTGAAGGGTGGAGGATGTTGATGGATTTAAGTCACTGACTTCATGAATGTCGGCCATTTTAACTCGCTAGGTACATAATAATGTTCATAAATTCATTAATATTGTAGTGGCCGGTGAAATAAATCCTCAGCAATTCAGTCACCCTTGCCTTTCCCTCAGTTAGCCTGCATATGAAGCCAAACCACACCCGTGATCAGCAGGTTAAAATAACGATAAATGCCTCCACTGCTTACGTACCTCTTCTGCTTTTTTTTTTTCCTCGTTCAAGTACTTAAATAAGCTTATACTTTACTCTGACTTGGAATCAGGTTTGCTTCACGGACAGCAACGCTAGATAGGTCTGCCTGTCGACTGCAACGGTCATGCGGGCAGCGTGCTCTAGTACTCCGAGATGCGGGTGACTGTCTCATGCGTTGTTCGCGTGTGTGCTTGGAGAACATCATTCCTTCATTTATTTCCTTAGCGTGGTGGCTGTTTTATGTGCAGCGGGCCGCCACACAGAAATATTGCCAGTGGAAACCCTGAAATGAACCAGAGAAAGTTTCAAATTTACATGAAAAAAAATTGCAGATTAATGAAAGCTGTAAATGAAAAAAGTTGCAAGTTGAGAAAGTTGCAAATTTAAATGAATATTTAGCCACTTTTGTCATTTGCAAGTGAACCAGAAAAAGTTGCAAATTAAGAAGAAAAAAAGTTGCAAATGAATGAGGGGAAAAAAGTTGCAAAAGTTGCAAATTTACATGAAAAGTTGCAAACAATGAGGAAAAAAGTAGCAAATTTGCATGAAAAGGTTGCAAATTAATGAGAAAGTTGCAAATTTAAATGAATGATTTTTATTTGAACATGTTGCATCAGTACAAGAATCAATTTAAATGGATAAATAATAAATAAATTAATGAAATGAAATTCATAATAATAATAAACACAATTGTTATACACATGTTCAAAAGGAGTGGAAGAAGCTTAAACTTATTTAATCCTTCTCCTCAGACAAACAAAATCATACTCCCCGTTCATACCTCATCCTATTTACAAATCCTTATTTACCATTGCTGCATCATATTACAATAATGTACACATTTACACCATATTTAAACATTTACATATAGCCGACACATACGTCATCCTTAGTGTGAGCCTCCAGTTGAAACCCTTCATCTTTATATCTTGCAAAAATCTTTGTTTTGTATCGTTTTTAAAACTGGCTCATGTTTGAACATTGCTTTAGATCATCACTTAATGAGTTCCACAGTTTCATGCCATAAACTGAAATACAAAAAGATTTCAGTGTGGTTTGTACATATAGAGACCAGCTGTTAGCACTTAACCGGCCCACGATGCTAACGAAAAAACTTGACATACTGGGAGAAATAAGACAGAAACGGCATGGATGTCGAGCTGGAGTAAGACGGCGAGCGAGGACTATAAGGTACAGACCCGTCCTCCCATCTGTCATTATGGGGAATGTTCGATCGCTACTTAATAAAACTGATGAGCTAGCGGCTATCTCCCGCTACGAGAGCGTGTACAGAGAGAGTGGCCTGTTGTTGTTTACAGAGACGTGGCTAACAGAACTAGCAACAGATACTAACATCGAACTGGAGGGTTTCCACACAATACGGGCAGACCGGACACCAGACAGTGGGAAGGCAAGAGGCAGGGGAGTGATAATGTATGTCAATAACAACTGGTGCAGACCGGGGCATATCACGGTTAAGGAACAGCACTGTAGCAAAGACATCGAGTTGCTAGCTGTTAGCATGCGGCCTACCTATCTCCCGAGGGAATACTCCCACGTGATCTGCATTGTTATTTATGCAAATCCGACGGCGAACGCTGGGACAGCACGTGACGTCATCCACTCAGTAACTGGCAGGCTGCAGACAGAACACCCAGATACTCTTCTCCTCATCTCAGGTGATTTCAACCATATTTCACTGTCCTCCATTCTACCCACGCTCACCCAGTATGTCACATGCCACACTAGAGACAATAAAACACTGGACTTATTCTATGCAAACACTAAGGAGGCGTACACCTCATCACCACTCCCCTCACTCGGGAGATCGGATCACAACTTGGTTAGTCTCCGGCCGGTGTACAAACCCCTAGTACACAGACAACCTCCGGTCATGCGCACAGTGAAGTTATGGTCTGAGGAGACAATGGACGCTCTAAAGGACTGTTTTGAAACCACTGCCTGGGAGCAGCTCTGCGAGCCACATGGTGAGGACGTCGATGGCCTCACTCACACCATCACGGACTACATCAGCTTCTGTGTGGACAACACCGTACCCACCAAGACCATACGGTGTTGCTCGAACAACAAGCCCTGGATCAACCCCGAGATAAAAACACTTCTGAGAGAGAAGAAGAGGATCTTCAGGTCGGGGAACAGGGAGATGCTGAAGTCCGTACAGAGTGAGCTGAGGAGGAAGATCAGAGAAGGTAAGGACAGCTTCAGGAAGAAGACGGAGGACAAGCTGCAACAGAGCGACATCAGCGGGGTCTGGAGAAACCTTAAAACCATCTCTGGGCTCCAGAATACTTCCCCCCAGGCCACGGGGGGCAGGGAGTGGGCGAACAATTTGAACCTGTTTTTTAATAGGTTTGACCAACCGCCCTCCCCCCCGACTGCACAACAACCACTGCTGCCTCTAAAGACATCGAGTCCTGCTGCCCACACCCCACTCCACCAACAACCCCCCACCACCACTCCCAACACACAGCCCCCCAACATGGCCCTCACTAAGACCCAGGTGAGGGCGGAGCTGAGGAAGATCAAGGCGAGGAAGGCCTCGGGACCGGACGGCATTAGCACGAAGCTCCTCAAGTCCTGTGCAGACCAGCTGTGTGGGATTGTGGAGCACATCTTCAACCTGAGCCTGAAGCTGGGGAGGGTACCACAGTTGTGGAAAACATCTTGTGTGGTACCTGTACCAAAGACTTCCCACCCCAAAGATCTGAACAGCTACAGACCAGTGGCCCTGACGTCTCACTTGATGAAGACCCTGGAGATACTGCTCCTTGCTCATCTCTGCCCCCTGGTGGGACCAGCGATGGATCCACTCCAGTTTGCCTACCAGCATGGCATTGGGGTGGAGGATGCAGTGATCTTCCTCCTTCACCGTTCTCTGTCCCACCTGGAGAAGCCCGAGAATGCGGTGAGGATCATGTTCTTTGACTTCTCCAGTGCTTTCAACACCATCCAACCGATGATCCTGAAGGACAAGCTGCTGTGCACAGGGATGGACCAGCACCTGTCATCGTGGATCCTGGACTACCTCACTAACTGGCCACAGTTTGTGAGAACCCAGGACTGTGTTTCTGACACGATCATCGGTAGCACGGGGGGCCAACGGAGATGAAGCTGAGTACAGAGGACTTATCCAGGACTTCGTGGACTGGTGCCATCGGAACTGTCTCCAGATCAACGCGAGGAAAACTAAGGAGCTGGTGGTGGACTGCCACAGGCAAGGACAACCTCTCACAGCACCAGTAAACATACAGGGAATGGACATTGAGATGGTGACATCCTACAAGTACCTTGGTGTTCATCTGAAAATAAACTAGACTGGTCACACAATACCAACGCACTCTACAAGAAGGGACAGCGCAGGCTGTTCCTACTGAAGAGTCTCAGGTCTTCTGGTGTACAAGGGGCGCTGCTGAAGACATTCTGTGACACGGTGGTGGCATCAGCCATCACTTTTGGAGTGGTCTGCTGGGGCAACGGCATTACAGCAGCCGATAGGAAGAGACTGAACAAACTGATCAAGAAAGCTAGATCTGTCCTGGGGCAACGCCTTGATCCAGTGGAGGAGATGGGAGAGAGAAGGATGGTGGCTATACTGTCATCTCTGCTGGCGTCCGAGTCCCACCCTATGCAGGACATACTGAACGCACTGAGGAGCTCATTTAGCAGTAGACTACATCATCCTAGGTGCGCAACCAAGAGGTTTCACAGGTCCTTCCTACCTACGGCTGTCAGACTGTATAACCTAAGCACGGCTGCTTGCAGAGATAGCAAAAAAACGTGATGACCTAATAGTATTGAATGCAAAGGATGCAACAGACTTACACAAATGGTCCCCTCCAGTATACAACTAGGACAATATCAGTCGCTACGAAGGGTGACATTATGTATGGGTACATATTTATACTAGGTAGGATAACTAAGTAGACGGTTATGCTGTTTATTCCATCTTGCTACAATGCTCCGTACTTTGTATATATATTTATGTGTACGTATGTATATTCACTGCTCTTATTTTTATTTTTCGTATCTTCTTAATTATTGCTCTGAGTGTTGCTATCCTTGTGCTGTTGCAATCCTAGAATTTCCCCATTGTGGGACTAATAAAGGCTCATCTTATCTTATCTTATCTTACATGAAGTTGCTCGAGTTTTAGCTGTCCCCTGAAACTGTAATCACCATCTCTTTTACTAAACATATTCACTGTATTAACTGGGAGCAGGTTATTTATTGCTTTATACATGACTATTGCAATGTTAAAATGAACCAAATCAGTAAATTTTAATATTTGAGATTTTAAAGGGCCTATATCATGCTATTTTAAGCCTTTCAGAGTAAACTATATGCATGTATGTGATAGTATATTACCTTTGGTACACTGGAGAATGAATTTCTTATGAAATATGAGTTATTTTCGCGAGCTACTTTTCCAACCCTGAAGTAAGATGCCTCGATCTCTGAGGCTCCGCCTCTCCTTCTTGTGGCTGCCACCCATTTCATGATGATAATAAACTCCACCCATTTCTGGCGAGTAGGCTCTTCTTTAGGAAGGCTGCACAAACTCCTAAATCTCTCACAGCCAAAGACACATTTACGCCACTTACAAGACATTGTCTTACGTAAAAAAGCGAACAGTTGTTGTCACTGAGCAGATTAGGTGCGAGAGGAACTACTTCTTCACAGCGTCAATGCTAAAGTGAAAGAGTTTTGCCGATTACCGCTCTGTTAGCTGCGCGGAGAAAGTGGGTGTGTGCGTTAGCCTGGGGGTGGTACTGGCAGCACAGGCACTTCCTGGAGTGGGCGGCTCACCCACGTTCATACGTATGAACGTGGGGACCCAGTCATTATCAGGGACAGGGCGGAGCAGCAGTTCAGAGAGCAGGGTTGAGGAGGAATACTCAGAGATGCGTGAATGGAGCAAAATACCACTTTGGGGGTGTTTTTGGTGAGGAATTAACACTATAACATGCTTAAAAGCTCAAAAAAGTCGATTTTGCATGATATAGTCCCTTTAAGAAAAGTGAATTTGTGCGTTTTCTGTAACCAGTATTATGAATTATCCTGATGGCCCTTTTTTGCAATATGGAAAGTGATGATGATGAACATTGATAAGTGTTACTGCAAACCTCTACACAGTAATTTAAATTGTGCTTACTGCATGTTTTTGGCCTGTGGGTGGAAGCCCACGCAGTACATAATCCTTGGGCCATTTTACTCTATTATGTGTTCTGCACTCCTATGTGCATAGTTCCACCCGCGAAGCCACTACTGTACCTGTGTATATACCTATGGGCTATTTATTATTTTTACTTTTACCTTTACCTCAGTCATATGGTTAATCGTGTGTTCTTAAACTGTTTTATTTCAAATTCTTCTCACTTACTCTATTGTGCAGTAGCCTGGTGGAGCACCCACAGTTTCATTGTGCTGGACAACTGTACAGTGACATAAAGCCTATTCTCTTCTAAATAAGGAGAGACCAGTGAACTGTAAAAAAACGTGCAGCGATTTGTAGTCCAGGAAGTGTTTGGCTTTAGATAGAACAGAAATACTTCTTCAGACCTTATTTTGTACTTGTTTTATATGAAATTTAAATAACATAAATTTTGTTTTATCTAAATTTACCTGCGACCCGAAAAGGATTAAGTGGAAGAAGATGAATGAATGAATAATGATAACTTGTTTCTGCTAAACCACTGTTTCATTTTACACATTTCTGTCATCACAGTTTTCAACAACTTCTTTAAATTGTCCCCAGAACAAAAAACATTTGTATCATCTGCAAACAGTATAATTTTCACAATGTCAGTTATCTTACACAGATCATTAATATATATAAGAAACTATTTAGGGCTTGGTACTGACACCTGGGGGACTCCACAAGGAATGTCCAAACATGAGGAAAATTTATCACCCAATTTCACAGTTGTTTTCTGTGATTTAAATGGCTTCTTACCCAGTGCAACACCACACCCCAATTTCATATTGTTCCATCTTATTGATCAAAATTTCATGATTGACTGTATCAAATGCCTTTTTCAAATCTAGAGATACTCCAACTGCATGCTGTTTTTGATCAATGGCGTTTGTAATTTCCTCAGTTGTATCAATTAGTGCCAGTGATGTAGAGCTGTTTGAAATGAACCCATATTGATTATCAGAAAGTATTTTATGTTTGTATAAAAATGTATCTAATCGATTGGTGAACAGTTTTTCAAGAATTTTTGAGAATTGTGGAAACAAAGATACAGGTTTTGTATATACATACATTTATGAAGTTGTGCTTATCCCCAGTTTGATACATTGGCATAACTTTTGCTATTTTCATTTGATTTGGAAATTGACCACTTTGAAATGACAAGTTGCAGATGTATGTAAGTGGCTTTAAGATCCCCTCTATAACCCTTTTAACAAATGTGATGTCAACCCCATTACAGTCGGTGAACGTTTTATATGCATATTTATTTACAATATCTAACACTTCATTTTTTTCCACAGCAGAAAGAAACATTGAATGAGGATTCATTTCTCTCAGATTATCTTTCCAGTTTTCAGATGGTAGTGGCTCTGGAATCATATCTGCCAAAGTTGGCTCGACACTTACAAAGAATTTATTAAAGCTGTTAACCACCTCGACAGCATTGCCCGTAGAAAGCATGTATTCCTGTCTGAAACAGGCTTTACAGGCCCAAACGTAGGCTGTGTTTGAAAGTGGAATACAGAGGTGTAGCCTATATGTAGGCGATCACGTTAGACTTTGACAGATATGAAAGGGACTGAACTGACACTTATTTGATTGTGTGAATATTAATTACAGAGTAATTGAAATGAATGGGACATCCAGTATTAGCCACTGTTTAACAACCACCTGTTTATTTTTTTTGTCAGATCACTTATTTGTGTGATCTTTTGAGTTATATTCACAATACTGTATCTTGCACTATTATGCTGTGGAATGGGAGTTGTTCAGTCATCATCATTATAATTTAGTTTACACTAGTGCATGCCCATAGAAAGCAAGTATTCTTGTCTGAAAACAGGTAGACCAATTAGGCTTTACAGGCCCAAAAGTAGGCTGTGTTTGAAAGTGGAATACAAAGAGGTGTAGCCTTTCTGTAGACAATCGCACGTTAGACTTTGACAAATATAAAAGGGACTGAACACTAATGTTTGTTTGATTGTGTGAATATTAATTACAGAATCATTGAAAATGAATGGGACATCCAGTATTAGCGAGTGTTTAGGAACCCTTGTTTATTTGTCAGACTTATTTGTGTGATCTTTCATGACTTACCTTCATAAGTGTTGTATCTTACACTTTGGGAAATGGGAGTTGTTCAGTCACCATTATAATTGTTTTAGTTTATATGTGTAGTTTATAGTCTGTCATCAATAAACTCATGCAGTACTGTAACAGGACACATTTACAAATATTTGAGACCCATTGTAGTGCATCCTTTTATATTTTAGTAATATAAGTACAAAACATCCAACATTATTATACTCAGAAGAATGATCCGTTTGGCTGCTGCAACTGTTGCATCAGTGTTGCCTATTTTCTCAGTAAACAAAAAATGATTTATTTCGTTATTGGGCGTTTTTTGTCACGGTCGTTGTTTAGTCAACGTGTGCATGCATGTTCGCATATGATATTCAGTTGATCCAGCCATTCTACTCCACAATCATGGTGGTATTATTAACTTTTAATTTCTAGATAGCTGTCCACGGGGAGAACCCACGGTGCCACGAAGGACAGCGGTGGCACAGGTGAAGCAGCAGCCGAGACTCCATCCCGTTAATCAGGCAGGCATGGCTTGGCTCCCTGGGGAGGACTGTGATAAGCCAGTCCGGCTGCCCCCCCTCCCCCCGTGTTCTCCACATATCAATGGCCGAAACGCAAAACCTCCTATCTGAAAAATGCACTTTTTTTTTTTTTTTTTTTTTTTGAGAAAACTAAAAAAAACTTTTTCTTGCAGAATGCTATGCTATTTTTTTATCAGAATAATTTTCTGTGACACTAAAGACAGTGCTGCCCTTTAGAGCTACGCAGTGGCCAGGACTCACGGTGTGCTGTTTAAAGGGAAAAAGGAATTTGCAGCATCCAGTAAATGTGCCGTTAGTGTGAGCCTGCTTGTCTGACGGTTCAGCCCCCCCCCCCACTCCCCCCCCCCCCCAATCGCCCGAAATTTTGAAGTTGTTGTGCAGTCGGAGCCGACAAAATTATGATCCAGTGATAAAAGAATTAATTACATGAGTTTCTAATTTGGAGTTACCCTATAATGGCATATTTGCAACATTTGTTCACAGGAAAAACTGTACAGAGCTCTGCTCAGCTGCTGCCTACAGTGAATGCACACACACAGCTACAGCAACTTTATGGTATATAGTTGAGCAGCTCCATATTCGGGGATGCACACCGTCATAACCTCAGCAAAGCACTTATAAAATCTCTGTGAAGTGCTGTGGTGATTGACAGGTCATGATGCTGTGTGTTATCCAATCAATATGGTCATGATGCAGCGTACTGTCCAATGAGCACGGAGTCGATCCAAAACCCTGCCCACACTTCTTGAAACCAGGGCATGAAGACACAGAGCGGTGGCTAAACCTTTATTGATAAAAATTACATATTTTGACCGAGCGACTGCATATTCAGGGATGCACACCTTTGTAACCTCAGCAAAGCATGTTTAAAATCTTAGGCCAGCCAGCAGAAAGAAACATTGAGGATTTGCTTCTCTCAGATTATCATTCCAGTTTTCAGATGGTAGTGAATCTGGAATCATATCTGCCAAAATTAGCCCAACAATGAATTTATTAAAGCTGTTGACCACCTCTACAGCATCATCTTTCATGATATTGTTTTCAGTAAAATACTGAGGGTAAAGTGCGATATCCAGAATTATTCTTAAGAACACTGATTAATATATTCCATAGTCCCTTAACATTGTGCTTGTTGTCATTCAGAATTTTACCACAATACTCCTTTCTACACACTTGAATAATATTAGTTCATTTGAAATGCAAAAAACTGCAAATAAAGCAGAAAAAAGTTGCAAATTTGCATAAAACAATATCTGGGGTGTTAAACGTTATGTGGTGTTTGTTAGGATTTGTGTCGTCACGGCATTTTGTTTGTTTTTGCCGTAGGTACCTGGAGGTGGAGTGGGAGGCGCGTAAAGGGACCCAGAGGAGTTTTGGGAAGGATGTGATGAAGGGCTCCAGCCCACGAGTGCCTCAGCAGGACAATTTCAGCGATTGTGGCGTTTATGTCCTGCAGTATGTGGAGAGCTTCTTTGAGGTGAGAACAGCTGAAATAAAATAAGTGTTTCCAATTAACCTGTTCTCCTGTGGAATGTTCCAAAAAGGTGTTTTTTGAGCATTCGTCAACTTTCCCAGTCTTTTGTTGCCCCTGGCCCAGCTTTCTGGGAATGTGCTGCAGGCATCGGATTCAAAATGAGTGAATATTTTAAAGAAAACAAAGTTTATTAGTTTCACATTAAATAAAGTTGTCAAATTTTCAGGTAAAAAGTAAGCCTTTTTTTACATAAATTTGTGAGTTTTCTCATGAAATTGTACCTTTTTTATGAAATTTGTTTTTTTTAGCAACTCTTTTGTGACGTTTAAATTGCAACTTTTTTTCTCATACATTTGTGACTTTTTACATGTAAATTTTCAACTTTTTTTCCTCATAAATCTGCAGTGTTTTTCTCATAAGTTTGCAACTTTTTTCCTGTCAATTTTCAAGTTTTTCTCTGGTAAATTTTCAACTTTTTTCCTTGTAAATTTGCAGCTTTTTTTTTTCTCCTAAATCTTCAGCTTTGTTTTCCATAAAGTTTCAGCTTTTTTTCACTTAAATTTTCAGCTTTTTCCTCTTTTACTACAAAGCCACACTGTTGTAACACGTGCAGAACGTGGCTGGGTGTCGTCTTGCTGAAATAAGCAGGAGCATCCCTGAAAAAGACATTGCTCCAAAACTTGTGTGTACCGTTCAGCATTAATGCTGCCTTCGCACATGTGCAAGTTACCCATGCCATGGGCACTAACTCACCCCCATACTATCACTGATGCTGGCTTTACATTATATACGTATGCCCTTGTAGTGTATTTAGTTGAATATAGGTTGAAAAAGATTTTAAATCATTGCATTCTCTTTTTATTTACATTTTACACAACATCCCGACTTCATTGTAGTTGAGGTTTGTATCAGTGGGTCAGATGAGATGATATGTAAGGTCGTATCTGCCCCTCCCCCGAACCTAGATATTAACACCTGTGGTCCAGCATAATAACTGGCATGTATCACAGTAACACACATTAATTCCTTTGAGTCGCTCCTTTAAATAATAACCTCGTATATATATTTTTGGTTTTGGTCTTCAGAATCCGATCCCCAGCTTCCACCTGCCGGTGAACCTGTCCAACTGGTTCCCTCAGCAGAGGATGAAGACGAAGCGTGAAGAGATCAGGGAGCTCATCCTGAAGATCCAGGCCCAGCAGGAGAAGGTCAGGGAGGAGTTGGAGGAGGCTCCTCCGCCGGGCTCCTCCGAGGAGCCCGAGATCGAAGAGATGTTTGGGTCCAGGTGCAGACCCCCCCATTTACCCATCAGCCCCTGAGAGGACGGCGGGGTTAGACTGACTGACTGACTGACTAACGCTGCTGGTTCTGCTCGGATTCTCCAGGAAACTGTTTCCTCACTTCCCTCCGTTGACCTTAGATTTGTATGGATTAAAATATGAAGTGTAAATACACCGCCACCTTTGTAACTTTATGGCCCATCCATGAAGTGGCTCATCATCACCATTAATTTATGTTCTCATCTTTCTGCTGGAGGATGTGTGCAGAAGACGCTGTCTCGTTCTGGCCTTTGTTATTTTTTAAGCTTCATGTAGACAGTGATAATATAAACAATAAAAAAAATGATAAAAATGCTGTTATTTGTTAAGGCAGCGGTCCACCCGCCTGGAAAAAGAAAGTTACATACGTAGTTCCAGTACTTGTGTCTCTTCGATGTGGAGTGGATACATTTTTTTTCAGAATTAAAAAGCAGCCTTGGATGAAAGGGTTACGTTCTTTTGCGTTGGCTTTTCTGTTTTCTCCTGGGTGTTGTGGGAAAATGATTGGAAAAAAAATATTAACTGTTAATAGAAATTTAACCGGCATCCATGTGAACGTTTGGACATTTATGAGAAAACAATCACAAATTTACAAGAAAGTTACAAATTTACAAGAAAAACGGCCAAAATTGTTGCGAATTAAGAAAAAAGTTGCATATTTACATGACAAAAGTTGCAAATTCATTAAAGTTATAAATTTACTTGACAAAAGTTACAAATGATAAAGTTGCAGATAACTAGAAAAAAGTTGCAAATTTACATGACAAAGTTGCACATTAATGATGAAAACATTGCAAACTGATGAGGAAAAAGTTGCAAATTTACTTGAAAAAAGTTGCAGATTAATGAGAAATTCCAAATTAATGAGAAAGTTGCAAATTTACATGAAAAGTTGAACGTTGAGAAAGTTTCAAATTATTGAGAAAGAAAGATGCAAAACTGAAATGAAGAAGCTTGCAAATGAATTAGAAAAAAGTTGCAAATTTACATAAAGTGGCAAATGAACCAGAAAAGCTGCAAATTAAGAAGAAAAAGTTGCATATTTAAATGAAAAAGTTACAAACTGAGGAAAGGAAATCGCAAATCTATGAAAAGTTGCAAATCCCCCCCCCCCCCAAAAAAAACTGTTTGCATGTATCCTTAGCATTTGTATTTCAGATGCATTTTATTTAGTTCTGTAAGGTCATATAGAAGGGTTTATGATAACACTGAGGGAAAGAATTCCATTTCACTTTTTTTTTTTCCAGGTTGTGGGGGACCTGTCACACCCCATCCCCCGTGATTTGAATAGTTCTGAATTGGACTAAATCCCTACATTTTAGTGTTATAATTTTGGGAAACTCCAAAAAGTAAAACGGGCTCAATAATATATGAAAATTAAAACTGCAGCTAGCTCATTTACGATTAAATCAGTGTTTATGAACCAGCTTCTTCCCTGTGAAGTACTGCTCTCAATTTTCAGTCTCCTTGTGTTACAGGACACTGAAATATTCATGACTCCTCTGCTCTGTTTTGTCCTCCACTTATCAGCGTATTTGTAGTAAAAGCCTCGGGGTATTAAAGCATTAAATATACATCAGCTGCTTTAACTGCTTGTAAACACCACCTCATTATCGTCAGTACTTAATGTGAGCCGTTCTGTCTCCTGGGCTGGAGGTTAACACTTAGACGTTCTGACATTTTAATAAGGGGGAACCTAAAGTGTAATCCACAGCAAAATAAGGCATGTGAAACCAACATCTATGGTGTTGATTTTGAAGAGCTCCTGTTCTGTTTTTGAAGGTCCCCTCTTTATTCTAGTGTGATGTTGGATTTCTGTGACGTTTATCTGATCTGTAAAGTCAAACAGGCCAAAGTCCTCATGCACAGTTGTCCTTCAATTCAGTGGGACGAAGAATCAACATGGAGCCAACACAGAGCCTTGAGGAACTCCCACAAGACCCCTTTGAATGTGCAAGTTATTGATTTGTACCGGGAGAGTGCTTAACTCCCATTTCATATCTTTACATGAAAGAAGTTTGAGATTAATGAGGAAAAAAGTTGCAAATAAATGAAAGTTAAAAAAATGTACATGAAAAAAGATGCAAATTTGCATGAGAAGTTGCAGGTTATTGAAAAAAGTTGAAAACTTGCATGAAAAGCTTCAAATTAATGAGAAAAAGTTGCAAATTTAAATGAAATGTTTCAAGTTAATGACAAAGTTGCAAATTTAAATGAAAAATATTGCAAAAGAATTGTGGAAAAAATAAGTCAGTCAACTTTGTTGTCAATTCTGCCATATTCTGCCATATGTGCCAATTCAGCACATACACACATGGACAAAATTGTTGGTACCCCTTTGTTAATGAACGAAAAACCCACAATGGTCACAGAAATGGCTTGAATCTGACAAAAGTGGTAATAAATAAAAAGTCTATGAAAATTAACCAATGAAAATCAGACAATGCTTTTGAATTGTGGTTCAACAGAATTATTTTTAAAAAACTCATGAAACAGGCCTGGACAAAAATGATGGTACCCTTAACTTTTGCACAACCTTTTGAGGCAATCACTGTAATCAAACGATTTCTGTAACTGTCAGTGAGACTTCTGCACCTCTCAGCAGGTATTTTGGCCCACTCCTCATGAGCAAACTGCTCCAGTTGTCTCAGGTTTGAAGAGTGCCTTCTCCACACAGCATGTTTCAGCTCCTTCTACAGATGTTCAATAGGATTTAGATCAGGGCTCATAGAAGGCCACTTTAGAATAGTCCAATGTTTCGCTCTTAGCCATTCTTGGGTGTTTTTAGCTGTGTGTTTTGGGTCATTATCCTGTTGCAAGACCCATGACCTGCGACTGAGACCAAGCTGTCTGACACTGGGCAGCGCATTTCTCTCTAGAATACCTT
Organism: Pholidichthys leucotaenia; assembly: GCA_020510985.1. Classification (NCBI taxonomy): domain Eukaryota; kingdom Metazoa; phylum Chordata; class Actinopteri; order Cichliformes; family Pholidichthyidae; genus Pholidichthys; species Pholidichthys leucotaenia. Next base: position 244,672,249 of record CM035842.1, on the reverse strand, counting down.
GATAGTCTTGACATTTCATTGTACCCTGCACAGATTCAAGACACCCTGTGCCAGATGCAGCAAAGCAGCCCCTGAACATAACAGAACCTCCTCCATGTTTCACAGTAGGGACAGTGTTCTTTTCTTGGTATGCTTCATTTTTGTGTCTGTGAACATAGAGCTGATGTGCCTTGCCAAAAAGTTCCAGTTTTATCTCGTCTGTCCATAGGACATTCTCCCAGAAGCTTTGTGGCTTGTCAACATGCAGTTTGGCAAATTCCAGTCTGGCTTTTTTATGATTTGTTTCAACAGTGGTGTCCTCCTTGGTCGTCTCCCATGAACTCCACTTTGGCTCAAACAACGACAGATGGTGCGATCTGACACTGATGTACCTTGACCTTGGAGTTCACCTTGAATGTGTTCAGAGGTTGTTCTGGGCTCTTTTGTTACCATTCGTATTATCCGTCTCCTCCTGCAGCCACGTCCAGGGAGGTTGGCTACAGTCCCGTGGATCTTTAAATTTCAGAATCAGAAAAAGATTTATTGCCAAGTACATTAACAGATACTGATAACATACGAGGGATTTGACTTGACACAGAAAATGAACCTGCATTTCCAGTGACACGGCTGCATCTGAAACGCGCCTGCCAACAGGATGGTACAGATAAGAAATCATACAATGGGAAGGAGCAAAAAAATCATTGAATTCAGAATATTGACCATAAGTAATCGATATTATGATTACAAAGACAAAAAAAGTCCTCAATGCACATTCAACAGACCAAAGTTCACAGGACACAAGGAGAGCAGTGAGTGTTATCTTGTTGTCAGTTTCTGGATCAGTGTGGATGTAGTGTTGAAGCAGTGTTGTATCAATAAGAGCACAAGGACACTTTGGCAGGAGATGTTTTGTCTGGCTACTGGCAATTGTCCTTGGCAATTGTCCAAGCAGCTGCTGTCCGGAGGCCGTGTGCTCAGTGTTTTGAAAAACAAAGACTGGGGATTATCAGGAGGATTTTTGTAAGGGAAATTGAGCCAAATAGAACTGATCACAGAGAAAGAACTTTATTTTCTTCTGCAGATTCAGTACTTAATCCTTCATTGCGGGGCGTTGAGTCCGTCGTGGATAGACCTAAGCGTAACCATGATGTAATCCACCTTCCGAGACAGTTCTCCATTTGTCGCTATCAGGGTCTTCTCCATTTTTTCAATTTGATGGATGCACCTCGCCTGGCCAGCATTTTGATAGGTTGTATCCATCTTCAGCAATTTGCGGTACACCAGGACAATCCCAGTTCCAATCAGAACGATCCCAGTCACCATTATTACGAAGATATACAAATCTTCAATATCTTCGATAGAGAGATTACTCAGGCACAAGATCCTCCAATTACTTGTCACCCGTAAATAGCCCGCTGGAGCCGTCCCTGCGGGGCAAACAGCTTCCCCCGGAGCACTTTTCCTTGTTGAAAAAACAGTGTCAATTGCGTTCAAAGCCCAGCTTATTAATTCCATTATTTCTTTCGATAATCAGCAGTAGACGCAGACAGACGACAGCAAGCTGGGATCCAGTTAGTTAGGGAGGTGGGGAGCTAGAGCAGAGAGAAAAGAGAGAAGCGTCTACTCTCCTTGAAGAGCGGAAGTGAATTTCTGAATAATATGTGCAACTGTAGTCACAGGAACATCAAGCTGCTTGGAGATGGTCTTATAGCCTTAACCTTTAACATGCTTGTCTATAATTTTCTTTCTAATCTCCTGAGACAACTCTCTCCTTTGCTTCCTCTGGTCCATGTTTAGTGTGGTACACACCATGTCACCAAACAGCACAGTGACTACTTGTCACCCTTTAAATAGGCCGACTGACTGATTACAAATTTGTAGATACCTGTGATGTTAATTAGAGGACACATTGCAGATTGAGAAAAGTTTCAAATTAATGAGTTAAAATTTACATGAAAAAAGTTACAAGTTTAAAAGAAGCCATCTCATGTCATTCAGTCCATACAACTAAATTACATTTCTCCTATCTACAAACTTAATCACATGTACACACATGGACCAAATTGTTGGTACCCCTCTGTTAATGAAAGAAAAACCCACAATGGTCACAGAAATAACTGTAAATAATGACTGCCAACCTCCCTGGACGTGGCTGCAGGATCAAACTTGATGAAAAATGGAAGAAACGGATAATACGAATGATAACAAAAGAGACCAGAACAACCTCTGAACACATTCAAGGTGAACTCCAAGGTCAAGGTACATCAGTGTCAGATCGCACCATCCGTTGTCGTTTGAGCCAAAGTGGACTTCATGGGAGACGACCAAGGAGGACACCACTGTTGAAAACAAATCATAAAAAAGCCAGACTGGAATTTGCCAAACTGCATGTTGACAAGCCACAAAGCTTCTGGGAGAATGTCCTATGGACAGACGAGACAAAACTGGAACTTTTTGGCAAGGCACATCAGCGCTATGTTCACGACGCAAAAATGAAGCATACCAAGAAAAGAACACTGTCCCTACTGTGAAACATGGAGGAGGTTCTGTTATGTTCTGAGGCTGCTTTGCTGCATCTGGCACAGGGTGTCTTGAATCTGTGCAGGGTACAATGAAATCTCAAGACCATCAAGGTATTCTAGAGAGAAATGTGCTGCCCAGTGTCAGACAGCTTGGTCTCAGTCGCAGGTCATGGGTCTTGCAACAGGATAATGACCCAAAACACACAGCTAAACACCCAAGAATGGCTAAGAGCGAAACATTGGACTGTTCTAAAGTGGCCTTCTATGAGCCCTGATCTAAATCCTATTGAACATCTGTGGAAGGAGCTGAAACATGCCGTCTGGAGAAGGCACCCTTCAAACCTGAGACAACTGGAGCAGTTTGCTCATGAGGAGTGGGCCAAAATACCTGCTGAGAGGTGCAGAAGTCTCATTGACAGTTACAGAAATTGTTTGATTGCAGTGATTGCATCAAAAGGTTGTGCAACAAAATATTAAGTTAAGGGTACCATCATTTTTGTCCAGGCCTGTTTTATGATTTTGTTTTTTTTTAAATAATTCTGTTGAACCACAATTCAAAAGCATTGTCTGATTTTCATTGGTTAATTTTCATAGAATTTTTATTTATTACCACTTTTGTCAGATTCAAGTTATTTCTGTGACCATTGTGGGTTTTTCTTTCATTAACAGAGGGGTACCAACAATTTTGTCCATGTGTGTATGTGTTCACTACAGCCATTTCTATCCTTTTAGCAAAATCCACAACCATCTGTCTTTCCACATTTCTCTCCTTAAGACCATACCTGCCCAGAACCTGATCATCGCCTCTGTTCCCTTCACCTACATGTCCATTAAAGTCTGCTCCAATCACGGAGAGAGTGCACTGCACTGTAATATTAATATTTTTTTTCAAAATACATGAAACTCACTCATGTAAAATTTCAACTTTTTTCTCATTGTTTTTTCTGATTAATTTGCAACTTTTTTTCTTGTTAATTCACAATAATTTGACATTTTTCTTAAATTTGCAGCTTTTTCTTGTAAATTTGTGATTTTCTTTTTAATTCATTTGCAACATTTTTCATTTAAATTTGCAACTTTGTCATTAATTTGAAACTTTCCATTTAAATTTTCTACTTTCTCATTAATTTGCAAGTTTGCAACTTTCCTCGTGTAAATTTGTAACTTTTCTTAATTTGAAACTTTTCTCATTAATCTGCAACTTTCTTCATGTTAATTTGCAACTTTTTTGTTAATTTGCAACTTTCTTCATGCAAGTTTGCAACTTTTTTCATGTAAATTTGCAGCTTTTTCTTTTGCTAAGGATACATGCAAAACAATTTTTTGGGGGGGATTTATAATTTTTTATAGATTTGCATTTTTTTCCTTATTAGCTTTTTCATGTAAATATGAAACTTTTTTCTTCATAATTTGCAGCTTTTCTGGTTCATTTGCCACATTTAGCAACTTTCAATCTACAACTTTCTCATTAATTTGAATCTTTTCATTTAAAATGCTAACTCTCATTAACTTTCAACTTTTCATGTAAATTTGTAACGTCATTAATCTGCATCTTTTTTTTCATTAATTTCCAACTTTTTCTGATAATTTTGGACATTTTTCTTGTAAAGTTGTGATTTTTTTTCCAATTGCAACATTTTTCATTTAAATTTGCAACTTTTTCTCATTAATTTGCAACCTGCTTCATGCAAGTTTGCAACTTTTCTCATTAATCTGCAGCTTTTTTCATGTAAAGCAGAGTGGTGGCCTAGTTGATAAAGCATCCGCCCCACAACCAGGAGGTTGGGGGTTCAAGTCCTGGTAGGATCATACCAAAGACCATATAAAAATGGTACTTCCTGCCTTCTAGCTTGGTGCTCAGCGTAGCAGAATGGGGGTTAGGAGAAGTTGTTTGTGGCGGTGCCTTACATGGCAGCGACCCCTCTGATTCTACTGTACTTCAAGAAGAGAGAGAAACCTAGGGTGACATAGAAGAGTGGAGGGAGGCGCACACAGGTGGACTACATCTTATGCAGAAGGAGAAAGCTAAAAGAGATAGGAGACTGCAAAGTGGTGGCAGGGTAGAATGTAGCTCGACAGCATCGGATGGTAGTCTGTAGGATGACTTTGGAGAGGAAGAGAGTGAAGGCAGAGCCAAAGATTAAGTGGGGGGAGTTATAGAAGGAAGAAGGTCGCACAGAATTCAGGAAGGAGTTGATACAGGCTCTGGGTGGTAGGGAAGAATTACCAGATGACTGGGAAAGTACAGCAAACGTATTGAGGGAAACGGGTAGAAAGGTATGTGGTGTATCCAGTGGACAGAGGAAGGAAGACAAGGAGACTTGGTGGTGGAATGAGGAGGTACAGGAAGGTATCCAAAGGAAGAGGTTAGCAAAGAAAAGGTGTCATAGTTAGGGAGATGAAGAAAGTAGGAGTATTTGGAATCTAGGCACATTGCAAAGAGAGAGGTGGCAAAGGAACAGGCATATAGGGAGTTGTATGAGAGGCTGGACACTAAGGAAGGAGAAAAGGACTTGTATCGATTGGCTAGACAGAGATCTAGCTGGAAAGGATGTGCAGCAGGTTAGGTTGATGAAGGACAGAGACGGTAATGTCCTAACAAATGGCAAGAGTGTGTTGAGAAGGTGGAAGGAGTACTTTGAAGAGCTGATGAATAAAGAAAATGAGAGTGAGAGGAGGATGGGTGAAGGAAAGATAGTGAACAAGGAAGTCCCGAGGATTAGCAAGGCAGAAGTGAGAGCAGCTTTGAAGAGGATGAAGAATGCAAAATGGTTGGTCCAGATGACATACCTGTGGAGATATGGAGATATTTAGGAGAGATGGCAGTGGACATTTTAACCAGATTGCTTAACACAGTCTTGGAGAGTGAGAGGATACCTGACGAGTGGAGAAGAAGTGTTTTTGTACCAATTTTCAAGAACAAAGGTGATGCTCAGAGCTATAGTAACTACAGAGGCATAAAGTTGATCAGCCACACTGTGAAGATATGAGAAAGAGTTGTTGAAGCCAGGTTAAGAGAAGAGGTGACAATCAGTGAGCAGTAGTATGGTTTCATGCCAAGAAAGTACTACATATGCAATGTTTGCTCTAAAAGTGCTGATGGAGAAGGTCAGAAGGAGTTGCACTGTGTCCTTGTGGATCTAGAGAAAGCATATGATAGGGTGCCAAGAGAGCTTCCTCTCTTGGCACCTTATCATATGCTTTCTGTGAGCATGTGGTATGGTATGTGAATTCATTCACATATGATATGTGAATGAATGTGGCACTATATGAGAACGTCAGGAGTGGCAGTATGTGAGGGTGGTGCAGGACATGGATGATGTCAGTGAGATGGTGGTGAAGTGCACTGTAGGAGTGATGGATGGATCCAGGAGGAATTACAGTTTTTCAATGCTCTTCTCTGCTCAGGCTGCTGCTGCTGCTGCAAAACAATTCATGTATGTTTATTCTCGTCTACCGCTTCTTCATCTACTTTGACTTTGTATGCTGTGTCAGTCGCGCCACCTCGTGAATGAGAGGTTCAATCCTGCGCACGCACAGTCAACGTACCCAGGCAACGTGGTCACAAAATTTGGGCTGCGCTCAGACGTCCGCGGAAGGGGTTTGCAGAGTCTAGTGGACTGGAGACAGTGAAGTAACTTTTGTCATACAAGCCTCGCGGTCGAGCGGACGCAGACAGTGGAGGTGCAGCATGAATTCAGCTTTTATACAGAGTCTTGGGGAACTCCCAAAAGTCCCCTTGCTGGAGCCAATCCGACCATTTCCCTCCTAATGACAGGATCACTTCCATCCTATGAAGGAATATAGTTAAACAGATGCACTCCAATAAAGACAGTGCGAGTGCATCTCTAATAAGATCAACTAAAAACATTATACTTTATGCACTTTATAATTCAACTCTAAGTTATGGCACTTTATGCATACTTTCAGTGAAATTACTGTGTCAGTCGGTAAGGATGATGAAATATTAAATATTGGAGTAACAAGACTTTTTAAATAATTGAAGGGTGCTTTATGTGTTACTGCATCGCACATCTTGATAAATTTTCAGTTTTTTTCCTCATAAATTTGCAATTTTTTTCCTGTAAAATTTCAACTTTTTTCTCATAGTTTTGCAACTTTTTCCTCATAAATCGAGACCCATCTGGATGCAGTGGCAATATGGCCACTGAGTCATCTGTGTACCGGATCTCGGCACCAGAAGTGACACAAAGTTCCGTGGAAAGGATGCCGTATTTTAATGCTTGTTAGCCGATTATAATTGTCGTGTAGTTATTTATTGTTGATATGTTGTATTGTGTTTGGAGCTCTTATTTGTGTGGCATGGGGGAGTGGGGGTGGTTCCATGTTCCGGTTCCGCCAACCCCGTGCATATAAGAAGGGTTGCAGGTAGGGGGCGGTCTCTTCTGCCTTTACCTCTGCCAGCGGTCGTATGTGTGGTCAGGTGCACGGCGCCCTGTATTATAATAAATGTCTGTTCAGCTCCACTGTTGCTCTGCTCCTTGACTCCAGTTCCAGACATAATAATGTTATGTTTTGTCTTCCTGGCTGCTACATGGGCAACTTCCTGTCTCCAGCCCACGCGAGGGCGACCTTTCCACGGAACTTTGTGTTACTTCCGGTACACAGCTCCGGTACGCAGACGACTCGGCAGCCATGTTGCTGCTGCATCCAGGTACTCTTGGGGAAATTGCAACTTTTCTCAAAAATATGCATTTTTTTTCCTCATAATTTTACAATTTTGTCCTCAAAAAATTGTAACTTTCTCCTGATAAATTTACATATTCTGTCCTCAAAAATTAGCATTTTTACAAATTTTTTCTCGTAATTTTGCAACACTCATCTGGATGCTGGTTAAATTTTTATTCTGTGTAATCTTGTTGTAATTTGCGACTTTTTAAAATTTTAATTTGGCATCTTTTATCATATCTCTGCACCTTTCTTGTGGCAAATTCATACCTGATTTACATTTATACTGTGGGACACATACTGTATATGTGCACATATGTAGATCACTTCATGCTTCATATGTATACCACTTTAGGCTTCACATCTTAGATTGAACAAAGGGCTGAGTCTCTCTGGAGATAACAGGAGATAACAAGAGGATGTGAAAGTCTAGTCTTTGGTATGCAGAGAGGCGGCCTGGGGGGATTTTCCTGGCTGCCAGAGGCTGGGGGTGGAGGTGTTAAGATCTGAAGGAAGATGTATTGTTACTTGGGATTAAATACAATATGACTGTGTGCTTTGAAGTCCTGAGGTATTTAAAGGACGAATGTCTGGGTTTCTTCCTCTTTCTGCTTTTGATGATGTTGGATGATGTGAATAAACCTGACTCGTAAAATGAACTCTGCCTCGTCATTTTCACATTATCTACACTGGTGACCCTAAGACGTATCATGAGTGAAAGAAATTCCCCCGAGCCAGCCAGGTCAGGAGCTCCCAGCCAAGCGTATGCCGCTACCGTCCAGCTACCGGACTTTTGGCGAGACAACCCGCGCTCCTGGTTCCACTTGGTCGAAGCACAGTTCGCCCTCCGGGGGATAACGGTAGATGACACGAAGTTCTACCATGTGATTGCCAAGCTCGACAACCGCACGGCTCGGCATGTGCAGAGCCTTGTGGAGCAGCCACCGGCCGACGAGAAATACAGCGGGTTGAAGGCTGCGCTCATCCAACGCTTCACTCTCTCAGTCCAGGAGAGAGCGGAGAGGCTCCTGGCTCTGAACAACTTGGGAGATGGCACGCCCGTTGACCTGATGGAGAACATGCTGAGCTTGAGGGGCTCAGACGGCGACGACTTCATCTTCACCCACATTTTCCTGAGAACCCTACCTTCGGCGACGAGAGCGACCCTGGCCAGTTCGCCGTTGTTGGCCCAGCGGGACTTCCGCACGCTGGCCCAGGAGGCGCACCAGATTCTCAATGCCAGCAAACAGCGCGCGGCCACCGCGGCAGCGACGGAGTTCGGCGCGACGGCCGGAGATGGCGAGGGGCCAGAGTCGACGGTAGCAGACCCACCGGCGGCGGCGAAGGCCAAGGATTGCGGAGGAGACACCCTCTGTTTCTACCATCGCCGCTTTGCAGAGAAGGCACACAAATGTATACCACCGTGCCAGTTCAAGCACTTGGGAAACGCCAAGACCGGGGGTCGGTAGCAGCTGCGGCCCTCGGTGAAGAGAACAAGCTGCTCTACTTGACGGATGCGCATTCGGGGAGGCAATTCCTCGTGGACACAGGCTCCCAAGTGAGTTTCATCACGTCTACCTCCGCTGACCGGCTGGCGGGTCCCGGAGGTCACAGGGTGTCAGCAGTGAACGGCTCGGAGATTAAGACCTTTGGTGAGAGGAACCTCCTTCTGTCTCTACACGGCCGTACATTTGAGTGGACTTTTGTAATAGCTGCAGTGAGTTTCAATATGTTGGGGGCTGATTTTCTGTGCTCACATGGTTTGTTGGTTGATCTTGCTAACAGGCGCCTGGTTAATGCACTTTCCTTTTATTCTATTCCCTGTGCAGCCCGAGTGACCCCACCCACAGCACAAGCCAACGTCGCAACGGCAAGCAGTAAGTTCCACACACTGCTCACTCAGTTCTCAGCACTCACGGTTCCCACATTTTCAGCAGCCGTCGCTAAACACGGAGTGGAACATTTTATTACTACCACCAGACTGCCCGTTTTTGCAAAAGCTCGGCGCTTGGATTCAGCTAAACTGGCCATAGCGCGCGAGGAGTTTGCCAACCTGAAAAAGTTGGGCATCATCAGGCGTTCGAAAAGCCCATGGGCTTCCCCGCTTCACATGGTCCCGAAAGCTGATGGCTCGTGGCGACCTTGCGGAGATTTCCGCAGGTTGAACAACGCCACAGCACACGACTGCTACCCAATCCCGCATATCCAAGATTTTTCCGTTCATTTGGCGGGGGCGCGCGTTATTTCTAAGATAGACTTGGTCCGCGGTTACCATCAAGTCCCAGTGCGCACTGAGGACATACCCAAAACAGCGGTAATAACTCTGTTTGGCCTATTCGAGTTTTTGTGCATGCCGTTTGGGCTTAAGGGCGCTGCGCAGACATTCCAACGCATGATGGACGCGGTGTTGCACGATCTCCCCTTCGTATTCGTCTACCTGGACGACATCTTAGTAGCCAGCGCGTCCGAAGACGAACACGAAAACCACCTCACGGCAGTTTTCCGGAGGTTGGGAGAGCACGGGTTAATAATCAACCCAGCGAAGTGTCAGTTCGGGGTGACGCAGATTGATTTTTTGGGGCATCGCGTCTCCCCAGAAGGAGCGGTTCCGCTGCCTGACAAAGTGCGCGCAGTAACAAATTTTCCCCAGCCACAAACAGTCAAGGCGTTATAGGAGTTTTTGGGAATGGTGAATTTTTATAACCGTTTCCTCCCCCGCGCAGCGCAGCTCATGCAACCATTGTATGCCGCACTAAAAAAACAAAAACCCACAAATAAGATCGAATGGTCTCCGGAGCAAGAGCGAGCATTCTCTGAGGTCAAAACAGCCCTGGCAAACACTGCGTTGTTAGCACATCCAGACCCAACGGCCCGCATAGCCCTCACTACTGACGCGTCAGATGTGGCCATAGGGGCGGTCGTGGAGCAGCATGTAGCCGGGGCTTGGCAGCCGCTCACATTTTTCAACAGGACTTTGCGCGATAGCGAACGAAAATACAGCGCATTCGACAGGGAGTTTTTAGCTCTCCACTTGGCCATTCGCAACTTCCAGTTCTGGCTGGAGGGACGCCGTTTCACCACGTTCATTGACCACAAGCCGCTGACATTCGCGATGGCCAAGGTTTCAGAACCGTGGTCAGGTCGGCCGCTATCTCAGAGTTTACTACCAATATTCAGCATGTGGCGGGTAAACTGAATGTAGTGGCAGACTGTCTCTCGCGCGCCGTGGCGGCCCCAGTCCACGTAGAGATAGATTATGCAGCCATGGCTGTGGATCAGGTTAGCGACGCAGACGTGCGTGCGCTCCAGTCTGGACCAACAGGGTTAAGGCTGGAGAACAGGGTGCTGCAAGATGGTATGCCCCACCTAATCTGCGATGTCTCCACTGGGCGACCGCGTCCTGTGGTACCGGCCGCGTGGCGCCGCCGCGTTTTTGACTCGATTCATTCTCTGGCGCACCCGGGAGTGCGCGCGTCGGTCAAAATGGTGGGAGAGAAATTTGTATGGCCGAGCCTGCGCAAACAAGTCAAGGAGTGGGCAGCAGCCTGCATGGCTTGTCAACGAGCCAAGGTACACAAACGCACGAGAGCTCCTTTGGAGCCGTTTCACATCCCGGCTAAGAGGTTCGATCACGTTCACGTGGACCTCGTAGGCCCCCTCCCGCCGTCACAGGGGTGCACACACCTTCTGACAATGGTGGACCGCACCACACGCTGGCCGGAAGTGGTCCCACTGGCATCAACCACAGCCGAGGAGGTGGCGCGCGGGTTTTTAACAGCATGGGTAGCGCGCTTTGGAGTCCCGTCGGACATTACATCCGACAGAGGTCCTCAATTCGTTTCCGAACTTTGGTCAGCAATGGCCCGCAGCCTGGGGGTAATGATCCACCGCACAACCGCGTACAATCCTCAAGCTAATGGGTTATGCGAACGTTTTCATAGGTCATTGAAAGCGGTTCTCAGAGCGTCGCTTACGGATGCAAATTGGGTAGACAGGCTACCGTGGGTTTTATTGGGGTTGCGTTCTGCACCTAAAGAGGATTTAGAAGCCTCCCCGGCTGAGCTGGTTTTTGCGCAGCCACTTTGGCTGCCCGGGGAATTTCTCCCAGATAATCCTGCGCCAGAATGCTCCCCGGCTCAGCGGTTGCAGAGTGGCACGGAATCGGGCACGCTGCCTGGCCCCGTTCACCATAGTTTTCCATGCGCTTTTGTGCCTAAGGCCTTAAAAAACGCGGAGTTTGTTTTTGTCAGACACGATGCCCATCGCCCACCATTGCGACCACCTTATGATGAACCGTTTAGAGTGCTGGAAACAGGGGATAAGCATTTTTTGCTAGATCTGGGGGGCAGGAAAGGACAGATTGGCATAAACAGGCTCAAACCCGCCTTTGTGGTGGCAGACGAGGACGTGCTGTTGGCCAGGGCTCCTTGGCGCGGCAGACCCCCTAGGGGAAATTCCCCAGAACACCCACAGGGATTGACTAACAGTTCTCATCCTCAGACAGCAGCTCCCCAGCAGGATGGTGCCATGGAAGTGGTAAAGCCCGCTTACAGCAGATACGGGAGGAGACTGAGGCCCAAGCAGCACGTGGACTGATGTGTAATGGTTTATCATAACATGCAGACTGTGATTCCGTTGTTCCATCTTAGACATTTGGGGGGGGGTCATGTGGGACGCATATATGTGCACATATGTATTTCACTTCATGCTTCATATGTATACCACTTTAGGCTTCACATCTTAGATTGAACAAAGGGCTGAGTCTCTCTGGAGATAACAGGAGATAACAGGAGGATGTGAAAGTCTAGTCTTTGGTATGCAGAGAGACGGCCTGGGGGGATTTTCCTTGCCGCCAGAGGCTGGGGGTGGAGGTGTTAAGAACTGAAGGAAGATGTATTGTTTTTTTTTCCACAATATCTTTCTTGAACCTTTTTTTTTTTTTAACAAACATGACACAAACAATCAAACACTAACACTAAAGTACTACAAAAAAAAAATGCACTAAAAACACCAACAAAATCAAGTCTTCAACAATGCTCCTCTGTTTAGTCTAGACAATCCATTACATAAGTATACATATTATGTTCACCAGTTTGGAATTTACAAGGTCCACACACATCATTCACCTTCTTCTTCAAGAGTTATGTTTAAATTTTTTACATAATCAATGAAAGGTCTCCATATATTCTCAAACACAATTTCCTTTGATTTCAGTATATATGTTATTCTTTCTAATGGAAGGTTTGTTAACATCTGTCTTAACCACTGAGTCACATCTGGTCTATGAGTCTTTTTCCATAATAGTGCAATACATTTTTTGGCATTAAGCAAACTGAGGTCTATGAATGTTCTTTCACTTTTATTAAAGTTATGCTTTTCTGGGTACAGACCCAACAAAAACAGTTTAGGATTCAATATGATTTGTTTTGAAATTATTTTTTCAATTGTTACCCTCACCTCCTCCCAAAACATTCTAATTATTCTACATTCCCATACACAATGAAATAGGGTTCCTTTACTTTCCATGCATTTTGTGCACGTATCTGGTATGTTTTTGTTATATCTATTTAACTCCTCCGGTGTAACATACATCCGCATTAACCATTTAAAATGTATCAATTTAAGACGTACATTTATTGATTTGGTTTGAGCTTCTGTACAAGCCAATTCCCATTGTTCCTCTGAAATTTCAGTTTGCAGATCTTCTTTCCAGTAGTTTAATCTTTTCTGTGAGTTTTCACTTGAGGATAGTGTCAATGAGTTATAAAACTCTGAAATAATACCCTTTCTTTTACTATCTTTCATCAACATTTTTTCCAAGGATGAGTAAATAGGTCGAGTGAGAGCTTTATTTTGATTTGATCGAATAAAGTTTCTAAGTTGAAGATATTTTAAAAAATGTGTTCTATTGAGATTAAATTTGATCCTCAGCTCTTCAAAAGACATTATGTTGTCTGCACATGGCAAATATAAATCCTGAATCTTTTGTATCCCTTTTAAATTCCATACTTTAAATACAGCGTCCGCTCTCCCTGGTTTAAAATATTGATTACCCCATATTGGGCTAAATTGTGACAGTAAGTGTGGTTCTTTTAAATAGTTTTTAGTTTCACACCATATTTTGATCATATGCTTTACAAATGGATTTTTAACTTGTTTTTGTAATTTTTTGCCGAATCTGAGTATATGAATATGGGAAGAGGTAAAGGTAAATTGTATGATTCCATTTCAGTCCAGTGAGGGAGATCATTTGATGAAAAATAATATGTCATAGACCTCAGTTGTACCGACCAATAATACAACATAAAATTTGGACATTTCAGACCTCCACGATCAAATGGTAAATATAATAAAGACAGACGTAATCTAGCCCTCCTGTTGTTCCATATAAATTCCACTAACTTTTTTTTAATTCTTGAGAATAAATCTAAAGGTGGTGATAAGGGAATGTATTGAAATAAAGTATTTTAGGTAAGATATTGTTGTGTTCGTGTTCGTTGAGGAGA